>OX402062.1:15929865-17184182 GCA_947859365.1 Archips crataeganus | reverse complement strand
AGTTTCGCCATGTCCGTCTGCGGCTTAGCTCAGGGACCCATACTACTAGTTTTGTTTAGAATTCTCAATGGATCGACATGGGATTTTATGTTCGATCAGCAGGTGATTAAGCTTGCTTAATCTAAACAAAAATTAAAGTTATGATGAACAACTACAAAAAAATGACGTTTTCTTAAGTCGACTATTTTTTGATCCCTTTATTAACTTAAACATAAAAAAAAGAAAAAAAAAGATTACTTGACTAAGGAACAGCTACCTATCAGTTGCCCTCAACTGCCTGCCTGATAATATAAATAATAATAATAATAATAATAATAAGACCCATCACGTGCTTGCCTACGCTGTACAAGCTCCTTACATCCATTTTGAGAGCAAAAATTAACACGCACATTGTTGCCAACAACTTTTTGGCCCCTGCTCAAAATGGATGTAGGGTTGGGTCTCGTGGTACTAAAGAGCTCCTCCTCATAGACATGACCATTTGTCAACGAGTCCGGCGGAACAAAGGGGCTCTCTCGGTCGCCTGGATTGACTACAAGAAGGCCTATGATTCGGTGCCCCATTCATGGCTGGTGAGGGTCTTAGAACTGTATAAAATTGATGCAGTCCTGAGATCTTTCTTAGGCGCTTGCATGGGACAGTGGACCACAGTCCTTCGTCAACCGGGGGAAGGAGACGGCCCCTCTGGCCCACAGGACTCTATCAGGATTGAGCGAGGGATCTTCCAGGGTGACAGCCTGAGTCCTATGTGGTTCTGCCTAGCGCTGAATCCGCTCAGCACCCTGCTGAAGGATTCAGGGCTAGGCTGCCGGCTTCGAAGAGGGGGTGAGGTCATTTCTCATCTGCTCTATATGGATGACCTTAAGCTATTTGCACCAAATAAACATGACCTGTTGGAGCTACTGAAAACAACAGAAGTTTTCAGTAGCGCCATCAACATGGAATTTGGTGTCGATAAGTGTGCGGTTATGCATGTACAGCGGGGGAAAGTTATAAATTCAACAAATTTGCAGCTTTCTGATACAATGTCCCTCAGATCTATTTCCGAAGCAGAAACCTATAAGTATCTTGGTATGTCACAGTCATTGGGTATTGAGAGTGAGGTCGTAAAGCAGACGGTGAAGGAGCGCTTCTTCTGTCGTCTGACAAAAGTACTTAATAATCTTTTGTCGGGCGGCAACAAGATGCGCGCCTTCAACGCCTGGGTAATGCCCTTGCTTACTTACTCCTTTGGCATACTAAGGTGGACTTAGACTGAGCTGGATACCTTGTATCGAAGAGTTCGTGTACTGCTCACTGCGTATCGTTTGCTTCACCCGCGCTCGTCTGTTATGAGACTGTACATCTCGCGGAAGTATGGAGGTCGTGGCTTTTTAAATGCCAAAGACCTCCACAACCGCGAGGTGTATAATCTCAGGGATTATTTCCTAAACAACGAGTGTGGGGTGCATCGCGACGTAGTAGCAGTAGACAAAAACTTCACCCCGCTTTCCTTGGCAAACGAGAACTGGCGCCGACTTAAAGTAATGAGCATCGAGGACCGCAAGGCGGTATGGAAGAGCAAGGAGCTACACGGGCGGTTCTACAAGGCACTCACAGGGCCAGATGTAGATCTGCTTGCGTCGGTGAACTGGCTACGTTTCGGGGATCTCTTCGAGGAAACCGAAGGTTTTGTCTGTGCAATTGCGGATGACGTTATCATGACGAACAACTACCGGAGGTATATCCTGAAGGACGGTACGGTCGACATTTGTCGGGCATGCCGCCGTCCCGGGGAGTCACTCAGGCATATTATTTCCGGTTGTGGTCATCTTGCTAACGGTGAGTACTTGCACAGACATAACCTTGTAGCCAGAATTATTCACCAGCAACTTGCTCTGCTATACGGTCTTGTGGACTTTGAAGTGCCTTACTATAAGTATATACCTGCGCCAGTTCTCGAAAATGGTCGTGCCACGCTCTATTGGGATCGGTCTGTTATCACGGACAGGACTATTTTAGCCAATAGGCCTGATATCGTGCTGACAGATCGATTGAAACGCCAGACAATGCTCATCGACATCACCATCCCCCATGACGAGAACCTCGTGAAAGCTGAGAAGGACAAAGCCAGCAAGTACCTTGACCTAGCTCACGAGATAACCGCCATGTGGGATGTTGATTCGACGATCATTGTCTCGATAGTCTTTTCTGCGAACGGTCTGATAGCGAAGAGTCTCGACCAACACCTCAGGAGACTCTCGCTAGATGGCTGGATCAAGGGTCAGATACAGAAGGCGGTACTCCTGGACACTGCGCGGATAGTCAGGAGGTTCCTCTCTCTGTCGCCCTAACCACCGATAGCTTAGGCCCCGCCTCGCTGCCGGTGGCACCCTAGGTTAGGTTTTTATAATGATTTTACGTTTTGTGTGTATAGTTTTATATTTTACTTTTTGTATAATTATTGTAAAAATCTAACCTAAGAGAAAAAATATAAATAAAGAGAATAATAATAACATCGCAGGGCGACTTGTGGCAAGCTGTTGGTGCGTAGCGACACCACGAACCCGAGACCTCCAGGGGTACACATACACACATGCGCTTATACACACACTCACACACAGTTACACACCCACCCCGCCTCTAGTTTGCCTTTGTTGGTCGCCTAGAGTGGAGCGCAAGAGCTAAATGCTCGAAGGATGGATGTGTTTGGCCGTAAGTGGCGAGTTGGCATTTTGAAGTTTAAAGTCCAGGGACACCTCTCCATACTTAGCCGTTTACACCAATGTTGCCGCCTCGTTGCCCCGAGCGGGCAATAGTTTGAGGGGCCCATTTAGTGAACGGCGAGTCACCGCCTACCAAAAGTTCAGTTTATGAGATATTGAAATGGTAGGTGTCCGTTATCTCACTCCATAGCCCGGTAATCCTGTCCACAACATCCCAACCCCATAGCCAATTCCATGTCACTTCCTACCTGGCAATAGTTTGGCAACTGTGGGGGACTGTCCGCTAGCACATCCTCATGGTGTATTAGGGGATAGACCCCCATAGTTGCGCCCATCTCATTTATATTATATGGTACCAAAGGCCTCTTCATGTTGGCTTCGGCCCCATGTATGCCTTTCAAATGACCGGGTCCCCTAGGGCCCGTGATCGGAAATCCGTACCAACGTAAATAATAATAATAATAAACACCCTATAGCTCCTAAAGTATTGATCGTAGAGTAAAAATGAATATGACGAATTTTGTAGGAAATTTTATGTAAAAAAAAATTGTATGTGTGTCCAAAGTAATTATAACGCTATTCGTACAGATATTCGAGATAAGAGCAAAAATCTGAAAAAGGTACCTTCAACCCCCCCCCCCCCTCTACACCCTCAGCACACCCCACACCGTCGAGGACTTTTAGTATGTTCATCTGGACACGACAAGGTATCGTTGTACCAATTTACAAAATTCCACGAATTATTTCCCCTAATTTTATTAATTTGCTCAGGCTATACAATATTGTGCTAGCATGATAATAAGTTAGGTGTGGATGCGAAATTATTTTACGCTCGACGATGAAAGAAAACATCATAAGGGAACTGGCACATAATTTGCGAAGAAATGTGTGAAGCTCCCAATCCGCACTAGACCCACGTGAGAACTATTAATAGTCAAAGCTCACTCATTCTGCCCTATTGTGGGACGTATGTATAGACTGAGATGATCGATGTTGAGCTAACATCACTTCATAGTATAAAACAAAGTCGCTTCCCGCTGTCTATCTGTCCCTATGTATGCTTAGATCATTAAAACTACGCAACGGATTTCGATGCGGTTTTTTTTAATAGAGAGAATGATTCAAGAGCGAGGTTTATAAAATGTATAATACATACATTGCACCCGTGCGAAGCCGGGGCGGGTCTCTACTTAACAAATAATTATAACTGAAAAGTATCCAAACTACAATAACAAACGAGCCGTGTCTATACGAACATTTCACCGAAATGATACAATATAAGAAATATCCCATTACATTATTGAAATGAAAACGTCGCGCGCCGTATCGTGTTTGTGACATTTATTCACGTACCACGTTACGACTTTTATGTTCGCAGTTAATAATGAAATACTGGGTTACGCGCCTTTGTCCTACGGCCGTCTAAATTTTCAAATTTACGCTTCAATTTGATTTGTGCGTTAATTTTACTGCAAAGATAAAGGGAAGTTGATAGTTTTGAGATTATAGAATAGAATAGAATAGAATAATTTTAGTTCAGGCTGCATAGGCCCATATAAAAAATACCTTAAAGACTAACATACATATTTATAAAATACTTAAATAACTACTTAATTACTAACACGAGAAGTCTGTGACGTGGGCACTTTCGCGTTAGATTATTCGCGTTTGGAATTTAATGAGTTTAGTTTGATGTGGACGGAATTGTTTGCGACAAACTATGTATGACATTAAACTGGCTTTATAATGGAACAGGGACTCTTCACTATTTCAGCCATATCCATCATTGATGAATGAATGAATGAATTAATTAATAAATAACGGAACTCAGCCGGATAGTAGGGAGTAATCAAAAAATGGTTTGTGAATTTTTAAATCAAATTTTCATACGAACGATGTTTGACCTATGGCCTCTTAAATAGAGGGTCGAAGGTTCAAATCCCGACTCGCACCTCTAAATTTTTCGGATTTTATGTGCGGAATTACATTTGAAATTTACCATGAGCTTTACGGTGAAACCTGCACACACATGCGAAGAAATTCAATGGTGTGTATGAAGTTCCGAATCTGCACTGGGCCCGCGTGGGAACTACGGCTCAAGCCGTCTCATTCTAAGAGGAGGCCTGTGCCCTAGGCTGGGATGATGATGATGATTTTAAAAACGTTTGAATAACAACAAACGCAGACGTATTAAAGGTGACGTCTGCCCCATTATCAACGAAACTCATGGAACCACAACCTGCCTTCCGCGTTCCGACCCATTTCACAGTACAGATTCAAATGTCGTTCTCAAATTCAGATCAACGCCAAGTGATTCTTTGTCGCCTGACAAATGGAGCAGGCTTTGATGGATGGGATGTCGCCCAGTGTTCGTACAGAGCCGTTTTGGCTGAGAGTGTATGTGATATATTTTATAATAAATACAAACTGGAACATGGATGCACAGAAAACCTAAGAAAAAAAGACCAGCGCTGGGAATGGAACCCAGGTCCTCAGCATTCCGTGCCGCGTGCTATTCCCCTACACCACCACTGGTCCGGAGTTTAGACACAAATTTTTCCTATACATCGTACTCAAATTGCTAAATAATCACATTATGCAGTGACACAGCGCTATCTATATTATACTCTATTATTATTATGTTATCTATGTTGTTATAGTGTATGTATTTTAAAGTCGGGTTTCTTTAACCCGACCCGTGGTAACTTTAACCTGGGTATATGAAAGCCACTTGTAGAAGGGTCTGATAAAAAACCTAAAAATGTATGAGGTTACCTTTAACCAATTATATGGCAATGTGCCGTAATTTCAACCCAATTTTACTCCGCTCGTTGTCAGAGACATTTACAGTGTAGTTTACGTTGCTTGCAACAAACGTCATCACATTTTTGAAGCTCCAAGAAAAAACGAAACGCAGTATTCCGGCCGTCATGGTGGCAACACTGCTTGTTCTTCATTAGGTTTGAAGCTCCTCATGAGCAACCCTAAATCTGGGGAAAACTCATTAGTGGGAGGGTTGGGAGATTGGTCTCTGACAACGAGCTTCGTAAAATTATGATTGAACTTCACTTAAGGTAAGTTCGTTTAATCAATAAATTTTACTCCGCTCGTTGTCAGAGACATTTACAGTGTAGATGTTTGAAGATGGTTGCGAATGAAAGTTTTTTAATATAAAAATAATGAACTATTTATATTAAAAAGACTAATCAACAATCGTTTCATTAACTGAAATATATGAGTACATATGTAGGTCAGTTAATTGTTTATCGAGTAATAAATAGTAGAGCTAAAGGATGTGGAATCTTCTGTTAAAGGTCTGTTGTAAAATCTAGCAAAAGTATTAGATGAACTGGTCCAGCCTGCACTTTTTCGAATTAGTTCTATGCTAATTCCACTCCTCCTAGCGGCGGGTGCAGAGGCGTGTCTGGTGCCATAGGCAGTAAACACTGTGGTGTCTATACCTTTTTTTTTTTTTTTTAAAGGCAGCAATTAATTAATTTATGTTTCCTCTTAGAAGACCGGTGGTATTAATATAACACAAGTATTTTTACGGGGCATATCTCAATTTTTACTTTTTTATTCTGAAATTTTATGTTGTTAACTGTTATGAGAGATAGAGTTTGGATCCTGTGCCCTGTTGTTAAAGCTAGGATTGTAACCAGTTCTCTAGTCAGGCATTCTAGGGTTATATTATTGCTTGGATAGCATAGACGGTCCAAGACTATAGCAGGGTCCCAGGTAAAATCATATTGTGGTTTTAGGTGGCTTTGATCCAAAAACGCATTTAATAAATGAAATTTGAGTCGTAAAACATCGAAAACATTATAACATTTCCGTAGTGGATCATCGTAAGTCTACATTCGTTTGTTTAGGTGGGAATAGTTGTCGTGTAAACGAGACGAAACTAACAGCTTCAATAGTATACGTCGCACAAGCCCGCGAAGCGATCAGTTGGCAACAAGCGACCAATCAGCTAATAACGTTACAATTTCACTATGATTTTTGTTTTTAAAACACGTAATAATGAGGTACAACAAATTTAATGCGTCGAGATCTAAAAAAATCTTGGTTTGATAACAAAAGACAGTGCAGCCACCGATAATGAAAAACCTAAAGCTGGTAAGTTTGAACATTTTTAGTGATTATATTTTAAAAAGATTGTGAATTTTACGTTGTTTATAGGAATAGTGTGCAGTGACGGTCAAGTTATTGACAAATAATTATTAATTATGAACATTTAATAGTATTACCGACTTAAATAATCGAAACTGTTAGTTTCAATATTGTACTTTGGAATTTACTATTGACTTGCTATCGAAACTGCCAGTTTCAATATTGTACGTTGGAATTTGCCGTTAACTTTGTATCGAAACTGGCAGATTCGATATTGTATTGTGTTCATCAGAATATCAAACTATCATTAGGTACTAGTATTTTTCAGATTCTTCGCTACCTGCAAATTGTACCTTTGGAGACACAGAATGGGCCACCTTCTAGGGAATAGTTGACGAAGAACTATCTTCAGACAGAAATTTGGCTACGCCACATTTCTCTATTCTGGAAGCGACGGTAGAAAAAGTACTAATTGCAATAAACATTAAACAGTGATAAGGAGTCAATTATTTTAAGGAGCTCAGTAAATACTCCAGTGCCATCCCCATTACAAGACTTTGAAATCTCAATACAAAGCCAAACTGAAAATAATAAGCAACATTAGAAGTTCGTTTTCTCCATTGACACCGCTACCGACTGAATCCGGGAAACTACCTATACCTACCAGTAGTCCAGGCCCCATAGCTAGCGTTAGCTCTCTTATTACAGTATCAGAGTGTGATTCGCCGAGCTCGACCATTTCATTAAACCAAAAGAGAAGGTCTACATTCAAAGCAAACCCAGGAAAAAAAGAAAAAGATGTGTCGTTCTACGTGCAAATTAAAATGTTACGATAAATTTGATACCGACACCCGGCAAAGAATATTAACCAATTTTCGGAAGTTAGGGGTACATACTCAGCAGTGGGAACATGTAGACAAATTTACCGAAAGGCAACCAAAAAAGTAAGAGAAAGTAGTTGTAAACTTTATCTGAATAATAACTTATCCATCAAAAAAATGTTTTCCTTGTACAAAGAATGGGATCAGCTGCCAAACTATAAAAGTAAATCTGTCACACTACGTCAGTACTAACACTGATATAGTGAATGAGCACATGAACGTTGGATTCTATGTCCCAAAGAAAGACATTTGCGACAAATGTCATGCATTTTCAAATGAGGCAAACCCGACTGAAGATCAAATAAGTGCCCAATCACAGCATATAGAAAATAAAAAAATTGCAAGAAAATTTAAAGCAGATGACAAAATAGTAGCTCAAAATTCACCCGAAGTTGTTTGTGGTACATTTGACTTTTAATATTGAATTGTCCACTTGGAGATGTTGGACTTGCTGTATTATAATATAAGCGAAAATTTTTGTAATATGGAACAAAGTCAAAGAGGTCAGGGTAGAAAAAAATGCACCGAATCGTCTTTTCTTTAAATACGATTTAAAGGGCGAGCAATTTTGCTTAAACACAGTTATCACTACTAGAAGAAGTGGGAAAATAATGAATGATGACGCTGAACTTATGATGGCATAATATGGTAACCTGCTGACTGTTACAGATGCAAAATATAAAGATCTTATTTCTTTATGTCAATCGGGGGTGATACCTATCACCTAAAGAATATTAAAAAAAAATTAAACATTAATTACAGTACAGTATTGGTGATAATGTTGACGATTGTAATTAGAATATTAAATGCTTATTTATTTTTCATATTTCTTGGAAGTTAGTGAGCCAAAAAGGTATTTCGTTTTTTTTCTCATATAAGTAAGTAAGATTCATATTCGTGCAATAAAGAGTTTTTGAGAAGTTTTTTGTTTAGTAATTTAGAGCGTTTGGATACATTTATGTTGTATGTTACGAGTTTTCTTATAATAATTTTTATTTATTTACTACATCTGTAGTTTGTTGAGAACTGTTTTGATTTTCACTAGCCATTACTAAGCAGTAATTATAAAATAATAAGCTGTGATGATAACAGTGATTTAAAAGTCTGATTTCTAAAAATAAAAAATTGATTTTCTGAATAAAGTTTTCAATTAACAAAACAATACTGATTTTATTTAAGTACTCATACTAAAAAGTGTCTCAAAAATTATGCGTTTATATTGAAACGGGTAAAATAGCTATAATAGAGATTTTTTTTTGTGGCGTAGACCATCTACACTACCAGTTACGTTAGCTACCGCAGTACTGCTGTCGAAGTAAATAATCGAAACTACCATTTTGGATAAGACCTTTAAAAATAATTCCGGCGTAAAAAATCGAAATTGGCTGTTTCGATACATGTAATTCTCTTTATCACGACGTATGCTATCGAAACTCAAATTTCCAGAAAACTATTATAATTTTCCTGAAAATGAAAATCCCGCAAGATAAATACTTACATTATTAGTTATTATGGATATATGAAGTCAATGTAATATTTATATTTTCGGAATTATACCATAAACCAACTTCAAAACGCTATACTGAAAAGTGCAGAAATTGACTTTCGATGATTTACGTAGGGGCCATCGATTTATTCGTGACATAATCTTAATAAATTAACAAAGAAAAACGGTAAAAGGTACAAACATTATCACGAAATGGTCCCAACTCAGCATGATGTCGGCCGTGAAGCCGACGCTGGTCTTCCGTTGGAACCATTTCACCAACAATAAAACATAAACTGTTCAGTGAAACCGACAACTGAAAAATAATCTAGGTATCTACATACCAAATTTATAACAAACACATACGTACACACACGTACTCTTTAAACTTTCACACTTAATGTGTAGGTTTGGTATAATTTTCATGCTCGGTGGCACGGCTTTCTTGGTCTCTATTGTTTTGTACTCAAGTAACGGACTTACAACTTTGAAGTTACAAAGGAAGTAGCTTCTGTACTGATAAACATTAGAAGTCTAGAAGTTTCGCTTAGCTCCAAATTGGTAGCGTCTTGGAGTTAGTTTCCATGTTTTCGTTGACGGAAAATGAAGTGGCTTTCTTTGTTTGAAGGATGTTGGACCTGAAAGCATAAATAAACCCTTGTAGGATCACTTTGTTGTCTGTCTGTAAAAAAATAAGTTTTAAAGTTCTCGCGATCAATGAAATATAAACTTTTGAAATATGTATTTTCATTCAAAAACAGTGCCAATTAAAAACTATGAGTAGGTACCTGGAATACTTAATGGTCACATAGAATTCAGAAATTACCATGGGATATGGAATAAACGTGATAAAGTTCTTATCAGAGTAATCTGTCACCTTAAATATTATGATCAGATTGATTAGGTACTAGACTCTTCGAAATTGGTCTACACGTAGGTAATTAACTAACTTATAACAAGAAACACCCGAATGTCAGGATTTTTGGTAATTCCCACGGGCTAAGGAGAAAACGCAAATTTACCATGAACTTTACGGTCAAGGAAAATATCGTGAGAAAACCTGCACACACCTGAGAAGAAATTCAATGGTGCGTGTGAAGTTCCTGATCCGCACGGGGCCCGCTTGGGAACTATAGTTCCCAAGCGCCCAAGTCGTCTCATTCTGAGGGGCGGCCTGTGCCCTGCAGTGGGAGGTATATAGGCTGTAATGATGAAGAAGAAAACGGGATTTTTATATTCACTAACATTACTGATACCGATGATGAAAGAGGTTTTACCACAAATCTTATTTCTGCACGGCCGAAGTCGTAAGCAAAAGATAGAGCAAAATTAACTGTATTAAACTCTAAAAAGTTTGGTATGAAGTATCTTTTTGTATTTTAATTTTTTCAACTCCATCTTTTTACTTTTACGGTCATCCCGTGAAATCTATAATATTTCATACTAAATACAAACCGAAACATGGATGCACAGAAAGTTTTGGTGTAGGGGTATAGCACGCGGCACGGAATGCTGAGGACCTGGGTTTAATTCCCAGCGCTGGTCTTTTTTCTGGGGTTTTTATTCTGTGCATCCATGTGTCAGTTTGTATTTAGTATAAAATATATGTATTAAACTCTTTAACGTCAGACAAGGACAAACGCCTTTAAGGTGCTGTAATCTCAAGGCCCTTTAGTACAGTTGAAGGACATTTTGGAGGCGCGATATTAAATTTGTAAGTTTTTTGGGTTCAAATCAGAAAACTCGTCACGTCGTTGGGGTAAATTATATGGAGTCGGATTGTGAAGCAAAGTGAAACTGGTGTCATCAACAAGCCGGTAATGGTAATCGAATTGACACATAAAAATTAAAAACTGGCCAAGAGCAAGTCGATAGTGGATAGTGGTGGAGAAGTTTAGCTTTCTATAGCTTTCTAGTACGAAGCGTCTCTAAACACAGTTAAAAACATATAGAGATTGAAGAAGAGGTTCCATTTCTATGAGAAAACTTTAAAAAAGTGAGCATATTCAAAATTAAAAGCTTGTGTCAACAAAATTTTACATTTTTTTTTATTAAATTTGCATCATTTGCTTTTGAAACGAAAACCATTATATTTTACAAGAATAAAAAGTTTGTTTTTCAGTATACGATCTAATAATTCACCTTACAGAAAGCGACCCCCAAAATTTCCCAGATATATTCACAGTGAAATTTGATTCCAACTCGCTTCGGCGAAATAAATTCTTAGAAATATGTCATAAAAATCATCCTCATTATTAATAATGTCAGGATCTCGTGTATTGTGACAGATACACTTATTGCTTGGGGGAAAATTTATTCTTTCAATCGTAAAAATATGAGTTGACGTTCATTGAGCTCAAACGCGAGGCTGTATGGTCTCGAGTTGAACACACCATTTTGGAGCGACGAAGCTCGTCGGGTCGCGACGTTTCAACGTCTTTCTGGGACTTATTTCAGAACGCGACGACTCGAAATTGAATGACAAGCAACAGCTATTCGCTTCTTAATTATAACGAAATATCAGAAATGAGACATTTATATTTTTGACGGAGTGCTGCTACGTACAAAAGGCTGATTATGTTTGAATTTCGGGTTGCCGAGCATCATGTAAGACCTTCACGGTTCGCACCTATGTTGCCTGTTTACTGGAGCGAAGCAGCGGAGCGGTGAGAGGGATAAAAAACTGGCCAAGAGCGTGTCGGACACGCCCAAGGTATGGTTCCGTAGCCATTACGAAAAAATCAAATCAATATTTTTCTAAGGATTTCGTATGTGTACGGAATCATCCAAGTTTAGGTATGTTTTATACCTTAGGCTACTATTTACTCTTAAACTACAAATAATTTCCAAGCAATCTTAGCCGCTATAATTTTTCTAGTAAATTTGATATATTTACTACCATTCTGAATTTTTTCAAATTTTTCCACCCAGCAGTTTAGATTTTAGAGGGGGGGGGGACGGTCGATTTTAATGAAATTTTTCACTTTAAAGTTGAATATTACGCAAACAGATCACTGAATAGAAAAATCATGTTAGCAACCCCGCAATGGCTTTTAAAGACCTATCCAACAATACCCCACACTGTAGGGTTAGTTGAGAAAAAAAAAATCACCCCCACTCTACGTCTATGGGAGGCACCCTAAAAAAAATTTTTTTATTTTTTTTTATTTTACCACTTTGTTGGCGTGATTGATATATATATTCATACCAAATTACAGCTTTATAGTACTAACGATCTCTGAGCTTAGCCGCGGACAGACAGACAGACAGACAGACAGACGGACAGACATGACGAAACTATAAGGGTTCCTAGTTGACTACGGAACTCTAAAAACGAGGGTTGGCGGTCCAAGCCCAGGCTCTTGCATGATAGTCTAAGATCCGAGTATACAACGACCTTTACCGAACTGGTTAAGAGGGTACGATGGCTGAGAGACTTTTGAGAAATAGGTATTTTAATGAAATGTCGCTGTCTCGCCCGAACCCCTTCGTGTCAGTACAGCGAGAGCGGGACAACTGCAGCTCAGACCGTTAATAGGCGCGTAAAATTGATCAAAACAGCATTTCGTAATCCCCTGTTTTCTTCTCGAAAACTGGACCAATAAAAATATTTTTTTCAAAAATAATTAGAAGACAGATAGATGTAGCTATGCCCCTATGTTTTCTTTTTTTTTTGTTTATATGAGGGATTCTTTTCTGATGAGTGTCTGAAAATGACGTTGAAATTGGGCAATTTTTTCAGTTTTTGAAAGCTTATATTTCTTATTTTTATTGAAATATGGAAAAAAACGAAACATAGGGGTATAGCTGTGGTAGATACAGATTACACAGTAAAAAAAAATTGGCTCTAAAGCCATTATCCAGGGAGGAAACTGGGGATTACGTTTGTATGGAGAAATGGTGCGCATCGTATCCTCTTAATGGATGAAAAGTACCTTGTTATTTTATATTAAATTAAATATGTTAATAAATATATTGCAAAAGGTTTGACTAAAAAATTTCAGTCCAGTATAATTTTCTTCTTTACATTTCAACGTTTCTGTTAATAGACAAATTAAATACCTACCAATCAAAAGTATAAAGCCTATATATAGAATATGCAAACGTTAGGTTGACTTTTTTTCCGGTCATAACTTTTGGGTAGGCAAAAACAGTACCTCTACCATGAGTTACACTAGTTTACAGTGACCGTACTCGCTAGCGACGGCGTAAATGATTTGTATGGAGAATTGTACTTCCGTAAGTGACCGCTAGAGGCGCTGTACACATTTCTCCATACAAATCATTTACGCCGTCGCTAGCGAGTACGGTCACTGTAAACTAGTGTAACTCATGGTAGAGGTACAGGTAAATCGATATTTGCACTGGTCTGGTTAGTCAACCTACTACGTTTGCATATTCTATAGGCTTTATACTTTTGATTGGTATGTCATTTGCCTATTAACCGAAACGGTAAAATCTTAAAAAAAATAATAACCTTTCATATTCTGGACTAAATTTTTTTAGTCAACCCACTTGCAATATATTTATTAACATATTTAATTTAATATAAAATAGTTTTCATCCATTAACCAGATAGGTGAAGGTCGTTGTATACTCGGATCCTAGGCTATGATATTGTAAAGTGTGTGCAGGTCTCTTCATACCTATAAAGTTTTTACTTCACTGTAAATCCACCACAGCAAAACCGCAACAAAACTCTTGAACCCCACAGCCGGAGCATATTTTAATACAATATTCCGTAAACCTCTCAGTTGATTAAAAAAGTAATCAAGGGAAGCTTAGCAAGGAAAATCCTTAACTGTTAACCCATTGCTTCATCGAAACATTTTTTATATTAGTTAAGAGGGTTTATACCTGCTGAGCTGGCAACGTTGCATTTTTGTTAGTTTGTCTCGATTATTCTATAAAAATTTAATGAAAATTAAAAAAAAATTGTATAAAACTTGTTCTAATATATAAGTTAATGTGTCTCCTGCAATAATAATTCGTGAGAGACTTTTATTTTCTTTAGAAACGAACAAATTATTACCTAACGGTTTTTAAAGAAAACAAAAGTCTTATCACGGATTATTATTGCAGTAGACACATTAACTTATATATTAGAACAATTTGTATACAAAACATTTTTAATTTTCATTCATTATGGAATAATCGAGAAAAACTAACAAAAATGCAACGTTGCCAGCTCAGCAGGTATAAACTCTCTTAATAACCGAACACCCCTTTAAGGCAGCCTGTTTACTTGAGCAGAGCGAAACAGCGGAGCGGAGCGAGGGAGAAATGTGGAGCAAAGTCGTGTACCGTGTTTTTCCATAAGGCTTGAACAAGTAGCCACTATTGTATAATTCAGGTATTCAATATGGAATGTAATTTTTTAAAGAATTTAATTAGAAAGAAGGACTCTTCACCTTTCGTTTTGAGTGCTATTATGGATATTTATATTAGATGCTATCCATTTTTGGGCTCGAAGTCTCTGGATTTAGTCTGAGATTTTGTATTTTTCACGTTTGGGTCACAAAGGTTCTTTTTTCTTCTTTACTAAAATAGATTATCGACGCTATAATGTTCCGCGAATATCTTTCCAGACTCTTAAATTACCCTATGCAGGTCATAAATTGTTTTAAATTATGCCAGAAGTACACACATTTGTATGCAATCATTTTAGCTCTAAGCCTTAACTGGCATTATGTGGGATTTCACAACTTTTTAGGAAAATTGTATGGATCTAAGATTTTTACACATAAAAAAGAATACTCAGTTGGCAATCGAATTGCGGTTTGAACTACCTAGATCTACTGGGAGAGAGTGGAGACTAAGTTTTCGATAGCTACTTTTTTTCGTGGACAAGACTTACGCAGAACAAGCCCGCGCTCGTTTCTCCGCCCCGCTTCCCCTTGCTCTACCTTGCTCCGCTTCCCAATTATAAAATAATCTTAAACTACTTTTGCAACTCCCTGTCCACTGACGACGAGCGAAAATTCTATGAAGTTCTATTGGTGGATTTTTGTCTCACTCGCCGCTCCGCTTTCACGCTCCGCTTCAATGCATAGACAACCTAAACCTGTCATTTTCACGATGTAACACTTTCTTCGGTATTACCCCGACTTCCCCAGAATCCACCAGAATCTTTTGTGTTTCGAACGGCCGAGAATTCAAAGACGTACTTTCCCTAAAACGTTAATTCATTAGAGTATTTTTTTCTGTGAAACTAATTTGTCAGAATTGCTTTTGGCCTTTATTCTGGTTTGGTATTGAATAATGGATGTTTTGGTGGGTGATTTAAAAAGTGTTTTGTGGAATTCGAGTCGTGCAGAATATATTTTTTCCTCATTAATAAAGGTGCCGATTAACGGTAAAAAAAGATTTCGTAATTTATGTTTCGTTTTCTCTACAAATAATGTAATGGCTAGACATTTTTAATGCATTGCATTTAGAGAGGTCTATCGAACTGACTATTAGCAGTTTAAAATTGTTAGAATACAATAAATAAATAAGTCTTGAGAACTTATCAAAATCAAAAATTAACATTAAAATTTAAATCAAAGATAAAATTAAAATCAAAATTTGAATAAAGTTACAAGTTACATTTAAAACAACACATAATAAAACAAAACAATTCATAAATAATGTAATAACAATGTCAAAATTAAAAATATTATCAACCCAAATTCATCTCCGAAATATTATTTACTAAAGCTAGTGAATAATATATCAAACGTCTTAAACACACCGTAACACCCTTACATTCGAGCCATCATAAAATTTTAAGGTATTCCACTCGCGCTTGCGGTCACTAACGCGCACACCGTACACATATAAATGAATTCTGTTTTACTTCATTAATAAGACTCGGGAACAAAGGGAATGCCCCAAAGGCTTACCCTTGTATGTACAAACAAAAAACATAAACAGCGCAGGACGTGTCGGATTGTTGTAAGACATTGTTTTTCAATTTGAAATGTTATTTCACATTTACATTGCAAATGGCGCCTCTGGCGTATGCTCCAAAAATGCTCAAGCGCTTTTTATGTATTACGCACCTCATAAGGTAAATGTAAAGTAAGATAAGACAATTCACGTGTCGTTTTTAGAAATTGTAACGCTAATATGGATGGGAGAGTGAGGTAGAGAGAGGAGTTTTCTAATCGTAATATTCTATTAATATTATGAATATGAAAGTTTGTGAAGATGTTTGGATGCTTGGATGTTTGTTACTCAATCACGTTATAATAAAAAGTATCCCGTTAATCCAGTTTATAAAATATGTGTGCTAAATTTTATCACAATACGTCAAACCATAGCGTGAAAGTTTATAACATTCATACATCCGTCCATACAAACTTCCGCGTTTATAATATTAGTAAGAAAGAAACCATTAGATCTAGGAGTCAAATTGAAATTCCGGGTTTTTTTAATTTTCTCGTGAAAGGTCGTGGTTATAAAAATGTACGACAATCACCCGTGCAAAATTACACGTCTCTATACTTAGCTGTTAAGATTTTAAGATTTTACTCAGATTCCATAGGAAAACGTGATAAAAAGTAGCCTATCTACATACCAAAATTCATCTTAATCCGTCTAGTCCTTTTAATGTGAAAGAGCAACAAACACACACACTACGCTCACACAAACTTACCGTTGAATATTAGTAGAAATAATAATGTTAGTTAGGTACGTTTACAATTAAACAGATAAAAAGCAACGCAAGTATTCATCCAGTTGAAAGATAAACGTTCAACAAAAATTTGAGCCAAAATATTGCCAGTAAATAAAGCTTTCGTTTTATTCAATTAACTGATGGCTCGCTTGGCGTCATGCCAAATCTCTGAATCAATAAGAAAAAGCTCCTATCATGGCTAAGTTCTATACTTAGATTTACCACCATCATTACCAGTTGTACTTGAGCCTTGGTTGTTAACTTGGCAAAAAACAAGATAGTGAGCTCATTGCAATGCCATAAACAAAAGTACTGACGTGAAAATTCCAGAGGTGCTTTCACTACACTGGGCAAGGAACTAGTAAAGATAAGGAGATTTACTACAGGGACTTTCATCTCAACTACAAGTACTTTTTAAGATTCCGTACCCAAAGCGTAAAAACGGGACACTATTACTAAGACTCCACTCATTGCTGATGCGATTCCACAGAGAACTTTCGAGTATAGCCCTCAAAATCACCCTCTGAGAGACTTTATGCTTTCTTATGAGGCCAATCGTTAGCGGCCACGTCTCAGTGCCATATAAGTCATGGTGAACTCTCTATTGTGGGTTATCCCCACAAGTTCTACTCAGCTTGCTTCAGATAAAAGTCATCATCACAACATATCAGGTGAAAAACGTCCACTGCTCGAGAAAAACCTCCGCAAAGAGTTTCACAGCGATCAGTTCTACGCTGCTCGCATTAATGTAGTAACATCTGCCTGGAGAGAGATCTCTTTATTGCATCCGCCCCCTACAATTCTGTAACAAAACTCACGATCAGCCGTCTCAAGAAAAGCATGATCGTAAACTTTATGTATATTTTACATTCTTTTTATTGTTTATCAGAATGTTAGCCTACATTTATTGCTGGGGTTTGATTGGTAATAAAGGATGATCTTTTCGGAAAACACGTCTAGTACATTGTCTAGACTTGTTTTCTGTTCCGCAAATTGCCGCTTGTGTATTCAGACTTTCTTGTCTTATCATGCTCAAACATGATTCGGTAACAATCACGTGTAAGCGTCTTCACCTCACATTAAACCTATTTAGGAAAACAAAGAGGAAATAAAGAAAAATAATATACGCACAAATACAAATAATAAAAACACAAAAGTAAAGCAAAAATTTGTAAACATATTTGACTTTACAAGTAAAGTTTTCGGTCCTGCGGCGAAAGACGCAAACTCAGGTAATGCTGCGTTGGTAACGCTGGTTTTCAGTCTTCCCCTGTTGACACATGCTGGAATAGCGTCTCTAGCGGGTCGGTTCCTAGATGCCAACCGAGACGAATTGAAGGCTCGACCACCAGAAGCCATCTCCTACGGATATGAGGGTGGTGTTCTTACGTGCCTTAAATGCGTGCGAAGATTCACCGCCAAAATTGGCTGCGTAAGCCAACTTAAGGCATGCGCCGCTTAATGAATAGGAGTTGAAGCGGCCATCGTGACCGAAATCGGTCGAACGGATTCATTGATTTTTATAGCGGGTTCGTTGGAAGGGCGTACTGGGCGTTTTACGCGGCTCGAATCTCCACTGGACTCTTATTTCATCCTCTTAGCGTCGTATTTGTGGGTATTGAGAATCGTGACCTCCCTTCTGCACGACTTTCACTCGGACGATCTTTCTCCATCTGTTTCTGTCTTTGGCGGTGTTCCCGTTGTGAACTGTAGCCTCAAGAGGGTACGGATCTGGTCAGACCACCTTATTGGGCTGAGTCCATGAGGCCTTTTATTATCTATTTTGCTGGTCACGATGAGCTTCTCGAGGTTGCCACCGTCTTTCCTTACCTTTTAAATATTATAAATTATTTTGTGTTCTAAGTATAAATAGTCTGATATCATAGATTTATCTGGGATATGAATTAAATTCTGAAATAGATTGGTACCTATTCATTGAATTATTTTAAACGCTAATCTAATCCTATCCTATCCGTGGTTCTTTCTTAAGGTTTATTCGAACGGAAAGTCAGCCATGAAGTGCGCGTTAGCGCTCTTGCAGCTAGGCTACTCGGCGCGGCCTTTTTATCGAACGGACTGTGCTGTTAGCCACTGATGGCTTTTACAGTTTGCCGAAAAGAGGGCAAGCTGACAGACGGGCCGCTCAGCAAGTTCAGCTCAGCGCGGCCGTCGGCGATGAAAAACAAGACAACGGCGATGACGAGACGAAAAGATGGACGGGCGATTTAGTGAAGGCCGCAGGTTCAGGGTGGATGCAAGTCGCTTCCAACCGTAATGATTGGGCGTCAATCAGGGAGGCCTGTGTCCAGCAGTGGACGGCCTACGTCTAAAATGATGGTGATGATGATAAAAAACAACGTTCGTCTTACATTCTTTCCTTAGAACTTCATTCATTCCTTGAATTACAATTAGGTACATTTTCTTTACATTTCACATTTCGCGCTTTTCTGGTTTCCCAGATACTCTAATAACTTTACTCAAGAATATTCTTATTTAATTTTTTACTTTTTCTTCGGCCTGATCCCATACCTCAACAAAAAACTTTTTTACAAAAGTTAGTATTAAAATTTAATGTTTCGCAAGCTGGCTAGATATTTAACAAGTCTTAATGAAATAAAAAAGCCTAGTTAAAAGACTTCGGAAGAGAAATTGTTCTGGCCCAGTCAACGTCGTCTTAGGGAAATTTCTTTAAAATTTCAACATCGCTTCTCCAAATGTTTTCACTTACACCAAGAACATTTTTAACGGCGGCCGAATGGCCTCGTGTTTAAGAACCTGAATACAATGCTTGATACCAATATTTGGTCTCAAATTTAATTTCAACAAAGTATGAACTCCTAAACTTTATCAAACTAATTTTCACAACTGAGTTAATGCATTATGTTGTCCAGCATTCACTGAGGCGGGAACACTAATTTTGTCATCATCATCATCATCATCATTTCATTTGAAAGACGTCCACTGTTAAACATAGGCCTCTCCCAAGGCTCGCCGAACAGATTTGTCCTGCGCCATCCGAATCCAACGCGTTCTCTTAATCTTAACCAGTTTGTCGCTCCATCTTGTTGGAGGCCTACCTACACCGTGTCTTCCGGTCCGTGGAAGCCACTCGAGAACCTTTTGGTTCCATCGGCCATCAGTTCTACGAGTGATGTGCCCTGGCCACTTCCACTATATAGAGTCTGGCGTTTCTTCGTGCTATGTCGGTGAGCCTTAGTTCTTGCGTGGATATCATCATTTTTAACGTCCGGGCTCGCAGAGAAACTCCGAGTTTAGCCCTCTCCATTGCTTTCTGCGTGACCTTGAGCTTTCTTATGAGGCGCATCATTAGCGGCCACGTTTCAGTGTCATAAGTCATCACTGGCAACACACACTGGTCAAAGACTTTTGACTTGAGACCTTGTGGTATATTCGATGACAAGTTATTGTGGAGCTTCCCGTACGCCTGCCCAGCCGAGTCGGACTCGTCGATTGACCTCTTTCTTGAAGTTGGACCTACCTAATTGGACTGTATGTCCCAGCTAGATATAGTCGTCAACAACTTCCAGCAAAGAGTCTCCAATTATTTCGGGAGTTAGTACAACATGTGCGTTCGACATTTTAAAAAAATGTTTGAAATGATTATTAAACATGACCTTCGTGTTTTTCATTAACAACTTATTTTGTATCACGTTTAAAATTTAAAATAATTTATTGAATCAGGCGTTACTTTGCAGAGGTCCATATCAATGAACTGAAACAATTACTTTGCTCACCCGTGATCAAAATTTTATCTCGCATAACGTACAATTTTTTTTTTCTCAAACATGCTATGTAATGTTTACGTTGTGTTCCTTAAAACAGGCTTCAAAATACACCGTTGCAGGCCTAGGCCGGCAATGCGATCGTCTATTGTTTCAT
This sequence comes from Archips crataeganus, assembly GCA_947859365.1. NCBI lineage: Eukaryota > Metazoa > Arthropoda > Insecta > Lepidoptera > Tortricidae > Archips > Archips crataeganus. Next base: position 17,163,437 of record OX402062.1, on the reverse strand, counting down.
GTCACACAGCACCATGATGTTTATAGGTCTATGGCATCATAGCATTTAGCCATTTAAAAAAAACTATAAGCAATATTTGCGTTTTGGTTCATTATGACATTCTGCCACTACGCTTATTTAAGGTAAGGTAAGATGTTGATGGTGATGGTAATGGTGATCTGCCTAGAGGAAAATTTCACCATCAACATCATCATCACCATCACCATCATCACTATCATCATCGTCATCATCATCGTCATCATCATCATCATCACCTTCATCATCATCATCATCATCATCATCTTCAACATTATCGTCAATATCATCATCATCATCACCACCACCACCATCATCATCATCATCATCATCACCATCATCATCATCATCATCATCCATCACCATCGTCATCATCATCATCATCACCACCATCATCATCATCATCATCACCTTCATCATCATCATCATCATCACCATCATCACCTTCGCCATCATCACCATCACCACCATCATTATCATCACCACCATCATCATCATCATCATCATCATCATCATCATCATCATCATCATCATCATCATCATCATCATCATCATCATCATTGTTCGGGCATTGTAATCTCTTAATATGAGGTTTTGGTGATATATTTCGGACATTTTGAACATTATTGTGTGCGTAACACTGCAGACTCTTGTGTCATAACAGCAGCCAGGCGCCTGAGAGCAGACCAGGGTGAGCGGCTTCCTTTTATATTGAGAGAGTGCAATGCCAAGGACCCTGGGGCTAAACCTAATGGAAACCTAGGACCAGTGATCTCCATTGCAGCTATCGAAGGGTTCTTTACACGAACAATCATCATCATCATCATCATCATCATCACCATCACCATCATGATGACGACAACGATGATGATGATGATGATGATGATGATGATGATGATGATGATGATGATGATGGTGATGGTGCATGTTTGAGAAAAGCACTATACAAGCCTCGGCCGGAACCCCTTAAGTCCCGGCCTCTGCAGTAATGTACTATTCCTGCTTTTACGGAAACCTCATCCTGCTAGCGACTTGGCTTTTTACAACCAATAAAGCGCATTTTTACGGCTTACTAGAGACCGTCTAACAATTAGAAGAACCCTTCATATCACCATGAAAGCCTCGGGGCACTCCAGCCTCTAACTTGATTATGTAATAAATCACGTCATTCACAAAGTATTAGTCCGGCGTTAGCGTTGCCATCCCTCGTCAGATGCAATAAGTAAAGGGCTCTACGAAACACGGGACGAATTATGGCTACAGTACCACAAACTTCTGCTGGGTGCCCAAAACGGGGTAGCTGACAGCAAAGAACTATCATTATAATGTTACTTTATTTATTTTTTTAATTTTAGAAGAAGTCAGGTTCTCTAACTACTAGGCCATCTGGTCGTCGTGTGCTTTAAAGTCTACAATCTACATGGCTTTAAGGGCGAGGAAGCCAGTACACGACAACTACCACTGAATACTATTGATAAAGCACAGGCTCTGCACCTGGTTATTTGATAACCCTCTATTGTGCTTGCTATCAAGCAATAATTCACCGACTATTATTGGTATTGTCAAGGTGGCCATTACTATCGATTGTACTTGTAATTATTCAAACATTCGGACCACCCGGATTCCCGTTAACAAACCGTTTATAGAATGAAGACATATTATTCTGAAAGGCGTATTTGTTTCAGTTATACTTAGTTCTTAGTCCTTTTATAGGCTTAGTTTAACCCTAATTACATTTTATGTCAATTATAGGTAATCGTGTAACTTTTTTGTCACTTGGCATCGGATTGAAATGACAATTTTTGTATGGCTGTGATAGCTGGGTGTTTCCGATACCAATTGTCAGCCCATAAGTACAAGAACTGTCAAAATGAACGCGATTGCGATAGCGAGGGAGTTAGACAATCAGCCTGCAGAAATTAAAATTAGTAAATTCGAATTTCAAAATGTTTATTGCAAGGTGACACATATTGCAAACATTCCTGACCATAGTGAAATAATACGTATTAAGTACTTACGTCTCAAAATGAGTTTAACTCGACATGTTTCGGGCTAATCCGTAGCCCTTCCTACCGGATGAACACGCTACGGTTGCTGCCAAACGTGCACTACGCGCCACCGCTCTGATCGCGCGGCTGCTCGACGAAACTGGTCATTGTCATTTTTATTATCTCTGTTAAATGTAGAGTGTAGCACACAATACTAACAACATTACCATGATGCGAAGGCACGTTTACACTCACCGTTGACCAGTTTAGTGCTACATCAATTTACGCTTATATTATAATGTTTTATAAACTTTGGTAAAAATGATAAATAAATTGGTGATTAAGTCCATTTACTCTTTCCATAAAATACCTAAAAAGACTTAATAGCCCTTTCGGTACGAAAACCTAAAAGCTTTAAATTGCTAGAGATACCCTCGATTTTGAAGCCACTTTAATTATTTTACGATGGTTATAATAAACTGAAGTTTATAAGAAGGGTATAAACTTACCAAACAACAGTTTGAAAGTTCGTACAAATCCGTAGATAGAGAAAAAAACAAACACAGAAAATGTTTTGGTGGTGAGTGAACGCATCCATTCGTAGCCTTCCGCTACGTCTAAAGCTCTACCAGTAATTTTACCATTTTATTACTTACTCACTACGCCGGAATGCAACAGAGCAAACATTGTTGCTTGGCGGTAGGATTGGCATGGTAGCTTAGTGCAAGGGTCACCAAATGGCGGGCCGTGGTCCGAATTTGGATGCTACTAGATGTTAGGCCAGATTAGATTGTAAAAAAAGTGTTTACAAAACAATACCGGTTAGTCTGACATTAGAGTCTGGTAGCATAGTGAACGGTTGCGATACTCTGAAGATGAGTTCTGGTTGAGTTCGAAATGCATGAGTGTAGTTTGTTGGTGGTGATAGTTCGTATGTAGAGGTGGAAGAACTGCATGAACACACATTTCTTTGCATAAACGTGGCTATCATAAGGTCGCGGGTGAGCAAAGTAATTATTTATGTTCATTGAAGTAGGATAAGCAATCTGGACAGACAAGTATGGCCACCTGCAATGAAGATTTTTAACAAGATTTCAAAAACAATAACGACCTATTTCAAAGAACAGTTATTAGAATGGGTTTATTCTGTTCTAAGAGATTTTGATCCTTAGCTTCAATCAATTGGGAATGTCTAAAAAAAATTACCAGTGGTTTTTATATTTTTTTTTGTATAGAAAAGTCAATTATAAGAAACTAATTTCAATATTTTGTCATTTAGTTCTCTACTTTTTTCAAAATTAATTATTGAAACTATTTTAGTTGATGACGTCAGATTATAATAATTGAGGGCTCCCACAATGCCAAATTTCTAAATCTATCTAAATGCGTACGATAAGGCAACCTATTTAATTATTTTTTGCGTAGTGGTACACTATACACTGTGTCATTTTACTGGCACTGACAAAGTGCTAGATGTCAGACAGCGGGTCCAAATCAAACTCCGTAGTATAATCCACGCGTAAATTGTGAAGAATTCTAACCACACAGAATAAAGTACGACTTGAACCGGTCACGCAATTTACACCTATGTCAAATGAAGGTCATTGCTTATTTGTTATATAATAAATTCATTACATAACATTAAAATCAAATAACTACAGAAAACGATTTAAAAAGCATTTATCTCGAAATGGTTTTCGATTTTCTATATATTGCAAAAAAATAGACATCCCCAATTATATTATCCGCCATTACCTCACAATGAACGCTTCAAGCTTGTATTTACATTATACTATTTTTTTCTTCTTCAATACGCCCGCGAAGTTCAACGTACGCTTCAGAAATTTTTTCAACGCCTCGTCCAATCGTCGTGCAAATATTTTCGACTGAAATGAAACGGGCGTAAACAAGCGCTTTGATACGCTCCCAAGGGACCCCTAAAAAAAACTTTATTGTCAAATTTGTAAGCTATCCCAAACCTTCGTTACTCTAGTTATTCCGCGGAAACTTTTAACAATAGACACTCGGGAACTTTGAAAATTTTGTTAAAAATACCTAAACAACTTTGCTTTGAAACTTCGGTTTTTGTCGTCTTAACGGTTAAGTGTTGCGGAATTCTTAATATAAGTACAAAAATACTTTTGTTCTGTTGCGGGAGGTCTCAGGGGACGCCTATTGTAAGAATTGTTTTGTTTGATGCCAGTGTCTGGTTTTAAATACATTTTTTTTTCTGAAAAGTTTACTCTTGATAAGTGATTATCATCGTCATATAGATGAAGTGTACATGGCAAGGACTTGTCTAACTAGTCTATATTTAAAACTGAGAACTTGTTCTCCTCATATTCATGTAGGTAGGTGATCACACACGCACGCAAACACACACACATACACACTCTCTCTCTCTCTCTCACACACACACACACACACACACATACTATACTTTTATATTGTGGCATTGGCAGCAATTAGTTGGGATGAAGGTTATATTTGTGTATGTAACGAATAAACTTAAAACTGCTGGACCGATTTCAAAAAATCTTTTGAGTTAGAAAGATTGTGGTGCCAACTCTAAAGATGAGCTCTGGTTGAGTTCGAAACGCGTCAGTGCAGTTTGGTGGTGGTGATGGTTGGGTTTGTGTGATTTGTGTGTGTTCGTACAGTGTGGAGGTGGAGGAACTGCATGAACACGCATTTCTTACATAAACGTAACTATTGTAAGGTCGCGGGTGAGCAAAGTAATTGAAGAAATGAGTGGATGAAGAGGGTAAGTATGTCGCATTTTTATCATTTTCGGTTTTATGCCATAATTGAAGGTGCTAAGTCATAATGTAACACCAAACGCCTTCAATTCTCTTGTTTTTAAACTATAACAGCTTTAAACCCAGTGTATGAAGGACCTATGCACAAGAATAATTTACGTTCTTCGTAAATGAACGTGCTAAGGGCACATGACTCTAGAAGTGATTACCAGGTTTGCGAGTGAATCTAACAGAAGAAAGTGTTATGTACGCACTTAGCCACTAGCACGCAAATTCTTCTAAATCAATTAATTTTGTTACAATAAACAGTTTCATATATTTAACTTATTTTCTTTGCAGAACAGCTTAAAGGAGAAAGAAGGGGTTATGCACTTTCTGTATAAAAAAAAAATTTAAATAAAAAATAGAACCGCCTTCAAAAACACCCAAAAAAATATTAATTAAAAATGTAACCGACTATAATGAGCATTATAATATCTTTCTACTAATCTGTTTGAAGTCGGGCCTCAGCACGAGCTAGCAGGAGTGGTAGAAGCCCAACAGGTAGTGGGTATAATAGGGATAATAGGTAGGTAAGTTAAATTACTACTATAAATTTTGAGGTCCCAGGTTCGGTTCCCGCGTCGGGGCAGATATCTATATGAAAAACACGAATGTTTGATCTCGGGTCTTGGGTGTTTAATATGTATTTAAGTATGTATCTATCTATATAAGTATGTTTATCCGTTGCCTAGTACCCATAACACAAGCTTTGCTTACTTTGAGACTAGGTCGATTGGTGTGAATTGTCCCGGGATATTTATTTATTAATTTAATTACTAGGTCCACTCCTGCTGGCTCGAGCTGAGGCCCGACTTCAAACAGATTAGTAGAAAGATATTATAATGCTCATTATAGTCGGTTACATTTTTAATTAATATTTTTTTGGGTGTTTTTGAAGGCGGTTCTATTTTTTATTTAAAAATTTTTTTTTTTGGCTTTTTAGTTGTATTGGTATAAAAAAGATGCGTAGGCGTAGCCAGTAAACGAAGCCCCGCTTCTGTTTACGCTCTGAGGATCGCAAGGTAACTAACAAACTTAACAAGGGTAAATGGGGGTGGTTTGAAGGTATTTTTTTAATGCGGGAAGCTCTGCCCCCCGAGCCCTCCGTTCCAGTAGCGAGGCTTCTATTACTACTCTGAGGGACGCAATATAAACTGACGAATTTAACCAAGTGAAATGGTAGATGGTTTAACAGATTTTTTATTGCGGGGGGCTCGTCCCCCCGAGCCCCGCTCCCCTCAAAGAGCGGGGCTTTTATTTTCACCCTGAGGGACGCAAGACAGCTAACTAACCTAACCAGGTTAAACGGGAAGTGATTTGAAGGTATTTTTTATTACGGGAGCTCCACCCCCCAAGCGCCTCTACCGGTACACCGAGAATCAAACCAGGTTAAACGGGAGGTGGTTTAACAGTATTTTTATTGCGGGGGCTCCGCCCCCCGAGCCCCCCTCCATCAGCGGGGCTTCTATTTCCACTCTGAGGAACGTAAGATAACTATCGAACCTAACTAGGTTAAACAGGGGGTGGTTTAAAGGTGTTTTTTTATTACGGGGGGCTCCGCCCCCCGAGCCCCCCTTCCAGTGCCAAGGCTTCATTTTCCACTCTGAGGGACGCAAGATAACTAACGAATCTGGTTAGGTTAAACGGGACGCGGTTTGACAGTTTTATTTGTATTGCGGGGGGCTCCGCCCCCCGAGCCCCCCCTCCCGCCTAATATCACTTTAAGGAGCGCAAGGTAACTAACGAACCTAATCAGGTTAAACGGGGGATGGTTTGAAAGTATTTTTATTGCGGGGGCTCCGCCCAACGAGTCCCCTTTCCGGTAGCGATGCTTCTATTTCCACTCTGAGGGACGCAAGATAACTGAAGAATCTAACCAGGTTAAACGGGAGGTGGTTTAAGAGTATTTTTATTGCGAGGGGCTCTGCCCCCCGAGCCCCCCTCCATGAACGGGGCTTCTATTTCCACTCTGAGTGACGTAAGATAACTAATGAAGCTAACCAGCTCCGTCCCTAACAGGGTTTAAAACAGGTTTGGTTTTAAACAGAGGGTGGTTTGAAGGCTTCATTTTCCACTCTGAGGGACACAAGATAACTAACGAATCTGGTTAGGTTAAACGGGACGCTGTTTGACAGTTTATTTTATTGCGGGGGGCTCCGCCCCCCGAGCCCCAACTCCCACCTAATATCACTTTGAGGAGCGCAAGGTAACTAACGAACCTAAACAGGTTAAACGGGGGATGGTTTGAAATTATTTTTTTAAAGCGGGGGGCATCGCCCCCCGGGCCCCCCTCCGCTGACTACACTTCCATTCCCACTCTACGGGACGCAAGATATCTAACGAACCTAACAAGGTTAAGCGAGAGGTGGTTTGTAGGTATTTTTATTGCCCCCTTTTCTTTGTACATAGGTGCCATACCTAATTACTATAGTTTAGGTGAATAACTTACACAATTCTTCGGACTGCTTTGGCCAATTAATATTAGTAATAAAACGTTGTAGGTAATTCGATGTTCTTGTTATCAATATAAGGACGAACAAATATGCTTTAGGACTTTGAACAGTATGCCAAACATTCTTCGCCAGAAAATTTTAGAACAATCAACATTATGCGATACAACAGGCACTCTTTGCTGACTGTACTTTTTGATCCTGGTTACCAAAGTAATCGTCAAGACGAATCAAACGAGCCCAAACTCGATGGGGTTATGTTGTTTTATTACGGAGTTCTTATGGTCACCTTCCAACTCCATCTTCAGACCCTAGTTACCATCTAGGATCAAAGTACTCGTCAAGACAAATCAAATGAGCTTAAACTCAATGCGGTCGTATCGTTTTATTACAGAGTTTCTATGGCCAACTTTCAGCTCCATCATCAGATCAGCTCCATGTCATAATAATATTGCATAGTTATCCAATTCACACATGTCTGCAAAATTTCAGCTCAATTGGAAACCGGGAAGTGGGTCAAATTTAACTTGCAAGATTTGACCCGTTGAGGAGTTCCGTTGGCCATCTACGGTCTTCTTCATCAGGTCCAGTTTACGAAATGATACTTTCTGAATGCAAATACTTCACTTGATACTAAAAATGCTAAAATCACTTTAGGTTTGCCTGTAAAATTTGAAGGTTGCCCTCGATTTCTCTAGGATCCCATGATCAGATCTTGACTTGGTGCCAATGGGACCACCTCAGGAGTATACTGTTTCAAACAAAAAAAGAATTTTGAAAATCGGTTCACAATTGAGGGAGTAATCGCGTAACAAACATACAAAAAAAAAAAAAAAAATACATACAGACGAATTGATAACCTCCTTTTTTTTGAAGTCGGTTAAAAAAGGTTCGTTAAAAGTATTTATTAAAAAAATCAATAGATCCGGTCATTTGGTTGATTTTTATAAAAGTAACGATATCTTGTTCAATTTAAAAACAAAACTACAACGCAAAAGCCTTTTACTGCGATTTACTCAAAATAATGTTTTTGTGACATACCCCCTTCATCCACTCAAGTCTTCAATTATTTCAGTTCTTTAGTTAATATTAAAACGAATCATGAAGTATATTTATGTATTCAGAAAACTTTCATAACTCTAGAACTCAATCTAGTTTAGCAAAAAAGTTAGCAGTTTAAAATTTCGTTTGCCTTTAATTCAGCTAGCAAAACTTCCAAACCTAATTTTCATCACTGTAGTTCCGAATGAGAAACGGCCAATTAATTACATCCCCAAAACTTCAATTCACAATTGGAAAAGCGGAAACTCCTCGCAAAAGTACAAAAGATTCTTCACAAATGCTCCCGACCTCGGGCATTTCATAACTCATTTTGAGCGTTACTCGGAATTTTCTAATTCAACCGGTACAAGGGGAGTTCTGCATAAAAATGTAAGTGCGAGTAACCTCACAACCCTCATATGGTCGCTAAGCTCTTTACAGCGCTCATATAATTCCGCATACATCGGGACTTTTACGGTCTTCCACGGTCTAATTTAAAAAGTGGCAAAATTGCATGCAAATTTTCGCCTTTGAACGTGTGGTTGTATCACAGTGTTAATTATAAGCTGGCTAGTCTGAATTTGGGTATTGCTGGGCTCATCTAGACGACCAGATGTCCTAGTGATTAGAGAACCTGACTATGAAGCTTGAGGTCCCGGGTTCGATTCTTGTGTCGGGGCTGATATTTGGGTCTTGGGTGTTTAATATGTATCCGTAAGTATGTTTCTCCGTTGCCTAGTACCCATAACACAAGCTTTGCTTAGTTTACTTTTGGACTAGATCAGTTGTTGTGAATTGTCTCGTGATATTTATTTATTTATTTTTATTTATCTATTCAAATAAAAAGAAAAATCCTGACTGACTGGCTCTTCAACGCCTAGCCCGAAACCTTGGCCCTAGAAAGGTGAAATTTTGCATAGAGGTTGCTGTTACGATTTAAGCAAATAATAAGGACGGATTTGTTAAAATTCTCATGGAATATGGAGCAAACGGGATTTGTACCTACGATCGATTCAGACCCTGATTTTCTCCGCAATTATGGTTACTAGACTCATCATCATTTTTGGGAAGTCCCACGGGGTAAGGAAAAAACGGGATCTACGTATTCACTAATTGATACCGATGATGATGGATTGCTACATTCAATGAAAGAGATATAGAAGCTTTAGGTACTACAAATTGGAATTCTGCGAGGACGAAGTCGCAGGAAAAAGCTAGTTTAACATAAGATTCCTAAAATAGGTTCGTTAATTTAGTTTAGTGAACTATTGGCTCAATAAGAAGGGGGCGAGTTGTGGAAAATGTGGTCTGACAACTTTATAGGTCGCAATTAGGTAAGTTTATCTTCGATCCGAGTCTTAATTATGCACACTTTAACTGTAAGTAGGTTGGCCAATTTGGTAGTTTAACCCCCTGTTTCACCATCCGTTTTACAAAATTTATTTGACGGATAAATGTGATGCCGTCTCTGTTTGTTTTGTTCGAATAGATGGAGACTGCATCACATTTATCCGTCAGTTAAAATTAATCAATGGGTGGTGAAACAGCCCCTAAGAGTTGTATAATGTAAAGTAAAATGTAAAGAGTGATATATTATTTGAACGTTATTGTAAAACCTAAATTCTTGCGGTTCGTGGTCGCCACTCTAGAAATTTAATCAAATTCGAATTCAATTCTAAAATCTAAAATTTATACTACAAGTTTGTATACCAATTGAACCGCAACCAGTATTATTCTAGGCATTACTGAAAATATTATATTAATTCTTAAAATGCCAAGAATTAATAAAAATATGTCTGCACTTTTACAATCATTGTAATAAAATATGATTTCAGATTTTCTCACAACACAATTTTAATTTAGGTAATATTGGTCAACCGCTGAATTTTTCCACTTCGTTAAATATTTTCATTTCTTAAACGAGCCGGTAAAGATATTCCAAGAACTTAAAAAGACAAAGCAAAACAAAATTATGGTAATATGCAATCAGAGACGAATTAGTCAGTATTCCTGAATTTTAATCCACGCTGGAACGTTGTGACGCTGCCGCCATTTTGTTGCTCCGCCATTTTGTGCGGAAGCATGTAATGGCCGTTCTGCCAGTCACAGTGTACAGTTTGTGAATTTCCGTCTTTTGGTGATTGTACTACCAGATTGAAGTTAAAAAGTTAAATATTCCAAAATAGAGATTAAGGTTGCCTGGAAAATCGCTCTGAAGTGTAGAGGGCGCCTATTGCTAACCTTATTTTCTTCACGAATCGGTTTTTCTATATTGTATGTGATGTACAATAAAGAGTCACTATGTAGATAGAGGGTATTGTGTTTAATAAAGGCGACTTTTACAAATTTAACTCAATTTGTAGACTTACTGCTATGTAATGATTTTACTGTACGTTACATTGTTCGAGTGAATGTTATTCTTGTAATAGTAGAATAACAGGCAGTACGCCCACCAATTCATGGGCAAGACAAACTGTCGTATCATCTTATAGCGCAGAATAAGTAAAAGCGATTTATTGTCATTAATTACAAATGGAAAATCGTCCAATCGTAATTATACGTTAATTGAGCAAAATACCAATTTCAAATACATCAATAAGGAAAGTTGTCCCTCCAGGATATTGTCAAAAATGGAATCATGTTACATAGAAAATCGTCAAAATTGATTCAGGCCGAATGAAATGTTGACCAATTTAATTAATGATTAATTAAATTTCGGCTTAATTCATCATCATCATTTCAGCCGAAAGACGTCCACTGCTGAACATAGGCCTCCCCAAGGCTCGCCGAACTGATCGGTCCCGCGCCCTGCGCATCCAACGCGATCCCGCAACCTTAACCAGGTCGGCTTAATTAATTTAAGTCGAAAACATAATATAACATAATATTTAGTTGTAAATAAATGTATTTTCTTTCTTTCTTTCTTTCTTTAATTATTTTTCAGCGCAATTACGAGTACATTGTACATGCATTCCAACGGTTGTCAATAATGTATTTCTTTTTTTCCTTATTTTTGTACAATAAAGAGTTTACATACATACATACATACATTTTATCAAAAATAATTTTCAACGGTATTATTGATGATCAAAATTCAATTCAAGTGGACGATTCCCCATTTGTACTAAATGAAAGTAAATTTTATTGTAATAGCTTATAGTTTTAATTCATTAAGAAGATACATAGGTGAAAAGTTACGAATAGTTGATACTGAGTGACTGAATAAATATCATCAAAATGCACCAGTGCTTACCCGAAACCTAGAGGGCTCAAATTTGGCACAAAGTTGAGGTTTATTACCCAATTTAAGAATGAACTAAAATAATTATTTTGCTCACCCGCGACGCGACTTTAACATGATAGCTACGTTTATGCAAGAAATGTATGTACTTACATAAATATGTGGGTTGCGATACTCTGAGGATGAGCTCTGGTTGAGTTCGAAACGTGTAGTTGGCTGTTAGTGATAGTTGGGTTTGTGTGATTTGTGTATGTATGTTCATTCTCCGCACTGGAGATGGAGGAACTGTATGAACGCACATTTCTTGCATAAACGTAGCTATCATTATAAGCTCGACGGTGAGCAAAGTAATTGTTTTAGTTCATTGATATCGACCTCTGCAAAATATCTAAAGCCTGATTCAATAACTCATCAAACTTAGGAAGAAATCGCAATAACTTCAATTTTTGAATATTTAATATTAGGGGGACAATCTTACACAAATTTGAATTAACTCATTGTATTATCCCTAGAAATTAAACTAAACCCTAGAACTACTAAAGTCACCAACACAGCTCGAAGAATCACCAGAGTCAAGTGGCAGTGGGCAGGGCACACCGCTCGTAGTCGATGGGGCAAAAAGGTTCTCGAGTGGCGTCCACGGACCGGAAGACGCAGTGTAGCTAGGCCTCCAACAAGATGGAGCGACGACCTGGTTAAGGTTGCAGGACCAATCTGTTTGGTGAGCCTTGGGGGAGGCTTATGTTCAGCAGTGTACGTCTTTCGGCTGAAATGATGATGATGATGATGATTATCCCTAAAGATTAATAGTTAATCTTTCTCACTGTCCTCAAACTGTGTTTTGTCCGACCTTTGTATTAGTTGCGGCTTTATGCGACTATGTTAATGGACTGAGACCTCGTAAAAGGGATGCGAATAGTCTAAGAGCTCGCATCATCTCCTGTAATCCCTCCTGGAATGGAATTACACGGCGTAAATTATGTTTCGAGAAGTTGGCGCTAGACTTGCTTTCATGACTGTTTAAGAGGGTTTATACCTGCTGAGCTGGCAACGTTGCATTTTTGTTAGTTTTTTACGATTATTCCATAAAAATTGAATTAAAATTAAAAATGTTTTGTATACAAATTGTTCTAATATATAAGATAATGTGTCTACTGCAATAATAATTCGTGATAAGACTTTTATTTTCTTTAAAAACCGTTAGGTAATAATTTGTTCGTTTTTAAAGAAAATAAAAGTCTTATTACGAATTATTATTGCAGTAGACACATTATCTTATATATTAGAACAATTTGTATACAAAAAAAATTTAATTTTCATTCAATTTTTATGGAATAATCGAGAAAAACTAACAAAAATGCAACGTTGCCAGCTCAGCAGGTATAAACCCTCTTAATAGCACTTAATAATATCAAAGTAGTCGCTATGTAGTTTTTATACTCAGCTCTTTCTCGTGGCGTTGCCCGCTAGAAATAATTTCCTATTCTGTATGAATCCCACTATTATACTAATAATAAATATTAGCTGTCACTCGCGACTTCGTCTGCAAAGAATAGGGATATAAAAAATAGCTTACGACCTATTCTCAGACCAACCAAACATGGAACGTTTCGGAGGAGTTCGATAACAAACACCGTGACACGAGATTTTTATATATTAGAGTAGGTAGCTGTTGCCCGCGACTCCGTCTGCGAAGAAAAAATAGCCTACGACCCATTCTCAGACCTACCGAGAATAGAGAAAAAAGTTTTATAAAAATCGGTCAAGCCGTTTCGGAGGAGTTCGATAACAAACACCGTGACACGAGATTTTTATATATTAGAAGATTTCGGACCAAAGCACGTTGTCATTCATTAGAAACTCTATTGGTTCTTGATTCGCCTTACGCTTGACAGCTTCTTTACTACCGCTTTAACGAATCTCCGAACGTAGGGTATAATCTTTCACGCAAAACGCTTCTTCGGCAATATACGAATCGATATCGTATTAGTACCCGAATAAATCCGCGACCCGAATATCCTCCGTAATATATTTTGTTTTGAAAAATCGCATACAATAAAGGTATCTAGATCGCACGGACGGACCCGGGACAAATGGTTGAGTGATCTGTGCCATTTGTCATTTCGTGGGAACAAGTCGGTATCTAGACGTAAAAGATGTGTTTTTTACCCACGCCAAAAAATGTTGGGGTCCCAAAATACGAGAGAAATGTTGATTGAATGTCAGGTTTAAGTAGTGTCACTATCTCATAGTGAAAACGTGGCTGCAATAATACTCAGTCAGTCAAAAGCTGTCCTCTTGGTGGAGATTGGCCTCATCCAAATAGCGCTTAAATAATAGGACCAGCAGCGCCTGCCTACATCGGTCTTCTGGCTTTATTATTAGTTATATAAAAACTAAGTTATACAAGAACAAAATTCGAGCATCCGATAATAGACCTGTGAATGTTTTTATACATCCGCTTTCTAAGGAAACGAGCTAGTCTTGCTTTTGATTACTACCCATCATAATAACAACATTTGAAATATCTACACTTTTTTAATAACCTGATTCAGTGTCCCACTGCTGGGCAAAGGCCTCGCTCCTGGACTTCCAACTCGCCCTGTCTGCACTTGTGTTTGACCAGTCGCTCGAGAACGTGTCTAGGTCATCCCGCTATCTACACTATATACATCAAAAATCAAAAGACTGAAAGTAAAATAATTGAAATGACTATTTTTAGGAGACCTAAAGCACAAAATTCCATGAAAATGATGAATTGTCGAATAATTCAATTTATACAACATGCACTTAAGTATCATTAATTATTATTAAAAGCAAATAATTTATTTCATGCCAAAAAGATACAAGAAAGAAGAAAAAATCAGATCCGCAGCGCAGGCTTCGTCAAGCAAACATATTGTTATCCGCAACATCAAAAGACTGAAAGTAAAATAATTGAAATGACTATTTTTAGGAGACCTAAAGCACAAAACTCCATGAAAATGATGAATTGTCGAATAATTCAATTTATACAACATGCACTTAAGTATCATTCATTATTATTAAAAGAAAATAATTTATTTCATGCCAAAAAGATACAAGAAAGAAGAGAAAATCAGATCCGCAGCGCAGGCTTCGTCAAGCAAACATATTGTTATCCGCAACAAGCATCGTCATGTAAAACTAAACAGCCCACCCTCCAAGTCGATTCAATCCTGGGCCAAGCGTCCCAAAAACACTTGCCATAGTATCATTATTACATAATGCATCATAAATTTCTATTCTATTTATAAATCAACACTTCTCTATTTTTCGATCTAAACTATGTAGGTATATTTTGCTTTGCTTCTGGGATCTAAAACTTTCGGTCAAAACATTCAGCATTTCATTATCACTTCTTACGTTCATTAAGTCTTGTGAAATTTGGTCTTAGGTTCGGTATTACGATGTGTAATCCTTTTGACAGTTTAGATGACAGTAGTCATGATCAATTTGATCATGGTCTACTCGTAAGAGTTACACTTGTATTTTCGGCTATCTATAAATTAGTACGTCACAACGATTTCAATCAATTTTGACCCACCCCTATCACACTTATTAGGTGCTATTAAAGTCACTATTATTTTGTTACCGTGTCACAGTTCACCTGTCTTGACCTTTCCACCTAAATGTGTGACATAATTATATAGACAGCCCCTATTGTCGTTCGTTTGAATCGTCATGTATTTAAAGGACTAGAGTTTTATTAAGCCGCCATGTTGTCACCACAATCAGGCTAGATACCTCATTAAACAAGTTACGACTGACGCGACATTCGTATTTACGGCTATCCCCACCTCTTTAGGTTTACCCCCCTTCCCCATCACCTTATACATTAGTTTCGGTGAGTCAGAGAAAGGTTCTATGTTGATTCTAGGATTGGTAAAGGTCGATGCTCAGTTGGTGCCTCCAGGCAGTGACTTTTTTAATTTCGTTTAAGTTTATTGATGGACTAGAGTCTTCATAAAGTAACAACTGATTTATTTACAATCTTTTTCTCGCAACGATATATTGGAATTTCAAAATTTCGGAATACATATTTCGACAACCTCTTGATACTTATCCATTATTTTATTATCATCATCCCAGAATACAAAAGTCCCATTGCGGGACATACCTCCTCTCAGAAGAGAGCTTAGGCCGTAATTCCTAGTGGCCCAGTACGCATTGGGATCACACACACCATTGATTTTCTTCGCAGATGTACACAGAGCCTCACGATGTTTCGCTCAGTGAAGCTCATGGTAAGTTTTAAACTAAATTTCGCACATACTTTTCAAAAAACTCCAAAATTCGAACCAGGGTTCGAACCCACAACCCTCTAGGCAACCGCGACTTTTGATATTTTAGCCACCATGCAAATGCGACCAACATACCTAAGTTATCTTTTCGTCTTAAAACCTCATATTTCCTGGCTGTCCCGATATTTGAGGGAGCTTTTTCAAAGCATACAAAAAGCATTTCCGAGACGTCATAAGGATAACACACAATTTTTCACGGGACCCAAAACTAACCTTTCACGAATGGATTTCCCTGATTTGTCCTTGAAGGGTGCCGTCATGATTTTTCATTTTTGCAAAAAAAGGTTCGTCCCTCCATTGAGATTTGTAGGTACTGTCCCTTCCGATATCGAGGAAATGCGAGGGAGATGAGTAGATCGACTGACGGCTTTTATTAAGGTATAGGAAACCTACTATTTGGCGTTCAGGAATGAGATTTAGAATTGTATGATTGGTAAAAGTGGTAATTGGGAGCAGAGGTTATTTCTTGGTAGGAAATTAAAGTATTGAAGACTTTTGACTTGATCAGATATCTTGAAGTCGGGCTACTTTGAGCCAATGGACTTGGGCCCACATGTAGGTACAAAGTCTAATCCCACTACTATAAACGTGAAAGTTTCTATGCATGGATGGATGGTTATGTGGATGTTTGTTGCTCTTTCACGCCAAAACCGGTTGACGAATTCTGTTAAAATTGGGCACACAAATATTATGTAACCTGGATTAACATTTATTATTATAGGATTACTAACTGTTGCCTGCGATTACGTCCGCGAAGAATAGGGGTATAAAAAATAGCCTACGACCTATTCTCAGACCTACCAAATAAAGAGAAAAAAATCGTCAAGCCGTTTCGGAGGAGTTCGATAATAAACACCGTAACACGAAATTTTAATATAATTTTATTATTAAAAGAAGATAGGATACTTTTTATCCCGAAAAAATGCAAAGTTCCCATGATATGTGATAAACGAATTCTTAATAGACGGAGTTCCGAGCAACAGTGAAAAAGATAAAAACTTTGAGGGTCAGCTAAAACCAACCACATTCGACTTAAAAGGCGAATCGATTCAAACGCCACCTGGGTGATATTGAATTTTATATATTATGCCGATTCCAATTAGGTCCTCAAAATCGCCCAGGATGGCGCTTGGATCAACTCGCCTTATAGTAGTAGGATAAGAATGTGTCATAATTTCAATGCAGTTTATAAACTCTGAACCTAGTGTTAAGGTTCTCCTGTGGTCAGCAAATAACACACTTAAAATACGTATTTATTTAGGGTACACGTTATCACCATTAAATTTAGCTTCGTGCTAACGATTTATAAGGCAAATAAGTATATTATAAATAATAATAAATATATTAATATATTATAAATGATAAGGCACACGTTACTCGCAATAACAGTAGGTATATCTGGCCAGTAATTATAATATTTGTAATTTTTAAGGTGATATCCTTGTCCTTCTTAACTAGTACCTAGGTACCTATCTAATTTTATTTTACACACTATTAGAAATTATGAATTACTAGCTGTTGCCCGCGACTCCAAGTGCGAGGAATTAATTTATCGCCCCGCGAGAAATATGAAATTTCCCGCGATAAAAAGTATCCTTTATGTTAATCCAGGTTATAAACTATCTCTCAGCCTCATCACAACCCGTCAAATCGTTTTAGCGTGAAAGAGCAACAAATATCCAAACATAAATAAGTTATTGAGGTGTGGTGCGGGAAACGGATAGAAATATGAAGACGAGCGATTTGGTGTAAGGACAGTTTATTACTAAAAACATATTACTTTAACGATGGTACAGTGAGCGATACAATAATGCTTACTTACAATAAGCTAGGGTTGTCACATGTCTTATGATCTAGGGTCACTCCACCTCACCTACGGGGGTGAAGAAAAAAAAAATATCGCGATACATTTTTTTTTTTTTTATATACTAAGTTTAAATTTATTCTACTAAACTTACAACTATATATATATTTTTTTTTTTTTTTTTTTTTTTTTTTTTTTTTAAGTACAAGTATACTTTTTTGTCCTGTTTTTGTGTACAATGTCTTCTTTATTATTATCTTTCATAATTTTTACATTTGGTTCTAAATCTTCTATTACAATAAATGGCCCATTATACAATGAGTTAAGTTTGGATATATTTTCGTTCTTTACTAATATTTTATCACCTTTTTTATATGTAATTGGATGGGCTGTTTTGTCATAATTATCTTTTCTTACAAGTTTACTCTGTACAAGATTATCTCTTGCATCCTTACATGCTAACTGTAGTCTATACTTAAGCTCTAAACAATAGTTATCAGGGTTGTATAGAGGTTCTACGTCACTTTCAACTCTACAAGGCATGTTACTTTGCTTACCAAAAACAAGTTCATAGGGCGTGTACTTGGTGATAGAATGCACGGTATTATTATAAGTGAAACACCAGAATGGTAGCCAATGACTCCATGCTTCAGGGTGTTTTTCGCTTTGCGTTCGCAAATAAGCTCCCAGATGTTTGTGGGAATTTTCCAACGCTCCAATTGATTGGTGGTGATAAGCTGTAGAGTTTATTTTTTCTATTTCTAGCAACTTACAAACTTCTGTCATTGTTGACGACATGAATTCAGTACCCCTATCTGAAACTATTGTTCTAGGAATACCGAATCGTAAAATAAAGTTTGTAACTAATGTTTTAGCAACACTAACTGTATCCTTTCTTTGAAGGGGATACGCTTCAATGAATTTACTTAAATCACACTGAATACTTAAAATATATGAATTATTATCTACATCTCTATCTAAAGGACCTACAATATCTAAATATATTTTTTCAAATGCACTTGATGCTGTGGGTGTTATTATCATTGGTTGTTTGATATTTCGTGCGTATTTCATTTTTTGGCACATGTCACATTTTTTAATGAAATTTTTGACGTCATTTTCTAGTTTTGGCCAGTAGAAACGTTTCCTTATGTTATTAACCATCCTACGTACACCTGCATGCCCAGCTGTTGGCAGCAAATGGTAATCGTTTAAAATTAACTTGATTTCGTCTTTGTCATGTATTCTTTTTATTCCTCTTAATACGCATATTCGTGGACCGGTCCATATATTTGTATTATTTATTTCATTTATTACTTCTTTTATAAATATCGCGTTATTATCATCTTTTATTATGCATACTTTGTCGACTTTTATTTTTTTGCAAAATTCACTTAATTTCTTCACAAATTCTGCTCGAGTAAAATGTGATTTGAAATCAAGACTTATATAAAATATATTATCACTAGATATATACGTGAAACACTCGGTTTCAGCCGTTATTTCTTTTTCACGTTTAATTTTACTTAACTTTCTACCATCTATAAGTTTCATTTCCACTGATTCACACGGAATTCGTAATACCTCCACGACTCTTGGTTGATCAGTCCAATCATCGATGGGTTTATTAGGAATCAGTGTAAAGTCAGTGTCACTTTCTTGTTTAGATCGCTTTGCTTGTGCTCTCGTTACTACTGCAATCACATTACTATTAAGTTCTTTTAACTCATCTGATGTTATACAGACTCTTGATAAGGCATCAGCAATTACGTTATCCTTTCCTTTTACATAAGTTATTTTGAAGTCATATTCTTCTAGAATTAACCTGAATTTCAATAATCTGCTAGAGGGGTCTTTCATTCCAAATAAGTATACTAATGGTTTGTGATCTGTCACAACTGTGAACTTTCTACCGAATAAATATGGTCTAAAGTACTTTATTGCCCATACTATTGCAACTAGCTCTTTTTGTATGGTTGGGTAATTTCTTTCCGCTTTATTTAGTGGTCTGCTAGCATATGCTATGGGTTTCATATCGCTATTACAAAGTACGGATCCTACAGCAATTCCTGATGCATCCGTTTGTAATATGAACTCATTATCGTCAGAAAAATTTGGAAATTGTAGTATTGGTGGAGTCATTATAGCTGTTTTTAAAAACTGAAATGATTTTTGACAGTCTTCTGTCCAATTAAAGTAAGCATTCTTTTTACATAACTGGTTGAGAGGTATAGTTACTTGTGCAAAATTTGGGATGAATTTACGATAGTAGTTACAGAAAGCTACAAAACGTCGTACTTCGTCTGATGTGGTCGGTGTCGGATATTTTTGAATTGCTTTTACCTTATCAGGATCTGGCAATATTCCATGAGATGATACTATGTGTCCTAAATATAACATTTCTGTTTTTAAAAATTGACATTTATTGGGATTTAATTTTAAATTCACTTTTCTCATTCTCTCGAAAACATCAATTAAGTTTTTATTATGTGTTTCTAAGTTTCTTCCAAATACAACTAGATCATCCAAATATATAAAACATTTTTCATACGCAAGACCCGACATAGCGACTGTCATGACTCTTGAAAATGAACTAGGGCTCAACTTAAGACCCATTGGAAGTCGTTTCATCGCGTATTGTCCTGTGCTTGTAGTAAATGCTGTTAATTTACGTGATTCTGGTGCTAAGGCTACTTGATAGTACGATTGGCTCAAATCTAAATGTGAGAAATATATGGATCCTGATAATGAATCTAAAATGTCACATATGTTAGGCAATGGAAACTTATCATCCTGTATAATGTTGTTTAATTTTCTGTAATCAATAACCATTCTCCAACCTTTCTTACCTGTTTGATCGATTCGTTTGGGAACTAACAAAATTGGACTATTGAATTCGCTGTTGGTTTCTTCGATAATATCATCTTCTAACATTTGGCGGACTTGCTTATCTATTTCTGGCTTTAGACTTTGGGGTAATCTGTATGGTTTGACATATGTTGGGGTAGCATCGGGTTTTAATGTAATAGATTGTTCATAGATGTTTGTAGTGGTGAGCTTATCACCTGGTAGGTAGAATATGTCTGCATATTTTGCACAGATTGCTTCTATAGTGTCACGTTCGCGGGAATGTAAGTGGCCAAGTTTCAAGAGTGATAATAAAGTTTGAGCTCTTTTGACGTTTAAGATTTTATTATTAAATGAGCAAATGTCATATTCACTTAACAGAGATACATCTGGTTTGAATACAGGCAATGTTATTGTTTCTTCGCTTGTATTCAAGATTCTAATAGGAATGACGTTATTTTTAGGTGTAACTATCATACTCGCTATGAAAACGTCTTTTTGCAATTCTTTTGATAAAATAACACAATCTTGATTAATATTGTTATCTATTTGTATGTAGTGTATAGATTCACATCGCGGTGGCAATGTTAATGTGTTAAGGGCTACCTTGGGTAAGGTATATAATGGTTGAATACATTGTGATTGGGATATTCTATTTTGTAGGGTGATAGTTGAATTTTCTAAATTTATTTTCGCATTATTTATATTTAAAAAATCTAGTCCCAATATTCCGTCTGCTTTACATGGTAAATAATCAAATACGTAAAATTTATGCTTAAAGGTTATGTTATCCCGTGTTGTTAACGTTAGAATGACATAGCCTTCTGAATAGATTTTTCCTCCCATGCCATTCACTGCAATGTTGTCGATATAAATTTTATCATTTTGTAATAACACTCGTCTATTTACAGCAGATAGAGATGCACCCGTATCCAACAACCACGAACATTTTTTGTTGTTTAAGTTTAAAGATAAGTATTTTACATCACTGTCACAAGTGAACACACAGTTTTTAGTCACGAAAAAATGTTCTAGCTGTGTTGTCGTTTTCAGAAAAAGAAGTATCTCCCTCTGGGGGTTGTGCTACATATATCTGACCTCTACCATGGTTAACCCTTGGGTACCGATTATTATATCTGGGTGACCTTGAAGTAAATATTCTTGAATTTACGTTATTATTAGAGTATGGTCGTCGTCCGTTGTATCTGTGAGGGAACGAGCTACCTCTGCCAGTATTTCCTTGGGTATTGTGGTAATAACCACGTGGCTTTGAGCAAAAATCTGCTCGTCCTCTACTTGGTCTATAATATGATCGAGCAGTTGACTTACCTCGATAGGTGAGAAGCGTGTTTGAAGTAGAGGGCTGGGCCAGCTCCTCGTCCTCAGCTGCGCGGACTGCATCTTTCAGGTCCGAATAATCACGTGCGGCAATTATGGTACTTATACGCCTATTCCTTAGTCCATCTGCAAACTTTTTGATGGCAAGTTTTTCATTTATTGGACTTAAAATTTCAAATGCTTTTTCATCCGAATTGGCTTGTGAAATTGTAAGCGCCACGAATAATTGTTCGATTTTGTCACCATAATCAGAAATTGATGACTCATTTTGAGAGATGCTGTTAAGCTGCGTCAGTAAGGAAGTAGCAGATTTTCGAGTAAGTAATTTTTGTTTCATATCAGATATTAACTCTTGGCATGTTGAATAAGTTTGTTTTAATTTTAGTTTAGCGATTTTCGATAGCCTTGTTTTTAAAACAAAATTAATCAACATTTTCCTGTTATCAGCATCTTTCAAATAAGAACTGTACATCTCTATACTATCAATTATTTTCTCTGTGGTTGCTTCACTACCATCCATAACCATCACCAAGTTAGTGGCCGTTCTTATGTCAAAGGAATCCATTTTTATACCTTGAGTTGAAATTGACGTATGTATCGTATAACCTTTTATCTTTGCATATACTGTATTTATTTTTGTTATGAGGAGGTCAACAATATAACCCGAATATTCTAAAGACTTATATTCACTAGACTTAAATTCTAAGTTTTGCAAGATTATTTGGAAATCATTATAATAACTGTCTGCTAATTCTATCCTTTTGTTTACTAACTCCTTACATTTCTGTCGCTTTGAACCTAGTTTTCGCAAATATTCTTGTATTTCTAAGAGTTTTGACAATAATGTTTCGAGTTCAGATGCCATAAGCAGGTTGTACTAAACCCCATAATTATTTACTATTATTTGCTACAGTAAAGATTTCTAAAACTAATTAAAATAATAGTACTTAGCTAAATTTCCAGAATACCCATGGTACACGCTGTCCCGTAGAGTAGAAATCACAAAACACTCACTATTTATATTTATTTTAACTCACTCACTGTATTATTGAGCTGGTAGGTGTTAGGCGACGAGTTGGTTTTGCTCCATGCTTGCCTTCAGCCTTGCTCCACGTCAGCGCCAGCTGCAGGGTTGCGGCCGGACATTCGAAGATGCACCCGTCGTACGAATTCGGCACTTATAGTTTTGCGAATCCAACTCTCCTGTCCCTTTTTGTATTTCTTATATAGCATGAGCAGAGCGGCAATGCCCACAGCAGCTAATAGTATGCCCACAAGGATATTGTTGAGGGCCACGCCATGAATTTCTTGGTCACTGTCAGTGGCCGAATTTTTCCCAACTCCCGTAGTTTGGGCTATAATTACTTCCTTGTCTTCTGTCTTAGAATACGTTTTCCCCATTTTTAAGGGCACAGTATAAAATTACTATTAAGATACAAAGTCCGATAATGGCAAATAAGCCGTATACAGCGATCGCAAGTGATTGTTCAAGTTGCAAAAGCGCACTGCCGTCGTTACACATAAGTCCCGAGCACATTGTTGGATCAAGGTTATAACTTCCTTATCTAAATTAATTATAAAGTGGCACGGTGCTCACTGACTACGCGAAGGAATGTACTCCGTCAGCAACTTTGTACGAAACGCGACGCCCCGACAGCGCCGCATGGCAGGGTCGCCATGAGGTGTGGTGCGGGAAACGGATAGAAATATGAAGACGAGCGATTTGGTGTAAGGACAGTTTATTACTAAAAACATATTACTTTAACGATGGTACAGTGAGCGATACAATAATGCTTACTTACAATAAGCTAGGGTTGTCACATGTCTTATGATCTAGGGTCACTCCACCTCATACATACATATAATAAATCTTCGGACGATTGACACCAATTGACCTAGTCCCAATCTAAGCAAAGCTTGTACCATGGGTACTAGACAACTGATAAACATATTTACATAGATACATACTTAAATACATTAAACATCCAAGACTCGAGCACAAACATTCTTATTTTTCACACAAATGTCATCCATACAAAGTTTCGTGTTTCATATTAGTTTAGTTTAGTTAGTTTAGTTTATTTATTCACTCAGACATAATAATTACATTATATAATACATTAAAGTCAGTATATAAGAATTTATGCTGAGATCGTCAAAAATTTATAAAAAACAAAACATAATAATATAATAATAAAAATAACCAAAGATGAAAAAACAATCAATAAAATAATAATATTAATATTTACTTCGTCGTGCTCGTTTTAATATATAGTTAAGTGAATTGTAATATAATCGATTAGTATAATAATTATAATCGATTGAGTTGGCATGGAAGTTTTGTGGCATCAAGCAAGTGCCATACAAAATCTAGGGGAGAATCATATTTTGACTCATAAAAAGTACCTACGTCATTTGATTGGTGATGTCATCATTCCTTTTCAGGTTTTGGAATCCGGGGGGCCTCTACAAAATTAGAAGTTCGGATCATGCTATCCCTATCACTCTTATGCTTAACACTATTTAGCGTGAATAGAACGACACGATACAAAGTTCGAAAATTGAATTTCGTAGTGATAGGTGTTCACTAACCAATGCGTTGTCGGAACGTTCAATGAGTACCATTCAGCTAACGTCTAGACAATTTAGATCAAAAATATATGTATAAAAATATATAAAAATATATTTCCTTCTGTACCCGTTTTCATGCAATAAATGAATTATTTATTTATTTATTTATTTATGAACGTCTCATCGTGTCGAAAGCGGTCGATGAACCTAAATATCAAAGCACTTGATCTAGGTTGGACATGACGAATTAGGAAAACGAATATCAAATCTTTCATTTCTCGCGTGTCTCTGTCCCTCTAGCCCATGGAGAAAGGGACGGGGATAGTAAAAGAACGGGGCACTGCTACTTGAGCTGATTATTCAGAGATGACAAAGCAGATAAAATGGATGCTCGCGACATTCGTTTGTTTGGGAAACTGGGACAAAATGTGAACGACACAAAAATGTTAAAGGCTGAAACGGGGAATTTCATGTAGGTACCTAATGAGTTTCTTGGGCATAGAGCAATGAAGGGTTTTGGTTATAGCTTACATTTTACAATAAAAGAAAAAAAATTGATTGCTACACCGTGTTTTCGTTGCATTTGTGGGACGGATCAGTTAGTGTTATAGTAAACTTATTTCAGGGCAAACTCGATTTTAAATGATACTCGTAAAAATATTTCTAACGTGGACAAAGCTAGTAATAGTAGTATAAGAATACCTCTTAAAATTAAGTTCAATTCATAACGGACTTACAGTGTCTTCGCAAACTCCATTTCCATACCGGATGCCATTTATGTGTTCCACTATCATAAATACTGTGTCTTTGAGAATATTCCGAGAATATTATCCGCTTTAATATCGAGAAGGAAAGGTTAACTGCACTCTGGGAGTCTAGTCTGTTAGGTTAGTATACTTTAAGCAAGCGTTTTAGTACAAGCATGTTGTTTGACAAAGTTTTAATTTATG
This sequence comes from Archips crataeganus, assembly GCA_947859365.1. Classification (NCBI taxonomy): domain Eukaryota; kingdom Metazoa; phylum Arthropoda; class Insecta; order Lepidoptera; family Tortricidae; genus Archips; species Archips crataeganus. The sequence continues at coordinate 17,138,069 of OX402062.1, read as the reverse complement.
TTTGTTTTATGAGTTTGAAAACTTTAACGCAAGTTCGCAAGCCTTTCATAGTTTAAGTAAAAAAAACAACTACAACAAAGTATCGATATCAGTAACATCATTTTCTTCGAATATATAAAAATCTCGTGTCACCGTGTTTGTTATCGAACTCCTCCGAAGCGGCTTGACCGATTTTTATGATTTATTTTTCACTATTTTCGGTAGGTCTGAGAATAGGTCGTAGGGTTTTTTATACCCCTATTCGTCGCAGATGGAGTTGCAGGCACCAAATAGTTTTAGATGAAAAATCTATTATAGATACTTTAGTTTGCATGTTAGTATGTATATGCTACTATTGATTTATTCATAGCTTGTTGGCCTTCTATAAACCTCATAATACGAGTAAGTTATTAAATTGAAAATTGTACCTACTGAAATTGTCAGCACTTTTATCGGTGAGTTTCCGGAATGGGGGCCTGGAGATCTGTAATACAGGTTTTACCTAGTTCAGACTTCAGTCCCTCAAAAAGGTTAGTTGTACCTATCGAACTAAAACCACATTATATTATTGTATTCTAACTATTGCTGTTACCTATGTACTTTTGTGAGGAGAAAATAAAAGATTACTTATTACAATAAGCGCTTCAGAAGGCATCAAAATTACTTTATATTGAGGTGTACTTGGCTAAATCTTTTTGTTTGTACTTGTCCGTCCAAAAATTTATAGGCTGAGAACAGAGGTTAAGTCAACAATTATTAATTATTTATGTAAGCTGTGATCAAAGCCTGCCATTATTTTTAGGTAAATATTATTATCCGGAACAGGCTTTGAAAATGTTTTTCAACAGTTTTCATCAAGTTTTCTAATATACATTAATACATTTGTAAAAGAAGTTTTTTTGCTCTCGATAATTTAAGATCTAACTGCCCCGTTTAGTGATTTTTGACAATAACAAAATATTTGCTTATTTCGTAAGAAACACTTCGTTTTGTTACCTATTGTTTTTGCTATAAATAAACTGTTCACTGTAATAGAAAAAAAAAACTAAAACGCAAAAATTAAAATCAAACAGTTTTTTTTTAATTGTAAGTATTCAGTTGGAGTGTACCGGTGCAAACAAATGCACCGGATAAACTGCCGTATGCAAGTCCCATGCGAGTATACATGCTCTTGTTCGCTGTACTTTACGAATGGAAATGATATGCTAATGTTATTGTTCATAAATGTACGAGTTCTTGTGATTTTTTTATTCATTCACCTTAAATTCGTTTTGTTTTGTGCTGGTCCTTGTCAAGTAATTTACGTAGGAAATAAAATTGGAAATAAAAAGCTTTTGTTCAACATTTAATTTTCAAATGCTGTTTTAATTTTAAAAAAGCCGTGGTGGGTTAGCGGTTTGACCAATGGCCTCTCAAGCAGACGACCCCTTTGCTCTGGTTCAAATCCCGGCTCGCACCTCTGAGTTTTTCGAAATTTATGGGCGAAATTAAATTTAATATTTACCATGAGCTTTACGGTGGAGGAAAACATCGTGAGGAAACCTGGATAAACCTGCGAAGAAATTCAATGGTGTGTGTGAAGCTCCCAAACGCAATGGGCCAGCGTGGGAACTACGGCCCAAGCCCTCTCAATTTCAGAGGAGGCCTGAGCCCTGCAGTGGGACGTATTTAGGCTGGGATGGTGGTGATGGTGACAAGCTTTTTGCTGACTGTGCTTTTTGGTAAGGTTCTAGAGTGGCAAACCAGTAGATGTAGCGTAATTAGGAAGTCTTAAACATGATGGACCGACGATCTATCGGGTAAAGGTCGCAGAAACCATATTTATACCAGTTGGATGCGAGAAACCGATCCTTGTGCAACTCTTTGGAGGAGACTTTTGTCCAGCAGTAGACGTCTTTCGCCTGTAATTCAGCGTTACATTGTGGGTTACAATTTTATAGATCGCGAATAGGACCCTTAATTATTCAAACACAGACGTCGAGATAGGTGAAAAATATCTATCTCAAAGTGGAATCGCTACCTTGCTAGACGTCTTGGATATACCTTTAACAAAGCCACCACACACAACCAAATAATAAAGTCCCAAAGAAAATTAAGATCTTTTATTGCCGTATATCAAAACAGAACAATAAAACTCTGTTTATGCATCGTAACGCATTTGCAAGCGAATGGTCCCATGTCAAAGCGGTTTATGCAAATTCAGTTTGTCCCCACTCCGGGGTTTTGCCGGATTTATGCCCCTTACATCCCGGGACTCTTGCCGAGAGGCAAGAAGAGTAATGTGTTACAACGGCAAGTCTTTATCTTGTTTCTTGCTCGAATTCGTTGGGCATGTCGAAATTGGGCTTGGTTTTAGGATTGAATCAGTGAGCTGGATTTCTGAAGATTTCGTAAGGGCGTACCGGGCGTGCTAAGTTGCTCAATGACAGCTGGACTTATCTTTCTCTTATATATAGAAACTAGGTGTTGTCCGCGAGTCCGTCTGCGAAGATAAAAATAGAAATATTAGGGGACAATCTTACACAAATCGACCTAGTCCCAAACTAAGCAAAGCTTGTACTATGGGTACTATCGTCGTCTATGGGTACTAGACGACGATAAAAATACTTATATAGATAAATAAATACTTAAATACATAGAAAACATCCATAACTCAGGAACAAATATTCGTGCTCATCACACAAATAAATGCCCTTACCGGGATTCGAACCCAGGACCTCTTGCTTTGTAGGCAGGGTCACTACCAACTTGGCTAAAGCGGTCGTTAACCTGACTAAATAGCCTACTTACGGATAGATAAAAAAGTTTCATAAAAATCGGTCAAACCGGTTCGGCGGAGTTCGATAACAAACACCGTGACACGAGATTTTTATATGTATATTAGAAGATCTCCTGTCACGGTGTTTGTTATCGAACTCCTCCGAAACGGCTTGACCGATTTTTATAATTTTTTTTGTCTATATTTGGTAGGTCTGAGAATAGGTCCTATGCTATTTTTATAGGTACTCCTATTCTTCGCAGACGGAGTCGTGGGCACCAGCTAGTAAACTATAAATTATTTCATTTTAAAAATAGTTTGATATCATAAATAAAGTACATGGGATATGAAACATATTATCTATTTATTCATTTTGAAAAAAAAATTCATTCAATAATAATAATAATAATAATATTAACCGCTACCTATTACTTTAAATTCTTAAACGACATCTCTAGTTATATTTTTTGCCGTCACAGCTAGTCAAAATATCCTTCATATAAGCCTTCTTTTCCCATTGAACTCCTACACAGGTGTATCTACGTTTGACGATATTTTCCTGCAGCTAAAAGCTCTTGGTATATTTCAAATATCATTTCGCACATAAATTCCGAAAAATTCAAAAGTGCTCCACGATCCTTTGCGTGAAAGGCTATATCAAACCAATAGGCTTCCAGGACTCTTTTTTTTTTCAACCAAAAAAGTAGAGTTAATTTCCTTTAGGTGTATGGTAACAGAGAATTGCAAACGAAAACGGATCCACGCGTTTTATGGCGTGCAAATTACATTAAACCCCGGTGTGGTAAAGCAATTTGCCGGCCGAATAAACAATGTACATACTTGACTTGTGCTACTGACGATTTGGTTTTGAAAAAGAAAAAAAATACAGAATTTCAATGTGTTACCACATGTGTGACTTTGTTGCATATGGGTCATTATTATTATCATCCCAGCCTATATACGTCCCACTGCAGGGCACAGGCCTCCTCTCAGAATGGGAGGGCTTGGGCCGTAGTTTCCACGCGGGCCCAGTGTGGATTGGGAACTTCACACACACCATTGAATTTCTTCGCAGGTGTTACGCATATGCACGATGTTTTCCTTCACCGTAAAGCTCATGGTAAATTTCAAATGTAACTTTGCACATAAATTCCGAAAAACTCGGAGGAGCGAGCCGGGATTTGAACCCACGATTCTCTGCTTGAGAGGCTATAGGTCAAACGGCTAGGCCACCATGGTTTTTATTTTGCATATGGGTAGGTAAATCTATTAGCGTTACAACGGCTTACTATCAGTTTTCTGTCGCATATACTTAATTGAAGAAATGAGGTCCAGTTAGTATGGAATTTTAACAAACTGAAATTATTCAGCAAGCACTTTGTGTCATTCAACTAAAATCTACTTCGGGCTGTTCATTTCTTAAATGAAACAATATTAAGACATACAATTACTATACAATTATAAGTTAATAATATAAATTACTAGACTTGAACCACGGTTTCGCCCATTTTAAAAATGCCTTTACGAGAAACATTTACAATCTGAGATTTAATCCTAAAAAATGTTAAATATTTATATTTACATTTACACCACTATCAATAAGATTTATCGAAGAGTGAGTTGTAAAGTTTCAATTATAATTTTAACAATACTTTTTCTGTTACAGGTTCCTAAAAAGTCATAAGAAGTCTTCATGAGAATTGTGAGTATACTTGATTTTTAATTTGTCTTCTTTTTTCAGTGCACATGTTTGTTAATATAAACGCATTTAAATTGAATTTACGTCTATATAGACATATAGTAGCCATCCAAATTAATTAATTTTAGTTTTTGGTGAAATAAATAAAACGGTAACAGGGTGTGGGAATGGGTCAAAATACTCAAAATAGAGAGATTTCTCTCGAGGCAGATGGCTGGGGACCGAATTCTGACGGAGGAAAGTTAGAAGTTGTATTTATTATGCAGCCAATTTGAGAAACTTCGATGATGCAGGATGTAGCAGTTAGTTCTCTATTTTATGACTAGATGGAGCTAGGAGTTGCTGCAATAGAAACCTAAATAACTTTAAATAAAAAAAATAAAAACCCTCAACGAAACTAGGTCACATATAAAGTTTGAAAATAAAGTAAATGCTCATTATGCGTCTAAGATCCCTTCCAACAAAAGAGCTGATAACTTTGAAACGGCTGAACCAATTTTGACGAAACATGTCTAAGAACAATCGCCAATAAATCTGCTTTCAAAAAAAATGCATCCAAATCGGTTCATTCGTTTCAGAACTATGATGCTACAGACAGACACGCACACACATTCATAGCGGTGAAACTTATAACAAACCTCTTTTTGTGTCGGAGGTAACAGTAACGTCACTAGGCTGACCGAGAGACACAGCCTAAACGATTGGAGGTAATAATTTGGAATATAATCAGTTCTACAAGGTGTCTCTGATTTTCAGATAGTTGGGATAGCTTGACTGAACACCCTGTAAAGATTATTATCGGTATTTTTATTTCAAAACGTAGTCACGCCCTTGATGCGGTTTTGTTCTTTTTACGCCATAGGAAACTAATTTTCTTGCTTCTCTTATATATGTAAAATTTTACCAACGCCATTATGGGTCATATTTACTTATGATATCAATTGTATGTAAAGCAAAGAGCAGAAAAGAGATCAGCTAGTTTGTGATAAAGGTTAATGACCTCGTTTTCAGATTTATTTACTCTCTAGAATTAAATATACTATTGTAATATTTAAGCTATTCTACAAAACCTGCCACTGACAGGTTTATTCAACGAAAGAAAAATATTTGAAATAACCAGAATACTTAAAAACTCTAACAGATGCATTTACAATGCGAAAGGAAAGCACCTAGTTTTTCTCGCCCACACCGCACAAAGTATCATATTACTAAAGAATTAAACCAATAAACACATACATAAACATTTGTATACATTCGTCTAATTACAAAAACGTAAGTTGCAATTACAGAATATTTAAAAGTGAACGTTTTATGATAGAATTCAAGGTTCAATCTTGTATTTACTTCAGCTGTCTCTTAGGACCTCTTAGAACTGCTAAAAACATGTCGCCTAAGAAAATATTTCACGAAAAACGTCACCCACCTCAAACCTTTTCTAAATACATAAAAACATTACGCAACTTCCGACCATATGATCAAAGTTATAAGGTACTTTATCCCGCAAAGTCAGATAATATTATTCGGAAGAGGTTTATAGGGTAGTTATACAAGAAAAACTCCATTTAGAATGCTTAAGGATTCTCGAGTTTGTTTATACTTTTTGGGGCCCTAAATTACCATGAAATATTTGGAAAGTAAAGGTGGAATAGTGTGTCCGTTGAAAATAAATATTGGCCACTGGACAAGGATTGTTATTTTATTCAAAAGCTTTTTGGAGCTCCGGCCGGGCGCCATTAGTGTTTTTATTGAGTTACCGATGAAAACAAATAATATATTCTTTGTTCGGGCATTGTAATTCTCTCATATGCGGGTATATCAAAACCTGAGAAGAGTCTACCCTCGCGCTCGAAAAAGCAAGCAGCGCCTGCGCCCCGCACCAGTTGCTGTATAGATTTGCTTGGAGATACTAGCCACGGTCGGCAACGCTCCAGTGAAGTGATTCGGATTACCATTGTTGCTATTAATCGGCGGATTTCTATTTAATACGGACACTTTTCGGATCTTGTCATATTAAGAACTTTGTTATATGTGTTTGTGTGTGTGTGCTGTACAGCAGAAACTTATTTTTAATGGACTACAAGGACATTGGTGTGTGATAAAGACGGCGGCTTCTGTCTGCAGCCAAGGAAAGAATCGAAGGTAAGATATGCCTTATATGTTTGAAGTGCAATGCCTGAAAAGCCAAATATCTAGGACGACCTGGGCCAACCTAGCTCAACACTGAATCTATCGAAGGGTTCTACGTGAACATTCTTATTGTAAGCGGTCAACGGAGCAAGCATGTAACACTCGGTATCTAAAGATACTACACATGAATATTAATATGTCCCTTTTCGTACGTTTTCTAAGAGACTCATTGACGGGAGCCCCTTGACATCTTACGTCAAACAAACGCTTTTATCTTTGATTAGCAGACTTAAGCCTTATTAAAAGCCTCGAAGAATCACCAGACTCAAGTGGCAGTGCGGGGCACATCACTCGTAGAACTGATGGCTGATGGGGCAAAAAGGTTCTCGAGTGGCGTACGCGGACCGGAAGACGCGGTGTGGGTAGGCTTCCAACAAGATGGATCGACGACCTGGTTAAGGTTGCGGGATCGCGTTAGATGCAGATGGAGCAGGGCCGATCTGTTTGGCGAGCCTCGGGGGAGGCCTATGTTCAGCAGTGGACGTCTTTCGGCTGAAATGATGATGATGAAGCCTTATTGTCTAACGCGCAAGTCACACAGAAGAGACGTGGGACGGAGGCGCGTAGCAGTCCGCGTCTCCGTCCCGTCCTTTCGTTTCTATACATTTAGTATGAAAACTGATTCAAGGGGCGCCGCGACTGCGACGCGCCCCCGTCCCATGTCTCTTCTGTGTGACTTGCGCCTAATGCACTTAAAATAACTATCTTTATCACTAAGGGGCTGTTTCACCACTTTTCTTAAAGTTCGGATTAGCTTAATCATAACCTTATTTGACAGATGGAACTAAAATTTCTGTTTCACCAGTCTCGATTAGCGCTAAGTGACGGACAAACTGTTTCTTAATTTGACCATCAGATCAAGAGGCATTTAGCATTTTTATCCGTCACATGAAGTTAGTTTATTTTTTTGTGGCCATGGTTGGAGAGCCCTTCAGCCGGTTTCAGAAAAATAAATCAAACTATTTTTTATTTTTTAAAGAAAGAGGTCATGCTAAATTGCATAAAATAATTTAAATATCAAGATTTGAATAAAAAAATGTAGGTACACTTTTAGTATGTTAAAATAAATCCAAAATTTCGTAATATTTTTTAATAACAATTTTTTTTTCAGCGGCTCAATCGTTTGTTCTACCTGAATTTGTATGTCGTCTCGCCATTAAAAAAAAGTTTATCTGTCAAATGGTTTGGCGCCACTTTTCGATTCGTTTTACGTGATTTTTATTATTCTTTGTTATTGTTAACAAAGTATCGTAAATAAATACCGTTTTTGGATCAATTATAATGTTACATATTTGTTTATGGAAAAAAAATAGATGTATTAAAAAATTATATAGTTAACCATTTCTTTTGCTTTAATAATGAGTGACTCTTTGAACGAAAGTGTGCGAACAGGAACGCGTGGTCGTGAAATGCGACGTTGCCATTCCGACTTTTTGTTAAACCCACGATTAGTTAAGTGGTACTTAGATTGCACAGGACCGGAGTGGTGAAACTGAAAAAACACTAGCTGACAGATTTGTCCAGTACTTAGTTTATTCATTGGTTACGTAACCAGCAGTTTGACAATAAGGTGGTGAAACACCCCCTAATTCTTTCTGTGTTAGAAATAATGAAAGCCGCGCAAGAACTAAAGTCACGGACATAGCTCGAAGAATCGTCAGACTTAAATAGCAGTGGGCAGGGCACATCGCTCGTAGAATTGACGGCCGATGGGGCCGAAAGGTTCTAGAGTGGCATCGGCGGATCGGAAGACGCAGTTTAGGTAGGCCTCCAAGAAGATGGAGTGACGACTTGGTTATGGTTGCGGGAACGCGTTGGATGTGTTACATATGGTACTGCACTAGAACATAAAAAGTAATTTTGTGTACAGTCATTATAAGTAAGCGCTCTATTCAGGCTAAAGTGTTCTTTTCACACTTACTACAAGTAAATGTCTAAAAAATGATACCAAAATTATTCCTCGTAATTTTCCGTTTACAGCCTCCGAATAACGACCGCCATTAAGGATGTTTTAGCTAATTATATCTTATCAAGAGATGGTTTCGTGAAAGTAATCCTGTTCTATTACAGTTAACGTCATAATAACGGATAGTCGACCTTTTGTAGGATAAATCAAATTACTTGAGATAAAATTGTTTTAAGGAAATACTGATGTTTTATGCCGAACTGGTGTATCCTACTCTGGCTGTATCCCTTGGAAACTTTGGATTTTCCCGGGATAATAATAATATATAAATAAAATTATTTAAATTTATATTCACCAAAAGTTGTAAATTTACGAAATTAGTAGGTACATTAGCTAGTTAAAAACAATAATAAAACGAAAAATAGTGCAGCTTTCAATATCAGCAACATCTCAGCCTATATACATAAGGTTTCATATTATGTTCTAGTGCAGGGCACAGGCTTCCTCTCAGAATGAGATGTTTTAGGCTGTAGTTCCCACGCGGGTCCAGTGCAGATTGGGGATTTCACACTCTCCATTAAATTTCGTCTCGTGTGTGTCCGGGTGTTCGGTTTTCAACCTTGATAGGAAAATACACCTCTCTGTGTATTCCTTCAGAAATACTCTTCTGACCTGTCAAGGTGACAGTTCCAAATCTATCGAGTTTCGGTCGGCACGCACCTAGTGATTGTGCGCATGTGCGCATCATAAAATACTAAAGTGCGGTTTTCGGACTGTATCGGACTTATAAACATACACACACACACACACCCATACACCAACTCAAAGGTGGATCGAGCTGAAGAGCGCCGTGGAAGCGAGCTGGGCCCAGCGAGAAGCGACGCAGTGAAAGCCAGGTACACTTTCTTCACATTATTATATATATGTATTTATTCCTAATCAACTCTGCCTAGCGCAGATCTATACACCGGGTTTCCCAAGGGTTTCCTCATGAAGTTTTTCTTCTCCGTACCGGAGCTAATCTCACAAAGTTGTTGATTGTTTTCAAAATTCTTTCATTGACAGAAAGTGCGGTTCGTTGCCCAGTTGTTTGACCTATGGCCTCTCAAGCAGATGGTCATGGGTTCGAGCCCGGGCTCGCACCTCAGAGTTTTTTGGAATTTATATAGGAAATCATCGTGAGAAAACTACACCCCGCCAATCAATTCAATGGTGTGTGCGAAGTTCCCGATCCGGACTATGCCCGCGGGGGAACTACGGCCCCTCTCATTCTGAGACGTTTATAAGCCAATATGAAGGATGATTACGAATTCCTGTTCTAATTAAAATCGAATAATTTTTGACGCTGGACGTTTTTAAAACACAATTGATGTCTAAAAAAAATACCGATGGTTTTTTTTCTATTGAAAAGTCAATTATATTTTAAGAAACGAATTTCAATATGTTTTCATTTAGTTCACTACTTTTTCAAAATTAATTATTGAAACTATTTTGTTTGATGACGTCAGATTATAAGTGAGGGCTCCCAACACAGCCAAATTTCAAAATCTATCTCAATGCGTACGATAAGGCAACCCCTTTAATTATTTTTTGTGTAGTGGTTTGTAACTAGTGTCACTTTACTGGCGCTGTCAAAGTGCTAGGTGTCAGACTATGGGAGTGTGGGTCCAAATCAAACTCCGTAGTTTTTAATCCACGCGTAAATTAATTCTACATAATGCTATTCAACACCGATTAAGGCGAGGTTCTTGAAGCGCGCCACGTTAATTTACACCCCGCACCCCGCCCGCGCAAAAGCTACGATCGCCGCGCGCGCCGTGAACTCGCCGCCGGAGGTCACGCTTGCCAGCCACAGTGTAATATAATTTACAGTAGTGTAAGTTGCGACCGAGACCAAGATCACGCTGTAATTTAAATGTTTAGATGCAATTACTTACATTACTTTTGTGTTATAAATGTAAAATATATAACGTTTTCGAAGTGGATACTTCTTTGTCCGCAGCTTGTACAGTTCCAGAATTTCAGTTAGATACAAAACTAAACTATATATCACGCTCCCACACACTACAACAATTGCTAAAAGAGGCACTGTGTCGGTAGTCAGCGGTCTAAGTCAATATTGTAAAAACCGAATTTGAGATTTATGAAAAAATGAGCGTATAGGTACATAGTGGTCGGCAGTTAAGAAGTAAATCCTAACACCTGTCATTTCCATATAGTTTATAACCTAAAAGTCACTGAGATTATAAACTTTAGGAAAATGATAGATGTCAGGAGTCCACAACATTAAATTTCAAAATCGATGTCATTTTCGTAATTAACGTCGCAAAAAAAAACATAAAAACGACACCCATATTGATATTTAGATATTAATTTCAACCCCATCGCATCCCACCGGGGGAGATGGTATTTCAAGTCCGCCACGTTGGATTTTAAAATTGTTGTTGTTTTCGTAACCAGCGCGACCCGATAAGGTCCCTAAACCATAGAAACAATACCCATGTTGATTTCCAGACCATGTCACCCCATTTCCCTCTTTTAGGGGTTGAATTCCCAAAAAACCTGAAACACGTGTTTACTCATTTATCGTTAGTACTCCTGAAAAATTTCGAATAAAATAGTCTACCTAATCTTGTTTCCCCATACAAACTTCGGACCCCCGTCTCACCCCCTTAAGTTGTGAATTTTGAAAAATCCTTTCTTAGTGCACCTCTAGACCTTATAAGGAACCTTTTGGCAATTTGGAATCTCTAGACCCAGCCGTTTGGGCTGTGCGTTGATATTTCAGTCAGTCAGTCAGTCAGTTTCTTCTTTTATACACGATGATTTTTAATCGGTGATCAGGAACCAATTTTTCTAGATCAGTATTCGATGGCGGCCACGTTTAAGTCGCAGTTACACGAAAAAATCCATCTATTTTTTTAAAGAATAATTATTTAGAAAATCCCTTTTTAACTAAAATCATTGTCACCCTACGCATGGTTTAGTCTATGAGCCTGAAACCTCTTTGACAAGTCAGTTTCTTTAACAAACTTTGACGTGAGACCTGTCAAATTTCCCGCCGAAGCGATGACACTTGACGGAACAACTTAACTAAAACAAATGTAGGATGACCATGCATTCGGTGGATGGAAGAAGTTTTAATTTTTTTTTTATTTATTAATTAACCAGAGACCTCATTGCTTTAAAAGATCTCATCTATTAAATTCCATTTTGTCTAGGGATCAAGATTTTTCAACTTCTGATCACCGATTAAAAATCATCGTGTATATTTAGATGTGTGAAACAGTCATATTTGTCACCTTCATGCTGAAATAATAAGAATTATCATTTCGGCGATCGATTGCAGCGGTAACATTAGTAAACTTTGTACTGTGGCAATTTTGTCAATAATTGCGAATTTACATTACAGGCACTTGTAAAAAATGTGATAGACCCGTACCACAGAGTAAAAATGTAACCAGTTATTCAACTTCATACTAGAGAGCCCGAATCGACGCACGCACACAGCCAAGCGTCATAGACGGCGCGTCGCGTGGGAATTGCAGCATTGTTTTGTATTCCGAAGATTACTTAGCGGCCGTGTAATACGCTTGGCTGTGTGCGTGCGTCGTTTCGGGCGCTCTAGTATGAAGTTGAATAACTGGTTACATTTTTACTCTGTGCCCGTACTGTTTTTCTTTGTACACTGTGTACTGTGTATAGTTGCGTGGATGGGCGTTTGTGTTTAGTTTTGAAATGGGTCCCACTGAAAAACAGCGTTGCGGCTTGCCGCAACATTATGCTGAGTGGGGCCCAATTTATACTATTCGATGATTTTTATTTGTATCTTTTCCTGTCAAATGTATTTCCTGTGTATCGAATATGTGTAAATAAACATCTCTCTCTCTCTCTCTCTCTCACATCAAGGATATTTAGTCGTAATGTGGAGCGCTTCAAAAATTGGCAAACGCCCGACCTCCAACACGTTCCGCTCGGGACTGAGCGGCGGGCTGGGAGCGGGGCGCCAGTAAATCGTGCCGTGAACTTCGTTAATATTGGGTTAAAAATTATATGTTTTACAAAATTAACAAAATTAAACCCGACGGACATTACATCATTACAGACGTTTATTTTGATGTGACTTTCAATACATCAAGTAGTATAATATTGAAATGAAATGAGTTTAAAGGTACAAAATAGGGGTATGTTTGGATTTTTTTTCTATCGAGCGAAGTTTGTCCAATTATGTAACGAGTGCCCGACGTACTTACAGAAAGGTCTCAAAAGCAACATATATTTTTTTCACGTGTTTAATCATTACCGTTTCTAAATAAAATGAAATTAAAAATTGCGTTTCTCAGAGGTACCTCGCCTTAAAGTACAACTTGGACCGTCTACGACATTTACTTCAATGTCAAATAAAGGTCATTGCTTATTTGATTACGTAATAAATGGAATACATAATGTTAAAATTAAATAACTACAGAAAACGATTTAAAAAGCGTTTATCACGAAATGGTTTTCGATTATACATTACAAAAAAATAGATAACCCCTATTCCTATCATCTACTTACTGCTTTGGACGCCATTGGCGAATAAAGTACACAACAAAGACTTTCCAGCCGAAAGAATATTAATACGATCACGAAAAGAGCACATTTAATTAAAGCAAAGAAAAAGATTAAATTTCTCATTGGAATTGTGTTAGAAAATCCCCAGACAAATGGAAGGGAATGGGGAAGGTCCGATTTCCCAAGCAATTTGGGTGTTGATTAAAATTTATCGTCGCCCCATGGTTGTTTCCCACTTTCAATATTTGCCACTTGATGAGTTTCTTTAGTTTTTCTTTTGAGGCCCAGCTTTTGGTGCATTTATTGCATTCATGTAATCTCGTGCTGCACATGCCATTACTAGCAAAGCTTTAGTCTTGAAAATTCATGTGTAAGATATTTGAGGATACACTCTAATGACCAGTGTTGGTGCCAAGGTTGAGTGACGTAAATGCCATTTTGATAGGGTTCCATGGTGGCGTAGGAATCGAATTGGTTGACTGTTACAGTACGTTTCGGATGCTGATGGCGCAGGACAGATCTGTTTGGAGAACCCTGAGGAGGTTTATGTCCAGCAGTGGACACATTTCGGCTGAATGATGATGATGATGACGAATTCTTTTCTTGGTATCATCCCATGGTAGTAGATTAGTGTTATGTTTATCGAGTTGTGTAGGATCGGGGCCATGTCTTCAGAATTATCTGTAGTTTTAAATCTTGACCTCAATAGCGTTAACGTTACCTGTTTATTCTGGAAGTTTAATTAATTCCGTTTTTCACTGGAAATTTTGTCCGTTAATTGGATCCTATAGAGAAAAATTCCAGCACTAAAATAAGTCTAGAAGTTTAGTGGTTTGAATCAATTGCTCAGTAAAGAAAAGAGGTTAGGAAAAGTAATTAAGAGAAATAACATAATATTTATATTATATTATAAGTGAGAAAGATTGTGAAGATAATTAGATGTTTGGATATTGGTTACAATTATACCGATGGACTGGATGGATTGAATGGACCGATGGACGATGGATGGAATATCAATGGACTCGATTTACTTATAAACGTCTCTTATTTATTTATACACGTTTCTTCACTACAAACTAAAGCCTATCCAACTCCCACTTCACAAGGTTTCTTTTTACTTTTTCGGAACTTCAAAGTCCGAAAACTGAAGTTCGCAGTGTAGGTAATTAAGGAGCTATATTTTGCTAAAGTTTTACTGAAGCATAGAAAGTCAAATTGAAAGAGAGTATCCTAAATGCAAAGTTAACGACTATACCCCATTTTCCTTAAGAATAAGAGGAACCACAAAACCTCTAGTATACACCAAAATGTAACTGCTTTAAAACTTTTTATGGCGACAAAAATCCCTTTTATTGTACACATTAGTGTGACAAGGAACTGAAATGTATGTGAAGCTGAAATCACTTGGCTTCAAGTGTTTGGGAAAAGTTGCCTTTTAGCCTTAGCGACAGGGTTCAGAATTGCTTGGTGTATTCGTGTAAGTGTCCGAGAAAAGTATGTAAATATTTGGGTGCGTAAAAGCATTATGCGAACGAATGTGTGTACGTCACAGAGTGAGAAAAACGGCTTACGTACTCAAAGTTTATATTTCATTTGGATGCCAGAGTAAAATATTGTAGTACAACCAACACTTTAACGATTTATATTTATTTATAACATTTATAATCAGTTCATAGACAAAAATTAAAATATTATCTAAAGCGTCGTTAGTACCAAATAAATGTGGTTAATTGAGAAAACTCGTGCATTTATCATAAATTTAAAAATTTAAAAACCCCCAACGCAATTAGGTCACACACATAATGTTTCAAAATAAAGTAGGTAAATGCCCATTATGCATCTAAGATCCCTTCCGCAGCTAACAAAATTGCTGATAACTTTGAAACGGCTAAACCAATTTTGATTAAACATGTCTAAGAACCATCGCCACAAAACCTGCTTTCAAATAAAAATAAACTGCATCCAAATCGGTTCACCCGTTTAAGAGCTATGATGCCACAGACAGACACACACATAGACAGACTGACAGACAGACAGACAGACGGACACACGCACGCACCACTAGCGGTCAAACTTATAACACCCCTCTTTTTGTGTCGGGGGTTAAAAATACAGATAGATTGCTTACTCGGACTCGTACTTATTCATGCTTACTTTTAATAGTAAGTATATTTTTATTTATTCAATTTCTATCGTTCTTGTAAGCCATTTATTAGTTTAGCTGCTAACTTACCCAACTTGAATCCAATCTGCAGAAATAATCTAAATTAATTTTATAGGCCAAGTGCCAGCCGGTCTCGCCCACCGAATGTTCCTCCAACAAGACGGATTACCCGACCTGGTTAAGGTTGCGGGAACACGTTAGATGCGGATGCAGGTCCGATCTGTTTGGCGAGCTTTAGGGCCTATGTTCTGAGGGGCTACTCCGAAATTCGTAAATTGAAGTTCGCATCGTACCCTCTCGCTCTCTCTCGTATTAAATGCTATTATCGAATTTTGCACTTCGTAGTATAAGGCCAACAGTGGACGTCTTTTTAGCTGAGATGATGATGATCAATCCTTTTAAAAAAATACAAGTGATTCCGCTGTCCTACCAACACATGTTTGGCACATTCATTTCCCTGTTTCCAATGCATGAATGTGATGTTCGCATGAATCGGAAGAGTTTGCTTGTTTATGTTCCACGCTCATTGCTTCTTGCTGTTTTTCCTCTGTAAGCCCTGGCCTATTTACGCTTTGAATATCGTCATCAGCTTTGAAATTAAAAGGTTTGACTTCATCCCTCAATTTCGGCCCATTTATGCCCTTAGTAGTGAAAATAAATGGATCACTCACGTCTTAAAACGAGTTTAACTCGACATGTTTCGGGCTAATCAGTATGAAAAAGCAAGACAGCAAGGGGTCTGCGGTGGCCGAACACTCAATGGACTCGGGCTCGACGCACTACATCCGGTTTGATAAGGCTTCCGTACTTGCGAGAGAAAAGTTTTTCATTCCGCGGAAGGTGCGTGAAGCCATCGAGATTGGTCGTCATCCAAATTTTAACCGGGATAGTGGTTGGTCAGTATCCCCGAGTTGGAAAACAGTGTTGAATGTTCGTACTGCGTCAACGGTGAGTGTGGGCGAACCTTTACAAAGTGATGTGGTTAGTGTTGTGTGCTACCCTACATTTGACAATGACAATAAAAGTGATGATGAAAACGGGGGTAGTTGTGTGTCGCTGTCAGTTGCGTCGAGTAGCCGCGCGACCAGGGCGTTAGCACGCAGTGCACGTTTGGCAGCCGCCGTGACGTGCGACTCCGAGAGGAAGGGCTACGGATTAGCCCGAAACATGTCGAGTTAAACTCGTTTTAAGACGTGAGTGATCCGTTTATTTTCACTATGAGTGAGTCTCACGGTAGTTTCACATTTATACCCTGCTGCTGTATATAGGCCACCTTCGAGAATGAGAGGGTTTTGGCTGCAGTTTCCACGTGGACTCACTGCGGATCGGGAATTTCATGTGTTCACACCATTGAATTTCTTCGTAGGTAGTGGAGGTTTCCTCACGAAGTTTACCTTCACCGTAAAACTCATGATAAATTTCAAAATAATGTAATTTAGAACATACTTATATTCCTAATAACTCAGAGGTGCGCTTGGGAGGCCATAGGTAGAACCACAAGGCTGCCACGGCTATTTTCACTTAACTGTAAAAGGAAGGCTGTGTTGTTCGAGCGTATGTATTCATGTATGTAAAACTCTTTTTATTGTACAAAAAAACATGAAATTAACAGTCAACAAGAGAAACAGAAAGTACAAAGGAGAAAGCGAAGGCGAAAGGTGTATGTGTGTATGTATGTATCATTTATTTAGCACGCCATGCTGCCTAAAACCCCTTCTACACGGTCGGGACCAACCGCCGACCGTCGTGTTTCTCGCGTCGGCCGACAGCGTTCCATACGGTTGGGGCCGACCACGGACAATGCGCTCGCGACCAAGGCCGTTGACATCAACCAAATATCGGTCGGGTCAACCGACTTCTACACTGTCCATTTTTAAATCAACCCGACCAAGGACACGATGGTTGGCGGTTGGTCCCGACCGTGTAGAAGGCCTTTAAACGTCGTGTATTTTAAAATGTGAGGCGTCATTAGGTTCGTCTTAGTTGCGAGAGTGACATAGGGTTAACGTTTTCCCGGAATTCCCGTGCGAACAGGAATTAAACAGGAAACACGGATTGCCAATACTGCTTATACGAGTTCGAAAATTCCCATTGTATTTGAGTTGAATTTTGGTACACATATGTAAGTCGGTGACCCAAAGATGAACGTGTAACATAAACACATTAATTTGAAACATGGCGGCCGCTTTTGGGGGTACATTAAGAAAGTATTTTTACGCATAATTATTATACGCATAAATGTTGTTAACGTGATAATTCCCGTTTAGTACCTATAATTATTATGAGTGAAAATCACGAAAGTTTAAAACAGTATATTTTTACGCAGTCAGTTTCTTAATTATAAAATTGAAATTAAAGTTCTTACGTTTACAATGAATCAATCAATCAATAATTTTATTTGTCAAAACATAGGTAAATACAAGTACAAAGATCTTAATTGTATAATTTAGTATCACTATTTTGCACCATGAGGCATACAAATACATAGGAAATATGAGGCATGCATGTTTTGTTATTAACTTACTAACCTATAAGTACATAGTAATACATAACATGAGACGCGACATAATATTACCACCTTTAATTTAAATAATCCTTAATTACACGTTAAACATTAATCCCAAAGCAGTAGCCTTAATACAACTCTAAGTGTAAACGCCAACAGCTTGACCAACTTAGGAGAGCGATATCATCGGCTTCCTGACCCTACGTCATAACTCCTGTGTATCGCAACCGCTGTCGGTTAACTACATCCTGGGACTATATTTGTGGACATCTGTAAGAACTTGGCTGTTTAGTTTGAGGGTGCCACGGCGAAGTTTGTCGGCAATGTTGTGGAAGGAGTTTTGTTTTGCTTTTTTGCAGCCAAAGAAGATATCTGCTCGTGCTTCTATTCCCTAAATAACAGAATTGCAAAATACTAGATTGCCGACCTACCCTATTAATTTCTAAAATAACAAAATTCCAGAATACCAGACTTTGTTGTCACTGTGTTTTTCTCTATATCAGATTGCCAAAAAAGCTTGTTTTCAATACACCATGTTCTATTCTAAACCAAATTCCCATAATACCAGATAGTGGAATCACCAGGCTCGTCAGGCAGGTCTTGGTCGTCGTGGGGAAGCCTGGGGTCGTGTTTTACGAGCCTGGTGATTTCGGGTCGGGTCCCGTTGGCCTTACTTGCATTAAGCCTTGGCGAGCAGAGCACCTTAGTTGTATTTTGTCCGGGTAGCAAAATGCCTTGGTCTATAAAACGCCCTCATTGCTATAAGCCATAGTAGACGGAATGACTAGGTTGTAAAACGACTTAATGTCATAATGTTTTCGTATGTAAATGGTCTGGTCTGGTCTTGAAAACCTATTTAATACAATCAAGACCTTACACAATTGAGTCATTCTGCGTACTTGTGCATTTAACGACCTAGACGGTTTGCTTAGTAAGTCTTCCAGAAACTAAGACAATTTTGTAACCATGGCATTATATAAACCAAGACATTTTGCTTACTTAAGTTTGACCAATTGGTCAGTGTACTACTGAGCCGTTTTGCTCGCCAAGGCTAAATGCAAGTAAGGCCAACGGGACCCGACCCGCGCCGAATATATTACGCATTCGCTTCGCTTCTAATAAGTTTGCAAATCGCCAGTGTGATATGCCTCTAAACGATGCCAATTTTGCAGCGTCAAAATCTTGCAGTCAGCGCTAGAAATAGATAAAACATCATGTTAACAGCTTCCGCGCCAATACTCTCCTCTATCTCCTCTATTTTTTGGCGCCAGTGACTTCCTCCCCCGTACCTCGCACTCCCCGTGCCAATTTTTTGGACTTGACACGGCATGCCAAATGCTGGCACACCTCATTGGAGTGAACTAGGGTGTCTTTTTCCATAATAAATAAATTAATATCACGGGACAATTCACACCCGTCGTTTAGGTTAATTTCGTCCACATTCCCACTTCGTGCACTTTCGCATTTCGTCCACATTCCCATTTCGTCCACATTCCCATTTCGTCCACATTCCCATTTCGTCCACATTCTCATTTCGTCCACATTCTCATTTCGTCCACATTCCTAGTCGATTTTAATGCGGTTTTCGCTATCACTTAGCTTAATTTTCAGGGAATGAGACGAAATGAGAATGTGGACGAAATGGGAATATGGACGAAATGGGAATGTGGCCGAAATGGGAATGTGGACGAAATGGGAATGTGGACGAAGTGGGAATATGGACGAAGTGGGAATGTTGACAAAATGGGAAGTGGACGAATTGGGAATTGATTGTGGACGAAATGAAATTGCTGACGAAGTGGGAATGTGGACGAAATGAACCTAAACGTCCTCACCAATTTGACTTAGCCCCTAAAATAAGCAAAGCTGGTGATATGTGCTCGGGTACAAGGCAACGAAAAAACAACATGCTTGAATAGATATTAAACATCCAAGACTCGAGCACTAACATTCGTATTTTTCACACAAAAACTTCCCCCACCGGGGATCGAACCTGGGACCTCAAGCTTCGTAGTCAGGGTCTCTAACCACAAGGCCATCCAGTGGTTGTAATGTAAACGACTGTTTTACGGCTCCGTCAGTTAGATATAGATTATCAAAAATATTGGACACGTATATTTTCTTTTGTCAATCAAACGAAAAATAATAAAGATAAAGCGAAAAGTTATCGGGAAAGTTTGGTAGTTGGGGGCCTGTGACGTCTTGCCTAAGTAATAACTATACCACGGCGTGACGTCACTCGGCACTGTAACGGGGTTCATCATGACTTTGAATAATTGACAAAAGGAGAAATACGTGTCCTATACATACACTTTGGTAATGTAACTGGATATTTTTTTTAAATAAAAAATAGAACCGCCCTCAAAAACACCAACAAAAATTATGAAATAAAAATTTGACCGACTACAGGTAAGTAAGCATGAAAATATCTTTCTATCTACTAATCTGTTTGTTTTTGTAGCAATAGTAGAGAGATATATCTCCTCTTTTTTTTGTAGTCGGTTAAAAAAAGAGAACAATACGTCGGGTTAGCTTGAAAAGATTCCTTTTAGGGATAAGTTCGCCTTTGTATAGCTATTCACGAAGACGCATGCGTCACAAATTTACGAATTTTTCGAAATTAGACATTAATGATATTGCAATAAGAACCACAGCACGCGTCTTCATGAATGACTATGTATACTATACTCTTTTTATGTGATGTTTTTTGTATTATTTTTGTGTTTAATGTATCGATACCCTAGCTCACTCATAATAATTACAATGGACTGCACAATTAAGTAGCAGTTTTGTACACTAGGACATACAGTGCTAATTTGTATGTGCAGTTTATTGTAATTAGTATGAGTGTGAACTAGGGTATCGGTATAATACAAGTACGCTACGCACGCCTACGGTACACCTTGGATGCGGATGGCACGGGACCGATCTGTTTGGAGAGCCTTGGGGGAGGCCTTTGTTCAGAAGTGGACGTCATTCGGCTGAAATTTTGATGATGATGTATTTACATACATACATTTATTTATTTATTTATTTATTTACAACTATCATTACAGGATAACCCAATGCAATAGTGTTTTAAATAACAATTCCATAATAATAAGGCCTATAAGTAACATTCATAATTTTGTTAGTGATCACAAATAAAGTCTTAAGTATACCTATGTTAGTAGAAACTCATTATTAGTCTTAAAATTTAGTAAAAATAGGCCAATCAATATCAAATTTAAAAATACATTCATGTCAATTAAAAACATTTAAAAATTAATAGTAATAAAAATATATCAAAAATAATAGTCAAATTCAATTAAAAATAGATTTAAAAAAATATATATATTCAAGTAAAAAATAGTATATCCATTCTAAAACATATTACATAAACATATTACATTAATAGTCCATTCTAAAACATATTACATACAATGTGACTATTTCAAATTCTCTCATTGTACAGTGAAATAAGTCGATTCTGTCGGCAACATACGTCATACTTCTTTATAATAGTACATTACTGCAGCGGCCGCGAAATAGGGGATCGCCGGCCGAGTAGTTATAGATGGCCGAGAGTTAACGAGGCCATCTAGGGATACGAGGCCGGCAATCCCTGTTCGTGGCCAAGGCTTGTATAGAGTTTTTCTCAAACATGCATCATCATCATCACCACCATCCTCACCGCCATCATCATCACCATCACCATCACCATCACCATCACCATCACCAACAACATCATCAACATCCATCAACATCCATCAACATCCATCAACATCCGTCAACATCCATGAACAAGAACATCCATCAACATCCATCCATCCATCCATCCATCAACATCCATCAACAACCATCAACATCCATCAACATCCATCAACATCCATCAACATCCGTCAACATCCATGAACAAGAACATCCATCAACATCCATCCATCCATCCATCCATCAACATCCATCAACAACCATCAACATCCATCAACATCCATCAACATCCAACAACATCCATCAACATCCATCAACATACATCAACATCCATCAACCAACATCCATCAACATCCATCAACATCCATCAACAACCATCAACCAACATCCATCAACATCCATCAACATCCATCAACATCCATCAACATCCATTAACCAACATCCATCAACATCCATCAACCAACATCCATCAACATCCATCAACATCCATCAACCAACATTCATCAACATCCATCAACCAACATCCATCAATATCCATCAAAATCCATCAACATCCATCCATCCCTCCGTCCGTCAACATCCATCCATCCCTCCGTCCGTCCGTCCGTCCTTCCGTGCATCCGTCCGTCCATCCATCCATCCACGTCGACCACGTCGACCTATTAAACGTCATGGTGCTGTGTCACATAAAACAATAGACGATCACTTTGCTGGCCTTGGCCAGCAATGTTGTATGAAATTCCATTATTGACCTCTCGTCTAGCCGCACCTGCAACGTGACAGTTCGTGGCGTATTTTAAGGAACATAACGTCAATATTTCATAGCATGTTTGAGAAAAAGACTTTTTCTCAAACATGCTATGAAATATTGACGTTATGTTCCTTAAAATACGCCACGAACTGTCACGTTGCAGGTGCGGCTAGACGTGAGGTCAATAATGGAATTTCATACAACATTGCTGGCCAAGGCCAGCAAAGTGATCGTCTATTGTTTTATGTGACACAGCACCATGACGTTTAATAGGTCGACGTGGTCGACGTGGATGGATGGATGGACGGACGGATGGACGGACGGACGGACGGAGGGATGGATGGATGTTGATGGATGGATGGATGGATGGATGTTGATGGATGTTGATGGATGTTGATGGATGTTGATGGATGTTGATGGATGTTGGTTGATGGATGTTGATGGATGTTGGTTGATGGATGTTGATGGATGTTGATGGATGTTGATGGATGTTGATGGATGTTGGTTTATGGATTTGATGGATGTTGGTTGATGGATGTTGGTTAATGGATGTTGATGGATGTTGATGGATGTTGATGGATGTTGATGGATGTTGATGGATGTTGGTTGATGGTTGTTGATGGATGTTGATGGATGTTGATGGATGTTGGTTGATGGATGTTGATGTATGTTGATGGATGTTGATGGATGTTGTTGGATGTTGATGGATGTTGATGGATGTTGATGGATGGATGGATGGATGGATGTTGATGGATGTTCTTGTTCATGGATGTTGACGGATGTTGATGGATGTTGATGGATGTTGATGGATGTTGATGATGTTGTTGGTGATGGTGATGGTGATGGTGATGGTGATGGTGATGATGATGGCGGTGATGATGGTGGTGATGATGATGATGCATGTTTGAGAAAAACTCTATACAAGCCTTGGCCACGAACAGGGATTGCCGGCCTCGTATCCCTAGATGGCCTCGTTAACACTCGGCCATCTATAACTACTCGGCCTGCAATCCCCTATTTCGCGGCCGCTGCAGTAATGTACAGTAGGTAATAGTCTTCTCTACTACGACCCAATCACATAATATATGAAGGTATTACAAGGGTGTTAAAAAGCAACAGCTCTTGCTTTCGTTCGAAAACCGATATTCAGAGATATCTAGGGTCCGACGTCCTTCAATAAATATTTCCCTTTGAGCTCTCAGCAATAACATACCATGGTAACCTTACATGAGCCCGTCTAGAACCCTATTCCGATAAACATAATACAACATAATGTTACGCTTTGGCGCCAAAACTAAAATTAGATTAACATGCAAAACGAATCGTCACGTAGCAAACATAAATAACAACAGCGTTTGACTTACCCAGCGAAGGGTAAGTTTGGGAAAACAAAACCATACAGCATTTTGTGCGAGCGTGGAGAGTGTGGGAACAGTAATGCAATCAGTATTAGGTTTAAAGACATTTATTCCCATATAAGACATTACATCACTTTCATGAGAACAATAGTTTAAATTATCACTAGTTAATAAAATTATGAAATTTAAGTAACAAGATCGGTTTGTCGGTAAAAGTTAATATAGTAAGTAGGTAGGTAAGTACATTCGTTCAACAATAATAGGTAGGTTAAGCTTAGTAAATAATAGGTTAGTGTGTACCTCCGTTATGATTGGTTGTCGTAAGTGTTTTTAATATCGGCAATATTCGATTCGATACCACGGTATTTTTGATTTATGGAGAAATATTATTCCATACAAACGTGTTCCCTGTTTCCTACTTGGATAAGTTAAATATCATGGGACAATTTTGGGAGGTTGAAGAAACTGTGGAAGTAGGGTACCTACTTAATCGTTTTATTTTTATTTACGTGTACTGTTTTTTTCGTATGTGTGTATTTTGTTCAGTGTTAAGTTAGGTATATTAAGTATATTTGTCGTAGTCACTATTTGTTGTTTATTTTGTGTATTTGTTTATATGTTATATTTTCTTTCTTCTCTCTGTACATAAATTATTGTTTGCCTATCTCTTTTTTTTTTAAGTTTTTCCTTTCATTCCAGGTTAGCTTGAAAAGATCCCTTTTAGGGATAAGTTCGCCTTTGTACTATTTTTGTTGTGTTGTTTTGTATTATTTTTGTGTTTTATGTACAATAAAGTGTTTACATACATACATACAATTTCAAACAAATTGACCTAGTCCCAAAGTAAGATAAGCAAAGCTGGGTACTAGGCAACGGATAAACATACTTATATAGATAGATATATACTTAAAAACATATTAAACAACCAAGACCCGAGAACAAACATTCGTATTTTTGATACAAATATCTGCCCCGACACGGGAATCGAACCTGAGACCTCAAGCTTCATAGTCAGGTTCTCTAACCTAGGCCATCTGTACCTCTACCATGAGTTTACACTAGTTTACAGTGACCGTACTCGCTAGCGACGGCGTAAATGGTTTGTATGGAGAATTGTACTTCCGTAAGTGACCGCTAGAGGCGCTGTACAATTCTCCATACAAATAATTTACGCCGTCGCTAGCGAGTACGGTCACGTAAACTAGTGTAAACTCATGGTAGAGGTACCGGTCGTCAAAACTACACTTTATAACTTTATTTTTACCGACGGTTGAAATGCGAATTGATTCAAGCACTATCCTGGGGCTAAATTCAGGAACGGCCCAATACGATTTGTGATCGGTAATTCAATCGTTTGCGAGAGGATAGGGATGAACTGCTATTCAGGAACGCCTAAAATCACTGGTTTGCGAGAGGTTTGGGCTGAGATTGGGATGAGCCTTATTTATTTATTAACAAATCAAATTAACAGAAAAATAAGGTTCATCCCAAGCTCAGCTCATTATTCTTATCCTCTCGCAAACGATTGAATTACCGCTCGCAAACCGTGTTGGGCCGTTCCTGAATTTAGCCCCTGGATGATATTGAATTATATACATTACGCTGATTCTAATCAGGTATAACTTCAATGTCACCCAGGATGGCGTTTGAATCAATTCACCTTTTAATCATCGTACGATCCTAAGCGTGTCGGTTAATTGAAAGGCATTAATCGGACAAAGCAACATCAAGATACCTCTGGTACCATAATAATATAATTCCAGTGACTTTTACCAGATCGTTGGTCCATGTTGTCAGGAAACTTTCCACTCCACGTCTTCCAATATATATATATATATATATTTCGTATGGGATTCCACGGCTTTATCTGACAGCTTCTTGAGGTCATCTATGTGTGCATCGAACTTAGTGATCGGGCGTTCCAGTACCATGTGATCGGCCGTCTGTTCCGGGTCCCCACAATCACAAGCCGCTGACAGTTCCTGACAGTTCCAGTTATTTTATCTTACTGTTTTATAAATACTGACTGCGCCATGTCGTTTTAGCCGGAGCAAAGAAACGCCTTTGGTGGATTGATATAAATTTACATAGGAGCGTCTCTCGTCTTGTTACACGATTTGCCTAAACACCCGGTCTTTATGCCACGTCCCGGGATAAAGCATCGGGTGGTTAAACGTCAGGCTAGGAAAAAAGGTTTTCTAAAGCTTCGTTCTAATTGAACACTCGGTTTTTAGGGTTCCGTACCTGGGAAGGAATAACGGAATCTTTTGGGTTGTAACGAAGCCTCGACGTTGTCGTCGCTATTTTTGTTGGCAGTAACCGTTTAAGTCGTTGCAAACCTCATCATCATCATTTCAGCTGAAATACGTCCACTGCTGCAGTTAGACTCAACAATAAGGTCTAATATTTAGTAGCATAGCGTACGGTTGTGGTACCTAGATGAGCTCTGGTTGAGTTCGAAACGCTTCAGTGTTGTTTGGTGGTAGTGATAGTTGGGCTTGTGTGATTTGTGTGTGTTCGTACAGTGTAGAGGTGGAGGAACTGCATGAACACGCATTTCTTACATAAACGTAACTATCGTAAGGTCGCGGGTGAGCAGAGTAATTGTTTCAGTTTATTAATATGGACCTCCGCAAAGTAACGCCTGTATCAATAAATTATTGATAACATTGTATCTGAACCGCTCTTTTCGTGGCCCAAGCTTCAACAGTCGCATTTGTTTGCTCGGTTGGCTTTCTAAGAAAATGCTGCGATGAACTCATCAGGACAAAATGGATGGCATACTCCGGGTTACTGTCTTTTTACTGTTGAAACATATAAAAAGGCGCATCCTTAGTACTCTGTGCTCAAGTTTTTATTAAGGATTTTACTAACAAAGTCATCTCGGGCCGACATTTCGAATGGAATTAGAGTTAAAGATTTAGTACCTACTAAGTTTACACGTAGGTAGTTTCTGATTGTTGCCAATTAGGTATGTTACTACTTTCCAACTAAAATTTTTATTTCAAATCAAAATATACAAATTAGAAAACTAGAACTAAATACATATATATAACTTAAACTAAAACTACAAAGTAAAAATATCGTCTAAATTTTCCGCCACAGGTATAGTCCCCAAGATGCTGGCCGCGTTACCTCTCTGAACTACTATTCCTAGTCTTTGTGAGAGGTAAGTGCCAGCCCTGGGGTCGCCTGAGGCCAAAATCAGGCGTGTTGACAAATCTTTTATGAAAAGTTTTGTGTCTTCTGACCATGGTCCCATTGTCTCAAAAGCAAGCGCCGCAAATTCATGATAGCTTGTTAAAGCTGAATATTTGCGGCGCTTGTTCATTTGAGCCTGCTCGGCAGCCGCCCCAGCCCTGAGTGCGGTACTCTGGATGTGTGATGCGGCAAGAGTGTCGACACACGTCGCGTCCCACGCCAAAGTTCGTCCTAAGGCCCAAGGCACTAAGGTGGCACCATTTGGCCTTTTTCCGTCGTCCCTCAACAAACCGCATGGCTCCAGGGTTGCTGGAATTGATGCGGTAGTGAGGGCCCGACGGATGAGGTCATTTAGTGCACCATGACGGTAAAAACTTAGTATTAACGGAGAACATTTACTGAAGGAGTATTAACGAAAGAGTAAGATAGAAGGCGAGAGTAACCTCAGATACTACTTCCTGGCCAACCGCATAGTGGAAGTGGGGAACAATTTGCCCAGAGCAGTAATCAGTGAACTCTCTGAAGAGAATTGTTTTAAAAAGACTCGATAAGAAAATTAGAAATAAATACAAAAGTGAAATATGATATGCACTGATGCTCCTGTATCTGCTGTAAACTGCCTGTGTTATCATTATCGTCATTTCAGCCGAAAGACGTCCACTGCTGAACATAGGCCCCCAAGGCTCGCCAAACAGATCGGTCTCATGCCATCCGCATCCAAACGCGTTCCTGCAACCTTAACCAGAAGAACTGAACTACTTGTGTAATAAAATAAGTAATTTGGTGATTTTATAATTTGTGTTTGGGCCCCGAGATACAGGCCACTGCCTAGTTCCGGGTTCACCGGGTATCATTTAATATTCTCAATGATCATTTTAAAAATAAACTTATTCTTATACATATATAATTAATGAGAAATCCAAATGTTATTTATTTTATTAGCAGTTGCGTCTGCTCACAGAACCTAAGATTTAAAAGCGAAAACGTTTCCGGGTGCGCCGGTGGGACTTGAACCCACGTCTCCTGGGTATGCGCCCCAACGGGTGTTCTACCAACTGAACCACGTCGCATCCAACCGACCTCCCCGAAATTCTTAATCGCTTACATACGCCAACAGTGGCGTGTGGTAACATCCATCACAACTATTAGAAGCTATGACTCCTACGTTCCAAATTAGTTGGAAATGCGTAAGAAATGATGTACCACTTCTATTTAATTCAAATATTATTCATTTTATTAGCAATTGCGCCTGCTCACCGAACCTAAGATTTAAAAGCGAAAAAGTTTCCGGGTGCGCCGGTGGGACTTGAACCCACGTCTCCTGGGTATGCGCCCCAACGGGTGTTCTACCAACTGAACCACGTCGCATCCAACCGACAATGAATGAATGAGAAATCCACCTTTACATAGAAATTATCATCCGTGTAGCACTCGCTACTTGCTAACCACACCAGGAGACAAAATAACCAAAAACACATACACAAATCTATCAATTGAGATTAAATAGTGGACAGCTCGTAGCGTAAAGACAATCCCGATCATTCTCTCCACAACAGGCGTCATTCCAAAGGCATTCCATGCAAGCCTCCGGACTCTCGACATACACACACACATTGGTACCTACTTGATATTCACATACTCACTCCTATAGAAAGCAATCATCAACGGATAATTCGATGTTTATGCCATTACTGTTTCGTCTTATTCGGGATTCTGCACAATATGAATTCGACACAACCGCAATCGACCACATTCGTTATTCTTCATAGTCAGTGTTTTAACACAATCGTCTTTCTTCCTATTCGCGATTCTGCACAATATAGATTCCACACAACCGCAATATAGCTAAATTATAAAAATAGACGTTATTAATTCAATAATAATATGACATAATTTTTAAGCTTTCATATCTCAAAAGGATAAATTTAAGTATGTCTGTAAAGTTTATGAGTAAAGTGCGTTATATTTCATACTAAATACAAACTGAAATATGGATGCACAGAAAAAAACCAGAAAAAAGACAAGCGCTGGGAGTCGAACCCAGGTCCTCAGCATTCCGTGCTGCGTGCCATTCTCCTACACCACCACCTGGTGACTAGTGACCATATTTAAGTTTGTATTTAGCATGAAATATATGGTTTTCACGAAATGACCGTAAATGTAATAAAAAATTAAGTTGAAAAATAAAAATACAAAAAGATACTATTAAATTAATTTATTTACAACAACACAAGACACAGATAAATAGGTACAATTGAAATAAATAACTCTCTCTCGCTCTCTCGCTCTCTCTCTCTCTCTCTCTCTCATATCAAACTTGTTAAAGCGCGTTGTCACGATACGAACAATTACTAAGCACCCATTAAATATAATGGAACTTGTGATATCATGTAGGTTTGTATATGGGTGGCATTATTCTTAAGCTTCTCTTTTCCAGGAAGAACTAAGGTAAATAACATGAAAAAACTAATTTGAAGCGTAGCGACACGAGCTCAAGGAAAGACATGTTGTTTTATTATTTCCAACCACAAAGCTTTTACGTCAGGAGGTGGCAACGCGCTTTCCCGTCAGCTAAAAATATAATTGGTAGCACACTTGGAACTCAATCACCACTATGTCTATACGTGACTACGGCCGCTGCAACGTGGCCGAAATGCCGCCGAATTTCGGCAATGTAAAAAGCTTTGGTAGTGAGTGATTTGACCTATGGCCTCTCAAGCAAAGGGTCGCGGGTTCCGGGCTCACACCTCTGTGTTTTTCGGGATTTATATGCAAAATTATGTAGGTACATTTCAAATTTATCATGAGCTTTATGTTGAAGGAAAATGGTGAGAAAACCCTCACACACCAGCATTGACATTAAATGGATCAAAATATTATATTGTTAAAAAAAAGGAAAAGGTTAAGGTTTTGTTTTGGTAGGTACAAGTCTGTAGATCATCATCATCATCATTTTAGCCGAAAGACGTCCACTGCTAAACATAGGCCTCCCCCAAGGGTCACCAAACAGATCAGCCCTGCGCCACCCGCATCCAAAGCGTTACAGCAACCTTTACCAGGTCGTCGCTCCATCTTGTTGGAGGCCTACCTACACCGCGTCTTCCGGTCCGCGGAGTTTGTAGGTAGTTTGTAATTAAGTTTGTGTCCTGGAAAAAAAACAATTACTCCGTCAAAGTTTTGTGTGACGCCACACCTCCATACTTTTTACGTGACACCAAGAGCCTCCTACTCCCGAACTTTGCCACGCTTTTTTTTTTGTTTATTTGTGTTATAGTTATCTAGCTTATTTTGACATGAGTATAGCATTGTACGTGTAAACTTCGCCTGCGCGGAAGATTATAGAAAAAATGTTGTGCAAATATACTAAAGCCAACTCCCGCCGTAAGTTTTTTGTGGCTAACAAAAGTTAGAACAGCAGCTTAGCAAATTACTTGGAACTCTTACAGCCAATTTACATGTCAAAGTTATTATTACATCCTCTGAGATCATATAAGAGCCCTTTAAATCAGAAACGTCGAAGTTCCTCGCAAACATTGTTAGTAAAAACATCCCCCTTATATATTATGTCGTTTATTTCTCCCTTTTTGTGTAAATAAAGTAGATAAAGGCAATAAAAAGTTAGATTCGGGAACTGATTTTATAGGCAGGTTTTTGTTTTATTCATGGTTCAGGGTGGGGGGTCAACTAAAGCTATTTTATGGGGGTCATGGCATATAAAGTAGATTGAGGCGCCTTATTAGCTACGTAGCAAGTAATGGCCTGGCTACTATTCAGTTCCAAACGCACAGACAGCGGAGGCGTGGCGTTACGGTGGTGGTGACGGTTGTAATATTCTAACTTGTATGAACGAGTTCGCGATACGGTATCGCACAACCGTTCATACAAGTTAGAATATTATAACCGTCACCGCCACCGCACCACCACGCCTCCACTGTCCGTGCTTTTGGAGCTTTACCGCCCGACCACGACTTCGGGCGTTTAGCGGCGTGGCAAGCGTTTTACCAGTTCATTGCGTGTGCCGCCAGGTAACCACTGTACGGCAAGCGCCTCGGCCGCGCAATGAACACAGAAAACGCTTGCCGCGCCGCCAAACGCGCGAAGTCGTGGCCGGGCGGTTACGCGCGACCAGCGGCGCGAGGAGCGGTTTTCCAATATGAAAACGTGACAAACTACATAAAGTTTAAAAATAATAATTGTCATTTGTATATTTATTTAGAGACAAACAGTCTATGTAATTCAATAAGATTTTATTTTTATTTTAAGTTACCTTTTTTGAAAACTGAGATTATATCAGAATGTAGAGATCGCAATAAAGTACTTATACCATTGGATTAAACATGGAAATCTGAAAATAATATCTATCCCATCCAAAACATTACATGTAAAAAGATGCGAAACTCGAAAGGCAGTTTTTACTGCAAAAAAGTTTTGAGATGCAATGTTAAACCATGCCGGTTATCTTAGTCAATACCGGGTGGTGTCCATAGAACTCGTTTTCCACCGAGTTGCTTATTTTAAAACCGTTAAATTAATATTAGATATCTTTATTGACGTGACAACGTCTTATAATTCGATGGAGCCGGCTGCAC
Source organism: Archips crataeganus (assembly GCA_947859365.1). NCBI lineage: Eukaryota > Metazoa > Arthropoda > Insecta > Lepidoptera > Tortricidae > Archips > Archips crataeganus. The sequence goes on along the minus strand of OX402062.1, from coordinate 17,106,727 downwards.
GCACGAAAAAACATGGCTCATGCGGATTTACCTCGCTCTGAGGCGTTCCATTTAAGGCTTGAAGTGCAAGCGAGATAATCTTAGTACTAGCGCTCGGGTAATTTTAAATGGGGGGTGCGGGGGGGGGGGGTTGAGGGGGATGCGGGGGGGGTGCTGGGGCATTAAAGGGGGGATGAAAATCATTGATTTTGCCGTAGGATGCACCGTTTTCAAGATATTTGACAAAACACCGGTTCTCGTCCGATCACCGAGGTTAAGCAACGTCGAGCGCGGTCAGTACTTGGATGGGTGACCGCCTGGTTTCATTTATGTTTTTTGAATGTTTTGTTGTCGTTGTCACGTTAAACTATCGTCCGTAAACCGACTTTACAGACAACCGGTTTTTTTTTTAGTACACTCAATGACTTGGCAATCGCACACAACGCTTTATTGGTACTCGTACCTGTGTGTACCTACCTATTGCTCAAACTGCGCATGGCTTTAGGGCTAGCGCTATGTTCAATTAGGATTGTTATGAATAGTTAACGTTGACGATTATTCTTACGTCATTCATTAGGTAACCGTGCGATTGCCAAGTCATTTTGTGTGTTAAAAAATAAAGACATCTAATATTAATTTAAAGGGATCTTAGATTTAATTGCGTTTGGGGTTTTTAAATTTTTAATTTATAGTATAGTTAAATATTAATTGGTACTCTGATGACGTCGTATAAGAAGTGGTAGCCTAAAACGCAAGCCACACAGAAGAGATGTCGGACGGGGGCGCGTCGCAGTCCGCGTCGTTTGTTCGCAGGCCGCGTCTCCGCCCCGTCTCTTCTGTCTACTGTGGATCGCGACGCTTCTATACATTTAGTATGAAAACTGATACAAGGGGCGCCGCGACTGTGACGCGCCCTCGTCCCACGTCTCTTCTGTGTGGCTTGCGCCTAGTGGTTTTTTTTTTTTATTGAATGAGTTACATTTAGTATGAAAACTGATACAAGGGGCGCCGCGACTGCGACGCGCCCCCGTCCCACGTCTCTTCTGTGTGGCTTGCGCCTAGTGGTTTTTTTTTTTTTTATTGAATGAGTCGCCAGAGGGGCCAAAGACGCGAAGTCTTTGCTATCTTTTACTGTAGGGTAGGAAGAGTGACTTGTGCTCGGGAAAAATCCCTTCGGACGAACTGGGAATGGAGGGCCCAGACAGTGTCCGACTTGCACGGACTAAAAAACCCGGTCACAAGTCCCCTTCTCTATTGATTATTAATACAAAAAACGTGTGCTTTATATTTTGAGGAGGGGAGGGGTAGGGAGGGGACTTAATCTACCCACAGTGTCCTGCCTCAGCCATTTGCTGGAAGGCCGGGAGAGGAGCATGCATTCTCCCGCTGGGCACTGGGGGGTGCTTAGGTCGGTCTTTTATGTTTTTACCCGTTGGTTTATTCCTTGACCGACCCTCGCCCGTTTCTGTACAATTACTTAGAGCTATTGGTTGGGTTGGTGGGATTTCCTGTCATATGCATTTATCTATAACTACGGGCTTCCTTTCTTTTGCCCTGCGATGGAAGGGTTGCGCCTAGTGGTTTGATCTATGCCCTTTCAAGTCGAAACTCGCACCTTTGAGTTTTTGAGAATTTATGTGCGGGATATTATTTATTATATGCAGGCAAACGTGCCGCTCTCGGATCGGACTTTACAGTCACGAACGGCGTTGCCTCTCTCAAATAGACGCTGCTTAAATCATCTGTCAAGATGTAAGAGGCCTTGTGTGTGTGTGTGTATGTCACGGTGAAGGACAGTGAGGAAATCTAAATACACCTGCGAAGAAATTCATTGGTGTGTATAAAGATCCCAATTCACACTAGGCCCTGTAGACTGTTGAAACTTTGGCCCAATTTCTCATTCTGAAAGGAGGCCTGAGGCCTGTGGCTGTGCAGCGCAGTGGTATGTTTATAGCCAGAGATGATGATGAACTCAAACTCGATTTATTTTTAAAAAAGATTTTGTTAAAAAATTCTATTTTTACAAGCTAGCTAACTTTGGTTGAGAGATGACTTTGGATTTTTTCTATGGAGCAAACTACAAGTAATCGTGTTTCGAAAAACACTAGTCACTAGAGTGAATCCTCAAATATCTTACACATGAATTTCAGAACTAAAGCTTTGCTAGTAATGATACAGCAAGGGATTAAATGAATGCAATAAATGCGCCAAAAGCAAAAGCTAAACAAAAGCTTGTAATAACATAAATAAATAAATAAATAAATAATTATCACGGGACATTTCACACCAATTGACCTAGTCCCAAAGTAAGCTAAGCAAAGCTTGTGTTATGGGTACTAAGCAACGGATAAACATACTTATATAGATGGATATACATACTTAAATACATATTAAACACCCAAGACCCGAGAACAAACATTCGTATTTTTCATATAAATATCTGCCCCGACACGGGAATCGAACCCGGGACCTCAAGCTTCGTAGTCAGGTTATCTAACCACTAGGCCATCTGGTCGTCTAAACATTACTATGCATTTAATAGATCTTTCAGACTTTCTTAGCTATAATACCTAGCAATTAAGAATCTCAAACTGTAATGTATTTTGCTGACGCCGGGTGTTCGTGTATCATAATTTAGTCTAAGAGATTTATATTCCTATTATAAGGAACTGGGCGAATTCTTCTACTTATATTACATAACAGAAGAAATAAGATTTTCAGTTTCAGATAATATATTAACTGAAATTTCACTTGTTAACTGTTTATTTCATATTTTTATGTACAACTAGCCTTCCGTCCGCAGCTTCGTCCGCGATAAATTAAATTTCCCGTAGGAAGAGGTATTTTCCCGCGGTAAAAAGTAGCCTTTGTCACTCAGTGATAACGTAGTAGCTTTCTAACGTCAAAAGAATTTTTGAAATTGGTCCAGTTGTTTTTAAGTTTATTCGTTACATACAAAAATACAAATCTTTCCTCTTTATAATATTAGTGTAGATTTTATAAAGAGTTTTACATACATATATACATTGGATTCATCCATAGAAATTGTCTCATAACTTTAACTTTCTAACCTCAAAAAGCACAATTTTTAGCTAAATCAGCTACTTTCTCGTGAATAAAGCTACCAGACTCAACATTTTAAATACCATGTTAACTTCCTGTCTGGGCTTGCTTTATTTATGAAAAAATAGCTATTTTAGCTAAAAAAAAAGGTGTATTTTGAGGTTATAAACTTGCTTACTAAATAAGACAAGTATGAATGAATGCAATATAGATACATTACATATTTTATTAGACTATAAAGTAGCATTCACATTTATCTGACGTGTTGTGTCGTGATATTCTTTGCCGTTAAATTCAATGGTGTATGTTAAGTTCCCAATCCCAAGCTGTTTCATTCTATGAGGAGGCCTGTGCGCAGTGAGAGTAATATAGGGCAAGATAAGATTACATGGACAAACTTGGATGTTTCACTCAGTTAATACAAAGGTCAAAAACATAAAAAGACGATATTTTTCGTAATAAGGTAAAATATTTGACACAGCATTTGTCCGTTTCTATAAAAATTCCCCGGCACACGTACCGAATGGTTTACTTCCGTTTTTACAGACTGCACACCTTTTGCGGACATTTTAAGTTCTGCAGAAATTTCCTGTATTGTGTGTTTTGTCAGCCATATAAAAATATACTCTTTTATGTGGCACAAAATACGAAATAAAATGTAAGCTGGCACTCTCAGGGCCGTAAATGTCCGCTTTATTATAGTTAGATGAAATAAAACTTGGTATTCGGTTAAATTGAAATATGCTTTAAAAATCGGCACCGGAAGAATTTTTGTTGGTTGCACGTGCCAAAGATACTAAGATACTGAAGATTTTTTGTAAGATTCCGCGCTCAAAAGGACAATGGTACCCCATTTTTAGGACCTGCGGTCTGTCCGTCTATCTTATTGCTATGAAAAGTCATACATTCATAAATATACGTACATGCAATCGCTCTCCTTTCCCAGCATGCAAAGGGCCAAGCAGATACTATCTGTTCCCACATGCTACGATCCTGACCATTTTACGCTACCACATCACTCTTCGGTTCGGTTTCGGGTACTCTTGTTCTGACCTTCCTTCAAGACATCCCCTATCTGATCATCGAATGTCCTTCTTATATAAAAAATGAGTGAAAAATAAAAGTTAAAGTCAAGAGTTCTTTATTCAGTGTAGATTACAAGGAGCACCTATTAATGTTGAAAAATAAAAGAAAGAAAGAAAAGAAAGAAAGAAAGAAAACATTTATTCGTGACAAAAGAAAAAAAAAAAAACAAATACAAAAAGAGAAATCGGAAACAGATACTTAATAAATATTGTCACGAAATGGTCCCAACTCAGCATGATGTCGGCCTTGCAGCCGACGCTGGTCTTCCGTTGGAACCAATCCGACAATTAAAAATTGGCAACAGCAATAACACAGTAACAAACTAAATAATAATACATACACACATCTGAAAATATACAACACAAAACACGACTAATATGATAACAATACAAAATAAAAAACAATAAAAAGTACGACACAGAATGCATAACCCCGACTGCCTTTGCCCCTTTTTAAAGGAGCAAAACGAAGGACATCAATAACATCAATCAATTGCGCAACTAGCGTTTAGCGTAGCGTGGGCACGAGGCTAGGGCCTAGGGACAGATTATAATCCCGTAACCCTTAAATAATACAAAATAAAACGCGTAAATGGAAAGAAAAAAACTACCTATCTATCTATTTGCGAATCAACACTACCACTACACGCAGCAGTAGTGTTATAGTGAAAATAAAGCCAAAGCAAAAATCTACCACCGATTGGAAAAAATCATCTTGAGTGGAATCCGGCAAGAAACTTAACAATGTAAACTTATTCCAAATACTTAGAGAACCCGACTATGAAGCTTGAGGTCCCGGGTTCGATTCCCGTGTCGGGGCAGATTTTTTTTTTTTTTTGAATAGCCTATACAGTGTCCCACTGCTGGGCAAAGGCCTCCCCTTTCTCCTTCCACTCGTCCCTGGCTTCGGCAAAGTGTTGCCAGTCCGGCTGGAATCGCTCCAAATCGTCCCGCCACCTTCTTTTAGGCCTACCTTTGCTCCGGTGCCCGTCGCTTGGAACCCAATCAGTAGTGATTTTGGCCCAGCGATCCGGGTGCATCCTGCAGACATGACCTGCCCAGTCCCACTTGAGTTTGGCGGTCTTTGTCCCCACATCAACAATTCGGGTTTTGGAGCGCAGTTCAGTGTTTCTGATTCTATCAGCTCTTCGAACACCTAGGATACTGCGCTCCATAGCCCGCTGGCAAACCTTGAGTTTGCACTTCTGGGCCTCAGTCAAAGACCAGGTCTGAGCACCGTAGGTTAGGATGGGCAGAATACACATGTCAACGAGCTTGCGTTTTAAGGCTAGGGGAAGTTCACCCTTCATTAGTGCTTTCATGGACCAGTAGCTCCTCCAGGCATTTTCGATTCGTTTGTCGACTTCTTTGCCTTGTCGATTCTCGAAGGAAACTATCTGACCCAAATAAGTATACTCGTTGACATATTCAATCACATGCCCATCTACCGTTACCCTACGTTTGATGCTATTCGTCATCAACTTAGTCTTTGACCGATTCATCGTAAGTCCAACTTCAAGGCTTGCTGTGCTTAGTTCTTGAAGCATTTCTTGTAGGCCGATTGCCGATGTTGAAAAGAGAACAATGTCATCAGCAAAACGAAGATTTGTCAACTTCTTGCTTCCGACATCGAATCCCTTGTTTTGCCAAGAGGCCGCCAATGTCCTGAACACTTCTTCGAGACAACTGGTAAACAGTCTGGGTGAAAGTGGGTCACCCTGTTTTACTCCCTTTTCCACTGCAAACGAAGGGCCGGGATTATGGAGTTTTATGCTGGCAGTGCTATTACGATAGATTAGGCCAATGAGCTCCACATAGGTTGAATCTATTTGTTGACTGCGCAGTGCGGATAATATTGCACAATGCTTGGCACTGTCGAAAGCCTTGCTGTAAATGAACTAAAACAATTACTTTGCTCACCCGCGACCTTACAATAGTTACGTTTATGCAAGAAATGTGCGTTCATGCAGTTCCTCCACCTCCACACTGTACGAACACACACAAATCACATAAACCCAACCATCACCACCACCAAGCTACACTGACGCGTTTCGAACTCAACCAGAGCTCATCTTCAGAGTTACCACAACCGTATGCCATGCTACCAAACGTTAAACTCCGTCTCGTTGGTTTAACGTTTGGTAGCATAGCATACGGTTGTGGTAACTCTGAAGATGAGCTCTGGTTGAGTTCGAATCGCGTCAGTGTAGCTTGGTGGTGGTGATGGTTGGGTTTATGTGATTTGTGTGTGTTCGTACAGTGTGGAGGTGGAGGAACTGCATGAACGCACATTTCTTGCATAAACGTAACTATTGTAAGGTCGCGGGTGAGCAAAGTAATTGTTTTAGTTCATTAATATGGACCTCCGCAAAGTAACGCCTGATTCAATAAAGCCTTGCTGTAGTCAACGAATGCCAGATAAAGTGGCCTATTGAACTCATTGGCCTTTTCCATCACTTGATTAAGAGCATGTAGATGGTCGGTCGTGGAGAACGAGGGTCGGAAGCCAGCCTGTTCAGGTGGTTGGTGCAGGTCTAACTGTGGAGAGATACGGTTTTGCAGAATCTTAGTAAAGAGCTTGTACAAGTGAGATACCAAACTAATTGGCCTGTGATTGTTAATATCTGTTTTGTCACCCTTTTTGTGTAATAAGATGATATTAGAATGACAAAGAGTTTGGGGAATTGAGCCAGTCTGTAGTATGGAATTAAATAGATTTGAAATATGTGGCAACAAAGTATCTTTGCCTATTCGCAAGGCTTCTGTCGTAATCCCATCACCTCCAGGGCTCCGTTGGTACGGCATGCTTTTTAAGGCAAGAGTCTGAGGCAATCTGTGTGACTTTATCTCTGTTGGAGTGTTTTACGCCTTTCTCGTCTCTTAGAGTGGTTATCCAAGGTTTTTCCTTTGTTATACCTTGCCGGGCAACTCTCAATGACGTCTGTTTATTTATTGCTACCTCCACTAGTTTCGTATTGAAACTTCGAATATCTTTCCTTATACTACGCTTCACCTTCCTGTCAATATCCCTATACAAGCTATTATTTTTTCTAAATGATTCCCTAAGTTCTATTAGTTGCAATGATCTGTCAGATAGTTTTTTGGTTTTGCGCTTGGTCTGTTTTATTTTCGTGCTGGCATTTGTAATACTCCTTAGAATGTGATTGTACTGATCTTGAGTATTTGGTAAATTATCTCCATCGGTGGTTAAAAGGGCAAAAGAATTCTTCAGCTCCAAATTGAATTGTTCAATGTTACTGATTAAAATGTTTTTATCCAACGTTTTTATTTTATTTTTAAATATTTTCTCTCTATGAATTTTGAAATTGAATACGAGTCTGGCTCGAACCGGTCTATGGTCAGAACTATAAGATATTTTGTTTATAATTGGGGCAGATATTTGTATGAAAAATACGAATGTTTGTTCTCGGGTCTTGGGTGTTTAATATGTATTTAAGTATGTATCTATCTATATAAGTATGTTTATCCGTTGCCTAGTACCCATAACACAAGCTTTCCTAGCTTACTTTGGGACTGGGTCAATTGGTGTGAATTGTCCCGTGATATTTATTTTATTTATTTTTTATTTGATGATGTTATTTAATTGCGTACATATATAAATTATTTAATACAACTAACAACGCTATTTGAAACTAGTGATCGCCGATCCAGGTCAAAATTATTTCCAACTGTACCTGTCTATTATAATAATCAATCATTTTAAAATACGCCTTAGATATTAAAGAAAATAATATGTCTTTAGTCAAGGAATTTGGAACAGTGTTACAGAACCTTTTAAATGCAACTCTCACAGACTCTGAATGACTCTCATTTGGCTGTTTCATTTTCGAAGCTTTTTTGTGTAGCTTAACCGAATAACTAGTGCACCAAAAAGGAACAGTTATGAATTTAGCAGTATGCTGTACGGTGAGGAAGGAGAGTGGATTTTTAGAGCTTTATTCTAACATTTTCAATTCCGTGTGTATTTTAAATAATACGAAGCTCTTGCATACCCGTAACATACTTAAAAAAACCGGCCAAGAGCGTGTCGGACACGCCCAAGATAGGGTTCCGTAGCAGGTACGAAAAAATCTTTGCATACTTTATTAATGTGGTTGTTTTGGTCTCAACGTCGGCGGCACAGCGCCCTCTATCGGCGAATTGGGTATTGGTAACTAATCTAACTGCAGTCTACTAGAACTAGTATGTATGTTGATTGTTTTTCAGATGTAATATATTTTTTTTATTTGAAAGAAGATACTGTTAGCGTGATCTTATAGGTACTTAAAGAAAAAAAATGTTTGTCATGGCGGTTAAATTACAATCTTAGTTAAGAAATATTTTTTACAAAAACTTAAAAACTGCTCAACTGATCAAGTTGAAAATAATTTTCCTAGAAAGTATTTATTAAGTTTAACTTACGTGATTTTTTTCATATTTTTTAGACGACCGGTTCAAAAGTTAGAGGCGGGGGGGGACACATTATTTTGAACTTTCGGAGTGAATATATCCGAAAATATTCACTTTATCAAAAAATGGTCTTAAAAAAACCCCTATTTATTTTCAAATACCTATCCAATGACACCCCACACTATATGTTAGTCGAGAAAAAAAAAATCACCCCCACTTTACGTCAGTGGGAGGTACCCTAAAAAAAATTTTTTTTTTATTTATTCACTTTGTCGCGGTGACTGATATATTATATATTCATGTCAAATTACAGCTTTCTAGTACTAACAGTCTCTGAGCTTAGCCGCGGACGGACAGACGGACAGACATGGCGAAACTATAAGGGTTCCTAGTTGACTACGGAACCCTAAAAATATGTTTATGGGTCATACACATTTTTTAGGGTTCCGTACCCAAAGGGTAGACACGGGACCCTATTACTGAGACTTCGCTGTCCGTCTGTCCGTCTGTCAGGCTGTATCTCATGAACCGTGATACCTAGATAGACAATTGAAATTTTTACTGATGATGTATTTCGGTTGCCGCTATAACAACAAATAGGAACTAAAAAACAGAATAAAATAAATAAGTAGAGCTTGATTTTTTTGGTCGTTTTTGCTCGATATTGATAACGGCAACAGATAGACGCTTAAAATAATATTCACAGAATATTTAGTTATATTATAAATAGTTAAATTAAAATAAATAAATATTTTAGCAGGGCTCCCATACAGCAAACGTGATTTTTTTGCCGTTTTTATAGCTAATGGTACGGTAACACTTCGTACACGAGTCCGACTCGCACTTGGCCGGTTTTTCTTTTTGTGCTTCTGTGGACGTGGCAAACATTAAGGGTCGCACCTAGCCTCTAGCCTGGCTGGTTGGGTTTTTCGGAATTTAAAATCACATTTGAAATTTACCATGGGCTTTACGGTGAAGGAAAACATGGTGAGGAAACCTGCATGGTTACATACACCTGCGAAGGAATTCGATGGTCTGTGTGAAGTTCCCAATCTGCACTGGGCCAGCGTGGGAACTACGGCCCAACACCTTTAATTCTGAGAGGAGACCTGTGCCCTGCAGTGGGACGTGATGGTGATGATTTATAAACACGGAATATTGGAAAAACTGTAAAAAATCGAGACAATGTCTATTAATTTATACTCTACCCAAATTAACGATTGCCTAAAACCGGACCGTTTCACCCCAAATTATTTAAATTCAAAGCGACAAATCGCCGAAACGGTTCTAAGAATAAAGTTCCCGTTGATTTTACCTATTGTGAGGGTGATGGTTTCACGGGAAAAGGCTGTAGAAATACCCTTTTGTATTGTTACGACGTTTTTATTTTGGGGTCGAATAGTGAACAATGTTAGAGGAAATAGCTCGCGAAACAAGTTCACGGGTAATTTTTCGGGTTAGTAGGGGTTTTAAGCCCGCTGCTGCGTTTAGACGCATGTACTCGACTTTCAGTCGCGCGAGTTGACTGGCTTGTCGCTGTTGCTCAAACTAGCTATAGGTGAAAAACTTACGTATCTAAATGACCTGTTGTATGTGGTAGTGCACAGAAGTAATATGGAGCTTAAGTAACTTTTCGAATTTGGAATTTCAATTTGTTTATACGGAGACGTACCTACTACTACATACTAGGGGCGTTCAATAAAAAGTGAGAATGAGTATTTTATAAACAACTTTTACTAAATGTCATTTTATTTTTCGTCATAGTCACCTTTTAGCATAATACACTTAGTATATCTTTTTACTAAACTTAAAATTCCATTTTTAAAAAAGGTCTCATCTTGAGTACTTAAAAATCTTGTACTGCAGCGACTACCGCGTCGTCGTCTTCAAATTTCTGGCCTCTCAGGTATTGCTTCAATCTCGGAAATAGGTAGAAATCACTGGGAGCGAGATCTGGTGAATACGGACGATGCTTAAGGATATCGAGCCCAGCATCACGAATTGCAGCCATTGCAACGGCGGACTTGTGTGCCGGGGCATTGTCCTGGTGGAACAGCACAACTTTCGAGAGTTTACCTCGCCGTTTTTCGCGGATCTCATTGCGCAATGTTGCTATTTGTTTGGCGTATAATGTGCCCGTAATAGTGGCTCCATGCTCGAGATACTCAATCATTAATACCACTTTACCATCCCAAAAAACAGAGCCCATGACCTTACCGGCAGATGGGCTAACCTTGAATTTCTTCGGAGTTGGAGATGATGGCCTTTTCCATGTCATAGACTGCAGTTTCGTTTCTGGGTCGTAACGATGGAGCCATGTTTCGTCCATTGTTATAAATCGCGCCAAAAAAAGTTCCCGGTCTTGCTGCATCAGGTTCAAAGCTTCTTGACAAATCTCTAGTCTAGTTTGTTTTTGCGTGTCAGTAAGCATTCTTGGTACCCAACGCGCAGATACCTTTTTCATACCCAAGCGTTCATGTAAAATATTATGCACGCTCCCCGTTGAAATCTTTACATTTTCAGCAATAAAACGAACCGTGACACGACGATCCGCCAAAACTGAGTTTTCGACTTTTTTCACAATTTCTTCAGTTACTGCTGTAGTAGGGCGTCCGGAGCGGGGGTCGTCCATTGTCGATGTTCTTCCACGTCTAAATTCGGCGCACCAACGTGCGACTGTCGAATACGGAAGAGCATTAGACCCTAAAGTGTCCCGCAAATCCAAATTGACTTGGTTCGTAGAAAATTTTTTCAAACACAAGTATTTGATATCGGCGTGCAGTTCAATTTTCTCAATTTTCGCTAACGTACTCAATAGCATTGCAAAGAAATTACCGTATATTTTTTTAAACAAAAGACAGTTACTTTTTTTTTCATAGCAATCACCTAGATAGATTAGCTTTACCGGCCAGTATTTAATTTCGTAATATTAAAAGAGTTTGCATCTCATTCTCACTTTATATTGAACGCCCCTCGTACAACAGGACATTTCCTTAAGTTTTTCAACTATACGCGAGAGGCTACTATAACCGTAAATAAGTTACCTGCGGGTGATAAAGCGTACTCCTCATCCAAGCCAGCTTATATCCCACTGCAGGGCACAGGCTTCCTCTCAGAATAAGAGGGCTTGGGCCGGAGTTCCCACGCGGGTGCAATGCGGATTAGGAACTTAACACACACTATTGAAGGTTTCTACCATTTATAATAAGTAGTATAAAATGGAGTAAGGCCTAATAATGACTTTTTAATTGTTTACTTAGTTTTTGTTTTTTGCGGCCATTTCTCTGCAGGCTTTTTGTCTAACGCGCTGACGCTTACTTTCGCAATCACTATTTCTTACTGTCAAACGATATAAGGTGGTGACAGAAAGAGATAGTGAAAGCGAAGCAAGCGTCGTCGCTTTAGACAAAACGGCCTCTGGACTCATGGACTGTCTTGTTAGTAGCTAAATCGAATAGGATCAAGACAAGTCGATAGGAAGTAAATGGGGCATGCCCCGTTTCCGCAAACGGCCACAGAATGAAAAGGCACGTAATGGGTCACGTTAATGTTTTTGTTTTACTTCAAAATTTAAACAAAACATTCACTAGGTGCAATTAAAGTTTATGTTCTCAACTATTGTTTTATTCTGGCGACGGTATTTCTCTTTTTCACCTTTATCTACCCCGATTCCCTCCATGTTGTGCGGTCACGTGCTTTCCTCATCCAGTCTCTCCCTGCCACTCTTGACAGATTGTCAGTCGATCTTTCGGGCTGCCTTCCCACATTTCTACGTCCGTTCCGTGGTCTCCACTCCAGCACTTTCCTCCTCCATCTTCCGTCAGATCTGCGGCATATGTGGCCTAATGACTAATGACCTATGATCTTAAGCAGAGTAGTGTTGCCTATTATTGACAGTGTATCCAGTAGTATCGATAGCGTATCGATAGTACCGCCACGTAACGACCGGTTTAGCCTAGTTGGTAGTGACCCTGCCTACGAAGCAAGAGGTCCTGGGTTCGAATCCCGGTAAGGGCATTTATTTGTGTGATGAGCACGAATATTTGTTGCTGAGTTATGAATGTTTTCTATGTATTTAAGTATTTATTTATCTATATAAGTATGTTTATCGTCGTCCAGTACCCATAGTACAAGCTTTGCTTAGTTTGGGACTAGGTCGATTTGTGTAAGATTGTCCCCTTATATATTTTTTTTTAGTATAGTATCGATAGTGCTTTATTATAAGCAATACTATTGATAATGGCAATATAATCGATACTATCGATAGTTTTATGTCCAATGGAATCTACAGCATCGATAGTATTGCATAATCAGGCAGTAATAACCAAAAACAATCGATACTATCGATGGTACAAAACGTATGATTTGCAATAATATCGATACTGTCGCAACTATTTGACATAAAACTATCGATGCTATCGACACGAGGCGATGCTATCAATAGTAGCTGTATAGTAGAACACGTAAGTGGTTTACCATTTTTAATGACAGTTCCTACATCATAATGAAAACGATAAGGCTGATTGTTATATTGACATGTAGTGAAAATAACCTTTGATGTTTTAAGCCGTAGATATTGAACCTTAAGATGGTGAAGGAATTACTTGGTCGACTATACTATCGATATCCTAAATACTTTTCGAGGTCAACTATCGATACTCGAACTGTCGATAGTTCTGCAACACTGAAGCCGAGAGTTGTAGGTTCGAGCCCAGGTTTACCACTCTGAGTTTTTCTGAATTAATGTGCGAAATCACATTTGAAATGTACCGTGAGCTTTATGGTGAAGGAAAACATGAGGACACTGCCAAGTGCCAAGTGTCCTCTCATTTTGTCAGGAGGCCTGTGCTCTGTAGTAGGACGTATAAAGGCCAAGTTGAATTTTATTTTTTGTTGACATCAACTTGTGCCAAAAACTTTTGGTATTATTTTCTCGTCGTATCAAAACCTTTTCTACCCTGAAACTTTTCAACCTAATAAGACTTTACCCACATTATCCTAAGGACCCACGGTACCTAGTAGTATATCAGTCTATCAATCCAGCCCAGACAAAGCAAATTTTCGTTGGAGCAATCAGGAAAGTTTCCTCATCATTACCTAAGTTAGAGATAACCTAAATGGTGCTGCTGCGAATAAATCTCAAAAACAAGTCTGTAGTTTTGGGTAGCTGTTATCTCTATGTTAACTTTCAGAACCGCCAGAGTTTTGTTTGTAGTATATAACAAAAATCCATTTCCACTTCTTATTCTCGTAAAGTTATTCTGTCAAGAGAATGTTGCATAAAATGGCTTTTCATGCTCTAGTACATAAAGTAAAATCCTCGTCTAAGACCAAGGCAATCAGGCTCTAACAGCCACAAACAGTAGAAATTTATAACATGTAGGGTAGTTACTTGCTTATTTTTACAATTGTTGTTTTATATTACGTAATTAATAAAACTAAGCAAATGTAGTATAGTCGAGGATATAGGAAAATTCCCAATTTTCATGATAATGATAACTGTTGCACCGGGCCAAGGCCGGGAGACTGGCCTATTTCGGCTGAAGTGTCGAGGTAAATAAGGTGAACAAAACATGTTTTCCGCACGAAGAACGCATATTTTAGTATGTAGTAAGTAGCCTTTCGGTTCGCTCAGAAAATCTATTAGGTCTATCATTTAAATGGAAATTCCAGAATGTTAGTTTTCCTATAATTTTCATGGGAATTTCGGAAACTTGACATTTATAACACATGCTAAACGGAAAAATAATTAAATTAAAATCTTAACACACGAAAATGGTGAGACTTTTCTAATGCCATTTTTCTACACCGTGAAATTTTAGTGGTTGTTTTCCCGAAACGAGGTGATTTAGTTTCGATTGTACAATCGATTTATAATTACTATTTTGACTAGAGTCAAAAATCCAATTGTGAAAAACTAAAGTCGAAAATGACCGCAAACCAATAGTAACGCTTCGTTGGTACAAGTAGCGTACGATCGTACGATAGGTTAGGTAGCAACGACGCGTTACTATTGGTTTGCGGTCATTTTCGACTTTCGTTTTTCACAATTGGATTTTTGACTCTAGTCAAAATAGTAATTATAAGTCGATTGTACAATCGATACTAAATCACCTCGTTGCGGGAAAACAACCACTAAAATTTCACGGTGTATATTTGGTAGATGACCCGCCCACCTATCTCCCTCTTAAGTTTGTCGTACTACGCTAATGGGACACCCTGTATAGAAAGAAAAAAAGATACAAGGAAAAACCATTTATTTATAACAACAATAACACATAGTGAAACGTCAGTGTCAGTGCACGTTTGGCAGCCGCCGTGACGTGCGACTCCGAGAGGATGGGCTACGGATTAGCCCGAAACAAGTCGAGTTAAACTCGTTTTAAGACGTGAGTGATCCGTTTATTTTCACTATGAGTGAGTCTCACGGTAGTTTCATGTTTAAACAATAACACATATCGATACCTTAGCGCACAATCGTATTATGTAATTACAATGTACTGCACATAATTATAAATTAGCACTGTATGTCCTAGTGTACAAAGCTACTACTTAATTGTGCACTAGATTGTGAATAATACGACTGTGGGCTAAGGTGTCGATATAAACAGTCTAGAAGTACAAACATAAACATAGATATTAAAAAAAATATGATGTTATAAAAAGGCTCAGCGTGTCGATTTTTAGAAACCAGCACAATAAGATAAGATGGATCGTATTTAGTTTGAAATTTACCAAACCTTAAGTTTCAACTATCGGATGTAATATCCATCCACCAAACCACCAAACTTCTTATATGAAGTGAACATATAACATCAAAATCTAAATCAATTTCATTATAACTCTCATGTAGAACCATAAGGTTTCACGTCGAGCCGTGACGTGGATACACCTCCACTACAGTGCCAATTTATTACCATGAATAATGCAAAAAAACGCCGCGTGGGAATTTTTCCCTCCCTTATTATTTTAAGGGACTCCAGTGTAGCGCTGACACAGCACACAGAATAGCTTTAAATCCAAATAAACAAAAAATCAAGTGCGGGTAGTTCGAAAGACTCGAGCGGCGAAACGAACATGACACCATACACTTCAGTCAACTCGTGACCACGGCTGCTGCAATGTGGCCGAAACGTCGAGGTAAATATTGTTTTCGTGATCAGTGCTGTTAAGTATAATAATTATGAGCTTTAAAAGAAAGAAGATATCAAAAAAATCATATAATAATAATAATATTGTTAAGTCCAGCTTCAAGAAAAATCGTGCAAGTTGCATCACATTGCGGTGTTCAATGTAAACATGTAACATGTACACTCACACACACACACACACACGCACACACACACACACACACACACACACACACACACACACACACACACACACACACACACACACACACACACACACACACACACACACACACACACACACACACACACACACACACACACACACACACACACACACACACACACACACACACACACTCATACATACGTGCGCGCTCTGCGCTTGCATCGCACGCATGATCTTGCATGCCTACTCCCATTTCTAGTTTCTAGTTTGTATTTCCTTTATTATTTTTTATGTTATTTTAGATATTATAGTACTACTTATTATAATATATGGAAGAGCGGGGCTTCCCAATACAGGCATTTTTGCTTACCGGGCAGCTCCATCCCTTACTATAAATGTACGTTAAAATTTTTGAAAATAAAGAATTTTTGTATTTTTTAATTTTTTGTATTTAGAACTATTTCGCTTTGCAACTTCACAATGTATTTCAACTTGCATGTTTTTTCTTGCAGGTCTAAAAAGTGTGCTTGAGATTTTTTATTCAATACGGCGACTTTATCCCAGCCTCTCAGAACGAGAGGGCTTGGTCCGTAAGTCCCACACAGGCCCCGTGCGTATTGGGAACTTCACCTACACCACAGAATTTCTTATGCAGATCCTCTCGATGTTTTCCTTCACCGTAAAGCTCATGGTAAATTTTAAATGTGATTTCAGAGATATTATGTATGGTGATGATATTTAATTTTAAATGTGATTTCAGAGATATTATGTATGGTGATGATATTTAATTTTAAATGTGATTTCAGAGATATTATGTATGGTGATGATATTTAATTTTAAATGTGATTTCAGAGATATTATGTATGGTGATGATATTTAATTTTAAATGTGATTTCAGAGATATTATGTATGGTGATGATATTTAATTTTAAATGTGATTTCAGAGATATTATGTATGGTGATGATATTTAATTTTAAATGTGATTTCAGAGATATTATGTATGGTGATGATATTTAATTTTAAATGTGATTTCAGAGATATTATGTATGGTGATGATATTTAATTTTAAATGTGATTTCAGAGATATTATGTATGGTGATGATATTTAATTTTAAATGTGATTTCAGAGATATTATGTATGGTGATGATATTTAATTTTAAATGTGATTTCAGAGATATTATGTATGGTGATGATATTTAATTTTAAATGTGATTTCAGAGATATTATGTATGGTGATGATATTTAATTTTAAATGTGATTTCAGAGATATTATGTATGGTGATGATATTTAATTTTAAATGTGATTTCAGAGATATTATGTATGGTGATGATATTTAATTTTAAATGTGATTTCAGAGATATTATGTATGGTGATGATATTTAATTTTAAATGTGATTTCAGAGATATTATGTATGGTGATGATATTTAATTTTAAATGTGATTTCAGAGATATTATGTATGGTGATGATATTTAATTTTAAATGTGATTTCAGAGATATTATGTATGGTGATGATATTTAATTTTAAATGTGATTTCAGAGATATTATGTATGGTGATGATATTTAATTTTAAATGTGATTTCAGAGATATTATGTATGGTGATGATATTTAATTTTAAATGTGATTTCAGAGATATTATGTATGGTGATGATATTTAATTTTAAATGTGATTTCAGAGATATTATGTATGGTGATGATATTTAATTTTAAATGTGATTTCAGAGATATTATGTATGGTGATGATATTTAATTTTAAATGTGATTTCAGAGATATTATGTATGGTGATGATATTTAATTTTAAATGTGATTTCAGAGATATTATGTATGGTGATGATATTTAATTTCGATCCAATAGTAAATTATAGTACTTCGCGAGCTACATATTTTGAGATTAAAATCTCATTTTTCAAAAAAGGTGACTAGACAATACATGTTCTTTCCGTGTACTCTTCAAATCATAGTTATATATATCTTTTAAAATTACTTTGAGCTAACTTCGATATTTTTCAAAAGAAAACTTTCATCTCATTTACTCTATGTACTTATTTGGCTTACTGTAAATTATAAATTTATGATTCACTGTGGCCAAAGGGCTGTCCCACCATCCAACCAAGGACGTTCCAGGTTACAAGTGTGGCAGGGGCTTCTTCTTATGCCTGATAACATTAAAAATTATAATAGAATAAAATAATAATAAATATCACGGGACAATTCACACCAATTGACCTAGTCCCAAAGTAAGCTAAGCAAAAATTGTGTTATGGGTACTAAACATAATTAAATAGATAGATACCTACATGCTGAAATACACACGGTTACCTATAAAATTTAGAATTATTTTTTTCCGAATATTTAAAATCCCGAATGTTTCATTTATCCGAATGCATTTTTTTCTGAAACTGTAATTATGTCAGGATTTTTATGAAACAACCCTAACCTAATCTAGTCTACGCGATGGTCCTGAAATAAATCCTGAAATATTTACAGTTTCAGAAAAAAATTCTTTCGGACAAATGAAGTTTTCGGGATTCTAAACCTTCGGAAATAAAATTTTCTAAACATCGATAGGATCCCATTAAAACACCCAAGACCCGAGAACAAACATTCTTATTTTCCATACAAATATCTGCCCCGACACGGGAGTCGAACCCGGGACCTCAAGCTTCGTAGTCAGGTTCTCTAACCACTAGGCCATCTGGTCGTCTAAAAATAAAAAATAAAAAGGTTCGCAGGAATGGTTTTTGGGAAAGATAATTAAAGAAAAAGGCATTTATTTGACTGAATGCCGCTTGATTTCACGGAGATCCATATCCTTGACTTGCTTAGCCTCCTAGGTCAAGAGTGTATCAAGTCAAAATAATACCCCATTTTAATTTGGACTTCAATACAATACAATGACTCTTTATTGTACACCACAAATAATACAATACAGAAAAACACGGACATGAAAAAAAAGAAATAAGGTAAGCAATGGGCGGCCTTATCGCTTCGAAGCGATCTCTTCCAGGCAACCTTTAAAAAAGAAAGAAAGAAAGCAAGGAATGCATTTCAGCAGGTGGTGCAATATAAAATTTAATAAATAATAATGAAAAACAAACATTTTATTAAAACAACTGAAAACATCTAATAATACACATCATAAAACATACATAAATAAGTGATACACAATATACTTGTAAATAAATGGACACAATAATACAATTCTCAAGCACAGGTTAATAGATAGTGTTGTTTGAGCATAGATTTAAAAATGGGCAAAGATTTAGCACGCCGTAGGTCTATCGGTAGGGAGTTCCATAACCGAATGTCCTGGACAGTAAAAGAGTACACATAAAATTTAGAATTGGAAAGAGGGACAGTAAGAAGAAACTTCATTTAATTTTTAGAGTCTAAATTAAAATGGTAGATTATTTCGAATTGATACACTCTTGGTCGAGGGTGGGCAATGTTATTGTAAAATAATTATGTTAAAAGAAATTAAGGAAAACATCAACTTTATAAATGTTTTTTTTGTCTCTCCGCTCAACCTCCCTACTCACTGGCTCTTTGCATTTTTTACTTCAGTAAAGTAATTTTCTTTAATCTCGCATTTGTTTTGCTCAATAATAATTAAACTGTAGGCTACTTACATTTAATAATACATGAAAAACTTACATTTTATCATAATACTATTAACTAACTTATAATCTAATTATTTACAAATACTTAACACTACAATAATAATAATAATAATTACTTAGCCTAAAACATAAACACTAGTAACACTAACACACTATAACTATCTAAGTACTTTAACATGAGTCATCATCATCATCATCGTCACCGATTATCGTTGACGTGTTAACTGGTCGCGGTACAATGCAACCGCGCAATCGAATCCGTCCCAGGGGGGGCACACTTACATATATCACACTTTTCATGCGACTACAGCGATCTCTGGTTGTTTGGTGAAGAACTAAATTAGCGGCCATCTTGGTTCTTGTCAGTTGTCATTCATCGGCCATGGCCATGGCGTACCAAATTGTACGGTCAAGGACTTTAATTGATAGGCCACTTGCCAATGTTCGTATTTTAGCCGTATAGTGCAAATCGGGTTTAGCCGCTTATACTTCGTATATGCTGATTTGAATTAGACGGCTAAAATACGAATAGTGGCAATTAGCCTATCAATTAAAATTACGCGTAATTATAGCTGTACATCACTACCAACATATACATATAGATAGGTATACATCTATAGATACGTTACATTAGTTCTTCACCAGGGCGTAGGGCAGCAGCACCTTCCATACATGCAAATTTGACCATAGAGTTGCCACTCTTGTTCATATAATATTATAATACTCTTTGATCCGTCCGTCGACTGCGCGCGCGCAGCAGGCGCGTGACGTAGCGCGCACGGAGTCGATCTACCGTACTCCGAGAGGGAGTTAATACGAACGCCTACCCGTGCATTGTTTACTCTCGCGGCTCGCTAACTAATTTATTGATTTTATTGTTATACTTGTTGTGATACGCTTTCTATTCTTTCGAACTGTCTCTTCTTGTGTGTGCTTCTTCAATTACTCCTTCTGTGCTGTACAAATAGTTAATAAACTATTATAAAAAGTGACTTTGGATTTCATACTCATACGAGATTACCTCACGTAAGTCCTACAAAACTTATATTATAAAAACGATAGTTTGCTAAATTAAGCTAGGTAATCTAAGTACTACATTTTATAAGATGGTATTTAAAAAAAAACCTGAAAACAGTACGGTTCCATACAATATTTTATTTCAAGTAAAATTATAACAATTATTAATGAAATTATGGGAAACGATGTTATCCTACTGCAATCATATGATGTGGATTTGGACTCAGTAATCACTGCTTATCTTCTTATCCATCGAAGTACAGTCAGCAACAAAAGTGGATAAGTGATTGTGATGCTGTACATTCTCTTATCGCCTCGGAAATAGAGTCGTGTGTCACTTTGAGCACCAGAACTCATCCGCTTCTGCTGCTGACTAAACCTGGTAATGTAATGACAATGATGAAGCTGCGCAAACTCCACACTATTACGCGAAGAATAATGAAGCGTGATAGATTGAAAATGTAAATTATGTAGAACAGCTACACGAGATCACAGCATCATATCAATTTCAGAATTCATAAGCAGCACGTGCGCTGCGCTAACGTATATACCAGGTTCCGCACTTAGTAACGTAATTTCCGCTTGCTTTGATATTCCGCTGAATTAAAATAGCCCGGGCCATGAGGAATTTTGGACGCATTTGCTCGCGGAATTTGCGGAATTATCGTCAAAGGTTAGCGTATCGGTATTTTGTAGTTCAAATCGCAAAAAAAATGTTATGGAGAATTTCTGTCTGTCACAAAGCGGAAGCCGATTTGCACCGCGGAAACTATAATATGTGGAATATTTAATGGGTGGAGAAAAGTCGGACCAAGCTAAATCGTAGTTAGACATACAAAACGGCTGACTGGGAGAAGTTCCAGTGTGACACGAAATTTATCTTTACTCAGCATGATCCCACATGATCTCACTGCATGGCACAGAACTCGTCTCAGAAGGAGAGTTCAGTTAACAGAACTTCCAACGCGAAATCACCACAATCCATCAACGAGTTGGACGGACGATTTGGAAAAGGCCGCAAATTCAAGGTTGATCCAAACCGCTTGCAACCGTGGTGATTGGGCATCAATGATGGGAGGCCTACGTGGAGCAGTGGACGTCCTACGGCTGAAATGATGATGATAAGTTCCCACGCGGGCCCTTTGGAGATTGGGATTTGGGAACTTCACACATCCACAGACTTGCCAGGTAGTGGTTTAACCTATCGCCTCTCAAGCGGAGGATTGTGGAATTGGGCCTGGGCTGCTCTGAGTATTTCGGAACCTGCGAAGACATTCAATGCTTGTAAAGTTACCAATCTGTGTGGACCTGCGAGGGCCTGTGCTCTGCATATACGTCGTTAACAGATTGATGATGACAAGAATATTCTGTCTCTTACATGCGCAAGAAATTTCACTCGTCACCCAACGCTTGAAGGCACCTTGTCTGTGAACATTGATTTTCTGAGACATGTTATGTTATTTGCATACTGCAAGGTAACGGTGCGTATATGGAATTCTCAGTTCACAGTGGGTTAGCGTGGGAACTATGTAATTTTAGCCCAATTGTACCTATAGTATTAGGGCTGTTACCAATGGAATGTACAGTCAACGTCATAAATAAGCGATCACTTTTGTACCTTGTCGCTTTCAGTCGTTACATAATTTCGTATAGCTTTTCAAACATGACGTTAAAGCGATAAGGTACAAAAGTGACCACTTATTTATGACGTTGACCATACTATAACTTCAACAAAACTGCGACTGCTGGCTGCTCATAATATATTTTAGTCGCAGTTTTGCCGACTGCAATAAAGTTAAAAAGTCAAAGTCTAAAAGACTCTGCCTAGCTCTGTACTGTGGAAGAAAGAAGCCGGGAGAACGAGCTCGCGCAGTTTTGATTCAAATTTTCTCAAATAGAACCCTGTAAAATACCTTTATCCAGTTTCTGTCACTAGTCGTCGCATATGAGTTTTATCGCTCGCCGCTCTGCCGAATCCATACTATTCAGCAATAGTCCATGGAGTGCCGGAATCAGGTTCTATAATATAAGCTTAGGGCCGCTATGCAGGAAAGTATAGGTACATATATTTTTCAATAATAAAGTGGTGGAAAGAGGCAAGAGTTTTCCACGTTTGTAACACCAAAGTAGCACCAAAGGTAGCACTCACGCATTGCCAACCAATTTATTTTATACCATTTTTTTAACATGCTCATCCTTCTGTGCGAAATCCTCAGTTTTAAGATCCCTAGAAGAGAACAATTTTAAACACCATCCAAGCTTAAAAGAATGCCAAGTCCCTTTGCAGCGGTTTTCGTCAACTTCTGTTTGACAAAGTATATTGCGAATTGCAGCTTCTACACATTATTTTGGTACTTATTGGTTTTGGTGATACTCTGTCGACCATTTTCAAAACTATCCATGACCCATTTTTTTTTATTAACCCCTTACGAACTGGATAACCATCAGTTAAAATTCAATTTTACCGCGCCCTCAACCCACACCAAGACGTGCATCATTGAATATGTAGATCTCCCATGTTCAAAGGAATTGCCTTGCTCAGCTGCGCCATCCTTATTCCGAATTATGACAGATTGCTTCTGTCACAATCGCACTATACGGGAACAATTCTCACGTAATGTATTATTTATACCGTCACCACTTTCAAAAAAGCTCGAATATCAAAATCGGGAAGCTTACGCAATGATCTTTACCACGCATTCTTCAAGGTTCATTTTGGAGTCCATATTGATTTGAGATATGACCTTTTAATGTGGGTAGTGTAAGTATTACAGCTGCGTCGATTTTGATTTTATTTTGGGTGGTGTTATTCGTTTGCGTGATAAAATGATTGATGAAAATATTGTAAGATTCACAGTATCCCATGTTGCTTTGTCATTACCATTAACGGACATAGGCCTCTCCTAAAACGCATCATTTCACGCTATCGTTGGCTTCAAACAGTCCTTATTAAATGTCTTCCTGGCCGTCTGTCTGACAGGACTTTTTTTTAATAAATATTCGAAAAATATAGCTGGTACTGTGAATCGAATAGTGGTCCTTGTAAAGAGATCATAATAATTCTGTACCTCTACCATGAGTTTACACTAGTTCACAGTGACCGTACTCGCTAGCGACGGCGTAAATGATTTGTATGGAGAATTGTACTTCCGTAAGTGACCGCTAGAGGCGCTGTACAATTCTCTATACAAATAATTTACGCCGTCGCTAGCGAGTACGGTCACGTAAACTATTGTAAACTCATGGTAGAGGTTTTGAGTGTGATTTCAACACGACATAGATGGCGACAAATTTTGCACAGCATTTTCGTAAAATAACAGGCAGGTGCAGAATTTAATGGTTGAATATTTCATACATACATACAATCACGCCTCCTTCCTAGTGTTGCTCACCCGCGACACTTTGCTTTGTTTTGCTTTGTTCGCAGGTGAGCAAAGTAATTGTTTCAGTTCATTAAGTAAGTTTATCCGTTGTCTAGTACCCATAGTACAAGCTTTGCTTAGTTTGGGACTAGGTCAATTGGTGTGAATCGTCCCGTCAATTTATTTATTTATTATTAATAAGAACCTCCGCAAGTAACGCCTGATTCAATAAATTATTTAAAACTATGTTGTTTCTTTCAGCCTTCACAGTTTTGTTGGATTAATAACAATTATATAAAATGGTAGGATCAGTAAGTTTATATAGGTACATTATAATTATAGTTGTAATCAGGCTGAGTTTAATACATGTCTGCCCATCATTATTTTACAGGTGTTACAAAATAACCCCTAAAGCCTGAAACCCCATGAACAGTAAATAAAACTGTAACTTTTCGCGCTGTTCTTTTTTTTCTAAAAAAAATTTTTTATTTTTTTATTTAGCCTATTTTTGTGTCCCACTGCTGCGCAAAGGCCTCTCCTCTCTTGCTCCACTCCTGCCTATCAAAGGCGAGCTCCCGCCATCCCAAAAAAAAATATACTAATTTAATTCTTTACTGGAGTACTTCCATACCCTTCAGTTATTACGGGTAATTTTGTAACACCCTGTATAAAGCAGTTCAATCAATGGTAGGTATGTGAAAATTTCAATCTGCATCAAGCCGCATAGGAGTTGTATCATCCGGAAATGATGACGATTTCACAATTATAGTTGCCGAACTACAGAAGCATAGATCCACCCCAAAAGCATTGCTTCCCATAATTATCCCGTATGAAATGCCATCACATAATATCGGTATCTCATATATTACATTCCTCGGTGAGTTTACTTCCTTGTTATAATTATGCTGAGAGGTTGAACACGCTTGCAATATCGAATGGGTAAATATACGGTTTCGATTGCCTCTGGCGTACTAATTGTGCGCATTTTAGCCACATGAGGATAATCATCATACCATAATTATTACACTAAACGGGACTTGTCATGCAAACAATATTATTTACCTCGACGTTTCAGCCACATTGCAGCGAACGTGATCACGACCAACTGCCGCTGCGCTGCAATGTGGCCGCAACTTCGAGGTAAATATTGTTTGCGTGTCTGAGTGCGCTCTAAAGATAGAGTGTGTCATTGCGGTAGTAAATTGGACACTGGCTCAGCATAATGCTGAGGCGTTTATAGCACCCCAGCGCTGATTTATACTTTTGACCAATTTAATTGCCAAGACATTTATTTTTATAGGCATTATCAATTAAAATGCTACTTTTTAGAATTGGTTAGTTTCGAGTTTTCTTACTCAGAATTAAGATCGCTACTGAAATTGATGATTCAAAAAACTTTCCTATATATTTTTGTGTCAATTTTGTGACGAACCATATAAACGGTTTGAAAAATTGACACAAAAGTAACTCAATACCTCTATGAATTAGTAATCGTAATTTTGATTAAGAAATTCCCAAACATTGCTCATTTTTTTCTCATTTAAAATTAAGAAAAAAAACCTTATTTACACAAACATAGCAAGTTTATTTTGGTTGTTGATTTAATTTAATTCTGATTATTAATTTAATTTAATTTAATTTTAATTTTGTTATACAATTTTAATTAATTAATTTGGATTTTGAATGTAAATTTTACTTTTAATTATTAATTTCATTTTATTTTACTTTATTTCTGATTTTTAATTAAAATATTGTTTTTTTTTTAAATTATTAATTCCATTTTATAACTACTAACATTATTTTAAGATTGTATGTGTACTAACAATGATGAGACCTATGTTATTTTAAAATAAATATTTTTATTCATTCATTCATTAATTCATGCATTCATTCATTCATTCATTTCATTCGTAATAAAAGCTTGTAAAAATTTGACGATCCAGTGACAACAGAGTAAAGTTATTCTACGCCAGGCTAGATTTCACCACAGTTACGGACACACCAATAATTAAGTGAATCATTAATCCACTGCAGCATGAATTATTCAATCATGTGTGAGCGCAAAATGGAACATTCCGGAAAAAATGGCGGTATGAGAGACAATGTTTCCCTTCAATAACCCCGGGGGACGTGATCCGCATCGTAATATCTTAATAATACATAGTAACTGTGTATAACCGTAACGGAAAAGGGATTCGGGAAGGATTAACGATAGAATAACGGTATTTTAACGCGCGGTTACGCTAAATGTCGCACTTAGAGAGCAACCTAATTTTTTTTTGGAATTTTCCGCTCCCTTGAGCTCTACCTCATCATCCCAGCCTATATACGTCTTACTGAACGGCACAGGCCCCACGTGGGCCCAGTGAGAATTGGGAACTTCACACACACCATTGAATTTCTTCGCAGGTGTGTGCAGCTCATGGTAAATTTGAAATGTAAATTTCGCACAAAATTCCGAAAAACTCAGAAGTGCGAGCTGGGATTTAAACCCACAACCCTCTGCTTGAGAGGCCATAGGTCAAACCACTAAGCCACCACGGATATTGGCAGAGATTGGAAAATTTTAAATATTGGTCTACATAAAAAAGAAAAGATTCTTACTGTCAGATATTTTATTTCAAACTAGCTGTTGCCCGCGACTCCCTCTGCAATCGTTTATCGGTATCCCGCGGGAACATTGCAATTTTCCGGGATAAAAAGTAAGCTAAGCTCAGCTAGATATGTAAAAAAAACTACACTGCTGCTGTTGTCATTATACACATAAATGAATAAATATAAATATAAATATTACGGGACAATCTTACACAAATCGACCTAGTCCCAAACTAAGCAAAGCTTGTACTATGGGTACTAGACGACGATAAAAATACTTATATAGATAAATAAATACTTAAATACAAAGAAAACATCCATAACTCTGGAACAAATATTCGTGCTCATCACACAAATAAATGCCCTTACCGGGATTCGAACCCAGGACCTCTTGCTTCGTAGGCAGAGTTACTACCAACTAAGCTAAAGCGGTCGTTAAACATAAACATAATAATGCCCAATATGTGCGTTTTTGTTTCGTTCTTAAGATAAACAGGATTACTCGTACTTTCAAGTACACAATGTTCCGTGTTTCCTTCTGTTTGATGAGTTAAATAGCGTGGAAGAAATTTTATTAATACAAAAACGAAATCACAAGCAAACCGGAGAGCTAAATAACGTCAAACGAAACGAAACGAAATGAAAATCGTTTATTAACGATGAGTTGACGTCAAAGATTTTGTTGAAGTGTTTAAGTTGAAAAAGATTTTTAAAACATAAGAGGTTTTTGCTGAAAGTAGCTTTTGTTTCTTCGCCGTCCACTATTGAGTTACGATCTACAAAAAAATAAATAAAGCCAAGACTCAAATCCCATTCTACCTGAATCTTGACTCGGGAAAAGTTGTCGACGAACCCTCCAAAGGGTGTACTTGAAGCTATCCGTAGAACCATTTTCGTACATCATGCCAATTATGAAAATCACTCGTTGTGAGTGGTTCCTGAGGGTTATTTAGATAGGATTATATCAGATTTCGATCGCGACACTTAACATATTTGCTGCAATTTAGAAAAATGACCTTTTTATTTTTAAAATATGTCACCGACATAGCTCGAAGAATCGCCAGAATCAAGTAATAGTGGGGTGGACACATCGCTCAAAAAGTGATGGCCGATGAGGGCAAAAGGTTCTCGAATGGGGTTTATAGACCTGGAGACGTAGGTAGAGCTCCACAAGATAGAGCGACGACCTGGTTAAGGTTGCGGAAACGCGTTGGATGCGGATGGCAGGGGACCTATCTGTTTGGTGAGCCTTGAGGGAGGCCTATGTTCAGCAGTAGACGTCTTTCGGCTGAAATGATGATGATTGATGAAATATACGGAGCGTTGTAAGTTAAAAAAACCGGCCAAGAGCGTGTCGGACACGCCCAAGGTAGGGTTCCGTAGCCATTATGAAAAAATCAAGTAATATTTTTCGATGGATTTCGTATGTGTATGGAATCATCCAAATTTAGGTATGTTTTATACCTTAGGCTACTATTTACTCCTAAACTACAAATAATTTCCATGCAATCTTAGCCGCTATAATTTTCCTAGTAAATTTGATATATTTACTACCATTCTGAATTTTTTCAAATTTTTCCACCCAACAGTTTAAATTTTAGAGGGGGGGGACGTTCGATTTTAATGAAAATTTTCACTTTAAAGTTGAATATTTCGCAAACAGATCACTGAATAGAAAAATCATGTTAGTGACTCTGCAATGGTTTTAAAAGACCTATCCAACGATACCCCACACTATAGGGTTAGCCGAGAAAAAAGAAATCACCCCCACTTTACGTCTATGGGAGGTACCCTAAAAAAATTTTTTTTTAGTTTTTTTATTCAATCACTTTGTCGGCGTGACTGATATATATATTCATGCCAAATCACAGCTTTCTAGTACTAACAGTCTCTGAGCTTAGCCGCGGACAGACAGACAGACAGACGGACAGACATGGCGAAACTATAAGGGTTCCTAGTTGACTACGGAACCCTAAAAAGCTCGTAATGACATACAAGACACGCGCGGAAAACATAATCTTTCCTTCAGTTGTATAAAAACCACTAGCTACAAAGCAGCAACATCGACGTCATAGTTCTTAATTGACCGTGATCCAAAAAGCTCAAAGCTCTGTATCAAAGCTCCGAGCTTACGGGTAGAGGGCTTTGTACACTGTCCAGATCATTGCGGCGTAACGGAAGCTTTCGGTATCGTGTTTAGTATTGAGCTGATAGCTATTAGTGGAAGACTATGGTGCTTAACTTCACTCAAATGTACAAGGATTCCTATAATGTCACTACCTACGTTATTTACTTATTATTATTATTATTATTGTCGTCGACTGTGCAAATGCGAATCCTCAAGTTCTTTGGACATGTCACCCGTAATGAGGACTCCATGGAGCGGCTTGTGGTGCAGGGGAAAGTCGAGGGCAAAAGATCTCGCGGGCGCTCCCCAACTTGGTGGACAGACCTCATCAAAACTGTGACGCACTCCAACATAAACGATTGCTCCCACTCTGCCATACATCGGGCTACTTGGCGACGCGTCGCGAGAGCAGCGGTGGCGCAGGAGTCGATCGACCGAAGCATGACCACGACCACTCTGTCAAGAGTGCACGACTAAGAAGAGAGACATTATTTACAAATTTAAGTTTTAGGAACCGTGTGTTACCATCTTATGTTAGTTAGTGTTTTTACTCCTTCCATTCATTTAAAGTTTGTCTAATCCTTTTTTTATTTCTTTCAGAAAGTTGCGAGTTTGATTGCATATCAAAAATCGACGAGAAAAGGTAATTGTGGATCTGGATTTTTGTTGAATGATACTTCGTCATCTTCATCTTCAGCATAATCTTTTACGACATAAGTACAAATAAAAGTAAACAACAATCATAAATAAAGTAGTAAATAACGAAGGAGTACCAGCAATTTTTTAAGAAATACTGAAATAGATTTTTCTTTTTTTTTTAATCCAGTCATAATGAAATAGCTACGTATCTACTATATAAGTTATTATAGGTCAATTCACATAAATCATCAACTCACTTGTTACTGTGTGAGTGCTGTTCTTGTACTGAGGTCTCCTAGTATTTTGTGAACAAGTACATAATAATTCTTAGTCATTTAAGAAAATTATAAAAATAATTATTACTAAGTACGTAGAAAGAAGAAGAACAGAAAGAAGACTGTTTTTATAGCCATTGAGTATCCCACTAGTGACTTCACTGTATTTTTGCTGCGTATTGCTACTTAGGTTTTTGTTACTAACTGCGGATTTAATGCTACGGAGCATTATAATCAGAATTTTTCGATTCCCGGTTATGTACGAGAGTTAAAAAAATGTTTGAATGCCATTTTTGTTAAATCTAAAATCGAAGCCATGGTTCCTAAGAACACATTTTGCTATCTCTCAGAGCCCCCGCGCATTAGGTGCGACCTGGCCGCGGTAGCTGCGATTTTATCTGCGACCACGTAGCCAGCCAACTGGCCGCGTGTTGGTCGTGATGTTTCTGCTGGCCGCGCGGCTAAAACGTGGTCACTGGCCGCTGGTCGCCTAGTGCGCGCACTTGCATATGTCACGGAAGAATTAGTTGGCCGCAGCGACCTGGCCGCGCGACCTGGGCGCCTAATGCGCGGGGGCTCTCATAGTTTCTGATTTCGCCATACTGCCCCATGATTTAACACCCTGTATAATAACATAAGTGTTATGTTGCATAATACTAGATTAGATACTTGACTGAACACGTAAAACAAACATCAAAGCGCTTATCGCCTAAACCCCATCCATTTCAATAATAAATTCTAAATCAGCAACTTCTAGGAACTTATTTATGTATTTACTAAACCTAAGGTCTCTAATAGCTAATACAGCAGTTTAGGTAAATTCTCGAAACTAATCTAAACAACAGACCCAACATTCAAAATCAGATAAACGTGGGTCGTAATGGAGTTGAAGTCGGTCTGCTAACGCAGAAGTAAGTTTTATAGAAGTGCTATTAGCATGAATAGTTTCGTATAATTTAAAAACCCAAAAAACCTCGCATAATACCCAGATGACGTGACACAAGTGTTTCCGGTTAACTCAGTTAATGTCGGACAGCATTAATACACTAGCGAGATTGTTTTAACTAGTCTGATTTAATATGAGGTGTCCATAACCCGAAGAACCGATAACCGTTGGGGTAGACGAGTTCTTGAGTGGAGACCACGGATCAGCAAACGTAGCGTGGGACGTCCTCAGAATCGGTGGAGCGATGATCTTCGCAAGGCGGCTGGCAAGAGCTGGATGAGAGTGGCTGAGAATCGTGCTCAGTGGCGTGCTATGGGAGGGGCCTATGTCCAGCAGTGGATCAGCCTGTGCTGATGATGATGGTGATGGTACAATGAGTTTGGGATTTAATTTCGACAAAGTATGAACATCCTAAATTTTGTCGGACTAATTTTAAAAATTAAGTATTCTACAGAGTCACTAAACGAGCTATGGAGAGGGCTATGCTCGAGGTTTCTCTACGGGATCGAATTAAGAATGAGGAGATCCGTAGAAGAGTCACCGACATAGCCAAACGCATTAGCTCGTTGAAATCGCAACGAGCACGCAAAATAGATGGCTGTTGGGGACTTTGGGGTTGTTCTCGAATGGAGACCACGGACTGGCAAGCGCAGCGCGGGACGTCCACCAACGAGATGGACGGACGGTTTGGTAAAGACCGCAGGTTCAAGATGGATGCAGGCCGCTCCCAATCGTAATGATTGGGTATCAACGAGGGAGGCCTATGTCCAGCAGTGGACGTCCTACGGCTGAAATGATGATGAGTTGATGCATTATGTTGTTCAGCATGAACTGAGCGAAAAACACAAATTTTGTACCAAATTTTATCTTGTACGAGTGGGTGAGAAAGCTTGTTTGTTAGCATTAGCGCTAAACGTCTGGACATACTAGATATACACCATACCCGAGGAGTAACCTGACAAATTTAAAACATAGATTCCTGAGGTTATTTGAAGCAAAAATATAGTATTTGACGACCGAATAGCCTAGTTGTTAGAGAACCTGACTACGAAGCTTGAGGTCCTGGGTTCGATTCCCGGTCGGGGCAGATATTTGTGTGAAGAATACAAATGTTTGTGCTCGAGTCTTGGATGTTTAATATTTATTTATCTATAAGTAAGTTTATCTGTTGTCTAGTACCCAAAGTAGAAGCTTTGCTTAGTTTGGGACTAGGTCAATTAGTGTGAATTGTCCCGTGATATTTATTTATTATTTATTTAGTCAGGTTCACTTGGCACGATTTTTTTACCAGCCCATCATCGAGTAACTGCTAAGTAAAAGCTCCCCCTCCTGACCTCCACAACTCCCGCTCTGGCTCAATCCTTTGCGTACACGTCCATATCGTTCCGCCATCTTTTTGGTCTGCCTCGTTGTTGCTGGCCGCTTTCTGGCATCTACCAAGTGACTGTGTGAGCCCACTTTTACATGCCTTTTTTATAAACAAAGCTCAGAATTTCAACCTGCCAGATCTATAATAATATAATGGTTCGTGAAATCTAAGACGCGGCCAAATACCAATATAAACAAGAGGATAAGTATGGGATAAATCCTGAAGATAATTATTATTATTTGTCAATTCCAGTATAATTAATCTCATGTATAAATACATTTACCCGCTCTCGGTTTTACGCATGCGTGACTTAGATTCTATTAACGGATTTGTTTGTCCATACAAATTATCGTGTTCGTGTGATGACAATAGAATAATAATATTTCCTATCAGATTATTATTATGTTTAATATCGTACAACATTCGACGTACTGATAAATCTTGTTACATATCTTGTTATAATCTTGTTATACTGTTATACTTGTTATAACAAGATAATATAACAAGATATGTAACAAGATTTATCAGTACGTCGAATGATGTACTTACTATATTAAACATAATAATAATCTGATTATGCGGTGCTACGGTAGGTCCAAATACCTATTGCAAACAAGTTTTTGTTGAAAATTTCATGACTGTGCATTGTCATCCGACTTACATAAGTATACCAAATTTAAAGTGAATCCGACCACTGGAAATGGGTCAAATTCGACCTCCAAGATTTGCCCCTACATACATAGATACACCGGTACGTTGCAACCTTAATAAAAGCTTGTAAAATGGACTAGAAAAAAAGTTCACCAATCATTATAAAATTAAGTGCCAAAAATATCAAAATAAATGCTCATCAAAATTATCCCCGTTTTAATGTGAAGTTTGGAAAAGATTTACAATTTTCTATTTTTTTTTATTTAAAAATAACACAATTCTCTTATTTGAGGGTCTGTGCCCTCAAGTGAGACAATTATAGGCAGGGTTGATGTTCTATTTGCTTGGTCTTACAAATTCTCTATTGCAAGGTTTTACAAAATAAGATCTACAGCCGTACCCTCCTTCTTCTTCTTCTTAAGATGCCTCTCCGACTAGCGAAGGTTGGCAGTCAGTTCTGCATATTTCTCCCTGTCTCTAGCGAGGCGAAATAGATGGGCAGCACTCGCGATGCCGGTCTACTCCCGAAGATTCCTCAACCAAGACTTCTTTCGTCGGCCTACGTATCTTTTGCCAGCGACTTTGCCCATCATAATGAGCTGCAGAAGACAGTATCTATCATGTCGTAACACATGTCCCAGATAAGCCACTTTTCTTTGACGGATGATATTCGGCGACACGTAGTAGGACCTCCTCGTACCCTCCTGGAACACCCCTATTCTGTCCGAATATTCGAATCACGATATCCCGACTCGACAAAACCCCAGACAGGCTTATAGTCGTCAGTATATTTGATCGGAAACTCGAAGGTTCAGCCATTTTGTTACGTAACCCCGTTTCTAGACGGGTCGATAGATACTAGTGGAAAATTAGGACGCCCGCTACCAAGATCTGGCTAAAAGCTTCGGAGATCCGTTTAGATTTTTACGGTCGCTTCTTCGATAAACCATCATCATGGTATATTTCACAGGAAATACAAAAACTGAAACATGGACATGCACAGAAAAACTCAGAAAAAGAAACCAGCGCTGTGAATCGAACCCAGGTTGTCAGCATTCCGTGCTGCGTGCTAAACCGCTACACCACCACTGGAGTCCGGTGCATTATGTTGCCCAGAAAATCCAGGATCATCAGGAATCCAGTGGTGGTGTAGGGGTTTAGCACGCAGCACGGAATGCTGACAACCTGGGTTCGATTCCCAGCGCTGGTCTCTTTTTCTGAGTTTTTCTGTGCATCCATGTTTCAGTTTGTATTTCCTCTGATATATGAATTTTAAGGGATGACCGTTAAAGTAACAAATTTGGAGTTAAAAATATATAAAAAAAAATACAAAAAGACTCCAAAAAACATCATCCCACTGCAGGGCACAGGCCTCCTCTCAGAATGAGCTTGGGTGTAGTCTCCACGCGAGCCCAGTGCCGATTAGAAACTTCACACACGCCGTTGAATTTCTTCGTAGTAAGAAGGTTTTCCCACGATGTTTGCCTTCACCGTGAAGCTCATGGTAAATTTCCAATGTAGCTTCGCAAGTGAATTCCGAAAAACTCAGAGGTGCGAGCTCGGGTTCGAACCCACAACACTCTGCTTGAGAGTCCATAGGTCAAACCACTAGGCTACCATGGCTTGTTTTGATAAACAGAAATATTTCACAGTTCTTATATTTGAAAGAAAGAAAGAAAGAAAACCTAATAACTCGTGACATTCGGTGTTTAAAATAAGAAGAACGGAAAAAGATAACACCTGTCACGAAATGGTCCCAACTCAGCATGATATCAGTACGCTTAGTATAAGTTTTACTTCACCAAAATACTTCTCGATCGCGTTTACGTAAAAATATCAATTCTATGGAAACATGGACGCGCGGCAGCGGAGGCGCTGTCCATGTTTTCCTAGTAATTGTTTTTTTTACGTAAACTCGATCGAGAAGTATTTTGGTGAAGTAAAACTTAAACTATAAGCGTACTGTCTTGGCAGCCGTCGTTGGTCTTTCCAGGGGTCGGTCGAGTTCCGAGTGATTAAAGTGGAACCTTTTCATAACCAATTTCACGATGATTTCCTTGGCAGGTGTACGAAATTTCAACATGAAATTTGAAATAAAAAACGTTCACCCTGGAACGTCATTTAGTTTCTTCGGCCGTACCGATACCTTAATTCGAAGACATAAGAGCTATGAGACATATTTATGCACCCATGTTTACACACATGATTGCACACGACCCGTTATCTTTGATATTATTGATCCAAGACCTGTATGTAACATGAATGTCTTTGGAGACCATTTACTAGCAGCAAATGGACCATAAATCGAAGTGGACCGTTAATAACATTTACCCCATTTTATAATACAGTTTTGGGGCGGTCTAATACAACAATTACTCCCAAGGGATCACAAGGGATCACAACATGACAAACATACGGGCGATATTAATATGGATCCGTGTTAAGGTTTCTTGCTAGCACAACATTATGAAGCGCATGCGAAGAGATGGCCGAAATGCGATCCATTCGGGACTTGTCCCGCTTTAAAAGTGGTATCACATTTATAAAGCGTTTTTTTATATAAAACTAGCTGACTCCGCAAACGTTGTTTTGCCATATATCACCTAGGGTTATAAAAAATACCCTGCGACCTATTCTCAGACCTACCGAATATAGAAAAAAAAATAACTATAAAAAGCGACCAAGCCGTTTCGGAGGAGTTCGATAACAAACTTCGTGACACGAGATTTTTATATATTAGAAGAAGAAGACAATAGGCTTGCGTTTGACCACAATCATCCCTGATGGAAAGTGAAGATGAGGTCTACAATGGAGCAGCTTGTCTAGTAAATTCACCCTTGACTTGAAAGCGTTCAGAATACAGATACTTCTTCAACAAATTATGTGTATCCCAAGATTGATATCATTACAACTTTTGATATTGGCTTAGGCTAAATTTACCAAATAAAACTTTACCTACTTGTAACAGTGTGATTGAATTTATTCAGTGTGTTGAAAAATACATGGTGTTATACATAAATAATGTTAAATATGCGCCTTTTAAGGGCATTGTATTACAAAATATGTTATATGATTTTTCTAATACATGACAGTTCTTTGTGTGCGTGAGAGTGGACGTGTGTGCGTGTCGTGTGGTTTCATTTGGTTGTACCACTTTATTTGGTACCAATATGAGAGCAGCTCTAGCACAACATATGTACTGGCCCAAGTGCGAACCCTTGAGGGGCCAGACGACCTCGATAAATCAACTCAAAATGATAGTCACGCGCGCGTTAGTCGCGGAAGGGATTTTTCCTAACATTGAAACGGGTCAGAAAACATTTTGTGACTAGATTTTTGAATGATATTTCAATTCAAACTGGAATTGAGTTATGCACTGCCGGCGAAATGGTACTCAATTGAGGGAGAACTTGTTTGTAGTCAAGGGAAACTGAAAAAAACATTCTTGTTAGCTTTTTTTGAAGTGGGCAGCGAACAATTCATACGATGCTGCGTCAGAGCCAAAAAGCATTGAGACGGAATTTATCAACACAATGCGCATTCAGTAACCGTATGAAAATAATAAAAAAAGTAACTTTGATGATTCACCTGAAGAAATCTTTTCAGTGTTATGTTTAATTACCTAATCATTCATATTTATTTTTCACTAGCTGTTGCCCGCGACTCCGTCAGCAAAGAATTCGTTTATCGCTATCCCGCGTGATTTTCTGGAGAAAAAGTGTCCAAGTTATAAACTGCCAAATTTCATCAGAGTTGTTGGTCCTGCATATGACCAGCGGTTCGCTACAGGTTGCGTTGGGGGTTTTTAATTTTCTTAATTTATAGTTATATGAAACTAGATTCAGAATCGGTACTGTATTTACTATTTTAACGTCCGCTTTAGCCTAGTTGGTAGTGACCCTGCCTACGAAGCAAGAGGTCCTGGGTTCAAATCCCGGTAAGGGCATTTATTTGTGTGATGAGCACGAATATTTGTTCCTGAGTTATGGATGTTTTCTATGTATTTAAGTATTTATTTATCTATATAAGTATGTTTATCGTCGTCTAGTACCCATAGTACAGGCTTTGCTTAGTTTGGGACTAGTACGATTTGTGTAAGATTGTCTCCTAATATTTATTTATTAATTCAGTTTCTATTTTAATTGTACAAAATATCATATTTCGTGGCCTTCAGCCTCACAGAGTTAGTTTAACTAATTATTTAAGCGTATTGTGCAAAATGGAAACAGAAATTTCATCAGAGATTTAACCCTTCAAGTTGTAAAACCTAGGTTTAACATCAACGTTCGGGAATACCAAGTGGGGTTAGTTCCCCAAGTACTACGCCCGCCTATGAATATCCCTCTACTTGTTAATGATTTCCTAGTAATACTACGTACAAGTTAAAACGCGGCTGTTAAAATACGACTTGATTCAAGCGCCATCCTGGTTGATGCTGAATTATATACCTAACGCTGATTCCAATAAGGTACAACTTCAATGTTGCCCCGGATGGCGCTTGAATCGAGTTGCCCTTTAAGGCCCTACTGAGCTTTGGCGCATTTAGTGCATTCATTTATTAAATCTCGTGCTGTATCAATACTAGCAAAGCTTCAGTCCTGAAATTCATGTGTAAGATATTTGAGGATTAACTCTAATGACCAGTGTTTGTTACAACATGATTACTTGTAGTTCGCTTTATAGAAAAAAAAATCCAGTCGTCTCTAGAAAAAAAAAAAAAATGAATCCTTATTAGTACGACGTAAATATACTGCATGCAATGTTTTGGCTCTCACATGACTTTTTGAATGTTAATAAAACAAGAGTGCTTAGTGTTGCTACATTTTTAAAATAGATATTTGTTTTAATAATACCATGAAAATACCTAAATACACGCGCAGTCTAACCAACCTATCTTGAGCCATCGTGTTTCCCCCTTGTTCGATAGTTCGTTGCGTTAGTTCTCTTTCGGCTATCGGACGGGGAACTCGTGTTGCTTGCGCTTACGCACGGCTTTGATTCTAGCCGCTCTCACGCACACATGCACGAGTGCTTAGAATAGGTACCTAAAATCGATTAGCGCCAAAAGCTCGGTAGGGCCTTATCCGTTGAACGTATCTAAGGAACGTGTTAGTGTGTGTGTTA
This sequence comes from Archips crataeganus, assembly GCA_947859365.1. Classification (NCBI taxonomy): domain Eukaryota; kingdom Metazoa; phylum Arthropoda; class Insecta; order Lepidoptera; family Tortricidae; genus Archips; species Archips crataeganus. The sequence goes on along the minus strand of OX402062.1, from coordinate 17,069,160 downwards.
GTGTTAGTTGTAATCTCTGGTATTAATTAATACCTATAAGTGATTGCGACACTCAGCTCAACATGTATACAAGCAGTAATTTCTGATTTACCTGGTGTTAACAATTGTTGGGAAATCTTAAATAAATACAATACGTACCTCCGTGCAATGCTTTGAAAATATTCAGTAATCTTCTAATCTTTCTTCTTCTTCTAATATATAAAAATAACGTGTCACGGTGTTTGTTATCGAACTCCTAGGCCGATTAGGCCGATTTTCATGATACTGTTTTCTCCATATTCGGTTGGTCTGAGAAAAAGGTCGTAGGCTATTTTTTACCCCTTTTATATGCCTTTTTAACTTTATTATATTTTTAGTATTCGTTGTTATATTATAGCGGCTACAGTACCTAATACATAACTGGTGTCTTATATACAGTCCTGTGACAGACAGACAGACAGACAGACAGACAGACAGACGGACGACGGATGGAGTGGATAGACAGACAGACATGGCGAAACTATAAGGGTTCCGACTTTGCCATTTTGGCTCCGGACCCCTAAAAATGAAATTACTTATCAATAAATAATATATGATTTGCTTACGTTGTACGCATTTGATATTAATTCGTCATATAAAACATAACGGAAGACAAAACGACATTAGTATGCATATTATGTTATCTTGTACGTAAAATAATAAATAAATAAATAAATATCATGGGACAATTCACACCAATTGACCTAGCCCCAAAGTAAGCTAGGCAAGCTTGTGTTGTGTAATAAACACACTATGTAAATTTCATTAACAGGACCCCTGTGACATATAAACAGTCTTGCGATAGCGATTTGCATTAAGAACTGGGTCCATACCAACTGCACAGCTTCGCGAAGTAACACCTATTTATATGAAACGCGCGAAAAAACGAGAACAAAATTTCTCAGGATAGTAGTGAATAAAGGAACCTCATTTGAAACATTACATTTGAAATTTACCATGAGCTTTACGATGAAGGAAAACATCTGCGAAAAAATTCAATAGTACGCCCCTACGCCCCAAGCTCTCTCATTCTGGGAGGAGGCCTGAGCCCTGCAGTGGGACGTATATAGGCTGGGATGATGATGAAACGAACCTCATAGTGTAACGCCTGAATCCATGCAATATTTAGTGACAGACAATGATTTTTTTATTATGGCGCCATGGATGGTATGTCACTAGCCATAGCCATGGCGCTATGGCTTAAGTCATGCTTTCGAGGAAAATTGTCTATTTATCTATTCAGTTTTATTAAGGGCCTACCGAGCTTTTCGCGCTTATCGATTTTGGGTGGGCGATTTCGGGCGTGGGGAAGGCACGATGGCTCAAGATAGGTTGGTTGGACTGCGCGTGTTTTTGGGTATTTTCATCTTATCACTAAAACAAATACATGTTTAAAAATGTAGCAACACTACGCCCTAGAAAACATCTTGTTTTATTAAGATTCAAAAATTCGCGATCTGCCTTCAGTTATTAGAGTCGTACTGCGAATTTATTTTATTTTTTAGAGACGACTTTGGATTTTTTTCTATCGTACGAACTATAAGTAATTGTTTATCGATAAACACTTGTCATTAGAGTGAATCCTCAAATATCTTTCACACGAATTTCATGACTATACTTAGCTTATAGCTTTACTTGTAATTACACAGCACGAGATTAAATGAATGCAATAAATGCGCCAAAAACACGGTAGGCCCTTAAGTGCTGTTTATGATTTTAGTGGAAACTAGCGACCCACCCCGGCTTCGCACGGGTGCAATGCTGATACTAAATAATTATGCATGTATTATAAATATAAACCTTCCTCTTGAATCACTCTATCTATTTAAAAAACCGCATCAAAATCGGTTGCGTACTTTTAAAGATATAAGCCTACGTAGGGACAGACAGACAGCGGGAAGCGACTTTGTTTTATACTATGTAGTGATTACTACTGATACCAGTGAATTCAGGGAGCATGTGTGAAAGGACTAGTGAGTTTTGAGGAAGCGAAGAATGTATGTGAAGATCGTAGCAAATGGAAACGAATAGTCTCTGCGTTACTGGGAAAGAGGCGTGATTGTATTATGATACACTGTTTCTGTTGAAAAACTTGATTATTTTTTGTTCTTGGAGTCTTTAAAATGTTCCAAATGTGGAGTCTTTCGGAGTTAAAGTGAATTTATCGAGTTACTTGTAACGTTCATTACAAGTAGTGGTTGTTTCTTAGCCAGTTGCACATGAAAATAATCTAATAAAAGTGATTGTAACCTCGAAGTAGTATTATGGACAAATGGAAAAACAGTTTTCAAAGAAACGAGCAAGAAATAAAACACAAAATGTGCCTTTTTGACGTGACAACGTCTAATAAATCGATGAAGCCGGCTGCATGCACGAAAAAGGATGACGCCATGTAACGTACATGTACGAACAGAGCAGTGAACGCCAGTATGTACAAGAGAGAAAGAAAGAAAGAAAACATTTATTCGTGATATAAAATCTTCAAAAATAAGAAAGGAAAAAATAAATAAAAATGCGCATATCACGAAATGATCCCAAATCAGCAAAGTCGTCTTGCGAGAGCAGCGAACGCCAGGATGTACAATCTTAGTACTAGCGCTCGGGTAATTTTCAATGCGGAGGGTGCGGGGTGTGGGAGCGGGGGCTTGAGGGGAAGTGCGGTAGAGGGGTGCGGGGGCATTAAAGGGTGGATGAAAATTTCATTAATTTTGCCGTAGGATGCACCGTTTTCAAGATATTTGACAAAACACCGGTTCACGTCCGAGTCCGATCACCGAGGTTAAGCAACGTCGGGCGCGGTCAGTACTTGGATGGGTGACCGCCTGGTTTCATTTTTGTTTTTGAATGTTTTGTTAAATGACGTTGTCACGTTAAACTATCGTCCGTAAACCGACTTTACAGACAACCGGTTTTATCTATATAATCTAGTTTTTAAGTGTGACTTAGCAGTAAACTCGAAAATAACTCATGTGCGGTATGTGTGGACCTGGCTAATGTCTCAGTAGAAAAATATTTGGCCCCTTAACGACGCAGCTGGTCCTTAGGAGTCGCCATTATTTCCTTCACGGCGTTGAACTGCGAAATCTAATTAACATTGTCTTTTAATTTCTTTATAAAAATACACTGCCGAGCAAAATCAACGGGACACTTTTCATGCAATGTTTTATAAAAGCGAGCCGTTATTCTTGATCGTTATTGTAAAATTTCATTGTGACGCTCTCGAGTTTAATTTTAAAAAGCTGTTGGTTAGATTTTGTATCACGATTTTTAAATTTAAAAGAAGTTGTTATTTTTTTGATGGCTGAATAGCTGAGTTAATAATCCTAGTCATACGAAATAGATAGCGATACTAATGTTAGACTAACAAACCAAAATAAAATGTTTTAATTTGTCTCTGTAACTTTTCAAGTAGGCCTATTTTATTAATACTAACTGTTATTAATCATACCTGATTTACACTCTCGCCTCGTCACCTCGCCTCGCGCCTCGCCTCGTCGTCTCGCTCCGGACGCGAGCCTCAAAATCAAGGCAAATCACGAGACGAGGCGCGAGGCGCGCCTGTTCACACTCTCGTCTCGTGGCTCGTCCCGCAGTTCGTCTCGCCACTCGTACGCGAGTGTAAACCAGGTATCAAATTAGACCCAAGCCGCAGTAATTTGCCTGTTCATTAATAATAGACCCCATAGTGTTGTACCTAATTATTTCCATGCATTTGTTTCAGTTCCCTCAATTTTCTCCATTCATCCCGATTTTAAGCGGTGTCCAGATCTTCCTCCCAACGCCTCCTGGGCCTACCTCGTCACCGTCATCCATGGTCATACAATTTTTTTGTCCACGTGTGTGTGTTTGTGTGGAAATGACAAAAATTAAGAGTATATAGCCAATATTTTTAGGGTTCCGTAGCCAATGGCAAAAAACAGAACCCTTATGGATACGTGATGTCTGTCTGTCTGTCTGTCTGTCTGTCTGTCTGTCCGTCCATATGTCACAGCCACTTTTTTCCGAAACTATAAGAACTAAGTTTGCTGTTGAAACTTGGTAAGTAGAAGATGTATTCTGTGAACCGCATTAAGATTGTCACACAAAAATTGAATAAAAACCTATAAATTTTGGGGGTTCTCCATACTTAGAATTGAAACTCAAAAATTTTTTTTCATCAAAGCCTTACGTGTGGGGTATCTATGGATAGGTCTTCAAAAATTATATTGAGGTTCCTAATATCATGTTTTTCTAAACTGAATAGTTTGCGCGAGAGACATTTCCAAAGTGGTAAAATGTGTGTCCCTCCTGTAACTTCTAAAATAAGAGAATGATAAAACTAAAAGATAAATGATGTACATTACCATGTAAACTTCCACAGAAAATTGGTTTGAACAAGATCTAGTAAGTAGTTTTTTTTAATACGTCATAAATCGTAAACCGAAATTTACCTTTCATTTTGCTGCTACGGAACCCTTCATGGGCGAGCCCGACTCGCACTTGGCCGTTTTTTTTAGTCAAGTCCACATGGGGCGGCTGACCAAATTTCGGCCCATTTAAATAAATCTTAATCTTGCTGCCTCGGAGTCGCTAATATTTATGTCCACAGGAGACATCTATGTTTCTTAAAAAAATTAGAAAGACCCAGTTTAAATCGCTTGAGAAAAACACGTTCCTTCTATGACAACCTCCTTTAACGTTTTGTATGACCCATCATATATTTTTCAAATTTTAAAACATGTTGATTTCTACAATAATTTGATTGTCAAATCACAAGACTTACTAAAATAGCTTTCATGTTTTATTCTAATTTTAAACTTTACAGACAACCCTTTATGCTGGAAATCGTTGAAAACTTTTCATGCAAATAAAAAAGTTATTCTGAATTTAAAGTTTCGGAGTTCATATCTTTGAAAAGTCATTGTCTCATCTTAATTAAATGTATGTCAAAGGAAAACTTAAAGTTCTGTTAAGAAGTAAATATGGCTAAGTAAAGTTAGATACGGTTGCCTGTCACAGAAATTAAAGGTAGTAAATAAAAATAATATTAGAAGTCAACAATGTAGCTTTAATTTCAATATGGGTTATGCGAAATGAGTTTTTGCCACGTGGATGAAAAGAAGACCAATAAATACTAAGAAAAAACGAAATAAACGAACATAAATCTAATGAGTTGATTGTCTATCAATCTCTTGGTTCTGAGGTACCTTGTGAAAGTTGTTGAAATAATTTATACTTAGTACTTAGGCTGAAAGAAACAGTTCTTTCTTCATCTCTCTCTCTCTCTCTCTTTTACCTACTTACCTGGACTAAGACTTAACTAATATATTATAAAAATTTCGTGTCACGGTGTTTGTTATTTAACTCTTCTGAAACGGCTTGACCGATTTTTATGTAATTTTTTCTCTATACCTATTTGGTTGGTAGGTCTGAGAAGGGGGCGCCTCGATAGATATAACAACATTTGATATAACTGTAACATTTGGTATAATGCTACATTTGATATAATGCGATTTACTCAAAAAGTAAACTTCGGAGGATTGATACCTATTAATTCTATTTGATATGCATTAGGTTAGGTTAGGTTAGTTTATTTTATAAAAGAATCGTAGAATGTTTACTTCTCGAGTAAATCGAATTATGTCAAATGTAGCATTATACCAAATGTTACAGTTATATCAAATGTTGTTATATCTATCATTACACACCCGGCTGAGAATAGGTCAAAGGCTATTTTTTATATCACTATTGGGCAACAGCTAGTAGCCATTAAAGCGGTTACAGCAAAAGATCAGAAAGATTAAATGTTGACCGTTTAAAACCTATCATAATACTACGTATAATGTGTAAATAAGTATCATTCGATCGCTTGTTTTGTAAAAATATCTTTCTTTACTTCTAAAAATATGAGGCAAAAAGTCGCACGAATCGAGACGACCTTCAACAGACGCCACGATTATTTGCTTCCTTTAATTATCCCCAATTCCTAGGCATTCCCATAGCGCACGCTTTTAGTCTCAAGTTTTTGTTCATTTATCAAACCAATTTCACGTTGAATTAGCGTTTCATCGCGTCTGCAAAAATACGACTAAATTACTTAGTTAAATTTATCTCCTAATTGTATTAAGTTTAGCGTTTGTTGTTTAATTTTATGTTATAGCTGGCTGGATTACGTCGTTGCTAAAAGTTTTTTCTACTACAACAGTATCATGAATATTTTGATTAATAGAAATTTTGTTTATGTCGTCTATCTTATAATTACCATCTTGAAAAGCCGTGGCAGCCTAGTGATTTGGCTTAGTTATGTTCTATCAATAAGATTTTTTTTAACCCCGACACAAAAAGAGGGGTGTTATAAGCTTGACCGCTATGTGTGTGTGTCTGTGTCATCATAGCTCTTAAACGGGTGAACCTATGTGGATGCGGTTTTTCTTATTTGAAAGCGGGTGTTTTGCCGATGGTTCTTAGATATGTTTCATAAACCAATAATCAGCGGTTTTAAAGTAGCTCTTTTTAACCGACTTCAAAAAAAGGAGGAGGTTCTCAATTCGGTTGTATGTTCTTTTTTTTTTTTTTTTTTTTTTAGTGTGTTACCTCAGAACTCCGTCATTTATGAACCGATTTGGAAAATTCTTTCGTTGTTTGAAAGCATATGCTTCAAGGTTGGTCCCGTTGTTACCGGAATCCAGTTCTGATGATGGGATCCATGAGGAATTGAAGGAACTCTTCAAAAGTTCAAGAGAAATGTAAAGCGATTTTAGTATTTTCAGTGACAAATCGAGTATTTGCATTCATAAAGTGTCATTTGGTAAACTAGATCTGACGAAGAAGACCGCAGATGGCCAACGGAACTCCTCAACGGGTCAAATCTTGCAAGTTGAATTTGACTCACTTCCCGGTTTCTGATTGATTTCATATTTTACATGCATGTGTAAATCAGGTGACAATGCAATATTATTGTGACATGCAGCTAATCTGATGATGGAGTTGGAAGGTGGCCATAGAAACTCTGTAATAAAACAACACAACCCCGTCGAGTTTGGGTTCATTTGAAACGTCTTGACGAGCACTTTGATCTCAGATGGTAACCAGGGTCTGATGATGGAGCTGGAAGGTGGCCAAAGTTACTCCATAAAGTAACGGCACTTACCCCATCGAGTACGGACTCATTTGACTCGTCTCAACGAGTACTTTGGTCCTAGATGGTAACCAGGGTCTGACAATGAAGTTGGATGGTGACCATAAGAACTCCGTAGTAAAACGACATAACCCCATCAAGTTTGGTCTCGTTTGATTCGTCTTGATAAGTACTTTGGTAACCAGAGGCAAAAAGTACAGTCAGTAAAGAGTGCCAGTCCAGGCCATTAGCAACAACTAAAAAGAAAAAAATAAAAAAATTTAAATAAAAAATAAAACCGCCTTCAAAAAACACCCAAAAAAACATAAAATAATAATTGATTGAACCGACCACAATAAGCATGAAAATATCTTTCTACTAATCTGTTTGAAGTTGGTGCCTCAGCACGAGCCAGCAGGAGTGGACCTAGTAATCTAACTTACCTACATACCTATTATAGGGCTTCTACACTCCTGCTGGCTCGTGCTGAGGCACCAACTTCAAACAGATTAGTAGAAAGATATTTTCATGCTTATTGTGGTCGGTTCAATCAATTATTATTTTATGTTTTTTTGGGGGTTTTTTGAAGGAGGTTTTATTTTTTATTTAAATTTTTTTTATTGTTAGCTGCGGTAGATAGAGATCTTAGATGCATAATTCCTATTCATCTCTCCATCCACGAGAGTCTTTTAATAACCTTTGCATATGTTTGCAATATCTCTATGTTTATATCTTTAACTTTAATTTCATGTACATTAAGATATCTCTCCTTTCTGAACAAACCTGTTATTACCGCAGTGGAAACTGTTCTGGCCTTTGTAATAATAATTTGTATTACTGTATAGGTACTATGTAATATTTATGCTGTTTGTTTCCCAATAAAGATAAAATAAAAAAAAAACCGGCCAAGTGCGAGTCGGACTCGCGCACCGAGGGTTCCGTACAAATTTGTATGTATCTATGAACATCCAGTCTTAGCAGACCCCTGCTCCTAAGCAAAATGTGCGCAATGTGGGATCATTGTAGATTGGTTACTGATATAGACAGACAGACAAAAAAAATTATGCTTTTCGCAATTTTTCCTTTATCTGTGCTATAAGACCTTGCTTCGTACCAAATTTCAAGATTCTGAGTTCATGGGAAGTACCCTGTAGGTTTTGATTCCCTTGCGAGTTTCGAAAATATGTGGAAATTTGCGTCATAAACGGCTGTATCTTTTGATTGCGTTGGCTTAGAAGTTTGATTTTTTCACAGCTCCAAGGGACAATAGACCTGAATATTTGATATAAATTTCAGCTTGATACCTCCACGCGTTCCTGAGAAAAAGGGTCTTGACAGACAGACGGACGGACAACAAAGTGATCCTCTATGGGTTCCGTTTTTTCCTTTTGAGGTACGGAACCCTAAAAATAAAAAAATAATGGACATTTACTTTATTTTCAAACATATGTGTGACCAAATTGCGTTGGGGGTATTTCAATTTTTTTTTATTTATAGTTATTATTCAAGTCCAAGAAGAGTAGGTAATTGAGTTTTTCGGAGAAGAAAACTCTGCATTCACATGTGAATGAGTTCAATGGTACAAATGAAGTTACCAATCCACACTGTACCATATAGGAACTAACCCATGCTTTCTCATTCTAGCAGGAGGCTGTGCTCGTTGGTCAATGGGTGCTTTGCAGCGAATATGTGAAAGATACGCTACGAAACTATGTGACCCCACATAGTTTTAGTTAGTTTAGCTATGACGCCTTACATAATTGTTATTTGCAGTTATATAATTTAATTTAATTTGCTTAAGCTAAATTGGAATATTTCGATGTCTTATTAGGTGTGGTTGACCGGGTACTTGATTACCATTTTTAATGACAGTTCCTGCATCAGAATGAAAGCAATAAGACTGGTTGTCGCACTGACTTGTGAGTGAAAATAGCTTTTGATGTTTTGAGCCATGCAACTGTCATTGAACCTTGGGTGGTGAAGGGATTTCTTGGTTGACTATACCACTATACGTTATTTTTTTTTATCGTCCTACCCGCCTGTTCTGCAATGTCAGCACGCTATATAAGGGCGCAGGCTGAAAACGAGCGCGGTGATGAGTAATTTTGCCACATAATTTTGTATATTTTTTTCTTTTTTATGGGCAATAAATGGTTTTTATTTTATTTATTTATTTCTATGTAGCCGCTCGAGGTGTATCCAGAACGCCTCTTTCTATATAATAAATATAGTTTGGTTGGACCCGGTTCCACCAGTGCTATGCTATGTGGACCATAGAATATGACTGGTGGATATCAAACGCATCCATAGCATTGAAGCATAACACATCTCTAGCGGATAGACACCCTTCAGATGATGATATGATCTTCATGAATAATTTATTGAATCACACGTTACTTTGCGGAGGTCCATATCAATGAACTGAAACGATTACTTTGCTCACCCGCGACCTTATGATAGCTACGTTTATGCAAGAAATGCGTGTTCATGCAGTTTCTCCAGCTCCACACTGTACTAACACACACAAACCCAACTATCACTACCACCAAACCACACTGAGGCGCTCAATCAGAACTCATCCTTGGAGTATCGCAACCGTTCACTATGCTAATTTTGTAACTTAAAACAAAACCAAATTCCCTCTTCTACCTTTTTAATTATTTCATCATTCGCATTTTGATCTACTCAGATGAACATAATTATAATTATTACACGCTTTTCTGGTGTAATTAGATATACATTTCTAACTTGACGCGATTCAGCTAAGATCACTTTCAACCGAGAGCAAATTAAAAAACAATCAGGGACCAACCTAATCAAAACAAAAGATGGATTGTTTTGAAATTCATAAGCATAATAAAGCGTTGTCCCTCAAAAGATTACTTCGTTCATAATGGAATTGAAATCAAAACAATTTGGTTCGCGAGTCGAGGAATCAAAATTAATTTCTTTTGTGTCATTACTTAAAACTTTATTACGTGGATATTTCAGTTTAAGAATACAATTTTGACAAATTATAATTTTGAGACGACTTTTTACTTCTTAATGAAGATTAAATGTATACTTAGTTAAGAGAAACTTTCGTTCTTAAAGGTGGTAAATATAATAAGAAACTGGCGAATATTTAATGATAGATATACCTAACAAATAACTATTAATAGCGAACAATATTCTCACTAATATCCAGTGATTTCTTCTATCGCGCACTTATTTTTATTTACGTACAGATTAGATCCCTTCGTAGTTGGCATTAAAGGGTTATTATACTAATTAATAAGGGTTTTGTGACAGGTGTTCCCGCCAAGCGCGACGTATGACAGTTGCATCAAAGATTCAACTCACTCACTCGTTCCCGGTCACCCGCGCGCCGGCATACATTCGCTCAAGCACTTGAAAATTATCGCCGTACCGTCAACACGTATCGTTGCTCGTCTCTCGACTCGCGCCTCTCGCTTACTCACGTAAACCGGCCGGTACTTAAAGTGTCTCGTGATACATATGTGGTGCAGTTAAATCATCCAGCTCAATCCTTGGTGAAAGAAATCATCACCCTCAGCACATCTACGCCGTACGACGCCATCATCAGCTCACCTGTAAGTCGCATTTTCTTCCCTAACCTCAAACCCTCATCTCAACGTCGAATGTTCCGCACACAGCGGACACAACAGGCTAGTTGGCACTAGCATCGTAAGGTCCATTTGTTGTTTTGCCACGTTTCGGATGGTTTATATTATAATGTAGATAACTAGCTGTAGCCCGCGATGCCTTCTGAGAAGAAGAATCCCGCGAAAACTTTTTTCCGGAATGAATATATCCTGTCTGTTAATCCAGGTTATAAAGAAACTATCTGTGTGCCAAATTTCATCAGAATCCATTAAACCGTGATTGATTAATGAACTCTTACAAAGAATCATTCACAAAGGGTAGGATAGGATATGAACATGAACAATTGTGAAATCAGATAATTATAAAGGCAAAGAACTTACAATGAACACGCGTTTTCGCCTTTTCGACAATTAATTCATACAAGGAACACTTTCATTGAGTTGATATATTGCATCTTACTGTACTAAAAGCAATTTTATTAAGACATTCTAGAGTACTTACTTATTACGTACGTACTTCAGAAACTTTGCTTTAACCAAAACGCCGCCGCTGCTTCAAAGAACCAACCCTAAGCTTAAATACTACATTTTGGTGTACTCTATGAAAATTAATTTTTAAAAGAATGGTCGTAGTTTAACTATTCAGTCGGGTGGTCGCCAAACGAGAACCTTTCTCCCCCAACGGTAATGCCATGTTTTTCAAGTGATTTGACCCGCCCATTGCCATTTCAACGAGCTAATCCGTTTGGCTATGTCAGTGACCCTAGTTCTTCTACGAATCTTCTCATTCCTGATTTGATCCTTTAAAGAAACCCCGAGCATAGCTCTCTCCGCCTCTTTGAGCGAGTTTTTGTATTTGCCTACGCAGAGATACCCACTGAAAGTATGACGTTCCATCTTCTTTTGCCCATTTAATAAAAAAAAATATCACGGGACAATTCACACCAATTGACCTAGTCCCAAAGTAAGCTAGGCAAGCTTGTGTTATAGGTACCAGGCAACGGATAAACATACTTATATACACCGTGAAATTTTAGTGGTTGTTTTCCCGAAACGAGTTGATTTAGTTTCGATTGTACAATCGATTTATAATTACTACTAGCTTTTGCCCGCGGCTTCGCTCGCGTGTACTATGAGTATTCCAAAGAACCAAGATATCAAGCAAGCAAGCATACCGGCAAGCAAGCAAGCAGGTCCACAATTGACCGAGAAATCGGTGAACATACCTACAAAAAAAATCATAAAGTGGAATGCATAACCTCCTCCTTTTTTAGAAGTCGGTTAAAGTGCCCTTTGCAGCCTACTTACAGTACTTATGAATTTTGAAATTTTAGCTTTCTACAACCAGTAAAACGCAAAATCCTGTTTTTTCCCGTTCCCGTAAGAATTTCAAGAAATGTTTTCTCAATGCTCCCCTACACTCCCCAAGGAACCCACTTGCCAAATTTCAGCTTTCTATGACCAGTAAAACGAAAAATCCCGTTTTTCCCGTTCCCGTGGGAATTTTGGAAAGTCCTCTCTCAATGCTCCTCTACGCTCCCCAAACGACCTACATGCCGAATTTCAGCTTTCTACGACCAGTAAAACGAAAAATCCCGTTTTTTCCCGTTCCCGTGGGAATATGGGAAAGTCCTCTCTCAATGCTCATCTACACTCCCCAAGCAACCTACATGCTGAATTTCAACTTTCTACGACCTGTAAAACGAAAAATCCTGTTTTTACCGTTCCCGTAGGAATTTTGAAAAGTCCTCTCTCAATCCAGCTCAACACTCCCCAAACAACCTACATGCCGAATTTCAGCTTTCTACGACCAGTTAAACGAAAAATCCCGTTTTTTCCATATCCCATGGGAATTTATAATTACCTACATCTATGCCAAATTTGAAGAGTCTAGTAATTATAGTTCATAGGATCCCGTTGAACTGAATATATAAATCCAGTTTTTTCCTTATCCCGTGGGAATTTTGAAAAATCCTGAAATTAATGTTTTAAACAATGTAATACCTACTTGTGTATCAAATTTGAAGAGTCTAGTTATTATAGTTACTGAGATAGAGTCACTCGGAATCGAATATATAAATCCCGTTTTTTCCCGTTCCCGAGGGAATTCCCAAAAATCCTTCCTTAGTGGATAGCGGCCTACATTGTATAAGGTATCTATGTGCAAAATTTCAAGTCTCTAGGTCCAGTGGTTTGGGCAAAACCTTAAAAACGACACCCATATTGATATTTAGACATTTCAACCCCATCGCACCCCATCCAGGGAGATGGTATTTTACGTCTGCCACGTCGGATTTTAAAACCGTTGTTGTTTTCATAACCAGCGACCCGATAAACCATAGAAACAACACCCATGTTGATTTTCAGACTTTGTTACCCCTTACCCCCCTTTTAGGGGTTGAATTCTCAAAAAACCTGAAACACGTGTTTACTCATTTATTATTAGGAGTACTTCTGTGAAGTTTCGAATAAAATAATCGAACTAATCTTGTTTCCCCATACAAACTTTGAACCCCCTTTTCACCCCCTTAGGGAGTGAATTTTGAAAAATCCTTTCTTAGTGCACCCCTAGACCTTAAAAGAAACCTACATGCCAAATTTGGTATCTCTAGGCCCAGTGGTTTGGGCTGTGCGTTGATATATCAGTCAGTCAGTCAGTCAGTTTCTTCTTTTATATATTAAGATTTTGACTAGAGTCAAAAATCCAATTGTTAAAAACGAAAGTCAAAAATGACCGCAAACCGCTTCGGCTTTAACGCTTCGTTGGTACAAGTAGCTTACGATCGTACGATAGGTAAGGTACCAACGAAGCGTTACTATTGGTTTGCGCTCATTTTCGACTTTCGTTTTTCACAATTGGATTTTTGACTCTAGTCAAAATAGTAATTATAAATCGATTGTACAATCGATACTAAATCACCTCGTTTCGGGAAAACAACCACTAAAATTTCACGGTGTATAGATAGATACATACTTAAATACATATTAAACACCCAAGACCCGAGAACAAACATTCGTAGGTATATTTCATACAAATATCTGCCCCGACACGGGAATCGAACCCGGGACCTCAAGCTTCATAGTCAGGTTCTCTAACCATTAGGCCATCTGGTCGTCTAAATGGTCGTTTAATGTGTAGTTTTTGAGTTTTAAATACGCATTTCGGCATTGTAAACGACGACGAGATGTCGAAGCCTATTCTATTGCAGCGTGGAGTCAGATAAGGAGATGTTATCTCTCCGAACATGTTCACCGCTGCACTGGAGGATGCTTTCAAGACTCTTGTCTGGGAAGGGCGAGGCATCAATGTAAATGGCGAATACATCACTCACCTTCGATTTTCCGAAGACGTAGTGCTTATGGCTGAGAGCCTGGAATACCTAAGTGATTAAGACTTGTTTTATGGGAGCCCCCTTAAATATTATGTTTTATTTTGATTTAATAATTTATTTTTAAAGTGAATATATAATAAAGGTTGACTGGCAGAGATCCCTTCAGGGATAAGTCCGCCTTTGTAATTAACATTTTTTTTCTGTAACCGTTTTGCTTTCCTTTTGTACAATAAAGAGTATAAACAAACAAACAAACAATATATAACTAAATATTCTGTGAATATTTTAAACGTCTACCTGTTGCCGTTATCAATATCGAGCAAAAATTAGCAAAAAAATCACGTTTGTTGTATGGGAGCCCCCTTAAATATTAATTTTATTATATTTTTTAGTATTTTTTGTTATAGCGGCAACCGAAATACATCATCTGTGAAAATTTCAACTGTCTAGCTATCACGGTTTGTGAGATACAGCCTGGTGACGGATGGACAGACGGGCAACCGGACGGACGGACAGCTAAGTCTCAGTCAGTAATAGGGTCCCGTTTTTTACCCTTTGGCTACGGAACCCTAGAAAAGAAGTCGGATGCTATTGGATTATGAAATTTAATTAGTTGCTTGGGAAACTCGATCCCCACTAAGTATCTCGCAGATTTTCCGTTAATAAGACCCAGTTTCACGACAGCGAGCGACATTGAGTCCTGTGTTTTTAGGATCAAAGTATTTCTTTGTTCATTTTCTTGGACTTTTCGTCATATTGTTTACTGTCAATGTTGTTATGAAATAAACTGTTCTCTGATATTTTATGAGCTTTATTTTTTTTATAGCCATGATAGCCTAGTGATTTGACCTTTGACCTCTCAACCAGAGGGTCGTGGGTTTGAGTCTAGGCACGCACTGAGTTTTTTGGAAATTGTGTCCGTAATTTCATTTTCATTTTACTATGAGCTTTATGGTGAAGGAAAATATAAAAAACTAGAGGATCCGACAGACGTTGTCTTGCTTGAACCTAGATACCGACTGCAGCGCTATCTGCCGGGCTGTTTTGTTAATCTAAACCATCCAGAGCGCCACCCAAACGCATACAAAAAAAATCATTCAAATCGGTCCGGCCGTTTAGGAGGAGTTCAGTGACATACACACGTACAGTAGAATTATATATTATAAATAAAGATAACGCGTAACTGCAACCACAATGCACGATCCGAGCGAGCGAAGCGAGCACGCCGCCCGCAGCACTCGGTGTTTCAGAACTAAATTAATATGTTTATTGTATCCATGCCTGTTCGATCAGAAGTTAATTAATTTTCAGGACTACAGCCATCGACTTTTAATTTAGGCTTTTAATCAGACGCACTTTCGGGATTTCAAACTTTCGGTTAAATGAAAATTCGGTGTTTCAATATTTTGTGCTCCCGTTCATTAGGTCTTATGCGGACTGTAGCATGTCTATCAAAACACGTTTTTAAAAATCCTATGAGCACGACAGCACGATTTAATTTTTTGTTTTTAATAATACTGTCATAAATACGAACAAATTACTTTACACTTTACATAACGAGAGAATTAGATTTTTTTTCTGGTCCGTCTTTCTTCTCATCTAACCGACATTATCAAATTGCGAGTCGTCTGAATGCGGCCCTCTTCTTTTGAAACGAGATTTCACAGTTCTTTTATGTCTAATTCTTTTCAAGGTGCAAACAGATCTTTGTGAATACTTTGGGAAGAAACGGAACAAAAAGTGTTCCTTTGAAGCTTATTTGAACTCTGACCACTAAGTTCTAGGCTTTTTGAGTGGCATGCGGAATATTTTAGAAAGAAAGAAAGAAAGAATAATATTTTATTTAAGATTACAAGAGTACCACCACCAAACAAACAGAAGAAAACAACATTAATACACCTAATAAACAATTTTGTTATGGTAGTGACACCAATTGTCACCAAAAAAGGTTCTCCACTCAGCATGTGTTGCATTTTAGTTTGTATTAACTGTAAAAAGCTGTCGTATAGCTCTGCTTGTCTAACCTAAAATGATGCGCTCCCCTCTAGGTACTAAAGCATTTGATTTTGATCATCATCATTATCCCAGCCTGTATCCGCCCCAGTGAAGGGCACAGGCCTCCTCTCAGAGAGAGGGCTTGGGAACTTCGCACACACCATTGAATTTCTTCTTAGGTGTATGCAGGTTTGCGAGCCCGAATTCGAACCCACGATCCTCTGCTTAAGAGACCATATTGATAGACCACCACGGCTTTTGATTTTGATGTGTGCGTGCAAATATTAACTATGACTCTTTATCTGTTTGGGAGCGTCGATTGCTCCGTGAACTACCCTATATGTGATCAATGTGTATTTTCGTACAGTGTGGAGGCGGAGGAACTGCATGAACACGCATTTCTTACATAAACGTTACTATCGTAAGGTCGCGGGTGAGCAAAGTAATTGCTTCAGTTCATTAATATGGACCTCCGCATAGTAACGCCTGATTCAATAAATTATTGCAATTATTTTTAGTGAAAAAAATTCCTAAAAAGTGAGTGAAACCCGGTCAAAGCTACTCGTTGTAACATAATACACAAAACTACAAAACAAGGTACCGCAGAAAACATTTGTATACGCTGCCCTGCCCATGCCCTCATTAAGCACCTTCAAGTAACCGCCTAGTTAGGTCTCCTTTGTGCTCGAAAACATGTAAATGTGCGCCCATTGTTTGTCCCCATGAGTGTCAGCAACTAATTTTAAGTCCGTCTACCGCCTTGATTAACATATAATGTGGAGAATGGGTAAGTAAAAAGCGGCAGCGATTTGTGTCCGGGCATTGTAATTCTTTCATACGTGGGTATGTCAAAATCTGAGAAGAGTCTACCCTCGCGCTCGGCAAAGGTGCTCTTTGCCCTGAGTTACCAAGACGAATCAAACTTGATGCAGTTATTTAATTTTATTACGGAGTTCCTATGGCCACCTTTTAGCTCGGCTGCACCATTTCAAAACCTAGTAACTCTCAAAAAGTAAAAATTGCGATTTTTGCATATAACGTGGTTTCTAGTATGTGCCTACAGGATACAAAATCATTTAGAGGCCTATTACTCGCTCCATTTCACAGATACGAGTACCTCCAAACCTAGTAGGTAAATATGTACACAAAAAAAACGGGTTTGACTATTTCAAGACCTAGAATAGCACAAAACTAATTCAAAAACCTAGTATGTGGCATGCACTTGCTAGGTTTTGAAAAAGTCAGAAAGGCTTAGGAAAGGATTAGGTTGGATGCGGTCAAACGATAATCAATACGCTCATTTTGAAAGCTAGTATAGTACTTATATAATTTCATATTGTACGGGTTACTGCACAATAATGTATAAGTGTGTGTAATGTAGGTCATTTCGTAATAATATTATAGCTATTTACGCACACATGTATGACATCGGCGCGCTGCCTAAGTAAGCATATTTTATTGTTAATTGTGAATAAAATCAGTGTTAGAACAACTACCATTGGGTTTGTTTCGTACATTAACTTTCCCTTACAATCTATCTCGCACTCATCTTATAAATTGTAGACACACACTACATTTTTTTTGGTCCTTCGAGCCGGATATACCAGTGCTGTGGAACACATCTCTCATCGACGCTTGGGAGCTACAGTGATCTACAACCTCAATCCTCATGTACCTAATGTAAGAAATTAAACATAAATATAAGTCCCTGGATATTCAACTTATTCTAGTTAACCAAGAAAGTATCACTTTTTGAACAAATATTGCAAAATGTTGTACGGCTGAGACAACATGTTTTTTCGCTCTCCTGTAAAATTAGCTGATCGTCAGTTCAGCTCAATCGGTTGAAAATAATAATATCTACTTCAAAATTAAGTTGAAAGATTCCACAGTTTGTACAGACAAAAAAACTCTTGTGTTAAAAAATATTATTTCAAAAATATGTTTGCTTACTTTTAAATTTGCACAGGGCACATGCGCGGGGCTTTTTAGTAGCAGTTTTCTCTTGAATTAGACCATTCCTTAAAGGTCTCGTTGGACACGTAGGTGACAAGCTATGGCCTAAAACAACACGCAACCCTCAACTCAGCCCCGCAAACTACGCTCATAGCGGTTTGCTAGTTTTATTTGTATTTCGTTACACGATGCTGCTACAATGGTTTATAATTATGTAGCTCTGCCTGACAAAGACTTAACTAACTTTAGGTTGAATTATAATCTACAGACACCGAGCGTGTCAGACACGTGCCGTATCGCAGAGATCGGAATTTTCACGGCAAAATATAAGACTGTCGCAATCAAGCTAGTGTTAGAACCAATTTTTTATCGATATCGATAGTTGTATGTAATAAAAGAAAAAACGGTCCACTAAATAAAAAAACATATTTAATACAGAATAAACGAAACAGGCTACTCCCAGAGAATGTTGAAAAATTAGTGATTATCTACTCCTATCACTATCACAAACCAAATAAAATGTCACGTGCTGCTGAGTGGTACTGACGTGGACATCGAAGAAGAAATTGCATGTCTCTTTATAATTTTATACAAACCTGACCTAAAATTCTGTATTAAATATGTTTTTTTATTTAGTGGACCGTTTTTTTTCTTCTATTGCACAACTATCGATATCAATAAAAAATTGTTTCTAACACTAGATTGATTGCGACAGTCTTATATTTTGCCGTGACAATTCCTATCTTTGCGTACCTATCAGACATGGACAGACACCGTTAATTCAAATCTACAGACTCAAGTGGCAGTGGGCGGGGCACATCACTCGTAGTACTGAAGCCGATGGGGCAAAAAGGTTCTCGAGTGGCGTCCACGGACCGGAAGACGCAGTGTAAGTAGGCCTTCAACAAAATGGAGCGACGACCTGGTTAAGTTGCGGGAACGCGTTTGATGCGGATGTTTGGCGAACCTTGGGTAAGGCCTACGTTCCGCAGTGGACGTCTTTTGACCGAAATGATGGTGATGATCATGAAAGACCCAATTCAGTTAATAAAATATCGTTATAATTCAAAATGCGATGACAATAATATTGTTTTTCTCAAAAATATCCGTAAAAGTTGACATTATTCTTTACATATCAGAACGTGAAGTGCACAGTTTATGGTCAGTAAAAAAATTAAAAAGTTAAAAACATTGCAGACTCGATAAACTCGACAACAATGTCGCATACAAATTCCATTATTGTCGAGTCTCAAACTTTTTAAAAAGTTAAAACGGCCATGGTGTTAAGTTGGCACTATTCGTATACAGCCAAATCAAATGACCGGTATCAGTTGTTTTGTTGGAACTCCAGACTTTTTTATTGTGTTTGAAACAGATTGTGGTGTTTTCGGTAGAAAAATACACCTGCAATTTTTTTTTAATGGAAAAAGGCGGGAAGGGGTTTAATGACATTTAATTTCAAGTGATTTGCAATGAGGGTTTTCTGACAGGTGGAATATCGCTAGATGGCGTTAGTATCGTAAGGTCTATTTGACGTTACACCCATACAACAAATGTCAAAGTTGTCAAACGGACCTGACGATACTAGCGCCAAATAGCCTCTCATAGAAAACCCTCATTCTTTGTACCTATTTAAGTTAATAAAAGTTTATTATATTTTTTTCCTTCACCATTTTTGAGAAAAGCTTTATATTAGTCTCGGCTGGAATAGCAATTGCTGGTTTCGTATTAGTTAAACGGACTCGCTACTCAGCCAGCAATTGCCTACTTCCAGGCCACGACAATAATGTACTATTGTATGACTTGTAACGGGTAAACTTGTTATAGCGATAACAATGTCAAAATAAAGCAGTAACATTGTATGTGAAACATTAAATATGTCCTTTGAAGTCGGTATCTGAAAATTTAATGATTTTCCCAGAAATGTCTACAAGGAATGAGGCTCGGAAAATTATTTGAAGGCTTTGATATGATTTGAATAAACAGATAAGAACTAGGTACTTTGGTTAGATAAATAGATAGATACAAACTTTACTCACAACAAACATACAAAGCTCAAAGATAAATAATTTACAAACAGAAAATTCACAATTTCTTGTTATCTCGTATTAAATAATAGCTAGAAGGGTAGAAAGTTCTCGAATTTACTCGAATGGAGACCACGAACTGGCAGTGCAGCGTGGGACGTCCACCAATGAGATGGATGGATGATCTAGCAAAGGCCGCAGGTTCACGGTGGATGCAAGCCGCTCCAGTAGTGGACTACCTATGGCTGAAATGATGATGATGATGATGAGATGGGTGTAGATCAAAAAGTTGGACCACGTTAAATTGTAGTTAGCTATACAAAAACGACTGACTAGAAAAATTTCAGTTGCGGCACCAAAAATACCCATACAATAGGCTACTTTCCTAACTAGTCAGTCTTTTAGATTGTCAAAAAATATTGGACATGTATTTTTTATTTTGTCAATTAAACAAAAAATTACGAAGATATGGCGCGTTGAAGTTTCGCGTGACGTCACTTGTTCCTACACTTTGTATGAGCGTTTTAGGAACAAGTGACGTCACGCCTCGTCACGCGGAACTTCAACGCGCCATATCTTCGTCATTTTTTGTTTAATTGTCAAAAGAAAAATTACGTGTCTAATATTTTTTGATAATGTAAAATACGGACTAATAAGAATTATTATTTTTTTACCTAGGAAACATCCCTATTGTAGGTGGCAAAGTTTAAGCCCGAAATAAATGATCTGGCTTATTTATTTTCTCACTCTTTAAATGTCAAATTTTAATGAACTAAAACAATTACTTTGCTCACCCGCGACCTTACAATAGTTACGTTTATGCAAGAAATGTGCGTTCATGCAGTTCCTCCACCTCCACACTGTACGAACACACACAAATCACATAAACCCAACCATCACCACCACCAAGCTACACTGACGCGTTTCGAACTCAACCAGAGCTCATCTTCAGAGTTACCACAACCGTATGCTATGCTACCAAATGTTAAACTAACAAACCAAAACAAATGTTTTAACTTGTCACTGTAACTTCTCAAGTACCCACTTTATTTTTCTTATTCTCAAACTACCCCACAAAAATTAACTTTTATTGACATATTATAAAACTACCTTGAATTTTTTGTTTATTTATTTATAAGGCATATTTAATTAATACTAACTGTTCAAATTCGACCCAAGCCGCAGTAAAGGAGAAGATACTAAATTTACCTGTTCATTAATAATAGACCCCATAGTGTTGTACCTAATTATTTCCATGCATTCCAGAGCATCCAGACGCAACCCCTTGCCGCAATAATGTAACACTTCATAAGAATCTGAATCTAACAATGAATGATTTGATTCCAACAAATGTTTTGCAAAATTCGATCTATCTGGATGCTCATTCCTATATGCCGAAACATGCTCTTTAAATCTAGTATTAAAACTTCGGCCTGTCTGTCCTACGTATATCCCATTGCAGTCATTACAAGTAAGCTTGTATACCCCCGATCTAGTTCCCTTATCTACCTGTTCTTTGTGGTTACATAGCCTAGAGTACAAAGAGTTGTTAGTCTTAAAGGCAACATTAATATTGTTTGATTTTAAAATGCCTTAAATCTTATCAGACAACCCCCCAACGTAAGAGATGCTAGATCTATATTTGTTAGTAGACTGAGAAAAGTTACAGTAAAGTTACAGTGACAAGTTACAACATTTGTTTTGGTTTGTTAGTTTAACATTTGGTAGCATAGCATACGGTTGTGGTAACTCTGAAGATGAGCTCTGGTTGAGTTCGAAACGCGTCAGTGTAGCTTGGTGGTGGTGATGGTTGGGTTTATGTGATTTGTGTGTGTTCGTACAGTGTGGAGGTGGAGGAACTGCATGAACGCACATTTCTTGCATAAACGTAACTATTGTAAGGTCGCGGGTGAGCAAAGTAATTGTTTTAGTTCATTAATATGGACCTCCGCAAAGTAACGCCTGATTCAATAAATTAGTCAAATTTTAAAGTATTAAAATTCCTAAATGCATCAATAACATTTTCTTCAAAAAAAATTGTATCTAAAAACATAAGGGTTGATTTAGCTCCCGCCCCGCCACCTGTCAGCCAAGTCTGTGGTTCTGGCTTGGATATCAATAGGGGAAGCCTTAGACAAGTTTTCAGGGTACCTCAAAAACTTACTAAAACATGTCCATCAGCTCTCGGACTAAGGAGATTTCCCACGTCACCTTACCGGTTTTCACAACTATCTATAATATTAATTACAATGTTAAAATGACTTCGCCATTCGACCACATTGCAGCGGCCATCACGTCCATTTTTCAAACTACCCACTTTGATATTGTTTTTGTAGCCGCACGTCATCACCCTTAATGCCAAGAGATATGAATTATGAGAGCAAATTGGGAGGGTTTAAAACAATAAAGAAAAGATTTTTCAAAATTCCTAATCCCACAAGACAGGTGCTTAGATTGTCAGTTGCTACGGAATCACCAGTGAAAGATTTTCCTACCCTAGCATTAAAATCTGTAAGAAATAACACTTAATATCCGAGTTAGCTATGAAGTATCTTTTTTTTGTACTTATTTTTTCAACTTCATTTTTTTTATTACTTTTACGGTCATCCCGTGAAATCATACATTTTCGTACTAAATACAAACTGAAATATAGATGCACAGAAAAAACCCCAGAAAAAAGACCAATGCTGGGAATCGAACCCAGGTCCTCAGCATTCCGTGCCGCGTGCCATACCCCTACACCACCACTGGTCTAGAGATTAGACACGAATCTTTCCTATACATCATACATTTCAATCTGCTAAATCATCACCTTATGCAGTGACCACTACACGAAACTAGTACGAAAATGTACTTAATATCCGTTTAAAATGTCCGAAATGATATTAAAAATCCTGAATTTAAAAAGCGCCATCCAACATAGCTGGAAAATGATCGTTACTTGACACAAAGTCGCATAATTACTTCCAGTTATAAAATAAAAAGTAACCGTTCTATCGTCAAGCCGAGAAAAGCTTTAGGGGTTTAAAGTTAATGTTCCTCCTTTATTAGGAAAGCGACCACTTTTGAAACCGAATGTTTTCGCAATTTTTTAAGGTTCTGCTGAGACCTTTTACGGTCTGTTTTTATCTGCAAAATTGAAGACGTGGCTATATGTAGCACTGAAAAAGGTTACTTTTGAGTTGGTTAGGGCTTCAACTGAGGCTCTGATGTTTTCTGCCTTAATTTGGAAATCTTTTTTCGGAGCCTAAGATCTTGTTTCCCACGAACATTTTTCTTTAACAAGTTTGTTCAATGAAGATACAAACAAAAAGGTTTCTACATTTTATTCCCAAGTGCTTCACGTTTTCTTATTAAATTGTTTGTTTACAGTTTCAACGGCTCGTCGTGCTTAAAGGTTTTAAGTTTTCTATTAGAAGCATTAAATAAAATTATAATTGTGATTGTCAATAAATTGATGATAAAAGGATTATTTTGTTCGGCTACTGTGACTGATCTTTAGCTATTCATTATACATTAATGTTATTAATAATTTCAATATAATTTACTTGAATTGATGTTTTGACGTAATTTTATGTGCTATCAAGCGCCATTTCCCACTGCTCTTATTATAAAATTACCCCCTCTCCCCAAACTTTCTAATAAGGCTTAAAAGTCTCTCGCAAACGGCTTACTGTCTATAGAATTTCACGCTTGTTTCTAACTATCGTTTTATTTTTTTAATGTTTTGGGTTTCAATTTTAAGGTACATCTTTATTTAACTTATTCATAGAGTCCCACTGCGATATTGAAGGTTGGCTGTCAGCATCTTAAACCTCGTCCTGTCTATAGCCAACTTCAATTGCTGTTCTACAGTCTTGATCCCGGATTTGCGTCTTTTATTTTCCGGATATTTTGCCTATCATGATGGTTAGCAGAAGGCGATATTTTTAGTGTTGGAGACTAAGAGAATATTTAATTATCTACATTGTTCATACCTCTTAACTGACATAACATAATATAGGAGGTTAACATTGTTTGTTTGTAGTACTAGGTAGAAAACTAATCTGATTTGCATTATATTAGGTTGAAAATAATGGTATCAAAATATTCAGATAAATAAAGAAATAAATATCGTGGAACAATTACATTAATTGGGTTCTCTATTGTTTTCTCGAATTTTATATGTAATAATGTATCGTTTTATATAATTTTCGTTTGTCATAAAGTAATTTAATTTTGGAACAGTATTTTCTTCAGAATTGCTATTAAAATAATATAACCTACTGCAGATGGCATTTTAAAAAATTGACAAAACACCACGGTTCCATAATGTTTTATGGCAAACGTTAGTATGGCAAGAGAATTTATGGGAAACTCTTATAATGTGTTCTAATATTGAAACAGAAAGTATTACAATGTACGTGTTATTCTTCGTAAATTGTTTCACCATAAAAAGCTTCCAGGAACCTTTCCCGTTAAATTCTATTTTCATCAACGTGACGGAACAAATTGAACTGTTACTAAAAAGCTTCAATTAACAAGGCAGCAAGCTATGATTCAAAGCTTTAACAAGTTTTTGACAATCTTTTTCGTAAAAATGTACCTACTCTTGTATCTTTTATTGTTTCGGTTAAAAAAAAGCTTTGAATTAGTACTTATCTTATTATGAAAATGATTTATATCTTTTCAACACATCATTTTCTGTATTATATTCCTCGTCTTTATTAAAACTTATTGTTGTACCTACTGATGGTAAATCTCAATTTGACTCTAAAACTTACTCGGATTGCCTCCAACCTTTGTGCTTATTGCCCGTTTGCGATTTGTTTTATGCCGACGTCTCATTTCAGTGACCCAATTCTCTTCTAATGAATAGCCTTCCGAATTCCGAACTTTCTCTCAATGTCCAATACCCGGTTGTTTAAAAACCAAAGTACAATGGGGTACAAACTTCTGTCTCAGAGGACAATCGCTTGAAGGGGGGTTAAGTGGATGTGCTTCGTAATATGAAAACTTGGGCAGTTAAGGGGGAAAGGCGGTAAAAAGTGCTTTTACCAGCGTGATAACAATATCGGACATGATTAGAGATTATAGTTTATTGCAGAGCGCCGTTGTTACGTCTTCGTATTAACCATTAGGCTTTTTCTTGTTTTCAGCATATTTGGAAAGTTTGTCGATTCCATTAAGATTTTTATCAGTGGGAATGATCATTGTTTTCTTTAGTTTTGCATTGGGCGGTATGTAATTAAAAGCCATCATTTAACTTGTATTTTTCTTCAAATCTTGTAAGTCGATTTTCACCCGCTTTCAGTAACGTCTTGACTTGAAATTTAGTAAGAATGTGTAATTTGTATGACATAACAATTAGGTACAGCCAATAAAAATTACAGACAGCAATAAAGTTTGCATTGAAAAGCCGAGCTCCAACACAGTTCAGTTGTTTACTATTTTAAAAAGATTTAGCAATGGTTAATTTATTTAGTACATAACAAAAATTAACATAAGGGCCTTATACGGAAGCTCAAAGTCACTCAGAGGGCAATAGAGAAGGTAATGCTGTTTCTCTGCGGGATCGCATTAGAAATGATGAAATCCGCGCAAGAACTAAAGTCACCGACATAGCTCGAAGAATCGCCAGACTCAAGTGGCAGTGGGCAGGGCACGTCGCTCGTAGAACCCTAATATCACGCCTAATTCTAGTCCTGAACACCAGCTTAACTGCCGATTAACTGCAAAACTAGATTTATGTTGCTTTAAAACAAATAAATAGTTAGTTGATTGAGTTGGCGAACAAGTGACGTCATAAGTTGCAATTGTCATTCAAACTCTATGGGAGAATTGTGTTTTGACAGCTTATAAAGAGTACGTTAGTTGATTGGTGGTGTCAACATCCCTATTACATAACAGCGGGAAAGACAGGATATGGTGCAGAGCTGCAAATTTACAATGTGTCCAGTTACAATGAAATATTAATAAAACGAATGTTTTAAAAACATTTTATTTATGCTTCGGACAGTTTATTGCATTCATAAAACTTTTACTGTGACTTAAATTCTACCCGGAAATTTTGATCGCGTTCTGTACAAAAACGCACGAATGTGACGTCATTATTGTCAAAATTTAAGTATAGTTCGAGTGCGAAATGATTTTCCATAACAGCGCCTTTATGACAATGTAATAACGCTGTATTTCGCTTGGCCAGTGTGTGTGCTGTTTCGCGCTCGAACTATAATTATTTTTTCTCAAACATCCAAGGAAATGTGGTCCTTATAGTCGTGACAATAGAACACGAAGTATGTCATTGTATAGCAGTTGAGGAAGACTCGTTCCAATTTCAAATTAGTCGACAATAATGGAATTTCATACAAACATTGCTGGCCAAGGCCAGCAAAGAGATTGTC
Organism: Archips crataeganus; assembly: GCA_947859365.1. Taxonomy (NCBI): domain Eukaryota; kingdom Metazoa; phylum Arthropoda; class Insecta; order Lepidoptera; family Tortricidae; genus Archips; species Archips crataeganus. Next base: position 17,042,748 of record OX402062.1, on the reverse strand, counting down.
TTTTGTTTTAGTGGGTCGTATTTTCTTTTATTGACTATCAATGACATACTGCCAATTAAGAAAAATTTAGTTTGTGAATTTACTTTTTAATATCTTACTTGGCTAGATTTAATCAGGTATTCAATAAAATAAATAAGGATTGGCGTTTATTGTTAACAATTTATTATTAATAAGGTCGTAATTTTTGAATAAATATAAATCATCTCAATATTTTGCGTCAAAAACATTAACTGGAACAGCTTACAAATAAATTGCTGGAAAATAAATATTTTGGCGGGAATAAAAAAAAAAACAATTTGAATTAAATATGAACATGTAAGTTGAACATTCGTATCATTTCCTTGGATTTATTTGAGAAAAGCACTATACAAGCCTTGGCCACGAACAGGGATTGCCGGCCTCGTATCTCTAGATGGCCTCGTTAACACTCGGCCATCTATTACTACTCGGCCGGCAATCCCCTATTTCGCGGCCGCTGCAGTAATGTACTATTGCATAAGTAAAGGCCGGCGCAGACCAGATGCATGCACCAGTTGTAATGAATGAAACTGTAAGAAAGATGGCACACCATAAGGACGTATCTAGTGCGCCATTTTTCTTACAGTTTCATTTATTACAACTGGTGCGTGTGGGTGACGTGACATAGCTAAAACTGTTTATTCTACTTATATTATAAATTATAAACGCAAAAGTTTTTGAGTATGTGTGTGCTGTGCGTGTGTGTGATTGTTATTCCTTCACCCTTGACTGATTTTAATACAATTTGGTATGTAGATAAGTGCACAACTGGAATGAGACACAGGCTACCTCTGCCGTGTCATGACAAAACACTGTAACTCAAGTTACAGTGTTTTGTGCTAACACCGTTAAATTAAATATTCGGACCCTAATCTATATATGCATGCTTAGAGTAACTGATTTTTTATCAAAAACATTGAAAAACGTCATTGCAATTTACACTGTAACTCTTAAAATGTAGGGTCTTGATTAGACTAAATACTGTATTATCCCCAGATACCGTGTTTTTCCAATACAAACTCACATTTTCTTAGCATAGTATCAAGAGTTACAGTGTTTTGTCGCAACAATCACACGAGAAATCAGTCCAAGTCCTTGTTTATTGTAAGTCGGGACTTCTTCAAGGTAATCATCCTTCCTAAAGACTAAGAAATATATTAAGATGTGAATGTTAGTTTTATGAATTGGGGATGTCTATTTTTTTGCAATGTATAGTAAATCGAAAACCATTTCGAGATAAATGGTTTTTAACTCGTTTTCTGTAGTTATTCAATTTTAATATTATATAATGAATTTATTACATAACAAATAAGCAATGACCTTCATTTGACTTTGGTGTAAATTGCGTGACCGGTCCAAGTCGTACTTTATTCTGTGTGGTTAGAGTTCTTCACAAATTTACGCGTGGATTATAACTACGGGGTTTGATTTGGACCCACTGCCTGACATCTAGCACTTTGACAGCGCCAGTAAAGTGACACTAGTTACAGTGTACCACCACGCAAAAAATAATTAAAGGGGTTGCCTTATCGTACGCATTTAGATAGATTTAGAAATTTGGCAGTGTGGGAGCACTCAATTACAATCTGACGTCATAAACCAAAATAGTTTCAATAATTAATTTTGAAAAAAGTACTGAACTAAGTGACAAAATATTGAAATTAGTTTCTTATAATTGACTTTTCTATACAAAAAAAATATAAAAACAACTGGTAATTTTTTTTAGACATTCCCAATTGTGATGCAGTAACTACTAAATGAAATTTAAAGTAACATTTTAATATGAGTATAATGTCATTAAGTATCACATTACAGTGTTTTGTCATAGCAACTCCCATATATTATTGATAAAGCACATAACGACATAACACGTGTTTGCTTGAAAATTTATATAAAAAGTAAAAAATTTAATATTATTTTTCTTTGTAGTACACTACTAGTCGCACATTATCCGTGATTTGTCCAAATTTTATTGCAATCAGATCAATATTCAATTCACTGTTCTGTAGCCAATTATAGAAAGCAAAAGTTTTTTGCGATTTCTGAAAAATAGGTGTTTTTTAGATACCTACAGTGTTTTGTCATGACACGGCAGACCTTTCATTCCAATATTCTCACAATAATTATACAATAAAATCTAAATATCTTGACAGATAAGCTTAAAGACATGACATTTTTGACGGGCGTTCGTCATACAAAGTAAATGAAGGCCACTATGTAATTTTTCGGCTTAAATTCGTCTGCCATTTAAGATTTACCTACATGAAAAAGGCTATTAATTCATAATTCAAGTCATTGTATGTATGGTATAGTATAATAAGTTTTACGACATAAGTGGAATCTATGAAAGGACATAAAATATTTTAATTTAATCTTTCTTTAAAATATTAAAATTTCACACCATAATTTATTATTATTGATCAACAAAAGCATGTAAGATTTTAGACGAGATCAGTCAAAAAAGTAATCGTACAAGAAATTAATCTAGACTCTGTAGAACACACTTAGACTCGCAAAACAAATACATTTCAAAACAGACAATCTCAGTGTTACTCGTTAATCACCCACTACACCGAAAGCCTCCAGCGATTCTGAGTTCGGAACTATGCTAATGAAAATTCTTGTTGCTACATGTGAGCACGCTGGGTTTGAACCTGCCACTCTACATGTGATACTGACCCAACTCATTTAAACTTTGAAAATTTGAGGTTTCAATTGTGTTTCATAGATTTATGTACAGCGAGATTTAAATATTTAGAAGCCTATTTTACCAAGTGATTATACACCGTGAAATTTTAGTGGTTGTTTTCCCGAAACGAGGTGATTTAGTATCGATTGTACAATCGGTTTATAATTACTATTTTGACTAGAGTCAAAAATTCAATTGTGAAAAACGAAAGTCGAAAATGACCGCAAACCAATAGTAACGCTTCCTTGGTACCTAACCTATCGTACGATCGTACGCTACTTGTACCAACGAAGCGTTACTATTGGTTTGCAGTCATTTTCGACTTTCGTTTTTCACAATTGGATTTTTGACTCTAGTCAAAATAGTAATTATAAATCGGTTGTACAATCGAAACTAAATCACCTCGTTTCGGGAAAACAACCACTAAAATTTCACGGTGTATTATAGTTGTCGCTACTAACAAAATGTCACTCGGTACCTACGTGGGTGGGGAAATTTACCGCAAGTTTTTCGGTGAAGGAAAAGAACATGAGGGTACCTGGACATGGGTTTGAAGTTCTCGATTCGCACTGGGCCCTCGTGGAAACAACAGACCAAGCCCTCTAATTCGTAGAGGAGGCCCGTGGCCAGCATATATAAGCCGAGATTGACGATAAAGTCCGATATGATTAAAATATGTATTAAATTAATTGTTATGCTAGTGAAATAGTGTCCTTAATGCACAAACCAGATAATTGTATTATTCAAGTACCAAACTTGAAAGTAAAGAAAATATGACTATAAAAAATCGTTTATATACTTTCGTGGTTAATTACATGAGACATAATATTTTCCATTTTGATGCAATGGTAGCGCGAGGGCACATGTGGAAAAATTAACACTTATTTGAGAACACAATATTAACTAATTAATTATTAATTTATTCGATTTACACAATATTAACACCCACCCGTGATTTGATATCTTCAATCTGTTATTATGACGCTAGTAAACGCGTCGAAATATCAAGAGCTTTATTAAAAGTAAGTGCGGTCGAAATTCATTGGAAAATAATGTCTACTTTAGACAATTTCCGAAACAACCAGTCTAATCTAATAGTTTTATCGGAAGCCTTCGGCAATATCAACATTGTATCCCTGGTCAATATTTTCCCTATTTCACCTCTGATCTAACCCTTGGTCAGTCGAAAACTCCGAAATATGCGCACGGTCTCTTGCAGGGCCTGACACACTCCATTACGGCCTGATTTATTGCTACCACTAAAAGGGTCCCTCAAGGAGCGATCCTTGGCCCTCCTATGTATCACTAACATTAGTCGTATGGAAATTTTGCTCTGAAATATTATTTGCTTTGATCGTGTCGCACATAACACTCGGTTATGTGTATCGATTTTGCATTAGGGCTTTTTTCGCTAGCTTCGGCAAAGATAGAGATCGGCGGTTTGACAAGTAAATATTGAATATATTGGGATGTGCGGTGGACGAGAAGTTTTCAGACGACGTTTTTTTAAGAATCAATATGAGAAATAATTGATTTTGCGCATGGAAATAAAATCATAAATAAAAGATACGAGATAGAAATATAAACCAAAAAATTAAAAGTTAACTACAGTCGTTTAACAAAAAAAAATTTATCACAAAATTTAATAGCAGCATAACATGCGAGCCCATAAAACTCATGATAGTATTTTTTTTCTGACACTTAATAGTTATTTCTCTAATGGATAATTTTATTACTTAAATTAAAATTATTGAGTCTGACCTTTACACTAAGCTCCTATCTACCAAATTGGTAAAAACCTACTTAGCCAAATTACTGTATTAAGCATGTTATTACCGACATGCAACGCCCTTGGAGTCATTTCATTATATCCATCGCATAGTTCGTGCTCCCTCTGGCATTTAATGTTGAATTGGGTACCCACATCAAGTAATGAGGTCTCGTTTGTCACGCGCCTCCCTCGACACCAAACAATTCTGTGCCATAAAAGAAAAGACAAAACTAAAAACACTTATCTTCTTTCCCAACACTAATAATTTTTGGGAACACTTCCCAAGCAATTTCAGACTTGGTTTTAACTTCACTTATACCGATAGCATTATGCGGCAGCCAACTTTAGAAAGAATTATTGCATATAAGCATGCTCTTCTAAAGAAACTTTGGGGAATAATGCCCGGAGAATGTAATTTAAGTCTAAAATATTACTAAGAAAATATCCTCTGGAAGTCTTAGGGTGTTTTAAATGCTACATTACCAGACTTTAGCTTTAGTATAGTTAGTTTTTAGGGTTCCTTACTTGGGTGTCAATGGGACCCTGTTACTGAGACTGGGTGCTGTCTGTCTGTCTATCTATCCGTCTGTCATAGGTCATCTCTTGAATCGTAATAGCTAGACATTTGAAATTTTCACCGATTATGTATTATTGTGGCCGCTATAAAATAAAGTTAAAAATTAAAGGGGGTCGTCATATAAGAAACGTGTCATTTTCAGCGTTTTTAACTGCGACGCTGGTTGCTAGGCGCCAGTTGACAGTTACTAGGCAACGAATAACAAGCATAACCATGGTTGTCCTATGCTGTTTCGATTTTGTTTGAAACGTACCTCTAAGTTTGCGATTCTAGTGCTTACATTTCGGCGATTCTTTATATTACTGAACTGTGTTTAAAAGATTGTATCGTAGTACAAAACCCTCCATGTACGAGTCCTACTCGCACTTGACCGGTTTTTTACTAGATTATGATTTTTATTCTTCAGTTTTATTGTTTTCAAAAGCCATCTTTCGTTATATTGATGAAAATAAAGGAAATGAAAACGCAAATAAACTTTTATACGTTAGAAGAAGTACTGGCAAATGTAGCTGATCATATGAATATCATTTGAACTAGCCTTTATATATAATATATTACTTTATATACATATAATACTTATATTTACTTTATATATAAAATATCTGCGGCGTCAACCATTACGACTGGCAATTAAATTGATATTCTGAGATTTCACCGAATTTCCATCGAAATTCCCATAAATTACACCGTGGTCTTAGTAACTTTAGATTTTATATGCTTACATTATAATTCCGTGGGAATATTGGAACAAAAATCAGCCTATGGATTACAAAGATTCAACTTTAAAGTCACTTTAGCGTGATGGAGTAGACACAAATTTACTCCGAATCAAAATCACCCCTAAAAATTAGGTACCCGTGCGGTTTAGAATTGCACATTTCAATTTTATTTCTTCCGCGGATGTCGTAACAAGCGACTAAGGAAATAGGTTAAGATGTATTGTAGGAGAAAGGCTAGCAACCTGTCACTATTGCACCACTTTCATCTAACATTAAAACTAAAATTGCTAAAAGTAGCTCCGAAACGTAAATGTCCTTTGTTCCACCCAGATAACCAAGTTTGATAACTGGTTATCTAGATGGAAAATTTCTTCCCTTAAGTCAACCAGTTATGTCAGTGGAATTTTAATTCCATAATCATATCAGAGTTGGACTAAAATTTCCTTATAAAATAACACTTATTTTTGTTAACAATGGTTGATCTCTTTACTGAGAAGTTTTTTACTGATAAGATACTTACCTGAATCAGGCGTTACTTTGCGGAGGTCCATATTAATGAACCTCCATCCATTTCTTGCATAAACGTAACTATCGTAAGGTCGCGGGTGAGCAAAATAATTGTTTCAGTTCATTAAGATACTTTCCATAAGGATAAATAGTTATCACAGTCGATTACGAATACGGAAGAATAATTCCACTCAAATAACTGGTTTTCTTTGCGGAAAAAATGTTCCACCTACCAAACTTGGTTATCTTGATTTGTGTGCTCTGGCTTGCCTGCCCCTTTTGAAATACAGACATGATGTGTGCATGAATGTAACAAAACCAACCCTAAAGCATATAGATAGTTACCGAACAATGGGCAACCGATAGTATCTTTCTCAACCTCGACATTGGCAGAATCATTGATAGTATCGATGGAGCTTTACTTTTAAAAATTGAATTGAAAGCATATTAGATATTATATGTTAGGTTTCAACATCTAAGGGAATTTCAAAAGGGTCAGGTAAATAGACTACACAATACATTTTTAAATATTCACTTCCCGCTAACATCGTGACTTTAATCTTCATTTTGTAAAGCATTAAGAAACAATTCCGCTCTTAAAATATTTAGGACAAGGCAAGGAATTAATCCCGAATCATTTGAATGATGACGATGTAACGGAATAAGGGAATTAATTCCATTAATTCTGATTTGTCTTCATTAGGGCCAGCGCACGGAATTGCTACAGGCCTAGTGGAGTTCGTCGTGAAGTAGAAAGAATTTTGCATTACCTACAAACGTCTTTTATCATTAATAAGTCTTGAGGATAGAATATAAAATACCACCACGGGACAATTCACACCAATTGCCCTAGTCCCAAAGTAAGCTGGGCAAAGCTTGTGTTATGGGTACTAGGCAACGGATAAACATACTTATAGAGACGGATACATACTTAAATACATATTAAACACCCAAGACCCGAGAACAAACATTCGTATTTTTCATACAAATATCTAAAATATAAATATCTAGAATATCATTGAAATATGTGTTTAGAAAATAAGGGAAAATGATTTCGGCCAATGGGCTCATAGATCAATCATTGCATCATTATTCAAACAAAGAATTTTATATTATTTACAGTAAATATTAAATATTTCATTTTAGTATCAACTGAACAATTGGGGATGTCTAAAAAAAATACCCGTGGTTTTTATATTTCTTTTGTATAGAAAAGTCAATTATAAGAAACTAATTTCAATATTTTGTCATTTAGTTGTCTAATTTATTCAAAATTAATTATTGAAACTATTTTAGTTGATGACGTCAGATTATAATTGAGGGCTCCCACAATGCCAAATTTCTAAATCTATCTAAATGCGTACGATAAGGCAACCCCTTTAATGTCACTTTACTGGCACTGTCAAAGTGCTAGATGTCAGACAGCGGGTCCAAATCAAACTCCGTAGTATAATCCACGCGTAAATTGTGAAGAATTCTAACCACACAGAATAAAGTACGACTTGAACCGGTCACGCAATTTACACCAATGTCAAATGAAGGTCATTGCTTATTTGTTATATTATAAATTCATTACATAATATTAAAATTAAATAACTACAGAAAACGAGTTAAAAAGCATTTATCTCGAAATGGTTTTCGATTTACTATACATTGCAAAAAAATAGACATCCCCAATTCACGCTTTTATGAGTAAAAGGGCAATCAAAGTCAAAGTAAAAGTATATTATTGAACTAGGCAATAAAAATCACTTAAGAATGTCGAAGAATCTAGCTCCGGTTCGAAAAACCCTGTTGTGGAGATTCGGGCATAGAACTCAATAAGTTATACATTTTACATTTTTTGAAAAGATGGAATGAAAGAAAAAGAAAAATTGCTCAAGGCAGATATTCAATTACCTAAAACAATTACTTTGTTTATCTACCCGCGACCTTATGATAGCTATGTTTATGCAAGAAATGCGTGTTCATGCAGTTCCTCCACCTCCATACTGCACGAACACACACAAACCCAACTATTACCACTACCAAACTACAATGACTAATAAATGAATGATTGATTGATTGACGCGTTTGATTTCAACCAGAGCTAATCTTCAGAGTGTCGCAACCGTTCACTATGCTATTTAAGTCTAACCTCTAGTAGCATTCATAGTGGCCCAAAAAAAGTAACGGGTGCTACAGTAGCACCCGTCACTTTTTTTGGGCCACTATGACTCTTTTTATTGAAAACGCCTAAGTGTTTATTTTTCATGAACTGAAACAATTACTTTGCTCACCCGCGACTATAAGGTCGCGGGTGAGCAAAGTAATTGTTTTAGTTCATTAATATGGATCTCCGCAAAGTAACGCCTGATTCAATAAATTGTTTTTTTTTTTCCTTTAGAGGTCTGAAACTGTGAAAAAGAACTGATGATGTTGATTTGAAACCGACTTTTGTCTATAATATTGCTGTAATAAACAAACTTTAACAGCACCAGAACTCAACGCCGTCGGTTTCTAATACCCAACACGTTTGAACTCCTAATTGACGCTACACAATTAAACTCAGCCGTATTATAATTACAGAGCATACATCTGGAATGTTCCAAGAGCTTGTAACGACCCTTGTATAGTTATTCGAGAACACATTTAACACTACTACAGTCTATATCCAAACGAGCTCAACTTCAATTTAAACTTTATAGCTATATCAGCGTAAAATACTAAATAGAAAATACGTGAATGGAGATAAGACTTTTTGACGTTCAATAGTTGTTCACTTGTTCTTATTTGTGCTGTTGTTCGAGTTTGTATTTAGATAACTTAAACATAGGGTTCCATATTAAAACGATTGCGCAGTTAATGCTGAAATCCTTTGTAAAATAGGCTTGTGTGTAATCGTTGTTATTTGGTTTACCTGATGAGTATTGTATCAGTCATATTACTACCTTTTAACCGTGGCTTTGCCCGCTTTAGAAATCCATGGAAAAAGGCTACAGTAATATCTTTAAAGAACAACGGTCGCTCGGATAATGTCATCCATGTCATCTCGAAAGTTGACGTCCTTCAACGTTCTTGGACAACGCCCTTTATTCTTGTTTCAAGTAAGTACTATCCCACGGGAACTAAATACAGAAAAGCTTCTTTAGTGGAGCCTGTGTTGTGGGCAGGTGTGTTCTTACTCTCTATCATTAGGTGAATCATTGTAGTTTTCTGCTACATAGCATAATAATGTCGTTACAAATTTATTAATTTGAATAAACAGCTAGCCAATACCGAGATATTAACACATTCAGTGCCAAGAACCCGCCAAGTGAGTTCTGTTCGTAGGCAGTTTTCGCTACTGGTTACGAGCGTAGCGTTGAGCAATGCGTGGCAGCGAAAGTGTTAAGTATTTTATGTCTTAATCAAAATCTTTGTCTCTCTGTACGCCGTTTCATCTAATATCCGTTTGGCGGTTCTTGCGTGATTTACTTACAAACATCCAAATATCAAAAAATCCAAATATTTTCATGAACTTTCTCATTTATAATATTAGTTGGATTCTGGTATAAGTCTCCCTCTGGAATAGTAAAGGTATTTGCAAAGACAATAATATCTTACAACTTCCCTGTTTAAGGAATCATTGTTACTGACGGGACTTATCGCTACCATATCGCAGCAGCCGTGGTCACGAGTACACTTAAGTGAAAAACCATTAGCAACCCAACATAAATATTGCCCCTCTGTGAGACAGATAGCAGTAGATGCTACTCGTCTCCTTGCACAGATATCAATGATTCTTATAACCTTTTTTTATGTATCGTTATTTGGTTTGATAGAAATGATAAAAAAAATGTTATGTTAGCGACTTTGTTTCGCCTTTGGGTTTCATCGTTTCTAATTCTATTAGCATTTCAGAGCGATACTCTGAACTTAGATTTTACATTAAATACCTCTGAGCTTATTATGCTGTACATAACTACTGCAATAGAAATTTAATACAGTCACGTTCATCTCTTGAGACATTGACAAATAACATTTAAGTCTAAAGCATTTTTCTTTTTGCAGGTCTAAGGCAGTGCCGCTTCATTAATTATGTAAGTATTATAATCGTATGATTTAAGTTTTAATTACTTGATTCCGTCGTTACTTTGCGGAGGTCTACACTGTGTTAGTTTTAATTTATTTTTACTTTGAAGAAACATCGAAAAAGTCAAACGAAGATAACTTCTTTAAGAGACTAGGTGTCTTTGTTGTAAACTACTTTGAGTTTTTTTTATAGGTATTTTTTCTTGTTTTATTCAATTTTTGGTTGTTATCGGTCAGGTTGTTGGAATTTGGTTAGTATGGTTGGGTTACTATTTACATACTCTTATTGTTAAAAAGCCCAGCATAGGGCAAAAAGTTCCAATAAATAAATTGAAAATAAAAAAAATATGGGAAAACTGGGATGGTTAAAAGTAAAAAGTGCAAAATACAGGAATAAAACTAAAAGTAGAACAGATAACAACGCTCATTAAAGAAAATAAAAATAAAAAAAAGATGTATAAACGTTGAATTTAACAGATATTGCCATGTATTTGGTAATAAAATTAAATAACTAATACAAACTGAACAGCTGCAACATTATACGAAGTCGAAATCGCAACATTACCTACCACTGTTAGAATAAACTCTTGAACTTTTTCTGTGGAGTACAGTATCAGATTACAGCCACTGAATTCAAATGCTCGGATGCTCATTTTGAAATGAACCGTTCACAGTTTCTTTTAAAATCCTGTGTAAAATTTGGCATTTAATATAAGAAATGGCTTCCTTTCTGAGTTTCAATAGTTAAGTACGTGTATCATCATAGTCTTTAAGGTTGCGGGAACGCGTCAGATGCGGATGGCGCAGGACCGATCTATTTGGCGAACCTTGGGGAGGCCTATGTTCAGCAGTGGACGTTTTTCAGCTGAAATGATGAAATGAAATGAAATGAAATGAAATGTTTATTCACAGAACATCCGGTATAAAAGATGTTACAAATACACATTAGAGCTATCATATGTTCGGCCTCCACGGCATGTGAAAATTTTCATGATTAATTAATAATAATTGTTAATCTTACTCAATAATAGTAGCTTTAAATGGTCACAATATTGATGCATGCAAATAAAAATAAAAAATAAAAAATCACAAATATATCTACTGGTAACAATTAATATAAAAATAAAAAAGCAATCACACTTATGTCAATTTATACAGTACTAAATAAAACATTTGGAATTCATTTACATTATGTCATCATGATTTATCAATTCATTAATACGAGGGGCGTTCAATATAAAGTGAGAATGAGATGCAAACTCTTTTAATATTACGAAATTAAATACTGGCCGGTAAAGCTAATCTATCTAGCTGATTGCTATGAAAAAAAAACTAACTGTCTTTTGTTTAAAAAAATATACGGTAATTTCTTTGCAATGCTATTGAGTACGTTAGCGAAAATGGAAAAAATTGAACTGCGCGCCGTTATCAAATACTTGTATTTGAAAAATTGTTCTACGGACCAAGTCAATTTGGATTTGCGGGACACTTTAGGGTCTAATGCTCCTCCGTATTCGACAGTCGCACGTTGGTGCGCCGAATTTAGACGTGGAAGAACATCGACAATGGACGACCCCCGCTCCGGACGCCTACTACAGCAGTAACTGAAGAAATTGTGAAAAAAGTCGAAAACTCAGTTTTGGCGGATCGTCGTGTCACAGTTCGTTTTATTGCTGAAAATGTAAAGATTTCAACGGGGAGCGTGCATAATATTTTACATGAACGCTTGGGTATGAAAAAGGTATCTGCGCGTTGGGTACCAAGAAAGCTTACTGACACGCAAAAACAAACTAGACTAGAGATTTGTCAAGAAGCTTTGAACCTGATGCAGCAAGACCGGGAACTTTTTTTGACGCGATTTATAACAATGGACGAAACATGGCTCCATCATTACGACCCTGAAACGAAATTGCAGTCTATGACATGGAAAAGGCCATCATCTCCAACTCCGAAGAAATTCAAGGTGAGCCCATCTGCCGGTAAGGTCATGGGCTCTGTTTTTTGGGATGGTAAAGGGGTATTAATGATTGAGTATCTCGAGCATGGAGCCACTATTACGGGCACTTTATACGCCAAACAAATAGCAACATTGCGCAATGAGATCCGCGAAAAACGGAAAGGTAAACTCTCGAAAGTTGTGCTGTTCCACCAGGACAATGCCCCGGCACACAAGTCCGCCGTTGCAATGGCTGCAATTCGTGATGCTGGGTTCGATATCCTTAAGCATCCTCCGTATTCACCAGATCTCGCTCCCAGTGATATCTACCTATTTCCGAGATTGAAACAATACCTGAGAGACCAGAAATTTGAAGACGACGACGCGGTAGTCGCTGCAGTACAAGATTTTTTAAGTACTCAAGATGAGACCTTTTTTAAAAACGGAATTTTAAGTTTAGAAAAAAGATATACTAAGTGTATTATGCTAAAAGGTGACTATGTCGAAAAATAAAATGACATTTAGTAAAAGTTGTTTATAACATACTCATTCTCGCTTTTTATTGAACGCCCCTAGTATCAATTTAATTTTGTGAAAGCAATATAATGTAAAAACAAATTAAAATGACTAGAATGCATGCTTAAAAAATTCATCAATACTATAGAATGATGCCGATGATGTCACAATCCGTCCTCCAACTTTTTTAAATATTACCTATTTTAAAAAAAATACTTATATAACGGTCTCTTTTTACTGAAATTATTTTCGATTACAGTTTTGAAAGTATACAAGATAATGAACTGAAACAATTACTTTGCTCACCCGCGACCTTAATTTCTACCTAAGGTCTAACTAAGGTGAGGTAAGGTTGTTAAGTTCGCGGGTGAGCAAAGTAATTGTTTCAGTTCATTAACATGAACCTCCGCAAAATAACGCCTGATTCAATAAATTAGTATACAGAATGTTAAAAAATTAAGGCAAAATATTTCAACCGATGGACTTGCCACTTAAGCTTTTATTCATTTTATTTGAAAACAGTATCAAAACTAGAAAACGTTGCAAATAAAGGAGTGCAAGTAAGTAGGTATTATTTCAGCTTATCATGTCTGTTACTGAATTGAATCCTGAAGTGTTTCCTACTCAATATTTTCGCCTCAGCGAAGATTCTTCGGAAATACGAGTGCAAGGGTTTTTATTTTATATATTCATTGAAAGATTATTGGTAACAATCGGTTTAAGCCGTCCGTAAAATCACAGAGTAGATTTTCTTCGCGTGGATTTGGAAAATGTGATATTTTATTCTTAAAAATAGGAGGACAAAGGAAAATCTTATACATAGACTAGGTATTTGTTCTTTGTCTTTTGCATGAAAACAAGTCGTTTGTAGGAATTTTACTTCTATTCACTGCGTGGGAGCTTCAGCCAAAGTCCTCTCAATCTAAAAAAATTTAAAAAAAAAGAAATGACACAGATCAGACAAAAGCTGAATAACTATAAATTAAACAATTTAAAAACCCCCAACGCAGAAGGGTCACCTATATGTTTGATAATAAAATTAATGCCCATTATGCGTCTAAGATCTCTTCCACAGTTTTCAAAAGAGCTGATATCTTTGAAACGGCCGGACCAATTTTGACAAAACTTGCTTTCAAATAAAAAACCGCATCCAAATCGGTTACCCCGTTTAAGAGTTATAATGCCACAGACAGAAAAACATATATATATAAGATAAGTTCGCCTTTGTACATGCATTTCAACGGTTGTCTATAATATTTTTCTTTTTTTTTTCCTTATTTTGTACAATAAAGAGTTTACATACATACATACATACATACATATATATATGTCGGTAGGGGCGTCAGGATTATGGCTCGAATTTTCAGACATCTTGTGGGCTCAGCTGGGTATCGCGCAATGAATACTACGTTAATATTTGAATCACGATTTACTGTACTGATTACTCAAATTAGATTAAATACAAAGTTTAGGTAACACTAAGCAAAACGTGGGACAGTTCCGTGACGATGTGTTAGCTGCTTGGCGGCTCGTACAAGAGTGTCGCTATCCGAAGCTGCTGGTAACGTCACGACTCTGTCGAAGCGCGCCAAAACCTAGTTTTACTGCGTTCTCCGCTAGGCGGCGCACTTGCGTTCCGTTTAGTGTCCGTACTCATGACCGGCTACGACATATATATATATATATATATATATATATATATATACACACACACACACACACACACACACACACACACACACACACACACACACACACACACACACACACACACACACACACACACACACACACACACACACACACACACACACACACACACACACACACACACACACACACACATAGTAGTCAAACTTATATCACCCCTCTTTTTGTGTCGGGGGTTTAAAACCCTTTTCATCGTATCCCATTCCGTTTATTACCTTATACTCTTACCACATCAGCAGAAACCTTATTACGCTCTTGGGCATTCTAAATCAATGTACAAATCCTAATCCAATCTTAAAAGTTCATCCAGCAAGTCCATCTACTGTCTAATTGGATTCCCTGACTGGGTTCGGTACCATCTAATGCATACAGATTCGAATATTAGAACTTGCTTGGATTAAGTTTACGCAGCGAACCAATGATGTGGAGGTCATCATTATAAGCCAAAAGACGCCCACGGTCGTAGAATCGAAGGCATAAAATATGTATACGGGCATCATGCCGAATACACCGTGAAATTTTAGTGGTTGTTTTAGTATTGATTGTACAATCGATTTATAATTACTATTTTGACTAGAGTTAAAAATCCAATTGTGAAAAACGAAAGTCGAAAATGACCGCAAACCAATTGTAACGCTTCGTGGGTACCTAACCTATCGTACGATCGTACGCTACTTGTACCAACGAAGCGTTACTATTGGTTTGCGGTCATTTTCGACTTTCGTTTTTCACAATTGGATTTTTGACTCTAGTCAAAATAGTAATTATAAATCGATTGTACAATCGAAACTAAATCACCTCGTTTCGGGAAAACAACCACTAAAATTTCACGGTGTATAATCATATAATCAATGAACAAGAACCACCACGCCATGTTTGCTTCGCAACCAAATGTAGGAGAAAGCTATGACTGTGTTTTTTATTGTCTGTGCGACACTTGTTTCTGTTCAGTTTAATCTGCGGTGTCTGTCTGAGTGTAATTATTTTTTTTTAATCCTTCGCAAAATCTTGTCAAAATGGTCGAAAGGTCCAAATGATCGCTTCGAAGCGATAAGGCTGCCTATTGCTTATTTTATAATTTTTTTCATGTTAGTACTCGTTTTTCTGTATTGTATTAGCTTTTGGTGTAGGGTCAACAGCATAAATAAGTGGCCATTTCTGTACCTTGTCGTTTTCAATCGTTTGACAATTTTGTATGACATTTCAAACATGACGATAAAGTGACAAGGTACATAAATGATCACTTCTTTATGCTGTTGACTGTACAATAAGGGTGAAGCCAGACGAGCGTAATTTTGAGTCGTGAGCGGCAGAATTTCGGTTGTGTCACGTGTGTGTCACGTGATGACCTGCATAATGTTATGGCGCAACCGAAATTCTGTCGCTCACGACTCACAAAATTACGCTCGTCTGGCTTCACCCTTAAGAGCCATTGTATTGTATTATTTAGCCCACCATTTCCGTTTTGACCGTCCTCTTCTCCAGTGCCCGTCATTTGGAACCCAATCGGCGAGGATTTTCACCCGTGCCACTTGAGTTTGGCTGTTTTTTCCCCTACATCAAAAATAACAAGGTACTTGATATAAAGCAAAATTTTAACCACACTCCCCTTTAGCTGTCACAATTGTGTACAAAATACAATTCTGAAATAATATTTATCCGGGTGATAGCGAAACGTAAAAACAATACGGGATTCGGGCCATTAGCTCTTGTCATCGGACCATAGCTTTGTAACGAGCAGAGAGAGCACTCGCTGTATCGTGTTTATAGTAGATTGTTCAACAAGGGACTAAAACAAGCCATAATGACACAAGATATTTAGCCACCCGAGCAGGGTATCCCAAAAATACGGTTGACAGAAAGCCTAAACTACAATCCCGAAGACTAATATATCTTCACACGAAAGTCCGAAAAATCATAAAAATCCCTTTTGGGTCTACACCCTGAGCGGTGCTTCGCTGTGGCAGCGACCGAGCGAAGTGAGCGGCAAGACGTTTCGGGGCAAAAGCGACTCGTATGGATTAGGTTCAGAAGGCTTCGGCTAAACTTCAACCGATTTTCAACTAACCTGTGATAATTAAGTTGTCTGTCATAACAAAAACTACTTCTGCGAAGAGTTCGTTATCGCTGTCCCGCCGAAAATTGTACAGGATGAATACTATGCTATGTCCTTTTCCAGTATTTAAACTGTCTCTATATTAAATAGGTACAGATTCAATAATAATTATTATGTATTTTGCATAATTAAGACCCAACGTAGTCAAGCAGTTAATTATAATCACTAAGATATCGAATTAAGTTGCCATATTTTTTCTTTCTAATGATGTGCTTGTGTAATCTAGAGATTCGTATAGCAAATTAAATTATAGATTATGAATTATTATGCTGCTATATATTTTTATCGTCAGCAATAAAAACAATTCATACAAAATGAATTATTAATCAAGCAAAGTTTAGGAGAAAAAAATGACAATGTTATTTTTACTGATGATTTCTTGTTACTTAACAGACAAGTGAAATCGATTCGCAAGATTTTTTTTCACTTGTATACCTCTATCGGTTGATTTATAAAATTAATTAAAATGATTTCTGATGTGGTCAAAGAAGAAGTAAAAGTCAAAATATCCTCACTCCATTTGGACTAATAACAAGCACTTCTGAACGTCGCGCGTCGAATAAATGTACCGCTTCGGATAAAAAAATCCGTTGAAAAGAATCCAGCAAGAAACTCAAACAAGGTAGGTATACTTTTGTCAAGACCGATCATTTTGATGTTAAAGATCATCAGCTCTTTTCTAGTCGATGAGATTATCTGTCGAGTGAACGGTCTTCTATATAAGTAAGCTGCTCCGACGAGCCCGGGGCACAATTGTGGAAACGGCACGGCTATTGTTAAATTTCGCGTCTTTCATATTTTTTATGGCTTTTCTTGGTTGGGAATTTGTCACCAACTTTTTACTGCCAGTCACTTTTTAGGGCACTTACTGTTGAAAATGTTGAAATTGAAAATTTCGCTCGTAATTCTTCGCATTCTCATCCTAGGTATATCTGTTCACTCAAAACACGCCCCTTCACATTTATATGAATGTTGGAAACATTTCGATACAATCATGTTTTTCTTAGACATTCGTTAACTTTAACAAAGGTATTTATTAGGTACATCGATAGAAAGTACCTCATCATCATCCCAGCCTATATACGTCCCACTGTAGGGCACAGGCCTCCTCTCAGAATGAGAGGGCTTGAACCGTAGATCCCACGCAGGCCCAGTGTGGATTGGGAACTTCACACACACGATTGAATTTCTTCGCAGGTGTACACAGGCTTCCTCACGATGTTTTCCTTCACTGTAAAACTCATGGTAAATTTCAAATGTAACTACGCACATAAATTCCGAAAAACTTAGAGGTGCAAGCCGGGACTTGAACCCACGACCCTCTGTTTGAGAGGCCGTAGTAGGTAAAACCACCACGGCTTTTTGTAGGAAAGTATCTCTAGTAAGAAGCTTTTTGGCAAATTCGATAAAAGTCAGTTTTTTGGGTATTTTTCATACATCCTTACTAATATTAACTCGGACTGTCTGTATATTACCACTTCAAGCTTTAACCGCTGAACCGATTTAGATGAAATTTGGTATGGAGATAGTTTGAGACGCTAGAAAAGACAGGATAGTTTTTATTTCGGTAAATTGCAAAGTTCCCGTGGGACAGCGATAAATTAATTCTTCGCAGACGGAGAACAGTCTTCATAAAAGGCTCTTCAAAGTACCAAAAGTCAATGTCAAATATGACAGTAATTTAACTTCGACGTCATAAATTAAGAACTTTTTATGCTGGTTTACTGCACAATTAAATTTAATTCTTAATCATCTTCTTTATTAATATAAACTCAATTTAACTACATTATTAACCGACTTCAAAAAAAAAGAGGAGGTTCTCAATTCGTCTGAATGTTTTTTTTAAGATAATAACTCGAACGCTTTCGAGACGTAATCGTCTTTGTCAAAAACCGTGTCCAAACTTAGACTAGAAACAAGGATTCAAGTTGATTTTACGAAAATAGTACAAAGAACATTGTTATTTTTAATGCGATAGGTTCCGTTTTTCCTTTGTATTTTCACTCCAACGCTTTTGTTAATTGTGTTCTCGGAAACAGTAGAATTTTGTTCGAGTTTATCGTTTGTTTTAAAAACTATTCCACTAAATTGATCTACCAGAGAAGACCCAACATCATTATTCTTTGCAGGTGTTGTAAAAAACGTGTAAACAATATTTCGATCACCATCATCATTAAACTCAAACTGTTTTAGCGTGAAAGCGTAAAAACATCCATTATTCATCCTTACAAAGTTTTTCGTTTATAATTAATTATAAGTAAGAATAAGATAATTTTATTGAATCAGGGTTACATTGCCGAGGTCCATGTTAATCAACTGAAACAATTACTTTGCTCACCCGCGACCTTACGATTGTTACGTTTATGTAAGAAATGCGTGTTCATGCAGTTCCTCCACCTCCACGCTGTACGAACACACACAAATCACACAAACTCAACTATCACCACCACCAAACTACACTGACATGTTTCGAACTCAACCTTCAGAGTAGGTACTACAACCGTACGCTATGCTACCAAAATGTTAGCCACATAAATGTAACTATACTAAGGTCGCGGGTGAGCAAAGTAATTGTTTCAGTTTATTAAGAATAAGATTTAATATGAATAAGCAGGAAGTCCTATCCTAACCATAGTCGATAAACATAGCACCGGATGATAATATATTTCAGCGCTAAAACCAGTAGCAATATGCATTTAGGTCGCATTTTTTCATCCACTATTCACAATAAAACCGTCATTTCGCAAGTTACGTCCAGTTTCTGGGTCAAGCTGAATGTATGGCCGAATAAATCTAAATCCACAAACAAATTCCCTATAACAGCCATATGAAGAAAAGTTTCTGTGGCTGTATTATCGATAAATTTTATTTATATCTTCACCCGCTTTGCCCTATTAGGTGCGGGTTGGGTGCCACATTGAGAGGGCGCTTTGAGACAGTTTCATACAAACATTTCAAACCATTTTTATGAACCCCTGACACAAAAAGAGACGTGTTATAAGTTTGACCGCTATGTGTGTTTGTCTGTCTGTCAGTCTGTGGCATCATAGCTCTTAAACCGGTGCACCGATTTGGATGCGGTATTTTTAATAGAAAACAGGATTCTTGGCAATGGTTCTTAGATATGCTTCATCAAAATTGGTTCAGCCGTTTCAAAGTTATCAGCTCTTTTGTTAGCTGCGGAAAGGATCTTAGACGCATAACGGGCATTGACTTAATGTTCAAACATACGAGTGACATAATAGCGTTGGGGGTTTTTGAAATTTTTAATTTATAGTAATTAGTAATGGCTGATCCCCGCGGCTGTGACCCCGTTGTATTTTTTCTAAAATTTCCTTCATAACAACCTTCTCCTGACAAAAAGAATTGTCCAATTTGGTGTAGTCGATCGGAAATTATGCGCGTACATGCATTTCGGTGATTCATTTTTGTTTATTTGTATAGAGTACATAATTTTCTTTTCAATTTTATTTAGGGTTTACATTATTACTGTTGGCAATTTATTTTTTCTTTCCTTTTTAACTAGTTTTCACATAAGGCTTCACTTGCATAAACTATTAAATCTGGCAGTTGGCTCGAAATTCCGGAATTTAATAAATTTCTAAGAGAATTTTAAAAAACCTGTAAGTGTCAGTAAGAATCCTACGTGGAGGGTTCCATACCTCCTTACAATGTTTGAATAACATTCAGTAAAGAATCGCCGAAATTGAAGCACTAAAATCACAAACTTATAGGTAGGTTTACAGCCAAACAGCATAGGGTTGCGGGTGCGTATACGCGCGGCCACAGCAATGGCTGCGTTGCCTAGCAACTGTCAGTTGTCGCCTAACAACCAGCGCCGCAGTTGAAAACGCTGAAAAAGACTGCTTCTTGTATGACGATCCCCTTAAATTTTAACTTAAATTTTTAGTGTTTGTTAAGTGTTTGTTAGTATAGCGGACATAGTAATACATAATCGGTGAAAATTTCAAGTGTCGATTATAGTTCAAGAGATAGACGCCTGTGGTAGACGGACGGACGGACAGACAGACATACATAAAGACGGCGGAGTCTCAGTAATAGGGTCCCGTTGACACCCTTTGGGCGAGGAACCCTAAAAAGGAGTAACAAAAAAAAGATAAACCACTCTAGAGGTAGAATAGAAAACGATTGACTGAAAAAGTTCTTTTGTGACACAAAAACTAACCACTAATATAGTTAATTATCGTGTCACAAAGAAAAACTTTCATAGAAATTTCAATTAACCCCGTAATAACCCGTGCAATATTAGTAGGGTATCCTATCCGCCTGTACTGGTGCCATACAACTACCCGACCCCGTTTGTCACAAAGCGATAATAAATATAGCAAACAAAGAAAGTTGGATATGTATTTCTGTTTACCTACAACATCCAATTTGGAGATTAAGACTGAGCCGTATCATGCGCTTTTTGTTTACGTTTTTTTCTCGGGATTCTGCGGATATTTGACTTGCCACTTCGGATTGGAGTGCCTTCGTAATTTTAGATAGGAACAATTGTAAATAATGCCACTGTGGGATTTATGCATGTAAGCCCACAGAGAAAACCGACTAGAAATAACTCGGATGCGTGTACTTTATTATTAATTGAAACAATTACATGGCGCACCAGTGTCCCTATGATAGCTACGTTTATTCAAGAAATGTGTGTTCATGCAGTTCCTCCACCTCCACACTGTACGAATACACACAAATCATACAAACCCGACTTTCACCACCACCATACTAACTGACGCGTTTCGAACTCAATCAGAACTCATTATCAGAGTAACACATCCGTTCATCACGCTACCAGATGTTAGACTAACATCTGAGGATGAACTCTGGTTGAGGTCGAAACGCGTCAGTTAGTGTGTGGGTAGTGCGATGGGTGATAGTTGGGTTTGTGTGATTTGTATGTTACGCTACAGCGTTCCTTAGTTGAGGTCTATGTTCATTAGTGGATGTTTTTGAATGAATGAATGAATGAATTATTTATTTATTTTGAAATACATCGCAACAATATTATACAATGTAATTTTTTCGGTTAAGAGGGTACGATGCGCACCATTTCTCCATACAAACGTAATCCCCTGTTTCCTCCCTGGATAATGGCTTTAGAGCCAATTTTTTTTTACTGTGTAATCTGTATCTACCACAGCTATGCCCCTATGTTTCGTTTTTTTTCCATATTTCAATTGACATAAGAAATATGAGATTTCAAAAACTGAAAAAATTGCCCAATTTCAACGTCATTTTCAGACACTCATCAGAAAAGAATCCCTGATATAAACAAAAAAAAAAGGAAAATATAGGGGCATAGCTAAACATGTCATCTAATTATTTTTGAAAAAAATAATTTTATTGGTCCAGTTTTCGAAAAGAAAACAGGGGATTACGAAATGCTGTTTTGATCAATTTTACGCGCCTAATAACGGTCTGAGCTGCAGTTGTCCCGCTGTCGCTGTACTGACACGGAGGGGTTCGGGCGAGACAACGACATTTCATTAAAATACCTATTTCTCAAAAGTCTCTCAGCCATCGTACCCTCTTAATGATGACGACAACGAAGAGATCTAATATTTGGTTTTACACCCACATTTATGTTAATAACAAGACGATCCATTACAATATCTTCATCTCGATTTCATAAGATACCACAAAAGATATAGAATAAATATCACATTGCCGCCTTAGGCGAGGAAATTTAATATTTACACAAAAAGGTCAAGCCTACGCTGTAGAGAAAATAAAGAAAAAAAGTGGTACTTATGTAAAAATATTTATTATCCTTCCAACGTCAAAGGAAACTTTTATAGATCTTTAAATAAATGGTACGATATCTGAAGTATATTTAAAGAAATTGGCGTTTTTAGGACAGAATAGGTTACCTAGGTGGGTAGGTTAGGTTAAGGTTACCTAGTGTCTAGTCGGTCGTGCTGTGTAAGCTGATAATGTCGCGAATTTTCCGAAATGTCTGAAATGAGATATTTTAAAATTTTCATATTGTATATTGATACGGATTAGCTCGTTGAAATAGCAATGGGCAGGCCATATTACGAGTATAGCACGCAGAACAGATGGCCGTTGGGGCCCAAAAGTTCTGGAATGGAGACCACGGACTGGCAAGCGCAGCGTGGGACGTCCGCTAACGAGATGGACAGACGGTTTGTAAAGGCCGCAGGTTCAGGGTGGATGCAAGTCACTTCCAACCATAATGATTGGGCATCAATGAGGGAGGCCTATGTCCAGCAGTGGACGTCCTACGGCTGAAATGATGATGATGATAACGATGATGATGATATTGTATTTCCACTTTGTAATTTTTAAACTTTTTTGTTGACTGCAGAAAATGCCAGATGCCATGTTATCAAATCTGCTCACAGACTAGATTAAAAAATAAGATACATGTAAAGAAGGACTGTTGGGGCCTGTTGCATAACAAAATACAACCAATATTACAAGCGGAATTCTCGCTTCAGTTATATTAATTAGAAAGGGAGTTCTGCTTGTAATATATGTTGTACTTTGTTATTGTTATGCAACAGGCCCCTGGACGTCCTCTGGACAGGCATTATACAAGTAGTCTAGTCATCACATTTACGCTATAATAACGGTCACTTTGAATCGATCTTATTATCATCATCATCATCATCCCAGCCTAAATACGTCCCACTGCATGGCACAGGCCTACTCTCCGAATGAGATGTCTTGGGCCGTAATTCCCACGCGGGCCCAGTGCTGATCGGGAACTTCACAAACATCATTTTTTTGACGACCAGATGGCCTAGTGGTTAGAGAACCTGACTACGAAGCTTGAGGTCCCGGGTTCGATTCCCGTGTCGGGGCAGATGTTTGTATGAAAAATACGAATGTTTGTTCTCGGGTCTTGGGTGTTTAATATGTATTTAAGTATGTGTCTATCTATATAAGAATGTTTATCCGTTGCCTAGTACCCATAACACAAGCTTTGCTTAGCTTACTTTGGGACTGGGTCAATTGGTGTGAATTGTTCCGTGATATTTATTTATCATTGAATTTCTTCGGAGGTATATACATACGGGTTTCCTCACGATGTTTTCCTTCACTGTAAAAGCTCACGGTAAATTTCAAATGTAATCGACATTATGAATCGTTCTTATACACCCCATTTATTCCTTACCCCATGGCAAGTTCTTTTTCTTCACTTCAAGTCCTTATACCTTGCCTACTTCATAAATCCAACCTCAATGTAAAATTTTAGCTTTATAAGGCTAATAGTTTGGGCTTGGCGTTAATGAGTCAGTCAGGAGTTTTTCCTTTACATACTCGTATATGTACAGGTTAGGTTAGAACAGACTACGTATTTTGCTGCAACACAATCTGATCGTAGTAGTAAACACACAGTGTTTTCTTTCAGATCGCATTGTTTAGTTCCAGATAGTATTTCATTCCGCATCTATTTCCCTCTTTCTAAAAACTACTCGACACGTCGCTTAGACAACAAAGGAAAACTAATCTTCTGCACAGCGAATAGTGCTCGGTCTACTGCAGCTTCAAAATCGACTGCGAGACCATGATTGCATTCAACTTGAAAGGCGGAAAGAATTAAATTCTATTCGCCTTTTTCTTACCGTTTAGTTTATAATGTTGGAATTTTCTTGTGCTCATTTAAATTTATGAGATACTAGCCCTTCAGTTGTGGGTTTTCTCGCCTGAATTACTATTAAAATAAAGGGTATTAAAGTATTTGCCACATTTGTTCTACGGTCTGCGGTCAGGTCAAATTATGAACAACATTGTCGGTCTCTATACGAGGGGCGTTCAATATAAAGTGAGAATGAGATGCAAACTCTTTTAATATTACGAAATTAAATACTGGCCGGTAAAGCTAATCTATCTAGCTGATTGCTATGAAAAAAAAAACTAACTGTCTTTTGTTTAAAAAAATATACGGTAATTTCTTTGCAATGCTATTGAGTACGTTAGCTAAAATTGAGAAAATTGAACTGCACGCCGTTATCAAATACTTGTGTTTGAAAAATTTTCTACGGACCAAGTCAATTTGGATTTGCGGGACACTTTAGGGTCTAATGCTCTTCCGTATTCGACAGTCGCACGTTGGTGCGCCGAATTTAGACGTGGAAGAACATCGACAATGGACGACCCCCCCTCCGGACGCCCTACTACAGCAGTAACTGAAGAAATTGTGAAAAAAGTCGAAAACTCAGTTTTGGCGGATCGTCGTGTCACGGTTCGTTTTATTGCTGAAAATGTAAAGATTTCAACGGGGAGCGTGCATAATATTTTACATGAACGCTTGGGTATGAAAAAGGTATCTGCGCGTTGGGTACCAAAAATGCTTACTGACACGCAAAAACAAACTAGACTAGAGATTTGTCAAGAAGCTTTGAACCTGATGCAGCATGACCGAGAACTTTTTTTGGCGCGATTTATAACAATGGACGAAACATGGCTCCATCATTACGACCCAGAAACGAAACTGCAGTCTATGACATGGAAAAGGCCATCATCTCCAACTCCGAATAAATTCAAGGTGAGCCCATCTGCCGGTAAGGTCATGGGCTCTGTTTTTTGGGATGGTAAAGGGGTATTAATGATTGAGTATCTCGAGCATGCAGCCACTATTACGGGCACTTTATACGCCAAACAAATAGCAACATTGCGCAATGAGATCCGCGAAAAACGGCGAGGTAAACTGTCGAAAGTTGTGCTGTTCCACCAGGACAATGCCCCGGCACACAAGTCCGCCGTTGCAATGGCTGCAATTCGTGATGCTGGGTTCGATATCCTTAAGCATCCTCCGTATTCACCAGATCTCGCTCCCAGTGATTTCTACCTATTTCCGAGATTGAAACAATACCTGAGAGGCCAGAAATTTGAAGACGACGACGCGGTAGTCGCTGCAGTACAAGATTTTTTAAGTACTCAAGATGAGACCTTTTTTAAAAATGGAATTTTAAGTTTAGAAAAAAGATATACAAAGTGTATTATGCTAAAAGGTGACTATGTCGAAAAATAAAATGACATTTAGTAAAAGTTGTTTATAGCATACTCATTCTCACTTTTTATTGAACGCCCCTAGTAATAATATATTTTGTTTTGTATACATTGTGCGATCTGACCGCACGGACCGCACGGTCTTTTGACTATGACCGCAGACCGCAGAACGCATCCATTGTGGCAAATACTTTAATAAATTCTCATAAGAATCAGCGCTGGGGTGCTATAAGCGCCTCAGAATTATGCTGAGCCTGTGTCCGATTTACAACCGCAATGACACACTACCTTTATCCTTCGGGTTGTCTTTTTCTAATAATATTGTGTGTATTGTGTTGTTGTAAATAAATGTTTCTTTCTTTCTTTCTAGAATTTCCAAAAATTACATAATGTTCTTTTCACACCACCTGCTCGACAATGCCTTATTATATATCATGCAAACCTTTCTCAAAGTAAATCATTAATTATAGCCCTTGGCTTTCGCCGGGTAGTAATGTGATTCTCATTTTTCATAGTTGTTATTGTTCTGCGTTTAAAGTCTAATTAAGTCAAAATCGCACGGCGTGCTGCAGGGCCTGGAGGCAGCGGGGTGCACGCAGGTGGCCGCGCGGCGTCCAGCTGCAGGCTGCGGTGGAGCGTGCGCCGCGCCGCGCCTCATTTGTTTGCAGCTCCGCGGCCGCGGTTGAAAATTGTAGCGTATGAAACACTCGCGGCTTTTATTTTAAGTATTTGTTTTAAGTGTGTGTTTTATTTTAAGTGTTTGTGTTGTATATAATATATATTTATATATATATATATTTATGTATGATCACGCATAACTTTTTACAGAGTAGTCCGATTTTGATGATTCTTTTTTTATTGGAAAGCGTATACCCCGAGGGTGGTCCCATTTAAATTTGGAAATAATATTCCTACCCTAAGGGCAGAAAAACAGGGGATGATTGATTGTTCAGTTACTGATTGTACTATATGACCACGCATAACTTATTACAGAGTAGTTGGATTTTGATGATTCTTTTTTTAATGGAAAGCGTATACCCCAAGGGTGGTCCCATGTAAATTTGGAAATAATATTCCTACCCTAAGGGTAGGAAAACAGGGGATGATTGACTAACTTTTTACAGAGTAGTCTGATTTTCATGATTCTTTTTTATTGGATAGATAGGGTATACCTTGAAGTTGGTATTATAAATTTGGAAAAAAAATTACCCCAAGGATGGAAAAAAAGTATAAAAAAAAACTTTTAAACAAAAAATTAAACCGCCGAAAAAACTGGAAAGCAAAAAATAATACCTTTTTTGTTTGACCTTAATCTAGGTACCAGTTTGAAGTCGGTGCCTCAGCACGAGCCAGGAGGAGTGATAAAAGCCAATCAGGTAGACGATTAATAGGTCCACTCCTCCTGGCTAAGTGCTGAGGCACCGACTTCAAACTGGTACCTAGATTAAGGTCAAACAAAATTTATTATTTTTTGCTTTTCAATTTTTTCGGCGGTTTAATTTCTTGTTAAAAAGTTTTTAAGTATCAAAACTGCAAAAGAAGATAAAAAATTAAGAATATATCGAGTGACGAAAGTCATTTCACTCCGGATTCCATTAAATTAGACCCCTAGAATTAGGGCCACTTGCACAGTTTAGGGTTAAAAAATTAAATCGGTAACCCTGGGTTAAGAATGACAGTTCCATACATTTTAACACTTGTTAACCCTAGGTTAGCAGTTAACTCGGAGTTAAGTAGCTAATCTTGGTCCGCGCAAGCCGGCCTTAGGCATTGTTAATAATGTAATTCCAGAGAAGTCGAAGGAAAAATACTTAAAAGCTTACAATGATTTCGACAAATGGAAAACTGCGAAAGGCACAAAATCTGTGTCGGAATCAGTGCTTTTGGGTCTATTTCGAGTATTTTTCTAGTAGCCTTGGTTTTTATTGTCTCGCAAAAGGTGAGAAAAGGAGAGTATACTCCTCGGGGATAAAACTGATTTTGCCTTGGGCACGCTTAAATCCTTCACTACTCTCAGAACTCCATCTTAATTCCCTCGATTCGCTCGGGAATCAACTAAAAACCCCCTCGCTACGCTCGGGAGTTAAATCTGGAGTCCCTCGTTTCTTTCAGAATTCAATATCGCGCCCGTGACATAATGCAGTGCTTTATCCCCTTGGTGTACAATCTACTATTATTTAAGTTCCACGAAGAATAACAGAACTATGCAAAATTTCATGACTCTAGCTAGATTAAGCGGTATTTTACGCGGGTACCTATACCCCAATTTATTGGGAATATGGGAATGATAAATTGCCTTTGTGTTATTCCTGAGATCCAGCTATCTACTCAACTTAACGATTTATATAGTAATCGATTTACCTATTGCGAAAAAAATTTGGATAACTCACGTCATGTTTCATGTTTTCATGTATTTTTTTCACTATGAGTGAGTCTCACGTTAGTTTCATGGGTAAATTATCGATGTACCTTTATTTTGACCAGGATACTATTCGTTTTTTTATATCTAAACGTTCATTATTTCTATGTTTTGCACTCTCGTTTGGTAAATAATTAATCGTAGCTCCAGGGCACGTCACCTATAAAATTGCCAACAATCAAGCTCAAACATGTTCTATTCGAAGCGATTTGTCGCGGCATCTTGACTCCTTAATTACACAACTTAACTTTAAAAGCTCTTGAAAATATCGAACGTCTTCAAATACACCTAATTGTGAATGTTGTAGAAGCCATTTTGAATTGTCACCGTAGCAGCCATTTGCGAAGTTGTAACCCGCTCGCTGAACCGTTGCTATCCCCGTTTGTTGTTTACAATTTGAAGAACACACGGTATTCAAGCGTGGAAACTGCCTCTGAAATAAGGGGGCAATTGCATTGTAAGAGGGATAAAGAAAACGTAGATTTTTTCAACTGACGAAAACAAGCGCTCGTGCCTAGAGTACCGCGTTACCAAAATATCACATTTTTCAAAATACTTACTACAATACTTTAAGTAGGTATTACATTCCCATTATATTAAATGTCTAAAATAAGACATTCCACCAAAAAAAAAACACTTTCTTGAGTAATCTTCTATTTTCTTTATGTGGTGCAACGAGAAGCTGGTAAGCTTAGAAATGTGGTAAATAGGTAATGTAGTATTTTGAAAAATGTGGTATTTTGGGAACGGGGTATTTTAGGCATGAGAAACGTATGTTTTACTTCGGATAACTCGTTTTAAAGTAGATAGAAAGATTTTAATTTTAAAAGCAATAGTAAAAGGAATAGAAAGTTTATCGTGTGTATTTTCTTCTATAATCGATGTCGCTATTTCTTCGCATCCTCCGCCGTCAATGTATTTGTATTTTCGTAGGTTTTAGACGGTACTTTACTAGACCCACCGTTTTTTTTTCAGCAATTAACTTGTGGTGAAAATAAGCGAATCACTCACGTCGTACGTCTTAGTGCGCGAAGAAGAAGAAGGGCTACGGATTAGCACGAAACATTTCGACTTAAACTCGTTTTAAGACGTGAGTGATCCGTTTATTTTCACTATGAGTGAGTCTCATGGTAGTTTCATGTTTAAATTAACTTGTGAGCATGATTTTAGCTCCTGTTAAATTTTTATTCTTCCTTTTAGTTTTGTGATTTTGATGGTACTTTTTCGTTGGATAGATATACTTCAAATCTGTTTCCATCTTGAATATTAATGATTTATTAAATCTTTATTCGACTTTATCCCTTTGATTACAAGCTAGCTCAAAATTATTTCATATTTTCTTCTTACCAATTTCAACGAATTTTCATCAAAAATTACACCGATTCTTTGAATCCAAACGAAAGTTTGTTTCATCTGTTGCTGATTTTATATTAAAATTAGGCCGCCTGCCTGGAACATTTCGACATGAAATAATAGAAATTAAACAAAAACTCCACTTCGTACAGCTGTCACATTTTTGACAAAGAATACTTTATCATGCCAACAATATGTAAAATTATAATTCCTCTTCTATAGATTCGTTTACTAAGCCGCTTCGAGCCGTAATGATTGGCTATCAATGAAGGATGCCTACGTATAGCAGTGGACGTCCTACAGCTGATGATGAGCTGTGATGATGATGATGATTCTTACCCTTTTCTCTTTTCCCTTGAGATTTTTTAAAATTTAAATTCATGTGGGAAAAATTAATATTAGGTATATTTAGTAAAGGACCAGATGGCCAAAAGCCGTGCTGGCCTAGTTATTTGAACTATGGTCTCTCGAGCAGAGGGTCGTAGTTTTAAACCTGGGCTCGCACCTCTGAGTTTTTCGGAATTTATGTGCGAAGTTAATTGCATTAACCTCTTCATTTACCTAATCTTTTGAAATGACATCTGTTTGAGAAACCAATAGGTCAAATCACTAGCCTAGAACAGCTTATGCAGCACAAATATGGCACAGTTTAGAAGGTATTTTTAAAGTAAAACTTTTTCCATCGCCTCAAATTTTTTCGTCCATCTATCGCATGTCGCATTACAGCCGGCCGCGGAGTGGGGATAAAGTGAAAGACGCTCGGTAGAGCAGCCAAGGCCAATATGGCGGCGCCCATAGCTCGCATCAGCTGACCATGCATTTACATTCTCGCTTATTCGTGCAAGTGCTCCGCGGTATTTGTGTCTTCCGCAATTTTAATACCCTAAATCAAATAATTTTCCGAATACTTTCAGTAAATGCCTAACAAAGTTTCACTTACTTCGTGGTTTCATAAAACCACACATTGTTTTTTTTCTGTGTATCGAATATATAGAGTTCTCGAAGGAGACCACGGACCAGCGTGGGACGTCCACCGACGAGATGGACGGATGATTTGGTGAGGGCCGCAATTTCAGGGTGGATGCAAGCCGCTTCCAACCGTAATGATTGGGCATCAATGAGGGAGACCTATGTCCAGCAGTGGACGTCTTACGGCTGAAATGATGATAATGATGATGAATATGTATAAATAAAACACTCTCTCTCTCTCTCCCTCTCTGCTCTCTCTATCAAAAGAGAAACTAAAGGCAATCCCTATGCTCCTTTGGCCGGCCGACTGGATTGCCCATCACCCCGACACCAATCTGACAAAGCCAGTCTTTACGGCCTCCTCCCCGTGTGTATCGAGCATTACTCAAATCGTATGTGTCCTCTTCTGTGATGTTCGCTACACTGTCTCCATGGCGATACGGTCTTTGAAGCTTTGTGGAGCTGAAGTTTTATCGTAAATCTGCGACCGACAGGATCAGATGATTGTTAGGCGAGGGATTACGTACTGTCTCGGTGATATTGACAATACTATTTGCAATGTATTGCATTAAATATCCTATCCTAAAATACTACAAATTAGAATTTTTGTGAAGCTATTTCGATGTTTGCATGTTGGTTAGTCAACCACGCAACATCAGTTAGTCGGGTTGAGTGAAACTTCGCAAACAGATAGACAAAGATCTGAATTCAGACGTGCTTTGAAGGGCCGTTCAAAACGTAATCGGTGATCTGGAACCAATTTTTCTAGATCAGTGTTCGGTGGCGATCACGTTTGAGTCGCAGCTAGTTACATGAAACCAAAGTCTATTTTTTAACCCCCGACACAAAAAGAGGGGTGTTATAAGTTTGACCGCTATGTGAGTGTGTCTGTCTGTCTGTGGCATCATAGCTCTTAAGCGGGTGCACCGATTTGGATGCGGTTTTTTTTAATAGAATGCAGGTTTCTTGGCGATGGTTCTTAGATATATTTCATCAAAATCGGTGTAGCCGTTTCAAAGTTATCAGCTCTTTTGTTAGCTGCGGAAGAGATCTTAGACGCATAACGGGCATTGACAGTGACATAATTGAGTAAGGGGTTTTTAAAATTTTTAATTTTATAAACAATGATTATTTGGAACTGCACTTTTTAGGGTTCCGTAGTCAACTAGGAACCCTTATAGTTTCGCCATGTCTGTCCGTCTGTCTGTCTGTCCGCGGCTATGCTCAGAGACTGTTAGTACTAGAAGGCTGTAATTTGGCATGAATATATATATCAGTCACGCCGACAAAGTGGTTAAATAAAAAAAAGTAAAACAATTTTTTTTAGGGTACCTCCCATAGACATAAAGTGGGGGTGATTTTTTTTTCTCGACTAACCCTTTAGTGTGGGGTATCTTTGGATAGGAATTTAAAAATAAATAGGGGTTTTCTAAAACCATTTTTTGATAAAGTGAATATTTTAGGAGATATTTACTCCGAAAGTTCAAAATAATGTGTCCCCCCCCCTCTAACTTATGAACCGCACGTCTAAAAAATATGAAAAAAATCACGTAAGTTAAAATTAATAAAAACTTTCTAGCAAAATTATTTTCAACTTAATCAGTTGAGCAGTTTTTAAGTTTTTGTAAAAAAATATTTCTTAACTAAGATTGTATTGTATTTTAACCTTCATTGCAAGCATTTTTTTTCTTTAAGTACCTATTGTATCATGCTAACAGTATCATCTTTCAAATAAAAAAAATATATTACATCTGAAAAACAATCAACATACATACTAGTTCTAGTAGACTGCAGTAGATTAGTTACCCAATTCGCCGATAGATAGCGCTGTACCGCCGACGTTGGGACCAAAACAACTACATAATAATGTATGCAAAGATTTTTTCGTACTTGCTACGGAACCCTATCTTGGGCGTGTCCGACACGCTCTTGGCCGGTTTTTAGTTAAAATAATTGTCACCCTGCACATGGTCTAGTAGTATATGAGCCTAAACCTCTTTGAAAAGTCAGTTTCTTAAGCAAACTTTGACGTGATACCTGTCAAATTTCCCGGCTAACTGCTGACACTTTTGTCTTGATGGTGGATGGAGAAAGTTTTAAGTTTTTCAATTAAACAGAGACTTTAATTGCTAGGCCACCACGGTTTCACAACTGCAATTTACCATGATCTTTACGGTGAGGGAAAACATCGTGAAGGAACCTGCGTACGCCTGCAAAGAAATTCAATGGTGTGTGAGAAGTTCCCAATCCGCACTGGGCCCGCGTGGGAACTATGGCCCAAGCCTTCTCATTCTGAGAGGAGGGACATATAGGCTGAGATGATGATGAATTGCTTGAGACCTTATTAATTTTTCGCTTCGAGCTCTTATCTTTCAAAACAAACGGTATCGTCATAGTATTAAGGTTCAAATTTAATGTAATGGCTCGAAGCGAGAAATTCACCTGGGAAGATTTGTACTATAGATAGATAATACAAAAGAGAGACCATACTATAGAAAGACAATAATATTTTTTATTGTGAAGACAACGTATTAGTTGTTCAGCGCTGACGCCAGCAGCTAGTTGAAAGTGTACTAGCGCACAATTCTCACTGAAATGTTATGAATATGAAACAAGTCGTACAAACATACAAACTACAAATAGGTACGCGAGTGTACAAATACGCGAGGTCGTGCACTTATTATAATGACATATTGTGTCACTTAATACGACTAGGTAAGATAAGGTAAAGTTCATTAACAATTAATAGTTTGTGTGGATTGCGCAGTAACATAATCTATTTAACATTTCATCCCTTTCGGTGTTGAGACCCTTGGTCCGTGGGCCCCAGGAGCACTAAGCCTCTTCAAAGAGATTTCGAAGAGGCTTATAGATGCTACCGGTGACCGAAGAGCTGGCAGCTACCTCGCTCAAAGAATTAGCCTAGCGATTCAACGAGGTAATGCTGCCAGCATCTTCGGCACAATGCCGCAGGGGCCTTTTTTAGATCTAGTTTAGTTTTAAATTTAGTTTGTAATAATATTATTTTTGTTTGTTTAGATCTAGTTCAGTTTTTAATTTAGTTTGTAATATTTAGTTTATAATTAAGTTTTATTCTTTGTTATTCTTTCATAAATAAATATATATATTTAACAAGTTAGGTATGAAGTATCTTTTTGTATTTATTTTTTCAACTTCATTTTTTATTACTTTTACGGTCATCCCGTGAAACCATATATTTCAAACTAAATACAAACTGAAATATAGGTGCACAGAAAAAACCCCAGAAAAAAGACCAATGCTGGGAATCGAACCCAGGCCCTCAGCATTCCGTGATGCGTGCTTACCCCTACACCATCACTGGTCTAGAGGTTAAAATTCGTCGCTAACCTCTAGACCAGTGATGGTGACGCAGCACGGAATGCTGAGGACCTGGGTTTGATTCCCAGCGTTGGTCTTTTCTGGGTTTTTTTTCTGTGCATCTATATTTCAGTTTGTATTAAGTTTGAAATATAATTTATTTGTTTTTTAGAAAAAAAAAATAATTAAAATGACGATAAGTTCACATAGCACAAGCAAAATCAATACTTTCCGAAAAACTCAAGAGACTGTGATACCTGGTTTACACTCGCGTACGAGTGGCGAGACGAACTGCGGGACGAGCCACGAGACGAGAGTGTGAACAGGCGCGCCTCGCGCCTCGTCTCGTGATTTGCCTTGATTTTGAGGCTCGCGTCCGGAGCGAGACGACGAGGCGAGGCGCGAGGCGAGGTGACGAGGCGAGAGTGTAAATCAGGTATCCGAATCGTCTTAGTTTCCCGTCACTTGTCGCGCACATCATTGTGAAGCGCTTATTGCAATGAGGGTTTTCTGACAGGTGGAATATCGCTAGATGGCGTTAGTATCGTAAGGTCTATTTGACGTTACACCCATACAATAAATGTCAAAGTTGACAAACGGACCTGACGATACTAGCTCCAAATAGCCTCTCATACTCCAAACACCCTCATAAGTAATTTAATAACGAATTTCGCGGCACGGCATGGCAAGGTCGCCATTGTAAGGACGTGTGTTTGGAGAGACAAATGAATAGACAGAACTTCATAGATCAACTGCATTTATTTTAAGTGAAACTTCTTATAGTTATACTAGGTTACACACGTAGGTAGATATATATACTCACACAGGTATGTTATAATATATTATTCTTACACTACTACATTTTGTATCTCAGTCTTTCGGTCGTACTAGAATATAAGAGGTTTAACACAGGGAGCCGATCGCTAAACCCTTCTTTCATCTTAAGCCCCTTGTAACGAGTGAATAGACGCGGTTATAATCGATAATGTAAGTAGGTAGAGGTAGTCAGGTTCAAAACAAGGGACAGAATGCTTTATGTGCCCCATATTAAGGTATTTTAAAATGTATTTTAAGGGGGCTCCCCAGTACCAGCTTCTCCCTCTGGATCGCATACAACGGAGAGCGACTCGAATAGTTGCCTGCCAACGAACTTCTGATGGGCTTGATTCCTTGGCGCTGCGTAGAGATGTAGCTTCACTGTGCATCTTCTATCGCATGTACAACGGAGAGTGCTCCGAGGAGTTATTCGGGTTGATCCCTGCCGCATCCTTCCGCCACCGCCCTACGCGACAACACACACACAATCTGGATGGTTGGTTGTCTTCTACTATGCGTTTTGCCAGAAATTTCCTGCCTCGCACAGCAAAGCTCTGGAATGAGGTTCCTGCTGCGGTATTCCCGGACCGATATGACCTTCAAGCTTTCAAAAAAAGAGCGTACTCCTACTCCTACCTAAAAGGCCGGCAACGCACTTGTGACTCTTCTGGTGTTGCAGGTGTCCATGGGCGACGGTAATCGTTTACCATCAGGCGATCCGTCTGCTCGTTTGCCCCCTATACCATAAAAAAAAAGGGCAAGTGTATTGGATCTTTGCACGTGGTATGTCGCGAGGCGGTTTATTTGACTGACTTTATCTGATAACTGCAAAGGTAAGGCTGCCTATTGCTAACCTTAGCAGTTCTTAGGGTTCTGTACCTCAGTTCTAAGAGCAATGTGCCCAGCTCACTGCCACTTAAGTCTGGCGAGTCTCCGAGCTATGTCAGTGACTTTGATTCTTCTGCAGATCTCCTCATTTCTGATTTGATCGCGTGTTTGAGTGACTTTGAGCTTTAATATGAGGGCCATTTGTAAGGGACTACGTTTTAGTTCCTATTTATTTATTTATTTTATTTAGTTATTTTATTTGTCAACATATACAGGGGCGTTTAGTAAACTTTAATACACTGATTGAATGACTCGACAGCACGCAGCTCAAACCTTTCGAATTAGGAAGCTGAAATTTTGCATAATACATACTTAGTTTTCCTTTATGATTGTAGGAAATAAACGACAGCGGATTTTTCTAATTCTCTTGGAATAGAGGCTTTATTCACAGTGGCGAAGTCTCCAGCATAATCTAGCCATAATTACACGTGAAACTTCGTTTTTCGTCACAAAACGAACTAAACTAAAAATAGGAAGTAGGTACCCCGAGTTCTAATTAAAAGCCGAGAAATGGTGTCGAATAAAAAATAGCCACAACTTGGGTATATTGCGGGCATTTATATCGCAACCCCGGGTCAAGTGGTGGTTTCACAATGAGAAGGTTTTCCTTATTACTCACGACCAGCTTGCTACTGCTTTTAAGGTTTCAGAACCATTGTTTTTGCGCTTAAATGTGGGAGAAAAGAGTTTATAAAACACCGTTTGCTGCGCGCCATTCTTATAAAGGGCTTATACGTAAAGTGACCATTTTTTTGTCACTTTAAAACGGGACAACTACTTTTAAAGAAGATTTTGGGCATCAAAAACAAACGTCCTTACCACCTAATTTTGTATTTAATTGGAACGATTTTTGAAATATTGTCTTTAACAATTACTATTAATATGGTTCAAACTACGTAGACTTAAACTTGTTTATCAAAGAAAATACATATTAGACTACTACGGCCGCGCGGCTTACGTGTCGCTATTTTAAATCTTATGAAAATGGGACATTTTCGCGTCGTACTTGTTTTTCGGGACACCGGGACACAGTACCTGAGAGCGGGACAGTCCCGTTCAAAACGGGACGTATGGTCATATTACTTATACGTAAACTACAGCTCTTGCCCGTGACGCTGTCCGCGTAGAATTAAATCTGCTTAGCTACCATACGTAAATATCGCGTAGGTATCTGCAGTAGGTACATAGTTGTTTTACAGTGGGTGATTTTAACTTTATATTTATTTTATTTTAACGAATTTGGAGTAAAAATAGGAAATTGTCTAAATTTGTCCAATACGCGGAATTATCCAATGTTTGTTAAGGGTTTTTGCTTTATCCCCGACGATTATGAAAACTAGCTGCAAACAGGCACTATGCAATAGCGTTGCCAACAATAGATCGAACTATCGATAGTATCGGCATTACTATCGTGACCTCGAAAAATAGTCACAATATCGATAGGCCTATCGATAGTATCGATAGTATCGATAGTAATTTCAGACCAATACTATTGATAGACATCAATACTATCGATACTATCGATAGTATCGATACTTAGTATCCTCAACCATACATCATCATCATCATCATCCTCAACCAGTACCTAGCTACGAGTTACTTACTTAGTAGTACTTAGTATCGATACTATCGATAGTATCAATACTATTGGAAAGCAATCGATAGTATTGATGCCTATCAATAGTATTGCTCTGAAATTACTATCGATACTATCGATACTATCGATAGGCCTATCGATATTGTGACTATTTTTCAAGGTCGACTATCGATAGTCAAACTATCGATAGTTATAAATAAATAAATAAATAAATATCACAGGACAATTCACACCAATTGACCTAGTCCCAAAGTAAGCTAAGCATAGCTTGTGTTATGGGTACTAGGCAACGGATAAACATACTTATATAGATAGATACATACTTAAATACATATTAAACACCCAAGACCCGAGAACAAATATTCGTATTATTCATACAAACATCTGCCCCGACGCGGGAATCGAACCCGGGACCTCAAGCTTCGTAGGCAGGTTCTCTACCTACTAGGCCATCTGGTCGTCAACGCTACTATGCAATTTCGCGGGATAAATACTATGTTATGTCCTTTGCAGGGTCTTAAACTATCTTAATACCAAACTAAACGGGACTTATCACGCAATAAATATTGTGGTTAAAGAACTTTATTTCTCAAAGAAATTTTACATTTCACTTATTGAGAAAATGCTAATAAATAAAAATATAAATAAAAATTGAAATAAAAAAATATTTATTAAATAAAAAAATATAAAACAACGGGACTAATCACGCAATAAATATTTATTTATCACGAGTTAACTTATTTACATTAACATTTTACTTATTGAGAAAATGCTAATAAATAAAAATATAAATAAAAATTGAAATAAAAAAATTATTTATAAATAAAAAAAAATATTAAATAACGGGACTTATCACGCAATAAATATTTATTTATCACGAGTTAACTTAAGAGTTATTGGTTGCTGAAATGTGGCCGAAACGTCGAGGTAAATAAATAAATATTTATTGCGTGATAAGTCCCGTTTAGTTTAGTAATTATGAGTGAAAAATCACGAAAGTTTAAACCAGTATATATTATTCTAATACCAATGTACCAATACCATAATACCAATCTTTATACCAATACCAATCTATCTACCTACCTATCTACCTTATCTATCTATCCTATACCAATACCAATCTCTATCTTAATACCAATTTTTTTGCTATTATTTTAAGAGTGGGTTAAAATAACACAACATTAAGGGGTTGTTTCACCACTTTTCTTAAAGTTCGGATTAGCTTAATCATAACCTTATTTGACAGATGGAATTAAAATTTCCGTTTCACCAGTCTCGATTAGCGCTAAGTGACGGACAAACTGTTTCTTAATTTGACCATCCGATCAGGAGGCATTTAGCATTTTTATCCGTCACATAAAGTTAGTTTATTTTTTTGTGGCCATGGTTGGAGAGCCCTTCAGCCGGTTTCAGAAAAATAAATAAATTATTTTTTATTTTTTAAAGAAAGAGGTCATGCTAAATTGCGTAAAATAATTTAAATATCAAGATAGTATTTAAAAATAAATCCAAAATTTCGTAATATTTTTTAATAACAAACTTTTTTTCAGCGGCTCAATCGTTTGTTCTACCTGAACTTGTATGTCGCCATTAAAAAAAAGTTTATCTGTCAAATGGTTTGGCGCCACTTTTCGATTCGTTTTACGTGATTTTATTTTTCTTTGTTATTGTTAACAAAGTATCGTAAATAAATACCGTTTTTGGATCAATTATAATGTTACACATTTGTTTATGCAAAAAAATAGATGTATTTAAAAATTACATAGTTTACGATTTCTTTTGCTTTAACAATGAGCGACTCTTTGAACGAAAGTGTGCGAACAGGAACGCGTGATTGTGAAATGTGACGTTGCCATTCCCCCTCTATGTTAAACCGACGATTAGTTAAGTGGTACTTAGTTTGCACAGGACCGGAGTGGTGAAACTGAAAAAAAACTAGCCGACAGATTTGTCCAGTACTTAGTTTATTCATTGGTTACGTGACCAGTAGTTTGACAATAAGGTGGTGAAACACCCCCTAAGTAGGATGCTATTACTATAAGTATATTGCTGTGCCCTTACAGGGTAGATGTTGAAGCTGCACATATTTCGAAGGATCCTTATGACATCATTTACAGCAATAAAAAGTTTCAGTTAAACTAAACTACGGAAAACTCTCGTCCCAAATAGTGTGTGGTTTGAAAATAAAATCTAAAACTATTTAAAAATCCTATAAAAACATCAGAAACTCAATGGAAGAGGATTTAGTTCGTCAATGTAATTAACCTACTTTTTCAAAGTTGGACCTAGATTTTTTCACTGAGTGCACTGTCTTTTGGAACGTTGCCAGGAAAGTTATGTCAAAGAGCCGAGAGATAGTTGATTGTTTAATTGTTTACGTGTCGATAAGCCGTGGTAGCCCAGTGGTAGACCTATGGCCTCTTAAGCTGAGGGTCGTGGGTTCAAGTCGCAGTTCACGCCTCTGAATTTTTCAGAATTTACGTGCGAAATTCCATTTGAAATTTACCAGCTTTACGGTGAAGGAAAACATAGTGAAGAAATTCAATGGTGTGTGTGACTTCAATCCGCACTGGGCCCGCGTGAGAACTACGGCCCAGCCCCTCTCATTGTGAGACGAGGCCTGTGCCCTACAGTGGGACGTATCTATTATACTGAGATAATGAAGTGACATAGATTTTTTTCGGAAATGTTCCACCATGATGGTAGAGATCCCTTGAAGGGATAAGTTCGCCTTTGTACATTTATTTTAACGGTTGTCAAAAGTGTTTTGTTCTTTTTTTTTGTACAATATTATAAAGAGTTTACACATGCATACTTGGGCCATTCTACTTTTCGTTGACCAAAGTGCTCGGTTTTATCATTAAAGATGTAAATAGGCACATAATTAAGCTTATATTTAAAATTATCACTACGCATAAAAAGTAATCATTATTATCTATAAAGTAGGTAACGCAGTGGACATGCGTGTCCCCGCCATTTGTATGGAAATTGGTGTATTTTCCGCTGAGTTACCAATTTTTTCCACAAAATTTCTTTGAATTTAAAGTTTTTTTGCTTTAATATATTAAATTTAGTTATTTCAGTTTTCATATAAGTTATTTACACTTGAAAAAAATCACCAGGTATGCCTTATATTTCACGAAAGATTAATGGTTACTTAAAAGTAGAATGGCCCACTTACATACTTGACTTCTTACCAGGCGCCCGGAAATCGTTGAGTTTTGGAACTGTTTGTTCCATGTTCCTCAAGAAATGTCTTTAAAAACTTAAATTCTCTGGCTCCAGTGATTTAGGATGCGTTATGTCTGTCTGTCAGTCACGTTCCCCGTTTATAGGTTAAAAGTTGCGACCATTGGCTTCTTAAATAAAATAACCCGCTCTAGCATTCAACACAAGAGCCACTCTGAATCCGAATGTTGTAAAATATTTCGTATTCTTGATAAATCAACTATAAATTCAAAAACCGCCATTCTCAAGATTTCATTTCCTTTCCAGTATGAAATACGCCCCGATCGCCGCGAGCCTGGTAAAGGGTGTGGGAAATTGAACTCTACCCCTGACCCGGGATGAACCGGCAGAATGGAGTAACGTTTCCGAACGTTTCATGGGATTATAGTGTTTTTGAATTTAGGGGTAAATATTTTTACATCCTTAAGCTGTTTTTCATTCTGAGAGGAAGCCTGTGCCGTGCAGTGGGACGTATTTAGGCTGGGATTATGACATGAGAGAAGTTTACAAAAGCGTACCCTATTTCTGAAATTCCCCAATTAAAATACGTGGGGTATTGTTATTGTTTTCGAGCGTATACACGATGATTCCTAATCGGTGATCAGGAACCAATTTTTCTAGATCAGTTTTCGGTGGCGACCACGTTTAAGTTGCAGTTAAGTACGTGAATCAAAACGTTTATTATTTTAAACAATGATTATTTGAAAAATGACTTTTTAATTAAAATCGATGATCAAACGAACTTACCAAGTGAAGCTCGATCACAATTATGTGAGCAACTTCATTCTTTGCGATTTATGGTTAACATATTGTGATAAATCGCGTCGAATGAAGTTGCTCACATAATTGATGATCAAACGAACTTACCAAGTGAAGTTCGATCACAATTATGTGAGCAACTTCATTCGACGCGATTTATCACAATATGTTAACCATAAATCGCAAAGAATGAAGTTGCGAAATATAATCATTGTCACCCTGCACATGGTTAATTGGTAATACCGCTTTGAAAGGTCAGTTTCTTAAAGAAACTATGACGTGAGACCTGTCAAATTCCTCGCCAAAGTGATGTGACAAAACTACTACTTAACGTCTGCAAACCGTTTAAAAGTTTACAGTGGCAAAACAAACTCACACTTTTTTCCTGTACTCTTCGAAATGGTTTATTTCGTTTCAACAAATTGTTTCAGCAAAAAAGTTATTCAATTTATTGTAAAAAAACCGCTGGACGATGTCACCCGGATTGTAGGGCCGTCCAAAACTTTTCAAAAAGGCAATTTAATTTGTGTTTGATTTTGTTAAGTGACAATTTGAAATGGGATTTCGCGTTTCGCTCCGATTCTCGTCAAGTTTACAAATGAAACTGGGATTTTTATAGTTTTATTTTTAAACTCGCGATTATCTGCGGTTTTGTTCGTGTGCAATGTGGAAGTTTTTAAATGTGTGTGATCTTGTTACTCCTTCACGTTCATAATAATAGGGGCGGATACGGTTGAAATTTGGTATGCAGCCAGTTGAACCTCTAGAATTTCCACGAAGTTCATGTAAAATCCCTACTTTTTTGCAGCTTATACACATCCTACTTGTTCTTACCTCGTCTCAGAACAGAGTTTGATCTAACTTGGCTAAGAACTGCTGAGTTTATAGGTATTTATGTGTGAAATTACATTTCAAATGTGCCACAAGCTTTACTGTGTAGGAAAACATCGTAAAAAAGTTACACACGCCTACGTTGAATTCAAAATGATGTGTCGCAATGGGCCAATAAAATATCATCATCATCATCATCATCATCATCATCATCTTAGCTTAATACGTCCCACTCAGAGTACAGACCTCCTCTCAGAATGAGAGTGCTTGGGCCGTAGTTCCTACGCGGGCCCAGTGCGGATTGGGAACTTCACACACACTATTGAATTTCTTCGCAGGTGTATACAGGTTTCCTCACGATGTTGTCGTTCACCGTAAAGCTCATGTATTTACCAATTACCACGCACATAAATTCCGAAAAACTCAGAGGTGCGAGTCGGGACTTGAACCCACGGCCCTCTGCTTGAGAGGCCAAACCACCACGGCTT
The DNA here is from genome assembly GCA_947859365.1 of Archips crataeganus. Lineage (NCBI taxonomy): Eukaryota > Metazoa > Arthropoda > Insecta > Lepidoptera > Tortricidae > Archips > Archips crataeganus. The sequence continues at coordinate 17,000,452 of OX402062.1, read as the reverse complement.
TTAGTAAATCTATAAAATATATCTACGGTAAATTTTAAATCGAGTTAAGCTCTGACTGTACTTTAACTAGGATGTACATATTTACTACAAAACCCATGTATGTTTTTCTATGCTACATTATTATTTTGCCACGCCGTCTACTGAGGGGTATCATTATCATTAGGCCTTTGGAAAAAGGGCAAAAACACTGTTTCGTGTAAACGAGGCGAGTCTGTAAGCATTACATTTCCTCCTTGTTTCCTCCCATTCACTTACGAGTGAACCGAGAAAAATACTGGCCAGTACGAAATAGGTAAACCTGATTAAAGGTTGTATTGTTACTAGGCAAGTAATTTTATTGGATAACGTTGTCTGGGTAATTTATTTAATACCAATAACAGTACTAGCCTTTTCTTCTTTTTGGTCGCGAGAACTATCATATGAGGTCTAACGGTTGAATTAAAATATCGGGAGTTTGTTTGAAGATTAACTTACAGAGATTCGGTTAAGAAATAGGTTGACTATTGTTATGCGTTAATTTCGTGTGTTTTATGTACAGCAAAGAGTTATAAAAATATATTCGAAAAATTAAACACGGGTCTTTATTTACGTTGTATGACAAATTTCACGTTTAAGATTTAGGGATTTTCCATGGACCCTGGTAGAATATTAGGATAAAAAAAAATACATATTCGCATCGACTTGAGTACCTCCTCCGTCTTTTTCGTCGCTTGAAAAGAAGCATACCATGTGTTATTTCAGACATCTTACTATCTACCAAATTTAGAGATCGTTACTAATTTCCAAGCACCTAATAAGCATCTACATTTCGTACAACAACCTAAATTTCGGGCTTCTGAGTAATTTAGCCACTGACAACAGCTTTCATTCGGTATTATTTATTCAGTACCACCATTATAGTTCAAGTTAATCTAACTAATTCCCGTTAGTTGGTGCTAAATGTACGCGATCAGAATTCAAAACTAGACGAAGATGCTAACAACAAGTTAATGGAACTTTGGTTAGTCAAAGTTGGAATTTTACAGGCGGAAAGATTTCTTTTGAACTGTTCTGCTTGCGGTGGTAATTTGTAGTTCAAAATTTACTCCATGTCTGCAGTGTAAATCCTCATAAAATAAGACCGTATAAAATGAAGCGATTAAAGTAAGTGAAATACACCAAATGTGCCGTCGCCACGTCGGTTAGCTACCGTATGTTTCTGACTGCAAAAAAGCAGCAGATTGTAACCTACTCACGATTGTTCTTACGTACAATGCCCATTGTAATTTAGAGTCGAATATTGTTCCTCAAGATACTGTTGATTTTACAAATTAAATATTATAACTGTTTAATAAGGTATTTGAAGCCAACATTGAATGCGATGATGCGACCAACGGAAATGTAGTAGATATCAGGTTGAACAACTTATTAAACTAGATCTGATAATTATAGGTATAATGAATCAGAATTGAGAGCCAATCCAGGAATACACGGTATGCGCGCATGATTGAATTAATTATATTGGATCAATCCTGATCAACATAATCAAATAAATTATCGTTGTCATGTAACCTGCAACTGTTGCGAACTATGCAGCTGTAGCAACAAGGGAGTCTACTAATGCATTTCTACGTATTATATAGGTAGGTTACATATTTCTTTAGGTTATTATGTTATTTTGTCTAATCTTGTCGTTTTCTGTCCTATCCTGGTACCTAGGACATAGGTACAGTCCAAGTAGGTAGGTCGAACTTCGAGAAAGCAGTGCATTAAGTCATAAATCTTTGAATTACATAAGTGTGTTGCCAGTGATAACTTATGGCACTGAGACGTGGCCGCTAACGATGGGTCTCATAAGAAAGCTCAAAGTCACTCAGAGGGCGATGAAGAGGGCTATGTTTGGAATTTCTCTGGGGGATCGCATTAGAAATGATTGAATCCGCGGAAGAATTAAAGTCACAGACATAGCTCGAAGAATTGCCAGACTTAAGTGGCAGTGGGCAGGGCACATCGCTCGTAGAACTGATGGCCAATGGGCCAAAATTTTCTCGCATGGCGTCCACGTACTGGTAGATGTTGTGTAGGTCCACCTCCAATGAGATGGAGCGACGACGTGGTTAAGGTTCCGGGGACGCGTTGGATGCGGATGGCGCTGGACCGATCTGTTTGACGATCCTTGGGGAGCCCTAAGTTCAGCAGTGGACGTTTTTCGGCTGAAATTGTGATTTGATGTAACCGCAATTACACATCATGTATAAATTTCAGCTATTAAGGTTCTTGAAATAGCCCTGCCACGGACAAAATATTGTAATACGTAAATCTCCGGGGTTTAGATGACCGGATGGTTTCTTACCAAAGTACTTGGTTTCATGAACTAAAACAATTACTTTGCTCACCCGCGACCTTACAATAGTTACGTTTATGCAAGAAATGTGCGTTCATGCAGTTCCTCCACCTCCACACTGTACGAACACACACAAATCACATAAACCCAACCATCACCACCACCAAGCTACACTGACGCGTTTCGAACTCAACCAGAGCTCATCTTCAGAGTTACCACAACCGTATGCTATGCTACCAACTGTTAAACTCAGTTTAACTGAACTGCATGAACGCACATTTCTTGCATAAACGTAACTATTGTAAGGTCGCGGGTGAGCAAAGTAATTGTTTTAGTTCATTAATATGGACCTCCGCGAAGTAACGCCTGATTCAATAAATTACTTGGTTTCATTTAAATTCATCAGTTTAATTTTAATTTAGTGTACAACGCCCAATAGGTATTTGTTCTCAAACTCATGCCGCAAAATAACAAGGTTCAGAATTGTTGTTATAATTTTGATATTTACTGTTGTTTGTCCTTTGATCGGCTAAACATTTTGACAGAGTTTGGCCTTTTGAATTTAAATTTTATTGGTTCTTTGAAGAAGTTCGTAACAGATTGTGTTTTTTTTTCAATCTGATGTTCGATATTTTGCTGCCATGAAATTTTATTTATGACGTTTTTCTTTTTTCTTGGTGTCTAAAGTTATAATAATAAAGAAGTTTACGACGAAAATTGTTAATTTTAAACGATTTTTATGACAGTTAATATTAAAAACATGATTGAAAAACACATTTATTTGTATGTGAAAATATTCTCTGATGTTTTAAGCCGGATAAAAATAAATTAAACCGTAGGGTGCTTCTACCAATTGTGCGTTTGGGACATGTGATTTAAGATTGTAAATGGCCGTCAATTATCGAAACTAAACTAAGTGTTTTCTGATCACCACTTCGATGTTACCATGTAGATACCATGGTTAAACTAATTAACTTATCTATAATTTCCAAAACCTTCGGCCAACAGTCAGAAAGCTACCACCGACTAACATACATGGCCTTGTCAAACCTAAACCCTTAAGGATTCTACTCGTTAGCATAACATATTACATACAAGCATTTCCATACCAAAACCCCTACGTCCTGTATATTACAAGCAACCCAATGCATCTTACACTCTACAATCGAAACCATACTCTATACCTATCGCATGAAGCTCAATTTTAAATAAACATTGTACGAAACCCTTCATAATATTCTAACGGAGCTAACACTGTACCGAAACAAGCGTCACATTACCATGAACCTCTGCAAATTTTGTAGCAACAAAATGTAAGCCGTAACTCTATGTAATAAAATTCATAATACCACGACATGAGTATTAAGCTGGTGGACGGTGTTATGCATTATGTGTTTTATGTGGTTATGATAGAAGTGTTTTTTGTTTGCAGATGGTGTGGTGAGCGTAGGATTATGCGTTGGCACGGGCACTAGAGGCATGGCGCTACTATTTGGAGCCCTGGGGGTACTAGCGCTGGTTAGCCGGACAGGTAAATATTACTTTTAAAATTATGATACTTATACAATCTAATATACAAAAATCTCGTGTCACGGTATTTGTTATCGAACTCCTCCGAAACGGCTTGGCCGATTTTTATGAAACTTTTTTCTCTATACTCGGTGTCTGAGAATAGGTCGTAGGCTACTTTTTGTACAGCTACAATTTTTGTATTCTTCGCGGAAGGGGTCACGGGCAACAGCTAGTATTTATATACATCTATCCTAAAATGGCAAGGGCAAAGGCATTCGGTCTATGCAGACACTATTTTTTCGTATTGTTTCCTTGTATGCTTATTTTAGTTGCCTTTTGTGTCTATATGACATGTATTTTCTTTTTTGGATTGCTTAGTGATAAAATTTTAGTTGTCGGTTTCACTGATGTTAACGTTTGAATTGTGGGTAAAATGGTTCCAACGGAAGACCAGCGTCAGCTGTATAGCCGACATCATGCTGAGTTGGGACCATTTCGTGATATGTTACCGTTTTTTCACCTGTTAATTAAATTTTAAGATTGTCACGCATAAATATTTTTTCTTTCTTTCTTTCTTTTTTCTTTAAAATGCGTGTGTACTAAGTGAAATATTCCGGATATATTTTAAGCCACTTTGCATACACTTTTTTATATGAAAGAGGAAAAACGAGCATGTGGTTCACCTCATCATCACCTCTGGAGCCTATATACGCCCACTGCAGGGCACAGGCCTCCTCTCAGAATTCGGTTTACCTGATGGGAAGCAATCACCGCCGCCCATAGGCACCTGCAACACTAAGGGTATCGCAGGTGTGTTGTCGGTCCTTTGAGAGATAGACAGGCTCGTTTCTTAAAGATCTCCAAGCTGTATCGGTCCGGGAGCGCTGTCCTACAAAGCTGGTTTCATAATTTCGTCATGCGTGGGAAAAAGTTCCGCATACTTATAGCGGACGGTGCTAGACTGCCAAACATCAAGATAATACTTGTCATGATATTTAGCAAAAGCAATTCCCACGTTTCCATTTAATTGCTCGCACTATCTTCAGTACTCAACTCAACGTATCGAGGTTAAGTGTTCATATTGGGTTGTCACTGTGAATTGCTACGGCTGACGCAACGTAGGTAATCCTACAATCCATTCCCAAACATACATACATACAATCACGCCTCCTTCTCAGCAAAGAGATAGGCAGAGACTCTTTTGTTTGCACCTGCTAACGATCCTGACATACATCTTTCGCTTCCACAACACTAACGTCTTTTCACGTTTGACGACAACACGTCATGTTTGACTAAAGATTATTTTTATTGTATTTGTCAAGTCAATACAATACAAATATTCTTTATTGAACACAATGGCGACAATAGCCAATAATAAATAATAATAGACAATGTTGTAGCGATTCGATTTGTGGCATTCGAACATGGCGGATGTCTAGACAGTATCTAATTTTGGTATTTCTGTTTCTTTGGCTAGTTGTAGTATAATTTTGATAGTGTTTTATGCGGCGATTAACCTTAACTGTTACAGTGATCACAAAATTATATATTGCTCTCGTGTCTGACATTTTTTATTGCGCAAGTTGTCTCCACGTGGTTTCTGGAATTTTACAAAATACAAATACAAAATACAAAAATTCTTTATTTTCAAAAATTTGAACGTACATTTATAGTAAGGGATGGAGCTGCCCGGTAAGCAAAAATGCCTGTATTGGGAAGCCCCGCTCTTCCATATATTATAATAAGTAGTACTATAATTTCTAAAATAACATAAAAAATAATAAAGGAAATACAAACTAGAAACTAGAAATGGGAGTAGGCATGCAAGATCATGCGTGCGATGCGAGAGCAGCGCGCGCACGTATGTATGAGTGTGTGTGTGTATGAGTGTGTGTGTGTGTGTGTGTGTGTGTGTGTGTGTGTGTGTGTGTGTGTGTGTGTGTGTGTGTGTGTGTGTGTGTGTGTGTGTGTGTGTGTGTGTGTGTGTGTGTGTGTGTGTGTGTGTGTGTGTGTGTACATTTTACATGTTTACATTGAGTATACGAGACTTACTATCATGTTGCAAAAACTACAATCACCGTACAACGTCGCTCCCAAAGAGAGCAATTAACTGACATTGGCACAAGTCTATTGGCCGCAATTAAGGAAGAAGAAGAAGAAGACCATGTTGTAAAAAAGAAAATTTTCTTGAAGTGACATGATAAATTGAATAAGAAAGGTGACGCTTGCGGAAAAAATTTGTTCTCATAAGAAACATCAATACTGAATAGACAACACGAAGAATATAGATAGCATGTCAGTGCAGTTGCAAATTGGATACTGGCTCAGCATAATGCTGAGGCGTTTACAGCACCCCGGCATTGTTTTTAAGCCTTTAATAGTCGAACCCGGGTGGAAAGCTAGTACCTATATTATGAAAGCTTGTGTACCTGTATGGAGTTAGTTTGAGGACATAGGATTGTTTTTATCCCGGAAAATCACATAATTTTTACTCAACCCACTTGCAATATATTTGTTTACATATTTAATTTAATATAAAATACTTTTCATCCATTAACCAGATCGGTGCAGGTCGTTGTATAAGCGGATCCTAGGCTAATAGTTCCCACCCGCGGGTTACCAATAAACGAATTTTTCGCAGACGGAGTTGCGGGCAAAAGCTAGTTACCTATATTTCCTCTTACTTGTACCATTGACTTCAGGGACAAACTGTACATAGACAGAAGATAATTTGTCAGGACAGTTACCAAACGCAATTCCTAGATTTCACCTAATTGCTTGAGCTATCTCCAGTACTTATCGTATTAAGGTCAAGTGTTCACGGATTGCCTGAGTTGTCGCCGTGAAATTCAGTGTATATCGGTTGATACCCATTTCTATTTCATACCTAAGTAGTTTCCTAAAAACATATAATTAATCCGTCAGTTAGGTACATTTCATCATCATCATATTGATCAGCCAAATGACGTCCACTGTAAGTGATTTGAGCTGATAAAAATCAATTTAACAATAATCTGATTCATACATACAGTAACAAAATTAATGATATGTTGACCTATGGCCTCTCAAGCAGAGGGTCGTGGGTTCGAGCCCGGACTCGCACCTTTGCGTTTTTCGGAACTTAGTGCAAAATTCACAGAAATAATAATAAAGAGGATAGAAATGCCTTAGTTCCTATTTTCTTCCGGAACTCGTGTCGCTGCTTCATCCCCTCTACTTACTGTGTTAATGCACACATGCAAAAGACCGGAACCGTACTACGCAATCACGCACACAATTACTAATATTTTTGCTTACAAACAATTATGAACCTTACACCTTAGAGATAGCGTTGAATAACACTCAACGTAAGTCATACCCACATTTACACAACGGCGCCATTTATTGGCCGCGTCGGCATTATGTCTGTACTAGTCGTAACCTGTTTTTTCTCCGTACCACGAACTTTTGTGCAAGACGGAAGGGTTATCAAAAATTAATTTACATTGCTGCGTATAATTCAAAACGATCTGCGTTTTTATGGGCATGAGTAGCAATGATATATGAAGTTTCGTGTTAATAACGTGTAAACCAATATTTCATAATGAAATATTTTCTCAAGTTGTATTTTGATATAAACCGCATTAATACATTAAATTAATACATACCAATGAAATGTAATCCCCTTATTAGTGTAATTACACAGTGTGGACGAGTTTCCGCAATTGTTAATGCTGCAAAACACCATTTTAAAGCACTTGTTGTCATACCCACGTTTCAAATAGCACTGAGCCACAAGTCGCGCGCTTGTGACCTACGAGTCACAAGCGCGGCGCCAAGGTCACGCGTCTAAGGCACTTCTGTCCTCTTTATTATTATTTCTGTGGCAAAATTACATTTAAAATTTACCATGAGCCTTAGTGAAGAAAAACATCGTGAAGAAATTCAATGATGTGTGAACTTCCCAATGGGCACTGGGCCCACGGCTCAAGCCCTTTTAATCTGAGAGGAGGCCTGTGCCCTGCAGTGGGACGTTTATGGTAAGACGATGATGATGCGAACGGATGGAAAAATGCAAACGTTATTTTTGCTTCAATGAATAAAAAACGATGTGAATTTTCCTCGTCGAAAAGCAATAAAATAAATGACCCATTTGTGTGAGGACGCGACGACAATTCGGGTCCGGACTTAAATGCTCCACTAACTGTTAAGCCAAGAGTTCTTGACACACTTCGTCGTCATAAAGCGAAACAAAGTTAGCAAGGTTCGTACTTGATAACTGGATGGCCTAGTGGTTAAAGAACCTGGCTATGAGGCTTGAGGTAACGAGTTCAATTATCGTTTATGCCAGATTTGTGAAAAATGCGTGCTCTTCTTAACTTTTGGATGTTTGTTTAATGACTGACGAATTAAACAAAAGCTTAATTTATACTTTTGGTCTCTATGCCGTACATGAATTGTGATAATTGGTGAAATAAAGAAATAATTAATTATTACAGAACATAGGCCTATCCCAAAGTTCGCCAAACAGACCGGTGGTCCTGCGCCATCCAGATTTTTTTTTATATACAGCAAACGGCAAACTTTTAAGTAACGATAATAATATAATCCGCATCCAACGCAGTCCTGCAACCTTAACGAGGTCGTCACTCTATCATGTCGGAGGCCTACTTACACTGCGTCTTTCGGTCCATGGATTCGAAAACTTTTGACACATCGGCCATCAGTTCTACGAGCGATGCACCCTTCGCACTGCCACTTTAATCTGATTATTCGAGCTTTGTCGGTGACTTTTCTCAGTCAGTTATTATTTAGTACTCAGTTACTGACCGACCAATCGATAGTGTCTTTCTCAAACTCGACACTGGCAGAATCATCGATAGTATAGTATCGATGGAGCTATATCTAAAAAAAAATCGAATTGTACTTAGTTATTGCGCGGATGTCATAATTGGGATGCCAAAACGTATAATAAATCGAAAACAGTTTGGAGACAGGCTTTGTGAAGCGTTCTCAGAAATCAGATTTTAAAAAATATGATAAAATGAATAATAAACAAAATTTAACCCTTTCAAAGCCAACGACACTTATAGGTGTCACAAAGTACAGTGTCAAAGTGATCTTGACATAATGACATAAGATTCAAAGCAGGTTTACGTTTTATCGAGGCGTGGCGTTGAAAGGGTTAAGTAATAGCCTTCATTTGACCCCTGCACTATGACGACCCAGCAGTAGTTATAAACCAGGTATGCACCTAAGTCAAATTGACAGTTTGAAATGTTGCTGTCCTGTTTATATAATAGCAAAGAGTGGCTAAGATAGAACTTTATTCACATGATGCTCACCGGGCTTTAAAATGTTTTGTCATTAACATGACAGTACGACCTGATCTTTCTCTAGGCAATGGGACGTGGCTGTCCCACTTTGACGTCATTCAGCGTATTTCTTAAAAAAAATATAAAAAATTAAATACGCATCCAAATTCAAAATCGAAGAAAGTAATATCTTAAAACATCCTATTCTTTCCAAGAAAAATATACAAACTAAAGGTTAGGTTAGCGATAAGGCCGCCTATTGCTTACCTTGTAACTTACTCTCTGTGTACCTGTTTTCTGTATTGCTTACTATTCCTGGTGTACAATAAAGAGTCATTGTATTGTATTGTATTGTATTGTATTGTTACTTTTTTGATACATCCCAATTCCTATATCCTTTACTTCATTCAAAACGCAGCGGCCATCATAAATAGGTCCTCAAGCGGCCGGAATTCCTCAAGTTTATGCACCACAGACCGATGTCGCTTCCACAGATGTATTACAGCTATAACTCAGCCACAATACAATGCCTGCCTTTGCCCTGAAAGCCTGCCATAACGCTCGCCGAGACAAAAGTATCCGTTCACCGGGCTATGTATTGTTTTAATATTAAACTTGGGATCTTACTAGCTTATTTATGAAGCGGGTTTTTTCATTAGTCGACGCCATTTTGTATGTAAAGTGCGTCGGGGAAAAGTCTGTTCTATAGAAATTGCGAGAGCGTTTTAAATTACTATGTTGTGATATGTTTTAACACTAGTAAACAAAGTAGAAAAAAGCCTTGGTAGCATATAGTAGTTTGATCTATGGTATCTCAAGCAGACGGGTGTAGGTTCGAGCTAGAGCTAAAAGTTTTTCGGAATTTATGTGCGAAATTACTTTTGAAAATATCATGTCATGAGCCAAGGCTCGCCAAATAGATCGGTCCTGCGCTCTACGCAATCAAGACGTTCCCGCAACGGGCAACCTTAACCAGGTCGTCGCTCCATGTTGTTGGAGCCTACCTACACTGCATCTTCCGGTCCGTAGACTCGAGAACCTTTCGGCCCCATCGGCCGCAATTCTACGAGCGATGTGCACTTGAGTCTAGCGATTCTTGGAGCTATGTTGGTGACTTTAGTTCTTGCGCGGATTTCATCATTTCTAATGCGATCCCGCAGAGAAACTCCGAGCATAGCCCTCTTCATCGCCCTCTGAGTGACTTCGAGCTTTCTTATGAGGCACATCGTTAGCGGCCACGTCTCAGTGCCATAAGTCATCACTGTCATCATAAGTAATTTTTCGAGCCTAAATTGAGTTTGAAGATTAAACTCTTTTGTTTTTCCAGGATGCACGGGCAACGCGAACGGTCTGAACGCTGATGGCGTACAAGAACTGGACTACACAGACGTAGACCTTGGCCTGACGCAGAGAGGTCCACACTTCGATGTAGCCTACTCCAGAAACGTGACAGCCCTAGTTGGGAAGACTGCTCAGCTGAACTGCAGGGTGCATGACCTTGGAAATAGAACGGTGAGTTGATTAAAGCAGAGGTTACATCACTAAGATCCAGAACCATTTTATCGTCATCATCATCATCCTGACCTTAATGCTGTATACGTCCCACTGTAGGGAACAGGCCTCCTCTCACAATCAAATGTCTTGGGCCGTGGTAACCACGTATGCCCAATCATCATTATCTAGTCTATATACATCCCACTGTAGGCTCAGGCTTCCTCTCAGAATGAGAGGGGTTGAACCGCAGTGCGGATTGGGTCCTTGGAAACGTGCGCCCAATGCAGATTGGAAACTCACTCACCTTAAAATTTTAGCACAGATGTGTGCAGGTTTCCTAACGATGTTTGTCCTAACCGCATGCTCATGTGTAAAGTTCCTAATCCGTACTGGGCCCGCGTGGGAACTACAGTCGAAGCCTTCTCATTCTGTAAGGAGGTCTGCAATGGGAAGTACCTATATATGCTGGAAAGATGATGATGTTATCGTCATTCATCAAAATCAACAGACCGTATTGACATACATTGTTTTACAGGTGTCATGGATTAGGCATCGGGACATCCACCTGTTAACCTCAGGGAGGATGACGTACACCTCTGACCAGAGGTTTATCAGCGTGCACAATCCTCACACTGAGGACTGGATCTTGAAAGTAAGCCTGGGGAGAAAACTATTGAATTATTTTTTAATCTTTACGTACAACGTGTCTCTACTCTCTGGACACAGACCAAAATCCTGAGTAGTGTTCCTTCTCAGGAATGTTCTACTTTGGTAAAAATATTAGATTAGATAAAAAAAATCAAAATACAATTAATACCCATAAACAAACCAACAATAAGTAGGAACGTACTGTATCAGTTGGTCGCAATGAGTTTTGCAGTTCAGAGGTTGATGAAGTTGAAATACTCTTTAATTACCATGTATATAAAGGTTGTTACAAAGTATTAAATCGTAAATCAGTTATTTTTTTTACAGTGGCGTTTGGTGCGAGGCTTTGTACAATACAATACAATACAATACAATGCGACACGACATGACATGACACGACACGATACGATACGATACAAATATTCTTTACTAGCTGTTGCCCGCGACTCCGTCTGCGTGGAATTAGTAATTTGGGCAGCTTATTATCCAATTTGCTTTTTCATCAATTATGGCTCATCAATTAAGGACCTTAGTTCCTCGATATAAAAAAATTACCCGCCCCGCAACCCCCCCCCCCGCACTCCCCTACCAACCCCACCCCCCCCAGCGAACCCCCCGCACACCCGCGTTCTCATTCACCACAAGTCAAGCGTGACTATAGAAGTTTTACTTCAAAAACCCCCGATTTTGAAACATTCTTCCGCTCCGCTCCGCTCCTATTGGTGTTAGCGTGATAAATATATAGCCTATAGCCTTCCTCGATAAATGTGCTATCTAACATTGAAAGAATTTTTCAAATCGGAGCAGTAGTTCCTGAGATTAGCGCGTTCAAACAAAAAACCGGTTCGATAAATTCTTAAAATAGACGTATCTTTCTTATTTGTGAACCGATTCAAATGAAACAAACACTAAATGTCCAAGAAAATACCAACATATCACTGAAAACCGCATCCTTCTAGGTTAAGCCGATTCTGAGATTAGCGCGCACAAACGCACAGACAAACAGACAAACAGACAAACAGACAATAATTCTAAAAATCATTGTTTTGGGTTCTATTGCGCGGTTCTAGCGCTAATAAACGATATGACTATGACTATGACTATGACTAAATAGCCCTAGTGACAGTTTTTCTCAAATATCTTCAATGTACAGACACCGACTTGTTACAGATTTATTATATGTATAGATTGAGCACCAAAACAAAACAGATAAATTAATAAAAATAAAAATTACATAGCTGAGAAATACCGTAATCAACACGTGTTATTCGTCTATGTCCAGAGGGTAGAGATACATACATAAAGATTAAATTACCTCCAGTTCTTTTGGTAAAACAAAAGCCATAGTCAAAAATGAAGTATTCGAGCGTTTTAACCGCCTCGTTTTTGTGTCACATTTTTTAAAAGGGTCAATTAACTTTTTCTTGCTACCAGTTGTTATGGTTACACAAATTTTGTCTCCTGGTCAACCTTAGCATTTTTCTGTGATGTCACTTGAAAAACCGGCGATCCATACAGTAAACAACACAACAAAGTTGATTTACCCAAAAATCAGCCGTGTATTTTGATGGCATTTTCGGTTATTTATTAGAGGTCCAAGTATAGCCCTCTCCATCGCCCTCTTAGTGACTTTGAGCTTTTTTATGAGGCCCATCGTTAGCGGCCACGTCTCAGTGCCATAAGTCATCACTGGCAACATACACTGGTCAAAGACTTTTGACTTGCGACACTGCGGTATATTGGATGACAAGATATTGCGGAGCTTTCCGAACGCTGCCCAGCCGCGATCTGCGGGATCGCATTATAAATGATGAAATCCGCACAAAAACTCGCTAGACTTAGTGGCAGTGGCAGTGGGCAGGGCACATCGCTCGTAGAACTGACGGCCGATGGGGCCGAAAGGTTCTTGAGTGGCGTCCGCGAACCGGAAGACGCAGTGTAGGTAGGCCTCCAACGAGATGGAGCGACGACCTGGTTAAGGTGGCGGGAACGCATTGGATGCGGATGGCGAAGGGCCGAACTGTTTGGCAAGCCTTGGGGGAGGCCTATGTTCAGCAGTGGACGTCTTTCGGCTGAAATCATGATGATGATTAGAGGTCCTGCACTTCTGCCAGGACAACTGTATCACCAACTGTCATTTATATAAAAATATGTTCACGAAAGTGGTTCGAAACAAACGCTCGAATAAACCCAAAAGTTTAACGAAGAAAATCCTCAATATGTCAACTCGGCAAGCAAAATTTCCAAATGAACACACGCAATTTCAAATCTGGAACCTCACAATTCAGACAATCAATCTTGATGCCTGAAAGGGTGGCGCTGACCGTCGTCACGCAAACCCTAGGACATTTTTGATAGCAGAGCACTGGGTACTACAGGTCCAGCACAAATATTTGGCGAAAGGGTCCCCTAACTTTCTCTATTTAAACAACTGACAGACAACCGATGTCGGGATCGCAAACACGAGCCGGAGGCAAAGTAAAAGTTCGGGCTATATTTAATACAAGTTTAATTTCATAAAAGTTAAAATTTATGAAGCTAGGTTAAAACCAATCTCGTTTTTACCCGACTGTTTAAGGAGGGTTACGTTTTTCGGGCGTATGTATGTATGCATGTATGTATGTATCATTCTTTGACACGCCCTGCAGCCTAAACGGCACAATGGATTTTAAAATGTGAGGTGTCATTAGATTTGTCTCAGTTGCGAGACTGACATAGAGTATATAGTTACCCGGAATTCCCATGGGAATGGGAATTATATAGGCGGGTTTTTTTCATCTAATATTGAAATTTTTAGGTACCGTGCCCGATGATATTTCAAAATATATAAATAAAATAAATAAATAAATATTAGGGGACAATCTTACACAAATCGACATAGTCCCAAACTAAGCAAAGCTTGTACTATGGGTACTAGACGACGATAAACATACTTATATAGATAAATATATACTTAAATACATAGAAAACATCCATAACTCAGGAACAAATATTCATGCTCATCCCACAAATAAATGCCCTTACCGGGATTTGAACCCAGGACCTCTTGCTTCGTAGTCACTACCAACTAGGCTAAAGCGGTCGTTCCCGCTGCCAGCGAAGCGAAGCGAAGTAAAGCGGTGATTACCAATTCATTTATTTGACAGTGGAAGCATTTTACACTTCTTCTGAACGTATAGTTTAAGTTTCAGCTTTTTTTTAGGGACCCTATTCCTGAGAGGCTCTACTGTCCGTCCGTCTGTCCGTCTGTCAGCAGGCTGTATCTCACGAATAGTGATAGCTAGATAGTTGAAATTTTCACAGATGATGTATTTTTGTTGCCGCTATAACAAAAAATACTAAAAACTAGAATAAAAGAAATATTTAAGGGGGCTTCTATGCAACAAACGTGATTTTTTTGCTCGTTTTGCTCGATATTGATAACGGCAACAGGTAGACGCTTGAAATATTCACAAAATATATAGTTATAATTATATTCACTTTAAAAATAAATAATTAAATTAAAATAGGTACATCAAATATTTGAATGGAGCTCACATACAAAAAACGTGACTTTATGCCGTTTTTATAGATAATGGTACGGAACCCTTTGTGCGCGAGTCCGACTCGCACTTGGCTGGTTTTTATCATTTTTAGAGAGTATACTGAGTATACAGCTCAAAGATGTTTTTAATTAGGCATTTATATTTTAACCAAAGGACCCCATAAGTCTCTGTAAAAGCTAGATACCTAAATATACTAATAGTAATAGTAGATTGTGTATTAAGGGCGGTAGTAAAGAATTGGCTAAGTAAAGTTTTTTGAAGAGATGCTAATTATATTTTTTTTCGACAGTGGTCGACTTCAACACCAAGAAACTGCAGCTGTTTTATTTTTATCTCCTTTTATTTATTGGAAATATTTTTTTAAGTGTTCGAGATGACATTTGGGAGATTTTATGGCTGACAAGCGGTTCGTGCTCAGTACTAAGAAGAAATAGAAAAAAAAAACGAATTCAACTGTCGCTTCTCTCAATGTCAAATGAAATCTAACCGTTTGCGTTTCGTTTGCTTTGCGTTGTCCAAGAAGCAATTCCAAAATAGTGATCGAAAGTATTCAATCGTGATCCAATTATTGTACATAGGTCGTGGAAAAATGCGGTAAAATTGAAAGTCCGGATTTTATGCGGAGGTCGATAAAAATAGTCAAAAAATCACCCTGAGCACATCAAAACGCAAAGCAAACGAAACGCAAACGATTTGACATTGACAGCAGTGACAGTTCACTTCGGTTTTTTTTCTGTTTCTACTAAGTTCTGAGCACGAACGGCTTGTCAACCATAAAATCTCACAAATGTCATCTCAAACACTCAAAAAAATATTTCCAGTAAACAATAGGAGATAAAACTAAAACCGCTGCAGTTTCTCGATCTCCAGAACGCCGACTGTCGAAAAAAAATATAATTAGCACCTCTTCAAAAAACTTTACTTAGCCAATTACGATCGGGGCTCTAGTAGAAGCCCGAAGTCGAAGACTGAGGGCTTTCTGAGTCGAGGTTCGTAATTCCCGTACCGCTCGTGAAACATACAACGTTTTTAATCATATTTGCGAGTAAATAAGCAAAATTATAGGGCAGAAAAACTTATTTATTAAAATTTATAGTCACTGTACAATTATTAAAATTAAGACAAACGTTTTTTTCGGGGAGTCTTATTGTTTGAGACAAATAGGGATGTTAAAAAAGAATTTGAAGACACAACTCCAGTAAAAAAACGCTTTATTTCAGCCCTGAAAGCCAGATTAATGTTCGATTAAATGCAAAATTAGATTTTTTGTTGCTTTAAAACAAATAAATAGTTAGTTGATTGAGTATGCGAACAATGACGTCATATGTCGCTATTTTCATTCACACTCTGTGGGAGATTGTGTTTTGACAGCTCATAAAAAGAACATCAGTTGATTGGTGGTGTCAACATCCCTATTATTAGTAATATTTACACACATATCCATCTGATTGTCTTTTCAAAAATGCCATCAACTTTGCATATTCCTTTTAATGTTGATACAATCCTTAGATTGGAGAGTCGTTTTCAGCATAGAGTAAGTGGACGACATTGAAGACTGTTTGTATTTATTCGCCAATTCTCCAAAATACGCCAGCAAAAACACTTATTTTGTATCACCGTTTAGATTTCACTCTGTATTTAAGTATCATTTTCCGTTTCTCATTATTAAAAAAACTTGACACTTGTGCTGTCTTGAGTATTTACTTATTATATATTTCATTATTATTAAAAACTAAATTTCAATTAATTCTAAGTACCTCCTTGTTATTCTATGTCTGAATGCTTACCACGGTCGCGTGCAAACCTTTAAACAATAATTCCTCCAACGAAAACAAAACACAACCTCATCATCATTAGCTCCTCGCAACACAGTTAATACTACTTCCCCAATACTTGGCAAGTTACAACTTTGTCGAAATAAATATTAACCTAGTTTCCGAACTGGCTGCGACTAAGTTGTTCTTTTTCTTATTTAGATACGGTTCCCGCAGCGCCGCGATTCCGGCATCTATGAGTGCCAAGTCGGCACGACTCCGCCCATCGGCCACCGGATGTACCTCTCCGTAGTCGGTAAATATACTTTGGTATTCATATGCTTTTTTACGGTAAAAAGGGCTTACTAGGGTAAATCAACAGGGCGGCCGTTGGCCGCCCCTGATATCGATGTGTAGCTAAAATAATATGGTGACGGCGGATCTGCGCGAGCTTGACGCTGGTGATAGGACCGGTTGCAGTTCTAAGCCCAGAGTGGATTGGAAACTTCACACCACTGAATTACGCGAGCAATGTAACGTACAAGAGAGCAGCGAATGCCAGCATGTATTTAATGGGTGGGTGCGGAGGGGGGTGGTTGCGGGGGAGGGGGTGTTGGGGCTTCAAAGGGGGATGAAAATTTAATTGATTTTGCCGTAGGATGCACCGTTTTCAAGATATTTGTCAAAACACCAGTTCTCGTCCGATTATCGAGGTTAAGCAACGTCGGGCGCGGGCAGTACTTGGATGAGTGACCGCCTGGTTTCATTTTTGTTTTTTTGAATGTTTTGTTATGACGTTGTCACGTTAAACTATCGTCCGTAAACCGACTTTACAGATAACCGGTTTTTTTTAAAACTCAGAAGTGTGCGCAGGGGTCCACCCAACGATCGGCTCCTCTGTTTAAGAGGCTATAGGTCAATTTACTAGGTTTACGGTGAAGTAGATCAATAAAACAATTTATATTCGAAACCTCTACGGACTACATTTATTATGGCATTAGAAACAACTAACAAGTTGCACGAAAGCCATCAAACTTCTGACGCACGCAAGCAATTTCAAACGCTAATATAACTTCGGCAAGATTTAAATTGGATTAGCAATTATCTTCGATAGCTGCAAATTTTAGATAATAATATCGTGAAAACTAATGTGCAAAGTTTTAAGTTTCCTATAATTTCATCCAAGGTTTATTATAAACATTTAAGTAGAATTTCAAATCTAGTTTATGTTCAAACAAAATAAGTTAATTTTGCAGCATCTAAAAAGTACTTTAGCGTTATAAAATTGTATTTTTTATTTTGAAATATAAAAGTTGATCTTATCTTAATTGGCTCCCAACCTTAACATTGTATGAGAATTCTTTTTTATAAAATGTCTGAGCTTTTTAAATGAATATAGTAAATCCTTGGATATCTTATTTCGTTCGTCTGTATTTCGCTTATACTACCATAATATGTAAGTATAAAATAATGTTGTTGCGATGTCGATAGTCAATGGATAGTATAGTGATACTATTATTGCTTTGTATGATATGACACTATCGATAGTATCAGTACAAACACTAACAATAGGATTGATAGTATCGATAGTTTTGCTCTGTCGATAGTTGAACATTGACGATACTGTTGCTTGCTCAATAAAGGGTAATATAGATGATGATTAAATATGTAGTTCATCTATCATAACTTAATAATTATATGTGCATTCCCTGTTAATTCATAAATTAGTTATATTCTTTATTAGGTAGACAATATTTCCACGCGTTCAACGATATTAAACATACTGGTGATGTTACTGGCCTGGTGTCTTTTACTTCCAGTCAATAATATCGAAAGTACGTCGATAAATAAAGGATAGTATCAATAGTATCGACGTTTTTGACGCGACACTATCGATATCGATAATTTCGATCAAGTTGTACATAATATTATCCCCTAATTTACACTACCGATCGACAGCATTACATGACGATATTTTCATCAGAACTATTCGCGCTATCGACTGATTCCCAAGGTAAACTATCTACAGTACTACTATTGAAACAACACTATCTATACACCGTGAAATTTTAGTGGCTGTTTTCCCGAAACGAGGTGATTTAGTTTCGATTGTACAATCGATTTATAATTACTATTTTGACTAGAGTCAAAAATCCAATTGTGAAAAGCGAAAGTCGAAAATGACCGCAAACCAATAGTAACGCTTCGTTGGTACAAGTAGCGTACGATCGTACGATAGGTTAGGTACCAGCGAAGCGTTACTAACTTACTATTGGTTTGCGGTCATTTTCGTCTTTCGTTTTTCACAATTGGATTTTGACTCTAGTCAAAATAGTAATTATAAATCGATTGTACAATCGATATTAAATCACCTCGTTTCGGGAAAACAGCCATTAAAATTTCACGGTGTATACAGTTACACAACTGACTGACTGACTCATATAACCGTAGCCCATATCTCAGGTTGTCATCAACTTTCGGCAAACAAACTTTAATGCCAACTAATTTACAGTCAGCACCATCTGATGGTCACTCGCGTAGTTTGAGCTCAGACCGTGTCGTTTGAGAAGCGAGTCTATCGACATTATAACTCTTCTCATTTTTAGGGTTACGTGCTCAAACGGTGTCACCGGCCATACTATTAATTTATGAGACTCCGCTGTCTGTCCGTCCATTCATTTGTGACAGAGGTCAGAGCTTGAACCGTAATAACACTTGAAATTTTCACCGGTTATGTATTATTGTGGCCGCTAATCAACAAATACTAAAAATAAAATGAAGTTTAAAATTAAAGGGGGTCGTCAATCGTCATACAAGAAACATGTTTTTAGAGCGTTTTTTCTCAACTGCGGCGCTGATTGCTAGGCGACTGCCCGCAGTTGCTAGGCAACGTGAGTGACCCTATGGTGTTATGACTGATACCTAACTAGAAGTTTGCGATTTTGGTGCTTAAATTTAGGAGATTTTTTTACTCATTCTGAGAGGAGGCCTGTGCCCTGCAGTGGGACGTATGTAATCTGGAATGATGATGATGATGATGTTTTTAAAATATGGTATACATAGAAGTTTTTTTTACGTTTACATTTCAGATAGGTACAGGAGTAGGTATATCCACCATAAAAGTGAAACGCTACTAAGCGATGAGCGCGGAATAAATCCACTAACAGGATTATTTTATTTTCTTAGCCTCATTCAAAGCTTTCTCATTGGTAGAGTCTCCTCGAAACACATCTTTAGTGGATACACAGCATTAAGCCATTAGCTACTCAAACAGTGTCAAACAACACATCAAACATGTATTAAGTTCATCCATGCACTTGAATAACACGCATATCCTGAGAGCTTGTAAGCGTTTTAGAGTAGGTAGTTGGGGCAGTTTAAAAATTTGTACAATGTTTCCTTCATAATGTCTAAATATAAAACATGGATTTAGCTGAAGGATAGTAACCAGTCCTTGAATTTAAAAATACCGTCTAGAACAACATAAAGGCTAATTTTATTCCAATATTCCAACGGGATCTAGGTAGAAGCCCAAAATTTTAAACGCTAAAAGTTTAAATTGGATATGTGTGAATCCGCGGGTAAAAACTAGTTTTACTTATTTATTTATTTCAAGGAGAGCAAACAGAAGCAAATGTGTACAAACATGTACTTATAAATGAGATATAAAATTACATACACTTACTCCCTAACTGGTTCCCACTAAAACACTGTAGTCACTCTGTTTAGTTATAATAAGGCCGGCTTGCGCGGACCTGGGTTAGCTACTTAACTCCGAGTTAACTGCTAACCCCGGGCTAACAAGTGTCAAAATGTATATGGAAATGTCATTCTTAACCCGGGGTTAACGATTTAATTTTTTAACCCTAGACTGTGCAAGTGGCCCTAAAGGAGTTATCTGATAATTTTTTTTTTCAAACCTACCTTCTTTTTATACCTTCTCTAAAATGTTTGTCATCTCTAGGACTATCTTAACATGACAACTAATCGATTGATAACTAATAACGCCTTAATTGGTTCAATAGGCGTTGGAATGATGGATCACACACAGACATCTTCATAAATTGGCTAAAACTAATCCTACTAAGAAAACAAAAGAGAAAGTTTGTGAAAATGTTTGGATGTTTTGATGTTTGTTAGTCAGTCACGCCATAAAGATTTAGCGGATTTTTATTTAATTTGTGTATAAAATACCTGACTTTTAATAACGTATCATTTTATTCTAAGTGCGTTATTAAAAAATTATCCTATTCTATTCTATATAGATAAAACTTGGCGTATGGATAGACAAATATCTGGATTGACAAATCGCCCATCCCTATTAAAACCGTCGGATCTGCAAATCTGCCATTTTCTTTTTATTTCATTAATAGACCTAGAAAAAAATCATCCCCTGAAAAAAAATCTTTAGTTTTATGGATAATTTATGAAATACGCAAATTAAAAACTTCGGATGTTGCTTTATGCGTCCGTTAACAATGTCGGATGTTTACTATCCGGCAATTTTAACGGGGCGAGGGAGAGGCCGATAGAACCACTGGTTGAGGCTAATTATCCCAAAAGCTAGAAATGATAGTAAAATCTGTTCTTGTCTAACAGAGCCATTGACAACGATACTGGGTGGCCCGGAGCTGTTCATCAACATGGGAAGCACCATCAACCTGACGTGTGTGGTGCAACACTCGCCGGAACCACCTCCAGCCATCCATTGGACCCACAATGAGGAGGTAGGTCTTCAAATCCTTATTGTTACTACTAACGACCGGGAATGTAATGATGGATATAACAACATTTGATATATTTTCAAATGGTATAATCACTCATTTGATATAAATAACGTTTGGTAAAATTTTAAAATATAAATATAATTTTCTATGGTATAACGTTATTATATATTTTGGTTTTACATCTCGTGAGACGCAACCATTTGTTTTGTGTAGGGGGTTGCAGTTCTAACCTAACCTAACCTACTTTTCTGGCATTTAATACAACCATTATTTATTATATAACCATCATTATATTATCTTATGAACGTTATATGAAAAGTTGATTATATCAAATGATAATATATTAAGTGTTGTTATAGGATTCAATAATTATATCAAATACAAATACAAATATTTTATTTAGCCAAAAAAATGCTTATTTCTACTTACATAATTAATTACATGGTTAAAAAACCAAAGGCAGATTAAGCGTCAACTGACCCCCGTACTAGTATAAACTGAATAAAATATAGTATAAATATAGTATAAACTAGTGTAATTGAGCGTTATAGCGACTGAAGTTATATCAAAAGTTTTTATAGCGATCGTTGCGCGCCCCTAACGACCGAATGCCCATGGGGAGACAAAACCTGCGAAACAAGAGGTCGATTTTCGGAAGGGGCAGATTTGAAAAATGTCGTATCAGTCGGAAGACGTATGCTGCTGGATAGGCATTTCGCATAGATATTCACGCTGAAGAAATTCAATCATCATCATCATCATCATCATTTCAGCCGAAAGACGTCCACTGCTGAACATAGGCCTCCCCCAAAGCTCAGCCGAATAACTTTCTGCGATCTTCGTCAGATCCTCCTTCTCCAAGCACTAAAACATGTTCCTCCATTAGGGCTAAACTCATGCGCTTAAATGGGCAATTTTATTTTTTGTTGTTACATTTTGACTTTTTTTAAATCCGGAAAGTTTTATGTGATTTCTGCTCAGAATCACGAGCTCTTTCGATCCTACTAGGGAATAAAAGTGTCCCAAAACTTTCATATAATCTTCGATTCTTCCATTCCGTTGCGGTCATATAAAAAAGTCTATGAAAAGTCTATGCGCTTTATCACTGCCTAAATGTGATTATAACAGACTGAAGTGTACGATGTATGGGAAAGATTCGTCGCTAACTTCTAGACCAGTGGTGGTGTAGGGGTAAGCACGCAGCACGGAACGCTGAGGACCTGGGTTCGATTCCCAGCATTGGTCTTTTTTCTGGGGTTTTTTCTGTGCATCTATATTTCAGTTTGTATTTAGTTTGAAATCTATGAAAAATGGTAACGGAACGGGAAAAAAAACTTAAGACACTTTTTTTCCGTAGTAGAATCGAAAGAGCTCGTGATTCTGAGCAGAAATCACATAAAACTTTCCGAATTAAAAAAAACCGCCCAAGTGCGAGTCAGACTCGCGCATCGTGGGTTCCGTACAAATTTATATGTATCTATGAAAATCCAGTCTTAGCAGACCCCTGCTCCCAAGCAAAATGTGCGCAGTGTGGGATCATTGTAGATTGGGTCTTGATATAGACAGACAGATAAAAAAATTTATGCTTTTCGCAATTTTTCCTTTATCTGTGCTATAAGACCTTGCTTCGTGCCAAATTTCAAGGTTCTGAGTTCACGGGAAGTACCCTGTAGGTTTTGATTCCCTTGCGAGTTTCGAAAATTTGCGGAAAATTGCGGCATAAACGGCTGTATCTTTTGATTACGTTGGCTTAAAAGTTTGATTTTTTCACAGCTCTAAGGGACCGTAGACCTGAGTATTTGATATAAATTTCAGCTTGATAACTCTACGCGTTCCTGAGAAAAAGGGTCTTGACAGACAGACGGACGGACGGACGGACAACAAATTGATCCTTTAAGGGTTCCGCTTTTTCCTTTCGAGGCGCGGAACCCTAAAAAAGTCAAAAGGTACAAAAAAAATAAAATTGCCCAAATATTCATTTTCAACCCAGATAAATCTAGAAGTTTGATTCACACGCAATAAACCTATCAAAAGTCTAATGGACTGTTCGAAAACCAATCAATGATCGAGCATCAACGGAATCAAAAACTGTTGCGTTCCGATGAAATGAATCCCGAATATTATCCGATCGTTGAATTGCATCATCCCGGTCTATATACGTTCCACTGCAGGGCACAGGCCTCCTCTCAGAATGAGAGAGCTCGGGCCGTAGTTCCACGCGGGCCCAGTGCGGATCGGAAACTTCACACATACCATCGAATTTCTTCGCAGGTGTATGCAGGTTTCCTCACGATGCTTACGACGTTTATATTACCACTTACCTCTAAATATAAGGGGCTCATTAAAAGTAATAGTAGCTCACGTCCCTTAGAAAATAATTATGTCTAAAATAAGAGAGGTAGTACAAAAATCGAAAGACCAAAATATGGGCTGGCACCTTTGAGGTATTCCCAATTAAAATCTATTGTTCTGGCATGTGGCCCTCCCTCTTGCACCTAGTCTATTTAGAAATGCTACAATTATTCTAAAAATATTATTACAGATAATTACTGATTCAATGATAGAGATAATAAATACTTACAATTATTCTAAAACTTTATTTAATCGACCATTGTGCCACTTTGTGGCGTACCGGCTAAAGAGTCCAGCTAATGCACGGATTGCGGAATTGTGATTTAATTGATTGGATTAATTCCACTAAGTAGATAAGCTTACCTCATTATGGATAAATTTGGATAATAATTACAGGGGATTGCTGTGTGGCTGGGCGGAATTTACGTTAATTACATATTACATAGCTTACATGTGTAAAATGATCGACTGACTGATTGATTAACATACAACTCATAGCCTAAGCTGTTAGAGCTAGAGACTTGAAATTTGGTAGACATATATCTTAATGGTAACAAAAGTGCATTGAGAAGGTATTTTTCAAAATACACACAAGATAGAGAAATCAACAAACTACAAAATTCTTCGTGTTATTGTTAAGCTGCACCACAAACTTTTATTCTGCGCGGACGAAGTTGGGAGAAACAGTCTATTTATTCAAAAACATAAATGGGCCTTATAAGAAAGCTCAAAGTCACTCAGAGGGCGATGGAGAGGGCTATGCTCGGAGTTTCTCTGCGGGATCGCATTAGAAATGATGAAATCCGCACAAGAATTAAAGTCACCGACATACTTAGCTCGAAGAATCGCCAGACTCAAGTGGTAGTGGGCAGGGCACATCGAACTAAAGGCCGATGGGGCAAAAAGGTTCTCGAGTGGCGTGCACGGACCGGAAGACGCAGTGTAGGTTGACCTGCATCAAGATGGAGCGACGACGTGGTTAAGATTGCGGGAACGCGTTGGATGCGGATGGCATGGGACCGATCTGGTTGGCGAGCCTTGGGGAGGCCTATGTTTAGCAGTGGACGTCTTTTGGCTGAAATGATGTATGTATGTTTGGACGATTGACACAAGTTTTGACCTAGACCCAAACTAAGCAAAGCTTGTACTTGTTGTAAACATAAAAAATGGGCCTTCTAATTTAAGTGGGGACTTCAGAAACATCGACTTCTTTTTCTATTTTGTTTACTCCAGTTTAAATCTTTAAAAACTTAATTTTCTATTTTTTCTCCTATCTATACCTGTTTCCAAGTGTTTTATTAATTCAATACCATCCTACCACTTAAACTTATGACTCTGCCAAAGTTAAACATGTTAGCTATGAAGTATCTTTTTGTATTTATGTTTTCAACATCATTTTTTTTTTATTACTTTTACGGTCATCCCGTGAAATCATTTATATTTAGTACTAAATTCAAACTGAAATATAAATGCACAGAAAAAACCCCAGAAAAAATACCAATGCTGGGAATCGAACCCAGGTCCTCAGCATTCCGTGCCGTGTGCCATACCCCTACACCACCACTGGTCTAGAGATTAGACACGAATTTTTCCTATACATCATACATTTCAGTCTGCTAAATCATCACCTTATGCAGTGACAAGCGCACATTTATATTACACCCTCTATCGAGAGATTTTAACAATCCTTCGGAACTAACCGCTCACCTGGACAAGAGATGGCGCTACTGTGCAACTTTAAACAAGTTAGCTATGAAGTATCTTTTTGTATTTATTTTTTCAACTTCATTTTTTTTATTACTTTTACGGTCATCCCGTGAAATCATTATTTCGTACTAAATACAAACTGAAA
Source organism: Archips crataeganus (assembly GCA_947859365.1). Taxonomy (NCBI): domain Eukaryota; kingdom Metazoa; phylum Arthropoda; class Insecta; order Lepidoptera; family Tortricidae; genus Archips; species Archips crataeganus. The sequence continues at coordinate 16,974,951 of OX402062.1, read as the reverse complement.
TATAAATGCACAGAACAGACTGAAATGTATGATGTATAGGAAAAATTCGTGTCTTATCTCTAGACCAGTGGTGGTGTAGGGGTATGGCACACGGCACGGAATGCTGAGGACCTGGGTTTCGATTCCCAGCATTGGTCTTTTTTCTGGGGTTTTTTCTGTGCATCTATATTTCAGTTTGTATTTAGTACGAAATATCTGCCAAAGTTAACCCCACGTTATTTCGTAGCCAAATAGTGAATATAAAGTTGAAAACACAAAACGCTCTGAACCGCAAACTGGAGGACGTTTCATTAAACGATCGTGTTGAATTGAAACTTTGAATTTATACAACACCGCAACATCTGTAATTGAACCGAACATGCCAAACGAGGTTTTCAGTATGCAGAAGCTACGGTCCGACAAGCACGTTTGGGCTCATTTTCTGCGGCACCGCCAACACTTTTAGACGCATTGTGTTGCAAAGCTTTGTGGCATGGCAGAATCAAATCGAATTATGCCGTTTGATGACGTTGTTGCGGAGAGAATCGATGGTGGTTACAGGCTTGGAATGCCTTGCATCTGTCAGCGCGAGTTAATTAGGGTAGTATTTTTCAGGACTTAATATACATAAATACAGGGTAATTTTTTAATAAGTGCACTAAATATTTGATTCGCTATGGTTAATCAATAAAAGTTGTGTTATTTTTACTTTAGCTTAAAAAAATATTACAGATAATTACTGATTCAATGATAGAGATAATAAATACTGATAAACAAATTACCTTGTATATTGGAAGTCCCAAATTCAATTCTGTGCCACATTAATGACAATAGTCTTGGAATCAAGCGTGGTGTCGCAGACTTGTGGCATGGTAGTACCAAATCTAATTCTATTTGGAATGATGGTGGCGTCACAAAGATGTAAGGAATGGTTAAGTGCCAAATCTAAAAAAAAAGCAAAAAACAAATGTTTGGACCCTGGGAACTTAAGGTTATATTCATCTGTTGTTTAGTCTCCATACCATAAGCTTTGCTTGCTTGAGAACTATATAACTATGAATTGGTTGTTGGTTCCAACGGAAGACCAGCGTCAAGATTGACTTCATGTGAGATGGGACCATTTCGTGACAATATTTGTCTCAGTTTCATTTTCTTTGTTTTTATAAAAATGTCACGAATAAATATTTATCTTTCTTTCATTTATTTTTGCTCACTGTTCCGTGATATTCAGTTAATTAAGTATTTAGTCATGTCGATTGCTTCTACATTTTCAACTTATGCCAGCGTAGCATGTTGTCGCACCACATACAAATCGCAAAATTGGCGTCGTTCGAAAAGTTCCCGAGTTTTGTTTACAGGCAAAACTCGGGAAGTCGACTATTTGAACCAATGCCAGGATGAGCCGCAACACAGTCTGCCAGAAAATAAAATTGTCCACTTTTGACTTTAGTAATAAATTGCACCTAATGCTCTAGTTTAAAAGTCGACGCTGGAATTGGCCTGTCAAGAATCGGTGCATTTGACAGGCTGGTTTGTGTTCGACATGATATTGATGTAGCATAGATTTTTCATTTCTTAAGTCACCTTCTTAATTTTTTTTGATGGCGGGGGAGATATTATGACACTAGTTGTCTTTTATTGAGGGAGTGCGGGGCTAAAGATTTATAATTATTATGTGATCGGTCAAGTTCAGCAACACTGCTTAATATTTCTCACACTTTATAATTTTGAAGAAGCTTTACCTACCACAAATTTGAATTCTGCGCGGACGGATGCACGGGCAAAAGCTAATACTAAAATGTGTTTGCTTGAATAATCCTCTCTAATATACCTGGTCCAAAATGAATTCTTGAGGCGAAATAATATAAGTGGAAAAATCGGCCAAGTGCAAGTTGAACTCGAAATTGATGTGTTCCTCCCTACCATGGAATAGTTTAGATTGTAAAACATAATATATTTAATGTAACTAAAAATAAAACAATTACGAATAAATACCAGTGAATAAAACTTAACTATAAACTAAATATCTATATTAGATTAGATTTAGATTTATATTAAATAATAATTCACTACAGTAGCCAGAATAATCCTTGTCGTAATTTGTTGCGGTTTAATGGTTCTGATACGATTAAACTGATCAAGTGTTGCCATACATACTTCCGGTTTGTATCTACCTAGGTTTTGTTGCGAACTCCATTTTCCGCTGGCGTTCGTGTCATCACAATGTGTTTTTTTTTTTTTTTTGTGTTTAGTTTTTAGATGGGTCCCACTGAAAAACAGCGTTGCGGGTGCGGCTTGCCGCAACATTATGCTGAGTGGGGCCCAATTATTTATACTATTCGATGATTTTTATTTGTATCTTTTCCTGTCAACTGTGTTTCCTGTGTATCGAATATGTAAAAATAAACATTATAAATGAAATCGAAAAGAACTCACATTACTTTTATTTTGATCTTATTTTCACTCAGTTTTCTTGTGCTGTGGTATAGAGCTTGAATTATTTTCATCCACTCTGTCTTGGACAGTTTGGAGTCAACTCTTCCCACCTACCCTCAACATCACATCCTATGCTTAAAAAAAAATGCAAAGTTAGTTCAGAGGGAATTTCTTTTCTTACATCATTTATGGGCCTCATAAGAAACTCTAAGTCACTCAGGGGGCGATGGAGAGGGCTATGCTCGGACTTTCTCTGCAGGACCGCATTAGAAATGATGAAATCCGCGCAAGAACTAAAATCACCGACAGCTCGAAGAATCGCCAGACTCAAGTGGCAGTGGGCACTGGGCAGGGCACATCGCTCGTAAAACTGATGGGCGATGGGGCAAAAAGGTTCTCGAGTGGCGTCCACGGACCGGAAGATGCAGTGTAGGTAGGTCTCCAACAAGAGCGACAACCTGCTTAAGGTTGCGGGATAGCGTTGGATGCGGATGGCACGGGACCGATCTGTTTGTCAAGCCTTGGGGGAGGCCTATGATCAGCAGTGGACGGCAGTGGCAGTGGGCAGCCAAAAGGCTGAAATGATAATGATGATGGTGATGAATTATAATTAATATTAGAACACTATTACTTTCATGTAACTAAATATTGTTCTCATTAGTTATGCTTCGGCGCCACGCGCCACGCAACAATGTTATCATTAATCCAACCGCGTTCATTAAAGTAATACGTTTGATATTTAAGACTATTAATTACTTACCCAGACGAGCTTCTGTTGAGGTGAGGAATTCTCGTTATTTGAGATTTCATTTCGCCAGCTCTCATCATTTAAGTAAACCTTCTAAGTCTTCACAACCTAATTCTTTCAAAAAATGTTAAAGAACGGTTATGCAGTTATTCGAGGGTTCTCTTCCCTATTTTCAATAAGTTTTTCATTAGTCAGCTCTCTGCTGAAAGGAAATTACTTGGAACCAGCCATCATCATCATATCAAGTTAAGTATGAAGTATCTTTTTCTATTTTATTTTTTATTTTCTTCAACTTCATTTTTTTATTACTTATAAGTTAAGTATTTTTTTATTACTTCACGGGATGATCGTATACGATCATCCCGTGAAACCATATATTTCAAACTAAATACAAACTGAAATTGTAAACTGAACTTGTAAAAGTTGGCCTAGTAGCGCCATCTCTTGGTCCAGGTGAGCGGGTAGCTCCGAAGGAGTGTTGAAGTCTCTCGGTAGAGGGCATAACATAGATGTGCGCTTTATCACTGCCTAATGTGATTATAACAGACTGAAGTGTACGATGTATGGGAAAAGATTCGTCGCTAACTTCTAGACCAGTGGTGGTGTAGGGGTAAGCACGCAGCACGGAACGCTGAGGACCTGGGTTCGATTCCCAGCATTGGTCTTTTTTCTGGGGTTTTTTCTGTGCATCTATATTTCAGTTTGTATCATCATATCAGCAAGCTATAAGACGTCCACTGCTTGACAAGGCCACGTCTAAAGAGTTCCACAACTATGTGTTCTACGCTGCCTGCGTCCATAGTGGTTCCTGCTACCTTTACCAGATTGTCGGTCCACCTTTTTGGGGCCTTCCCATGACACATCTTCCAGTCATATACAGTCAAGGAAACTGAATCGCGCCATCAACCCAGCCTATATACGTCCCACTACAGGGCACAGACCTCCTCTCAGAATGAAAAGGCTCAAGCCGTAGTACCCACGCGAGCCCAGTGCGGATTGGGAACTTCTCACACACCATTGAATTTCTTCTCAAATGTGTGCAGGTTTCTTCACGATGTTTTCCTTCACTGTCAAAGCTCATGGTAAATTTCAAAATGTAATTTTGCACATTAATTCCGAAAAAATCAGAGGTGCGAGCACGGATTCGAACCCACGACCCTCTGCTTGAAAGTCAATAGGTCAAACTACTAGGCCACCACGGCGTACTACTGAATCGCGTACCAGACTGCAACCTATTCGCTGAAAAAGTTATGTTAACATTTCATACATCTGCCAAAGAAATCATTTTGAAATTGATTGTGAAATGGTTCTACTCTGGTACGTTATTCAGTTGCCTGACTATACAATACATAAAAAGTTGTTAGATCAATAAATAGTATATATTAGTAGTGATTGTCATTAATAATAATAATCATAATTTAGAAAAATTAAAGCAGTGAAAATAAACGGATCACTCACGTCTCAAAACGTCAGTGCACGTTTGGCAGCCGCCGTGATGTGCGATTCCGAGAGGAAGGGCTACGGATTAGCCCGAAACATGTCGAGTTAAACTCGTTTTGAGACGTGAGTGATCCGTTTATTTTCACTATAAGTGAGTCTCACGGTAGTTTCATGTTTAAAATTAAAGCAGATAGAGGATTTCGAATATCTTTGTCGTTTTGCCTGTAATTTTCACATAAAAACAATGTGCCGCGTAAGGCGTAGTTTTATATCCATTCGAATTGATCTCTACACACTCGGAAAACATGCGTTCAGTGAACCGGAATAGAGACATTGCGTTCGTAGCAGGGTGCCGTAAGAATATGGATGTTCTTACAGTATTACGTCCACAACATACGTGTATCTTTATCTGCAATAACAAACAAAATACGGGTTGCAACGCATAAAACTTCACGGTAACATTAACATTTTTTCCTACTCCTGTACTTTTATCTGGTTTTTACATGGTCGGTCGCGAACAAATATATAAGAACATAGATAATATGACTTCAGAAAGTCTATACTTAATCTATTCGCCATAACAGCACTTGTGTCGTAATGTCGTTATTACGATACACCTAGCTGCCACATTATATTAAATGTAGGGTACACTCAACACTAAAGCCCAGTTTAGACCTGCTGAGTTGAGTAGAGTAGGGTACAGTCGGGTATAGTAGGGTAAAATAGGGTACAGTCGGGTACAGTCGGGTACAGTCGGGTACAGTAGGGTAAAATAGGGTACAGTCGGGTACAGTAGGGTAAAATAGGGTACAGTAGGGTACAGTCGGGTGCAGTCGGGTACAGTAGGGTAAAATAGGGTACAGTCGGGTACAGTAGGGTAAAATAGGGTACAGTAGGGTACAGTCGGGTACAGTCGGGTACAGTAGGGTAAAATAGGTACAGTCGGGTACAGTCGGGTACAGTAGGGTAAAATAGGGTACAGTCGGGTACAGTCGGGTACAGTAGGGTAAAATAGGGTACAGTCGGGTACAGTAGGGTAGAATAGGGTACAGTTGGGTACAGTAGGGTACAGTCGGGTACAGTCGGGTACAGTAGGGTAAAATAGGGTACAGTAGGGTACAGTCGGATACAGTAGGGTAAAATAGGGTACAGTAGAGTACAGTAGGGTAAAATAGGGTACAGTAGAGTACAGTCGGGTACAGTAGGGTAAAATAGGGTACAGTAGGGTACAGTCGGAAACAGTAGGGTAAAATAGGGTACAGTCGGGTACAATAGGGTAAAATAGGGTACAGTAGAGTACAGTCGGGTACAGTAGGGTACAGTAGGGTAAAATAGGGTACAGTCGAGTACAGTCGGGTACAGTAGGGTACAGTAGGGTAAAATAGGGTACGTAGAGTACAGTCGGGTACAGTAGGGTAAAATAGGATACAGTAGGGTACAGTCGGGTACAATAGGGTAAAATAGGGTACAGTAGAGTACAGTCGGGTACAGTAGGGTACAGTAGGGTAAAATAGGGTACAGTAGAGTACAGTCGGGTACAGTAGGGTACAGTAGGGTAAAATAGGGTACGTAGAGTACAGTCGGGTACAGTAGGGTAAAATAGGATACAGTAGGGTACAGTCGGGTACAATAGGGTAAAATAGGGTACAGTTGGATACAGTCGGGTACAGTAGGGTAAAATAGGGTACAGTCAGGTACAGTCGGGTACAGTAGGGTAAAATAGGGTACACTAGGGTACAGTCGGGTACATCGGGTACAGTAGGGTACAGTAGGGTACTGTCGGGTACAGAAGGGTAAAATAGGGTACAGTCGGGTACAGTAGGGTAAAATAGGGTACAGTAGAGTACAGTCGGGTACAGTCGGGCACAGTCGGGTACAGTAGGGTAAAATAGGGCACAGTCGGGTACAGTAGGGTAAAATAGGGTACAGTAGGATACAGTCGGGTACAACAGGGTAAAATAGGGTACAGTTGGGTACAGTCGGGTACAGTAGGGTAAAATAGGGTACAGTAAGGTAAAATAGGGTTCAGTAGGGTATAGTCGGGTACAGTCGGGTACAGTAGGGTAAAGTACCCTACTGTACCCAAATGTACCCTACTGTACCCTACTGTACCCTATTTCACCCGACTGTACCCGACTGTACCCCATTTTACCCTACTGTATCCGACTGTACCCTACTGTACCCTATTTCACCCGACTGTACCCTACTGTACCCGACTGTACCCCATTTTACCCTACTGTACCCGACTGTACCCGACTGTACCCTACTGTACCCTATTTTACCCTACTGTTCCCGACTGTATCCCATTTTACCCTACTGTACCCGACTGTACCCTACATTAGGGTACAGTACAGTACAGTAGATGAACTAAAACAATTACTTTGCTCACCCGCGACCTTACAATAGTTACGTTTATGCAAGAAATGTGCGTTCATGCAGTTCCTCCACCTCCACACTGTACAGTACAGTAGAAGTAGAGTCGAGTCGTAGGAAAAATATTGTATGCAACGGTGTATAATTTGGTCTTAACGGCTCGTGCCGTTTTCCATTGCGATACTCGCAATACAACAGTTGCATAAAATATTGTATGCAACGGTGTATAATTTGGTCTTAACGGCTCGTGCCGTTTTCCATTGCGATACTCGCAATACAACAGTTGCATAAAATATTGTATGCAACGGTGTATAATTTGGTCTTAACGGCTCGTGCCGTTTTCCATTGCGATACTCGCAATACAACAGTTGCATAAAATATTGTATGCAACGGTGTATAATTTGGTCTTAACGGCTCGTGCCGTTTTCCATTGCGATACACGCAATACAACAGTTGCATAAAATATTGTATGCAACGGTGTATAATTTGGTCTTAACGGCTCGTGCCGTTTTCCATTGCGATACTCGCAATACAACAGTTGCATAAAATATTGTATGCAACGGTGTATAATTTGGTCTTAACGGCTCGTGCCGTTTTCCATTGCGATACTCGCAATACAACAGTTGCATAAAATATTGTATGCAACGGTGTATAATTTGGTCTTAACGGCTCGTGCCGTTTTCCATTGCGATACTCGCAATACAACAGTTGCATAAAATATTGTATGCAACGGTGTATAATTTGGTCTTAACGGCTCGTGCCGTTTTCCATTGCGATACTCGCAATACAACAGTTGCATAAAATATTGTATGCAACGGTGTATAATTTGGTCTTAACGGCTCGTGCCGTTTTCCATTGCGATACTCGCAATACAACAGTTGCATAAAATATTGTATGCAACGGTGTATAATTTGGTCTTAACGGCTCGTGCCGTTTTCCATTGCGATACTCGCAATACAACAGTTGCATAAAATATTGTATGCAACGGTGTATAATTTGGTCTTAACGGCTCGTGCCGTTTTCCATTGCGATACTCGCAATACAACAGTTGCATAAAATATTGTATGCAACGGTGTATAATTTGGTCTTAACGGCTCGTGCCGTTTTCCATTGCGATACTCGCAATACAACAGTTGCATAAAATATTGTATGCAACGGTGTATAATTTGGTCTTAACGGCTCGTGCCGTTTTCCATTGCGATACTCGCAATACAACAGTTGCATAAAATACTATAAAGGTACTTCAATGATATCCTTGAAAGTGTATTCTGTCATTTGCTTAGATTTTCTTCCAAGGTAGTAAGAAATTTTGTTTCAATGTAACCAAGTTATTTGAAATTTTGAGTTAGGATATAATAATAATAAATTCAGCCCCACAGTAATACTGAACCAAATATGCGGCCAATACAAACGCTGTTTGTTGTCAAATTACCACTACATTACACATCTTACATCACTGTCTTTTCAGTTCCCTTATATGTTTTTAGGGAAATTTGTTCCCAGCAGTAGACTACTTATAGGCCGATGATGATCACAATCTTATCAAAATCAAATCGTTTAATTTGTGAGAAGGCCGCAAGGCGCAAAAGGTTCTGTTACATGTCTTTTTAGGGTTCCGTACCTCAAAAGGAAAAAATGGAACCCTTATAGGATCAATTTGTTGTCCGTCCGTCCGTCTGTCCGTCTGTCCGTCCGTCCGTCCGTCTGTCAGTCCGTCCGTCTGTCAAGACCCTTTTTCTCAGGAACGCGTGGAGGTATGAAGCTGAAATTTATATCAAATACTCAGGTTTACTGTCCCTTGGAGCTGTGAAAAAATCAAACTTCTAAGCTAACGTAACCAAAAGATACAGCCGTTTATGCCGCGAATTACCGCAAATTATCGAAACGCGCAAGGGTATCAAAACCTACAGGGTACTTCCCGTGAACTCAGAATCTTGAAATTTGGTACGAAGCAAGGTCTTATAACACAGATAAAGGAAAAATTGCGAAAACCCACACTGCGCACATTTTGCTTAGGAGCAGGGGGTCTGATAAGACTGGATATTCATAGATACTTATAAATTTGTACGGAATCCTCGGTGCGCGAGTCTGACTCGCACTTGGCCGGTTTTTTAAACCACCAGCGTTTACGTAAAGACCATCGTAGCCAAGAATAATGCGCTGCAAGAAACTTGGCAGGCAGTAATTTTTCCACATAAAAATTATGTTACAATTCACTCAAGTAAATAGAAATACAATTGGCTAAGTAAAGTTTTTTGAAGAGGTGCTAATTATATTTTTTTTCGACAGTCGGCGTTCTGGAGATCGAAAAACTGCAGCTGTTTTATTTTTATCTCCTATTGTTTACTGGATATATTTTTTTGAGTGTTTGAGATGACATTTGTGAGATTTTATGGTTGACAAGCCGTTCGTGCTCAGAACTTAGTAGAAACAGAAAAAAAACCGAAGTGAATTGTCACTGCTGTCAATGTCAAATCGTTTGCGTTTCGTTTGCTTTGCGTTTTGGTGTGCTCAGTGTGATTTTTTGACTATTTTTATCGACAATTTTTATTTCAATTTTACCGCATTTCTCCACGTCCTATGCACAATAATAGGATCACGATTGAATACTTTCGATCACTATTTTGGAACTGCTTCTTGGACAACGCAAAGCAAACGAAACGCAAACGGTTAGTTTTCATTTCACATTGACAGAAGCGACAGTTGAATTCGTTTTTTTTTTCTATTTCTTCTTAGTACTGAGCACGAACCGCTTGTCAGCCATAAAATCTCACAAATGTCATCTCGAACACTTAAAAAAATATTTCCAATAAATAAAAGGAGATAAAAATAAAACAGCTGCAGTTTCTTGGTGTTGAAGTCGACCACTGTCGAAAAAAAATATAATTAGCATCTCTTCAAAAAACTTTACTTAGCCAATTGTCGATTCACGTAGTGCAATGAAATTAATATTATCTTTATTTCCATAGGAAATCAACTATGACTCCCCTCGTGGTGGAGTTTCAGTGATTACGGAGAAGGGAGAGACGACCACGTCTCATCTGCTGGTGCAAAGAGCGAAGGCACCAGACTCTGGCCGGTATACCTGTGCCCCGGCCAATGCCAACCCAAGATCTGTGCTGGTACATGTACTGAGCGGTAAGTGTCTACTTCATCAACCCATCCTATAGACGTCCCATTGCGCACAGGACTCATCACATAATATAAGAAAAACATCTCGAGGAAACCTGCGAATAGTTTCACAGTTGTGCGTGAAGTTTCCAATCCGGACTGGGTATACGTGGATCAAGACCGCTTATTCGGAGAGAACGCTTGTGCCATGCAGTGGGACGTATATTAGGACGAGATGTGTTAGATGTGAATATCCTGTTAGTTTACTTTGACTTTCTTTTAGCTCTTCTCTCTCTTTTAGCTCTATGAACCAAACTATCTATCATCATTATTACCTTCGTGATAAATGACTGTTACCAGCATTGAGGAGAAATCCTAACGGGAAGAAAGCTCCGAAAGTTTTTATTAGTTCGTGAATTAAGAGGAGTCATTCGTTTTTATGCCAATTTTTCTTTCAATGCTTTTACCGTTGTATATTCTATTGAATCATGATATCGAAAGCACGATTAAGTTTTAATTTTCTCTGTATGATTGACCTCCAAAGTATTGTCCAAAAATATTTTTCACGACACTGCTCGAAAATGTGGCCATAGATAACCTAAATCCAGTACTCAAAACTGCCTATATATGTACATTTAACAGCTGACTCATTTATGGCGCACAAACACGACAACAAAGTTACACTAATCGAAAACAGGACGTATCAGTATATGTATTTCATTATACGATACGACTTTTTGAAAGATAATTTCTGAATTTCATTCCTGGCGTGCTGAAACGACATTATTGGACCAATCAACAGTAATCGTCTGCTGCATGCGATGGATGGATGGATGAATGGATGGACGGACGGACGGACGTACGGACGGACGGACGGACAGACGGACTGGATGGACGGATGGACGGGATGGACGGGATGGACGGGATGGACGGGATGAACAGAATGGACGGATGGACAGATGGACGGGATGGTCAGGATGGACGGATGGACGGATGGACGGGATGGACGGGATGGACGGAATGGACGGATGGACGGGATGGATGGACGGATGGACGGATGGACGGAATGGACGGGATGGACGGGTTGGATGGGATAGACGGGTTGGACGGGATGGACGGGATGGACGGGATGGACGGGTTGGACGGGATGGACAGGATGGATGGGATGGACGGGACGGATGGACGGGATGGACGGAATGGACGGGATGGCCGGAATGGACGGGATGGACGGGATGGACGGGTTGGACGGGATGGACAGAATGGACGGATGGGCAGATGGACGGGATGGACAGGATGGACGGATGGACGGATGGACGGGATGGACGGGATGGACGGAATGGACGGATGGACGGGATGGATGGACGGGATGGACGGGATGGACGGGATGGACGGGATGGACGGGATGGACAGAATAGACGGATGGGCAGATGGACGGGATGGACGGGATGGACGGGACGGATGGACGGATGGACGGGATGGACGGGATGGACGGGATGGATGGATGGACGGGATAGACGGGATAGATGGACGGATGGTCGGATGGACGGGATGGACGGGATGGACAGGATGGACGGGATGGACGGGATGGATGGATGGATGATTATGATGATGATGATGATAATGATTTCCTCGCATTAGTCGTGAAAAGCACAATGTTTAGTCTCGGCCAAAAGTGCAATAGATGGACTCGTACTTTCGAGGGCCTCCGCTACGCGTCGGCCCTCAAACAAACTCGTCCATCTATTGCTTACTTTCCAGCCTCTACAACAATGTACTATTATTTTGCAAATTAACTTATTGCGAAATTATAAAAATTTATACTACTTTTATTAGCATTTATAGTATCTTATGTTTATGTGTTTAGCAAATTATGATAAATCATTTGATTCAATATAAGTATGCTTTTGGGTTTTTAAACTGATCTGACTACATCCGCATAAATTTTTACTAACTTTATGTGCTTTCTTGTGCGATCAAGTGCAAGAATAAGCATCGATTTAATCCTCCCACCTTTATATACCTATACCTTAATTCGACGACATAAGAGCTATGGGACATATTTATGAGCAAGTTGTGTGCACCCATATTTTTAAACTTGACTGTACGTAAGGTGGGTCTGAAACGACTGCACAGATTTTAAAAACTCTTTTACTACAGAGTTACAGACACTATCCCTGATCGACATTAGCTACTTTTATCCCGGGAAAACGCAAAGTTCGCGTGGGACCTATCCGAATTGATGGGCAATAGCATTTTTTATGTTACGGGCCCTACGAAACATACTTTGTAAGTTTCTCGCAACTCCCCAATTGACTTGAACTTGTATGCATGCGAATTTTGTCGGTGGCTCTGCATCTGGTGGATCCCAGCGTAATAATCTTCCAAGATCGTAAAAACTTTCATTAGAATACTTACATCTTTTACAATGTAAGAAATTGCACTTCAAAGTGGAAATATAAAAATATGTATGCCGTAACATTTTATAATGCTCTCTATTTTGACCTGCGAAGGGGGTAATATTATGGGAGTGGATGATCATGTATTTGTAGGTGTACTTTTAATAGTGTCACTGTTCACAAGTATTGTGTTAAAATAAGAATAGAGTCGTATAAATTCACATAACACATGATTTATAATAACTTAAAACAGGGGCTAAATTCAGGAATAGCCCAACACGGTTTTCGAGCGGTAATTCAATCGTTTGGGAGAGGATAGGAATGGGCTGAGCTTGGGATGAGCTTTATTTTCCTGTTAATTCGCTTTCTATATAAATAAATGAATAAATAAATAAGGCTCATCCCAAGCTCAGCCCAAACCTCTCGCAACCAGTGATTTTTGGCGTTTCTGAATAGCAGTTCATCCCTAACCTCTCGCAAACGATTGAATTACCGCTCGCAAACCGTGTTGCGCCGTTCCTGAATTTAGCTCCTGGTGAGTTCCACTCCACCATTCTGCATCGTGCACAGTTGCATCGTGAACAGTACATAAATTGAAACTAATCAAATCGGTTCCAGTAGTAATTATGAGTTGAGTTTTAGATTTTTTAATGAGTACAAAAATGAATAGGTACAGTTCAATGAATAAAAAAATGGCGATGTTAAAAGACAGACATAAAGCTTAAAACGAACAAGAACAATTAGTATAGTTATTCAGAGAAAAAACAGTTATGGCAAATGATCATTATGGCAAACGTTACATTATGACTTTTAGTATTTATGGATCCCAATCTTAAAATTTGCATCCTTATTATAATATCTTCCTAAACAGTCCCCTAACATTGTCTTTTGCTCTCAGGAGAACATCCAGCGGCCATGCAGCATGGCGGTCAGCTGCGTCTCCAATACCCGCTCTCAGCTGCACTTCTGAGTGTCATCGTTACCCTCATGGGCTGCTAGTAACAGCTGGATGTATACTGAAGCTAGTAATACGGTACTAATGTTAGAAGCTAACCGAGGAGGTTCAAAAGTAAAAAACTTTGGTATCTGGATAAGATTTGCTGAACCTGCCAGTGTTTCTTGTTGTATCTTCAACTTCCTTCAGTTTGCAAACGAAAAGTCAACGTTAAAATGAGGTGGCATTAGAAAACTCAGTACCTACGGTAAGTGTCTGCCTAGACTAGTGTTAAGGATTCTTTCTAGATGGTTAAATATCTTCAAAACATCTAACCTTCAAAAGTGTCTTAAAGTACACGAAACAAAGTAAACAACAGACAGAAAACATGGCGTTCATTTGATCAGGTCAAATAAAAAATCTTTGCATTTTAAGATTGTATCTAATTACGAGTAGTTATGGCTAAACCTCGTTAATAATTATTCTGTAAAATGTTTCGCCGAGAGTGAGAAGAGGTTGAACAATGTGATGAGATGATAATGCAGAACTGGCTGGATTTGAAGACGCAGAACGCATTATGTGTTTGTGTGACAAGACAATTAAAATGTATCAGTTTTCTGATGTATTTGTAGAAAAAATGTTCGTATTGTATGTTGATGATATGATGATACAACAAACTCTCTGTTATGTTTGAATAAGTAAACAAATGGTTTCTATATCAGCACCGTATTACAGATTAGGCTTATTTGTCACAATGAATGTAGTTTTGGTCCAAACATTGGATACTGTATAGTGGTAATTCTAAGGTAATATTTTGTCCAATTTCGACAATTACAGAGCTTTCTTTGGCGATGTTTTTAAGTGAGTCAAATGATTTTTGAAAACTGAACAAAGAGCCATTTAAAATAGTATCGCTTCTGACGCAGAACTTATGAAATGTATCTCTTATTTTGGTTTTTAGTATGCTAGTTCTGAATTCAGTTTCAAATTAGAATCTTCTCTCATGAAATAAATAGAAGTGTATAATGAAGCATAATTTTAAAATGTAAATATGTAATTAGGCTTAAGTTCAAGCACCGTGTATTGAAAGAGGGTAAATTGTTAAATGTACAACGTACTACACCCAAACATCCTACTATATGTAAGTTTATGGATCTGAAAATGGCAGAATACAAAGTTTATTCGACGAAGTTGGGATGGTGAATGATGTTTACACGGACAGGGTTAATACGAACCCTTTGTAAGCAATATAAGTTTATTTTTTGTTTTTATGTTTATTAATTAGACGTAAATTCATTGTCTTGAGTAAGCAATTTTATGTTTGATTCATATTACATTGTACTACGGAATACGTTGAAAACTTGCTTATGCTACTGTAATCAACTTTAGTGGTTTGACCTAGAAGCCTCTCAAACAGATACTTTTATTGTGGGTTCAAACCCGGTTACGCGCTTTTAAAATTTTCTGTATTCATGCGCGAAATACATCATCATCAGCCGGAAGATGCCCACTGTTGAACAAAGATGTCTCTCGTAGAAGGCTACAATGAATAACAACTTGCCACCTGCATCCTTGCCACCTGTATCAATAGGAGGCCCGTCAATGGGTAAGAAATTTACCATAAAGTTACTGGTGAAGAAAAAAATTGCGATGGAATTTATAAAATTGCAAAGGGATTCTGTAGGGAAGTCTGTAGAGTTACCAGTGAACGGGCATGGTTTACGAGCTGGGGCTGAGATCGGTGAAAGTTTGCATTCAAACACATGGTATTTGTTAAGACTCCTTAAGATTGGCCTTATCACAAGCTATTGACCCAAAGCAACATAATCTCAAACAAGCAACCCCAATGTCAATAGCTAACTTATAAAGTTATTTATTGCCCATACAAGAAACTAAAGTAATTGTTGGTCGTTGGAACGGAATGAATCGTTATTGGCGGAGAAAATGGCTTATGATCTTACGAATAAACAAGTAACATGAAAGACAATGAACTCATACGAAAA
Organism: Archips crataeganus; assembly: GCA_947859365.1. Classification (NCBI taxonomy): domain Eukaryota; kingdom Metazoa; phylum Arthropoda; class Insecta; order Lepidoptera; family Tortricidae; genus Archips; species Archips crataeganus. The sequence goes on along the minus strand of OX402062.1, from coordinate 16,959,531 downwards.
TAAACCCGAAAAATACATAAAAAGAAATAATTAGCTACAAAAAGATTTATATTATGTGGTTATTAGTTCATTGACATCATTTTGCTTGGCGTCCGTGGCGAAATTATGAAAAGGAATGATATTATTTAGGTACGTGTAGCGAAAATGCTACCAAAGAATGTTAAAATTAATTAAAATAACCACAACAAAATGTAGATGGTATAACACGTAAGTAAGTTGGATACATAAGCAGTTGAGTTTGTGAAATGTCACTTTTGTAACTTCTGACAAGTTATTATTTTTATTGAAGCATTAACTTTTCGATTCAAAATTTGGTGCAGATGTGTTGGTGTTTTATGTTGTAGGTTGTTTCAATATTCGTTCTGCCACAGAAAAGGCAAAGGTTTAAAAATCCATAGTACAGCTTTTTTTTGTCTTCCTGATATTTTTAGTAAGCGGATGTATAGTTTGAATGATTATGCAAGAATAATGAAAAAAAACAATTTAGCCAAAAAAAAAATACGCTAATAATTTAATGTTTAACAAAAACGTATTGTCATTAAACACAGAAATAGTAATAAAGAGGATAGAAGTGCCTTAGACGCGTGACCTTGGCGCCGTGCTTGTGACCTACGAACGAGTCACAAGCACGCGACTTGCGGCTCAGTGCTATTTGAAACGGGGGTATGATAACAAGTGCTTTAAAATGGTGTTTTGCAGCATTAGCAATTGCGGAAACTCGTCCACACTGTGTAATTACACTAATAAGGGGATTACATTTCATTGGTGTGTATTAATTTAATGTAATAATGCGGTTTATATCTAAATACAACTTGAGAAAATATTTCATTATGAAATATTGGTTTACACGTTATTAACTCGAAACTTCATATACCATTGCTACTCATGCCCATAAAAACGCAGATCGTTTTGAATTATACGCAGCAATGTAAAGTAATTTTTGATAACCCTTCTGTCTTGCACAAAAGTCCGTGGTACGGACAAAAAAACAGGATACGACTAGTACAGACATAATGCCGACGCGGCCAATAAAGAGCGTCGTTGTGTAAATGAGGGTATGACTTACGTTGAGTGTTATTCAACGCTATCTCTAAGGTGTAAGGTTCATAATTGTTTGTAAGCAAAATTATTAGTAATTGTGTGCGTGATTGCGTAGTACGGTTCCGGTCTTTTGCATGTGTGCATTAACACAGTAATTAGAGGGGATGAAACAGCGACACGAGTTCCGGAAGAAAATAGGAACTAAGGCATTTCTATCCTCTTTATTACTATTTCTGTGTCATTAAATGTCTCTTTGTAAACTTTATAAAAAACTTAATTAACCTTTTCAACGCCATGCCTAGCCAAAACGTAAATCTACTTTGAATATTTTGTCATTGCGTGAAGATCGCTTTAACATTGTCCTTTGTGACATATATATATCCGACGTTGGCGTTAAAAAAGTTAAAAATATTTAATTTCATCAAAATGAACAAGTTGCACAACAATCTCCACTGGAATTATTCAGCGCTTACAACTCTTCATAGGTCTCCGACGGCTCATTCAATAACTTTCCCATTTGCATTTAAAAGCGTTTTAAGTTACGAAGGACTAGGCGGACGGCAATGACCTCCTTAAGACGGTGCAAGTGCCAAGTAAATTCGACTACAGGAATAATTACAGTGTCGACAGTAGTTTCCTATTATCAAAAATAAGTAGGTGAAGCTGATTGTAATATAATGTTGGCTAGCAAATAAGACTGAGGGTGGAAAACCAATATTTCTACTAACAGGGTTTATTTGTCTACTCGCTTTAACCCACGCCTTTGCCCTGTGTAAAGGATTTGCCACACTGGATGCGTTCTGCGGTCGCGGTCATGTCAAATTGAACGCAGCCCGCATTATTTATGAACAACATTGTCGGTCTCTATATATTGCGCGTGCGTGCGTTCTGACCGCGCGAACCGCACGGTAAAATAGAGCTTTTACCGCTTTAGCGCGAACCGCACGGTCTATACAAAATATATAGACCGACAATGTTGTTCATGCATAATGCGGGCTGCGTTCAATTTGGCAAATCCTTTAGAGATCCATGGAGAAAGGTTCCGGTAATAAATTTAAAACACAACGGTCACTCGAACAACGCCATCTAATTGATTGCAGACGAACGTTGCAAACGTCACGTCATCTTGAAGGCCGAGTAAACTAGCGTTTCCCTGTGACTTCGTCCACGCAGTATTCACAGTGCAGTGCTTCATCTATTTCATTAGAAACCAAAATCCGACATAGCGCCATCCCAAAATCCATCATTATCATGTGCTCATCATCCCGCGGGATTTTCAAAATTACTGAAATTAGTTTATTTTTCATTTTTAACGTTATAATAACCTACTTCTAGGCCAAATTTGAAGTGACTTAGTATGATAGAGGTACACTAAGGAAGGATTTTTCGTCCATGGGATAGGGATAAGGTGATATATTAATCTACACTTTGTGGTAGGTAGGTAATCTCTGAAACTACTGAGCCGATTATAAAAATTCTTTCACCAATAGAAAGCTACTTTATCCCTGATTCCCATAGGCTACTTATTATCTAAAACAATGCTTGTATTAACGATTTTAACTATTTAACCTTCGATATTGGCTACCAACCAAAACACGGCAATTCCAACTTCTAACATTGCGAACCAGACCATTAGACACCGATTGAGGAACAAAACGATCACAATCACGTGGAAGAGCTCTCACGAGACTTGGAAGGCATTAGGAATACAGAATTATACATTAAACAACAAGAACACTAAAAGCATGAGGCACAGCATGAACAACGTTGTTCTAATTAGAGAACTATCTTGTAACCGAAACACAGCACGCCGTTAATGGTGTGGCGATCGAGTTAATTGAAGAAATTGGTTGGGTGTACTTTGGCATACTAAATTGTAACTGGCAAAATATCTCGGCAGTTTCACGGTTTACAATATGTCCGTGTCATCATCATCATCCCAGCCTACGTCCCATTGCAAATAATAATAATAATAATAATAATAATAAGGCGTAGGGACGTGACGACCCCATCGCCCGCTGGTGTTGTGGTGTCTGTCACCAGCGCAGTAAGTCAAAAGGCGTAGGGATGTGACGACCTCATCGCCCGCTGGTGTTGTCGTGTCACCAGTGCAGTCAGTCATCGCAGGGCGGCTTGTGGCGAGCTGTTGGTGCGTAGCGACACCACGAACCCGAGACCTCCAGGGGTACACATACACACATGCGCTTATACACACACTCACACACAGTTACACACCCACCCCGCCTCTAGTTTGCCTTTGTTGGCCGCCTAGAGTGGAGCGCAAGAGCTAAATGCTCGAAGGATGGATGTGTTTGGCCGTAAGTGGCGAGTTGTCATTTTGAAGTTTAAAGTCCAGGAACACCTCTCCATCCTTAGCCGTTCACACCAATGTTGCCGCCTCGTTACCCCGAGCGGGCAATAGTTTGAGGGGCCCATTTAGTGAGTGGCGAGTCACCGCCTACCAAAAGTTCAGTTTATGAGATATTGAAATGGTAGGTGTCCGTTATCTCACTCCATAGCCCGGTAATCCTGTCCACAACATCCCAACCCCATAGCCAATTCCATGTCGCTTCCTACCTGGCAATAGATTGGCAACTGTGGAGGACTGTCCGCTAGCACATCCTCATGGTGTATTAGGGGATAGACATCCATAGTTGCGCCCATCTCATTTATATTATATGGTACCAAAGGCCTCTTCATGTTGGCTTCGGCCCCATGAATGCCTTTCAAATGACCGGGTCCCCATGGGCCCGTGATCGGAAATCCGTACCAACATAATAATAATTCTATTTATTCGGATAACTTTGATCCATTCTTTGTTAGTTACAATGAGTGCTTAATAACTATGTTAGTAGAAACTACAAGATAAAAATAAAAGAATAAAATAGTGACTATTCGTGAATCACTTCTGCGCCATGCCATTCGAAATTGCACAGCAGTGATTCACAATAGGACAGTCGAGCCTGTTTGAAATCATCTTTAGGATGCTGTTGGTGCTGCCTCTCACGCGGCGCACCAGGGAGGCACACCCTTTACGCATCGTTGCGTAAAAGCAATCGACGCGTGCCGATGCAAACATCCCTGACGCATTGCAATATCGAGGCAGCCCCAACAACACCCTAAATGCATTGTTATACTGTACTCGGAGGGCATTGCGAGTTACATTGGTGTATCTAGCCCACAGGTTGCACGTGTAGAAAGATGTATAGTAGGCTTGAATAGTGTAATTTTAACCTTTCTTGAACACCGTGCAAACCTGCGAGCCATCATATTCGCTCTCCGTGATAATGCCCTCCTTTCCCTCTCTATATCACAGATCTCTCTATATCAAAGCACAGGCGTCCTCTCAGAACGAGAGGGCTTGAGCCGTAGTTCCCACGCGGGCCCAGTGCGGATGGGGAACTTGACATACACCATTGAATTTCTTCGCAGGTGTATGCAGGTTCGCCGCAAAGCTCGTAGTAATTTTCAAAGCAGAAGTAGAAGACATGCAACATCATAATGCCAGCTTGAGAGCTTGGAATCGTTAACTTGCGGCGATTTTCGGCGTCTTTCGATACACGATGCTCTCGATTATAAAAAAAAACTTTTTTTACGTAAAATCATGTAAAACATGTTACTTATTGAGATGCACAGTAATATGTAATATTATGTGTTATGTTAGAAAATTTGTAAATAAATCTTGTAAATTGTCAGAGCTCAACCATTGATACAAATTGTAGGTCAACTTGAGCTCTGGTTTGTGGACACTAGACCTATTTAAGGGTGGGTGGTTTACAGAGTTTTATTACATTCATTACCTTTTTTGACTATGTTTTAAAATATTTCTGTATAAATAGAAGTATAAATTTAAAATTTAATTTATATGAGGTGTTACAAAAATATGGTTACTCATAAATGGTACCCTCCCAAGTGTTTTGCTGGATACTAATTTTGGATCGCTCTGTATGTATTCATTGAGTTACGTAGGGATGATTCAGATAAGTTAACTGGTGTGTGTGAATTGTAAATGAAAAGCAACATTTAAAAAAAAATCGTCACAAATTAAAAAATCATAAAACGAATTTTGTAAAGCTTTCTTTCAAAAGCTGAATCAAACGAGGGTCGAATCGTTTTGCTTAACATCAGGTAATGAATGGATAGAAAACTCCGTAAAAGCGGTTCGTTCAAAGCATTTATAAATTGAAATATTGCTATTGTATTTAGTGAATAGAATAATAAATTGACTTAGTTAAGCGTTTCATTATACGAAAAATGTGGTAAGCTAGCAACATCTGGCACCTGTGCCACTTTGGTATGGTACAGTATTTTAGATTTATGAGAGGCTGTACTGAAACTGGGAGTTATATTCGTTATTTTAAACTAGCTTTTTGCTAAGTTTACAGGCACAAAATTTGGCACATTTTTTATGCAAAGTTGATGAAGATCACGACACAAATTTTGGGAATTTCCATGGGTATTTTTGGGAAATCATGGAATTTAAACTACCAAACTTACTGCAGATCAAGCGAAGCCGCGGGTAAAGACTAGTGTGACACAGATCCAACTATCACCAAGGTAACAGTACAAGCACAAGGCTACAAGGACAAGGCTAAATTGAAACTGAACCAGTGAGTCACATCTTTAACCTCATCTGCACTTACCATCATAGGACAATCACTGGTCTGTTTATACCAAAAAAAAACACTAAATATATTTTTGTATGACGTGTCTGAGTAGCCACTGTCGACAATGTCAGTCACGCACACTACAGGCATCTAGTAAGCATACTTTAATCATAAATCACATAACAGATTTAATGTAGTGTGCGTCTACGCAAGTGAATAGATCTGTTATTAAGATACAATGGGAGGAAAAAACGCTTCCTTTCATAAAATGTCTGAAGACTCATTTTACAATCTAAAACGATAATCTTTATTGTGATTTTTCGATATAATGCAACGTTTTCCAATAGTTATTATAATAAGGTTAAATGAAGCTTAGATCATGTTGTTTAATTAATAATTATTAAATTAATACATTTTTGTTTTTAATACTTAGTCTAAATGGATATGGTTGTGTAAATAATAATATAAGGCGTTGTTTAAGAAATAAATACACGTATGAACGTCAGAATACTATGTTTTGTTTTATTCAGAATATAATATATACCCGTACTAGTACCATAACTGACCATTTGACTGACAACAACGCACAGCCTACACTACTACATACAGCAGAAAGAGTGAGAGAGGGGAGATATAGGAAGAAAGAGAGAGTGAACTCTGAATAAAACTTGCAGAATGAGAGGGGTTGGGCCGTAGTTTGGGACCTGCACACACCGTTGAAGTTTTTCACAGGTGTATGCATTTTCCTCTCACTATTTTGTTCTTCACCGTAAAGCTCGTGGTAAATTTCAAATGTAGTTTTGCATATAAATTTCGTAAAACCTCGAGGTGCCTGCTCGGGCTCGATCGAACCCACGACCTTCTATTTGAGAGGCTATTGGTCACAATGGGGACAATGACATTGCAGAAATAAAAATTCAGGCAGACAATAGGCGGTGTTATCTAAAAAAATCCTAAAAATCTAAGAATAATGTCCGTGATCTAAAATTGTAATTCTCCGACCATACACCACACCATCCGCGATGTTCATTTGGATTTTTACGATGAAGTAATGAAAATTTTCGAATTTATTCGGGTAGATTGAGACAAGCAGCTGGCAGTTGTGGCACTCAGCAATAAAGATCTCCGCGTTATTGTACAGTGACAACCTGAGGGCGTGTCCGTACCGAAGTAAATATTATGTAAGACTAGTAACTAGTAACTAGTCTTACATAATATTTACTTCGGTATATTTACTAACTGTTAGTGGCTGTATGAGCTGTGGACCTTGAAAAATGGCTTTTAAAAAATACCATAATTATCGAACCTGTGCAAAAAATTTCATGACAAATACGGCTTGGAGAGAAAAACAGCAGAAGCAGACCTCCAAAAAAAACTTTTTACCCAAACTGCGCCGAAAATTAGAAAAAAAATGGAACGCACAAAAAGCATGGCGACCTTTTGTGTATATTCGTGTATGCGAATATGGATTCATAAATACACACAATACACATTACACATGTGAGTGTGTGTCGGTATTAAAAGTAAAACCATAATGGACCAAGTAAGACCAATTATAAAACGAGTATAGGTAACTGGAACAAGTTCCGTTGTGCCACAGAAGTAATTACTCAAAATAGTTAATTGAGTGATGACCAAACATTTTACCTTGTTAATTCGTAGTTAACCATACAAAAAGACTTATTAAAAATGTTCAGATGTGACACAATAGTCGTATCAATCGTATGGTTAATTTTCGTACAAATTGTTGTTGTAAGTAAAGTGTTGTTCTAGTGTGTTGGCTTTATGATGCCTAACTTTTTGACGCTTCACGCAATTATGTATTGGTTTTCAGTCTTAATTTGATATTTTAACTATTTTGAACATGTGTGTATTTCTACAGTGCTTTGGTACGACAGCGTCTAAACGGTGCTTATAGGACAACAGTCGCAACGTCTTTTATCAACAATATGCACACGCCTTTATCCTCAAGCGGGAGGAGAGAAGGGAGCGCAAACCGGACTTAAAGTGTTATTCCTTATTCCCCTGACCTTTTTGAAACTTGTAAACCCTGCTAAGTTAAAAATAAAGGTCATCACACTAAACTTAGTCTCCTCGATCCTTTTAGACAGAGGGGAGGCCGACAACTTATTTTGGGACTAAATTAGGTCAAGTATACGAAGCTGGAGAATCACTTGCAAATAAAATATATAAATTGGTTTACTTTATCAACGGTAACCTGATACTGGGCGAGAGGCTAACAATTCTGGAAAGTAAGGAAATAACCCATGTCAGTTAAGTATAAAAACCGGGGTCACCGACATAGCTAAACGGATTAGCTCGTTGAAATGGCAATGGGCAGGCCATTTAGCACTTAGTACAGATGGCCGTTGGGGCCCAAAAGTTCTGGAATGGAGACCACGGACTGGCAAGCGCAGCGTGGGACGTCCACCAACGAGATGGACGGACGATTTGGTGAGGGCCGTAGGTTCAGGATGGATGCAAATCGCTTCCAATCGTAATGATTGGGCATCAATGAGGGAGGCCTATGTCCAGCAGTGGACGTCCTACGGCTGAAATCATGATGACGATGATGATGATGACTTAAGTAGATAAACGATTATCATCATCATCATTTCAGCCGAAAGACGTCCACTGCTGAACATGGCTCCCCCAAGGCTCGCCAAATAGATCAGCCCTGCGCCATCCGCATCCAATGCGTTCCTGCCACCTTAACCAGGTCGTCGCTCCTTTACTTCGAAAGGTTCTCGAGTGGCGTCTACGGACTGGAAGACGCAGTGTAGGTAGGTTAAGGTTGCGAGAACGCGTTGGATGCGGATGGCGCAGGACCGATTTGTTCGGCGAGCTTTGGGGCAGGCCTATGTTCAGCAGTGGACGTCTTTCGGCTGAAATGATGATGACGAGATGATAATGTGGTGTGGTTTGTGGTCGCAGAATTGCAATTGGATTTATTATGTGGACTTATTTAAAGCCCCACCCAACTAACAATAAATTCTAGATTAAATGTAAGCAATATGGCTGGCATCCAAGTTTAAAAATATGCTTAAACCTTTCTAACTCGTTTGGGTGGTTGTTTACTGAATTGAATTTCACGTGAATTGCCATTGTAGTGCAGTGTTTGGGAAATGTCTGGGAAACTATTGGTGCATATATTTAACTTTGAAACCTCTGAGGCTCCGCAAAGAGTAACCGAACGATCGGCGCTGCGCTCCCACATTCCAGCGGTTCCTGCGACCAGATCAAGTACCAAGTATAACATCAAATAAACTAAAAACGATTACTTTGTTCACCCGCAACCTTATGATAGCTAAGTTTATGCAAGAAATGTGTGTTAATGTAGTTTCTTTACCTTAACACAGTACGAACACACACAAACCACACGAATAACGACCGCTTTAGCCTAGTTGGTAGTGACCCTGCCTACGAAGCAAGAGGTCCTGGGTTCAAATCCCGGTAAGGGCATTTATTTGTGTGATGAGCACGAATATTTGTTCCTGAGTTATGGATGTTTTCTATGTATTTAAGTATTTATTTATCTATATAAGTATGTTTATCGTCGTCTAGTACCCATAGTACAAGCTTTGCTTAGTTCGGGACTAGGTCGATTTGTGTAAGATTGTCCCCTAATATTTATTTATTTATTTATTTAAATACAACTATCATCGCCATCTAACTACACTGATGCGTTTCAAACTCAACCAGAGCTCATCCTCAGAGCAACACAATCGTTCACCATGCTACCGGATGTTAGACTGATGATGATGATGTAAAATGTGAGTCTTTCTCACTCACTTGTTAGTCTTTCTCACTCAGCGTCGTGTGGTGGTGATGATAGTTGTTGGGTTTGTGTGATTTGCACATTTGTTTGGGTTCGTGCAGTGTGGAGGTGGAGGAACTGCATGAACACCCATTTCTTGCATGAACGTAGCTATCTAAGGTCGCGGGTAAGCAAAGTAATTGTTTCAGTTCATTGATATGGACCTCCGCAAAGTAACGCCTGATTCAATAAATTATTACATCCAAATCAACTATCTCATCATAAACAAGCCATCAGAGAATATGTTTAAAATAAGTCCTAATTATTCAAAAGTCATAATCATTAAGCTTCAAGCTAAAAGGCCCTAGTGCCCTATTCCGTAAAGTTATGATTTATAACTTTAAACATTATAAAAGAGATGTAAATCAAACCCTTAATACAGGTGTTAGTTTATTCTGTATGTTAATGAAGGGACGAGGGGCTAGCATGAATCTCGTTTAATTTCGACAGTACAGGCTGTTGCCCGCGAATCCAGACGGAATGCGAATGCAGAATTCGTTTATAACTATCCCACGGAAACTATGCAATTGGGAATGTCTAAAAAAAATTACCAGTGGTTTTTATATATTTTTTGTATAGAAAAGTCAATTATAAGAAACTAATTTCAATATTTTGTCATTTAGTTCTCTACTTTTTTCAAAATTAATTATTGAAACTATTTTAGTTGATGACGTCAGATTATAATTGAGGGCTCCCACAATGCCAAATTTCTAAATCTATCTAAATGCGTACGATAAGGCTACCCCTTTAATTATTTTTTGCGTAGTGGTACACTATACACTGTGTGACTTTACTGGCACTGTCAAAGTGCTAGATGTCACCCCGGCGCCACACATATTACAAATGTTTGAACACAGTTATTTGATCACATGTGTAGCACCGGTATTTGCTTATTTGTTCAATAGAACATCCATACAATCAACCATAGATCAAATATGTGTTCAAATATGTGTTGAAACATTTGTAATATGTGTGGCGCCGGGGTCAGACAGCGGGTCCAAATCAAACTCCGTAGTATAATCCACGCGTAAATTGTGAAGAATCTAACCACACACAATAAAGTACGACCGGTCACGCAAAATACACCAATGTCAAATGAAAGTCATTGCTTATTTCTTATTTTATAAATTCATTACGTTACATAAAAAAATAATAACTACAGAAAACGAGTTAGAAAGCATTTATCTCGAAATGGTTTTCGATTTACTATATAATGCAAAAAAATAGACATCCCCAATTTTGCAGTATAATAATAGTACCCTGTTAACCCAAGCTGTAATTATACTGTGTGCCAAATTTCATCGGAATCCGTCAAACCGCAGAAACCCAGACTTGCTTGTTTCGAGCAGCAAAATTTCCATCCGCATTTTTTCCCAAATGCTTTTTACCCGACTGCGAAGAAGGAAGGGTTTAGTGTTTGACCCGTATGTATGTATGTATGTATGTCCATTCCTATGTCCTCTCGTAACTACACAACGGCTGAACTGATTTTGATAAATGATACGTCATTGGATTCGCCTTGATAACGCGAGTAACACTGGATACATGAAATTCTTGAAAAATCAAAATGGCGGATTTTTGGCGCCAAATTGTGAGTCTTCAAAAAATTTTTTTATTCAAACCTATCGAGTAGGGTTTAGGGTACCAAAATAAAGAGATTTTAAAAGAGATTACAAAAATATACATATACAAGTCATGTGTTTAAATTTAATTTGGAAAATAGTAAATTGGCAATCAATGCAATAAAACGACGACGTACCTACTTACTAAGATATCTTTGAGCAATAATTTTCTCTATGAAACCCATGTGGAAAATTAAGAACCTACATACTTATTTCAAAATTGGTTTTGAACTTTAAATACTAAATACTTTAATTACTAAATAGCAACGGATTCCTAATTCAAATACTCAATAATTTATCTGGGTCTCAGGAGTTTACACTAAAAAGCAAGAAATAAAAAAAGTAATTAAAAAAACTAAAAACCCACCTGCGGTGTAAATAAAATAATAAATTAAAAAATCAAAAACCCGCCTGCAGAAATACTGAAGAGGTGGAAATAAGATAAAATGTTCAATATCAATAAAAACAAATTTAAAACACGTCGATGGCAGTCTTTCAAAATTTAATGCAACGACAAAATGCAGTCGGAGGCATGGGAGTCAGTGGCTGCATGGGATTTAATGTCATTTCATGCATGCCTCCGACTGCATTTTATCATTGCATTAAATTTTGAAAGACTACCATCGACGTGTTTTAAATTCGTTTTATTGATATTGAACATTTTATCTTATTTCCACCTCTTCAGTATTTCTGCAGGCGAGTTTTTGATTTTTCTAATTTATATATTTTTTCACTATGGTTTTTTACCGAAGTTTATTTTCACAATAGCGTTTTGTTCCCAACTTTAATCGTCACAGAAACATATAGGTAGGTTAGGTTATGTTAAGTTTGCATCGGCCTGAGGGGCTAAAAGCACACAGAAGAAGGAGCTCCACGTGAGCGGAGCTCCGTCGACACTGTTTCTGTGTCAATTCAAATTGGGAAAAAACGCTACTGTGAAAATAAGCTTCAGTAAAAAACTAAAGTGAGAATAAACCGGCCAAGAGCGTGTCGGACACGCCCAAGATAGGGTTCCGTAGCAGGTACGAAAAAATCTTTGCTTACTTTATTAATGTGGTCGTTTTGGTCCCAACTCCCACCGCGCGCTAGGGTTAACAGCGCGATGTAGAATTTCAACGTCGGCGGTACAGCGCCATCTATCGGCGAATTGGGTACCTAATCTAATCTGCAGTCTACTAGAACTAGTTGACGGTTTGGTTGGACTTGTTGATGGTTTTTCAGATTAATAAATTCTTTATTATTTGAAACGATTTTATTTTTATTTTATTTGAAAGAAGTTACTGTTAGCGTGATCTTATAGGTACTTAAAGAAAAAAAAATGCTTCCAGTGGCGGTTAAATTACAATCTTAGTTTAGAAATATTTTATTACAATAACTTTAAAACTGCTCAACAGATTACGTTGAAAATATTTTTCCTAGAAATTTTTTATAAGTTTATCGTACGTGTTTTTTTCATATTTTTTAGACGTGCGGTTTAAAGGTTTAGAGGGGGGACACATTATTTTGAACTTTCGGAGTAAATATCTCCTTAAATATTCACTTTATCAAAAAACGGTTCTAGCAAACCCCTATTTATTTTCAAATACCTATCTAATAATACCCCACACTATATGGTTAGTCGAGAAAAAAAAATCACCCCCACTTTACGTCTATGGGAGGTATACCCTAAAAATTTTTTTTTTAGTTTTTTTGTTTAACCACTTTGGCGGCGTGACTGATATACATATTCATGCCAAATTACAGCTGTTTAGTACTAACAGTCTCTGAGCTTAGCCGCGGACGGACAGACAGATGGACAGACATGGCGAAACTATAAGAGATCCTAGTTGACTACGGAACCCTAAAAAAGCATTTGGGAAATAATGCGACTGGGAATTTTGCTACGCGGAACAAACAAGTTTAGGAAACTGATCTATATAGTTACTCTAGCCCCCTGCCGGCCGCCCACGTCAAACTTTGTTCAATGTAATTTAAACTTTTTCACTAATGAGTTGAGTTCAATGCACGTTCAATGTCACATAAGAATAAGCCCTAATAATAGGACAACGGACCTCAGGAGGCTAGGGTGGTAATGGAATTTCTTGGTCTAATACCATGCTAGTCCCAGGGCCCGGCCAAAGTGGTACCTCGTATGCCATTAATACCACGTTTAGCATAAAGGGTATAATGTTCTGCGGGTTATTTCCTTAACCCACGGCGGTTTATTGCAGCTGAATTACTATCAAGTTCATTAATAATGTAATTAAGGGAATTTCCAGATGATTGCGCCCCCCGTGCGTTAGAAAGGGGGTTTGGGATGATGGCTTCATTTAATTTGAAAGATTAATTTTAACTTAAAGTAGGCGTTGGACCATATATTTTAATGAGGCAGACATAATTATAAATTTAAATGAAAGAGATGTTAGCGTTGAAATATCGTTGAGAATATTTTTGTACTTACTAACTTTGGTTTGAGGAATTTATTGTATTAACTAGTGTATTCCCGAAAATTATATCGTGAGCTTAAATTTACGTCGTATGCAAATTTTCATAAAGGGCCGATGTTTCGACCCCCAGATAAAAGTCTGGTCCAGGTGCCCTGCCTTCAGTTCTTGACTTTAGTTCTTGCGCGGATTTCATCATGGTGGTTTCAATGGTTTTTACTGAAGCTTATTTTCACAATCGCTATCTATGCCACTTGAGCACACTTGCCACAGTGAGTTGAGTTGACGCAGTGGTAGGCCTCGAACAAGATAGCGCGACGATTGGTTAAGGGTGCAGGATCGCGTTGGATGCGGATGGCACGGGACCGATCTGTTTGGCGAGCCTAGTTCAGCAGTGGACGTCTTTCGGCTGAAATGATGAATAATTAAACTTACTAAATTCACTAATGAGGGCTGTAAAGTAAATACGCTAACGACTGCGTAAACCGTCTCAAAACAATCGTTACAAAATGGTTCATCAAAATAATGGAATCTCTCAACTGCATGAGATTCGAGAACCCACTTAAAAAGGCCATAAAAGAAGCGCCATGGAAAATCCAACTGTCGCATCAGTAAAGAAACGGAACAGAGACTCAGAGAGAGGTCCAAAATAGATTGTTCGCCCTGAAAACCTCCATAATAATAATCTTTCCTCCATATTATATACGAGGGGCGTTCAATATAAAGTGAGAATGAGATGCAAACTCTTTTAATATTACGAAATTAAATACTGGCCGGTAAAGCTAATCTATCTAGCTGATTGCTATGAAAAAAAAAACTAACTGTCTTTTGTTTAAAAAAAATATACGGTAATTTCTTTGCAATGCTATTGAGTACGTTAGCGAAAATGGGGAAAATTGAACTGCGCGCCGTTATCAAATACTTGTATTTGAAAAATTTTTCTACGGACCAAGTCAATTTGGATTTGCGGGACATTTTAGGGTCTAATGCTCCTCCGTATTCGACAGTCGCACGTTGGTGCGCCGAATTTAGACGTGGAAGAACATCGACAATGGACGACCCCCGCTCCGGACGCCCTACTACAGCAGTAACTGAAGAAATTGTGAAAAAAGTCGAAAACTCAGTTTTGGCGGATCGTCGTGTCACAGTTCGTTTTATTGCTGAAAATGTAAAGATTTCAACGGGGAGCGTGCATAATATTTTACATGAACGCTTGGGTATGAAAAAGGTATCTGCGCGTTGGGTACCAAGAATGCTTACTGACACGCAAAAACAAACTAGACTAGAGATTTGTCAAGAAGCTTTGAACCTGATGCAGCAAGACCGGGAACTTTTTTTGGCGCGATTTATAACAATGGACGAAACATGGCTCCATCATTACGACCCTGAAACGAAACTGCAGTCTATGACATGAAAAAGGCCATCATCTCCAACTCCGAAGAAATTCAAGGTGAGCCCATCTGCCGGTAAGGTCATGGGCTCTGTTTTTTGGGATGGTAAAGGGGCATTAATGATTGAGTATCTCGAGCATGGAGCCACTATTACGGGCAATTTATACGCCAAACAAATAGCAACATTGCGCAATGAGATCCGCGAAAAACGGCGAGGTAAACTCTTGAAAGTTGTGCTGTTCCACCAGGACAATGCCCCGGCACACAAGTCCGCCGTTGCAATGGCTGCAATTCGTGATGCTGGGTTCGATATCCTTAAGCATCCTCCGTATTCACCAGATCTCGCTCCCAGTGATTTCTACCTATTTCCGAGATTGAAACAATACCTGAGAGGCCAGAAATTTGAAGACGACGACGCGGTAGTCGCTGCAGTACAAGATTTTTTAAGTACTCAAGATGAGACCTTTTTTAAAAATGGAATTTTAAGTTTAGAAAAAAGATATACTAAGTGTATTATGCTAAAAGGTGACTATGTCGAAAAATAAAATGACATTTAGTAAAAGTTGTTTATAACATACTCATTCTCACTTTTTATTGAACGCCCCTAGTATATCCATTAATTGACAATAACAAATTTTAGTTGTCGGGTTCATTGTTGCCATTATTTTTTAAAACTATGGTAAAAATGGTTCCAACGGAAGACCAGCGTCAACTGTAAGGTTATGCCGAGTTGGGACCATTTCGTGACAATATTTCTCTCAGTTTCCCTTTCTTTGTTTTTTATAAAAAGGTCACGAATAAATCTTTTTCTTTCTTTCTATATAAAAAAAAATCATGGAAATTGATAGAGGATGGGACCACAAAGCGTTTCAGCTGGCGTATCCCGTGTGTAACGAAAATCTGAGGATAATGTCCATGAACGAAAACCAATTGAAATTCTCCGATCACACACTACACCAAGCGTGGTGGTGGTCACTAGGATTTTTACTCGACGGACGTAGGTACTAATAGTCGATTTTCGTAACAAAAAGGACACCCCCTGTCCCACTACCCTGGACCACTACCATGAGTTTGCAGTGACCGTGCTCGATAGCGACTGCGTAAATGATTTGTATGGAATCCCCATAGGTACAAATCATTCACGCAGTCGCTATCGAGTGCGGTCACTGTGAACTCATGGTAGTGGTACTGGGCTGGCGTTACCAAGATCCTCAAAATAAATATACGAGAACTGTTAATTTTAAAGAGTTATAAATTACAAACTTTTTGTTCCATCATCATCGTCCCAGCCTGTACCTATATGTCTCACTGCAGGGCACAGGCCTGCTCTCAGATTGAGAAGGCTTAGGCCGTAGTTCCCACGCGGGACCAGTGCGGATTGGATACTTCACACACACCATTAAATTTCTTCGCAGGTGTATGCAGGTTGTTGTTTTGTTGATGGTTGATGTTTTCCTTTAACGTAAAGCTCATTTTAAATGTAATAATTTCGCACATAAATTTCGAAAAACTCAGAGGTGATTTGAACCCACCATAGGGGCCATAGGTCAAACCTTTAGGCCACCACGGCTCTCCATACTTTTTACTCCATGCTTTGCTTTTACATGAAACTTAGTCTCTGCTCAATTTTTTTACTATGTGCCATTACCAGGATTAACGGGCTTTGGCACCATTATTCTTCTATTCACATTATCTATGTCCGATTTAAACGGGTCCGTTTCTGTGTCCAATATGATTACGGCTTTATTTCAACATGGGCCAATCTACCTATCATTAACGTCCACCATTGAAAAAGATACGGGAGTAAAAATCTACAAGTCTCTTCTGTTATTTGAGTTTTTTTCTTTAAATGGGGAATTTCGGTGTTTTCCTACTCAGAATCAAGAGTGATATTGATTTTGATGATAAAAAAGTCCTACATTTTGTTCCGTCAGTATTGTGACTTTTTCATTTAAAAAGCCAAAAAAACAAAGTGACCAAAGTGACAGTGAGTAAAGTGGTGTTTTAGACCACTTACTGCTTAGACCAGAAGCGACGTAGACTGGTAGTTACCGCTAGGACTAATAGCGTTTTAGACGAAATGATATATTAACCCGAGTTTTACTTAGTAACTATTACAATCTGCCAATATTCCAAACGTCGCATGAATATTTTCATTGGTAATCAATTTATTTACAGACGATCTCACTTTAATCACTGTCCCAAAAACACCATGTCAATACAACGCTTTAACTTAATGGTATTGGCCGAAATTAAACGACTTCATGTCAGAAGTGGTCCAGAACTAACCCTTACTCATTGGCCTGTTCATGTACAACTTTACTTGTTTACGTAACGGGAATTTGACTTAGACTTTGATAACAGACTTTTGAAGCACGAGCTTTGGAAGTTGATGAATTCAGTTTGTATTTGTGTTACATTGCGGTTTTGTCATGTGAGATCGTGTAATGAATTGGTCATTATTAGTTACTAGTCTTTTGTTGAGGCTTCATCATCATCGTCATCGTCATCATCATCATCACCATCATCATCACCATCATCAACATTAGCATCATCATCATCATCATCATCATCATCATCAACAACATTAGCATCATCATCATCAAAAAAAAATAAAAAAATTGGGGGACAATCTTACACAAATCGACCTAGTCCCAAACTAAGCAAAGCTTGTACTATGGGTACTAGACGACGATAAACATACTTATATAGATAAATAAATACTTAAATACATAGAAAACATCCATAACTCAGGAACAAATACTCGTGCTCATCACACAAATAAATGCCCTTACCGGGATTCGAACCCAGGACCTCTTGCTTCGTAGGCAGGGTCACTACCAACTAGGCTAAAGCGGTCGTTCCGCACAGATTCCCTCGTTGCCATTGTTAACGCCACGTGAGCATAAGACACCGCGACGCTCACTGGCCAGACTGGCTTTGACCAGTGTGTTGACAGAAATGATGAAATCTACGCAAGAACTAAAGTCATGGACATAGCTCGAAGAATCGCTAGACTTAACACGTCCCACGTCTCTTCTGTGTGGCTTGCGCCTTATTATCTAACGCACTTGGAATCATTTCCGCGACTTTCTTCTGTCACATTGTATGGGATGAGTGTAAAAAGAGACGGCTAATGCGATTGCGAGCGCATGCGCGTTCAATATGACCTCAGTTAATTAGGTATTTCAGTGGGTGTGTAGTACAAATTAAAATAATGAAAACAACTTAATTAAATAAGGTGATTTAATGGAAATAATGACGTGCAGGTTTCCGTGTTAACTCGTTATTAATTATAGCACTGGTGATGGTATAATTAAAAAAAATCATTTAGTCTTGACATGATTTCTTTTGGCATATTAACGTAATTAAAGGTAGGGTTGTAATTACCAGTAATTTTGTCACTATGAAAAAAGCTCGTATAACAAATCCATAATTATGAAATCTTAAAAAGAACCTTAATACGACGGAGTAGAAATTTGGTAATGGTATTAATTTTGTGATGCGAGATTTTCAAATTAGTGACGATTTGTAATTTTGTTGCTGAAAAAATATAAGATAAGATAAGATAAGATAAGATAAGATAATTTTTATTTCATAATTTGCAGTACAAAGTAACAAAAGATACAACATTTTACAAAATGTCTATGTAACACGTGTGCCTGCACTAGGGTTACCAGAGAACTCTGTGTCGCAGGCTAAAACGAGCTATCATAAATTAAAATTAAAATAATTAGCTAAGCTTAAACAGTGCAAATAGGTAAAAGATAACGTGGAATCGAAAACAATAAAAAGTAACCAATATAAAGCTGTGGCTGTGATGATGGTGATGACGACGGTCGACGGTACTTAAAAATGACAATTAAATGCAATGAATCCTGACCTCTGTTACTTTCAAATTTTCTGTATGAAAATTCTTAACTAACGTAGCTGAAATATTAATTAACGATTCTAAGTGCGGCAGTGGATAAAACCCAACAGCCTATTCTTGAGTGTGTTCGATGTTTGTAGCTTTAAGAATGAGCTCATAAAGAGTTTGAAAGTTGCGTTTGTGATAGTTGAAAAAGCAGCTAGCAAAAGAGGTGATAACTTCGAAACGGCTGAACTAATTTTGATGAAACATGTCTAAAAACCATCGCCAAGAAACCTGCTTCCAAATAACAAAAAACGCATTAATATTAGTTCACGAACCCGTTTAAGAGCTATGATGGCACAGCAGACACACACACACAGCAGTCAAACTTATAACACTCTTATTGTGTCGGGGATTGAAAAAATATTATAGTTCATTGGCGTCTTCTGGTTTATTCCTCTTAAAGAGCGGCTTACACTTTGATAGAGTCTTTATCGATAATGTTGCTGAAGTTTTAATAATGCACGCAGAATTCTGCTGCACGAATAAATACCACGGAGTATTAACGTTGTGGAGAATTAAATTAAGTTAAATCGTAGGCCATCAGTTCTGCGTGCCTGGCCTGCCTGCCCATTGCCTTTTCAACGAGTTAATCCGTTTGGCTATGTCGGTGACTATTTAATAGTGAACTTTTAATTAATAATAAATATACAGCGTCATATTTTTCATTAAATGCCATAAATTATTTAATTAAATCGGAACAATAAATAAGTTTAATTTCAATAAAATAGACAGTTGACTTTTTTTAGTAAAATAAATGCAAACTAAAAAAAGAAAAAGAGCAAAAGAGTAAAGGCCTTCACCCAGCATTGAGAAACAAAAGCAGGCTTATTAAAAAAAAAGCTTAACTTTACTTACCTATAAAAAAAAACTAAGCTACTCTGTCCGTATCTGTTCACCGTGGGCAAAACCTAGCATTTTCCTACTGACGTAGCTTCGATAAACGGACGTTTCACCGACAATATTTTATATAGAAAATTTTTGCAGTTTCGTTTTATTTAATCTGCCAATTCAATGGAAGACTTAAAATTTGCTACATGTTTTTGGACAATCACTATAGTTTCTTTTTAATATGAAGGTGGATAAAAATAAATAAATAAATAAATAAATATTAGAGGACAATCTAACACAAATCGACCTAGTCCCAAACTAAGCAAAGCTTGTACTGTGGGTACTAGACGACGATAAACATACTTATATAGATAAATAAATACTTAAATACATAGAAAACATCCATAACTCAGGAACAAATATTCGTGCTCATCACACAAATAAACACCCTTACCAGGATTGGAACCCAGGACCTCTTGCTTCGTAGGCAGGGTCACTACCAACTAGGCTAAGGCGGTCGTTAAAAATGAAAAAGAATTTGTGATAGAATGGGAACCGCTTGGATGCGTTCACCATGACCGATCTTTGCGGAACTCTTTGGTCCCGGGAGGTTTTCGTCCAGTAGTGGACGTCCTTTGGCTGATATATGATAATGATCTCTCTTAAATAGAGACAACCTCTATTGTATTCTCTGTTTAGTGTATATGTGTTTATTAATGTATTTATGTAATTTTTATGTAGTTAGTCTATTTATGTTGATATGATATATATTAGTCTTCTGTATTCATGATATATTATATTAGTGTGTACTTGCGTGTATTCTTTGTATGTTTATGTATTGATTATGTTAAGTTTATTGGTTTGGGTTTACTTTTGATTTCGACTCTTTTTACTCTGCATTGTATGCCTACTCTTGTCTCTGGTGTCCTGTCAATCGTTCAAAGGTTAACTGGAAGAGATCCCTTTAAGGGATAAGTTCGCCTTTGTACATCTGTTTCTCTTGTTAACTGTTAATTTTCATGTTTTACGTACAATAAAGAGTTTTACATACATACATACATACATACATGATAGGGTTTTATGTACTGTCACAGTATAGGTATTGGTCTTGCGGAGAGGAATTAAACCATAAACAACAAGTACAGACGTTTATTAGGAACGCTAAACTGTGAGCAAGCAAGAGACTAGAGGGTCGTAGGTTCTAAGCACTTGAGTGGGATTCGCTTTCTCCGGACAGACACTGCCCTGGATTCAGGAGACCGTAGGACGCGCTGCGGGCGTTGCAGGTGGATCTCCAGAGACACTGCTGACTTGCAGGCCTGAGACCAGGGTGCTTCAGGGCTCAGAGTGTGCTGGTGGTGTAGAGCCAAGTGGTGGAGACTGCAGTTCCGTTCGGCGGTTTAACCCCGACTTGGTTGCCCTGGAATTTAGTCAATGTCAGCAGGGGCCAATACAATTGCTCTGTCCACCGGCCCAACATCCATAACGGTCCCTGACCATAGGTCCGAATTTAAACGCTGGCTGTGTGGCAGAGCAATCATACGGAATTTACAAAAGGAGAAAGATGAAGCTAAATGTAATACAAAAAATAAAATAATTTAGTGAAAACGAAAACTGTTTTTTTTGAAATTTAAATTTGAACTAACTGAAACTGCCTAACGGTCTAAGAGGTTCAAACAAAATTTACAATTAAATGCAGACCGTTGGAGTTAGCTAGGTAAGAACAGGAGATAGTACTATGATAAATTTAGAGATAGAAAGCTAGAAATAAACACATAAAATTAGACAAGGTAAGATGTTGATATTTGCTTTTGGAGAGAACTTACCAATAAACGGGCAGAGTATCCACAGGATTATTATATGGTAGATGTACTGTTTTTAGATAGCTGTGTTCAGATTCAAAATGTGTCGAATTTTTGGCGGCACTGGGTTTTAAAGGCTTAATTAAGTCACGCCCCTCGAGATAACGCTAACCGTAATTTGTGTTATGTGGTTTGACAGTTCGTGCCACAGAGAAGACACTGCGCAACAAAACGATGTACTTAATTTATTTAGCTTTCCTCATTATTTAATTAATTAAATATTAAGGAAAGACAAGAGCTCAGATATTGTCCGTATTTACTTAATTATATTAAATAGATACGCCCAAAAATCATAGCAGCGGTAAGTTTGATAATAGCGCCATCTAGTGCTCGCGGGGTGAGGCTCGTTGCATTGAATCGAACTAACTTCGCTAAGGATATCGGTAATTACGTCCAAAAAACACCAAAAATTGATATTGTCCCAATTGCATTGTGACAGTACCTCCCTCTCCGCGGAGGATTTTTTCGTCTTAGCGAAAAAATCCGCCTGAGAAAAATCCCTAACGTAACACATTCAAAATAACCTATCAATCCTATCATACTTCCTAACATACTTTATTCATTCAACCTAACACAGGCAGGTCTGCCGTTTAAGACACTGCAAGACCCTACGCTACGAGAAAATGGCGAGATGGTAAAGAGGTAGTTATTAGGAGACACAGTCGCCAATCTAGACAAGGGTTGCCAACCGCCCTTATAAGATTATCCAGCACTACGCGCAAGGTTTAGCTGCCTGGCCGCGCAACGCTAGATATAGCTTTCATTAGGCATTTTTAAGGAGTTGAAATTAGTAAAGACCGCTCCGGCAAAGGCTTTGGATTAAGACTAGCATTGGTAGTGAAGTAATTGTGTCGACCTAAGAAACTAGTGTACGTAAACAAAGCAACTAGAATTTTTATAACTTAGAGATAAATAGAATTAAGCACGGAAACCATGTGTATAGTTTATTCCTAACACGCGGCTAGTATTTGTTAAATTTAAGTAGTTAACTATAATTAGTGCGTCTCACTCTGACGAGGTAGACGCTAAGGTAGTCACAACGATCACGAACGAGTCGATGCGTTTTTATTTTAAAACTAGATTTAATCCTTAAAACTAGATTTAATCATACAGAAGAGTATTTTACGAGTAGGCGCAAAATATTTATAAGTAACGTTAAGTCGTTGACCTTGCTATGCAGTAGCGTTGTTTAAGGTAAACAAACTTGACGATACGATTGAGAACATAAAACAGGGTAGTTAGCGCAGCGCGACAATTACTGCCATGCCACCCTCTTTTCAACTTAATATAAACATGAACCGATGCCACGACATTTACGTAATAAGAGTGCAACGTTGTTACAATATTAAAAATAAGTTTGTAAGTATAATGAAAGACAAGTTTTTTTTTGTTTAGAAATAGTACTAATTGAAGCTATAACGTTATTAACGAGGTTAATTATTCGTACGTTATTTAAAAGTTAAGTTGAGGTTTGTTACTATTTATTACCTGGAGTTAATTTCAGATCTTTTATGTGCCATACGCCTAAATCCTTGCCAGACATATCTTGTAGTTCAAATATTAACGGTGACCTTTTCTTGGAAATACGGCATTTCATAAATTTAGGTGCAAGTTTTACTGAAATACTGCGATTTATCACTTAAATAAAAGGTTCGCTTCCATACAATGTCCCCTACTTCAAAGTTTGCAGGCTTACGTCGTAAGTTATAGCGACGCACATTCTTTTGGTGCGCGTAGTATAATGAATGTTGCACTTTGTCGAATATATTAGTGAGGAAACCTGCATTCTGCGCGTAAACATCGCGTGGAAGGCAAATTAATAAATAGAATAATAATAAGAAATAGTAACAATAGGAAATTTCGAGACCTGATTCTAGAATATCGCTTGCGAGCATAGATGGCGGTAGCTTTAATATTTGTTTACGTAATTCTTGCACAGAGTCTGCGGGTGTAGAACCACGAAAAAAGACTTCATAAGTTAGCTCACTCTTTTGAAGTGACAAATACTTGATTTCGTACATATTAGATATTTAGATTAAGTGATCGCGTTGAAGTTAATAATTAGCTGATAATGAAATTTAGAAAAATAACAAATTATAAGGCGCGTGCCAAGCGACAGCTTATAAAAAGGATGTAGTACTGTACTGAAGTTAAATTTACTAAAAAACAGTCTTAACGATACTTTGTGATAGTGATCGTTAAAATGTAAGGTATGGTTTTAGGTGATTAAGTAAAATGCCTACTGGGGTAGTCTCCAATAGCAAATATCAAGTAATTTGACTATTCCGTACGTTACAAACAAGGAGTAATCTAAGTATGTACCTTCCCACTCAATTATATCCTCGCAGTAGATAGAAGTTAAAAAAAAAATAAGTAGAGTAGTGTTGCCTATATTTTAGAACGATTTGGATGAAATTTAGCATGCAGTGGTTGTAGGTTAAATAACCGTTGGTTATTAACTTCCGATTTTGTATGAAATTTACCGTTGTAGAATAACGGTTGGCAGTTAAGTTTAAAAATTAGGTAGGTAGTTCAATTTAAATTGGGTAGTGAAATTTGAAAAAACGTTACAATTTAAAAAAAAACCGTTAAGATGACAACCACTGGGCAACGTAATGCCCTTTATTCGCCTCTTACGAAACCTAGGTGCAAAAGGGTGGCACTATTCTTAACCGGAACCACACGGTGATTAGAAAAGTGATAAAAAGAATATTACTTACTGCGAGACACAAGTAGTAGGAAAGTGCACAAAATACCAACACAAACACAACGAATAAAACCAGAAAACAAACGTTTCCCAACTCAAGACCACGTTAAGAGGCGCCACTTGTCACAGTATAGGTATTGGTCTTGCGGAGAGGAATTAAACCATAAACAACAAGTACAGACGTTTATTAGGAACGCTAAACTGTGAGCAAGCAAGAGACTAGAGGGTCGTAGGTTCTAAGCACTTGAGTGGGATTCGCTTTCTCCGGACAGACACTGCCCTGGATTCAGGAGACCGTAGGACGCGCTGCGGGCGTTGCAGGTGGATCTCCAGAGACACTGCTGACTTGCAGGCCTGAGACCAGGGTGCTTCAGGGCTCAGAGTGTGCTGGTGGTGTAGAGCCAAGTGGTGGAGACTGCAGTTCCGTTCGGCGGTTTAACCCCGACTTGGTTGCCCTGGAATTTAGTCAATGTCAGCAGGGGCCAATACAATTGCTCTGTCCACCGGCCCAACATCCATAACGGTCCCTGACCATAGGTCCGAATTTAAACGCTGGCTGTGTGGCAGAGCAATCATACGGAATTTACAAAAGGAGAAAGATGAAGCTAAATGTAATACAAAAAATAAAATAATTTAGTGAAAACGAAAACTGTTTTTTTTGAAATTTAAATTTGAACTAACTGAAACTGCCTAACGGTCTAAGAGGTTCAAACAAAATTTACAATTAAATGCAGACCGTTGGAGTTAGCTAGGTAAGAACAGGAGATAGTACTATGATAAATTTAGAGATAGAAAGCTAGAAATATACACATAAAATTAGACAAGGTAAGATGTTGATATTTGCTTTTGGAGAGAACTTACCAATAAACGGGCAGAGTATCCACAGGATTATTATATGGTAGATGTACTGTTTTTAGATAGCTGTGTTCAGATTCAAAATGTGTCGAATTTTTGGCGGCACTGGGTTTTAAAGGCTTAATTAAGTCACGCCCCTCGAGATAACGCTAACCGTAATTTGTGTTATGTGGTTTGACAGTTCGTGCCACAGAGAAGACACTGCGCAACAAAACGATGTACTTAATTTATTTAGCTTTCCTCATTATTTAATTAATTAAATATTAAGGAAAGACAAGAGCTCAGATATTGTCCGTATTTACTTAATTATATTAAATAGATACGCCCAAAAATCATAGCAGCGGTAAGTTTGATAATAGCGCCATCTAGTGCTCGCGGGGTGAGGCTCGTTGCATTGAATCGAACTAACTTCGCTAAGGATATCGGTAATTACGTCCAAAAAACACCAAAAATTGATATTGTCCCAATTGGATTGTGACAGTACAAAGGGCGTCGATAGAGTCGACTAAAAGGACTTCATTCATCTGTCACCGGGTATAAGTACGGTCAGTTGTAAAAAGTACCCGGTGTTGCTGCCGCCGTTGTAGGGGGATCTTTTCTCTGCAGTTGACTGTACCTTCAAAGTACAGTTTTAAGTATTAAGTATAGCAGCTAATAAGGCCTGTACGGTATTTTCCATAAGGGCACATGGGCCCCGTGCCCAGCGCCCTATAATTTACGGGGCCCTAAAAGTCAGCTAAGTACATTCGTTTACATGAAAATAATCAGTTAATACTTTCCAACAGGGTGTCATATTAGTTGGTACCCACGAGCCCTGCATGTTCCAAGAATTCTATGGCAAATAATACTGCTGTTCTTAAATGACTTTGACAAAATGTAATAGATAAAACGTATTCACGTAGAAAACTTTATGTAAAAAAACCATTTCAACAAAGTACATTTTAAATATTGTGTGTACTATTCTTGCTATTTAAAAAACCACATAATGACCAGACATAGGAATTTAGGGGGCAAAATTTAATGACAAGTAGGGAGTTCCTTTATCCATAAACTCAACTATCGACGCTTTTCCCATAAACTAGTGATCGCTCCAAGTTTTTATCATAAAAATAAAATTTTATAGAAAGTATAAAAATGAAACAAAATAATAAATCAATTCTGTGCTTCTTTATCCTCGTAAAGCCCACGTCAAATTTTGACAATCATAATTTGAAACTTATTGTCAATCAAGAAAAGTTGACGTTTGCTTTGACATAAGTACGTATTAAGTTTAGCATGTTGGGCCTTACGTGGTTAAGTATTTTAAATATTTTATAGTGCAATATTACTCCTTACCCAGCAGCTATCGTTTAAAATACGCTTTGTCTATACTGTATCATATTTGTCTCCGAAATAAGACTTACAAAATAATGCAAACTTACAATCGATAGTTGAGTTTATCGATAAAGGAACTCCCAACCTGTCATTAAATTTTGCCCCCTAAATTCCTATGTCTGTTTATGACCTATAGCACCAATAATTCCATACCTCCAAAACCAATAAAACAAAGCCCTTAACATACAAATTAACTTGAAATAACAACATTAGTGGAGCCTTTAAACGCTGAAACGTTTCCGTATTTAAAAAAGAGCGCTAACCCTTCCTTGCGGCTGAAAGGGCCGAAAGGTTGGCCACGACCACAGCCCTTCGAGGATATAATGGGACTGCTAATCCGATTTGGAGTCGACAAGTTTCACGTTGAATAATCGAAGAGTAGTTTGTTGGAGAGCGGTAAGTTGTCTATCGGAATTGGAATTTAAATCGGAATTCACGAAGTCACCGACTTTAATCCAGCTGTTTTTAAAATATAATGTGCTCCGTACCAAAGGATGACAAATGGAACCCTAATACTGCCGCTACGCTGTTCGTCTGTCTGCAGAGGGCTGGATTTTAAGAACCGCAACAAATAAACACTTGAAACTTGTACATACTGTGTACTTTTATCGTCGCTTCAACAACGATTCTCCCTTCTTCTTAGCCTTCATAAGTCAACCACTAGGGTATCATTATTTTATTTATTTATTTCTTCGCTTACAACTATTTTTACAGGTATTAACCTAATACAATAGTGTAACTAATTCTATTACATACAATTACATTACAATATCTAATTCATTCCTATTGTAACAAATAATAAATAATGCAGACTTAGTGAATTCATTCAGAGTACACGAGAACAGGTCAATGCATTCGGCTATGAGGTTGAGGGCGCGCAATGCACGCGTCAACGGGGCCATCCGGATCCGGAGCAGGTTGGTGCGCCCGCGCGGCACGGCCAGCAGGCGCGGCCGGAGCCGCCGCGACGTACATATAGGGCACGTAAATGTTGACGACACTCAACACCCGGCTATTGTATATTTTACCTCTTAATATTTTAAACACATACTTCACAAGACATAGCTCTCTGCGGACTCGTAACTCGTTTGTAGCCCACCATTCCCAGCACAAATAAATTAGGATACAATAGTGGATAGAATGGATATACTCCATACATCCTCAAATACAAAGACCGAATAAACTTGTTCTGGATTCGCTCAACCATGAGATGATATTTTGTTTCATGTGGGGACCATATGACTGCATTACACTCTAGGCTACTACGCACCACACACACAAGGCCTCTTACATCTTGACAGATGATTTAAGCAGCGTCTATTTAAGAGAGGCAACGCCGTTCGTGACTGTAAAGTCCGATCCGAGAACGGCACGTTCGCCCGCATTTTTGGCACGCGAACTGAGGGCCCGGCGACAAAGCAGAAGCTGCATCGTAGCCGTGCCGTCTCGCCCGTTTCTGTGCTAGACTCTGAAACCAGGTGTTGTTGTGGGTTTCACAACCCTCCGCGAGAGTCTACGCACCAACGCATTATATAAAGCGACTACTGCATTGGTATTCGTGAACTTATAGGAACGACGAAGTACAAATCCCAGCATTCTATAGGCTATTTCTATTTCTCTCTATCTATGTATTTATCATTATCATCTTGACCCATAAACATCAAACTGCTATGCGCGGGCCTCTCAGAGCTCAGAGGGAGTGCTCCGTATTCATCAATAACAAATTCATCTTCAATTTTGCAAGTGACAATCTGCTTTCACTATACATATTCTTTGATCCCAGGATTCCCGTAAACAGATCTAGTGAGGCGTGTCCGATAACGGACTTTAATGTTAAAGTTGTTGATTGGGTCTACCTACAGTTTTCTTAGGATTTAGTTCGATATTATTGGGAAGGAACGGCTTTTGAATTTATAGGCGTGTTTAGTAGAACTGAACAACAACTCCTTTGAAATTTAATCCTTTAACATAAATTATTTGTAGCGAAATATTTCGGGTTTTAATATTAACAAAGATTATGGGACACTTGACGCCGATTGACCTAGTCTCAAAGTAAGCAAAGGTTGTGTTATGGTTACTAGGCAACGGATTAACGTACTTAAATAGATATTGAACATCCAAGACTAATAAACAAATATTTTTATTTTTCATACATAAATGTATCTGCAATGACCGGGGATTAAACTCAGGACCTCAAGCTTTGTAGTCAGGTTTTTAAACCACTCTGCTAACCGATCGTCCTCGTGTTGAAGATTACGTTTTTGAAAGTTGAAAAGAATATAATCTATATCTATATCTATATGTATACATATAATAAATCTGTAACAAGTCGGTGTCTGTACATTGAAGATATTTGAGAAAAACTGTCACTAGGGCTATTTATTAGCGCAATAGAACCCGCAACAATGATTTTTAGAATTATTGTCTGTTTGTCTGTTTGTCTGTGCGTTTGTGCGCGCTAATCTCAGAAACGGCTTAACCTAGAAGGATGCGGTTTTCACTGATATGTTGGTATTTTCTTCGATTAACATTTTAGTGTTTGTTTCATTTGAATCGGTTCACAAATAAGAAAGATACGTCTATTTTAAGAATTTATCGAACAGGTTTTTTTTGTTTGAACGCGCTGATCTCAGGAACTACTGCTCCGATTTGAAAAATTCTATCAGTGTTAGATAGCACATTTATCGAGGAAGGCTATAGGCTCTATAATCATCACGCTAACACCAATAGGAGCGGAGCATAGCGGAAGAATGTTTCAAAATCGGGGGGTTTTGAAGTAAAACATCTATAAGCACGCTTGACTTGGGAGTACGGTGGTGAATGTGAACGCGGGTGTGCGGGGGGTTCGGTGGGGGGGTTGCTGGAGCGGGTAATTTTTTTTTATATCGAGGAACTAAGGAGAGCCATAATTGATGAAAAAGCAAATTTGATAAAAAATAAGCTGCCCAAATTACTAATTCCACGCGGACGGAGTCGCGAGCAAAAGCTAGTACTTAATATAATTTTCATAATAATTAATTTGGGGGTTGAAATTGCTCGCGTGGTGCGAAATGAGCGATACAACTTCGATGGTAGCCTTCGGCCATAGCTGTTCACTACTCTGTAGGTTGAGCCAGGCTGCCAAGCGACTCTCGTCGTGTTCCGGCCTGTTGCCTATAGCAGCCATTCTGGAGGAAGGGTCTGAGCAGTTGTGCAGCGCGCGCGTACCGGTCGCAGCGCCCCGAATTTATTGTATGGTTTGCGGGTACGGGGCGCGCGCAATACCGCGCTCGGCTGCCTTCTTCCTGCTTATTCCCCTAAATTCAAATCTAGGGTGAATGAGCATTTACTAGGCAAGCGTGCTCCATCGTAGGCCTCATCTTCGCTTTCCATCAGGCGTGATTGTAGTCAAACGCAAGCCTATATTGTACAAAAATAAAATAGGTAGGTATTTTATCTACGACCAGCTGTTGCGGAAACTATGCATTTTTGCATCTCTATACCAAATTACATCTAAATCAGCTAAATGGTTTAACAAGTTAAGTATGAAGTATCTTTTTCTATTTATTTTTTTATTTTTCTTCAACTTCATTTTTTTATTACTTTTACGGTCATCCCGTGAAACCATATATTTCAAACTAAATACAAACTGAAACATAGATGCACAGCAAAAATGCTGGGAATCGAGCTGGGATTCGATTCCCAGCATTGGTCTTTTTTCTGGGGTTTTTTCTGTGCATCTATGTTTCAGTTTGTATTTAGTTTGAAATAAATGGTTTAAGCCTGAAGAGGTAACAGACAGAAGATACACTTTCGTATTTATAAATTATTAGTATGGATTTTGTTTAAATTTGTTTGGCATTCCGTTTCCTTGTGCTTAATTAAAAACCGGGAACGGCTCAGGTAAACGCGAAAGCATGTCACCCTACTCTCTCGCACGGGTGAGGTCTCACAGCTAATGCTCCCGAAAGGGTTATTTTTCCACCAAAATTAGGCCGGGGCTTTCATCGGAATTTCAGCTTCGGACAAATATCGTTGGCTTAATATTATTACACATTTTATTTTTACGCCGACCCAAATTTGACTCTATGTTTTTCCACGCAACGCTACATTTTGTTTACAATATTTTTTTCACGTGTTACGTTTCGAATGTGAAGGTGAGGTATAATAAAATGTGCAAGTCATTTTTGTACTTATGTTTGCCCGATTTGAAGTGAATTTTATATCCAGTTGCTATTCTGTAACAAAGTTCGTATTGATAAGTTACGTTTCCATGTTTATAAGACTTTTTTTTATATAATATATAGACTTGCGTTTGACTAAAATCACGCCTGATGGAAAGCGAAGATGAGGCCTACGATGGAGCACGCTTGCCTAGTATGTAAATTCTCATTCACCCTCTAGACTTGAAAGCGGCCAAATTGTAGTGTTCAGGGAACACATTCGCAGGCAGGGAATGCCACTCCTTAGCTGTGCAGTTGATGAAGGAAGAGCGAAAACGCTTTGTGTTGATTATGGGAATACTAACAACGTAAGAGTGGAGACCCCGCTTACTTCTGGTCGATCTGCGGAAGAAGATGCAGATGGAATATGGTCTTAAGACAGATAAGGAAGTTTTTTTAGTTAAGGTTGATGAATTTATTAAAATTACAATGTCTTTGGACCTGGATGTCCGCATTAACAGCATTTCAGTCTACATACGTTTAAGGTTGACTGGCAGAGATCCCTTCAGGGATAAGTCCGCCTTTGTACTTATCATTTTTTTTTCTGTAACTTTTTTGTTTTCCTTTTGTACGATAAAGAGTATAAACAAACAAACAAACAAACTTCTAGGCCCAAACCTTTCTTTCAGAATGAGAGGGCATGGGCTGTAGTTTCCACGCGCGCCCAATGCGTATTAGGAACTTCACACACACCATTGAATTTTTTCTTAATTATATGCGGATTTTTTCACGATGTTTCGCTTCACCATAAAGCTCATGATAAATTTCAAATGTAGTTTCGCTCGTTCCAAAAATATTAGAGGTGTGAGTTTAGAACTCACGGCCCTCTGCTTGAGAAGCCATAAACCGAGATGATGATGATGATGGTGAGGTGCACCCTGAGCAACAATGGTTCATCATCATCATTTCAGCCGAAAGACGTCCACTGCTGAACATAGGCCTCCCCCAAGGCTCGCCAAACAGATCGGCCCTGCGCCATCCACATCCAATGCGTTCCCGCCACCTTAACCAGGTCGTCGCTTCATCTTTTTGGAGGCCTACCTACACTGCGTGTTCCGGTCCGCGGACGCCACTCGAGTTATACCTGTCAATAAATGATTATTATTATATTATTAATTCATCAATCTAACCGTTTTATCATGAAATGCTCACAAACTTACACAATACTGGGGTGTCCCATAAGTAAAGAGACAAGATTGAAATGAAAATATCTGATGAAAAAATATAATAAAGTGCTAACATTTACATTAAGTCCAATCAAGAATATATTCAAATTTGTTATTTTATATTAAATTTGCTTGTGGAATGCCTTTATAGCCAATTTTTCTGAGGTTTATTGTTGCTCGCCACATTACAGCTTTTCCTGACCTAGTTGCCACAATTTTAGCCGATCTAGTCCATCGATGTTTAAATGCAGGCAATGATTTGGGGTTTTCCGTTTGTTTTTTATATTCTCGTTTGCATAAATACCAAAAATTTTCAATACCACGAGCTTGGGGGACATTTGGGGCATCATTATGTTTTCGTATAAAATCTATCCCCGCAGCCTGTAAATGTTGGGTGACTTCGGTGGCGTAGTAGCATGACGCCATATCCGGCCAGAATATAATTTCTTCCCTATGGTAATATTTATCAATGAAGGGAATCAATCGCTTTATTATACATTCTCTCAGGTAAATGCGTGCGTTCATAGAGCCTGTGCAAATATATGGTTCAGACGTATTACCACTCTGGTCTATGGCTTGCCAAAGTAGGTATTTATTGAAAAATTTGGCCTTTGGTATGATTTTTTGTGAATAAGCTACAGCGTCCCGAACCCGATTGTTTGCATGGTAGTATTGCTTCCCAGGAAAGGAACATCCACTGGGTCCACGGGCACGTAGGTCTCGTCATCAATTATAAGAACTTTTTTCGGTGTTTTTTCATACCCTCTTCGGCATCCTTTTTTAGCTCGCACTTCCTGGTCTTTAATATATTTAGGAGCAGATAATTTTGCAAACGCTTTAAGCTATAGGTCGTGTGTTTTCATTCGAGCTATACTTGACTTCGATATTTTCAATTTATCCGCAGCAACTCTAACAGACATCGAGGGATTCCGTTTATAAACTTTTTTACCTTATTTATATTTTTAGGTGACGAAACAGTACGTTTTCTTCCAGAAATATTTTTATAAATATCTCCGTGCGTTTCTTCAAAACGCTTATAATTCGATACAAAGTAGTTCTTCTGACTCCCTCTGGAGAAAAATGACGTGTCGTGTCCGTTTTCCATGACATTTATAAAATTGAAAAATTATTTTTGCAAATACTTCGTGTTCAGCTCTCTTTATAATTAAAACTTTAAAAATACTTTCGAAATTCCCGCTTAATCTGACTGATATAATGCCTACGGCGGCCATGACAGTTATTCTTCTTAAAAAAATGAAAATCTTTTCAACCAGTTTGAAATTTGAAATTTGTCTCGTTACTTCTGGGGCAGCCTTTATTACACATTCTCATGGATACTCACGAACAATTATAAATTATAAAAATTCTGTATAAGAATTATAAAAAAAAACATAATATAACTAAAATTCTACTAATATTATTCAATATGTAAATAATCCTATCTAAAACAACCCATTGCCATAAAAGTCAACCTTGTTTTAAATGCTCAATTAGAACTTTACATTTATTTTAAATAACTAGGATTTAACGGCCAATTTTACTACCTAAGTCTAGACAAACAGTACATAATGGTTTAAATTAAACTTGGTTGGGGTAAAGCCTCATTTACACATTTGCAAGCATTTACCCGCGACTTTGCGCGCTTGAACAATTACTCGTAGATATGACAGTTAAACTGAAATTTCGGGATTTTACTAAATTCCCGTGGGATCCCTGAAAGTTACATCGTGGTTTTCCTAAACATGTCTTCTAAAGTCTCATGTTTCTAAACTTATATTTTGACATTTTATACGTGTAAAATCTTATGTGTTATTCGAGTTTTAACGACCGCCTTAGCCTAGTTGGTAGTGACCCTGCCTACGAAGCAAGAGGTCCTGGGTTCAAATCCCGGTAAGGGCATTTATTTGTGTGATGAGCACGAATATTTGTTCCTGAGTTATGGATGTTTTCAATGTATTTAAGTATTTATTTGTCTATATAAGTATGTTTATCGTCGTCTAGTACCCATAGTACAAGCTTTGCTTAGTTTGGGACTAGGTCGATTTGTGTAAGATTGTCCCCTAATATTTATTTATTTTTTTTTTTTTTTTAGTGATCCAGCTCATTGCCTAATTTCATCTGATTTCATAATACCGTTGAAGCGTTAAAAATTAACAAATTTACACATAGATATAAACCTGAACACAAATTTACGCATTTATAATACTAGTAATATTATATATACCTACATGTTATGTATACCTGTACTTACGAGCTAGATACGTTCTCGAGCGACTGGACAGATATAAGTACACACAGGACGAGTTGAAATCCAGAGGAGAAGCCTTTTCCCAGCAGAGGGACACTGATACAGGCTAGCAAAAATTTAAATTACTAGAAATATTTTAAATTCGAAAAATTGTTTAACGACTATTCGTTGCCTGCGGCTTTGTGTAAACCATTAGAGTCGACAGTTGGATTAAAATTCCAGGTTTTTGGTAAATGACCACAGCCATCCGAAGCACGCACGCACATACTCACAACGTTTCACGTTTATAACGTTAGTAGGATAAGTTCTACCCTTTTTTAATTTACTTTACTTTCCGTCTCATTTCTATTGGAGTCCAAATAAAGCTATTCCGCTAAATGTAGGGGGGAGGAGTGTTATAAATTTTACCGGTGCTACCCCTAAACCATGGCCTATTAGAGGCTATTAAGACCGCTCGGCGATAATCATGGTATTAGAGGGGTGATTTCTTAAGGATACGCTATTATTGTGATTAAAACAACAGATGCTCACTTTTAGGCGAAATACAGGCAAAAATAACTATAAATTAAAAAAAATTAAAACCCGTCGACGCAATTTGGTCACACATACCCACAGAAATAATAATAAAGAGGATAGAAGTGCCTTAGACGCGTGACCTTGGCGCCGCGCTTGTGACTCGTAGGTCACAAGCGCGCGACTTGTGGCTCAGTGCTATTTGAAACGTGGGTATGACAACAAGTGCTTTAAAATGGTGTTTTGCAGCATTAGCAATTGCGGAAACTCGTCCACACTGTGTAATTACACTAATAAGGGGATTACATTTCATTGGTATGTATTAATTTAATGTAATAATGCGGTGCAGTTTCTACTATCTATCTGCATTTGAATTTCTGGGCCTATCTTATCGGGATGAGAGGACTTGAGCTGTAGTTGTCACGTTGGCCTCGAGCGTATTAGGAACTTCACACACGCAATTGAATTGCTTCACAAATGCCCTCAAGATCTTTCCTACACCGTAAAGCTAGTAATATGAAATTGCCCACATATTAAAAAAATACCGAAAGTAAATAGTCCAAGCTTAAGGTTTGCCAAAGAGCAATTAGAGCGCAGCATATTAGGTGTGAAAAGGCTAGATAAAATCCGGAACACCACGCTGCGCTCAAAAACACGCATAACCGACGTTGGGAAAAAGACTGCAAAGCTAAAATGTGACTGGGACTGGACATGTCTGTCGCATGCACCCACAAAGATGGGCTCACACGGTCACTTGGTGGGTGCCGGAGAACGGCCAGCGACGACGAGGCAGATCAAGAAGGAGATGGCGGGACGATTTGGACGTGTACGCAAAGGATTAGCCTGACATTGCGCTGGACCGGCAGTTGTGGAGGTCAAGAGGGGAGGCCTTTGCCCAGCAGTGGGACACTATAACAGGCAAACAAAAAAAAAAAATTAAAAAATCAATGTGTGGTTTTATGGAACCACGAAGCCAGTGAAACTTTTTGAGGCATTTAACTGAAATTTTTCGGAAAGGCG
The DNA here is from genome assembly GCA_947859365.1 of Archips crataeganus. Taxonomy (NCBI): domain Eukaryota; kingdom Metazoa; phylum Arthropoda; class Insecta; order Lepidoptera; family Tortricidae; genus Archips; species Archips crataeganus. The sequence goes on along the minus strand of OX402062.1, from coordinate 16,923,939 downwards.
GAAGGCGCAAATACCGCGGAGCTCTTATACGGATAAGTTAGAATTAATATCTAAGGCATACTATAAAATTATATTGACTATATCTTGGACTGGGATATTTGGAAATAATTCCGATCCGCATTGGCGATCCCTAGTCTCAAATAGCGTATCTACTGTGTTAAAAAAATTTAATTGTATTAAATACTTTAGATGTATGTAATTTAATAACAATGTAGATCTGTTTGAAAAAAAATATACCTTGTTGAGTTTCTTGCCGGTTTCTTCTCAACAGGGTTTTTCCGAACCGGTGGTAAATTCTTCGACGTCCATAGGAGCATCAATTATTGATGCCTAAATTGAATAAAGAATTTTGACTTTGACTTTGACTTCGAATGTAAATGCTGCACGGTCAGCTGATACGAGCTATGGGCGCCGCCATATTGGCCTTGGCTGCTGCCGAGCGCCTTTCACTATCCACACTCCGCGGCCGGCTGTAAAGCGACTTGCGAAAGATGGACGAAAAAATTCGAGAAGTTTCACTTAAAAAAAAACGGATTTGAACCCAGTATCCTCTACTTGAGATACTATGAATCAAACTACTCGTCTTACGTGGCTTATTATTAAGCCTTACAGTCCATTCTTAATGGGCCACAGTAACATATAATGTTGTTACTTGTGTGGCAACCGTCTAATCTTAATGGCGACCACTAAACGTTGGCTAGCCTAATTAAATATAACTGTTGGGTAGATTTAAGAGGCCCAGAATGAATGAAGTACTTACGAGTGGGTTGGGTCAAACTATGTAGGACGGCTATAAGTTATAGTTCGTAGCTTTTTATGGGTTTTTTAGAGTTTCGAATCCAATTGGGAATGTCTAAAAAAAACTAACAGTGGTTTTTAATTTTTTTTTTGTATAGAAAAGTCAATTATAAGAAACTAATTTCAATATTTTGTCATTTAGTTCACTACTTTTTTCAAAATTAATTATTGAAACTATTTTGGTTGATGACGTCAGATTATAATTGAGGGCTCCCACACTGCCAAATTTCTAAATCTATCTAAATGCGTACGATAAGGCGACCGCTTTTAATTATTTTTTGCGTAGTGGTACACTGTAACTAGTGCCACTTTACTGGCGCTGTCAATGTGTTAGATGTCAGACAGCGGGTCCATATCAAACTCCGTAGTATAATCCACGCGTAAATTGTGAGTAATTCTAACCACACATAATAAAGTACGACTTGGACCGGTCACGCAATTTACACCAATGTCAAATGAAGGTCATTGCTTATTTATTATGTAATAAATTCATTACATAATAATAAAATTAAATAACTACAGAAAACGATTTTAAAAGCGTTTATCTCGAAATGGTTTTCGAATTACTATACATTGCAAAAAAATAGACATCCCAATCACAATCGTTCTCGTTCTGGCTATGTTGCATGAGCAATAAAGAGGGTGCGAGAAGACTAAACGTTGTGCGCTTTCCGAGCTCTACCTCAAAAACGGTGAAACATAAAAAATATTCCAAATAAAACAGATAATTTTCATCATCATCATCATCCCGGCCTATATACGTCCCACTGCAGGGCATGGCCTCCTCTTAGAATGAGAGGGCCTGGGTCGTAGTTCCCACGCGGGCTCGGTGCGGATTGGGAACTTGTGCAGGTTTCCTCACGATGTTTTCCTTCACCGCCGCTCATGGTAAATAACAATAAAATTATTTTTATGTTCTAAAATTTCGTAGAAAACGAATATGTCATGAAAACGATAGCAAGTGAGATATTTGTAAAAAGAAAAGATTTTCGTGACCATGAATATCTCAAGACGCGGACACGAGATTTTATGAGACTTCTGAGACAGTTTTTAAAACGTCAAAGCAAAATTTAAACGGGTTATTTACTATTTTTATTGCTTAATGCGACGGCATATTATTTGCCACTAACGCAAAAAACATCAGTTGGGACAGATACTTACACTAAGGGCTAAAATATGGTCCCCATTCCCCCACAACGTAGAATTTTCAAGTAGGTATGTTTGAATGTTTAAGTTTACACTTTCGTTTAGAACCTAGCAAACCGTAATAAATAAATCGAGTAAAGTACGTGGAGGTCGATAATCCAGTGGAAAGGGCCTGACCTAAAGCTTATAATGCACAGTAAATAGACGCAAAGAAGTAAAAGAAGACATCGTCAACAAACTAACTCCTACTAACTACTAACTATTTTCCCTTTCATTGATAAATAAACTATGAAAATTGTGTCGTAATTAATAATTATTATATTAAAGTGAAAAAGATACAGTCCAGTTTAGAACCGACGATCCCATGTTTGAGAAGCTAATAGCCCAGACAACTATAACATCACGGCGTCGTAGCGCTAAAATCCAATAAAATTTCTGGAAATTTTTAAAAAATCTTTATAAAAGTAAATTAAATAATTTATTTCAGATAATTTTATGGTCCAAAATTTCGTAGAACCTAAATGAATATGTACAAGTATGTTATTTTTTTTTTTCATTGTGTTATTTTTACTTTTATTGTTTAATTTTTTTTTTCTTTTTTAGTTTTTCTTTTATCTATGTTAGTTGTCACAAATAAATATTTCTTTCTTTCATTCATTTAATTTCGTTTCGTTTCATATAGGCGGATGTACTTACTGATTTTAAAACACCAACTGTGCTAACCGTTAAATAGCTACACGGGACACGGCAACCCTGAATCCTGAACACTCCACTGCCTTAATGGTGAAGTTTTTAGGGTTCCGCTTAACTTACACAAGAACATTAAAACGTACGTTCAAACTTACATTAATAGCATGGAGTGTGATGGAAGTGGCCTGTGAGCCGCTTTGGGACATTTTAAAGCCTATACACGTCCAGGGCTCAGAGTTAGAGGGCTTCGACCGTAGTTCCCACGCGCGCCCAGTGTGAATTGGGAACTTCACGCACACCATTGAATTTCTACGCAAGTGTGTATAAGTTTCTTCAAAAAGTTTTCCTTCACCATAAAGCTTATAGTAAATTTCAAATGTAATTCCGCATGTAAATTCCGAAATGCTTAGAGGTGCGAGACCGCAAGGGCCTTCTTGAGATTGAGAGGCCATAAGTTGTTACGGCTTCCAGTGATCTGATTGGCTAGAAATTTTATTCGAAAACGTAGTTTAGATAACAATGCAAGTAAATTCAGCTAATAGTACAGTCAGCAAAAATAATGTATTAATTACTAACCGTAACCGTACCACAGACTGGCAAGCGCTGCGTGGGACGTCCACCAACGACTTTTCGCAGGTTCAAGGGACGTCCTACGGCTAAAATGATCATCATCATCATCATCATTTCAGCCGAAAGACGTCCACTGCTGAACATAGTGAGGCTCGCCAAACAGATCGGTTCCGTGCCCTCCGCATCCAACGATATCTCTGAAAAAAAAAATATGATGATGTTGATAAATTACTAACCGTTAACAGCAATTCCGTTTGCGAAGTTCAGCCCTGTCCCGCGGGAACTATGGAATTTTCCTGGATAAAAACTATCGTGTCCTTCCCAGGGTCTCGAGCTGACTCCATACCGATATTTCATCTAAATTGGTTCAGAGATTTATGCGTGAAGTGGTAATTATTATTAGTATGGATTTTTTCATCATCATCATCATCATTTTAGCGAAAGACACCCACTGTTAAACATAGGCCCCAAGGCTCAACAAATCAGTCCTGCGCCATCCGCATTCATCTCGTTCCCGCAACCTTAACCAGGTCGTCACTCCATCTTGTAACATGGGTCTTGTAGCATGGTTTTTTAACAAATATTTATTCTTACTCCGGATTCTATCAAACGAAGTGTAGACTACCAACGTAATAATAGCGTTTCAAAATTAGAAACTTATTAAATAAATCAAGTTATTCAGTGCCGAACCCATTTCGAGAATAAAATTAGGTTGTTAGAAACACGATTGGTTAGCTTAGTCTGTCAACGGTGGTCTATGCAAATAGAAGACGTCTTAAATTAACTCTGAATATTTTGGCGGATGGCTAGGTTAGTTTGAAATTAAGTAGCCGTTTTCAAGTCTAGGGTGCGTTGTATAGCAAGATAGAGGGCAGCCAGTGTACTCCGTGTTTAGTTGGTTGAGTCTGTGGTTCGAAAAATAGTCAAAATTAAAAAAATATCTACTTTAGGGAGTTGTTTTCATTATAATGAAAAACACAAAAGTAATGTTGACCTTTTTATTCGAAACCACAGACTCAATTAAGTAAACATGGGCTACACTGCTGCCCTCTATCTTGCTATACATACAACAGGGTGAATGAGCATTTACTAGGCATGCGTGCTCCATCGTAGACCTGATCTTCACTTTCCATCAGGCGTGATTGTAGTCAAACGCAAGCCTATATTGTACAAAAATAAAATAGTCCAAAGCATGTCTCAAACTAGGGTATGGTGCATAAAAAGTACCGAAAAAACAACTTACCTATATGGTTATTTATGTAGTTGGTGCACAATAAGAGGCATTAAAACACGAGTGTGGTTTTATGAAACGAACCGAAGGCGAGTTTCATAATAAGATAACACGAGTGTTTTAATATCTAATTATGTACAGCCCCATACATAATTTTATCAACATTCATGTCACAATTCTCCGTCATTACTCATTCTTTCACCAGATATTTCACATCACAAAATACAGTAACTTTATTTAATGTTTTTAGTTCGTTCGAATTAGAAATAAATGGCTGACATTTATATAGTTTTTAAATTCATAAACATTATAAACAATTTAAACCCATTATAATATTCGAAATTCCAAAAAAATTTTGAAATAAGGGTTTTATATTGAATGCAATTTTAAATAGATTAATTCTATAACCACGAGCAAATGTGATTATTTTGTTTAAGAAGATGTTCTAAAATTAAAAATAAATAGTTTAAGCTTAAAAGAATCTTGTATTCAAAACGAATTTTTTAACAAAAAGTCTTTTAAAGAATAATTTTATCCCAAATTACTTTTCTCCCGAGGGCATTATGTTACAAATATTTACGTAAACATAACTTGAAGACTCACGAAGCCTTTCTACACGATTTATTTGGCTCTTAGAGCATTAAACCAACTGGAGATGTACAAGGGCCTACCGCCATCGAAAAAATAACAAGACCACACTCGAATATGACAGGTAGTATAAATGACAATTTCGCTGTGGACGCGGCGTGCAACATGATCGAGAAATAGATCAATATAAAAATCCATCAAAATTTAAGAACATAACCTTAACCGAGGAATTTAGCATTATAGTAATGATTAATTATTTGAGTAAACAAAGTAATATCTTAGTAAAAAAACCGGTTGTCTGTAAAGTTGGTTTACGGAAGATAGTTTAACGTGACAATCTCATAACAAAATATTCAAAAAACAAAAATTAAACCAGGCGGTCACCCAACCAAGTACTGACCGCGCCCGACGTTGCTTAACCTCGGTGATCGGACGAGAGCCGGTGTTTTGTCAATTATCTTGAACACGGTGCATCCTACGGCAAAATCAACATAAACAGATAAATAAATAAAATCAATGAAATTTTCATCCCCCTTTAAAGTCGTTCATTGTGACGTTTTAAGGAGCAAGCCATTTTTTCATCTTAAACTGACCCGTGATTGATGAGGCCAAAAGTGTATCTCACTGGATTAGTAACAGCCTATTCACTCTAGCTTAGAAACATCTTAGGTTGTATTTTGACGTGACAACGTCTAATAAATCGATGAACGCCGGCCGCCGGGTGCAAACACGAAAAAAGATGACGCAATGTAACATTACGTAACGTTACATGTACTTACGTAGCGGCGAGGGCCAGGGCCTATACTACGAAGTGCAAAATTCGAACTTCGTATCGTGCCATTCCTCTCACGCTAATAGTATTTAATACAAGAGCGAGCAAGACGATGCGATACGAACTTCGATTTTCGAATTTCGGAGTAGCCCCCCAGTTTCAATAGAGCGGCGTATGCCAGTTGCAATAGAGCGGCGAAGGCCAGTTGCAATATTACGTAATAATACTAGCACTAGCACTAACGCTCGGGTAATTTTTATTGAATTTTTTTTTATGTTATGTATGACGTTTTCACGTTAAACTATCGTCCGTAAACCGAATTTACAGACAACCGGTTTTTCTGTAAATTCAGACGATGGGAGGCGTACCTTTGTTTAACTGTGGGCGTTTCCCGGCTGATTATCATGATGCCGTCTCTCGTTGGTTTTCTGCTTCCTTGGCTGTATTTTAAAATGCTCCCCATATTCGTGACGCCAGCGATTTGTCAACCGTTAGTGCAATTTACGTGATCTATGCATTTACTCAAGATAATTTATTAAAAAGCCAACCATGTTGTATGTGATACTTGTCTCGAAATGGAGATAAACATCTTTATGTTGTCGAAGGGAAGCCTTTTCACCTTCGAAAAGGGAATGATAGCTTGTTATGGTTTTAGTTTCACCATGTCGATCGGTCTTCTCCTACATTTAAAGTGAGGATGTTTTTGACGTGACAACGTCTAATAAATCGATGAACGCCGGCTGCATGCACGAAAAAGGATGACGCAATTTAACGTACATGTACCTACAGAGCAGTGAAGGCCAGTATGTACAAGAGAGCAGCGAACGCCAGCATGTACAAACTTAGTACTAGCGCTCGGGTAATTTTCAATGCTGGGGGGTACGAGGTGCGGGGGGTGCGGAGGGTCGCGAGGGGTCGAGGGGGATTGAGGGGGGAGAGGGGGGCTAGGTGGGAGGGGGGTGCGGGGGGAGCGCGGGAGTGGTGCGGCGGCATTAAAGGGGGGATGAAAATTTCATTGATTTTGCCGTAGGATGCACTGTTTTCAAGATATTTGACAAAACACCGGTTCTCGTCCGATCACCGAGGTTAAGCAACGTCGGGCGCGGTCAGTACTTAGATGGGTGACCGCCTGCTTTCATTTTTGTTTTTTCAATGTTTGGTTATGACGTTGTCACGTTAAACTATCGTCCGTAAGCCGACTTTACAGACAACTGGTATTTTTTTCATCTAGGTGTTTTAATTCACTAATCGGGATTCGAACCCACTTGGATTACTATCCGAGCATGCTAAATCCAATCGCACTACATAGCATCCTCGACCAATTCACTCGAGCAACTAGATCACTTGATTTTCTCTTCGTGGTGTATTTGTAGTAGAAGTCTCTGTGAATGTTTTCTTTGACAAACCGTTCTGGTAATAAAAATAAAATATTTAAATCCTACTTACTAGGGGCGTTCAATAAAAAGTGAGAATGAGTATGTTATAAACAACTTTTACTAAATGTCATTTTATTTTTCGACATAGTCACCTTTTAGCATAATACCCTTAGTATATCTTTTTTCTAAACTTAAAATTCCATTTTTAAAAACGGTCTCATCTTGAGTACTTAAAAAATCTTGTACAGCAGCGACTACCGCGTCGTCGTCTTCAAATTTCTGGCCTCTCAGGTATTGTTTCAATCTCGGAAATAGGTAGACATCACTGGGAGCAAGATCTAGTGAATACGGAAGATGCTTAAGGATATCGAACCCAGCATCACGAATTGCAGCCATTGCAACGGCGGACTTGTGTGCCGGGGCATTGTCCTGGTGGAACAGCACAACTTTCGAGAGTTTACCTCGCCGTTTTTCGCGGATCTCATTGCGCAATGTTGCTATTTGTTTGGCGTATAATGTGCCCGTAATAGTGGCTCCATGCTCGAGATACTCAATCATTAATACCCCTTTACCATCCCAAAAAACAGAGCCCATGACCTTACCGGCAGATGGGCTCACCTTGAATTTCTTCGGAGTTGGAGAAGATGGCCTTTTCCATGTCATAGACTGCAGTTTCGTTTCTGGGTCGTAATGATGGAGCCATGTTTCGTCCATTGTTATAAATCGCGCCAAAAAAAGTTCCCGGTCTTGCTGCATCAGGTTCAAAGCTTCTTGACAAATCTCTAGTCTAGTTTGTTTTTGCGTGTTAGTAAGCATTCTTGGTACCCAACGCGCCTTCAACCTTTTTCATACCCAAGCGTTCATGTAAAATATTATGCACGCTCCCTGTTGAAATCTTTACATTTTCAGCAATAAAACGAACCGTGACACGACGATCCGCCAAAACTGAGTTTTCGACTTTTTTCACAATTTCTTCAGTTACTGCTGTAGTAGGGCGTCCGGAGCGGGGGTCGTCCATTGCCGATGTTCTTCCACGTCTAAATTCGGCGCACCAACGTGCGACTGTCGAATACGGAGGAGCATTAGACCCTTAAGTGTCCCGCAAATCCAAATTGACTTGGTCCGTAGAAAAATTTTTCAAACACAAGTATTTGATAACGGCGCGCAGTTCAATTTTCTCCATTTTCGCTAACGTACTCAATAGCATTGCAAAGAAATTACCGTATATTTTTTTAAACAAAAGACAGTTAGTTTTTTTTTTCATAGATTAGCTTTACCGGCCAGTATTTAATTTCGTAATATTAAAAGAGTTTGCATCTCATTCTCACTTTATATTGAACGCCCCTCGTATGTCATAAATGCGAAAGTATTTGAGTACCTATCTGCGTCTGTACCTATGTATATTTGTTACACCTTCACGCTAAATCTGCTAGACGAATTTGAATGAAATTTGACATGCCGATAGCTGGATCTTGATGATAACACATAGTCTACTTTTTCCGACATTCCCACGGGATCGGGATAAAATCTTAACCTCTAAATTAAAAGACATTATTGGCTACCATAATTTCAATTCAAATATTACGCGAAAGCCACACAGAAGAGACATGGGACGGGGGCGCGTCGCAGTCCGCGTCGTTTGTTCGCAGGCCGCGTCTCCGCCCCGTCTTTTCTGTCTGCTTTGGATCGCGACGCTTCTATACATTTAGTATGAAAACTGATTCAACGCCCCCTCACGTCTCTTCTGTGTGGCTTGCGTCTTGTCATAGTTAAAGCGATGGAAGCCGCAGATGAAGACAAGTTACAAAATTATACTTTTCAACCGACGAAAACAAAAGGAGGAGGTTCTCAATTCGACGTGTATATATATATATATATATATATATATATATATATTTTTATGTATGATAAATAAATAAATAAATAAATAAATATCATGGGACAATTCACACCAATTGACCTAGTCCCAAAGTAAGCTTAGCAAAGCTTGTGTTATGGGTACTAAGCAACGGATAAACATACTTATATAGATAGATACATACTTAAATAGTTAAATACATATTAAACACCCAAGACCCGAGAACAAACATTCGTATTTTTCATACAAATGTCTGCCCCGACACGGGAATCGAACCCGGGACCTCAAGCTTCGTAGTAAGGTTCTCTAACCACTAGGCCATCTGGTCGTCTAAATGATCACGCATAACTTTTTACAGAGTAGTCCGATTTTGATGATTCTTTTTTTTAGTATACTTCTATTACTAACTGTTCAACTAATTGTAATCAACATTGTGTGGGGGTCGATGTAGCGACTGGCGTGGTAGTTAATAGTTCTGTATCAAAAATGGTTGGATAAGGTTTGGTGTAACTTATGAGGCATACGTGAGGGTTGCTTGTATGAGGCGACAGTTAACAACTCACAGTTCACTGCGAGTATGCTGAAACAAAGCCTTCATCGACAACAGAGGGGTCTCGTTATAAACGAACAATAAAATTTTCATCATCATCATCATTTCAGCCGAAAGACGTCCACTGCTGCACACAGGCCTCCCCCAAGGCATGCCAAACATATTTTTTATATATATATTTTTTTTGTTTTTTTTTTTGTGTTTCTCTTTGCTATTGTTAGTTAGCCATGTCTTTGTTTTGGAGAATAAAGATTACATCTATCTATCTATCTATCTAAACAGATACTTAGGTCCTGCGCCATCCACATCTATATTTTTGGAGGGCTACCTGCATTGCGTGTTCCAGGCCGTGGACGCCACTCGAGAACCTTTCAGCCTCATCGGCCATCAATTCTACTAGCGATGTGCCCGATTAATTTGCGTTACCGCTATTATTGAGGGTTATCATCATCATAATTTCAACTGTATGACGTCTACTGCTTGACACAGGCCTTCCTCATTGATACCCAACGATTACGATAGAAGCCGCTTGCTTCTAAAATGAACCTGCGACCTTTACCAGACCGTCCGTTGATCTATTTAGTGGAAGTCACACGCATTTCAAGCATAATTATGTGACCCTTAATGCGTTGAGAGTTTTTTATTTTTATTTTATGGTTATTTTGAATGAACGTGGGTTTTGCTGTTATTTTGTTGGTTATTTTTTTTTATTTAATGCAGAGGAAGCGGGGTATATTTAATTTAAAAAATACCCCCTTCCTCTTTATACGCTGACTCATTTGTAATTTAGATACCTACCACATTGGGCAGAGTTATTTTTACAATTTATTTATTATTTATAAGCTAGGACTCACAAGGGGACGTCTTAAATTTTTCAACATGGAACTTTACAAAGTTACACCTGAATCTATACAGGATCAAAAAATGTCATGCGCAACATACATACGGTTGCACCATCCGTTTTTATCTGGCGAAAGATTTCGTGGGTCCCGTACTTACATGAATCGTGATCGAAATATAGTATACAGCTATATTTAATCCGGGTGTCCGTGCGTTTGACATTGGGTCGCTTTGATCATCTCTGGGTCTGCAACATACATACTCGTAGTGTCATATTTATGGCATTAAAGTTTTTACGTGCTTCACCGTTTTGGTCTAAGATCCGAGTAAGTATATAACGACCTTCACCGAATTGGTTAATGGATGAAAAGTATTTTATATTAAACTAGCTGTTGCCCGTGACTCCGTCTGCCAAGAATAGGGGTATAAAAATAGCCTACGACCTATTCTCAGACCAACCGTGTATAGAGAAAAAGTTTCATAAAAATCTATCAAGCCGTTTCGGAGGAGTTCAATAACATTCACCGTGACACGAGATTTTTATATATTAGATTAAATATGTTAAAAAATATATTGCAAGTGGGTTGACTAAAAAATTTCAGGCACTGAGACGTGGCCGCTAATGATGGGCCTCATAAGAAAGCTCAAAGTCACTCAGAGGGCGATGGAGAGGGCTATGCTCGGAGTTTCTCTGCGGGACCGCATTAGAAATCTGCACAAGAACCTAGAGTCACCGACATAGCTCGAAGAATCGGCAGACTCGAGTGGCAGTGGGCAGAGCACATCGCTCGTAGAACTAATGGCCGATGAGGCAAAAAGTTTCTTGAGTGGCGCCGACGGACCGGAAGACGCAGTGCGGGTAGGCCTCCAACAAGATGGAGCGACGATCTGGTTAAGGTTGTGAGATCGCGTTGGATGCGGATGCCTCGGGACCGATCTATTTGGCGAGCCTTGAGGGAGGCCTATGTTCAGCAGTGGACGTCTTTCGGCTGAAATGATGATGATGATGAACCAGTTCAGTGAAGGTTGTTTTATACTCTGAACCTATGCTAATAGTAGTTCTACATGATCACGAAGATGTTCAGTGTGGTAAGTCATTTTAAATAATAAATCCAGTGAAAAAACATCGAAGGGATGTTCATGCGGACCAACTAAAATACTGGATGAAATATTCTGGACTCATTTTGTACATTAATTTACTATATTACCATGGGTAATGTGAAACTTCCGATCCTTTATGAAGTTACGCTCATTAGGGAGAATTTGAGAACAACGGCGGTCAAGTGGGGTTAAGAAACTCTCTAGGTTAATGAAACACTACATATATGTATTTCTGTAGATAATTGTAGGTTTATTTACAACACAATACTTATATTATTATGTATATGCAACTATCCTAGACTAAAAATAAGTATGTACAATAAGAAAAAAGAAATCAAAAATTGAAAATAATGATAATTATAACTTTAATATATTCTGAAAGGTAGTCCCCTTAGGCAAGCTGCCGAAGATACTGGCAGCCTTTCCTCTTTGAACAGCTAAGCTGACTCTTGGTCCGAGGAAGCTGCCAGTTCTTCGGTCCCCTGTGACGTCGATTAACCTCTTAAAAATTTCCCTAAAGAGCTTTAAAGCGCTAGGACCCCACGGACCAAGGGTCTCGAAACGAACAAATTATTACCTAACGGTTTTTAAAGAAAATAAAAGTCTATCACGAATAATTATTGCAGAAGACACATTAACTTAATTATATTAGAACAATTCTTATAGACCACATTTTAAATTTTCATTCAATTTTGATGGAATAATCGAGAAAAGTAACAAAAATGCAACGTTGCCAGCTCAGCAGGTATAAACGCTCTTGAAATTATTGTAGATTAGTACAGAGTGGAATGTTTTCGATCAAACTTTTATTCAACTGACTAGTCCACTAACTAGGTTCAAACTTGCGGCTAAGAGCTTATTCACAATAAAGTTGAAGTATTTGGAGTACGCTGAGCATTAGAAACTTTGCTCTACCATCAATGACTTTAAAATGTGAAGTTCGCTAGATGGTAATAATCTACAAAAATAAAAATAAGGAAAGTACAGATCTATTGAGACGTATGCAAGTAATAATGAAACCACCACCATCAAGATGAACGGACGATTTGGTAAGGGCCGCAGGGTCAAGATGGATGCAAGTCGCTTCCAACCATAATGATTGGGTATAAACGAGTGACCTATGTCCAGGAGTGGATAATGAAACAACTGTACTGGAGCGGCGCTAGTTTATTACTGAATGTGTCGGAACACTCCTTAATATCTGTCCAGGCACAAAATCTGCCTTGAGAAATATTTCTCTATTTTGGCTTAAGAGAGAATAGATGTTATAAGACTTAAGATAGTTTTATTCATTAGACAATTTTTAGACAGCCGAAATAGAGGTTTACACGAGTTTCCTGCTTATTGTTTTTAATTATGAGGTGAAACTCCTATAAGGCTGGGTATCTTTGCACGTGTACTCGTATTGTCTTTAATAATGATAATTGATAACGTACGGTCAAGGTACTTTGGTCCAATGGACAGCAAGTCTTAACCATAGTAAAAATAATTTGAGAAGATTTTGATGTCTTGACCCTCGCTCTGGGTCGTTCCTGGTACAAAGGTTGTCATTCACGGTTCAACGTGGCAATGTAGCTAGTATATTGGGCACTTTTGCGGCAGGTGCAATCCGGGATGGTTTGTTTGACTGACAGCATTTTATGAATTGTATTTTGTGAAAACAATTATATTTGATTAAACTAAATAGTAATCTTTGAATTATTTGAGAAGCGTCTACTAAAAAGTATGATAACTGGTCAGCTAACACCAATAATAGACGTAGTTGTGTAGCCAAAGACCGCAGGCTAACTGAACCACGGTTACGGATACATCGGATTTGGCCTTAATTCCAGTTCTCCCCGGCCGCGTCTATTCGCATGTAGTCAGCAAGCGAAAGCAAGTAGAGAGGCGAGTAAGGCAAGGCGAGTGACAAGGCAAGGTCGGTGACAAGACGGGGCGAGTTCACTCGGACAGCTCAATCGTTGGATTCTTCTCGAGAGATAATTTCCTGTCGAGAGTTTACGCTCACAGGCACACTTACACCGTAGCGTAGTGGAACGCTAGCTAAAACAATCTGTAATTTTTGCTACCTACGGGACAGGCTGTGCCTACTAGTGTACCTACTAGTGTAGGGGGGTAGGGGCCAGTGCAATCTTACTTGAAGCACTTATGCATGATTGTCACTTACTTGGATATCAGGTTATTGCAAACTGTTTGGTTACTCGTATACTTATTTGGTAAGCTTGTTTTTCAGGTATAATAGAGAATTTGTATTTTGTATTTGTATTTTTGTGTAATTTTTGACATTGAACAAAATCATCATCATCATCATCATTATCATCATCATCCCACTATAGGGCACGGCCTATTAGAATTAGAAGGCTTGGACCGTAGTTCCCACGCTAGCCCAGTTTAGACTGGGAACTTCACATATACCATTGAATTTCTTCGCAGGTTTTCTCACGATGTTTTCCGTCACCGTAAGGCTCATGGTAAATTTGCAATAAATTTTGCGCGTTAATTCCAAAATAGTCTATGTTTTCTGTTTTGCCGGGCGCGAACCACACGACCCTCTACTTCTGCTTGCTGCAAACCACTACGGTATCATGGCTTGAACAAGTATCTTAATCAGGATCCAATTTGTCGTCGTTTCAATATGTCAGTGACCCTTGTTCTTCTACTGATCTCCTCATTCCTGATTCGATCACGTAGAAAAACCTCCAGCATAGCCCTCTACATAGCTCGTTGACCGACTCTGAGCCTATTCAATAAAAGCCAAAAAGTCAAAATTCAGGGCAAGGTCAAAATATATTTAATATGCTCAAATTCAAGCCCTACGGTGTGAGATACGCCCCCCACGAGCCATAGGGACGCATTCTATCCAGTCTATTTTGCTCCAACCTTCCACGCCAACTCCTCAGGCTTTTCTATTATAAGCAATTATGGAAATATTGGATGGATTTAAAAATCACCCAAGTGTTGTTTTTATGAACAGTTTGCCATCGTAATTGTTTTGCAATTGGATTGGATATTATTGTTTCAATTTCTAAGCGCTTAAGTACTGATAAAAGTACCGAAAAATCGAATGATTTGACCCAATGGAAGACAACGTTGCCTTATATAAAAACCGCGTGTAGAAAGAAGGGTTTAATTAAATACATAAAAAATGTACCATAACTTCAATCATCATTATTGCAGCCGTAAGACGTCCACTGCTGAGCATAGCCCTTGCCCAAAGTTCGCCAAACACCCCGGTCCTGCGTCATCCGCGTTCAACGCGTTCCCGTAACCTTAACCAGGTCGTCGCTCCATCTTGGAGGCCTACCTACACACTCCATCTTCCGGTCCGTTTGCATCTGCAATATACCCGAGAAGTTAATATAACCTAACTCGAGCCGGTACGACGAACCCTCGCCGTTAGACACCCGGTTACACTACCACCCGAGGGCGAAATTGGTTTAATGTTCGAGTTTTACACTTTGTTTCGATTGCAAGGAAATTGAACAGCAACATTGGAAATAAAGTTTGCAAGCTTTTATTTTTCATGCATTGCATTATTCTATAACAATGTACTAGATTTGCCTAGTTTTATTAATTTTGTAGTATAAAATATCAGTTATATAAAAAAAAACAAGAAAATTATCTACACTATAATATTATAAAGAGAAATGATTTGTATTTTTGTATGTAACGATTAAACTTAAAAACTACTTGACTGATTTAAAAAAATCTTTTTAGTTGGAAAGCTACATTATCACTGAGTGACATAGGTTACTTTTTACCGCGGGAAAATATCTTTTCCTAGGGGAAAAATAATTTATCGCGGGCGAAGCTGCGGACGGATGGCTAGCATTTTATAAATTTCTACTATTTGTGGCTGTTTGCACCTGATTGCCTTGGTCCTGGACGAAGATTTTACTGTATGCACTAGAACACAGAAAGTAATTTTATGCAGCATTCTTTTGACATAAAAAAACAACTTTACGACTCATGCTCAAGTGAAAGTGAAAAATATCTTTTACTTAGCTCAAATTCCTTTAATAAACATTCCTAACGTGGCAAATTATAAATTCCACGTAACTTTCATTTGTCACCGTAAATCTTTTTATCCCTAAATATCAAACTCAAATGAAATTATCTCAACCCGTACTATCTTATGTTTAATGAATGGCCTTAAAAACCTTGTTTAAAGTGCAAATTACATTTAATTTGGCATCGAAACATCCTATGTCCCCAGCGCTCCTCAAATAGATTAAACGCTTAGTACCGTGACGTTACGGTTGAATATGCTTCGTTGGATTTCATTTTTAATATAATTATGTAAACGTAAGGGCAAGGTGTCAACCCTACGTCACCGTTATTAAGGGGTGACCACAATTAAGACCGAAAAAAGTCGCACACTTTAAAACGAGTGAAAAATCTTTAATCTTTCGGATTAATAAATGGCTCTTGACGAAATGAAAAATGAAAAACGTTTAGTGTTTAAAGCCGTGTACATTAGGTCCTAACTTACTTATAATTATAAGTAAGAAAGTCTGTTAAGGCCCTACCCAGCTTTTGGCGCTAATCGATTTTAGGTATTCTATGCACTCGTGTATGTATGTGTAATTGTGTACGTGAGAGCGGCTAGAATCAAAGCCGTGCGTAAGCATAAGCGACACGAGTTCCCCGTCCGATGGCCAAAGGAGAACTAACGCAACTAACTATCGGACAAGGGGGAAACACGATGGGGCAATATAGGTTGGTTAGAATGCGCGTGTATTTAGGTATTTTCATCGTATTACTATAACAAATACATACTTTAAATATGTAGCAGCACTATAGGCCCTAGAAAACATTGTTTTATTAACATACAAAAAGTCATGGCCTGCCGTGCAGTATTTACGTCGTACTAAAGATTTATTTTATTTTTTAGATACGACTTTGGATTTTTTTCTATCGAGCGAACTACAAGTAATCGTGTTTCGATAAACACTGGTCATTAGAGTGGATCCTGAAATATCTTACACATGAATTTCAGGACTAAAGCTTTACACACACAGCACGAGATTAAATGAATCCAATAAATGCACCAAAAGTTCGATAGGGCCTTATCCACATAACAAACAAGAATAGGGAACGCTTTCCAAGAACGTTGGAGTAGAATCGTTGCCTTTCAAGGTGACGCGTTAACTTCGTTTTCAAGCGATAGATGGCGTTGTCCGAGTGATAAGTTCATTCATCATCATACTGCGTCAACGCAACGGTTAAGGTGGAAGCGCACGCTCTAGGCGCGAAATTCAAACTTTTTACAGTTTTGTTTTTATTGTGGGTAAACGGTGTAACTGTTTAACTTCATGATATGGTACTTGCGCTTGTAAAACAGTGTTCTTTATATTATTGTGTAAAGTTTTTTAATAATAAAACTATTAGCTTGAAATAAAAGTTGTCAAAACGTTGAAAGTCCGAATTTCTATGTTTGACAACTTTTATATCAAGCTAACAGTTTTATTCTTAAAAAGCTTTACATAATAATATAAAGAACAATGTTTTACAACCGCAAGTACCATATGAAGTTAAACAGTTACACCGTTTACCCACAATAAAATTAAAAACTGTAAAAATTTTATATTTCGCGCCTAGAGCGTGCCGTTCCACCTTAATGTGAATGTGCCTTTACAGGGTGATGTTGTTTGTGTTGTGTGGTACCCTGCATTTTTAAAAATGACAATATAAATGTCGATGAAATTGCGGGTAGTTGTGCGCCGGTATCAGTGTCTTAGAGCAGCCGCGCGAGTAGAGCGGTAGCGCGTAGTGCACGTTTGGCAGCCGCCGTGACGTTTGGCTCCGGAAAGGGCTACGGATTAGCCTGAAACAAATCAAGTTAAACTCGTTTTAAGACGTGAGTAATCCGTATATTTTCACTGTGTATTAAAGTAATACAACAGTGAAGTTTCCGCCATAGGTTTACGAAGGAAATTGTAGAAGTTTAAAACGATATGTCTTGCTAGTTTGAGACATATAGTTTAGAATAAGCATAAGCTAGAGCCTGTGGGCCTGAATTAATAGAAGAGCAATAAATCAGGGAAGTTGGGACGCGGGATGCGGGCGTTATCGAAACTTGGACAGCCCTGTCGATACTAGAAGCTAAGGATATGCTATAGAATATATATTTTTTAATTCTCATTTTTAAAGAAAAAGAAAGAAGAAGACGCTGCATCACGAATGGGCAGGCTCGTCCGGGGCAGTACCACCCTCTCACAGAACACCGGCGTGAAGCAGCAGTAATCCTGCTGCGTTTCGTACGGTCAGTGAGAGCGCAGGGGGACCGCTCTACCTAACCCCTCCCTCTCCCCTATTCCCTCTTTTCTCTAAAGGCCGGCAACAGATCAGTGACTCACTTTGACTTGTTGATATTTTATGGGCGGTGGTTATCATTTTCCATCAAGTGACCCGCTTGCTCGTTTGCCTTCCTCTAAAAAAAACCCTGTCTGAATTTGTGGTTAAATCTATACATATAATAAATCTGTAACAAGTCGGTGTCTGTACATTGAATATATATATGTCTGTTTGTCTGTTTGTCTGTGCGTTTGTGCGCGCTAATCTCAGAAACGGCTTAACCGAGAAGGATGCGGTTTTCACTGTTATGTTGGTATTTTCTTGGATTAACATTTAGTGTTTGTTTCATTTGAATCGGTTCACAAATAAGAAAGATACGTCTATTTTAAGAATTTATCGAACAGGTTTTTTGTTTGAATGCGCTAATCTCAGGAACTACTGCTCCGATTTGAAAAATTCTTTCAGTGTTAGATAGCCCATTTATCGAGGAAGGCTATAGGCTATATATCATCACGCTAACACCAATAGGAGCGGAGCGGAGCGGAAGAATGTTTCCAAATTGGGGGTTTTTGAAGTGAAACTTATATATCTCGGGAACTACTGATACGATTTGAAAAATTCTTTCAGTGTCAGATAGCCCAGTTAGATAGGGCGGGTTGGGAGCGGGTGGGGGGGCGAGTTGGGAGCGGGTTGGGGGCGGTTTGAGAGCGGGTTGGGGGCGGGTTGGGAGCGGGTGGGGGAGCGAGGTGGGAGCGGGTTGGGGGCGGGTTGGGGGCGGGTTGGGGGCGGGTTGGGGGCGGGTTGGGAGTGAGTTGGTGGCGGTTTAGGAGCGGGTTGGGGGCGGGTTAAGAACGAGTTGGTGGCGGATTGGGGGCGGGTTGGAGGCGGGGTGAGAGCGAGTTGGGGGCGGGTTGGGGGCGGGTTGGGAGCGGGTTGGGGCGGGTTGGGGGCTGTTTGGGGTCGGATTGGAAGCGGGTTGGTTTATTATGAAGTTTCACTTCTTCCGGAAGGATCTAAGGAGAGCCATTATTGATGAAAAAGCAAATTGGATAAAAAATAAGCTGCCCAAATTACTAATTCCACGCGGACGGAGTCGCGGGCAAAAGCTAGTTTTAAATATAATATTAGTTTATGTCATGTTGTCATCTTGACAAACCAAGCTGCCTACCTTAACGTTCTTGGGGAGCGCACTCTGCTCTTGTTTAAAATAAAAACACTATCAATCGGGAACATATTACTAGAATATTAAGTATCGTCTATCTTAATCCAGATCTTTGTCTATCTGTACGCCAAATTTTATCTAAATCTGAGCCGTTATTGCGAAATTGATATAAAAATAAATAAATTATGGGACGATTGATACCAATTTTGACTTAGTTCCAAACATAGACATCGAATAAACATGCTTATATAGATAAATACATATTATAAACATCCAAGATTCGAGCACAAACATTCGTATTTTTCACACAAATATCTGGCCCGACTGGGAATCGAACCGGACCTTAAGCTTCGTAGTCAGGTTCGTCTATAACATCTTTGTAGATTTTCTTATTTGTTATTTTAGTAGAATAGTTAGGAAAAGATTTTCACTTTGGCATTTCATACAAGACCACAGTCAGATTCAGTTTTACAAAAAAAAAATTGGTAGATAAGTTTCTGGGTTTTTTTACCGCGAACTAATCCATCCTATTTGAATTCAGTTTGAAAAGATTCCAAAGTCTTTATTTGCTCTATCCTTCACCAGAACCATCGGTTCATAAACAAGGGCCTAAATCCGTTCCACCCTCCCAGAACTCGTTTATTCCACGCGATAAATAAAGTGTAGCACAACCTTAAAAGTGCCTTCTTTTAACGAGAAAACTATTTCTATTGCGGAGAGGCCTGTGATTGGCGCGTGGACGTGTTTTTAGAGAAGTCTATTAGGTACACAAAACAGTTCCTTAGTATTTACGGATAAGGTTGCTTCATATGGGTATTACTAGTAGCTTATTTAAAAATAAAATAAATAAATATTAGGGGACAATCTTACACAAATCGACCTAGTCCCAAACTAAGCAAAGCTTGTACTATGGGTACTAGACGACGATAAACATACTTATATAGACAAATAAATACTTAAATACATAGAAAACATCCAACTTTGACTTTGAACGTCATCATAATTTCAGCCGAAAGACGTCCACTGCTGAACATAGCCTCCCCCAAGGCTCGCCAAACAGATCTGTACCGTGCCATCCGCATCCAACGCGATCTCGGAACCTTAACCAGTTGCAGCTAAACATACAAAAATATTTTTTTATACTTACCATGAGAAAGGACATAATGTATTATTATTACTGTTATTATTATTGACATAATATCTGACACTAAATTAAAACTACAAAAAATTAAAAATGGTTCCACTGCGTCATAGACCCAAAGATACTGGCAGAGCATTCTTTATGTCCTAAGTTTAGGAAAATACATAATTACTTTAAGTTAATATACAAACATAATAACAAAATTTCTCAATGAACTGAAACAATTGCTTTGCTCACCCGCGACCTTACGATAGCTACATTTATGTACTAAATTGCGTGTTCATGCAACTGCATCCAATGCTGTTCAGTGCGGAGGTGAAAGAACTCCTCCACCTCCGCACTGTATGAATACACACAAATCACACTGAACGATATCGTGGTTAAAAACGATGGAGGAACTCAGTACGATGCTCGAAGACCTCAATCGAGTCTCCCAACTGGTAGGACTCAGAATGAGCATGGAAACGAATCATTGCGTACCAAAGGAATAATCTAGTAGACTTATTTAATTAAGTAAATTAAACAAGCGAAAATTGTACGAACCGGTTAATATTTACCATTTTGCTAATGAAATTTAACTTTGGATTGGTCGATAATCCCTTGTATCAACAGTCAGAGTATTAGCAGTGCCGTAAACGAATCTCTGTAAATACAACCGAGACTGTAAACAATTTAATTAAATTTGGATCATGTTTTTCTAAATAACGTTATTTCAAAGTCGCTTATTTTTTTACGTTAAACATTGGTGGTACAATAGCCTAGTGGTTTGACTTATGGCCTCTCAAACAGGGGCCGTGCGTTCGAGCCCGAGCTCGTTCGAGTTTTTCAAAATTTATGTGCGAAATTATACTCACATACGTTCGTATCGCAACGCAACTCACGTCACTCGCATTTTAAGACCTCACTTATACCTACTTACAACCGTTGCATAAAATACTATTAAATAGATAAATATTCTGCACAATTGTTCTCCACTCGATTTACACGAACCCTCAAGAATCATCTAATCGCAACCCACATAACTTACAAGCACTTAGCTAAAAGGGGCGCCCGCTGTCTTTGAGCCGCGGAAACGGTCGTGTGTTCGATTCCCGGCGGAAACCACCTCAATTTGCAGGCCCTGTCTGGTTTGCGGCTTGGGCGTGTTCGCTGGTTTGACAGAGAAGAACAGATTTGCCACTGTTACGAAGCCGCTGTTATAAGCCGACAAAAGAGCAGCTCAATCTTTGTTAGTCCAGAACTAAATGCTCTTCTCGTCCGGTTAAATGAATCATTACCCCGGCTTATGTACATTATATAAGAATAAGAATAAGAATAATTTTATTGTTGAACTGTGTACAAAGGTGTTAAATATTACATATATTTAGATACAACAGTTTGTCCATCACGGACATACAATATTTACAAAATAGTAAGAAAAACTAAAACTAAATTACATGCGCTAACAATTACCGAATTAATCTGCAAAAAAATCGTTAATGCTATAGAAGGTTTTATTGATGAGACAACGTTTCAGACTACCCTTAAACTTTCTATTTTCAAGAGATTTAATCTCGACAGGTAACTTATTAAAAACTCGCATAGCGCCAATGAAGGCGCTTTTGAACATAATTTTATTGTGGACCCTAGGAATACGGTAATTATACTTGTACTGGGTACGCAGATTGTGACGAAATGAAGACATTTTTGTGAAATACCCTTCACTGCGCTTCACGAAGAGACAACTCACGTATGTGAATTGTCTGTGTGAGTGAGCGTCAAGAAGTTCTTTTCCTTAAATAGGTACATTCCTGAGTGAGTGTCTGTAGTGCAAGTGGTACATGGTGCGTAGACATCTTTTTTGCAATCTGAATGTAGTTATGACGTCAACAGAGTCACCCCAATAGATAATGCCGTATGTGAGCAGTGAAAAAACATTTCCATAGTAAGCGCTCTTAATGATATTTTCAGAACAGGTCTCTGAAAGTATCGATAAGGCGTAACAGGCTTTTGCATTTTTTTTGTTTAAATCAGCAATTTGAGATTTCCAACTTAGATTATAAGGTGTTAATAAATTAGGTACATATTTTTTGCCCCGACCAGGAATCGAACCCGGGACCTCAAGCTTCGTAGTTAGGTACTCTCTAACTAACCACTTGACTGAGCCTTTCGGTCGTTAAATATGCCGCCATTTACTCTCGTTTTTTTTTATATCTGCAATCGGCCACTCTGGCCATAATCAGATAGTTATCAATTATATGTTAGGTTTTATTTGGGAGGGTTCCATTGAACACCATCGCCAATTTATGTAAGGCTTAGTCTCTCTGGTCTAGCTCTGCCATCCTTTCAATCTTGGAGTATATTCGTTTTCGCTCAGAAGTTCCCTGGCCAGTTCATTAGAGTGTCTTCGTAATCTGTTCTTATAGCTACTGCAGTATCTATTCACTTCTTGCTTTTATTCTCATATTGCGTCTGTTTTTTGCTGTAGCTTGTAGCAGGTGCAAGCCACTCAGAAGAGACGTGTGGACGGGGGCGCGTCGCAGTCCGCGTCGTTTGTTCGCAGCGTCTCCGCCCCGTCTCTTCTGTCTGCTTTGGATCGCGACGCTTCTATACATTTAGTATGAAAACTGATTCAAGGGGCGCCGCGACTGCGACGCACCCCCGTCCCACGTCTTTTGTGTGGCTTGCGCCTTAGTTTTTTGACGCACATTAATTTGACTAGTTTGCTACAACTGGCTTTGCCCATATTAAGAAACTCCGAGAATTTGACTATTAAATCCCTTTGTTTATATCATAGAGAATCTGTGCAAATTTTGTGTAATGTGAATAGAACTCTATGATCGACGATTTTAGGGTGTATTTTATGAACGTCAAAGCTGCTAATTGTAATGAGGCATGTTTTTGAAGAAGTCAACTAGCTGTCACATCAAAAAGCTGTTCTCTGAGTAACTAGCGGTGGATAAGTTTCCATTAGTTCGGCAGTAACTGATATTCTTGAATGATGTTTTGGTTTAGTACAGCAGGCAGCTGAAATATCCTAATAGAAGCTGTCTAAATATCTCTTACACCAAAAACTAGTAGCTCTGTGAGCTGTAAGCCTTGCGAGTCGATCGAAATGGCTGAAATATTAATTACTTTACCTTTTACAGACCCCATGGTTCCGCCATTTTTAAATTGTTGAAAAATCATAATTGACACAATGTCACATTATGATATAAACAAGCTGTTGGTTCTCCATAAACAAATAAATAAAAAAATAACACTATTAATGTCTACAGCACAGTTGTACATTTAATGTACGCAATGTTTAGCAGTGGTGGCCTAGTGGTTTGACCTAAGTTCTCTCACGCAGAGGGTCGTGGGTTCGAGCCCGGGCTCGCACCTCTGAGTTTTTGGGAATTTATGTGCGAAATTCCATTTGTAATTTACCATGAGCTTTACGGTGAAGAAAACGTCGTGAGGAAACTTGCATACACCTGAGAAGAAATTCAATGGTGTGTGTGACGTTCCCATTCCGCACTGGGCCCGCGTGGGAACTACGGCCCAAGCCCTCTCATTCTGAGAGGAGGCCTGTGCCCTGTAAGGGGACATATATAGGCTGGGATAATAATGATGACTAAATGGCGGTTATACTGTCCACACATCCCAACCCCATAGCCAATTCCATGTCGATTCCTACCTGGCAATAGTTTGGCAACTATGGAGGACTTTAATCAGCGAACCTGCTCGTAAAACCTGCTATCTAATAAAAAAAAACCGCATTCAAATCGGTTCACCCGTTAAGAGCTATGATGCCACCACAGACAGACAGACACGCACACATAGCGATCAAACTTATAAAACCCCTCTTTTTGTGTCGGGCATAATTTCGTCTACTTAGTAAGTAACCTGTGATTTTCATTTTAACAATGCAATGGGACGTGTGAAATTTCCAATGCACACTGGACCCACAAGGGAACTACAGTTCATACCCTTCATTCCGAGAGGAAGCATGCTGCATACGACATACACAATATAGGGCAAAAATAATAATACTTATAAACAAGTTAAGTATGAAGTATCTTTTTCTAATTTATTGAATCAGGCGTTACTTTGCGGAGGTCCATATTAATGAACTAAAACAATTACTTTGCTCACCCGCGTTGGCAAGGGGTTGCGTCTGGATGCTCTGGAATGCATGGAAATAATTAGGTACAACACTATGGGGTCTATTATTAATGAACAGGTAAATTTAGTATCTTCTCCTTTACTGCGGCTTGGGTCGAATTTGAACAGTAAGTATTAATTAAATATGCCTTATAAATAAATAAACAAAAAATTCAAGGTAGTTTTAAATATGTCAATAAAAGTTAATTTTTGTGGGGTAGTTTGAGAATAAGAAAAATAAAGTGGGTACTTGAGAAGTTACAGTGACAAGTTAAAACATTTGTTTTGGTTTGTTAGTTTAACATTTGGTAGCATAGCATACGGTTGTGGTAACTCTGAAGATGAGCTCTGGTTGAGTTCGAAACGCGTCAGTGTAGCTTGGTGGTGGTGATGGTTGGGTTTATGTGATTTGTGTGTGTTCGTACAGTGTGGAGGTGGAGGAACTGCATGAACGCACATTTCTTGCATAAACGTAACTATTGTAAGGTCGCGGGTGAGCAAAGTAATTGTTTTAGTTCATTATCTTTTTCTATTTATTTTTTATTTTTTCAACTTCATTTTTTTATTACTTTTACGGTCATCCCGTGAAACCATATATTTCAAACTAAATACAAAGTGAAATATTGCACAGAAAAAACCCCAGAAAAAAGACCAATGCTGGGAATCGAACCCAGGTCCTCAGCGTTCCGTGCTGCGTGCTTACTAACACCACCACTGGTCTAGAAGTTAGCGACGAATTTTTCCCATACATCGTACACTTCAGTCTGTTATAATCACATTAGGCAGTGATAAAATATATAGTGATATGGTTGTAAAAGTTGGCCTAGTAGCGCCATCTCTTGGTCCAGGTGAGCGGGTAGCTCCGAAGGAGTGTTGAAGTCTCTCGGTAGAGGGCATAACATAGATGCGCGTGTTATATTTAGCTCTATTCATATTAGATATTCTATATACCTAACGATAACCTCTTGCTTAGAAATGAAGTTTTACAGTCACATGTTTTATATTAAACAAAAGAAACCTTCTCATCTTGTAGTAAATTATCAAAGTCTAACTTATTCTGTTATTTATTGGGACCAGGAAGTTAACGGAGTATAAAATAATAAGTTTATGATGGGTTAAGATATTATATTTGGTAAGTAAAACAAACAGATCAAATCATATTTCGAGAAATCGCTTATATTGAAACAAATATTATCTTCCAATGAAATAACAGCTTTTAATGATCACAAATAACAACCACACCAGATTTTCGACATATATAAATATTATTCAGTTACCAACATAATTCAAGTATTCATTGATTTATAGCTGTACACGTTAATATATAAGCTATACGATAATTATTAATATATTTACATATGAAAGATATAGAAACAAATTATAGCCATTTATTAATTATACAAACAAGTAAGTACTTAACTGTCAAGTGACCACGGCGACGGCTCGTAACAAAGTGCCCCCCACCTGGCCTAAGAAGGCCTTTTATAAGTTTGCCCTGCCGTCCGGGTGAGTCGCAAACAACTGACGTCACCAGAGTAAGACAATCGGAAAGTATCTTAATTATTCTATCGCTTGTCTTTAGAGCCAAGCATTACCCAAATTATCAATGCCGTAACCATATCTCATTTACTTACTTATTTTAACAATATATTTTATCACCTTACATATCTAATAATGTTATAACAGTTTCTATTACTTAGTATATCTAACACGGCCATACTGACATGTACTACGTTCTCGGAGTACATACATAGGTAAAATCATCGAGTCAGATATAAATGTATATATATATTTTTTTTCTTCTATAAACGTATTATTATTATAGGTAAACTTTGTGATGGAAGGTTTAAATAGTCTTAAGTGGGCACAGTCACGTCAGATTCAGTCAGTCACAGATTTCTCATTGGCACCGGCTTATCACAGCCACAGGATGACCACAGGCCCCAGCTAAGCACAGCCACAGAATTATCACAGGCCCCAGCTTAGCACAGCCACGGGTTTACCACAGGCACCGGCATAGCACAGCCACAGGATGACCACAGGCCCCAGCTAAACACAGCCACAGAATTATCACAGGCCCCAGCTTAGCACAGCCACGGGTTTACCACAGGCACCGTCATAGTACAGCCACAGGATGACCACAGGCCCCAGCTAAGCACAGCCACAGAATTATCACAGGCCCCAGCTTAGCACAGCCACGGGTTTACCACAGGCACCGTCACAGTTTTCGTCAGCCAATTTAACAGAGTTATTGTAATATGTCGTAATTATGGGTACGATGTTTAAATCTGCAGGTCACACATGACAATCGGATAAATAATTGCTCTATAATACGAGTACTCTCAATAATTTCTACCCTTACCGCACCCGGCTATTCGCCCGCTGCCAGTGAACCGTGTTCACCCGCCGTCAGCGAATGCCTAACACCAGTAAAGGGGTTTTCAATCATAATTATTCTAATAATCCCTCACTGTGGGCGGCCAATCACCCGCTCGGCTGTCAGTGAAGCATAAATCAACTCGCCGTCAGTGATTGCCGGCCACCAGTTAAGGAATTAAAACTGATAGTTATAACAATAATTCCATAATTATCATGAGTGACCTCACCTCAAAACACCCCTACTCAACCTGTCAAACTCAAACTGTCGTCATAATAGTAAAAGTCAATCGTCATCACAACTATGATTCATTTGTAATCATAGTTACTTTCTCATGTTTATGTTATCCCAAATTCTAATTCATCGTCACGGCCATATCAGTGTCATATCATCATCTCATATGATTACTCAAAATCACAATCACAGGATTGTAAATTCTGTAATGATCACCCTATGTAGTAAATATGACCAATCACAAAAAAACAATACTTTATAATAAATCACAGACCACACTCATGTGATCTATTACTTTCAAGACAACAAATTTTACAATATAGCATCATATCTATATGCATTAACATACAAATCTCAGAAAACATTTTTTTTCCATGTTTCGTGTAATTATTAATTTTACAATGGCATGACATCCTTTATCAGCACTATTTTATTTATTTTCCCAAACATTTTATTCTTTGTTTTTATTTTTAATTTTTATACTTATGTTAATATTATATCTCATGAGATGAAGTCTAAAATTTAATAAAAAAATTAAAACTACCTTGTCTGAAATTTCACAAACAAATAGCTCGGCCAAACTGACACATCCATAAATAATAACAAAATAAATATTTAAAACAACACATACACTGTTAACATCGAGATTTAAAACTGTACTGTCACTGAATTACTTTTGGTGTTCAATAAAGAACATTTTGTATTGTATTGTAAGAAGTGTAAAAACGCGAGTTTTTCATCTATTTATCTCTTTTTAGAATCAACGTCATTGTGTGTCAAAATAAGCTAACCGTTTAAATCATTTACATTACGATTTGTATATCACGATTGTTCATAATTTTTAAAGAAAACTTAAGTATTTATTACATCACTACTAATTATTAATTTACTAACTTTAATAACATTTTGACATTGCAAAAAATTTTTATTTAGGTGACATTTGTACTATTTTTTGTTACTTAATTTAATGTAATGTAATTCAATTTAATGTAATTTAATTTCATTTAGTGTAATTTAATTTTACTGTATAACTAAATATACTTAATGAATTATTTTAATAACCAGGTGAGATTCACCCAAGCAGAATAATACAATACTATCTACCCGTGTAGTCCACAGGAACGAAATTCCGCCATCGCTATCCTACCCTACGGAAACATTTATTATTTTGTGAGAGTAAAAAAACTGGACAAGGCCATTTTTTTTTTAAACTTAACTTCTACCTGATTTGCATAATGCCTAATTCACTAAATTGACTAAACAAATTTTCACGGTCTCGTAATAAGTAAATATCGATTTATCTCATTCCTAGAATAAATAAATGTCATAATAACTTTGGTCTAAAAACCTTTCATGTCCGATAATGTCCAAATATCAAAATGTATATTTCTTTATAATACGGAATCACAGATAATAATATGATAATCCTTCAAAATAACTTGAACTGAAAACTCCAGAATGGCAAAATATCAGTTTTAAAATGCTCAAGTATTTTTTTCAATCTTGCGGGTTGGGGCAATTATTATATTTGCCTGACATATCGTACCGTAACGTGCTTGTCGTACTTAATCTTTTTTTTTTTTATTACTTCAATGTAAGTGGCCAGGACTAAAGAAAATAGTAAAGCTAATTGTACCTACGTGAAGGTTAACTAGCTTTTTAACAGACTTCATTGAATATAAGATGTTCTGGAATAAGGGTGTTGTGGAGTTTGTTCATTATAAGACTCGATACATTTTAAACTCCACCCATATTAAGAACATGGTGTAATGAAAAACAAATCAACTATTCTGGAATTTAGACACTTTGACACTAAATCGTTTTTAAGATCTAGAATATTGGCAAAAGGGTAAAAGTAAATTCCGGCATAATGTGCCCTAGTCTAATAAATAGGTAAATGAACAAACCTGTTGACGGCCAAGTAGAATACAAAACCACAGGTTGTCACTTGTCAGTATTTACCGGTTATCTTTAACTAATCACTTGATAGAAATTACGACACGTACGTACACTATTTTTTTTTTAAACTGCTAATTACATTTAGCAACCTTTCGAAAACAGTGTTGTTTCGCTGAGACGCTAATAACTGTTACCATCTACCCCAATTTTTCTGACGGTAGATGAACAAAGAATACGAAAACTGTCGTACACAGACAAATAATTGAATCTAATAAATAAAAATAAATTCATGACGTTAAGGTTGTTATCAAATTTTAAAATTATTACAGCTCTTTTTTCTGGTGAAAAAGGTAAAGGAAACATATCTGTACTGTTGTGGTACTGGTAAATTTAGATTTTTTTTTTAATTTGTTGTATTTTTTAGTGTTCAGGAAGCGAAACTCTTTCGATTCCTGTAGTAATTATCAGGTGTCAAAAAAAAAATTAAATCTTGTTAATTCTTCTTAAGGAAGTTATGGATTTACGTACAGTTTTTCCTCCCAAGGGAGTTCTAACTTTAGTTCAAAAAAAAATTTGCAAACAATATTAAGGTATGTCATTTCAGACTAAGGAGGTTCCAATTCAGCCAACGTTTTATTTATATCTTTAAAACTTAGCTATAAGTGCTATAACCCAATTTTACAACACAAAACTGATCTACGTGATCATGAAACTTTGTTATTTTTTATATTTTAAATTTATATCAAATAGTTTTGCAATAATTTTAGTATGTATTTTTTTTTCATGTAAGCAGGATCTGGCCGTAAGACCATTCGAATTCTAAGCTAAACACAGTTTACATTATCTATGGTAGATGACTCCAAAAAGTGACAATATATATTGGAAGGTAGCCGTTATTTTATAAAATTTAAGTGTTTAGACACAATTTTATTTTTAGTTTTTTTTTTCGCAATGTAATGAAAATCATTGTGGGTACTATACTCGCAAATTTTTCTTTTAAGAAGCAAAGACATTACTTAATTCAAATCATAATTGCTTGGCTAACTAATTCAAAGTAAAATAAAAAAAAACAACTTCAACGCGGTAATATTTGTAACGAAGAAATAGATTGGCGAGCCTGTTGAAATTACTGTTAAAGGATGCCATTTAATTTTGAACATTTATACATGTCAAATCCTAAAATTCTAATAATAATTTATAAGTTTAGTAGGTACAGTACTCATAGCAATGTTTTTTTTTTTTTTTAAATTAACGTTTCGATTACTTAAGCCGAAAGCTTTCCAGTATACATTTTTAGGGTTCTATTAGTTACTTAGCAAAAGTCACTATATTATAATAATATCAATTGGGATAAATAAGATATGATTTTCGTAGACTAATTTTGAGTAAGTAGGAATTGAACAATCATAAGATGATACCAATGGATCACCCGTATGTAACTAAATTGTGATTCTACCTTATTTTTTGTTCACTTTAATTTGAAAATGACTTTCAGGCTTTTGCAATCGAAACAATAATTTCGCGGAAAGTAAAGATATCGCAAAATAAGTGACAATGGGTCTCTTAAATCATACTGGCCTTTGTGAAGTAGGTGGTTACTCTTTTATAGTGGCAGCTCTTCTTTATTCTTCATGGAAGCTTGTAAATACTGGAGCACCACATCACGATGCTGCCAATGTTGGTAGGGCGTCAGCGCGATCGCGATGTCAACAGGACGCTGCATTCTACGCCACACCAGTGTGCCGTTGATCATAATTCCGTTAAAGTGGTGTGACAATGACGTCCATGAAAGAAAATAGGTATATATTAATAACTGAGGTAGGTACCATCCCACTTCTGATGTTATATTTAGCTCTATTCATATTAGATATTCTATATACCTAACGATAACCTCTTGCTTAGAAATGAAGTTTTACAGTCACATGTTTTATATTAAACAAAAGAAACCTTCTCATCTTGTAGTAAATTATCAAAGTCTAACTTATTCTGTTATTTATTGGGACCAGGAAGTTAACGGAGTATAAAATAATAAGTTTATGATGGGTTAAGATATTATATTTGGTAAGTAAAACAAACAGTGAACTAAAACAATTACTTTGCTCACCCGCGACCTTACAATAGTTACGTTTATGCAAGAAATGTGCGTTCATGCAGTTCCTCCACCTCCACACTGTACGAACACACACAAATCACATAAACCCAACCATCACCACCACCAAGCTACACTGACGCGTTTCGAACTCAACCAGAGCTCATCTTCAGAGTTACCACAACCGTATGCTATGCTACCAAATGTTAAACTAACAAACCAAAACAAATGTTTTAACTTGTCACTGTAACTTCTCAAGTACCCACTTTATTTTTCTTATTCTCAAACTACCCCACAAAAAGAAAAATAAAGAATAAGAAAAATAAAGTGGGTACTTGAGAAGTTACAGTGACAAGTTAAAACATTTGTTTTGGTTTGTTAGTTTAACATTTGGTAGCATAGCATACGGTTGTGGTAACTCTGAAGATGAGCTCTGGTTGAGTTCGAAACGCGTCAGTGTAGCTTGGTGGTGGTGATGGTTGGGTTTATGTGATTTGTGTGTGTTCGTACAGTGTGGAGGTGGAGGAACTGCATGAACACACATTTCTTGCATAAACGTAACTATTGTAAGGTCGCGGGTGAGCAAAGTAATTGTTTTAGTTCATTAATATGGACCTCCGCAAAGTAACGCCTGATTCAATAAATTATTTAAAACAAACAGATCAAATCATATTTCGAGAAATCGCTTATATTGAAACAAATATTATCTTCCAATGAAATAACAGCTTTTAATGATCACAAATAACAACCACACAAGATTTTCGACATATATAAATATTATTCAGTTACCAACATAATTCAAGTATTCATTGATTTATAGCTGTACACGTTAATATATAAGCTATACGATAATTATTAATATATTTACATATGAAAGATATAGAAACAAATTATAGCCATTTATTAATTATACAAACAAGTAAGTACTTAACTGTCAAGTGACCACGGCGACGGCTCGTAACAAAGTGCCCCCCACCTGGCCTAAGAAGGCCTTTTATAAGTTTGCCCTGCCGCCCGGGTGAGTCGCAAACAACTGACGTCACCAGAGTAAGACAATCGGAAAGTATCTTAATTATTCTATCGCTTGTCTTTAGAGCCAAGCATTACCCAAATTATCAATGCCGTAACCATATCTCATTTACTTACTTATTTTAACAATATATTTTATCACCTTACATATCTAATAATGTTATAACAGTTTCTATTACTTAGTATATCTAACACGCGCTTTATTATCACTGCCTAATGTGATTATAACAGACTGAAGTGTACGATGTATGGGAAAAATTCGTCGCTAACTTCTAGACCAGTGGTGGTGTAGGGGTAAGCACGCAGCACGGAACGCTGAGGACCTGGGTTCGATTCCCAGCATTGGTCTTTTTTCTGGGGTTTTTTCTGTGCATCTATATTTCAGTTTGTATTTAGTTTGAAATACTTATAAAAACCAGCCAAGTATGATTCAAGTCAAAGTCAAGTTCAATTAACTCCCTTTCATTCAGTGTCGTCATTCGTTCACTGACCGAATGTAATCGTGTTCGTAACATTCTACTCAGGTTCGTGCGACTGATCGGCTTACTATTAGTACTGTATGGAACTATTAGGACAATAAAGTATTACAGTCACGAAAATTTTATATTGGGGTGCTGGGAATCTTTTTACAAGACTACGGCAAAGTCTAAGGGTTATGATTTTAGTAGTCTATGTGTAGTGTATGCGGTGGCCTAGTGGTTTGACCTATGGCAAGGGTCTTCAACCTTTTTGAAGTCAAGGGCCTAGTATACTCTGATATTGGTTAGGTGGGCCGCAACATAATAAAAACATTCCATTCTAAACTAAAACTTTTTAATCTGTAAATAGGTATAGGTAATTTGTAGACATGTGAATTTAATTTTGTCAATACAATGTCGGGCCGCCATGGACATGGATGCCATGGACGCAAATGGCCGCCGATTGAAGACCCTTGACCTATGGCCTCTCAAACAGAGGGTCATGGGTTAATAGCCCAACTCGCACATACAGGATTATTTGTAATTCACTAGCATCCTTTTAACCCTAAACTCCTACCACTTAACAAATGTTTTTTGTTTTACTGCTTTTGTCATAACTTTATACTTTTGGTGTAATAACGTTTTGAAAATTTGAGACTACCTCTAATTTTTACGATACTCTGTGCCGTGTAAGTCATTCATTCATTGCCCGCCACGACCGCGTGTCGTAAAAATCATAGAGTACGAAGTTGTGTTAGAAGTATTTATTTATTATTATTTATTATTTGTATGGGAAAAAAAGTGCTTCATTTTAAAAAGTCGTAAAACAAAAAACATTTCTTTGAGTGATAGAGATTTCAGGGTTAAGAGGATGTCAGTGAATTACAAATAATCCTGTATAACTTTTCGGAGTTTATGTGCGATAGATTTGAAATTTACCATGATCTTTATGGTTAAGGAAAACGTGAAGAAAACTTTGTTGCAAAAATTCAACTGTGTGTGTGAAGTTCTCAATTTGCACTGGGTGGTGGGGGAACTGCGGCTTAAGTCTGGTGCCTTACAAAGGGATGCTATTGCATCCGCAATGGGTCGAAGTATGAGTAGGTACGAAAAATAGCGTGCAGTGGGTGAATCCCATGCTGCTGAAGGTGATGTAACCCCCCTACCCTGAAATTCACACAATGCACGCCTTTGGCCGAACTGGGCGTATAGGCCGGCGATGACGACGATGTCGTTGGTGATAGTGATGATGACAATGATGACGATGGTGATGACGATGATGGTGATGATGGAGACAATAATGGCGATGAAATTAAAAATGATGATGATTATTATGCCCATCACTATTAACACGATCGTAATATGAAGCTGTCAAATGGGTTTTTGGACGTTTTGTATCGCAGTGTTTACTACTGACACTCTATCTAGTGTTTAAATAATCTAAGGTAGGTGTATACCTCATAAAAATAATAAAGTGTAATAATCAAACGGAAACATTAATAAAAAAGTCAATAGGAAATTACATAAAAATAAATATAAAATCATTCGCGGACCATATTTTGGCTTCTGCGGACCACTGGTGGTCCACGGACCACTGGTTGGGAACCACTGGTCTAATGTCATTATCCAGGGAGGAAATAGGGGACTACGTTTGTTAGAGAAATGCTGCGCATTGTATTATCTTAGGCAATAACATAATGAGTAGCTAAACGAGAAGGAATTTTTCATTATATGCTTTAGTAAATATAAAGGTCGGTGCGTGTAATTTTACCAAGTTTCTTGCGGCGCATTCTTCTTGGCAATGATGGTCCTTGCGAAAGCGCTGGTAGTTTTAAAAAAGTGACTTGTAAGAGAGCCGTTTGCGGCCGACTTGCAGAATAAACGTTTTGATTTTGATTTAGTCACGACAGCTCTCTCTCCCTCTCTCAGCCCCTTACTTTTACTAAGTCGCGATGCCCATGACTTAGTATTCCACGTCAGAACGTAACTATAACTACGTTAGTTCGCAGCCAGACGTGAAATTTGTGGCGATAAATCAGAAAGTTCCCGACAGCGGGCGCACCCTTGTCAAACTTACAGTTTTTTTATTGCCAAGTTGTGATTTGAATACGCATTTGTATCAGGTTTGACATGCCATTGATTCGCTGATATACGCACCTTTTGCTATTTCGTTTGATATTCCAGGCCATGGAAAGAAAAAACAGGGTGTGTATATTCGAGTGTTCTGGCGCGGTTAAACATCATTAGATACCATTCAACAATCAATACCACTACGAAAGAACAAGTCTTAAGAACTATGATCAATCTAGATTTAGCATGAGTTACCTTTAGTTTTCACAAAAAATCTGATTAAGAGGGGTCGGCCTCGCAAATGAATGGTTCCGTACCTCCGTACAATGTTTTAAAAATGGATCAGTAAAAAAATTATAAAGATCGAGGTCAAAACGCTGAAAAACACGTTTATTATATTACAATGCCCTTAATTTTTAACTTTATTTTGTTATTTGATGTTATAGCGGCTGTAATAAATAAATAATTGTACGTAATCGATGAAAATTTCAAGTGTTTAGCTATTACGGTTCAAGAGATAGCACTAAAATTTAAGCGCCTCAGTATTATGCTGAGCCAGTGTCCAATTTACAACGGCAAAAGTTGTAATATTATAATAATACTTACTATTCCCCGCGACTCCGTTCGTGAAGAATAGGGGTATAAAAACAGCATCTTCTTGGACTTTCCAAATATAGAGGAAAAAGTTTCATAAAAATCGGTCAAGCCGTTTCAGAGGAGTTCGATAACAAACACCGTGACACGAGTGTTTTATATATTAGAATAAAAGATTGATGTATATTGAGTTGTTGTAAATAAATGTATTTTTATTCTTTCTTTTTTTTAGATAGAATCCTGTGACAGACAGACGGATGTACGGAGAGACAGTGGAGGTCCAGTAATAGGAACGGTTATCGTTGGCATCCTAAAGGAATTCTAAAAATATTGACTCTAAGCATTATTTCCGTTTCACCGAGCCAGCGCAAAACGAGAGCAAAATGTCTACGTACCACCTTAGCAAAAATGCTTTCGTACGTCTGTCTGGATGTCGGGGTGTCCGGCTGTTCTTTTCCACAGGTCGCATTTTTCAACAGATTCTCGTGGAATTTAGTGAGCAGATTTTTCTGTCGATTGGCTCGTGGAAAATTTTAAAACCGGGTTATAAACGTAAAAGACAGAATCACGAGTCTACAGCTTAGTTAGCAACTAGTAGTGTCTCTAGTAATAATATTATCTGAAATGGTAATGAGGACAAAACGGTTCAAAACGCTGAGTATTGCCTCGTATGTAACGATCTTTCATTTTTTCGATGACATAATAATCATCTTTATGGTAAAGAACCCACAGCAAGCCAAATTTTAGTCAAACTTGTTTTCATACATCTATATCCGCGGGCTTTAGCTGTACAGTAAATTGTATTAAAACAATTTTAATCCTTTCTATTGAGATTTGGGACGTTTGAGACGTCATATTGAGAAGATATCTATTCTAGTAGATTATCAAACTA
Organism: Archips crataeganus; assembly: GCA_947859365.1. Classification (NCBI taxonomy): domain Eukaryota; kingdom Metazoa; phylum Arthropoda; class Insecta; order Lepidoptera; family Tortricidae; genus Archips; species Archips crataeganus. Next base: position 16,888,052 of record OX402062.1, on the reverse strand, counting down.
CTTTAACTACCATTTAAAAGCGAAAAAGTTTCCGGGTGCGCCGGTGGGACTTGAACCCACGTCTCCTGGGTATGCGCCCCAACGGGTGTTCTACCAACTGAACCACGTCGTGAGACGTGGGTTTAAGTCCCACCGGCGCACCCGGAAACTTTTTCGCTTTTAAATCTTAGGTTCGGTGAGCAGACGTAACTGCTAATAAAATAAATAATATTTTACTTTAACTACCATTTGCAGGTTGGGTTATGATGGTGATGAATGATACTGTTTGGTAGTTTATATTATTTAATAGCTCACAGTATAAAGTAACTATAGTAAACATCAGAATAAAGATCAGAAGGATGTGGGCTAACCAGGCGGGAGTCGGGGCGCGTTGGTATGCGCGTGGCTGGTAAGGTGGTTGTGTTTGTGTACCGACTGAAGTACGTTGACCGCGAGTCCCGCGTGGCTAGCAAAGAACGCTGAGTATACAGTATGTGGCAGGAGAGTCGCCACACTACCAAACCTAATGCTTTACGCGAGCAAAGTATTAAAATAAAATAAATAAATATCACGGGACAATTCACACCAATTGACCCAGTCCCAAAGTAAGCTAAGCAAAGCTTGTGTTATGGGTACTTTGTAACGCCTAAAAATTTGAGTCGGCGTTTATGTTGTATTTCTACTGTACAGAGATTAATTAGTCATACTGAAGTCTCATTTGATGCACAGTCTCTGGCGTGGTGAATTTTGCCAGGGGACCCCTACTTGCTCCTTCGTGGTTTCCGTGTTACCAGGCTGCGACCGACACCGGGTCGGCGAGCCTACAAAATCGTATATAAGACGTACTTACCAGGGTTTCGCCGTATGGGGTGATGGCCGCTGTGTATGGAGACGCGGCCTGACACCCCGTTATGGATTATCACTTCCTCGGTCATCCTTCTATTACACAAAACACGCGTAAGACACTCGGATGCGCAGGACCCGAATGCTGGCGGCCAGGGCATGATGACTCACGCAATTTCGCCACTAGGCGACCTCGCCGGGGAATTACGCGTCACATTTCGACGGTGTACAACTTTAACCACTAATTTCTGTGCATTTCTCGTTGAATAAACATAATATTATGCGAGCTCCACTGCGCAATCAATGTTGTTTGGCAGCGGTCACGTTTGACAGGTGTCAGTCAAAACGTTCGGTAGCCGGTTCTGAGGCCCACACGCCGCACGACTTACACTGATTTCCGAACGGGCGCGCGAATGCCGTGTGCGGCGGGGTTTAGATGCCGACTGATTCGTGCCTGGCAACATTGCTGACGCGCAGCAGGCCTTTCACTTTTTTTCGTGGCAAAATGGCTGATGCAATCCTCGGAGCGGATTAAAATTTCCCAAAGAGAGTTTATTTGGTGTTCTAGTGAGGTGATTCCTTCACAGGGAAATTCCACGATGCCTGATTGCTAACCTCAGTTAAAGGCAAAGATTCCATTCCTCCCTGGCATGTAACTAAATAGTCACACTTCGAGATCCGCGGTTCTGAGCCAAAAGGCCATTTTTCACATCCTACTTAACTTCTCAACTCCTTGAGATGCCCAACCGGGCGATGTGCCAAGACTCCGTGGTCACGAGTATAAAGGCTATTCCCACCGTCCATCCTAACCTCTCATAGTGCCTACTGGGCGAGACATCCACACTCTGCTGCCCCGAGTATAAAGGCTCCTTAAATTCTTAAAACGCCCGACTGGGCGTCAAGGGCTACCCCAGCGCCTCAAGGGCTACCCCAGCATGTTAAGGGCTGACCCCGAACTCAAGGAGCTTCCCCTGTTCTACGAGGCCGGAGGTATCCAGTGACCGAGAGGACGACACGGAGCACCCGGTGTTCGCTACAGGAGTGGGTGATCTGTCCGTGGTTTGTCCAAGCAGTCGTTCACCGCTGGAGGTAACCGTCGCATTACTCGCTGTCTCAGAAGGATATCTGAAGTATCTCAGTGTGCTGTGGTTTCCCTGCACAAGGACGCGCGCGAAGGCGAATCTATACCTTCGCTTAGCTTCTCTTTGAACGCTTATCACTCATGTAACTAATCCACATATCTCGTGTATGCCAAGCGCCTCTTTCGTTTCACTGTTCTAGGAAGGGGACGCTCTTCCTGGAAATACTGATTCTGTTTAGTTGTTTTTAAATCAAGACAATAATATTGGGTACATTTTAACTATTACTATGAAATGTTTTTTTTAGAAAAAATGTAACATTGGCGGGAAGTTGGTGTAACCTTAAGGCCTCTGCCCTTTAATAGATTTAAATACCCGCACCAATGCAAACACTGATTTCTTAAGGTTTAGATAAACTGTAACTTTCGTTTCTTTGCATGTAACCTAAAGAGGTTGAAACTTTTCAACCTGTTTCTTTGTTATGACTGGCTTGTTGAAGTAAGAGTGAGGTGACTCACAAAAAGTAAGTAATAAATACTCATGAGAACTAGGCAGTAGTTTACTTTGTCTCTCTCACACCATCCTGTTTGCGGCGGTCACTCTCTTTACGGCGCCCAATACTTCTACCTATAGTGACCGGCCCTCGAGCCAAATCGAACACGCCCCTGACAGTCTCACAGCCTGGGTAAAATAAAGTATTACAACTTAGCAACGGATAAACATACTTATATAGATAGTTACATACTTAAATACATATTAAACACCCAAGACCCGAGAACAAACATTCGTATTTTTCATACAAATATCTGCCCCGACACGGGAATCGAACCCGGGACCTCAAGCTTCGTAGTCAGGTTCTCTAACCGCTAGGCCCTCTGGTCGTCTAAAACATAATATCACAATATAATATCGTCATCATCGTCAGCCGAAAGCCATCCACTGCTAGACATAGGGCTCATCCAAAGAACGCTACAATGATCTGTTCTGCGTCGTTAGCATTCTGTGCATCTATATTTCAGTTTGTATTTAGTTTGAAATATATGGGCTGAGTTTATCACGTTGGTCGGAGTCCTTACTCGGTATGGGTACCGGCAGAATACCAGCGCTGCGGCTTGCTGCAGCATTATGCTGAGCCAGCGCCTGATCTTCAGTGCATCACATGGCTTCTCATCTATATGTGTCTGATCTGTTTAATTGTTATTTTATGTTTCTCTATGCTATTGTTAGTTTTATTATTTATTTCAAACTAAATACAAACTGAAATATAGATGCACAGAAAAAACCCCAGAAAAAAGACCAATGCTGGGAATCGAACCCAGGTCCTCAGCGTTCCGTGCTGCGTGCTTACCCCTACACCATCACTGGTCTAGAAGTTAGCGACGAATCTATCCCATACATCGTACACTTCAGTCTGTTATAATCACATTTAGGCAGTGATAAAGCGCATCTATGTTATGCCCTCTACCGAGAGACTTCAACACTATTATTCTTTAGTTACTAAGCCATGTCTTTGTTTTGGAGAATAAAGATTATATCTATCTATCTATCTATCTATCTATCTATGGAACTCTCGTGACCTTTACAAATTTATAAATTCACCTTGTGGCACACCTGCTATAGACGTCTTCCGATATAATTACCATCATGAATTTCGCAGCATTCAAGGTGCTCAAAAATATCTGAACACGACCGTATTGTCAATCGCGTACGTGCGTGTTCATATATTTTTAAACACTTTGACTGCTCCGGTGTTAATGATGGGTGTACATGGCAGGCATTCAAGAAAATATCATAGCACAAAGATATATTTCAAATTTAAGAAGCCCAGTAAATTTAATCCAATTTTCATGTTTAAACAATTTTCTAAAGGTAGTCGTCGCAAATTAAGACTCTTTTTAATTACAAGTCCAATTAATGACGATTCCTTTGTGGGGTTCAAACAGGCGTTAAGAATGGTCTACACTGCGTACGTTTCTTATTATATCTTTTTACTTTAATTTTACACCTGTGAAGAAATACAATGGTGTGTGTGAAGTTCGCGATCCACATTGGGCCCGCGTGGGAACTAAGGCCCTACAGTGGGACGCATATACTTAGGCTGGGGTGAAGTATAATTTTCTGAGTGTATACACCGTAACCCACGAGTAGCTATCCCGACGGGTTTAAAACATGCCTTAACATCATCAGCCTATGCTCGTCCACTGCTGGACATAGGCCTCTCCCATGGCACGCCACTGAGCACGATCCTCGGCCACTCTCATCCAGCTCTTGCCAGCCGCCTTGCGAAGATCATCGCTCCACGATTCACTCACATTCGTATAAAGTATAGTATAGACTTACGAGTATAATCTTCATCATCATCCGAGGTTATATACCTACGTCCCACTGCAGGGCTCAGGCCTCCTCTCAGAATGAAAAGGCTTGTCGTAGTTCCCACGCAGACCCAATGTCGATTGGGAATTTCACACACACCATTGAATTTCTTGTCAGGTGTGTCCTCACGTTGTTTTCCTTTACCGAAAAGCTCATGGTAAATTTCAAATATAATTTCGCACATAAGATGACGATGACGACACAGAGATGCGATCCCGGGCTCGAATCCACGACCCTCTGCTTGAGAGGCCATATAGGTCAAACCACTAGGCCACCGCGGCACAGAACAGATAGGTAACCAACGGCTTTTTCACGAGTATAGTATATACGTAGAAATTATAAGGTCATGTGGTTTTGGCTTAGTTCAGGGTGGTGTAGGGGAATGGCACGCGGCACGTAATGCCAAGGATCTGGGTTCGATTCCCAGCGCTGGTGTTTTTTCTGGGGTTTTTTCTGTGCATCCATGTTTTAGTTTGTATTTAGTATGAAATGAAATATATGAATTTCACGGGATGACCGTAAAAGTGTTAAAAAAATGAAGTTGAAAAAATTACAAAAAGATAACTTCATATCAAACTTGTTAGTTCAGGGGTAATTTAATTTTAGGTAAAAAATATTTTTTTAAAAATCTGCTGAACGACACACTCTAATGACAAGCAAAATTATACTAACTAAGAACTCCTCAATAATCGCACTACTCGTAATTACTAATTACTTCTAAGAAACTCCACCATATAATTCAACAGAGTTTGTTAATGTTAGTCCTTATCATGTTTTCAAAATCGCCCTGAAAAGCATTACATTACGCTGATAGGTAGGTATAGGTACAAAATTAATTTAATTAAACTAATATTCTAATTCCAATCAAAATATGCCGTAATCTTAATTGGAAATATTTCTCTCGTTATAGTTAATTTGCTATAACGTTGTGATATTTTGCTTCATTGCCTTTTAATATTAAAACTAGTTTTAATTAAACACTACACTAATTGTACAGGGTAGGGTACGGAGCCAGAGGCCAAGTTAATAAGAAAAAAAAATCCATGTCACTTAGGGCCGATTTCTCAATCCCCAGATAAAAGCATCTATCAGATATTTTTATTTTATTAATGTAATATCTATCGATTTTATTTCGTCTTTACGAAGATGTTTATTTAGGTTACACGAATACCATGAAACGTCTTTTCCTTCCTTGATAATTCGTGTTTGGCAAATTTACATAATACCGAAGTAGTTAATTGAGTTCTGTGCTAAATTTATCACAGGCCGTCAGTTGAATGATAATGTACATATGCTTAATTAAGCACATTTTAAGGGTAACATCTATATTTGACAAAGCCTACGGTGCGGGTCTAATTTTATTGTATCCATTTCTTATTTTTTTATTATTAATTTATTGAGACTTGTGTTTCACATATTGGAATAGTGTATGCGATGAATGTCTGAGGTTCTGTGAGATGATGGATGCACGCGTGTCCACTTGTATTTGAATTTGTTGTAATGTTAATTTTTGTTATAAATTTTTTTTCATCTTTTTCTTTTTTTTCGTTTTTAAATTAGGAATTGTTGCTTTGTGATTGATGATGTCTATTAAGTTAAAAGTCAAAGTCAACGTTATTTATTGCCAGAATATAGTGTGAATAACAAAGATCTTATGAGTAGTAGTGGTTCTATCTACACCTAGGCATGCAATATTTTAATTAGACAATGCACTTTTAATAAATAAATATAAATCTTTAAGTTTTTATAGCAATTATTTTTTTAATATGTATAAGTTTCTCGGTGTATTGGTTCTACTATAATGCCGGGCAAACAATAAAATAAATAAATAAATAAATAATTGGCTTTATCCCTTTATATAACTAATCTTTAGCTACAAATTTGTTTGCGTCAATCACTACATTTTGTACATGAATGTCTCCTTACGCATCTAAGTAAATAAATCCTAAATTAAAGCTAAATCCATTTACCAACGCTTATTTTAATACATATTTTGTTTCCTTCAGTTACTGGCTCACAGGCTGCCTAGCTTCATAATCCTTTGACTATTTTGTTCTTACTCTTGCTATAAAAAAGAAAAACTATTTTCCCGCTGCCTTTTGATAAACCTCGGTTCTGCTCGCTTTTGGTAAGCGAGCATTGAACTTTGGACTCATTAGTGGGTTTGTTAATCAATTGAACGGGTTCAATTTACATCTGAATATTTTTTTATGTGAATTTATTGATAAAAATAACCAATTGTGGTCCGATTGGACAACATTTTTAATGTAAATCACAATAGGCTTTATCAAAATGAATACTTACATTTCCTCGGTCAACGTATTGGCATTGTCATATAACGAGAAAATTTGTCAGCTTTATAGGCACCCTGCCCAATAGCAGCGATCTGGGTGATATTTTGTATAAGTTTTAAATACACCGAGTCAGGTACACACAAAATACAATAAAATAAATAACTTTAATTACCTACTAGATGAAAAAAAACAGCCTGTATAATTCCCGTTTCCATGGAAATTCCGGGAAAATAATAATATATATCTTATGTCACTCGCGGAACTGAGACAACATAATAATGTCACCTCACACTTCAAAATCCATTGAGCCGTTTAGGCTGCTGGCCGTGCCAAAGAATGATACATACATAGATACATATTAAATACATACGCTCGAATCAATACTAAATGAAAGAACCCGCCTTTATAGTTTCCGGTTCCATGGCAATTTCGGGAAAATATATATCTTATGTCACTTGCGGAACTGAGACGAATCTAATGACACTTCACACTTCAAAATCCATTGAGCCGTTTAGGCTGCAGGGCGTGCCAAAGAATGATACATACATAGATAGATACATACATACATAAATATATACGCTCGAAAAACATAACTCTCCTTCGATAGTCGGGTGAAAATAAAAAGTTAGTTAAATAAACCGCCCAGGATCGTACCGGGCGTAATGGTGCCCAACACACTAGCCGCATTGCCCCGCTGAACCGCGATGGACAACCTTTGCACCAGAAACGACCCAGAGCGATGGTCAAGACCTCTCTCACGAAGACGGCGCCCCACTTCTTTAAAATAAATATTGCCTCGGAACCCCAACAACCAGTCGTCTCCACCACAAGAGAAACAAATAATTCGCGAGTGCTGAGTACTTCTCGCGCTTTTTAAGGGCTTCCATTTCAGTAGCTGCTCCCCCCATCCTCGACGTACGACCAAGGTGCGAATGGGAGATTTAAATAAAATTTTTTTTTTTGTCATTTTAATTTTACAAAGTTTTAGGTAATTTTCGGCAATTTTGTGTGCATAATTATAAAGGTTCCTAGTGAAGTAGAACTAGGTAAATGAAAAAAAAATTCATTGTTACTTGATGATTGTTATGGTATTGTCTAAAAAAAGTTAGCTACCTGTTCAAGGATGTCAAATACTCCTGCAGTTTTCTTTAAAATAATAAATACTGTGATTATTAAAATAGATAATTTTGTCGGGCTGAGTGAGTGAGTGAGTGATTCAATCAAAATACTACTTCGAATTGAACTTAAAAAAAATCTGAATTGCATTGTATCCGGCCCTGTCCTATAAAAGCAGAAGAAACAATAAACCCTAATTCACCAACTTTTTTGCGTTTATTTGATTAGATGAAAACCCACGACGTTAAAATTTTACGAGCATTCTAGTTTATTACTGAAACTACTTAGTAAGGACATCGCTTGGATACTGTTTGCAATTTCCTTGGGGAAAATCCATGGTGCTAGCCTCTCGTATTTTCCTGGGACAGTGTGAGACGCGATGGGAAAGCAATAAAATTTATGCGGCGCAAGCGATGCACGGCTTCCAGATAAAGATGGGTTTGGGGTGACCATGCTTCGGTTTTATAGGATAGGTGAAAAATACGTAAGTGTTGTAGGTTTCATTGAAAATGAACCTTATTTATAGTAGTGGTAGAGCCATGTTGTAGCTAGCCACTGCATCACGAATGGGCCGGCTCGTCCGGGGAGTACCACCCTCTCACAGAACACCGGCGTGAAGCAGCAGTAATCCTGCTGCGTTTCGTACGGTCAGTGAGAGCACCGGGGGCCCAGTACCTCTCCCCCTCCCTCTCCCCTATTCCCTCTCCTTTTCAAAAGCTGGCAACAGATCAGTGACTCTCTTAGATAAGCATGGAACTTTATCCCACAAACGACGAAGTTTTTGAGCCAGCTTCATGGGAAGGCATTCCCGGGGGGATACAGCTTGGGGATCTTTAAAAAACGAGCCTGTCTATCTCTCCAAGGGCCTGCAACGCAGCAGTGACACCATGTGCACTGCCATGTGCATTTAGTCCATGGGCGGCAGTGATTGCTTCCCAACAGGTGATTCGTATGCTCGTTTTCTACCTCTCATTTTATAAATGAAACTCACGTTTTTAATCGAGTTTAATTAGCTCAACACTAAGGGGCTGTTTCACCACTTTTCTTAAAGTTCGGATTAGCTTAATAACAACCAATTAATAACCTTATTTGACAGATGGAATTAAAATTTCTGTTTCACCAGTCTTGATTAGCGCTAAGTGACGGACAAACTGTTTCTTAATGTGACCATCAGATCAGGTGGCATTTAGCATTTTTATCCGTCACATAACTTTTTAATTAGTTAAGTTTATTTTTTTGTGGCCATGGTTGGACAGCCCTTCAGCCGGTTTCAGAAAAATAAATCAAAGTATTTTTATTTTTAAAGAAAGAAGTCATGCTAAATTGCATAAAATAATTTAAATATCAAGATTTGAATAAAAAAAATGTAGGTATACTTTTAGTATGTAAAAATAAATCCAAAATTTCGTAATATTTTCTAATTACAGACTTTTTTCAGTGGCTCATTCGTTTTTTCTACCTGAACTTGTATATCGCCATTAGAAAAAAAGTTTATCTGTCAAATGGTTTGGCGCCACTTTTCGATTCGTTTTACGTGATTTTATTTTTCTTTGTTATTGTTAACAAAGTATCGTAAATGAATACCGTTTTTGGATTAATTATAATGTTACACATTTGTTTATGCAAAAAAATAGATGTATTTAAAAATTATATAGTTAACGATTTCTTTTGCTTTAATAATGAGTGACTCTTTGAACGAATGTGTGCGAACAAGAACGCGTGGTCGTCAAATGCGACGTTGCCATTCCGACTTTTTATTAATCCCACGATTAGTTAAGTGGTACTTAGTTTGCATAGGACCGGCGTGGTGAAACTGAAAAAACACTAGCTGACAGATTTGTCCAGTACTTAGTTTATTAATTGGTTACGTAACCAGCAGTTTGACAATAAGGTGGTGAAACACCCCCTAAATGTGATGTCTTAAATAAATTATTTTTTATTTTAGTAGATGAAATGCTTACATGTCTAATTTTGACACCGAAGGGATGGCATATTTGCTGTCTACTAAAAATATTTCACCGCCACCGATTCCGACTACATTATATAGGAAGGCAGCAGGACCAGTCTGTTAGAGGGAGTCAGATAACAGATCTAAATGGAAAAAGGCTGAAGAAGAAGAAGAGAAAAATAATTCAACAAACAAAAAGATATGGTTTTCCTGGAAAAAACATCTGACATTCATTGTTAACACAAATTAACTTAAATAAGCTTACTAACAATATTTGTTCTTCATCATCATCAGCCGAAAGACGTCCACTGTTGAACATAGGCCTCCCCCATGGCTCGCCAAACAGACCTGTACCTTGCCATCCGCATCCAACACAGAACTTGTAGAACGCTAGCTCGGTCGCTCGTAGAACTGATGGCCGATGGCGTCCACGGACCGGAAGACGCAGTGTAGGTTGGCCTTCAACAAAACGGAGTGACGACCTGGTTCAAGTTGCGGGATCGCGTTGGACAGTATTTGTTGCACAAATCAAAATAATTATCAGGAAAGTTCCGTCTTTTTCGATAACGTTGTCACCCTATTGTCAAAATTATGTGTGTAACAGAGCAGTGACTCAGGAGGAGATAAAAATAATTCCACATCGCTGAACTGAACTCTTCACGCTTCTCGCTAAGGGTTCGTTCACATCGAATAAAAGTAGGTTTTTAGGGTTTCATACAGCAAAAAGACGCAGAACAGATGGCCGTTGGGGCCCAAAAGTTCTCGAATGGAGACCACGGACTGGCAAGCGCAGCGCGGAACGTCCGTCAACGAGATGGACGGACGATTTGGTGAAGGCCGCAGATCCTGGGTGGATGCAAGTCGCTTCCAACCGTAATGATTGGGCGTCAATGGGCGTCAATGAGGGAGGCCTATGTCCAGCATTGGACGTCCTACGGCTGAAATGATGATGTTGACAGCAAAAAAACCGTGGTAGCCTAGTGGTTATACCTATGGCATCTCAAGTAGAGGGTCGTGGGTTCGAGCCCAGGCTCGTGCCTCTGAGTTTTTTGGAATTTATGTGCGAAATTACATTTGAAGTTTACTAAGACAGCACTAATCGATAGAGCTATTTATTACCACCCGACGCAAAAAAGTAAGTAAGTAAGTTATTAGTTTGATGTTTTCCTGGGTTCGATTCCCGTGTCGGGGCAGATATTTGTATGAAAAATACGAATGTTTGTTCTCGGGTCTTGGGTGTTTAATATGTATTTAAGTATGTATCTATCTATATAAGTATGTTTATCCGTTTCCTAGTACCCATAACACAAGCTTTCCTAGCTTACTTTGGGACTAGGTCAATTGGTGTGAATTGTCCCGTGATATTTATTTATGTGCCTGTGTGCGTATTTGTCTGTGGCATCGTGGCTCCTGAACGGATGATCCGATTTTTTTTTTGTTTTAAAGGTGAATTAGTTGGGAGTGTTCTTAGCTATGTTTGATGAAAATCGGCCCAAGATGGCCGTCGCCACAAAATGGCGTTTTTTAAATTAATTACTTGGCGGGATTTTCAATTTTTATGCTATAACTGAATTGATACTATAAATGTTTTGCTTTTTCGTTCTAAGGTAGGAATCCCTACGAAATATATACTTAACTTTCTCTTGTGTTTGTGTGCAAGCAACCTTATAAAATACTTTATGATTCGTATAAACTCATTCAAACACTCGTAAAGTTGATCGGATTCAGAAAAATTTATTCTTTTCGATGGGAACTTTATAAGGCATCAAATTTCACTAAAACATACCAAACAGTCGAAGTACACTCAGCTTAGTAGCTAGTATGAAAAAACAAGATTTCCTACTAATATTATAAATGAGACAGTGTGTGAAGATATTTGTATGTTTGGATGTCTGTCGGTTAATCACGCGATAACGGTTGAACGGATTTAGATGAAATTTGACATACAGATTGACAAACAAACATCTTGATTTAGACATAGGTTTCTTAATTTTCCGGTAATGAGTTCTCGACGATCATCACACCCTATATACGTCCCACTGCAGGGTACAGGCCTCCTCTCAGAATGAGAGGAGTTGGGCCGTAGTTCCCACGCGGGCCCGGTGCGGATTGGGAACTTCGCACATAATTGAATTTATTCGCATGTGTATGCAGGTTTCCCGATGTTTTCCTTCACCGTAAAGCTCATGGTAAATTTCAAATTTAATTTCGCAATTAAATTCCGAAAAACTCAGAGGTGCGAGCCGGGATTCGAACCCACGACCTTCTGCTTGAAAGGCTATATACATATAGGTCGAAGCGCTAGGCAACCACGAATACATATTATAACAGGTAATTTAACTTAAGGCCGCACAGAGCTTCTTGCGCTAATCGGTTTTAGGTATTCTATGCACTCGTGTATGTGTGCGTGAGAGCGGCTAGAATCAAAGCCGTGCGTAAGTACAAGCGACACAAGTTCTCCGTCCGATGGCCGAAGGAGAACTAACGCAACTAACTATACGGACGACGCAAGATAGGTTCGCCAGACCGCGTGTGTATTTAGGTAATTTCATCGAATACGATTAATAACTAAAACAAATACATATTTTAAAATTGTAGCAACACTAGGCCCTAGAAAATATCTTGTTTTATTATTAACATAAAAAAGTCATGACCTACCGTGCAGTATTTACGCCGTACCTACTAACGATTTATTTTATTTTATAGAAACGACTTTTACAAGTTAAGTATGAAGTATCTTTTTCTATTTATTTTTTATTTTCTTCAACTTCATTTTTTTATTACTTTTACGGTCATCCCGTGAAACCATATATTTCAAACTAAATACAAACTGAAATATAGATGCACAGAAAAAACCCCAGAAAAAAGACCAATGCTGGGAATCGAACCCAGGTCCTCAGCGTTCCGTGCTGCGTGCTTACCCCTATACCCCTACACCATCACTGGTCTAGAAGTTAGCGACGAATCTTTCACATACATCGTACACTTCAGTCTGTTATAATCACATTAGGCAGTGATAAAGCGCATCTATATTAATGCCCTCTACCGAGAGACTTCAACACTCCTTCGGAGCTACCCGCTCACCTGGACCAAGAGATGGCGCTACTAGGCCAACTTTTACATACATCGTACACTTCAGTCTGTTATAATCACATGTTATTTAGTTTGAAATAGAAACGACTTTGGTTTTTTTTCTATCGAACAAGCTACAAGTAATCGTGTTTCGAATAACACTGGTCACTAGAGTGAATCCTCAAATATCTTACACATGAATTTAAGAACTAAATGTTTGATAGTAACGATGCGGTAAGGGATTAAATGAATGCAACAAATGCGCCAAAAGCTCGGTAGGGCCACATGAATAAATACGGAGCAGAATAAAAACTTCCGAACAAAGCTCGAAATTCTTACCTATTATAATAGGGTTTTCACTCGGTAAAAAAAAATTATGAATCAAAATATTTTATTCAAACAAGTACCTAAGTATCTAATATCTGTATATCTACAAACACTACAACAGGTAGGCATCTTTAAAAACAACCAAACACCCGAATTATGTAGCTAAACGCTAAACGGTCGCGTCGTCGCTGGCGGCACACCTGAGCTTTGTCTACTCACTGAGCAAGTTCAAACCGGTTTGTCTCCGAGCGGGCGCCGGTGCACGCCCCCTTCCGTCCTGTCTGTGACAGATCACGCACACATTTATGTTGTGCGTGTAGTAGGGTAATGCGTGCGCGGCGTTGTTTGAAGTTTTTATTCTGCTCCTTGTTTATTCATGTGGTAGGGCCTTAAGTTTTTCCACAAACCTGAAACTGACCGTTAGTGCAATCTCAAAGAGTTTTGTTGCAATTCAATGCATAGGTTGCTCAAAGGCAGTGGTTCTCAACCTTTCTAATACACTCCACGTTTTCATTTCGTATGTATAAGGAGATCAACAATTCAACAGGATAGGTCGGTAGAAGTAGAACGTAAACGTGGTCTAGATTAAAATAAATTGTGCACGTTAGTAAAACGTTTTCAAGGTGAGAGTAGATGCTTTGTTTCTTTAGATCTATTTTCTACAACAATGTACACACTGGCTGTAATTGTGTTTTACTTTAACAATATTTAAAATAAAACAGTTTACTGTTTTTTTTTTTACCAGTATTTTTCCACATCATGACATCCAATGTTGCGCATAGGTCTCCTCTCAGAACGAGAGCACTTGGGCCGCAGTTCTCACACGGGTCCAGTGCGTATTGAGAACTTTACATACACCATTGAATTTCTTCTCAGGAGTGTATTTCTTTGCAATATTTTTTTTCACTTTTTTTGCTTATGGTATATTTCAAATGTTATTTCACTTACAAAGTTCAAAAAACTTAGAGGTGCGAGCTCAGACTCGAAACCACGACCTTTTTGCAGGTGAGAGTAGATACTGCTGGGAATAATAAATACAAGAATTATGTTTTTTAAAACAATAATTCTTCTGTTTCTATTTTACCATTATTTTTGTTCCAGGAATCAAAAAGGCTTCTTTCGAATATTTATGTAACTCTATTTATATTCAAATAGCTAGACTTTAACGAATGACAGTTGTCACAGGGCTCAAGCACTATTGATTTCATTATGTGGAGTTTTTTTAAGTCAAATATCTTGATTATAATTTGACATATATCGTCTCATAAAAGGTGTACTTCCTTTTGGCAAATTATTTTTCCCAAACTGATTCATTTGGCAAATGTTTCATTTCCTAAATGTTTATTTTTTGTGAAACTGTAAACTATTCAGGATATATTTCAGGACTATTCTGTAGGTTAGGTTAGGTTTGCTTTATAACAATCCTGAAAAGTTTACAGTTTCAGAAAAAAATAAACATTTGGGAAATGAAACATTTGCAAAATGAATCAGTTTGGGAAAAATAATTTGCGAAACATTAGTAAACCTCTTTCATGCCACAACGTTCCCTTATTAGACTATTCCTCATTCAGTAGTGAAGATCTTGAAGATTTAGTGAAGATAAAACTTTAACTACGAAATGCCACGTACATCAAGTTACATTCTACGTCAAGGCGATAGCACGTTTGAGATCGAACCGCATCGCAGCCATCGCGAGATTGAGATGCGTTGCAAATAAAGTGTACGCGAAGTTATTTTTATAAAATGGACCAAATGTTGCGCTTTAATGGCTTAGAAGCGTTAACCATTAGTAACTTTTTATATACTTACAAAAAATTTAAAAAGAGTATGGCTCAATTTGTTTTGATTATCACCATTTATCAGATTAAAAAACTTAATAAAATTTACGTCATTCATTACAATTGTATTTTTTCGATTCTTGTTTAATACCTATATGAAACTATAATTATTATGTTATACCATAATAAGAAAAAAAAACAGTCAAGTGCGAGTCGGATTCACGTATCGAGGGTTCCGTACAAACTTGTACCAATGTAAATAGTTCGTTAACAATAGCATTTTTTGATGCAACATCAAATTTACGTTTTTCGGATTTTTCCTTTACTTGTGCTGCAAGACATTCCTTCTGCCAAATTTCATGATTCTAGGTCTATGGCAAGTAAATTATAATTTTTTATTTCATTAAGAGTAGGGGTAAGCACGCAGCACGGAACGCTGAGGACCTGGGTTCGATTCCCAGTATTGGTCTTTTTTCTGGGGTTTTTTCTGTGCATCTATATTTCAGTTTGTATTTAGTTTGAAATATATGGTTTCACGGGATGACCGTAAAAGTAATAAAAAAAAAAAAAAAATATGAAGTTGAAGAAAATAAAAAATAAATAGAAAAAAGATACTTCATACTTAACTTCATTAAGAGTGTCGAAATATTTGTTTTAAACGACATAAACGCTCGTACCTATCTTTTTTTTACGTTAAATTAAAAGTTTGATTTTTTTTTCACCGCTTCAAGGGACTGTAGACCTGAATTACTTCAGCTTGGTACCTCATGCGTTCCCGAGGTGACAGACAGACGATCGGACGGATGGATGGACGGATGGACGGATGGACGGATGGACAACAAAGTGATCTTATAAGACGCTTAAACACGTGAGTAATCCGTATTCTTTCACTATCAGCGAGTCTGACGGTAGTTTCATGTTTAAAGATCTTATAGGGTTTCGTTTTTTTTCCTTTTGAGGTACGGAACCTTAAAAAGGCAGATTTAATTTGTAAGTAGGTACGTCAGAATAAACAAATCTTTTCACAAGAAAAACTATGAGAATACAAACCACGAGAATAAGCAAACGACGTCCTAAGAAAAGCTAGTACTTTGAATAATAAAATTAAAAACACTCAAGTAGACTCGCGTTGAAATGTTTCTTATGTGAGCGGCAGTCATTTGTTTTGCTGTCGTCGAACTTGCCACTAATATTTTGAATATTCTTTTGTGTTTCATGTGCACTATTGTATTAGTAGACTTGAATTAAACTAGAATGTTTAGCAGTTAAATTAAAAAGTTTTAATATTTTAACGGTGTAAATACAAGAATGGAGTGACGGCAGACATTATGAATAGAAAACACTATTCAATTATATAAGAAATGAAAGTGGCCAGGGTTTCGAATATAAAAAAATATAAAAAAGAAGATATAACAAGTAGTCATTCAAAATAAAATGATTAATTTCAAGGGCCGATCTGTTTGGCGAGCCTTGGGGGAGGCCTATGTTCAGCAGTGGACGTCTTTCGGCTGCAATAATGATGATTGTTATATAAATCATAAGAAAAACTGCATACTCCTGCGAAAAAAATCAATGGTGTGTGTGAAGTTCCCAACCCGCACTAGGCCAGCGTAATTGGAATTATAGCCCAAACCCTCTCATTCAGAGAAGAGGCCTGTGCCCAGCAGTGGGGCTTAAATAAGCTGAGATGATGATGATGATTATGATAGATCAATACAGTAAAAATAAATAAAATAATAACAATAACATAATATTCCATTTATTTCGGAGCTGGATCCATATTGGGTTAGAATTAATGTTCTTGTACACTATAATATAAAAAACAAAACAGAACACTTTTTAATAATTTCGATTACCTACTGCTCGCATGAATGACTTTAGATTGCCCCATGTAAGGGTAATCGATCCAATCAGAAATAATTTATATTACTTAACAAATTTTATTTTTTATTTTATTATAACACACTCGACACACTTGGGGATATTTTGATCAACAATTGAAAACCACTTTTCTATAAAATATGACTTGATAGCCTAGTGGTTCGAGAACCTAACTACAAAGCTTGAGGTCTCAGGTTCGATCCCCGATCGGGGCAGACATTATGTATATAAAAAATGTAAAAATCCCAAACGCAAATAGGTCACAATACATAATATATGTTTGAAAATAAAGTAAATGCCCATTATGCTTTCAAATCCGTGATTTTACTGATTTTTAATAATTGCTCTACTACTCTGAGCGAATACGAATGCCACAAACTGAAAATCATTAAAATCTTTTCAGCATTTCTTGAGCTATAAATTCTATCACGACTTTGTTTTATATATACAGATTTATTTTGCTGTATCACAATGCACAATCGCATTAAACTGAATAAATATACCATAAGACATTCTCATTGTGCAACTAGCAGACTAGAACTCCAGACCTCAGCTCGTAAGTCTTCACAGAGATAGTAATCTCAGCGACGCTCCAGTAAAATACACAAATTAAAATATATCGTAGCTCGTAGCACTTTCGTAGAACTGCTACGGTTCTCGTAGCTTTGGGGAGGATACGTTGCAGTGTGTAAGACCAACTTCGCCAGTATTATTGTTAAACTTGCCTACGTTTATACAAAGTGTATAAGTTAAATTGTATTTTCTAATTAGTGTTTAGTTTTTTTGTCATAAAAAGTTTAGATATCAATATAAATAAAAAAACTAAAAAACACGCTTTAAAAAATAAAAAACAAATTTTAATAAATTTCAATTCACTATTCTTATAGTGCAGTAAAAAATCTTAATAAGCAATTATTATATTGTTATATCCAGATCTAAATTTGTAAACAATTCTAAATATTGATAAAATAAATAATAATAGTTTGAAATATTTTATTGTAAAAAAAGCGTGGGGTGCATGGTGTCAATTGTCAAGGATTATCATTTTGATAACATCTTAAAAAGCACCCCACGCTTTTTTTACAATAAAATATTTGAAAACTATTATTATTTATTTTATCAATATTTAGAATTGTTTACAAATTTTGATCTGGATATAACAATATAATAATTGCTTATTAAGATTTTTTACTGCACTAAGAATAGTGAATTGAATTTTATTAAAATTTATTTTTTATTTTTTAAAGCGTGTCTTTTAGTTTTTTTAAACTATTATTTATTTTCTATTTTTTTGTTGCATTTTTTCTTTCTAACTTTACCCCCTCCCCATTTCCCACAACCCCCCAAAATCACTTACCTCCGAACCCCCCAACACCCCCACCCTATTTCCCGTAAACCCCCCCATCCCCTAACCCCAACCGCCACACCCTAACCCCCAACCCTCTAAACCCCCGACCCACTTACCCCATACCCCATTCCCCCCCACCCCGCCACCTACCTCCCTTCCAGCTCCATCATCAGACCCTTGTTACCATCTAGAACCAAAGTACTCGTCAAAACGAATCAAACGAGCCCAAACTCGATGGGGTTGTTTCGTTTTATTGTGGAGTGCCTGTGGCCATCTTCCAGCTCCATCATCAGACCCTGGTTACCATATGGGATCAAAGTGCTCGTCAAGACGAATCAAACGAGCCCAAACTCGATGGGGTTGTGTCGTTTTATTGTGGAGTGCCTTTGGCCATCTTCCAGCTCCATCATCAGACCCTGGTTACCATATGGGATCAAAGTGCTCGTCAAGACGAATCAAACGAGCCCAAACTCGACGGGATTGTGTTGTTTTATTACATAGTTCCTATGGCCACCATCCAGCTCCATCATCAGATCAGCTCCATGTTACAATAATATTGCATTGTCATCCAATTTACACATATGTGCAAAATTTCAGCTCAATCGGAAACCGGGAAGTGGGTCAAAATCGCGCCCTAAGGAGTCGGTTACAAACAAACATACAAACATACATACAAACATACAGGTGAAGCTAATATAAAGCGTGTAAAAAAGAAAAAATTATGCTTGTACAGACAACCAATTTGATTCCTAGGCCACTATAATACCTTGTCGCATGAACTACTAGATAATTACAACGTCAGTGTGAGTCGAAAGATATGTTGTCAACATGCAATATACTGAAAGAGTTTATAAACGGTCGCTCCATGACCTGAGAAGGAAAAAGTTTTTACAGACGGACGGTGACAATTCAAGTTTATGTAATACTTGGTAATACACAAGCAAACTCTTTTCCTATTTATTATCGTTAAGACAGTCATGTTCACAAAGATCGAGTTTCCATCATGACATTACTTCACGCAATAATTACTGTCGTAGAAGATAACCAAATTTATTCATTATGATATGGCCCAGGAATCAAATGGTATACTGCTGGGTACTGGACTACGGATAAACGTACTTCCTTAGATAAAAAAAAAAAAAATACGTCGAACACCGGAGAATTAAATGCCCAACAAAAAAAATGGATCTAGCTATTAATAGACAAAGAATGTATTTTCTTTATTTGAACAAAGTCGCCTTTTTCGTTATTAAAAAAAAGTCATGACAAAAAATGGTAACAAACACACGCATATCCCACTTATAAACGTGAAAAATTGTATGGATGGATGATGGATGGATATCTGGATGTTTGTTACTCTTTCACGCTAAAATGGTTTTACGGACCTTGATTAAATTTGGCACACAGTAGTTTATAACCCGAATCAATACAGGATACTTTTTATCCCGAAATCCCAGAAAATTGCATAGTTCCCGCGGGATAGCGATTCGCAAACAGAGTCGTGGGTAGCTAAGTAAACAAATAAACACAATGCCAAACGCTTTATATCATTTTCGTTTTGCATCCGTACAAATATATGATAACGACCAAAATTTCTGGTAAATTCTTTTTCCTAATAAACTGAATATTTAATTCTGAAATATACAATAGACGTTTGTTACATATTTATTAAGATACTGAGAACATCTGAGCTGCTTAGCATCGTTAGTAACCAAACAAAAGATTTTTATTTGCCATGTTTTTTTATGTTGATGTTTGAAACGCTTTGAATAAAGACCTTACAAAAAGACTTTGTTTATTAAATGTACGGTAAGAAGGTCATCAAATTGATGTTGCAAATGTAAAAGTTTGTTTGTGTAGTCTTGTAAGTAACGCCTGATTCAATAAATTGTATAGTCGGGGTAAAAAAAGGTTCGTCACTTTTCGACCTTAATTCGATAGAGACCTTAATTAGATAGAGTCGAAAAGTGACTAACCTTTTCTTACCCCGACTATACATATATACACTCTTAGTGGACTTTTCTCCAAAACGTGTTTTTTTTGTAGTGGTAGAGCCATGTTGTAGCTAGCCGCTGCGTCACGAATGGGCCGGCTCGTCCGGGGCAGTAACACCCTCTCACAGAACACCGGCGTGAAGCAGCAGTATTCCTGCTGCGTTACATACGGTCAGTGAGAGCGCCGGGGGCCCAATACCTCTCCCCCTCCTCTATTCCCTTTGCTTTTTCTCTCCCTTTTAGGGCCGACAACGCACTGGCATCGCGTAAAGCGCTGCGCGTGTCTATGGACAGTGGTGATCATTTAACATCAGGTGACCCACTAGTTCGTTTGTCTGGCCTCTCTAACATAAAAGAAAACGAGTTAAAAGCCCGACCATCGACAGCAATTGCATTTAATTTTGAGAATGCTGTCTTCACATGCCCGCTGTGTTCACGTACGTTCTTTATAAAAGTTGGGCTTTGCGAGCCATATGAGGGCGCACGAGCGGACATAAAGCAGTCGCCGTAGCCGAAATCGGCCAGGACGATTAAGTACTATTATTTAGTGAAGAAATTCCTTTACTAGCTAGGTTCATATCAATTATTTAGCTTAAAACATAAAAGGCTATTTTTTCTTACAAGTCAATGTGACAATCAGCCTTATTGTTTTTATTCCAATGAAGGAACTGTTTTAAATAAAACTTTGCTTGTCAGGTAATAACTTTAATTTCAACACTAGATGAAAGAAAAACCGGCCAACTGCGAGTCGGACTCGCGCACCGAGGGTTCCGTACAAATTTATATGTATCAATATTAATCCAGTCTTAGCAGACCCCTGCTCCTAAGCAAAATGTGCGCAGTGTGGGATCATTGTAGATTGGTTATTGATATAGACAGACAGACAAACTAGATCTCGTTCAAACCAATTTTCGGTGGAATTTTACATGGTAATGTACATCACATATTTTTTTAGTTTTATCATTCTCTTATTTTAGAAGTTACAGGGGGGACACACATTTTACCACTTTGGAAGTGTCTCTCGCGCAAACTATTCAGTTTAGAAAAAAATGATATTAAAAACCTCAATATCATTTTTGAAGACCTATCCATATATACCCCACACGTATGGGTTTGATGAAAAAAAATTTTGAGTTTCAGTTCTAAGTATGGGGAACCCCCAAAATTTATCGTTTTTTTTTCTATTTTTGTGTGAAAATCTTAATATGCGGTACACACCAAGCTACTTACCAAGTTTCAACAGCGTAGTTTTTACAGTTTCTGAAAAAAGTGGCTGTGACATACGGACGGACAGACAGACATGACGAATCTATAAGGGTTCCTTTTTTTGCCATTTGGCTACGGAACCCTAAAAAACCCACTTATATAATTCCCGTTCCATGGCGATTCCGGAAAAACATAAAGCCTATGCCACTCTCGGAACCGAGACGAATAGTTGCTCTACCTTGACACTACACACCTCACACTTCAAAATCCATTGAACCGTTTAGGCTGCAGGGCGTGCTAAGGAATGATACATACATAAATACATACGCCCAAAAACATAACTCCTTCGACAGTCGGGTGAAAATAGTAAAACACTTACCTTGTCGAACAATATTTATAAGTGAAGTTACAATGGAGCGATGGGGCGACGACCTGGTGAGTGTGGCGGGAACGCATTGGATGCGGATGGCTCAGGGCCGATCTGTTTGGCGTATGTTCAGCAGTAGACGTCTTTCAGCTGAAATGATGATGGTGATGATGATGATGAATTTACAAGGGTATAGAAACACAAAAAAATCAAACCACGAAGTAAAAGCACATATTCATATTAAGTCCGACTACAATAAATACAATACCAAAAAAATATTTTCACTGTCTAGCCTCAAAACAACCTCAATAAATAATGCATAAAAAGCAACAGACAAAATTACAGTATGGCCCGAAAAAACCCAATCATCCAGAGTAAAAAAACATAAATCACTAAGAACAAAATTATATTCATGAAAAAATCGGCCAAGCAACAGTTAAAATTGTATGAAAGGTTCCGTAACAATCTTTCAATTACAATTTTTAGCACCGAAAAATTCTCTCCCACTTCTAGAATCTTCTGTTAGATATTATTAAAAGGTTTGTCAGTATTATTGATAGCTAGTTTTGGCTTTGTACTAAAAAATTAGGTTTTCTTACTTCGTGTGGTCCCGTTCCGTCCACGCTAATAGTATCAAACATAAGAGGGAAAGGGACAGCACGATACGAATTTTGTAGTAGGCCTCCTGTAAATTAAAAATTAAATTATCTACATGAAACTCATAACTAATAATTATTAACTAATTGTATTTGCAAGCATTGCCTTTAACCTCTACTAGTCATGTCCATTTATGTGTACTAGTATTTGTACCAATGCTCGACACCTCAACGCCCAGTAGATGACACCCATCTGTCACCTCTTTTATTATGACATAAGATTGAAGGTGCCATGTATTGGGACATTATCGAGCACAGGGACGTTTACTTTAATAGGCTTTTTTGTCATTACTGTGAGACAGTTAAGTGTTGTATAAATAAATGAATAAAATGCCGAAAAAAATAATTAATTGTATGAAATCGCAATCCTACTAACAGTTAGAAATACAAAAGTTTCTGAGTGAGTTTGTTATTTTTTCTCGCTAAGACGGCTACCATTTAAGACGCTAAAATTTGGTATGAAGACTGCTGAATTTTCGAAATATTTTTTGGTTTTAGCATTCCCTCTGGATTGGGATGAAAACAATAATAAAATCCCAAAATATCTTTTGTTTAGTCTAAAGACATAAAATTTTCCACGCATATTCTTCATCCTAAAATCTTAACCGCTATGTCTAGAACTCTAGACACATTAAATGTTTCACGAATGTCTTGAAAACACTCATGGAAATTTAGTTATTTATTCTATGTTTATGACCGTCAAATAATCTAATGGTATACGCTAGTGAAGCCGCGGGTAAAAGCCAGTCTATCATACGAGTATATCAGAGCCTTAGTAATAGGGTCTAGTTGGAATCCATTTGGTACGGAACCCTAAAAAAACTCGGACATTTGTACTCCCACTGAATACGTCGGGAACTATTCAAAATCCACTCATGCAATATTCATGAATTGCTTACCATTGTCAAATAGCCCGACAAACTTACGCAAACACCACCACAAACCAAGGCACTAAAGCAATAAGACTCAAATTTTTCAAATCTGACGTTTGTAATAACGTTGCAAATCATAAAGAAGTTACCAATCGATTTGCTATGGATATGACACTTATTTCATTTTGGTTAAAGCTCTGAATTGACGTTTGTATCGTCTACTTTATGTTTGCGGGCATTTAGGAGGTGTAAAGAGTGTTTTTTTGGTAGATTTCGGACGTAGTTATCATAAGTCTCGACGGCGAATGTGACATAAGACTTTTTATAGGACTTTTTTGTTTGGGATATTCAAAGCCTGTAACGGGTTGAGTTGGCTTCTTTGCTACACTGGTTTCGTGATGTCGCATACTATTGCCTATAAGTAAGACCTACTTTTCTTCTTTATATCCAAATTTTCATCGTTTATGTTCCATATCTCAAAAAGAAAAAAGAAAAAGAAAGAATTGCTACCAAAAACAAAGTTAATATAACTATACATTAAAAATTTTAAAAACCCCATCGCAATTATAATTATCACACGTATGTTTCAACATAAATTAGATGCCCAATTATGCACCGATTTTGAACGAGCTGAACCGATTTTGATGAAACATATCTAAGAACCATCGCCAAGAAATTTGCTTTCTAATAAAACATCCAAATCAGTCCACCCGTTTTAGAGTTATGATGCCACACACACACACCCACACACACACAAACACCCACACACACACACCCACACACACACACACACACACACACACACACACACACACACACACACACACACACACACACACGCGCACACACATAGTGGGCAATAGTGGGCAAACTTATAACACCCCTCTTTTTGTGTTGGGGGATAAAAAAAAATTAAAAAATATAAAAAGACGTGGTGGCCTGACGGTTTGACCTATGGCCTCTCAAGCAGAGGGTCGTGGGTTCAAATCCCGGCTCGCACCTCTCAGTTTTTCGGAATATATGTGCGAAATTACATTTGAAATTTACCATGAGCTTTACGGCGAAGGAAAACAATGTCATGAGGAAACCTGCATACACCTGCGAAGAAATTCAATGGTGTATGTGAAGTTCCCAATCTGCACTGGGCCAGCGTGGGAACTACGGTCCAAGTCTGCTCACACTTCTGTTGTCTAGCCGGGGTCTCCACTCCAAAACGCGCTTGCTCCACCGTTCGTGTCGCCAGCACTCGTGACCAGCCCAAGTCCATTTTTGCTTGGCGACTCTATACCCCACGCGACCACTTTGGGACATGGGTCCCACTGAAAAACAGCGTTGTGGCTTGCCACAACATTATGCTGAGTGGGGCCCAATTTATACTATTCGATATATATTTTTTTTTTTTGTAAATTTCCTGTCAAATGTATTTTTTTTCTGTGTTTGTATCGAATATGTGTAAATAAACATCCCTCTCTTTCTCTCTCATTTTCATGATCACATTGACCGCATGAGCATGGCTCGCTTCATGTGACGCTGCGGCACTTTAACCTAGTGGATTATCCCAGCAGTCAACGTCCATGTCTCACAAACAAACGTTTAGAATAATCTAAATGTTTCAAAGCGTTCGCTACTTTGTACTCGGTACGGTATCCGTGAAACTGATCGATTCTAACGGCCCAGTAGCACCGTAACCGATAGTTTATTCAGTCGTACGGTACACTCAACCAATAAAGCACTGGCCATCTGTCTTTATTTGTTTGCGGCAAGGCCCGGTGGCACTGCGCTCGGTTATCCGGCCTTAAACTTTAACTTAGTTAAGCCAACGTTCCGAATTTAGAACATACGTCAATATTTGTCAATTTTTTTTGATTAATAATAAGTTTCTAATTACTAAAATAAATTTCGACAATGCACTACAATATAAAAATTCTTACATTAACATTAAAAAATAAAATTCAGGCAGACCATAGGCAGTTTTATTGCCCAAAATTGATTTCTTCCGGACAACCAATAACATAATCTTATATAATAAAATTCTCGTGTCGCGGTGTTTGTTACCAAACTCCTCCGAAATGGCTCGACCGATTCTCATGAAATTTTGTGTGCATATCGGGTACCTAGGTCTGAGAATCGGTCAACATCTATTTTTCATACCCCTATTATTCTTCGCAGACGGAGTCGCGGGCAACAGCTAGTATAGATATCGAAATATGAGCGGGCTAATATATTTTTTTTTATAAAAGAGGGGGAAACCGAGCAGACGGGTCACCGGATGGAGAGCGATCACCGTCGCCCATGGACACCCGCATCACGAGGGGAATCACAGGTGCGTTGCCGACCCTTTTAGGAATTGGTAGGCTCGTTTTTTTAAGATCCCTAAGTTGTAACACTCCGGGAATGTTGCCGGCCTACTGTAGGGCACAGGCCTCCTCTCAGAATGAGAGAGCTTGGACCGTAATTCCCACGCGGGCCCAGTGATTGGGAACTTCACACACCATTGAATTTCTTCGCAGGTGTATGCAGGTTTCCTCATGATTTGTTTTCCTTCACCGTAAAGCTCATGGTAAATTTCAAATGTAATTTCGCACATAAATTCCGAAAAACTCGGGTGCGAGCCGGGATTTGAACCCACGACCAGAAGCAGAGGCTTGAGAGGCCCCATAATTTTGTATTTTTTTATGAGCTATAATTTTTTTTAATCGATATTTATACTCGTACCGCAGTAGTTCACCCGGCCTCCTGATTCACGGACTAACTCGGCAGGCGGCGCTGAGAGCCGGCGGTCGCTGTTGATACAACCCTTCCTTGAGCCAGCTCTACAACTTGAACGCGTAGGCGGACTCCAGACTTTTTCAATATACATATTTGATTTATTTCCGAAATGTTCAGTTTACTTTTTACTTATTGTGATGGTTTTCTTAGTTTCCAAATGTGAGTTATTTTTTTGATAGCAAAAACATTTAGAAAATGTTTTGTTAATGCGTCGTGGGTGACGTCAGTACCTGTAACTATAAATTACAAAAAAATTAAAAACCCCTAACGCAATTTGGTCGCAGATGTTTATGTATGTTTGAAAATAAAAATAAAGTAAATAACCCTTCTGCAGCTATCAAAAGAGCTTATAACTTTGAAACGGCTGAACCGATTTTGATGAAACAGATCTAGGAACCATCGCCAAGAAACCTGCTTTCTAATAAAAAAACCTCATCCAAATCGGGCTACCCCTTTAAAAGTTATGATGCCACAGACAGACACACACACACACAGCGGTCAAACTTACAACACCCCTCTTTTTGTGTCGGGGCTTAAAAATAAACAGATATCTGAAACCGGTTTTGTTTTATGGGGTAAACTGTTTTTCCCCTTTCACCGTTCATCATCATCATAATTTCAGCCGCAGGACGTCCACTGCTGGACATAGGCCTCCCTCATTGATACCCAATCATTACGGTTGGAAGCGGCTTGCGTCCACCTTGAACCTGCGGCCTTTACCAAATCGTTCGTCCATCTTGTTCATGCACGTCCCACGCTGCGCTTGCCAGTCCGTGGTATCCATGCGAGAGCCTTTCGGCCCCATCGGCCGTCTGTTCTGCGTGCTATATGACCTGCACATTACCATTCAACAAGATACCATAGAAACAAACAAAATAGCACGACACGAAGTTTGAGAATCGTATTGTCGTATAAGGCCTGGAATGACTCGCCTACTTCAAACCCACGCGCACCACAAACACGTACCATGGCCAGCACCGAACCGGCACTCGGCAATATTGCGGCGCGATCCGTCTTTATTTGTCACTGAGCCGGTGATCTATTGCTACAACTGCTAACATTATTAGTTGCTGATATAGCTCCATACTGGAAGCGACTAAAGTGTGGATAAATTCTGTGAGAAAGAAAAAAAAATGAAGCCGAAATGCCGTTTTTCAGCGGGACACACATTTCTGTGTTTTATTCAGAAATCAGAAATCAGAAATGTTTATTTGCTTGAATACAGTCAATAAGATGTTAAAGCAATAATGTCAAGTGCATTCGGCCTGCATGCAGGCGTGCAAATGATTTAAATTAAATGATTACAATTAATAAAAATTACAAAATGTCATAATATTAAACAAAAAAATAAAATAAAAAATAAAATGTCAAATAATAATTCGTAAACTGAAAAGTATAGCGAGAAATAGAAAGAGAGAAATAACATATTAAATTGCTTATTAATATTACACATTATTATCATTGTTGTCGCTCGAGGTACATTTTAACACTATATATAAAAACAATTGCTCAAAAGCCAGTCCGTAAGGCAACGTCTAAAATTGTCGTGTAAAACATGTAAATTCAAAATTATACGGCTAGTAATTGAAGGATGGTCATTTTTGGTTATTTTCTTAAATAACTTCAAAACTATTTAATTCAAAAATTGTAATATTAAGATGCTTACATTTATCATCCCAGCCTTTATACGTCCCACCGCAGGACACAGGCACACTCAAAATGAGAGGGCTTGAGCCGTAGCTCCCTCGCGGACCCAGTGCGTATTGGGAACTTCACACACACCATTGTATTTCTTCGCAGATGTACGCAGGTTTCCTATCGATGTTTTCCTTCACCGTTAAGCTCATGTTAAATTTCAAATGTAATTTCGCACATAAATTCCGAAAAACTCAGAGGTGCGAGCTACGATTTGAACCCACGACCCTGTGCTTGAGAGGCCATAGTTCAAACCGCTAAGCTACCACGGCTTTTTACATAAAGCTCTTTCAATTTCAATCGTTGAAAGTCAATCGTTAAAGGGACAAGTTTGCGATTGTTAATAAATATCTATTTTTCTTATTATCTATTCTGTTAATTTCGTCTGTTTTGTGGACAATAAAATTTTTACATTATGTCTACTCCTCTGAGTTAGTGTTACACAAGTTTTTTTTTTTTAATGTGAAAGGGGGGCAAACGAGCAAGCGGGTCATCTGATGGAAAATGATCACCACCGCCAATAAATATCAACAACTCAAAGAGAGTCGCCAATCTGTTGCCGTCGGTGTTATAGTTTTGCTATTATTACCAGCATCGTCGCCACGCCACTGCTGTTATGGATAGTTCTACTAGCGATTCAACCGCTATCACAATTCTGTCGCATGTTTTGATGCAATTAGCCACACCGAGCGGAAGTTTTTCATAGAACCAGAGTGTGCTCGTGGTACAATTTCAATCTGTAAAAATTTCATGCTAACTGTACCTGCTTTCTGTAATGTTTTCTGCATGTAACTTCACTTCTAGTAACAGTCATATTATTATAGATCTGTGGTTTTGACCGGAGTTTTCCTCTGTTGCGGCAGTTTGGAAGCGTTCACCACAAGCGATCTCCAATATAGCTCAAGCGGGCTGAGGAAGAAATTTACAATGTAAATAGACAATTATTTGGTTTATTAGTATTACAAAAATCAGGAAGTTGCCATTAAAATAACTAAAAACAAGTATCCTAAACTAAATGACTATTAAAGAAAAAAAACGAACTAATACATATTTATGAAAAGGAGTCGTATTAGACAAGGCCCGAAAGGCACGTGAGTATCAAAATGTATCGAATGAGTTATGTGTATATAATATCTAAAAGTTAGTTAGTTAGTTAGTTAGTTAGTAGTAGTAAGTTAGTAAGTTAGTTAGTTAAAAGACCGTAAACTTCTCAGGATTCATAAAATAATCATCTTTAAATGTTCACGGTTTACCAAAAGATGGTGGCATCATTTTTTTGCTGTGTAGCAATGCTGATACGGTGTACCAGGAAGCTGTCAATAAACTTAATTTCACGCATAAATTCCAAAGAACTCAGAGGTTCGGGGCCGAACCCACAACCCTTTATTTGAGAGACCATAGGCAAACCTCTACGCTCCCACGGCTCGCTAAAAAACTACAAGCTTCTACTTTATCACGCGATCCTTAGCGTATAAAAAACGATAAGTACAGAGCCTCAAATATCAAGCACATAATAAAACTTAAGTTCAGGTTAAGAGGTCTCGGTATAAAATCTGTCGCGCCCTGTAATCCTCCTTTATATGGCTCAAGTCCACTTAAGCTTGACCTCTATTATTCGGTGAATAGTTAGTGTCAATAAGCTGGCAGTTAAATTGAAAAATGTAGGTACAGTATGGCCCTATCTCTTTTAATGTTCCGCTTTTGAATTTTGTGGAGGCTTTTGTTCGGTTTTAGGTCGGGCGTGTACTAGAGCTGGTGAGTTGGGTCAGTGTTAAACCAAAAAGATTACTCGGATGGGCAGCGTTCGGAAAACTTCGTAATGTCTTTTCGTCCAAAATACCTGTGCCTTAAGGTGAAAGTCTGTAACCAGTGTGTGTTGCCAGTGATGACATAATGGATTCGAGACGTGGTGATTCACTTTACTTGATAGGCCTAATGAATACGCTCAGAGACAATCGACAAGCTATGGAGAAGGCTATACTCGAGGATTCTATACAGGATCGAACCATGAATGAAAAGATCCGTAGAGGAACAAGGGTCACCGACATAGCCAAGCGGATTAGCTCATTGAAATAGCAATGGGCAGGCAATATAACACGCAGAACAGATGACCGTTGGGAACGAAAAGTTCTGAAATGGAGACCACGGACTAGCAAGCGCAGCGTGTTACAGCCACCAACAAGATCGCAGATTCAAGGTGAATACAAGCCGCTTCCTACCGTAATGATTAGGTATCCATGAGGGAGGCCTATGTCCAGCAGTGGACGTCCTATGGCTGAAATAAATAAATAAATAAACATCACGGGAAAATTCACACCAATTGACCTAGTCCCAAACTAAGCAAAGCTTGTACTATGGGTACTAGACAACGGATAATCATACTTATATAGATATATACATACTTAAATAAATATTAAACATCCAAGACTCGAGCACAAACATTCGTATTATTCACACAAATGTCTGCCCCGACTGGGAATCGAACCCGGGACCTCAAGCTTCATAGTCAGGTTCTCTATTGTATTAGTAGCATTGCATTTTTCTTGCATACCGCTTAGCTTCCGCACTTATCGTAAAAGGTTACTTTGATCTTGGAGGATCATTAACATCATCGTTCCAGCCTATATACTTTCTTCTGCAGGGCGCAGGCCTCCTTTCAGAATGAGAGGTCTTGGGCCGTAATTCTCACGCGGTCCTTGTGCAGATGAGGAAATTCACACACACCATTGAATTACTTTGCAGGTATGAAGGTTTACCACGATGTTTTCCTTTAAAGCTCATGGTAAGTAAATTTCAAACGTGCCTAACTGAAAAACTCAGAGGTTTGAGCCCGGGCTCGAACCCATGAACCTCTGGTTGAGATACCATCGGTCAAACTACGAAGATATCACGACTTTATAAGCCGTAAACGGTAATTTTGGGCATTGTGATGAACTCGGTCCAGATTTAGATTTAAAAATTAAAGAGGGTCTTCAACAAGAAACTTCTTTTTTTCAGCGGTTTTAACTCGATCTTTGTAATGGCATTAACTTAGATACATTAAATTTTCACAGATTATATAATTATTGCTACTATTACAAAAAATAACAAAAATCAATTGTACAGCGGTACTCGGAGCCTTCATGTTCAGTCAAAGTCGTAAATAAGAGATCACTTTTGTACCTTGTCGCTTTCAGTCGTTACATAATTTCGTGTGGCTTTTTAAACATGACGTTGATTGACAAGTTATAAAAGTACCTACTTATTTATGACGTTGATCCTACGAGTCCGACTCGCAATTGACCGGTTTTAAAAATTCTTTAATATATTCAGAAACGTTTGCTGCAAGCTAAATAACTTGAATAAGCGAGCGAATTCACACTTCAATATAGCTCCGATGTAGTGTTGGTATCAACAAGATTTTAGCTTCGCCGTAGAGGGATGCGTTTGGAATGGAGAGACCGGGAATCCATCTTGAATTCCGTGCAATAATAGACGAGGTATAAAATGTAGGCGAAAATTTATATCGATAAGCTTCGGGAAGGGAATGTATGTGAAATATAATTTGAAATTCTCTTTTTATTACTATCTACGCACACACACACACACACACACACACACATATCCCCCAACCTTCTTTACCCTACTGTATAGGATTGTAAATAGGTATAATAGGTAGTATAGTATAATTTAATTAAAAGCGTGATTTATAATAACACTTAAGTAATATTTTTTCTTTTTTTTTCTGTACTGCACTCTGCATCTGCACTCGCAGATGGCTAAGATACAGGCTCAGCCTAGTTTGGCCACTGATGGATACCCTCAAAAATGTAAATATGTAGTTTTTGTCAATAAACGATTTTGTATTTTTTTTTTGTATCTGCAGAGACATGTAAAAATTAGTCATCATCATCATGTCAGCCTATATACGTCCCACTGTAGGGTACAGGCCTTCTCTCAGTATAAGAGCTGGGGCTGTATTTCTCTCACGGGCCCAGTGCGGATTAGGAAATTCACATAAACCATTGAATTTCTTCGTAGGCGTCAATAGTGTGTGTGAAGTTCTCAAAACGTACTGGCTAATGCTGGCTGGTTGGCTGGATCGGATGGAGTCAATTCGAACATTTTTTAGAAAAGTAAATGAGTGCTCGTAAGGAGGAAAATATAAAATTGTCTAGTTAATTAACAGACTATTTAAACGACCGCTTTAGCCTAGTTGGTAGTGACCCTGCCTACGAAGCAAAAGGTCCTGGGTTCAAATCCCGGTAAGGGCATTTATTTGTGTGATGAGCACGAATATTTGTTCCTGAGTTATGGATGTTTTCTATGTATTTAAGTATTTATTTATCTATACACCGTGAAATTTTAGTGGTTGTTTTCCCGAAACGAGGTGATTTAGTATTGATTGTACAATAAATTTATAATTACTATTTTGACTAGAGTCAAAAATCCAATTGTGAAAAACGAAAGTCGAAAATGACCACAAACCAATAGTAACGCTTCGTTGGTACCTAACCTATCGTACGATCGTATGCTACTTGTACCAACGAAGTGTTACTATTGGTTTGCGATCATTTTCGACTTTCGTTTTTCACAATTGGATTTTTGACTCTAGTCAAAATAGTAATTATAAATCAATTGTACAACCGAAACTAAATCACCTCGTTTCGGGAAAACAACCACTAAAATTTCACGGTGTATAAGTATGTTTATCGTCGTCTAGTACCCATAGTACAAGCTTTGCTTAGTTTGGGACTAGGTCGATTTGTGTAAGATTGTCCCCTAATACTTTTTTTTTTTTAATACTTATAAGAGTGAGGCGACCGAGCAATCATTTTCCATTAGGAGGGTCATCTAATGAAAAATTATCACTACCGCCCATAAATATCAACAACTCAAAGAGTTACTGATCTAAAAAAAGAAGAGGGGCGGGGGAGGGGGAGAGGTATTGAGCCCCCGGCGCTTACACTGACCTTACGAAACGCAGCAGGACTACTGCTACTTCACGCCGGTTTTCTGTGAGAGGGTGGTTCTGCTCTGGACGAACCGGCCCATTCGTGATGCAGCGGCTAGCTACAACATCGCTCTACCACTACTACTAATAATTGGGTTGTGTCTCACAACGATAATCTTTACCTTACCTACAAATCTTAACAGCAAGCAACCACTATGAAATCACGATTGAAACATTCAAGATATATTTCCAGAACACGAACTAAAACCAACTTTCAAAACATCGTATCAACCCCACAACTGTATTTGAAATTGAACTTCATCAGAATGGGTAGACTGTTACATTTTGCCCGCCCCGTTAAGAACGGGCCAGCTGAAGCGTCCGTCTTATCCTTAATGCTCAGTAACCCAAATCGGGTGGTCATTAAGTGTTACGCCATAAATATCAGATTGGCTTGGCCTCTGTCCATAAATTTAGGCAGTCTTCCGGACTTATGCATGTGCATTCAGAAATGGTTGGAAAAATAATCGCTTCAAAAAATTCAGCCCAAGACTAATAATAGATGTAGATTTAAGCTATACCCACTACAGGGTACAAGATCAATCAGCGGGCTTGGATGTAGTTCCTAAGCGGGTTCAGTGCGGATTGGGAACTTCGCACACATCATTGAATTTCTTCGCAGATTTCACGTTGTATTCCTTTACCGTAAAGCTCGTGGTGAATTTCAGATGTAATTTTGTACGTGAACTCCGACACTCAGAGTTGCGAGCCCGGTTTTGAACAAATACAAATACAAATACAAATAACTTTATTTCACTTGAAATATGGTACAGAAGATGGCTCAACAAACATATATAATGGCTCACATATTTCGCCAGTATCTGGCTTGCAAAATTTTTTTTTAACACACATCATTTCTAACACACAAACCTCTGCTTAAAAAGCTTTAGGTTGAATCACTGGGCTACCACAGCAGTTGGCTTGCTCTACCAGCACAACTGACTAAAAGCCTACTAATGCAATAATGAGTCTACACATTTTTTTGTTCGTGTCTCTCCTGAGGACATGGTAAAAGTTAAGGTCTACAGGGTGGCTCATTTAGATCGGTCAGTATGGGCAAGGATGATATAGACTGGATTAGCAATCGCCATTACAGATAAGCCGCGGAAAAATAGTTCGATTATTAAATCTAGATGGCGCTGACATATAGCCCGAGGGTTTGGAAGCAAAACAATAAGACTACAGATATTTCATATTACTGCAAATGTATTATTATGCAATATTTTTGAATTTTTGTTTTTTTTGTTATTTTTTAATCGAACTATTTTTCTGCGGACTATCTGTACCTACTATGGCGATTGCTAATCCAGTCTATATCATCCTTGGTATGGGAAAGTCTGAAACTATAAAACATTCGAAGATCTGTTCTTAGGAACCATATGTCATCGATTTTAGTAACAAGAAAAACTGCATCCATACATTTAGATAAAACTTGTACTTGTATTTCAATTTTGTTACAATTTTTTATTTTATTTTGTTTTTAGTTGTTTTTGTGACATATGTGTATGAATTGTTTGATTATTTCATTTGACTGGACTTCATACATAAAATATTTATTGCTGCATAATTGGTAACACTGTTCATACATAATATTATTTAGAAAACCCATGAGATTTTGTACGCCATGTGGCAAAACATACAAGGTTCTAATTTTAAGTTTACTTATATTTGTACCTATGTTTTACAAATAAACATTCTTATTCTCATTCTGCCTACCCCTTTCCTGGGAAGGATTCGTGATTGTATGTATGTATATTGTTGAGTTTAGGGCAGTAGCATTATTTTCTGTGCTAAACATTCCAGAAGCGTATGATTTTAGGTACCACATAAAATCTGCAAAATTTTAGGCCTCATTGTTTGCAACAGGGCTCATCACACGCTCATCAAAACCATCCGTAGGTGTCTCAAACAGTTTGTTAATTTACTTGGCAGGAGTCTTAAACCTTTGGCAAAGTTAAAATCAAATTGGCCGCGGATGCCTGAGGCATGTGTCAAGCGTGACGTATTGATGGATCCGAAGTAATTTCAACTTACTTATTTACTTAAGGCGGCTCCGTACACGCTTTAGCCTCGGGTGTTAGGTAATTTATACTGAAGGCTCCCTGTAATTATGTTTGTGTGGGTAATCCAGCCTAAAATTATTCGGGGACGTTTGTATAAAATATGTTTTAGTACGTTTTGTCTGGCGATTTTTCGACGTAGGTACGTCGGTGACTTTAGTTCTTGCGTGGATTTCATCATTTATAATGCGATCCGCAGAGAAACTCCGAGCATAGCCCTCTCGCTAGACTCAAGTGGCAGGGGGGGCACATCGCTCCTAGAACTGATGGCCGATGGGGCCAAAAGGTTCTCGAGCGGCGTCCACGGACCCGAAGACGACGAAGAAGACGACCTGGTTAAGGTTGCGGGAACGCATTGGATGCGGATGGCGCAGGACCGATCTGTTTGGCGAGCCTTGAGGTTGGCCTCAGCAGCAGCGGCGTTCAGCAGTGGACGTCTTTCGGCTGAAATGATGATCATGATGAAGCTAATAAACTAGAGATCGCCAATACAGATCGAAATTATTTAAGCGAGGAGCTTTGTTACGGCGGCAAAACCGCGGGGGCGAGCTATTTAACTCGTATTAAAACTGAACCATATCTTGCAATAGATGGATACGTGTGAATTGGCAAAAATCTCAGCGAGAGGCTGCCTTGGCACCGACCCAGGACCAGAATTCGAGCCAGAATTTGTTTGTACGTTTGTTAGCTACTAGTTTCAGGTGAAATATTTTTGTTGAGAAACTGAAGCTTTCCTTTTTTTTTTGTTTTTTTGTCGGTTTGAGAGAAATGGGTGTTGTCAATTTTTTAGGTAGCAACTGAGAGGCATATTAATTCAAATTCAAAAAATTTAATGTTTATTTGTCAAACATAGGTAAAAAAGGGACATATATGACAGGTCATTAGTGTATTGGTATTAGTAGTTTGGCGGTAGGATGCAATAGAGTGATCTCTTTCCAGGCAGATGTTATGCCGGGGGACCGAAATCTGAAGGATGAAAGTTTTATTTATACAGCTGAGTGGAGAAACTTCGATAGTCTAATGCAGGATGTTGTAATTAGTTTCTTATGTGATGACTAGACGGCGCTAGTAGTCGCTACAGTAGCTAAGCGTATTTGCTATAGCATTAGACAGTTTCGTAAAGATCAAAAGTTCAAGTACCTTTATTGGTCAACATAGGTGGTTGAATGTCCACTGCCACGTCTTTTACGTCTGACAACTTTCCGAGCTATCAGGAACATTGATTATCCCGCGGATCTCCTAACTTATTTCCGCATACATAGCTCACTCCATCTCTGAGTGACTTTAGGCTTTCTTATGAGGCCCATCGTAAGCGACCACGTGTCACATTCATACGTCATCTCTGGCAGCACACACTGGCCAAAAAATTTCGTCGTGAGGCACTCCGGTATTTTGAACGTGAAGATACTTATTGCGTAACTTCCCAAATGCTGCTCAATCGAGCTGGATCGCCTAGAGACCTCCATAAGTAACCTAAATATAAGTAACAATAACAAAGATTCAAACACAAAGCACCTCCGATCACAAACCGCAATATCTTTCATCTCATCAAACAGACTTTGACCTTCGTTCTCCGGAATCAAACGAGTTGTCTAACAATCGGCCCTTTTTTTCACACAAAAGAGCAAATTAGGGACGTCGGTGGAGGAAATTACATTAATTCCTATTTCAAAGTTGGCCTTAAACTTGAAGGGGAATCTTCAAAGGCATAGTACCTGATGGAATTGAGTTCGTGGATTACTTTGTTTTTTGGAGTTCCATTTTTAAGGTTCCTTAGCTAAAAGATGCCGAATAAACTCTATTGCTAAGTCTCTATCTGTCGTGGTAGCCGTGGTTTAACCTATCCTATGGCCTCTCCTGCAGAGGGGCGTGGGTTCAAGCCAAAGCACCTCGAGTTGTTTGGAATTTATGTGCGAAATTACACGTGAAATTTACCATAAGCTTTACGGTGAAGGGAAATATTTTTGAATACGAGTAAGTACGAAAAATACGTTCAAAATTGGGTTTAATTTGAAAAACAATTATAGACTAAAATTCAGCAAATAATGTAGCAAGTAAGTGTCACTCCACTTTAGGATCCTCGTTTAAAGCGTCAATTTTTGAAGTTACTTGTTGGTTGTCGTGTCGTACTCGTGCTGTTGTTGTTTTCAGTACAGTTATTTAAATCCAGATTGAGAATTATGCACGATCACATAATAAATAAGTAATAATAAAAAGAATAAGTAGGTATTATTGAATAATTATTTGTGGCAACAGGAGAGAAAAGACAGGGTATGTAGTAGATATGCTCGATTTTTTTAATTCCTAATATATTTATTCAATACTTTCTGATAATTGATATAACTTGCTCTGTCATCTGATTCCGGCTTTCTGGCACTGTCTCCAAGAGCTCCAAGCTACTTTATTTGCCAAATGCTGACTGAAGTCTTTGTCGTTTGAAAAAAAAATGCTTTCGTTACCTAATACATACGTTTTTTACATGATGTCCTCTGTCAAGGTGCCGACACGTCAATCCGAAACCGTCGTCAAGTTAACGAGCCACGTTCAGACTGAGCACTAATCTGCACTAACCCCGACAAAATGAACAAAATATTTTTTAGGGTTCCGTACCCAAAGGGTAAAAACGGAAACCCTATTACTGAGGCTCCGCTGTCCGTCCGTCCGTCTGTCTGTCCGTCTGTCCGTCTGTCACCAGGCTGTATCTCGGGAACCGTGATAGCTAGAGAGTTGAAATTTTTATAGATGATGTATTTCCGTTGCCGCTATAACAACAAATACTAAAAAATGGAATTAAATAAATATTTAAGGGGGCTCCCATACAACAATCATGATTTTATTGCTCGTTTTTGCTCGATATTTGATAACGGCAACAGGTAGACACTTGAAATATTTACAGAATATTTAATTATATATTAACTTTAAAAA
The DNA here is from genome assembly GCA_947859365.1 of Archips crataeganus. NCBI lineage: Eukaryota > Metazoa > Arthropoda > Insecta > Lepidoptera > Tortricidae > Archips > Archips crataeganus. Next base: position 16,850,477 of record OX402062.1, on the reverse strand, counting down.
TAAGTCATTAAATTAAAATAAAAAAAAATATTTAAGGGGGCTCCCATACAACGAACGTGATTTTTATAGATAATTGTACGGAACCCTTCGTGCGCAAGTCCGACTCGCACTTGGCCGGTTTTTTCACTTCTCATGCTCGTTAAGTTGTTCTTTATAATTTCGATACCTTAGTTCACACTCATACTAATTACAATGAACTGAACAATTAAGGAGTAGTTTTGTACAATAGGACATACATACAGGGCTAATTCGTATGTGCAGTAAGTACATTGTAATTAGTATGAGTGTGAACTAAGGTATCGATTTATTGAATCAGGCGTTACTTTGCGGACGTCCATATTAATGAACTGAAACATTTACTTTGCTCAGCCGCGACCTCGTAAAGTCACGGGGGGGGGGGGAGGTTGGTTGCAGGTGAGCAAAGTATTGTTTCAGTTCATGCATAGAATGGCTTTTTATGTTCTAGTGCATAAAACAAAATAGTCGTAGCCGTAGTCGAAATGGTAAAAGAGAAAATTATGTACGTTTTGTTCGTCTCTTTAATGGAAAATTTCAATTTAAAGTATATTTTCTAAAACATCCAAGGAAATGTGGTCTTTATAGTCGTGACAATAGAACACGAAGTATGTCATTGTATAGCAGTTAAGGAAGATTCGGTCTAATTTCAAATTAGACTACAATAATGGAATTTCATACAAACATTGCTGGCCAAGGCCAGCAAAGAGATTGTCTTTTGTTTTAGTGGGTCGTATTTTCTTTTATTGACTATCAATGACATACTGCCAATTAAGAAAAATATAGTTTGTGAATTTACTTTTTAATAATTTATTGAATCAGGCGTTACTTTGCGGAGGTCCATATTAATGAACTAAAACAATTACTTTGCTCACCCGCGACCTTACAATAGTTACGTTTGTGTTTTATGTTTTCTTGCATAAACGTAACTATTGTAAGGTCGCGAGGTGAGCAAAGTAATTGTTTTAGTTCATTACTTTTTAATATCTTACTTGGCTAGATTTAATCATACATACATACATATAATCAGGCCTCTTTCCCGTAGGGGTAGGCAGAGACCATTTCTTTCCACTTGCTACGATCCTTACATACTTGTTTCGCTTCGTCCACTTTCATTATTCCCTTCATACATGCTCTTCGGTTTAGGGTACTCTTGACCTGGCCTTTTTTCAAGACGTCCCTGATTTGGTCTCGAAACGTCCGCCTAGGTCTACCCCTTCCAACACTTTCATTCACACTCGCGTTATACACTTTTTCGTCGTAATCTCAAGATTTTGCGTCAATAACATTAACTGGAACAGCTTACAAATAAATTGCTGAAAAAAATATATTTTGGCGGGAATAAAAAAAAAAACAATTTGAATTAAATTTGAATATATAAGTTGAACATTCGTATCATTTCCTTGGATTTATTTGAGAAAAGCACTATACAAGCCTTGGCCACGAACAGGGATTGCCGGCCTCGTATCTCTAGATGGCCTCGTTAACACTCGACCATCTATTACTACTCGGCCGGCAATCCCCTATTTCGCGGCCGCTGCAGTAATGTACTATAGGTAGGTATTTACTTTTTTAACACACATACAATCACGCCTCCTTCCCCAGCAAAGGGGTATACAGAGACTATTTGTTTCCACCTGGCTACGGTCAGGAGGGTTTCACTCCGCAGTTTAGGTATGTTCGGCCGGCGCTCCTCCCGGGAGGAGTATGGCAGTAGGTTGTCGCGCGGCCATCAGTTCACACGCTAGCCGCGTCGCGCGTAATTAAGCATCTTTTTTTCTGTGATTTTTGCAACAAACAATGACTTCTAAACGATATTATAAATAACTTACTTACACACTAAAGGTAGATTACTGAATTAATACACACTGTTATCTTTCTTGATTTATATGCCTACCAAATATGGGCGAGTGGGAAGCGCGTCTATGTTATGCCCTCTACCGAGAGACTTCAACACTCCTTCGGAGCTACCCGCTCACCTGGACCAAGAGATATAGCTCCGAAGGAGTGTTGAAGTCTCTCGGTAGAGGGCATAACATAGATGCGCTTTATCACTGCCTAAATGTGATTATAACAGACTGAAGTGTACGATGTATGGGAAAGATTCGTCGCTAACTTCTAGACCAGTGGTGGTGTAGGGGTAAGCACGCAGCACGGAACGCTGAGGACCTGGGTTCGATTCCCAGCATTGGTCTTTTTTCTGGGGTTTTTTCTGTGCATCTATGTTTCAGTTTGTATTTAGTTTGAAATAAATTCTTTATTATTACATAAAAAGGAAAAACAAAAGTACACAAAAAAAAAACAAAGTAAGTTACCGCATTCTAAAACCTAAATTACATCATGTACTAGATTCAGCAAATTGTGGTTGCACAGGGTTCCTTCACTAGGCGCAGCCTGTCTCGTAGGTAACCGATTCAGATATAGCTGTACATAATTGATGCGAATAGCTAATAAGGAATTGCTCCAATGTGTTATTGATGTTATTAATTTACAAATTTAAAAGAAAAAAGGCGAAGAATGTTAAACTGACCAGGACTAGTAGAACTTAATTATAGTGCACGTGTGTGTACGTGCATGTATAAGTGTGAGCAACCGTGTGTGTGTGTCAGTGTATAAGGATGTGTAAGGGTGTGCATATTATTATTTAGCTACTCTAATTTGATTCTCTGTGTCCTCATAGGAAAGGGAGCTCAGCCATGCTAATATCTTTTCCTGAGCTTCTCTAACGGTTAATTTTTTAATTGAAACTATAGAACATACCCTATTATAAACAAACGGATGGATGAAAATGGGTACATTTTAATTTGAAGATTCTCCCACGTTTTACGGATAAGATCTTGTACTACTGGTCGCTATGCAGTGAGGATTCATCGATGGTGCATCATCTCAAGCGTCAAATTAAATGCATGGTCGATTGCATCCACGTGCAGCGGTAATTGCATACGTACTTTAATTAGGGGTACGGTACTGTAACTACGAAAACTGAGAACTTCAAGTTTCCATAATCACTGCAATCCTATTACGTTGGAAGTTGGTGCAAAACTTTCCGATTCCTCGTCAGCTTTAAAGTTTTATGTTCTTAAGAAATTCCGCATGCATGACTGTCTTTTGGTGGACCGAAATTAGTTGAGAATTTCATAATAATTTTTGCAATAAGTGTTATTATTTGTTTACACAATGGTAGTTGGACTTCAGCTTGCCTTTTCCCGCGGATTTGTGCGTGTAATGTAAACCATCAGATTTGGGAGCTGAGTTCAAACTTCGGGATTCTATTTAACTACTAAGTTCTAGAGGGAGTTCCCAAAATCATGGTCTTCATAATTCAAATGTTTTATCTACTTAGCTATATACACAGGGTGGTTTATTTAATCAGGCGTTGCTTTGCGGAGGTCCATATCAATGAACTGAAACAATTTCTATAGACACACTTATATACTTTTACTTTATACAGGGTGTAATGCTTAAGTGTTTACAGGCGATTATTCCGTAACTATTACAGATATCAAAAAACTTTAAACTGATATCGAAAGACCATTTTTTATTGGCAAGTAAATAGTACAATCACAAAATAAAATTCAATAAAATAAATGCTTTCAGTCAAACAAACCGCCCCGGATCGTATCCGACGCAAAGTTGCCCAATACACTAGCTGCATTTCGCTGAACTCATTTTTCTTAGAAATCATTAATTATTCAGAAATTTTGAAATGGTTATCCTGTAGGACTCTATATGTTAGGTTAGGGTTGTTTTATAACAATTAGATGTAATGGAATCAGAGTATAACGAGTTCGCTGAAATGATGAATTTTGACAAATGATGAATTCGGACTTTAAACTTCAACAAAAAAAAAATCGTGCGTGCAGTTCCTCCGCGCGGAAGAAGTGAAACTTCGTAATGTGGAAATGAAAAAGGCACTTATACATCAATATGAACCTTATTGCAATAACTTAAAGAACTAAATTTTATGCATCTATGTGTTTAAATTACTCACTAGATGGCGTTTTTATCAAGTCTCATACAAATTTGTACAGACAGTATGAGTTCTGCATCGCACTGTCGAAGTTTTTATCATCCGTTAGTATATATACAATGCGAGATTACTTGCTTCGGCAGTACATATACTAATGCTTTCATACCCCCTCCATGGTAGCGTTAAACGTTTAACGCGACCTTGTTGGAAGTCGCATTAGAAGTTTCACTTCAAAAATGTTAAAACAGTTAAAGTTAGTTGAATCTGAATGAATAAATGAATATGAATATGAATATGAAACAATATTGTTTGGTTCCAATATAAGCTGTGACGATAACAACTCCTTGATTCCCTGCTCCTGTACGTTTCGCCCAAGTTCCCAATTAAGCTTAAGTTTTGGTAAATTTGAACAGGTTTTGCTGGAAAATCGCTTTTCCTGGTTGCTTGTCTGCCCTGCTTAAATATTGAGTTATTATTTAGAATACACTGAACTAAGAAGATTTTAGAGGATGTTCGTAAATGTTGTTAAATTTTGTTTTCCTATTGGCATTGTTATAAAATTTGAATTTTGCTAACAGATATTAACTACATAACATTTATACTTCATTTATTACTTAGGGATAAGTTCGCCTTTGTACATTCATATCAACGGTTGTCATTAGTGTTTTGTTATTTTTATTTTTATTGTACAATAAAAAGGTAACATATATATACATACTTCCCTTAAAGACCGGCAACAGATTTGACTCTCCTTGAGTTGTTTCATATTCATGGGCGATGGTGATTCATCTCTCAGAATAAAAAATCTTTTTTATCGTCTGTACTTTTTATTCACTGTAAATGCATTGTTATCCAAATGACAGTATACTTATCTATTCGTAATAACAGTTTTAATCAAGTCAATGCCATCAACCATTGATGAATTCCATCCTCACCAACACATTTACAAAGAAATTTAATGGTGAGTGAAGTTTCTAATCCGGACTGGGGTGGGAACTATAGCCCAACCCAAGCCCTTTCTTTCAATCAAAAAGTAGGCATGTGCCCTGCAATATATAGGCATTGCGTTACTAGTAGATAGACTGAGATGATGATGAATTCCATCCTGTGGAGACAACGCCGACTGGACCACCAAAATTTCATTACCAGATTTTTGTAACGGTCAGTTTGATGGCTAAAAGTTGTGACTTGGGGGAAGGAAACGCAGTCATTGGAAAACTTTTTGGAGAAGGCCTCTATCCAGCAGTGGATGTCTTTCATCCGATTACGATGATAATTAGTGACTACAGACCAAATCACTAGGCCCCCACGACCAATATTTCAAACCAGCCTTCATGTTCTTCTCCCCGTAACAGAGCATCGTTAAAAGCGTACAGAATCTTACAGTGTGTATAATGCTCCCTGATTTAATTAGACTTTCAAAGGAAACTTTGATCTCTCGTGATTAAACGAACACGCGCTGAGGCGTGTCTACTTTTAATAAATTCAGGTTTTAAAGCTCTTGTTTATCGATAAAAGTGTAAAAGACTTCTACGCAAATTCTTTTCAACTCAAAGGTCTTTGAACTTATAGAGTTATGTAGACCTACAAGGAACTTTTATAGTTGCGCCATTTTCATGTCGCTACGTTGGCCTATTTGCGACTGGGCTTCGAAACTGTTAGTGCTAGGAAGCTGAAATTTTGCATGAGTATACATATAGGTATTGAATAAGTATATTAACGCAAGAACTAAGATCACTGATAGCTCGATGAATCGGCAGTGAACAGGGTACATCGCTCATAGAACTGATGGCCCATGGGGCCAAAAAGCTCTCGATTAGCGTCCATGGACCGGAAGACGCAGAGGTAGGCCTCCAGCAAGATACAGCGACGACCAGGTTGGGGTTACGGATTGGATGCAGATGGCGCAGGATTGATCTGTTAGACGAACCTTGGAGGAGGTTTACGTTCAGTAGTGAAAGTTTTTCGGTTGAAATGACGATTATAAACAAAAATTGGCAAATTACGAACACTTACGCGATGCTGTGGCACACGGGAAGAGCCACGGAAAAAGGCTAGCTTAGACACCAAGAAACAGTATTCAAGTCAGTAACGAGATCGTTGGCTCAGTAATTAATGCGAAGAGGCTGTAACCGCGCCTTCCTTACTGTTATTTAATACAACCGCTGTTGTCAAAGTCTTCATTTCATAGTAGACAGTTTACAATGTTTATTATTCTAGCGTCATCATCACATCAGCCGAAAGACGTTCACTGCTAAGGCTTGTTTTCCTCCTACGCTGACATCGGTCGCTGACGTCGGTCGCGCGTACGAATAAACACAATACTCTATGGGCCACCGCTCAGCGACGCTGACGTCCGCGGCAGATTTATTGCTACGCGCCGCTGATGGCGCGCGTCGGCCTCGCTTGTCAGCGCACGCGTTCGGTGCGCTGGCGCGCTGTACACCACTATTGCGCGCTCAGTGCGCAGCTGACCGACATCGGTCGCTGACGTCGGTCGAGCGTACGAATATACACAATATTCTATAGGGCCCCGCACAGCGACGCTGATGGCCGCGCATATGTCATACGCGACCGACGGTACGCTCGACCGACGTCAGCGAGCGACGTCAGCTTAGGAGGAAATCAAGCCTAAGCCTCCCCAAAGGCACGCCGAACAGACCAGTTCTACTCCATCCGCATACAAAGCGTTCCTGTAATCTTAACCTGGTCATGTCCGTCTTGTTGGAGGCCTACCTAATCCGCGTCTTCTGGTCCGTGGACGCCACTCGAGAACCGTTTGGCCCCATCGGCTATCTGTTCTACGAGCGATGTGCCCTGCCCACTGTCACTTGAGTCTGCCGATTCTTTGAGCTATGTTGTACGTGCTCCCACTGAAATACTGCATCGCCCTTTGAAGCCCATCGCTAGCAGCCACGTCTCAGTGCCATATAATAAGTCATCCGTAACAGTACATACTTGACAAAGACTTTTGACTTGAGAAACTGCGGTATATTGTACGACAAGATATTGGGGAGCTTCCTTTGTAGTCCTCTTCGTCGTCGTACTTACTGTAGTGTGAGCTGCGCCACACACACACACTCTCCCATTATGTATCTATAAAAAACTTTTTAACAAAAAAATAAACCGCCGAAAAAACTGAAAAGCAAAAAATAATACCTTTTTTGTTTGACCTTAATCTAGGTACCAGTTTGAAGTCGGTGCCTCTGCAGCACTTAGCCAGGAGGAGTGGACCTATAATCGTCTACCTGATTGGCTTCTATCACTGCTCCTGGCTCGTGCTGAGGCACCGACTTCAAACTGGTACCTAGATTAAGGTCAAACAAAAAAGGTATCATTTTTTGCTTTTCAGTTTTTTCGGCGGTTTAATTTTTTGTTAAAAAGTTTTTATTTTATACTTTTTTTCCATCCTTGGGGTAATTTTTTTTCCAAATTTATAATACCAACTTCAAGGTATACCCTATCTATCCAATAAAAAAGAATTATGAAAATCAGACTACTCTGTAAAAAGTTAGTCAATCATCCCCTGTTTTCCTACCCTTAGGGTAGGAATATTATTTCCAAATTTAAATGAGACCACCCTTGGGGTATACGCTTTCCAATAAAAAAAGAATCATCAAAATCCGACTACTCTGTAATAAGTTATGCGTGGTCATATAGTACAATCAGTAACTGAACAATCAATCATCCCCTGTTTTTCTACCCTTAGGGTAGGAATATTGTTTCCAAATTTAAATGAGACCACCCTCGGCGTATACACTTTCCAATAAAAAAAGAATCATCAAAATCGGACTACTCTGTAAAAAGTTATGCGTGATCATACATAAAAAAAAATATATATATACACGTCGAATTGAGAACCTCCTCCTTTTGTTTTCGTCGGTTGATAATAAGGCTTCATTTCTCTAATACACGCAGTATTTACACGACACTTGAGTTTGACTGATCACATCCTTACATTACAGATCTCACATTATTTTCTGCAATTTGCTATATCTTCCATATTTTCATCAAGAACCAGTTATTTTGTGTTTTTTATGCTATAATAATTTGTCATTATTAATATTAATCAATTCAGAATACAACAGTTTTTCAGATTTTATTATTACAAAACGGGAACAAAAAAGTTTTGGCCTTTTAATAATAAAAATAATAATAAATATCACGGGACAATTCACACCAACTGACCTAGTCCCAAACTAAGCAAAGCTTGTACTATGGGTACTAGACAACGGATAAACATACTTAAATACATATTATATTAGACGACCAGATGGCCTAGTGGTTAGAGAACCTGACTATGAAGCTTGAGGTCCCGGGTTCGATTCCCGTGTCGGGGCAGATATTTGTATGAAAAATACGAATGTTTGTTCTCGGGTCTTGGGTGTTTAATATGTATTTAAGTATGTATCTATCTATAAAAGTATGTTTATCCGTTGCCTAGTACCCATAACACAAGCTTTCCTAGCTTACTTTGGGACTGGGTCAATTGGTGTGAATTGTCCCGTGATATTTATTTATTTATTTATTTTATTTATATTAAACATCCAAGACTCGAGCACAAACATTCGTATTTTTCACACTGATATCTGCCCCGACCGGGAATTGAACCCGGGACCTCAAGCTTCGTAGTCAGGTTCTCTAACAACTAGGCTATCCGGCCCTCTACACCTTTTAGACCTTTCTTCAGGATGACACAAGATGCACTTTTTCATCATCGCAATCGATGTCTTATTTAATTTTGTACTGATTTAAAACTGTGTGATACTTTGTGGCTCATTAAGTTAACCAAGATGAGATGAAGATGTTAAAGCGATACGTTTCATGCTTTCTATTTTCTTGACTTTTGATGCTCATCTCCTTCTCCAGTTATCAAAGGTACTTGCGAAATAGGAGAAATTATCAAAATGGAACAAAGTTCTATCGACTTCGAGGAATGTTTTAATTGTTTCTAGTATCTCGTTACATAATATTTTACATTTACCAACTTTGCAAGGGTAAAACATTAGATCTGGGAGTGGACTTGAAACTCCCGGACTTTTCTACATTTCCATGGGAACTCCCAAAAATAGCATCGTAGTCCACATTCACGTTGACGCTGTGACCAACATTCGTGCAAAATGTCATATCTCTAGAATTAACGGTTAATATTGTGGGATTTTACTTGAATCCCGTAGGAATTATGTATTGTTTCAAACGTCAAGCTATCTGCATAATTATGCACTTTAGACTTTGTCCAACTTTTTTACTCCCATTATGCGTATTTCAGCTTTCAGATACGTAATACCTGGGCGACCAAGCTTTGCTCAGGCTAAAACTCATAAACACGCTTTTTCTTAGAGATAAGACTGTGCTAGATCGATTTTTCGCCCTAAACCTCCTGCATACTAAATTTCATGGAAATCACTGGAGCCGTTTCCGAGATACTAATTATTATATACAAGAGTTGCTCGTTTAAAGGTAGGTATTAAATAGATAGATTAGATTAAAATATGCAAGAATCGAGCAGAAACATTCTTATTTTTGGTTCAATTATCTGTCTTACCAGGGACCGAACAGAACCCCTCAAGCTTCGCAGTCGGGTTGTCTAAACTAACTACTTATCTTCATTTAATTCTAAATTAAATGGAGTATACTAGGCTAACCTTCAATCTCATTCAAGAACGCTTACACTGGTACAGAGTGATGGAGTTACATTCACATTATGAAATATCATTGGCACATTTAAAATGTTTCAATTTATACGTTTTCCACATGGGAATTCCATTTTTGGGCTCAATCCAGCCAATAGTCAGTAAATCAAAGACTAATCCGGCAGTTTGTTACGGCGATAAAGCCGGATTTATTTACCGTCTTCTAAAACTGAATGCTTTAAACGTTTAAAAGAATGATTCGAATGATAAGTTTGGAAGTTGCCTATAGGCAAAGATAGTCCTGGGAACTGATTCTTCAAATAATATTTATCCTTCGAAAGTGATTAAAGTTGTGCCGATTTTAAAATACGAGCAGAATGCAAGACTTGAAAGGCTAAGGGCCGGCGCTCACAGATGGCATGGCACGGCATTGCACGGCAAAAGATTTATTACTATCAAGTTATTTTGAATCTTATTTCAGTGGTTAGAGAACCTGACTACGAAGCTTGAGGTCCCGGGTTCGATTCCCGTGTCGGGGCAGATATTTGTATGAAAAATACGAATGTTTGTTCTCGGGTCTTGGGTGTTTAATGTGTATTTATGTATGTATCTATCTATATAAGTATGTTTATCCGTTGCCTAGTACCCATACTGGGTCAATTGGTGTGAATTGTCCCGTGATATTTATTTATTTTATTTAATATTTATTGAGTTTAGAATTCATGTTACTTTATTTAGATACCACGATGCCGCGACGTGCCGAGGGATGCTGCGGTAAAATTCGTATGTAACCTGCCGTGTCATGCCGTGCCATGCCGTCAGTGAGCGCCGGCCCTAAGTGATAATTGGATCCTGATAAGCAATTACAGCCATGTCGACCCACATGAACATAGTTTTGAGAAAATGGCCGCCATAGATTTTTTACTATGGATAAAGTTCTTATCGTATTTCTGTCAACTATTTTTACCGTTTTACCCCTTGGGTAAGGAACCCTAAAAACGGTACAATTGTACTTGATATTTTAAACGTATGTCCAGTAGAGCTGCTGTCCGTTCTACAAGTCGCATTTCTCTATCAATTCTCGGTAAAGTGCAAAAGTTCTATTATTATTTTATATGGCTTTTTAGCCGATTTTTTTTAATATTTAAAAAAGGCTGAGCTATCTATATAAATTTACTTACTTAGATTAAAAAAGCCATGCAAAAACAGACTGGCGTGGGTTACAGCTCGCAGATTTTTGATGAAAAAGAAATCTTTTAATCCGAATGCATGGAAGGCAAAAAAATTAACGTGATGCTTAACGTTAGTATTCAAATTTATTACGGTTTTGAGTATACAACACAAGTTTCATAGTATAATGGTTTCCTTCAAAAGTAAACTTTTCATTAATTTTCTTTGTAGGTAGTCACGATGTTGCGTGTTCAACCTTCTGAGAAAGTGAGAAATCCTGTAGAAATATTTTTACTGCATATCGCTGGGAAAGTGTTTTTAGCTATAAATAATAAATTTTGACGGAATTGAAAGTTTTTTTTCGTATACAAAGAAAATAGTATCAACCAAAACTTAATTGGCACGTTTTATTTATTTTATTTATTCATTGAGAAGAGAAACAAACGGTCATATACAAGAATGTGTACAGAAATACTTACGATTAACATAAGACCTACAGTTTTCTTAAATTGTAAAAGTGCTAAATACAATATAAAAAGGATTATAATTAAAATTATTTTATGATAATTTTATGATGTCGGATTGTTTAGTAAAGATGTTATTGAATTTTGAACATTTAATTTTGGATATTAAGGTAACTTACGGCATGTATTATTTTGATACGGATTCCGACATCTCAAAATTATTATTATTATTTTATTTTTTTAAGTATAACTAAATACAAATAGAAATGTATTACAATGCAACATTATATTAAATATAAAGATGCATGCGTCAGTGACATTATAGTTAAATGTGTACTTAAGAAATACCTACATAGTTACACATTATGATATAAACTAAGTATGGCTAAAGTTAAAAGTTTAGAAACAGTTGTGTATTGTAATGCCAATCATTGGAACAATTTCTTCAAAGATAATATAGTACTGTTAAAAATATCAAAATTTGTTAGTTTTACACTTTTATTAAAAAGTCTGCAAGCACGTCTGATAAACATATTATGAGCGTAACATGTTCTGCTAGTAGGGATAGAGAACAATTCCTTTCTGCGGCATTGACTAATACGGGCAATAGGGACCTTGAGATAAACCATTTGCAAGTTTTTGTTATGATTTATATTATTTTTATCCCCCGACACAAAAAGAAGGGTGTTATAACTGTTATAAGTTTGACCGCTATGTGTGTGTCTGTGTGTTTGTCTGTGTCATCATAGCTCTTAAACGGGTGAACCGATTTGGAAGCACTTTTTTTATTTAAAAGCAAGTTTCTTGACAATGGCTGTTAGACATGTTTCATCAAAATTTATGTATGTATGTATGTAAAACTCTTTATTGTACGTAAAACATGAAAATTAACAGTTAACAAGAGAAACATATGTACAAAGGCGAACTTATCCCTTCAGCTTTTATTTATCAGCTCTTTTGTTAGCTGCGGAAGGGATCTTAGATGCACAATGGGCATTTAATTTATTTTGAAACAATAATTGCGTTGGGGGTTTTAAATTTTTAATAACCTAACCTTACCTAACTAGACAACATTGAAATTACCAGAAAGAGAATGCTGGGGACGGGAATCGAACCCGGGTCCTCATCAATCCAGGGATGCGTGCTGAACCATTACACTAACCAGATATTTATAAACCTACACGTATTAAATATAGACTGACTTATTTTATCGCATTAATTTATAAAAACGCAGCCCTGCCCAGACGGCGACATTCATCATATTTTAAATTTGAAATTTTGTAATTTTCTCTGTCAGGGTACTCAATCAAAGTAAAATAAAGCTCTCAGCGAAAATATGTTCCCAACAAATTGATTCATTCTTCGAATTCTTTGTTTTTTTGTTGACAGATTTTAGTAAAACATTGTGTCATTGATCTGTTTGGCGAACCTTTGGGGAGATCTAATGTTCAGCAGTGGACGTCTTTCGGCTGAAATGATGGTGATGGTGGTTGTATTTTTCAAAATAGGTACAGGGTTTATGCATTTGCCAGATTCGAAGAAGATTTTAAGCGAGAAGATTTGTTTTTTCCCATTTGATTTATTTCTTTCCCAATAGGTATTTGATTAGTTTATGAGCACAAAATTCTTTATTGGAATATCTACATATTATCTAGATACAGGGTAATTTTTTACTCAGTGTACAAATTTTGATATTTGATTCAGTATCGTTAATAGATCACGATTACCTGTTCGACATTTTTTTTTTACATTTTGGGTTTGGATGTTTTCTCGAACTCGGATATGGAACTGGAACTGGATATTCATCCCATAATTGTTGAGTTACTATGAAAAACAAGAAAATAAAGTAATAAATATTATGTATTGTATGTATGTATGTATGTAAACTCTTTATTGTACAAAATAAGGAAAAAAAAAGAAAAACATTATTGACAACCGTTGAAATGGATGTACAAAGGCGAACTTATCCCTTTAAGGGATCTCTACCAGTCAACCTTTGAGTGGATGAAAGGAGCATTTAGTAAGGGATACAAATTAGTAAATACAATACAACTTGTAGTAAATACAATACATAAACTTATAATATAAAGAAATACTCATATTCTAATGAAAAATTCTGAAATTTGTTATTTTAACGATACTGAATGACATATTAAAATTTGTGCACTTATTAAAAAATTACCCTGTATTTATCCAAATAAATCGTCGGGGGTAGAGCAAATTCGCTTAACTGGCATTGGATAATTCCGCGTATCCAAAAAATTACCAATTTCGAATTTTAACTCCTAAATTCGTTAAAATAAAACTACCTACTTTAAACATGAAACTACCGTGAGACCACTCCGTGACATAATACGGATTACTCACGCCTCAAAACGAGTTTAACTCGACGGGTTAAAAACTAAACTAATGTATAAAACTAAATGAATTGAAACAATTGGGAATGTCTAAAACAATTACCCACGGTTTTTATATTTTTTTTGCATAGAAAAGTCAATTATGAGAAACTTATTTCAATATTTTTCCATTTAGTTCACTTTAGAATCAAATTAAATTCATCATCATCATCATCATCATTGCAGCCGTAGATCGTCCACTGCTGGTCTAAGGCCTCCCTGATCGATACCCAATCACGGTTGGAAGCGGCATGCAATCTAAATAATCCTATTCCACACAGAATAAAGCACAACTTTACTTATATTTCACGACATAATATATTTCAAAGTCAAATGTAGGTCATTGCTTATTTGATATGTAATAAATGCATTAAACGTAGCGTGGGACGTCCTCAGACTCGGTGGAGCGATGATCTTCGCAAGGCGGCTGGCAAGAGCTGGATGAGAGTGGCCGTGGATCGTGCTCAGTGGCGTGCCATGGGACAGGCCTATGTCCAGCAGTGGACAAACATAGGCTGATGATGATGATGATGATGAATAAATGCATTACATTATATTAAAAAATAAAAACTACGGAAAACGATTTAAAAGAATTTATCTCGAAATTGTTTACATATACATTACTAAAAAATAGGCATCCCAATTACTTTGTTCACACGCGACTTTAACCTTGGGCTAAATTCAGGACCGGCCCACCCAACACGGTTTGCGACCGGTAATTCAATCGTTTGGGAGAGGATAGGAATGGGTTGAGCTTGCGATGAGCCTTATTTTCTTGTAAATTTGCTTTGTTAATAAATAAATAAATAAGGCTCATCCCAAACTCAGCCCAAACCTCTCGCAAACCAGTGATTTTTGGCGTTCCTGAATAGCAGTTCAAACCAAACCCAACCCAAACGATTGAATTACCGCTACCAAACCCGTGAAGGCCCGTTCCTGAATTTTGGCCCTGACCTACCTTATTCATTGGTATGGATATGGACCTCCGCAAAGTAACGCCTGATTCAATAAATTATATGAAACTAAGTTAAAACCATCCCCAGTAAGACTACATAATATAAATGAAATGAAATGAAATGAAATGTTTATTTGCTATAACACTATGTATATGTACAAATGTGATGTTGAAATTTCTTATAGTGATTATATAAGTTTCAATAGTGTTAGCTGCCCTATGAAAGTAGGCATGCAAATCTTTTGAATTAAATCTAGTTTACTTACATCATTATAATCATTAATAAAGATCAAATATGAACACAGCACAATATTATAAATCATAATCAACAAAATAAAATCCATATTCTAAACCAAAATAAATATTATAAGAATTATTACAATAGTATCAAAATAAATGTCTTAATCAAAAATATTCCCTTATATTAAAAAAAAACATTGAGGCAATCATTATATTATGTATAGTGCTGATACGCGGTACATATTTAGGTAGGTATGGTAAATAAGCGGATTTGAAATATCCCCGATAAAATACTATACTGTTCAATGAGATCAGCATTGAAGTAGCTCAAACAATACTAAAAAAATAGAAATAAAAACCGGCCAAGTGCGAGTCGGACTCGCGCACGAAGGGTTCCGTACAATTTTATTATCTATTTAGATCAGGTTTGTTGTATGGGAGCCCCCCTTAAATATTTTTTTATTTTAATTTAATGATTTATATTTAAAGTCAATACATAATTAAATATTCTGTGAATATTTCAAGCTTCTACCTGTTGCCGTTATCAATATCGAGCAAAAACGAGCAAAAAAAAGCACGTTTTTTGTATGGAAGCCCCCTTAAATATTTATTATATTCCATTTTTTAGTATTTTTTGTTATAGCAGCAACCGAAATACATCATCTGTGAAAATTTCAACTTTCTAGCTATCACGGTTCCCGAGACAGCCTGGTGACAGACGGACAGACGGACGGACAGCGGAGCCTCAGTAATAGGGTTCCGTTCTTACCCTTTGGGTACGGAACCCTAAAAATAATGTTAGCGTATGTCTTAGAAGAATAAGTTTTTGTTATTTATGCGTGGGCTCTAAGTCCTTACGGTTTCTAAGCTTGAAGGAAAATCACCTCGTCTATCTACCTCGCCTAGAGCTATTAAGTCTACGTCTGCGTGAAGCATTAGGTATTATAGGTTGAATTTAAATCACGGGTTTGGCTACTTAATCTATTTGGAGAAATTGACCTCCAAAGATACCAACTAAAACGACCACAACATCTAAATACAGGGTTATTTGTATTTCACTAGCATCCTTTTCAGTGGCGGATTAACGTATAAGCACTACAAGCTCGTGCTTGGGGCCCCTGTTCTCCAGGGGCCTCCATCCTCTGCTGGCGTTTCAGGATTCCTTTTAACCCTAAACTCCTACCACTTAAACAAATGTTTTTTGTTTTACGGCTTTTGTCATAACTTAATATTTTTGGTGTAATAACGTTTTGAAAATTTGAGACTACCTCTTATTTTTACGATACTCTGTGCCGTGTAAGTCATTCATTCATTGCCCGCCACGACCGCGTGTCGTAAAAATCATAGAGTACGAAGTTGTGTTAGAAGTATTTATTTATTATTATTTATTTGTATGGGAAAAAAGGGCTTCATTTTAAAAAGTCGTAAAACAAAAAACATTTGTTTGAGTGATAGGAATTCAGGGTTAAGAGGATGTCAGTGAATTACAAATACCCCTGTATATAAAAGAAGAAACGGACTGACTGACTGACATATCAACGCACAGCCGAGACCGTTGGGTTGTAATGTTGTCGTAAGGATGGGTGTATTGAAACGACTAAGTCCGAGTAAATACTGCGTATATTAGAGAAATGAAGCCTTATTATATAGATACATAATGGGAGAGTGTGTGTGTGGCGCAGCTCACACTACACCTCCCCCGTTGAAAAAGAAAAAAAATATATGCCAATTTTTTTTTTTAATTAATCAAAAAAATTTTAAATGTTTGAATAACCAAGTATACAAATTTAGGATACACAAAAACCTTTACACTTAAAAAACTTTGATTTCACGTAATTAATTGGAATAAGTACTAAACATAACACATTTTTAAACTAAATACCATTAACTAGTAGGTATTTTTTTTACTTCTAAATTTGCACGCTTTGCTGACGAGATGAGATAAATTGTTTATTAAAAAATACTACCGATTATCTGTACTGTAATACTCGTAATGATGTGTACTGTGCTCTTTTTACCTACGTATTTAAATCATAACATCATAAACAAACACTTTATAAAAAAAAATCTTGTAACTTCAACTGTCTGTTTCTAACTACTAAGGTATAATCCTTTAACGTCTTTTCCTTATGTACTTTTTTTTTCCATAATCTGTCCATACCTACTTTGCACAATCTTTGACTCTACCTAACTCATTTCGTACATTTTATACTTCTTATTTATATAAGTGTGCTACTTTGGCATCACTTCGTCATCAAGTCAACATCATCAAGGTCCACAACACTTTTATTTATATTTCGTGTCCGGCCGGACTTTAACTTCATATTATTTATTAGTTCAGGATATAAGGATATTTTATTCACTTTCGTGCGCGCACATTCATAATATTCATTTACACAAAACTTACCTAGGTAGTTCATTTAACACTTCCTTTCTTTTTTTATATCATACCTTGTGTCCAAGAATTGTCACGAGTGGTAGCTCGACCGAAACATGATCCAATATCAAGGATTCAGCTACCTAGCCTTATATCCTGGTGGACCTTGGAATTACAACTACTTCTATCCTATAGGTACCTTCAAATAAAAAACGCATTCAAACATCTTACAAATAACTCACTCAATTGAAAACTTCAACTCGCAAGAATTCCATCAACTTTTAAGAGTGGCCTTCTTTACAGCTAATGAAAATCTTGATTGTTTCCGCTTCCCCTAACACATACCTTTCTTTCAAAATCATACGATAACCTAATCTGATAAAACCTTTCCTTTCCTAACTCAATACGTACCTCAAATTCTATTCAAAATTCATTACTATACCGACGTTTCCTTATTCTGAAATTGAAATCTAGAAATCATATAACCATTTCGTAACTAAAAAAAAAAATGATCATTATACTAACTAGCAGATTTAAAAAAAAAACAACTGCGTAGTTATATTCTCAAATATTGTAACTATCTATTGAACTTGTACTAATAATTTGAAATGAAAGCCAGGTGATCAAGCTAGCAACAATAACAAATTATTTTCGGATCGTCCTTTTTATCCGTCTGCAGCTGAATAAAAGTGACGATCTTGGCTATTTAAATACATCCTAATAAATAAATCAATCATGTTGTAGAAAAAATTATGTAAAATCAATATCATAACGATCTAATTAAATCATTACTTAAAGAGCGCACAGTACCTCATTTGCCTAGTGAAATGTGAGACGAAATAACACACCTCACATTGCGATTCATACTTGTCTTGATGACACGTATGGTATCATCCGACTTTCTGCGCGTGACCTATTCTATTTTTAGACTGCATCTGCGACTACAATAAAAGTATTGTTACTAAGCACAAAATAACTCTAAAAAAAAATATCTGAAATTGATGCAATTGTGAAATCTCGACAACAAGCGGCATTTTCTAAACATTATATTCTCTTAAAACACAAATATAGGTACCTACTTGAATTAATAATTCCGTATACTTACGAATAAAATTAACACTTTTAAAGTTCCAAATGAGTAGTTAAAATAAAATAACAAATAGCACATCTCTTGTTTGGCTGTTCCTACTCCCTGCAGCTCATCCGAATCCATCAGCTCGTCCTGGACTCCATCGTCTCCCTGCTGCATACCGTAACCACTCCAACAACTCCTCGCAGCCAGTCTCCTTAATTCTTCTGTCATACCTTGTTTTCTTCTTCAATTTCTTCATTCTTTGTTTAAGTTTTCTCTTCTGTTTTACTTAAGTATATTCTTCTTTCTTGATTATCATTTAATATATCGTATTCTTCTTTCTTACATAAGTTTATTAACTTTACTTCTTCATTTTATTTCTTCTTAATTTTTTCATTCTTCGTTTTCATTGATTTTATTCTTCTCTTCTTACTTCATTTTCTTTTATGTATTCTCTTCATATTTTATCTTCTTTCTTCCTATATTTCTTCAATTTAATATATTCTTCATATTATGTTATCTTAATTTTTCTCTTGTTTCTTCCGTAGTTTTTTCCGTATTAGTTCTTCTTACATAATTGTCTCCTTTGTCTGTCTTATAACGTAGGTATTCTTATTTTTATTTAAACATACTAACATAACTATTTTTATTCTATAGGTACACTTATTATTAATTTAAATTGTCTTTTTTTTTTAGTCCACACTTCTTAAACTGTCCACACTTTTTAACTGTCCACTTTTCCACAATTTTATAAGTCGTTTATACTGGTGGCGCAACGCGCCGCCAGCACCGCACGAGGCAGCGGCACTGGCAGGGTCGCCATGTAATGTTGTCGTAAGGATGGGTGTATTGAAACGACTAAGTCCGAGTAAATACTGCGTATATTAGAGAAATGAAGCCTTATTATATAGATACATAATGGGAGAGTGTGTGTGTGGCGCAGCTCACACTACAGGGTCTAGAGATTCCAAATTAGGCAGGTAGGTCCCTTATAAGGTCTAGGGGTGCACTAAGAAAGGATTTTTCAAAATTCAATCCCTAAGAGGGTGAAACGGGGGTCTAAAGTTTGTACGGGGAAACAAGATTAGCTAGACTATTTTATTCGAAACTTCACAGTAAAAGAGTAAAAGAGATTTTAGGAATTTCCCGCGGGATAGAGATCGGGAGTTGACTTTAAAAGTTTTTATGCGCGGACGAAGTCGCGGGAAAAAGCTAGTTACAAATATTGACTTAAGTATTACAATTTGTTCACTAAAAATTAAAACTAAAATAAAGTACAATTTGACACTGCGTGAAGTGGAGCAAAAGAAGATAGACGCTCTAGAAATGTGGTGCTGGAGGAAAATGCTGGGAGTTTCATGGACTGAATTCTGAAATGGACACGTTTTAAAACTAAGTATCTTATACTTGGCACTAACAAAATTGTGTTCATTAACTCTAAAATTAACATCCAGCAATGTACTATTTGCCCTAACCATGCGATCCGTAGCCTCTCTATTCCCGGGATGATTAAAAAGAGTAATAATGGGCATTCCCGGGGCATTGTGCGGGTGTCGCGTGTTACACGCCGACGCTAGCCGACACTATCGGTTATTGCTATCGAAATCTCTATCGAATTGAGAGAGAGAGAAAAAATTATTTATACACATTAGATACATAGCAAAAATCTACATTTGTAAAGAAGAGATATGAATAAAAAAAACGGCCAAGTGCGAGTCGGACTCGCGCACCGAGGGTTCCGTACAAATTTATATGTATCTATGAACATCCAGTCTTAGCAGACCCCTGCTCCTAAGCAAAATGTGAGCAGTGTGGGATCATTATAGATTGGTTATTGATATAGACAGACAGACAAAAAATGTATGCTTTTCGCAATTTTTCCTTTATCTGTGCTATAAGGCCTTGCTTCGTACCAAATTTCAAGATTCTGAGTTCACGGGAAGTACCCTGTAGGTTTTGATTCCCTTGCGAGTGTCGAAAATTTGCGGCATAAATGGCTGTATCTTTTGATTGCGTTGGCTTAGAAGTTTGATTTTTTCACAGCTCCAAGGGACAGTAGACTTGAGTATTTGATATAAATTTCAGTTTGATACCTTTACTAGTTCCTGAGAAAAAGGGTCTTGACAGACGGACGGACGGACAACAAAGTGATCCTATAAGGGTTCCGTTTTTTCCTTTTGAGGTACGGAACCCTAAAAACTACATTTGTAAAGAAGGGATATGAATAAAAAAAACGGATAGGTAGTATATACTATACCCCTTTTCAGCCTTATGTTGCGGCAAGCCACAACGCTGTTTTACAGTTGGAACCAAAAACATAACACACTGTGACAACACGAACGTAATGTACCTTAATAATAAAGGAAACCATCAGCGAAAACTCGTCGACATGGTATGTTTTTTTTTCTAATTATGTATGGTAGGGCAGTGTTTCGCAAAGTGTATGCACACTGGTGTGTATCGGAAAAATAAGGTTATCTAATAAAATAAATAAAAATTCCTTAAACACATTTAAATCACGCTGATTCTCATAATTTTTCATTAATGGTGTACTTCCAAAAATTTTCGTTTTCCTAGATGTAGGTACCTTGAACACAAAAAGCTTGCGGAGCACCGTGGTAGGGGGCTAACCAGAAAGTGGGTCACACATTGGTTCACATTGGTTTTGACAGATCATAGTAGTTGGTGACAGATAGACAGAAGGAGCCTGATAGTAATAAAGTTCCATTGAAGCTCTTTGATTCATCATAACCCGCTTTGATCTTTGATTTACGTAATCTGAAAATTTTATGAATATATTTCTACGCCTCACGGAAATACATAGCGATCTATAAAAAAAATATAACACAATACCTATGTTTTAGAAATAAATAAACGATTGATTGGTTGAAAGACATCCACTGCTGTTCTACAATGATCGTTCTTCCGTTGTCCGCATCCAAGTGGTTTCTGCCGTTTGGTTACGGAACCCTAAAAAGTATGATGAAATTACTATGCAGTCTCCATGCTTACACGTAATACGCCGATGTATAATATTAAAAACGTAGTGGATGAGAGGAACGAGCGGCTAGATTAAAATGGCGATCGGTGACATTCTCACCGCACATCGCCGCCAAGGAATAATTACAGAAGTTTTAAATAATTAAATTAGAATTGTCTGAAGTTCTGTCCCAAACTAAGCAAAGCATGTACTATGGGTATAAACATACATAATATATGGATGAATACTTACTTATACATGTTAAGGGTGATTCTTCAAGGTCGTGATTTTTGTTTTATTCCTGTGTCGTATTTTTTTTTTACTTAGTACAGAAAAAATCATGCTCCCATGAAAATAGATTTGTTCAGTACCATAAATTTGTTACTGAACAAATCTATTTTCATGGGAGCATGATTTTTTCTGTACTAAGTAAAAAAAAAATACGACAGAGGAATAAAACAAAAATCACGACCTTGAAGAATCACCCTTAAACATCCAAGACTAGAGCACAAACATTCTTTTTTGTCATACAATCGGGATCGAACCCGGGACCTCAAGCTTGTAGTCAGGTTTTCTAACCGCTAGGCTATCCGGTCGTCATCGGTCGTTGGCAGGTTTGGATATTTGAATATTTGTTACTCAATCACGCAATAAATTCCTGAAGTCAGATGTCCTATTATTAGGACTTATTCTAATGTGACATTGAACTCAACTCATTAGTGAAAAAGTTTAAATTTCATTGAACAAAATTTGGCGTAGACGGCAGGAGGATAAAGGCTGAACGGATTTACGAAGAAATTAAACTTGGCGTACCTACAGATGGACAAAAATGTGGATTCAGCCGAAAGACGTCCACTGCTGAACATGGGCCTCCCCCAAGGCTCGCCAGACAGATCGGTCCCGTGCCATCCGCATCCAACGCGATCCCGCAACCTTAACCAGGCCGTCACTCCATCTTGTTGGAGCCCTACCTACACTGCGTCTTCCAGTCCGTGGACGCCACTCGAGAACCTTTTTGCCCCGTCGGCCATCAGTTCTACGAGCGATGTGCCCTGCCCACTGACACTTGAGTCTGGAGATTCTTCGAGCTACCTATATCGGTAACTTTAGTTCTTGCGCGGATTGAAATTATCTTCATTTCTAATGCGATCCCATAGTGACACTTCCTGTTATACTTATTCCCAGTTCATGCTTTATGCTTGAAATTCAAATTTTTGCTTACTACAATTTTTTCTCATTTTTTCCAGAATTAGTATAACTTGATCTCTCCACCGGTACCTGGTTATCGTTGAGTTTTTGACATCCCGTATTAGTCAACCAAACGTGACACTACTCTTCATTATCACGCCCGAGCATGTTCCATTAATCTCTACATTAACATACGCCCATAATTTAGTCGCCACCGACGTTTAAGCACACTGAATAACGCGCTAACCAAAATGAATTTCGACTTCCAGTATATTACGGTTTAATGCCACGTATATATTAAAACGCTTTTGCATATTTTTATTCACTACACGACGACGACAACGTGAAAAATGTTTGTACGTGCGTTTTCGTTTTTCTCAATAACTGCTATGTATTTGTGGTTGTATTATGGTAACTGAAATTATAACTAATCTGTTTTGAAAAATAATGATTTGTGGCAAGTTTCTTTCGGCGCGTTTTTCTTGCCAATCACGGTCATTCCAAAAGCGCTGATAAACACATTAAAAATACATGTAAAAAAGCCATGAAGCCAGAACATGCTTACAAAAATAAGCTTTTGATTTTGATTTTGCACTTTTCATAACGATACCTTAGTTCACACTCATACTAATTATAATGAACTGCAAATACAAATTAGCACTGTATTACTAGGTCATACAGTGCTAATTTGTATGTGCAGTTCATTTTAATTAGTATGAGTGTGAACTAAGGTAAATTCATTTTAGTTTCGTTTCGTTTAGTTATCGTTTTGTTTTATTTTACTGAGCCCGTCTCTCAAACTAACTTATTAGTTTGCGCCCCGTGGCATCGCCCTCGTTACAAAACTTCTTCATCAGCCGAAAGACGTCCAGACGACCACTGCCAAACATAGGCCTCTCCGAAGTTTCACCAAACAAGCTTGTCCTGCACCATCCAACGGAACTAAATTTTTAAAACTTAGTAACCGAATCCCAGACCCTCGGCTTCAAAGACCATAGGTCAAATTACTGGCTTCAACACGATAAGCAATAAGTAGTTCGTGTAAAACTCGTGCTTAATAGTTATTTGTGCAACAAGAGAGCAAAGTTGGTTTTTACTGCGAGTGTTGATTTTGAATCACGAGTTAGCGAAGGATTCTATAATTGAATCACGAGCGTTTAGCGAGTGATTCTAAGTTAGAATCCTGAGTGCGCGAGTGATTCAAATACACGAGATGCAAAAAAACTTTGGTCTCGTGTGACACATACAACTTTTCACCTCAGCAGCGAGAACATAATAAATTATTAAAGGTATATGAAGTTATGAACGTCGTCTTTTTGTCTCTGTTGTGGTTTTCAACATTGAGTAAATACTCCATATTATATATATAACAATAGGTACAGTTAAGTATGAAGTATCTTTTTCTATTTATTTTTTATTTTCTTCAACTTCATTTTTTTAGGTACAGTCTCCGAAAAAGTGTTTACATTGTTTAAAAATATCATAAGCTTTTAAATATTTTTCGCGAGACTTTTCAAGTAAGAAACTTAACTCTGCATTATGTATTACTGCATCAATTCGTCTAGTGTTCAATTGTTGACTTCGTCACTGGACTCACTCAATTCACTCATATCATATTCAAAAATTTATTAAATAAGTACCTACTTATTACTATTCTAATAATTTCCAAATTGCCTCTGATCGTGTACCAAACTCTTAGATATCGAACTCTGTAGCTAGAGAAACAGAAGAAAAGAATTAAAATTTGAATCCCGCTATTTTTTTAAAGATGCGTTCCGATACTACACCCGCTGCGTTCCGATACTGCATCCGCTGTATTTATCACGTTGTTCAAGATTGTTAATACATGTTAAACTTTGTATTTTTCAACAACATTTTTACTATTTGATTATATAAAAATATAATCCAATTATTAAAAAAGTACAATAATTTAATTTAAAACCTTAACAGACGAATTACAATTTTAAGGTTAAGAACTTATTATGAGTATCCGAACGTTCAATCGTTCGTTTATTTTTTAGGTCTACTAGGTATAGAATTTGAAATCGAAATTCGAATCGATTTGATCTTATCTCTCGCTCTTTTCGTATCGAAATGAAAGTGACAGAAAAAACTGAAGTTCAAATCTTTCGAATTCAGTAAGCAGACCCATCATTGTCCTTGACTATTAAAAAAAATAATTAAAAAGCTACTTTGTCTCACGCAGTGAGCAAAATCGGATTTTGCTCACTGTTTTTTAGTAGCAAAAACTGCCTGTTTGAGGTGCTGAGGTGAAAAATACATTTTAATGTGTGTTACTGACGGTACTGACAACGACAATGGGCGCACACATAGACGTGTAATACAGATACGTTAACAACTACAGTCATGAAACGTAGAGAGCGCGGCTTTGGAAATGAACATAATAATATCTATACACAACCTAGTTTGAACATGCTCGTAATATCTGCCTTACGGCGCAGACACCACTACTTACGACTGGTGGCGCGAGGAGCGTTTTTTCTGTTAAGGATTTTCAACACCATCATCACCATTCCAGGTGTCAGACGTCCATTGCTGAGAATTTATAGGCAGTTTCGCCAAATAGACCGGTCAAGTGGCAGTGGGCAAGGCACATTGTTCTTAGAACTAATGGTCGATGGGGCCAAAAGGTTCTTAAATAGCGTCCGCGGACCGGAACACGCAGTGTAGGATTAATATTTTGCTTCCAGATTTCAACGCGAACTAATGCAGAATAGCATTCACTTCATCATCTGTATTTTCGGACCGATATAACTTAGAGCTATTTGTGGCCAGACCGAAAAACAAAAAATCTCTCCAGCCGTATTCTACAGCAACTATTTTCCGTCCGTTTTTCTATCCGTTTTTACATCCGTTCATGTATCCGTTCGTCCAAACCATACCTTACTTTACCACTTCATAATAATATATCTACAGGATACCAGATTACAAGCATTGAAATGCTCAGTAGTTTACTAACTTTGGCACGGCTATAAAATTCTTGAGATACAGCCCTATGACGGACAGATGGACGGACGGACAGACGGACGGACGGATAGCATAGCGACATTAATGTGGTTCCGTTTTTGTTTTTGGGCATTTTTTAAAAAGTGTACTTACTTTTTTTCAAATGAGGAATATGAAAATTGGGAACATTTTTAAGAAAAGAATTGGTACATTTTTTTTAAAAAGGCTCTGTGACTCTTCAAATATAAAAGTCTAAAGAAATATCCTTAACTTTTCGGTCGTGTGGCCGTGTCAATCGCGCAATGAACATCCACTAACTCGCTGCTCCACTACTCGCAGGTAGTCGAGGCCAAGCTTAAAAGCGAAACACCAGTTTAGAATAACGAATTATTATAACGTTATAATAACTGTGTTTAGCACTCACTGTTAACCATAAACACGTGCATGTTTAATTATTTCCGCGAGCGGCAATTTCCTGAAAGTGCTAACACCTGCCGGATATTAAGTTAGACTTAGGGAAGTGCTGTATAATTATTTTACTGATTAACTTGTCTACTAAATTATCTATGTGCGTATATATTTTGTGACGTTATTATACAGACACTTCAACACTTCAATGTACCGGTAGTCTACCGTTGGAGAGACTGCAGTACAGCTCAAGTCTCGAATCGAAGGCTTTCTCGTAGCCCACAAATGCCAGGCAAAGGGGGCGGTTATACTCCACGTGGTACGCGGCGTCCACGGACCGGAAGACGTAGTGTAGGTAGGCTCCAACAAGATGGAGCAACGACCTGATAAAGGTTGTGGGATGGTGTTGGATGCGGATGGCACAGAACTGATCTCTTTGGCGAGCCCTAGGGGAGCCTATGTTCAGCAGTGGACAGCTTTCGGCTGAAATGATGTATATATTTTTAACCGCGACGTAAAAGGGTCATACACATGTTTTGTTCGCATCTCTCCTGGTTTACAGTGCAAAAGGTAAGTCTGCATCAGCGTGTGAGGCGCATAGCCAACTTTCGCCCCAACTAAATAAATAATTTATTGAATCAGGTGTTACTTTGCGGAGGTCCATATTAATAAACTGAAACAATCACTTTGCTCATGCTCACCCGCGACCTTACGATAGCTAATTTATGTAAAAAAATGCGTGTTCATGCAGATCCTCCACCTCCACACTGTATGAATACACACAAATCACAAAAATCCAACTATCACCACCACCAAACTACGCTGACACGTTTCCAACTCAACCAAGGCTCATCTTCAAACTACCGCAACTGTTCACTGTGCTACCAAATGTTAGACTTACAAACCAAAACAATATTTAAAGTTTTAAATTGTCACTGTAACTTCTGAAGTACCCACTTTATTTTTCTCAAACAAACTAGCCCACAAAATTAATGAACTTTTGCCCACATAAGACACACACAAAAAACTATAATCACATAAAACTATTCAGAATTTTTGTTTATTTAATAATAAGGTATATTTTATTATTACTTGTTCTTGCTCAAATTAGACCCAAGCCGCAGTAAAGGGAGATACTAAATTTACCTGCTCATTATTAAAAGACCCCATATTGTTCTATATAGTTGATAGTATATATGATAGTTGGGTTTGTGTGATTCAAGTGTGTTCATACAGTGTGGAGGTGGAGGAACTGCATGAATACGCATTGATTACATAAACTTAGCTATCGTAAGATTTCGGGTGAGCAAAGTAATTGTTTCAGTTCATTAATATGGACCTCCGCAAAGTAACGCCTGATTCAATAAATTATTTAACAAGGAAACATCAACGTTAGCCATAATGTTTGCATTATGGTATTACCTTTGGGTAACACTATTGAATTTTTACACACTATCGATAGTGCAATACTATCGATAATATTTGTTCGTGTAAAGAACCCTTCGATAGCTGCAATGGAGATCACTGGTCCTAGGTTTCCATTAGGTATAGCCCCAGGGTCCTCGGCATTGCACTCTCTCAATATAAAAGGAAGCCACTCACCCTGGTCTGCTCTCAGGCGCCTGGCTGCTGTTATGACACAAGAGTCTACAGTGTTACACACACAATAATGTTCAAAATGTCCGAAATATATCACCAAAACCTCAGTTTTTTTTTGGTAAATGGAACAGCAAACACAATAACACGTGCGCTCCGTACATCCGTTCGTCTTGAACTCTTTTACAGCTTTCTCTCCGCCGACCGACCGTAGTATTATGACTTACCCTCATATTAAGAGATTACAATGCCCGAACAGTATTGATATTATCGATAGTATCGAAAGGCCTATAGATATTGTGACTATATTTCAAGGTCAACTGTCGACACTCAAACTATCGATAGCTATCCAACACTACTACATACTTTTCTACGCTACTCTGTCGTTCAAAACTTACATGGGTTATGTGGACCAAATTAATGACCGCGGCCATGAAATATCTGTATTTATTACTGCAAATGGAAGCTTACTGAGACAGTTTCAGAAAAAATACTGGTGTTTTTAATTTTCATAAAGCAGCGTGTGAGCAAGATTCAATTTAACGGTACTCTGGGCACAAAGTAGCTGTGTCATGAATAATTAGATTTTCAAGCTACATTTTATTACCAGCTGTTGCCCGCGACTCCGTCTGCAAAGAATTCTAGGTTAAAAACCATATTTGTGCCAAATTTCATCAGAATCTTTGAAACTGTTTTAGCGTGAAAGAGTAGCCAAACATCCACACATCTATCCATAAAACGTTCACGTTTATATTAAAATATTAAGTGGGATACTTCTATAGGAGTCATCATCACCATCTCAACCTGTATACGTAACCTGGCTAATAGGCACAGGCCTCTTTTCACAATGAATTGGTTTGAACCATAATTACCAGGCGGGCCCAGTGCGGACCGGGATCTTCACACACACCATTGAATTTCGTTGCAGGTAGTTTGCTGTAGTAGCTTGAGTATATAGTTTGAATTTCAACTCGATACAGGACGCGTTAGAAATGATGAAATCCGCGCAAAAACTAAAGTCACTGACATAATAATATTTTCACACCACCTGCTCGACAATTGCCTCATTATATATCATGCAAACCTTACTCAAAGTAAATCATTATAGCCCTTGTCTTTTGCCGGGGTGTAATGTTGTACTAAATTTCATTATAACCCGCCGGGCAGTAATGTGATTCTCACTTCTCTTAGTTCTTATTGTTATGCATTTAAAGTCTAATTTCGTCAAAATCGCGCGGCGCGCGGCTGCTGCAGCTGCTGGTGGCCGACGGCGAGGAGGTGGACGGCGGCGCGCGCCGCGCCTCATTTATTTGAAAATCGAACTTATTCGAAAATCGAGCTGGCCACGCCACGGCAAGCCGAACGAAAAAAAATCAATACTTAAAACAAAAGCCGCGAGTATATCAATACGCTGCAATTTTAAGTATCAAAACTGCAAAAGAAGATAAAACATTAGGAATATATCGAGTGACGAAAGACGAGTGACGCCTTAGGACCACTTGCACAGTTCAGGGTAAAAAAATTAAATCGGTAACCCTGGGTTAAGAATGACAGTTCCATACATTTTGACACTTGTTAACCCTGGGTTAGCAGTTAACTCGCTCGGAGTTAAGTAGCTAACCCAGGTCTGCGCAAGCCGGCCTTAGAAATTGTTAATAATGTACTCCCAGAGAAGTCGAAGGAAAAATACTTAAAAGCTTACAAAGATTTCGACAAATGGAAAACTGCGAAAGGCGCAAAGTCAGTGTCAGAATCAGTGCTTCTGGGTCGATTTCGAGTATTTTTCTAGTAGCCTTGGTTTTTATTGTCTCGCAAAAGGTGAGAAAAGTAGAGTATACTCCTCGGGGATAAAACTGATTTTGCCTTGGGCGCGCTTAAATCCTTCACTGCTCTCAGGACTCCATCTTAATTCCCTCGCTTCGCTCGGGAATCAACTAAAAAACCCCCTCGCTACGCTCGGGAGTAAAATCTGGAGTCCCTCAATACGCTCAGGATTCAATATCGCGCCCGTGACATAATGCAGTGCTTTATCCCCTTGGTGTACAATCTACTATTAGCTCGAAGAATCGCCAAACTCAAGTGGCAGTGGGCAGGGCGCATCGCTCGTAGAACTGATCGCCGATGGGGCCATAAGGTTCTCCAGTGGCGTCCACGGACCGGAAGACGCAGTGTAGGTAGGCCTCCAACAAGATGGAGCGACGACTTGGTTAAGGTTGCGGGAACGCGTTGGATGCGGATAGTGCAGGAGCGATTTGTTTGGCGAGCCTTGGGGGAGGCCTATGTTCAGCAGTGGACGTCTTTCGGCTGAAATGATGATGGCGATCTCCACGTGTTCCCGAGATAAAAGGTCTTGACAGACAGACAGACAAACGGACGGAAGGACAACAAAGTTCCTATAAGGGTTCCGTTTTTTCCGTTTGAGGTACGGAACCCTAATAATAATAATAATTTATTTATTTCAGATTTACCTACATCCATAATTTGTTTGTAACATTTTATAATATTAAAAGTATGTTAGTTATTCAAGACATATTGTATTAAAACCTTGTAAAAATAGTTTGAGAGCTATTTACAGTATGACAATGTGTAAATCGACAAGTAATCCAGCAAACTTGGGCCGTGTCAGGCGTGGATCTAGGTCTAGTCCAAGATTAATATTCTGATCTAGTTTACACGAGCTCTGTCACCGTGAGATTATTTAATTAAAAGTGTGAGAATTGTAGCTAAACCGTTTAACTGAGTCCTCGCCCGCGCTGTGCACGCTGTGCGCTGTGCGCTGTGCACGCGGCGTGGGGGATGGGGTATGACGACAAACGGAGCTAGGAGAGGTTGTGGCAGTAGGCACACGAGGCGCGCAGGCGAGGCGAGGACTCAGTTAAACGGTTTAGCTATAGTTACGACTAGCTGTTGCCCGCGACTCCGTCTGCGTGGAATTAGTAATTTGGGCAGCTTATTTTTTTTATCCAATTTGCTTTTTCATCAATTATGGCTCTCCTTAGTTCGTCGATATAAAAAAATTACCCGCCCCCGCAACCCCCCCTCCCCCGCAATCCCCTCTCAATAAGTCAAGCGTGCCTATAGAAGTTTTACTTCAAAAACCCCCGATTTTGAAACATTCTTCCGCTCCGCTCCGCTCCTATTGGTGTTAGCGTGATGATTATAGATCCTATAGCCTTCCTCGATAAATGTGCTATCTAACACTGATAGAATTTTTCAAATCGGAGCAGTAGTTCCTGAGATTAGCGCGTTCAAACAAAAAAAACCTGTTCGATAAATTCTTAAAATAGACGTATCTTTCTTATTTGCGAACCGATTCAAATGAAACAAACACTAAAATGTTAATCCAAGAAAATACCAACATATCAGTGAAAACCGCATCCTTCTAGGTTAAGCCGTTTCTGAGATTACCGCGCACAAACGCACAGACAAACAGACAATAATTCTAAAAAATCATTGTTTTGGGTTCTATTGCGCTAATAAATAGCCCTAGTGACAGTTTTTCTCAAATATCTTCAATGTACAGACACCGACTTGTTACAGATTTATTATATGTATAGAAGATAGATAGATAGATGATGATGAAGTGTTTCTGTCGCTACTCAATAGGTAGCACCTCGCAGAAAGGTTGTCCATTTGTCTCGAATTACGATAATAGGGATGTTTCCTAGGTAAAAAAATAATAATTCTTATTAGTCCGTATTTTACATTATCAAAAAATATTAGACACGTAATTTTTCTTTTGACAATTAAACAAAAAATGACGAAGATATGGCGCGTTGAAGTTCCGCGTGACGAGGCGTGACGTCACTTGTTCCTAAAACGCTCATACAAAGTGTAGGAACAAGTGACGTCACGCGAAACTTCAACGCGCCATATCTTCGTATTTTTTTGTTTAATTGACAAAATAAAAAATACGTGTCCAATATTTTTTGATAATCTAAAAGACTGACTAGTTAGGAAATTAGCCTATTCAGTAAAATAGAATTTTGAACACCTGCTCTTTACTTACTAATCGAAAGTATTAATTTTCGGCTTCGGCTGAATATTACTTAAATCATATTAAATTAAAGTATTAATTGCCAGCGGGTATCGCAATACTTTTATGTAGGTAGGTACTAAATTCAAGAAGTTTCTAAACTACATTAAAAGAACTTTTAACCTCACAATGTCAATGAACTGAAACAATTACTTAGCTCACCCGCGACTTTACGGTAGTTACGTTTATGTAAGAAATGCGTGTTCATGCAGTTCCTCCACCTGCACACTGTACTTACACACACGAATCACACAAATCCAACTATCACCACCACCAAAGTACACTGACGAGCTCACAATGTCATCGGAATAAATACTTAGATAAACTTTTTTACTTTATATTTAGGCTTTTTTAGGGTTCCGTAGCCAAATGGCAAAAAACGGAACCCTTATAGATTCGTCATGTCTGTCTGTCTGTCTGTCTGTCCGTCCGTATGTCACAGCGACTTTTTTCCGAAACTATAAGAACTATGCTGTTGAAACTTGGTAAGTAGATGTACCTATTCTGTGAACCGCATTGAGATTTTCACACAAAAATAGAAAAAAAAAAACAATAAATTTTGGGGGTTTCCCATACTTAGAACTGAAACTCAAACAATTTTTTTTCATCAAACCCATACGTGTGGGATATCTATGGATAGGTCTTCAAAAATGATACTGAGATTCTAATATCATTTTTTTCTAAACTGAATAGTTTGCGCGAGAGACACTTCCAAAGTGGTAAAATGTGTGTCTCCCCCCTGTAACTTCTAAAATAAGAGAATGATAAAACTAAAAAAAATATATGATGTACATTACTATGTAAACTTTCACCGAAAATTGGTTTGAACGAGATCTAGTTTGTCTGTCTGTCTATATCAATAACCAATCTACAATTATCCCACACTGCGCACATTTTGCTTAGGAGCAGGGGTCTGCTAAGACTGGATGTTCATAGATACATATAAATTTGTACGGAACCCTCGGTGCGCGAGTCCGACTCGCACTTAACAGGTTTTTTTTTGTTTAAAACAAAAAAAAAACTTAATGTGATAGAAAGGCATCACTGAGATTTAATTACTAAAAACTGAAGGTCTATCATCACTTCGCCATGTCCAAAAATTGCTTTAAGCTCTTAGTTAGTTTTTTCGTCGCTAAAATTTGTGTAGCTATTTAATTGTTTTGATTTTTAATTATTAACGTTGGTTGCTGGGCCACCATGTACAGTTGAACCACTGAATCGTGACTCGCTGTAAAACCTTATCACAGAAAATATCATAGTGACATCGCATTGCTTGACAAGGAAAATCATTACGACGGTTACTGAGAAAACGTTCTACGATGGCTCTGAAATCAAATGGTTTGACTGGTAGCATAAGGAATTCACTTAATGAGAATGTGGAAACAAACTCGCACCATTCATTTTAAAATCGAAGACAACGCCTCCGTAACTTCTACAACTCAATCCTCTACGGCTTACAGCATAAAACGAACAGGACATACCAACGTGACAACAGTGTCTAAAGTATAACCTGCGCTCCGTAACTCCGTACATTAAAATACATCTACACCACTTTCGCAAGATTTTAAGAACAATCATTTGGATTTCTCATACATGATATTTGATATCTAACCCGAAGACAGAAGGGCGTTTATCCGAGCGTTTTAACCGCCTCTTTAGTCTGGTCACATTTTATAAGGAAATTTTGTATTTAAGGTTCTTTCGGTTATATAGTAGGGGTCCTGTACGTTTTCCTAACCTACAAAACAAAACGTAACGTAACAAAAGTAGAATTATCTTTTTTGGTTAAGTTGTATTCTGCAGTTTGATTTTTTTTATTAATTTAAACCAAATAACAAAAGAAGTACCTAAGTAATAATAGAAATTTAAGCAAAAAAAAATTGAGATCTAAATATTATCGGTTTCGTTGATTCTTTAAAACTTAAAACTGTAAACTTTGTTATGAATGTGTCCTGGAAACAAGGTATTTATTTTTTTATTTTTTTATTAATGAGGTCATTTCTAAAAACCCTGACACTTGCCAAGTCCGGCCGCAATCCAGACAAAAGGGATAAAAATCCTGACGTATGGCAATCCTCTATAAGAATAAGAGCACCTCCAGTTGATGTTGCTCTAAGCTCTACGGGGACAGATTATGCAGATTCCGAAGCGGCCCCAGGGCTGCCACCGATCAGGTGTAAAGACGTCTTAATACTTTGCAGAACCCTATTACATAATTTTAGGGTTCAAGGTGGTGAATTTTAAGCATACGGAGTGAGCACGTGAAGGGGTTATTTCATTGGAAAGATCGTTGTAAACGACGAGATTTGAATTTTTTTGAATAACTTAAAAAGTTTTCGGCTTTACGAGTTCATTTTTAAAGCTCCGAACCGAGCACACATATGTTGCTAAAAGATTTTTTTTAGGGTTCCGTACCTCAAAAGGAAAAAACGGAACCCTTATAGGATCACTTTGTTGTCCGTCCGTCTGTCTGTCAAGACCCTTTTTCTCAGGAACGCGTGGAGGTATCTAGCTGAAATTTATATCAAATACTCAAATCTACTGTCACTTGGAGCTGTGAAAAAATCAAACTTCTAAGCCAACGCAATCAAAAGATACAGCCGTTTATGCTGCAAATTTGCGCAAATTTTCGAAACTCGCAAGGGAATCAAAACCTACAGGGTACTTCCCGTGAACTCAGAATCTTGAAATTTGGTACGAAGCAACGTATTATAGCACAGATAAAGGAAAAATTGCGAAAAGCATAAATTCTTAACGAAATCAAAAGATACAGCCGTTTATGCCGCAAATTTCCGCAAATTGTCGACACTCGCAAGGGAATCAAAACCTACAGGGCACTTCCCGTGAACTCAGAATCCTAAAATTTGGTACGAAGCAAGGTCTTATAGCACAGATAGAGGAAAAATTGCGAAAAACATAAATTTTTTTGTCTGTCTGTCTATATCAGTAACCAATCTACAATGTTCCCACACTGCGCACATTTTGCTTAGGAGCAGGGGTCTGATAGGACTGGATGTTCATATATACATATAAATTTGTACGGAACCCTCGGTGCGCGAGTCCGACTCGCACTTGGCCGGTTTTTTTAATGTAGAACTGACCCTTGAGTGACCTTTATGCCACCTCATGAAAAGTACAGATGACGCCAAAGCATATTATTCCGTACAGGAAATTCTCTAATGATACGAGTATAATTTGATTATCTGAAATTGGTTTATATAATTTGATTACTATTTTAAACCCTCGACACAAAAAGAGGGGTGTTATAAGTTTGACCACTATGTGTGTGTGTGCCTGTCTGTCTGTGGCATCATAGCTCTTAAACGGGTGAACCTATTTGAATGCGGTTTTTTTTTGCGGTTTCTTGGCGATGGTTCTTAGATATGTTTCTTCGAAATCGGTTCAGCCATTCCAAAGTTATCAGGGACTCGTTCATATAAAAAATAGCGTAAATATGTACTAACTCACGTAGTTGAGTTAGGAAATGTTTTAAAGCTGCTTCGACTTATCCTCTTGCAATACAACAAGCTCGCTATGTAATCACTAATCAAGTTTCCTATGAAATGCCTTTAAAAGGCTTGACTTAGCCTCTGCGCAGCCTCTTACATTATCGATTGATAAACTTGAGAAATAGTAGACTATGCTAATGAATAGACACGTGCGAAATAGTTAAATGATGTGTCATGAACATTATAATTATTGCAAAAAGATGTCCACTGTTAAACAAAGGGCTCCCTCGAGGAGTTCCATAACGAAGTTGTTCTTGTGACCTTTAACAGATCCTTCCGACGCCACGTTTTTCGGTTCGCGGTCACCTCCGCACCTCCGAGAAAAGACGAACAAGTGCACAAACCAACAGCAACCGTAAAAAATCGGATCGACAGTAAAATTACAACACTATAGTCCGCCAAGCTCGTGCACGACCCTCCGCGGAACTCTAATGCAGTCAGCGTTTGCCGCACTTATTAAAATTTCTACTTATTAGCAGAGGCTCCCTGCGACAGGGTTCCGCCGAGCGCCGCGCACGAGCTTGTCAAGGTATATCTTATCCTGTGCTTGAGAATTGCATTATAGTCCATTTATTTACAAGTAGTATATTGTGTATCACTTATCTATGTATGTTTTATGATGTGTATTATTGGATGTTTTCAGTTTTTTTAGAAAAATGTTTGTTTTTTGTTATCATTTATTAAATTTTATATTGCACCACCTGCTGAAATGCATTCCTTGCTTTCTTTCTTTTTTTAAAGGTTGCCTGGAAGAGATCGCTTCGTAGCGATAAGGCCGCCCATTGCCTACCTTTTTTTTTCATGTACTTGTTTTTCTGTATTGTACTATTTGTGGTGTACTAGAAAGAGTAATTGTATTGTATTGTATTGTATTGTATTGTATTGTATTGTATTGTATTGTATTGTATTGTATTGTATTGTATTGTATTGTATTGTATTGTATTGTATTGTATTGTATTGTATTGTATTGTATTGTATTGTATTGTATTGTATTGTAAAATTCTTTGTAGTGCACAAGCGCTCTATGTGCAGGATTTTCACGGTATGTTTCCTTCACCGAAAAGCTTAAGGTAAAACTCAAACGAAATTTCACACATTCCGAAAATTTAAAAGTAAAATAAAAATAAATAAATAAATATCACGGGACAATTCACACCAATAAAATTAACCTAGTCCCAAAGTAAGCTAAGCATAGCTTGTGTTATGGGTACTAGGAAACGGATAAACATACTTATATAGATAGATATATACTTAAATACATGTCAAACACCCAAGACCCGAGAACAAACATTCGTATTTTTGATACAAATATCTGCTCCGACACGGGAATCGAACCCGGGACCTCAAGCTTCGTAGTCAGGTTCTCTAACCACTAGTCCATCTGGTCGTTTAAAATCGTATGGAGTAAGGAG
Organism: Archips crataeganus; assembly: GCA_947859365.1. Classification (NCBI taxonomy): domain Eukaryota; kingdom Metazoa; phylum Arthropoda; class Insecta; order Lepidoptera; family Tortricidae; genus Archips; species Archips crataeganus. The sequence goes on along the minus strand of OX402062.1, from coordinate 16,814,089 downwards.
GTATGAACCCACGATCCTCTGCCATCAAACCACAAGATTTTTACCACACAAACACTTGACTTCTAAAATAAATCATCATTATCCCAGGCTATATACGTCCCAATGAAGGGCACAGGCCTCCAATCAGAATGAAAGTGCTTGGGCCATTCCTATGCGGGTCCAGTGGGGATTGGAAACTTTACACACTCCATTGAATTTCTTCTCGGGTATGCGCAGGTTTACTCACGATGTTTTCCTTCACCGTAAAGCTCATAGTAAATTTCAAACATAATTTCGCACATAAATTCCATAATACTCAGAGGTGCGAGCCGGATTTGAACCCACGACCTTCTGCTTGAGAGGCAATAAGTCAAACCACAAGGCCACCGCGGCTTTTTCTAAAAAACATACTTAACACAATTCACAAACAATCTACAAGCCTCTTTTCTTAAACGACAAAAGAACCACCAACGCGATACTCCAGCAACATAAACCAACAACTAGTCAAAATAACATCAAGACGTATCAAAACCACATTTTCCTCGTGGCACGTATGGCAAATAAACAGTTCCGGTGAACATGGCGACGTTTCCGGCGTCGCGGGAACACCGGAACATCCGTAAACAGTTTAGCTTAGCCGTAGCGACTTACGGGCATATACGGGACTTTGGGCTGAATCCTACTAATCTACAGGGTTATTATTAATTCACTGACATCCTCTTAACCCTGAATTCCTATCACTCAAACAAATGTTTTTTGTTTTACGACTTTTTAAAATGAAGCACTTTTTTTCCCATACAAATACACAGAGTATCGTAAAATTAAGAGGTAATCTCTAATTTTCAAAACGTTATTACACCAAAAATATTTAGTTATGACAAAAGCCGTAAAACAAAAAACATTTGTTTAAGTGGTAGGACTTTAGGGTTAAAAGGATGCTAGTGAATTACAAATAACCCTGTATAAATAGGTACCTACACAGTGGAAAGATCGAACGCCGCATGGAGGATAACTACCTTAAATATTGGAAATAGCACATTGTATAGGCACATTTCTTTATTTTTAAAAACAAAAATACTGCATTTATGGATATAATTATAGCTATGCTCGGACTGTCTCTGCGGGATCGCATTAGAAATGATGAAATCCGCGCAAGAACTAAAGTCACCGACATAGCTCGAAGAATCGCCAGACTCAAGTGGCAGTGGGCGAGGCACATCGCTCATAGAACTGATGGCCGATGGGGCAAAAGGGTTCTCGAGTGGCGTCCACGGACCCGAAGACGCAATGTAGGTAGGCCTCCAACAAGATGGAGCGACGACCTGGTTAAGGTTGCTGGTTCGCGTTGGATGCGGATGGCACGTGACCGATCTGTGTGGCGAGCCTTGGGGGAGGCCTATTCAGCAGTGGACGTCTTTCGGCTGAAATGATGATGATGACGATGAACCAGGTCAAGTGCGACAAAAATAAAATGCCGTATTTTATGATTCACGTCGAAAGGGTTACTGTACTGAGTAGGTCCATTTATCTCTAAATAATATACACAATCAAAATAACCGAAGGCCGTGAAAACTGACAATTGGCTAAGTAAAGTTTTTTGAAGAGGTGCTAATTAGATTTTTTTTCGACAGTCGGCGTTCTGGAGATCGAGAAACTGCAGCTGTTTTATTTATATCTCCTATTGTTTACTGGAAATATTTTTTTGAGTGTTTGAGATGACATTTGTGAGATTTTATGGTTGACAAGCCGTTCGTGCTCAGAACTTAGTAGAAACAGAAAAAAAACCGAAGTGAACTGTCACTGCTGTCAATGTCAAATCGATTGCGTTTCGTTTGCTTTGCGTTTTGGTGTGCTCAGTGTGATTTTTTGACTATTTTTATCGACCTCCGCATAAAATCCGGATTTTCAATTTTACCGCATTTCTCCACGACCTATGCACAATAATTGGATCACGATTGAATACTTTCGATCACTATTTTGGAACTGCTTCTTGGACAACGCAAAGCAAACGAAACGCAAGCGGTTAGATTTCATTTGACATTGACAGAAGCGACAGTTGAATTCGTTTTTTTTTCTATTTCTTCTTAGTACTGAGCACGAACCGCTTGTCAGCCATAAAATCTCACAAATGTCATCTCGAACACTTAAAAAAATATTTCCAATAAATAAAAACAGATAAAAATAAAACAGCTGCAGTTTCTTGGTGTTGAAGTCGACCACTGTCGAAAAAAAATATAATTAGCATCTCTTCAAAAAACTTTACTTAGCCAATTATGTGTTCATTTTAGACGACCAGATGGCCTAGTGGTTAGAGAACCTGACTATGAAGCTTGAGGTCCCGGGTTCGATTCCCGTGTCGGGGCAGATATTTGTATGAAAAATACGAATGTTTGTTCTCGGGTCTTGGGTGTTTAATATGTATTTAAGTATGTACCTATCTATGTAAGTATGTTTATCCGTTGCCTAGTACCCATACCACAAGCTTTCCTAGCTTACTTTGGGACTGGGTCAATTGGTGTGAATTGTCCCGGGATATTTATTTTATTTATTTATTTTTATTTTATTTATTTTGTTTTTGTTTTTGTTTTCACCCATCACGGGAAATGGACCGCAGTAGGTACCTTAAATACCTATTGGAAATAGCAAATTATACGCAATGAAGATTTATATATACACTCGTGATTGACCTCTAGTTATTTCATCCGATGAAAACTTCAGATGAGGCCAAAGGTGTTTGTATCTCACTGGTTCAGCAACAGCATAACCATAGCCTTGAAGAGCCTGAATTTGATTTATCTGGAACAGACGATGGGAGGAAATTCTATTGCTTGGCAGTTCATATTACTCGGTATTACTTTCACCTTTATGGTATTAGCGGGATGTTTTCTATAATTAGTGGATTGATCAGATCGCAAGCTAAATAAACACTGACATGTGCCCCACTAACCATTTGTTCAATAATACGAATGTCTTTGTTTATGATCGAATGCCGTGTACAAATTTGCCGCCTGGTAATAAGGCGGGTTGTATAAAATAAATCAGCCAGTACTGCGACAGAGACTTATGGGCACAAGGCACGCTATTCAGTTTGTTTTTGAATTACACACGCTATTATCACTGTTGACAAATGGTATTTTTAAGGGAAAATGAGAAACGTGGTGAGGGCTAGGTCGCCGTCATCGCTCTCATATCTCGCGATCATAATCATTTCCCCCCACGCGTATAGGGGCATTTTCAGAAAAAAGTGTACCCAGTAGGTACTTTTTTTTAAAACCTAACAAATTTTGGGTTATTTCTACTCAGAATCACAAGCACTATCGATTTAAGCAATACAAAAAATGTCCCTCTTTTAATTGTCAGTTTTGTGACGCAGTTAACCATACATGTTGTATGGACCGTCACAAAACTGACTAATAAATTTTGTATGGAAAATTAAGGATAATTAAGGCAAAACGGGTACATTTTTTTCTGAAAACTCCCATAGATGTCATTGTTGAACGCGCCCGCAAATTTCACAATCACCCTCAGACATTTAGAGGTTACTGTCGAAAGGTCTCGCAAATCTCGCGATCACAATTGTTGAACCTCAGGTATGCTAAGAGATCATTCTTGAACGCGCTTGAAAATTTCACAATTACAATCACTTGTCCTCAGGGATTTAGATGTCATTGTAGTGAGCGCTCACAAATCTCACAATCACGATCTCCAAAAAATCACTTCCTTGAGTAATATTCGATTTTGTAATATGGTGCAACGAGAATCTGGTAACCTAGAAATGTGGTAAATAGGTAAATAATGTTAGTATTAAGAAAATCTGGTATTTTGGGAACTTGGTTGGTGATTTTAGACATTTCAGGCATTTAGAGGTCATTATCGAACGCGCTCACAAATCTCGCTATCACAATCGCTTTTACCATGTCTTCTACTTCCATTTTAAATGTCATCGGCTGATAGAGAGAAAAGGTATTTTTTTTTTTTTAATTTATTTCTCTAATAAACAGAATACATTTTTAAATTAATTATCTGCCAAACTGCATGACAGTTTGTTGGCAGAAAAATTTCACTCTCTGAAACTCTGATCTTAATCTAAATCCTTTACATCAAAGAAAAAAAGAAAAAAAAGAAATCTACATACTAAGCTATTAACCTACACTTGCATACAAGAAGGCATTCAAATTTGCCGAATTTGCTTTAACTCACTTTATATAGTATACTCAATATATTTTATCCTACTCGCTAACATCAGATATCCTTACTACTTAATTCTACTCAACAATGTACTTTTAATTTTATTTTTATAGGTGACTTTGGAGGTTTTACAATACATTAGATTTTCCATCTCATTTAGTATTTTAGGTATCATATATTTTCTTGTACGCTTACCATAATAATGTATTTAGTTTGAAATATATGGTTTCACGGGATGACCGTAAAAGTAATAAAAAATGAAGTTGAAGAAAATAAAAAAATAAATAGAAAAAGATACTTCATACTTAACTTGTAAAAGTTGGCCTAGTAGCGCCATCTCTTGGTCCAGGTGAGCGGGTAGCTCCGAAGGAGTGTTGAAGTCTCTCGGTAGAGGGCATAACATAGATGCGCTTTATCACTGCCTAATGTGATTATAACAGACTGAAGTGTACGATGTATAGGAAAGATTCGTCGCTAACTTCTAGACCAGTGATGGTGTAGGGGTAAGCACGCAGCACGGAACGCTGAGGACCTGGGTTCGATTCCCAGCATTGGTCTTTTTTCTGAGGTTTTTTCTGTGCATCTATATTTCAGTTTGTATTTAGTTTGAAATACATACTTTAGGTACACACAGTTTTCGCTTATTAATTTCCCCCGTTACACTTCTAGTTGGATATACGTGACTAATAGGTACTTTAAATCGCCTCGAATTGTACTGTTCTAATGCCAATAAAAGTGAACATTTTTCATGCACTGGTAATACCTTACAAATCGGAAATAACTCATTGTACACCTTGTTACACTTATCCTTTGTTTTTTTGCCTACAAGATATTTTAAAAATCTAATTTGTAATTTCTTAATTTTATCTAAATAAGACCTTTTATCTAAATAAGAGAGATGTTTTAAGCTTCCGCGAATTTTGCCAGGCCTACGACTGGGGCCTATGTCCCGTGTGCTCTTTTAGTAGAAACGGTTCTGAGCCCTCGCCAAAGGTTTACACAGCGCACGTACGGCTTTTTCCATCACCCAGTGATTATGATTATGAGGTAACATACTTGTCAGATGCGGAAAATGCCTGGAAGATGGCTTGTCCCGGTAAAGACCCCCCGCAAAGTAAACACGTCCAGAAACTATGGGACGACCCTGTTTGCCGTCAAGTTCACGCCTATCTTCTGGATACCTGCTCGTCATCCTCGGAAAAGGCTCGCTTGCTGGCCTCGTCTGAGAAGGAGTCTGGTTTTTGGCTCCAAGCCTTCCCATCTAAGCATTTTTCAACACTTCTTGTCAACAATTCTTTTAGGTTAGCTGTAGGTCTGCGTTTAGGAGCAGAGATTTTAGTGCCCCACGTTTGTCCCTGCGGAACATCTGTTGATAGTCTGGGCCACCACGGACTCTCGTGTAACAGGAGTGCCGGTCGTCTGTCATGCCACGCTCGCCTTAATGATATCATCCGCCGGGCTCTTTCTAGCGTAAATGTGCCGGCTATCTTGGAGCCTCCCGGCCTTGCTCGCGACGATGGAAAGAGACCCGACGGTTTGACGCTCATACCTTGGCAAATGGGTCGGCCTCTTATCTGGGATGCAACATGTGTGGATACCCTAGCGCCGTTCCATTTAGCTTCATCATCACTCAAGGCGGGCGGGGCAGCAGTACAGGCTGAATCAGCAAAACGCATTTCTCGCCCAACGTATTGGCATCACAATCCAGCGCGGAAATGCTGCCAGCCTTATGGGCACTCTTCCGCAGGGACAGGACTTAGGCGAATTGTATATATAGCTAGGTTATTTTTAGGTTAGTTTTTTTATTATTTATTTCAATTGTACCTATTTATCTGTTGTTTGTAATAAATAAATAAATATGCTTTGTATTACCCGGAACTACACGCATTAGGTTTCGCTAACTTTCTAATGCCTTGAACCCTTATACAAGACTTCATAACAGAACGTTCCCGTATTCTGAAAAATATGAACGGTTATAAGTATGCGTTTAAGGCACTGATTAGACGACCGGACAGCCAAATGGTTACAGAAACTGACTGCAAAGATCGAGGTCCGGTTTCGATTTTGGGGTCGGAGCAAATTTTATGTATGAATAAAAAACCGCATCCAAATCGTTTCAACTTTATAAGAGCTACGGTGCCACAGACAAACGTACAAACACACACACATACGCTTAAACTTATAACACCTCTCTTTTTTTTTCGAAGGTTAAAAATATAAACGTTGGCTCTGGAGTGTTAGGTTTTTAATATGTATTTCAGTATGTTTATCTGTTGCCTAATACCTACATCCTACGTATAACCAAGGATGATAAAGACTGGATTGGCAGTCGCCATAGTACGGATCGGCCGCGGTTTTTGTAGTTCGATTATTAAATCTAGATGGCGCTGAAATATAGCCAGAGGCTTTGAAGGCAAAACAATAAGACTACAGATGTTTCATATTAAGTACTACAAATGTATTATTTTTCAAAAATATTGCATAATAATACATGTATGTATGTATGTATGTATGTATGTAAAACTCTTTATTGTACGTAAAACATGAAAATTAACAGTTAACAAGAGAAACAGATGCAGTGACATTTGCAGTGATATAAAATATCTGTAGTCTTATTGTTTTGCCTTCAAAGGCTCTGGCTATATTTCAGCGCCATCTAGATTTAATAATCGAACTACAAAAACCGCGGCCGATCTGTTCAATGGCGACTGCCAATCTAGTCTCTATCATCCTACGTATAACACAAGCTTTGCTTACCTACTCTGGGACTAGACCAATTAATGTTAACTGTCCTGTGAGTTTTTTAGGTATACATATGTCAACTGAGCGCTTATTATGTACAGTCAAGTGTAAAAATATGGGTGCACACAAATTGCTCATAAATATGTCCAATAGCTCTTATGTCGTCGAATTAAGGTATAGGTATATAACGATGGGAGGATTAAATCGATACTTATTTTTGCACTTGACCGTACATGGCTTAGATAATTTAAGACTTGAGGCAATGAATAAACTCCACCTTACGGAAATTCGAAAAAAAACTGGGAGTGAATGGTAAAAAAATGAACTGGAACTACAAATTTTAATGAAAAACTATGTAAAAAAGAATAATTCAGCGCAGGCAGAGTGCCAAGCCAAGTGCGTAATTATTTTCAATAACGGAGTAATAAAAACTGGTATTGAACCGGTAACCAAGTTTGTATGTTATTTATAGGGTGCTGCTGAGTATGTATTGTTGAAAACTGAATGTTACATACGTTGCTGCTTTTTTTAATTTAAGATAACCTAATCATTGTTTCATGATCCTTACATAGTATTAGTATTAGATCTAGACACGCAGCAGCGTGTAAAGCCAAGTTAAAGAAAAATGAACTGGCAAGTCAGTAATTACATCTGGGTTTATAGCTAGTTTGTAGTTTTTTTCTTTAGTGTAATTGCTTAATGTTTTACGCCATACGATTAAATAAATAAATCTGGAAAATGTCTAAAGTTCCACTTATGCATAGTTATTTATGTATAGGACACAGCTGCTTTAAAACTTAATAAAAATCAAACATTTATTAGGTATAGTTTTTCAGACTGCATGGAGCGTTCTTGTAGCGTATATAATTTATATTTCCGAATTTAGAGACACATTTTAATTCCCGGTCCGTGGGGACTGCGGCTCAGGCCTGTGCCCTGCAATAGATCGTATAGGATAGGATGATGATATTTTAATAGCAACATGGTACCAAAATTTTTGTTAGTGTTAAAAACCTCCCAAGTGCGAGTCAAATTCGTGCACCGATTTTTCTCTACAAACCAATTCATGTAAACTAAGTATGTCAAAAACAATGTAGACTATAAACAACAAAGGTATTTCGTTTGTAGTATATTTATCTTAAAGCCGTGGTGGCCTATCGGTTTAACCAATGGCCTCTGAAGCAGGGGGTCGTGGGTTCAAATTCCGTTTCACACCTCTGAGTTTTTCGGAATTTATGTGCTTATGTGCGAAATTACATTTGAAATTTACCATTAGCTTTACGGGGAAGGAAAACATCGTGATTGAGGATTTTTCTAAAATTTCTTTCATAAAAACCTTCTCTTGACAATAACAAACGCAACAAAAAAAGAATTATCCAATTTGGTGCTGTCAATCGGAAGTAATGCGCATACAAACATTACAGTAATTTTATTTTTATTTATATAGATTAATAATTATCTGTGATAGCCTGTTTGAAAATCATCAATCATTTCACTCGAATAACTGCAGAAAATAGAACTGTTTTTAGATTTGGACTAGTTTTTCTGTGCAAAATCTGAAAATGACCCTGTGGCGTTCTAAGGCGAACACCTTTGTTGTGAAGGCAGTTGGTGATGATGATATTTGTGTAAACATAATTTTGTGCGCGTTCAGGTTTAGGTAACTTTTCTTGTCATGGTCTATTATTTTTGATGCCATGTCAATTGATCAATAGTTAACTGGAATAATTAAATCAAAGAAAACTTTGCAAGATACAAGAAGCATAGTTACATATCACGAAGTGCACAAAATAATAAAAAATCTAAAAAACAAAAGTAGCCACGGAATAGACGAACTCCCACCTTCTTTGATACGGCAATGCGCAGATGAACTTACTGAACCATTTTGTGCTCTTATAAATCAATCTTTTGATGAAGGAACCTTCCCTGACCTCTTGAAAACTGCCATAGTAAAGCCGATCCATAAAAAGAATAGCAAGTCAGATCCAAACAATCATCGCCCAATTGCTCTATTACCCACAGCCTCAAAAATTTTTGAGAAAGCAATGTGTGATCGTATCTACGCTTTCTGTGAAAAATATAAAATTCTTGACGATTCGCAAAACGGGTTCCGCAAAAACCGATCAACAACCCTAGCAGTTTATAAATATATACAGGCAATCCTCAATATCTTGGACTCAAAAAAATATGCAATTGGAATACTACTAGATATGACTAAAGCTTACGACAAAGTGCAATACCCAATCCTATTAGATAAATTGTACGGCATTGGAATTCGGGGAATAGGCCATAAGTGGATAGCATCATATCTGACGAATAGGAAACAATATGTAGAATTAGAGCACTGCGATTTCAAAACGGGTAAAATTCAGAACGTGCAGTCTGATACAAAAAATATAACATCATCTATTCCTCAAGGTAGCGTAATTGGATGTCTTCTATTTCTTATCTATATCAATGATATTCCAAAAATAATACAAGAAACATCCATACTATTTGCTGATGATATATCCATACTCACTTCATGTGAAAATAAATCTGGAATTAACGAAAAAATTAACAAGGTAATCAATAAAGTCGCGAACTGGATGAATGATCACCATCTTGAAATAAATTATCAAAAAACTAAATTAATGGCATTCCATCCATACCAAAAAGAGACACTTACTATCGACTATAGCCACAATTCAATAAAATTAGACGCTGTGGATTCATTCACGCTACTAGGCATAATGATAGACAAACGCATATCTTGGAAATCACACATAAAAAGCGTTAAAACTAAACTCTCGAAATTCGTTTACGCACTTCAGGAAATTAAAAAAACCACAGATTTACAAACGGCACTTGCCACATACTATGCGTACGGTAATGCATGGCTCAGTTACGGAATCATCCTTTGGGGCAATAGCACTGATGCACCCACCGTCTTCACACTGCAGAAAAAACTAATCCGAATACTCGTAAATATCAAGCAAACTGACAGCTGTAAACCTTATTTCATCAAGCATAAAATACTAACACTTACGTGTTTATACATTCTGGAGGTATGCAAATTCGTACGAAAACACCCTGAATTTTATACCAAGAGAGAAGATGCAAAACTGAGAAACGTGCCTAGGCAAAATAATAGACTAATGCTCCCACCATCCAGACTAAAACTTCATTCCACCGGCCCTCTTAAAATGACGATAAAAGTTTATAATAAACTACCCGAAGTGATAAAAAAAGAAGTAAAAGATAACCTATTTATAAAAAAATTAAAACAAATTTTAGTAAATAAAGCCTATTACTCGCTAAACGAATACCTGGACGACAAATGGTAATGAAATATTGATTGGTATAAAACTCCATTTAAAGATTCTTAAAAATACAATAATAAAATACACGCGCGCACGCACACACACACACACGCACACACCCACACACATACACACACACACACACACACACACATACACAAACATTATTATCAAAATAATTATTTTTAAACGCAAATATAATAAGCGATATCTGAACTATGTGAAAGTCTATAGCTAAATTAGAGTTAGGTATTATGTTGCAATGCCCTTGCAGGGTGCATGTTTGATACATTATATTGTATAACACCTAGTAATTTTACAACATGTAAGCAATAAATCATTTGAATTTGAATTTGAATTTGAAGCGACGCAAGTAACTCAAACAAAAAATAAGAATATTTCCCATCGAGTATAACTCAAGAAAGTTAATGCAACCGCGAACCAAATCAACTTTGCCAGAATAGACGAGGTAAACAACCCAATCTCAGTTCGCCCCAAATAAATTACTTTAGCTATGTAAGTTCGTCCAAACACCACCCGAACATCGGACTCTGTTATCCTGCAATGAACGTTTTTCCTACTTTTTATCCTCTCATATCAGTCCACTATCGTAGCTGTTCTAACCTCAACCTTAACCACATGAAGCTATGGCATTTTTTTGCTCAATGATTTTCTTACATGGATTCGTGTCATGGTACAGTACAAACGGTTGATAAGCCTAAAGGGGTTCAATGGGAACACGCGAAATCAAATGGCCAGGGTAACTTGAGCCAATTTATCGTGAATGTGGCTTGACAGCAGAGGTCTTAGATTAGTAGCTACCAGGAATAGTTAAACTTTAAAGTAAATATAAAAATAAAAGGTAAGACATTTCTACAATTCACAAACATGGTTGTGGTTTGGGGATGATAGGACCTTTTGTAATGTCGTATAAAATGTAAATACTTTTACAATACATTTGCTCGAAAAATTCACTTTCAAAGGATGTATACATGGCTCGTAAGTTCATTTTACCGCACTAGTGCGATTTTTTTACAGTTTTTTTTAATTCACCAGTTTAAAAGTTTACAAGCAAAGAGTTTTAAGTGACAAAAATAAAAAAATATCGATTTATACGTAGAAAAATGTATAAATATACAAAACTAAGTAATGAATTTGCAAAATTGATTGTTATTATTATAAACTGTAATTTAATTACCGCAGATTTTAATGATTTCCACCTTTTATTTATTCGAAAAAATCGCAGTGGCTGAACGCGTCGAACCTTTGCCTGATAATTTTAGTTAACCTAATTAAAAACAAAACTTACGCATGCGCATTACGGACGCGCCATTTTTGTAAGACTTTGCGTTGTTTTGAGTTGTTGATTATAGTATTTGTACAAAAACCAAACAAAATGAGTGATGTTCAAGTGATGAAGTCGACAATAACATGGAATTAATTCCGCCCGATATTTAAAGTAAGGCACAAACCGCGCAAAATAATCTTTTGCTACCAATAAGTATCTCGAGAAATTTGTTTTTATTTTACAATTTTGTGTTATTAATTGCCTATTTTCTCACAAATGTATTGTAAAACGTCGTATGATACACGGTTGGCAAGGTTTTACAAAGGCTCGGGTTTATCACTCGTCAACTCATTTGTAAAACCATACTTACCAACCTTGTATCACAAATAACTATTATTTATCTCTGTATTAAGTATACTATTTTTTGTCCGCGATTTCGACCGTTCAGACACAAATGAAAATTAATCCTCAAAATGTTTGCACTGGTTTAAATTTTTCTCTTTTAGGGTCAAATAAAAAAAAACAGTGCGTGGAGTCCTCCGCGCGGAAGAAGTGAAACTTCATAATAAAAAATAAAAAAACCAGGCGGTCACCCATCCAAGTACTGACCGCGCCCGACGTTACTTAACTTCGGTGATCGGACGAAAACCGGTGTTTTTGTCAAATATCTTGAAAACGGTGCATCCTATGGCAAAATCAATTAAATTTTCATCCCCCCTTTGAAACGCTCGCGCCCCTCCTCACCCCCTCACCCCTTATCTAACCCCCCCTCACTTCACCCCTCTCGCAAACGTCTCGTAAACGTCAACTTGTGTTGCGTTGCGTTGCGTATTTAACGCAACACATTTAACGCAACACTTGTTGGAAGTCGGATTAGAAGTTTCACTTCAAAAACAATAAACGACATATCTGTACTCTAAAACTTACTTGCGATATCGAAAAAAATCTTTTATCCTCATTTGATATAGGACTATCAGTGTGCAGTACATAAAATATGTTACAGGTTCCTATAACAAGCGATTACTTGCTTCCACATGATCCACTTGCTCATTTCTTTCACATCATAAACACACACACAAACACTAACCTCGAACTCGACGTTTTTAGCGATAACAGATAAGTCCCTCATCATGCGGCTCAAAGTATAATGGACAGGGTATCTAAATCAGGGCATATACGACATGTCCAATGTACAATGAGCCCATACCCTCCGAACATACGGTAAGCCCTCGTCAATCATTTCGATACGTGTACTGACAATACCAAATCGAGGGGAATTTTTCACGACACAATGGATCTGTTACAGCGCAAAAACAGGACGATTAATTTACTCTAAACTCGAAACAATCCTCTCCTTATTGGGGGAATTGATGTGGGTGTTGGCAGGCCACCCACTAGGTGGACCGAGGACATCACGAGAGTAGGGAAAACTGGTGCAGGTGACAAGTTGTCATTCATTATGGTGTTCTGAGGAGAAGGCCTTTGTTAACAGTAGACGACTTTCGGCTGATGGTGATGATCATAATGATAATGGATCTGGAAAAAGATCAAAATAGAGAGTTGTCTCTTGTGAAGGATGCTACGCCTGGTTAACGAACTTCGATGGAAGAGACTTCGAAGTTGTATTTAAACAACCGACTTGAGAAACTTCGATAGCATAAGTACTCGTAATGTGGATCATGAATGACGTTATTATATCACCTAACTACTTATGCGTCGAAGCAATTTATGTATTCGATGACGAGGTAGCACGAAAATCACTTTGGACAAATCAATGGAGCTGTACACTGTAAAACAATTGGCAATCGACCTACTACCAATAATACAAAATTATTCTGACCTAACCTAAAATTGACATCTTTATTTTGTGCTTAGTGATTTTTCATTCACCCCACGTAGTCATCCAATCGAATAATATAGTGGCGTCGGGTTCAGAATCACACTTCTCGTAGATGTCGTAATAAGCGAGTAATAGTAGATTGATGAACATGGGTCGTAAGTGATCATTACACCCAAGATATTTAGGCGCACGAGCGAGCAAAATGAATATCCACCTACTAGCTTGGAGCTAGCTAATGCACATCACTATGATAGTGTTGAACGGAACAGTTATTCCAAACGATACCACCGGCGCCGGTGGGGTCGAGTGGAACGAGCGCAACTTGTCACTATTGTACAGTCAAGGACTTTAATTCATGAGCCACCATGGAACCTTTTCAAAGGAAAAGTCATTACGATTTTCCTTGTTAATTAATGCTATGTCACTATGACGTTTACAGTGAAATGGTTCCATGGTGGCTCATGAATTAAAGTCCTTGACCGTACCACATTTTATCATCATCATCATTTCAGCCGAAAGACGTCCACTACTGAACATTATGCCTCCTCCAAGGCTTACTAAACAGATCGACCCGTTTCCGCCACCTTAACCAGGTCGTCACTCCATCTTGTTGGAGGCCTGCCGACACTGCGCCTTTCGGTCCGCGGACGCTACCCGAGAACCTTTCTGCCCCACCGGCCGACAAATCTACGAGCGATGTGCCCTGCCCACTGCCACTTAAGTCTAGCGATTCTTCGAGCTATGCCCGTGACTTTAGTTCTTGCGCGGATATCATTTAACCACTTTTACGTAACATTAAAACTAAAATTGCTGAAGTAGCCCTGCTCCTTTTAGATAATAGGTGTGATGTGTGTACGACACTGTGTTGGTCTCGGAACAAAAAAAAACAGTTTTGGTCGTGATACGAACGGACTATAATCAAACCGGTTACCTTAAATTAATAGTCTGATTCACCAGACCATCCGGCTACAACTTTCCAAGCTAACCACTTGGCAACAAATCGTTAGGAAAATTGAGGTCTTCGAGCCGCTAAATTATCTCTTTGACGCAGGGTTTGTAAGAACACAAAAGAATATGTGGGTATCAGATATCGTTGGCCCATTGAGCGTTGACAAAGAAGCAATTTTGGGAAGATTTCGCTCACAATAGCCTCCGTAAGTGTTTCAGGTGGGAGGGTTATGGGGATTTAGTTTTTACGCGGACAAGTCAAAGGGGTAATGATTTTCGGATGGGTTGACTTGTAATTATTTGGTGCATACTCTCAGGTAAAGGAATGTGATGGGAGGGGATAGTTTTCGTCATCAACATTGCGTTTCACAGGCATAGGCCTCGTCTTAAAATTAGGGCTTTGGCTGTATCCCACACGGGCCGAGTGAATGGTTTTTCACACACACCATTGGATTTATGCAGGTATGTGCAATTTTTTCACAGTGTTTGCATAGCTGTAAATTGCTTGCAATTTCGGAAATAAATTCCGAAAACTCCGAGGTGCCTTCAACGGATATCATCATCATCAACATCATCTTCATCTCAGAAACTATCTACATATACGTCCCAGAATAAGAGGGCTTGAACTTGGAACTTCACACAACTATTGAATTTCTTCGCAAGCACGTGTGTGCATTTTTCCTTATACGATGTTTGCCTTCCACGTAAAGCTCATATTAAATTTCAAATGTGATATATTGCACATAACTGTGACTTACTTTACTAACTCGTTGCCTAAGTTACAGATCAATTTGAATGTCACTAAAACATTAGCGCGAAGAGCGAGTGCGGACTCGAACCCACAATCCTCTGGTTGAGAGGATTTTAGACCAACCACTAGGCTGCCACGACCGTCATCATATATTGATAGTAATATCTAATACCTTCCTTATTCATAAAGTTCAGTATCTTATTACTCTTTATCTCATTCTCTCTTCTTCCCTCTCTTCTTCTTATAATTACGTATTTAGAAAAAAACCGGCCAAGAGCGTGTCGGACACGCACAAGGTAGGGTTCCGTAGCCATTACGAAAAAATCAAGTAATATTTTTCTAAGGATTTCGTATGTGTACGGAATCATCCAAGTTTAGGTATGTTTTATACCTTAGGCTACTATTTACTCTTAAACTACAAATAATTTCCAAGCAATCTTAGCCGCTATAATTTTCCTAGTAAATTTGATATATTTACTACCCTTCTGAATTTTTTCAAATTTTTCAACCCAACAGTTTAGATTTTAGAGGGGGGGGGGACGGCCAATTTTAATGAAAATTTTCACTTTAAAGTTGAATATTTCGCAAACAGATCACTGAATAGAAAAATCATGTTAGCAACCCCGCAATGATTTTAAAAGACCTATCCAACGATACCCCACACTATAGGGTTAGCCGAGAAAAAAAAAACACCCCCACTGTACGTCTATGGGAGGTACCCTAAAAAAATTTTTTTTACTTTTTTTTATTCAATCACTTTGTTGGCGTGACTGATATGTATATTGATGCCAAATTACAGCTATCTAGTACTAACAGTCTCTGAGCTTAGCCGCGGACAGACAGACAGACAGACAGACAGACGGACAGACATGGCGAAACTGTAAGGGTTCCTAGTTGATTACGGAACCCTAAAAAAGTCAAACTTGGATGAACATTTTTTGTCAAAAGTTGAAAATGATACCGTCAAAACTCAAATCCAATGAGACGTAAATTATCCAGCAAAAACTTTATCCAGGTATAATAAGCAAAGAAGCCTAATTAGCGGAAGGCAGGATTACGATGCTAGTGAAAAGGCCTATTTTAGGCGTATTTTCAGCTCAACGCGAACTTTGCGTACCTAATGATGTCTACAATGAATGCTGTAGGCAAAAAGATCGTTACGCCGTAAGTTTCTTTTGTGTATACTTTTTGGGTGATTAGGCGTCGAATTTTTAAGAGAGCGCAGGAGTATTACCTAGTTTTTGTGACAATGTAGGTCAGACACTTTTGCCTAGTGGATGAGCCTTTGGTCTCTTAAGCAGCAGGTCGTGGTTTTGAGCCAGGACTCCCACTTATAAGTTTTTCAGAATTTACGTTCGAAATTAGATTTGAAGTTTTACGTGAGCTTGTGAAGGAAAACATGGTGAGGGAACAAGCACCTGTAAAGAAATTTAATGGTGTGTCTGAAGTTACCAATCCGCAGGCCCATGTGGGAACTACGGCCCAAGCATTCCCAGTGTCAGAAGAGACCTGTGTCCAGCAGTAAAAAGTATTTAGGCTGGGATGATGATAATGACGATTCAATTAAGATTATTCACGCCATGACCAAGCTAATTGAAAATACGTTTGCTGAAACCGCGTCAAAAATAAATGTTCATTCAAAACCGCTAAATCGGTACAATTACGTTGCAGATACATAGAAAATGAGGACAAACAGTACGCTCACGCAAAACCGGTAAAACAAAACCAAAGTGATGAATGCCCGCATCAAAACGTGGGCGTGTCACACGCTGCATATTAAAGCGCTGGTCCAAGAATCAAAAATTAGTAGGCATGACACTTTTTTTTTTCAAAAATTCTCTTAATAGTCGTCATTGTTGACTACATAAACAGAAGGCGAAGTGCATTACCTAAAATTTATAAAAAAAAAGTTGCTGGAACGCTACTCTCTCCAGTCAATGTAAGTGAAGAACAAAGTTAGCCATTAAAGTGGTGTTGATGGAATCGACATTAAAATCATGTTTTGATTTTACCGTCGATCTTGTTATTCTCTTTACTAACTTCCTGCTAAGTATATTATATAATGACCCAACATCTATGCATGATCCCGTCGATGTTTATTTTGTTCAATCACCCACACACGGGATTGTACGTTATTCAGCATTTATGAACGAAACTACTTTTAAAATTTGCTATAAGTTTGACGGTGAAGGAAAACATCCTGTGGACTTTGCGCATACCAATGCTACGAAGAAAGTGGGTGGTAAGAAGTGTGGGAGTGAAGCACTAAGACCGCACTGGAACTCATTTAAAGAGGAGGTCTGTACCATAGAGATTGTGTCTAGGTTGAAAATATAATAGAGCTGATATCTCTCACATAATGTTAACAAAAAGTGGTGACACAGTTCCTTTTTAGGGTTCCGTAGTCAACTAGGAACCCTTATAGTTTCGCCATGTCTGTCCGTCTGTCTGTCTGTCCGCGGCAAAGCTCAGAGATCGTTAGTACTAGAAAGCTGTAATTTGGCATGAACATACATATCAGTCACGCCAACAAAGTGGTAAAGTAAAAAATTAAAAAAAAAATTTTTTTAGGGTACCTCCCATAGACGTAAAGGGGGGTGATTTTTTTTTCTCGACTAATCCTATAGTGTGGGGTATCGTTGAATAGGTCTTTTAAAACCATTGCGGGGTTGCTATCATGATTTTTCTATTCAGTGATATGTTTGCGAAATATTCAACTTTAAAGTGAAAAATTTCATTAAAATCGAGCGTCCCCCCCCCCCTCTAAAATCTAAACTGTTAGGTGGAAAAATTTGAAAAAATTCAGAATGGTAGTAAATATATCAAATTTACTAGGAAAATTATAGCGGCTAAGATGGCTTGGAAATTATTTGTAGTTTAAGAGTAAATAGTAGCCTAAGGTTTAAAACACACCTAAACTTGGATGATTCCGTACACATACGAAATCCTTAGAAAAATATTACTTGATTTTTTGTAATGGCTACGGAACCCTACCTTGTGCGTGTCCGACACGCTCTTGGCCGGTTTTTCTTCTTGTTTAAGTAACAATTAGAATCATCTTATTTCAGAGCAGTCGAAAATTCCCTCTTGAAATTCATGCATCCCATCAACTAACTTCCTTTAACAACTTGAGCAAACAGATATCCATCCGCATTTAATTCAAATCGAAACAATTGACGACTCTCACTCTTGTCAATTAGACCGATCCGAGTGAAATCTTCCAAAGTTTTGGTCCACAAGTATTATGAAACTTGTTGCTTTGATGGAAATTTCTTAAGAAATTACGGTACGTCTTTGAGGCTGCCTAAGGTTTTGGAGTTTCATCGACAGCGGCGGAGTTTTATTGCTTTAAACTGTTTAGCTTGAGTTATTGGGAATTAAAAAGTTTCCGCTATTAATGTAGAGAGGATAATTTCGGGGGATTCATGGCAAGGGGAAATTTTTAGTCCGAATCTCCATTTTGGGCTAGTATCTTCACCATCATTTCAGCCGAATTCCATCCACTGCTGCACATAAGCCTCCCCTAAAGTTCACCGAACAGATCGGTCCTACACCATCCGCATCCAATACCATCCCGCAATCTTAGGCAAGTCGTCGCTCTATCTTGTTGGAGGCCTACCTACACTGCGTCTTCTGGTCCGTGGCCGCCAGTCGAGAACCTTTTTGCCCCATTGGCCATCAGTTCTACGAGCGATGTGCCTTGCACTCTGCCACTTGAATCTGGTGATTCTTTTTGGACTGATAAGCTTTAAATTAAAACATCTTTTACGGTTTAAACAAACCTAACCTAACCTACTGCATTATAACCCTTTACACTCGACTTGAAACGATCGTGAGTGTTGATTTTGAAAAAATATTTCGCGTATGGCGAACCGCTTTTGCGAACCCAACCGATGTTGATCGATCGTGCGGCTATGCTAGAATGAGACAAGAAATACAGAAGGTTCATATGCGTACGCGTCGGGACTCGTCAGTCTCATTGACGTGGCGTGGGAGATCGATGTGTTCTTTGAACGCCGGACTCACTATCGTAAGTAGATTTTTTTTACTAATTACCATTAAATATCTTCGTAATTTATTATCGGATTGCAAAGAGTACTTGTGTGTGTGATGTGTTTTAATTAATCTGCATTAATTCGAATGAAATACATATATGAAATTTGTTTTTTAATTTTAACTATCACGATCGTGTGATTTCGGTTGCGTTGCGTACCATTGCACTCTCACGATCGTGCGGTTTCGGTTGTGTACTGTGATGTTGGTTTAGTAGGTATAACTTATTTATGTATACGCTTGACTTACTAACCGGGATGTTTTGCTTATTTTAGGAGCTCCGTTGACCGATAAAATAATAGAAGATCTGCTCGCAGACGGAAACCTGTCAGAAATTGAAGGTTTAGATGACGATGATTTGAAAGATGCGCCTAACTTTTTCGAAAACCTAGCCAGTGATGGCGACTTGCTCTTGGATGAAGAAATATCTACTCTACATGAAGTAAGGCCGCGGTCACGCTCTCCGTTAAGTTCACCGCGAGTATCTTCTCCACCCCCTTCTCCGCGACCAGCGACTCCACCACTAGGGACATTATCACAGCCCCCTATTTTGCCGTTGCAAATCAGAGCTAGAAGACGACCAGGTCGAGGTAGGTCGGAATCTTTACCTAGAAATGATCGAATAGGCAGAGGTAGAGGTAGATCTGTCCGTACACGGGGAAATGTACGCAGTTGAAGATCCTTAACAGCACCCGCACCTCGAAGTCGAACATGGAAGCGAGTTCTGCTTACGGATAAGCCACACAATTACACCTCGCTACCAGTGAAACCTGTCCGCTCCCTCCCCGGTAGAGTACTTTCATGAGTACATTGACAACGACTTCCTGAAAGAGATCGCTAGGATGTACGACAGGCGTAGAATTAAAAACGACCGCCTCTGAAATCTGCAAGCTCTTTTCCATTCAAAGGCCTCGGACATGTCGCATGGAAGACTGCGGTAGTCGATGAAAAATTAATTGCGACGTGTATTTATGCATATCGAGAGATAAATTGTATCATAAGAAGTAATAACATCAAAACATATATGTCTGATTACGATCTCATGTGATTTTACTAATTTAGATATTAATTGTCTCAACTAAGCTAGAAATTAGCACATTTTGTTATGAAAACTATAATTTTGTTGATTATTTTGTATTGCTGCCTGAGAAATCGCTGTGATTTAGTGCCTAAATTATGAATTACTTGGTTTTTATATCTATAACTGTGTTTTTTTCATTTAAATTCTTCAATAACCGTTTAAATGTAAAATTTATACACAATTACATCATGACCCTCACGAAAGTGCGAGTTACATATTATTCCTGAGCCACACGAACGTGAGGGTCTGATTGTGGAAGACCAGCTCAGTCAGGATTTTTTTTGTTATTTTTTCTTGACTCCTTATAAAGTAATAATAAAGTTACGTAATGTCGCACGGAGCTGTTAGAGATTTTTTTCTCTCGGGTGTAAAGCTGAGATGTGATCGATATATCAAAAGGATGGTCACTGAGCAAAACACAGATTAATTTGTACTGATATATCTGTTATGTAAATGCACATTCACAGTTAAAATCTTAGTTACAGGTTCGATGTTTTCAACTCGACAAGAGGGAGGAAACTTCGAAAACTCCCGAAAACAGCACGGCTCTAAATATTTTAAAGCAAATTTTAGTACCTATGGGAAATTATGACAAGTAAAATTATAGTAAACGAAGTGAAAATATAACCACGATGTGCTAACAATGTACTCCATTGTGTGAAGTGTAGGAGCATTGTCAAAACGTCAAGTTATATTCTATCACGCCTAGGTTTTCTAGGTTTCAACGCTTTAGGGAATAAAGTTCAATCCGTTTATACAATGAAGCAACCATTCTAAAGAAATTTAAAACCAACAAATTCTACTGTCAGGAACCACAATGGGTAAGGAAACGTCCGACTTCGTGTTGTGCTATCGCAACATAAAATACTCCATTGTTGGGTATGTGAGAGAGCGTGATTTTTCACAACTCCAAGTCAGTTGTTAGGATTTAAAGGTAGACTTAGGAGGATTAACAGTTTGATGCATTAGCTCTTACAGTTGATGTTAAATTCCAGGATTTTACTATCTTTTCATGATACATTTATTTGCTCGAAAAATTCACTTTCAAGGGACTCACTTTTCACATGGCTCGTAAGTTCATTTTACCGCACTAGTGAATTTTTTTTTACAGTTTTTTAAATCTCCATTTTAAAAGTTTACAAACAAAGAGTTTTAAATGACAAGAATAAAAAATATCGACTTATACGTTGAAAAATGTATAAATATACAAAACTAAGTATTGAATTTGCAAAATTGATTGTAATTATTTATAAACTGTAATTTAATTATTTCAGATTTTGATGCAGACATAGATTGATTGATTGATTTTTAAGATTGTTTTTTTTTGCAGACGAGTCCTCGAATGGAGACCACGGACGGGGAAACGTAGTGTAGGGCGTCCTGAGGCGCGGTCGACGGATGACCTTAAGAGGGTCGCTGGCGGCGGATGGATGCGAGGGGCCGAAGACAGAGTGTTGTGGCGCGCCATGGAAGAGGCCTATGTCCAGCAGTGGACTGCCATGGGCTGATGATGATGGATGATGATGAGATTTTAATGATTTCCACCTTTTATTTATTCGAAAAAATCGCAGTGGCTGAACGCGTCGAACCTTTGCCTGGTAATTTTAGTTAACCTAATTAAAAATAAAACTTACGGATGCGCATTACGGACGTTGTTTTGTGTTGTTGATTATCTATACTTCTGTACTAATATTATAAAGAGGAAAGATTTTATTGTTTGTTTGTTTGTTTGTTTGTTTGCATTGAATAGGCTCCGAAACTACTGGACCATTTTCAAAAATTATTTTGCCGTTAGAAAGCTAATTTATTGAATCAGGCGTTACTTTGCGGAGGTCCATATTAATGAACTAAAACAATTACTTTGCTTTTGCGGGTGAGCAAAGTAATTGTTTTAGTTCGTTAGAAAGCTATATTATCACTGAGTGACATAGGCTACTTTTTACCGCGGAAAAATACCTTTTCCTACGGGTTAATTAATTTATCGCGAGCGAAGCTGCGGACGGAAGGCTAGTAGTATATAAACATTATAATAGCATAGTATGTATACCATATCGTGGTAGCTAATGGTTTGACCTGTGGCTTTTCGCGAAGGGAGTCGTGGGTTCGAGCCCGGGCTCGCACCTCTGAGTTTTACGGAATTTATGTGAGGAAATATATTATTTGAAATGCCATGAGTTTTACGGTGAAGGAAAAAAGATGAGGAATCCTGCACACACCTGTAAAGAAATTCAATGGTGTGTGTATTGTTCCCAATTTGCACTGAGGCCACGTGGGAGCCTAATTTCTCTAGCTCTCCCATGATGAGAGGAGACCTGTGCCCTGCAGTGGGACGTATATGGGACTAAATGATGATGATGATGTGATAATGTTGATTTGTGTGGAATAAAGGAGATCAGATGTTTCAGAAGACAATGTAAGTAGTTAATTTATTAAGTATTTCCAAAGACTACAAAACAACTCCCAGATCTTACGCTGACCTATCAGCTCAATTTTAAGCCCCAGTTAAACCTAGCTTTTAGTTGAACAGTAAAAGAACATTTGCATAATGCTAAATTTAATTGTTTCCTTCGCCGCCTAGCGTCGTTGCAATTTTAAATTTAATATCCACTCTGCAGTTCTGGAGAATTTTGCTTAGTTTATCGTGAAATATTAATACTTTCGTAGCGTTGAAGTTTGAGTTTTGTATCTTGCGAATGTTGAAATTATTGCGATGAAATAGCGAGGATATTAATTTCACGTTGGCGTAGTAATTGTAATAGGAAGGATGCGGATATTTAGATAGGATAGGTATTGCTAAATTAAATGAAAATATATTTATGATAACAGTTTTTGAACGGAAGTAGCTAATAACTACATACTTATTTTAATACATTTAAATTAGTTTGGTCCTACTAATACTACTACTGCGAGACATATCTAAATGCGTCCGTGCGTATAAGTGTCTAAAGATATATATTTTTAGAGGGGTTCTAATTTTTGCACATTAATTTCGAAAAACTCAGAATTGTTTAACTACCTCGCAATCGCCATCGCGTTCACTTTGACAGTTCTTGTATGGGCTGACAATTGGTATCGAAAACAGCCAGCTGTCACAGCTATACAAAAACTATCATTTCAATCGGATGCCAAGTGAAAAAAAATTACACAATTACCCTGCTGGCTCGAACCCATGACCCTCAGCTTGAGAGGTTATAGGTTAAACTACCGCGTCATTTTTTTCGCTTAGTTGTTCACACAAGGCAAACTACGACTTACAATTATTCATCTTATCTTATCTTATATATTTCGTACTAAATACAAACTGAAATATAGATGCACAAAAAAAAACCCAGAAAAAAGACCAATGCTGGGAATCGAACCCAGGTCCTCAGCATTCCGTGCCGTGTGCCATACCCCTACACCACCACTGGTCTAGAGATTAGACATGAATCTTTCCTATACATCATACATTTCAGTCTGCTAAATCATCACCTTATGCAGTGACAAGCGCACATCTATGTTACACCCTCTATCGAGAGATTTTAACACTCCTTCGGAACTAACCGCTCACCTGGACAAGATATGGCGCTACTGTGCAACTTTAAACAAGTTAGCTATGAAGTATCTTTTAGTATCTCTTATCTTTTAGTATTTATTTTTTCAACTTCATTTTTTTATTACTTTTACAGTCATCCCGTGAAATCATATATATAATCATATATGATTTCACGTTACGTTATAGTAATAAAAAAATGAAGTTGAAAAAATAAATACAAAAGATACTTCATAGCTAACTTGTTTATCTTATCTTATCTTAGTGGGGTCCTTGCGGATACACTTCGACCCGTAGGGATCTTTTGTGTAATTACGTCTCCTTCGCACTTACTCCATTGCTTTTAACACCTCGTCCATAAATTGGATGATTTGACGTAGCGGTAGTACCTTAAAGTGTCCTGGTGCGGGGTATCCGTCGCCAAAGAGTCTCATTCTTAATCTGGCGAGGGCGTCACATTCACACATAATGTGTTCCATTGTTTCGTCTTTCTCACCACATATCCAACAATCTTCATTGTCCTGTAGTCCCATCTTTACTAGTATGAGTTTAGTATCGAAGTGACCTGTAAATGCCCCGACAATTTGTCGGAGTTGTTAACAATTTATATTTATACTTAATAATATTACAAATGTGAAAGTGTGTGTTGTTTATTTGTCCTTCTTTCACATCGAAACCAAGCAATGGATTGCCGAGAGTTTTTATATGAACATACTTGACGGACTGGAGCACTCTCCGCTAAATAGGCTACTTTTTACTACAGGAAAATGTCTTATTTCTACAGGAAAACACGTTTTTAACTACATACTTCAGTGGGGACGAAGCCGCAGGCATCAGCTAAATTTACTTCTATTCAATTCCAAGCACAAAAATCTAAAATACACAATCTCCGAATGACTTCTCGCAAACGGAAGAGGGAAGTGGCAAAACCGTATTCTTAAAAACGAAAGGAACGAAAACTCCCTTGATGAATCAATTGTCTTTCAAAGCAAGTAATTTAAAACAAGCTGGGCACTTGAAAAAGTAATTTGAAGATAGCGAAAAACGAAAAGCACTGAGGGCCGTTCACAGAGTAATGAATGTTAGAAATGTCAGTCTGTACTGATTAACGCATGACTACTGGAGAGAAAAAATAAAAACAAAAAATTTGTTTTGCAAATAGCATGCAGACAGTTCTTTTACATGTCTTTCTTTGAGTTTAATAAAATTGCTGTTACCGAAATACCGTCATTGTCAAGAAACATCATCCCACAACATAACGTCGATGAAACTGAAATACCGCGTAGCTAACAAAATGTGTCAAATTTAAGTTTGGGTATACGTATTCCGACACTACGATATTTTTTTGTGGAGGTACGCCTCAATAGACATTTAATTTTAATGATCTCCTGAAAAATTTGCCGCGAGTCAGTTAGACGGCATTAGCAATTGTTGGTTACGCGGTATTGCAGTTTCATCCACGATAAGCTGGAATGATGATTCTTTTTTGTTAGTGTCGTTAACAAGCGTAGGCAGTGAAACAGAAGAATAAAGAAAAATAAAACAAAAGCTACCAAGTGACTTAAATCTCGCTAATAATACATAAAATATTATGCGCGCATTAGGTACCTTGATTTTCTGGACGAGTATCAACAAAATGTTTGTTCTGAAAACAACTGTAATAAAATAAACTATGTAGTTATTAAAATAATATTTTATTTTATTTTATTTTATAATGCGTTAACCTACCACGCTGAATCACAACTAATATGACGTGGAAAGCGTGTGTATCGTAATAGTAAACAATAATATAATTTTATAACATTTTAATAACCATACTTTACACGTGTCATAATACTTAAATCGATTTCATTCAAACGAGACACAGCAAACAAAGTCCGACGTGTGCTCGCATCACTATAAGTACTTAGAATTTTAACTTAAACGTGATTTTATCATCATCATCATCATCATTATTTCAGCCAAAAAATGCCCACTGCTGAGCATAGGCTTTTCCCAAGGTTAAACAAACAGACCGATCATGCGCCATCCGCATCCAACTCATTCCCGCAACTTGAAAAACCGGATCCTTTCTTCATCTTTTTGGAGGCCTACCTACACTACGTTCTCCGATGCGTGGACGCCATTCGAGAACCGTTTGGATCATTGACCATCAGTTCTACGATGTGCCCTGCCCATTGCCCCTTGAGTCTGGCGATTCTTTGAGCTATGTCGACGACTTTAGGTCTTTCGCGGATTTCATAATTTTGAACGTGATCCCGCAGAGAAACTCCGAGCATGGCCCTTCCATCACCCTCTAAGTGACCTTGAGCTTTCTTATGAAGCCGTCTCAGTGCCGTAAGTCAACACGTGATTTACCATTGTATAAATTGCTTTGTCCACCAATACAATGTCTTTTGGCTGATATGATGATGACGACGAGAAGTTTTGTAGACGTTTACAACACCATTACACGACATTGAGGATGAAATAAGGCTATAACTAGTATTATATGAAACATTCTTCTAGCGCATTCGAATAATGTTGTTTCATAAATTGATCCCGCCTCATGTTTAAATTAAGCGTCACAATGTCATCATCAAACAAGCGTTTTATTTCGAAGTGATCCCTCTGTATATCGCGACGTCTTGCTTCTTCCCACTCAAAAACGTAATTAATTTATTTGTTATCTCTTTCAGACAAACAGTCCACAGAACAAATAGAAGCGTAATTAGGGCTACGTAAACATTTTAAAAAACTGTTACACCAGGAAGGGTGTCGGTGGGTGTGCTTTGGGTAATTTTAATTTCGTTTTACCTTTGCATTAGCATGAGCAAGTAGGACAATGGTTTGCGTGGAATATTCTTTTAGAAGTAGAAGTTAGATGTTAATTCGTAAAAAAACTAGCTTTCACCCAAGTCTATAGATACCTCCGCTAATACCTTCACGAAAAACATTTACAATCTTAGCGTCGGCCTTAAAAAAATGTTAAGTCAACATTTTTGAAAGTTCAACCTTCGCTCAAACACTTACTTACTCGTAAATCTATTGATTTCAATATCAAAGTAAGATTTCAAGTATCTTAAGATTTACATCAAATAGCAAATAAGTTATTCAGCATTATTATAGTCTCTCCAATATTAATTTATATTTCATCATTAAATGTAGAAGTAATACCTATTTTATCTTTATTCGTTCTTTTTAGTTAAAAACTAAAACAGGTTGTTCTACGATTATATAGTTTTTTTAAGGGGACACCGAGCTTTTAGCGCTAATCGATTTTTGGTATTTTCTACACTAACGCAACGAACTAATACGGACAGGGGGGAGCGCGGCGGCTCAAGTTGTCAGACTGCGCGCGTTCTTAGTTATTTTCTTCGTAAGTATTACTAAAACAAATACATATTTTAAAAATGTAACGTGTATACGCTGTAGAAAACATCTAGTTTTATTAACACTCCAATACTTTATGACCTGCCGTGCAATATTTACCCCGTACTAAGGGTTTATTTTGTTTTTAGAGACGATCGTGTTTCTAAATTGGATTATTTACAGAGGAAATTCTCAAATATCTTACAAGTGAATTTCAAAAGCAAAGCTTATCTAGTAATGACAGCAAGGGATTAATTGAAAATGAAAAAGCGTTTATTTCAATTGTTTTTTACAAAAAAAAAGTTACAACTAAGGGTCCTGCGCTAGGATACCCTGTGTTAAGTACAGGACCCCTTCGTAAAGATATACACTATTAATCGCTATAAGTTGTACAAAGAAGACTAAATAAATAAAAGCACGCATACAAAACGAATAGAGAAGTAAAAGATGTTAAAAATGATTGCAATAAATGCGCCAAAAACTCGGCGCTATTAAGCATAAGGGGTAATATTTTTTTATAGTATAGAAAAACGCTACCATAAGGTAAGGTATAAACCGTCCATGCATTTCAGTTTTACTCAACGCACGCACCCTTTTACAAAATGCGAATTTGCAGCCTTAAGGTAATTGTCGGTACCTAACCGTCGGAACAATAGGGCTCGAGCCCAACACCTCAATTAACCACAAAGTGGTTCCAATCGATAACCGATTACCGATTATTGTTTGCGACACGAGCGAGTGGCAGCAGTCGATTAATGAAAGTTTAATACATTTTAAAATAACAGTTGCTAATTAAGTTGTTACTGTTTTTAAACTGCGTAAACCACCAAAAGATAAACCAAAGGAGTGATAATAATGACTGATTTGATACACATAACAAAACTACTCGTGTATTTAATTTGCGTTATTTCTATAGAATTAATGATGAAAAAAATGTAAGATTATTATGATTATTTAAAGTATGATTTGGTTTTAAAGTTTTGCAAGCCATGTTTCGTAAATTGCGTTGACTCCTATTGTTTTTTTTTTCAATAACCTTGGCTTCTTTGTACCATGATTCGGAAAAATTAACGTTTCACATTGATTTTTGATGTTGTAACTTAATTTGTAATACTAAAATTGTGGCTCTGTGAGATGTAGACCTCGCGAGTTTTTAAAATGACTGAAATATTATAATTTTTTTTTACGTTTTAAACATCCATGTTAATTTGAAAATTTTCCAAATAGTGAATCATCAAAAAAATTTCAATTTACAACTCGAACTTGCTTACAAAATTTCACGAGAATGTGTTGAGAATTGTGACTTGTAGAGGAGAAGAGACAGCTGAATAGACACAGACATTCGGTCAATTGCGTACTCGAAGATACGTCGTAGGTAGTGCCCTACGACGTTAACCAATGATCTGGTAACAACAGGAGTTTGATGAATACGGGCCGCGTGGAACGTCATTGACACGTTGTGGTGTTCTTTGGGGAAGGCCCATGTCCAGCAGTGGAGGGCTCTCAGCTGACGATGAAGATGATGAATTAAACGTAATAGGTAATAACTTATCATACATTTTATAAGCTTAGTATGATAAATAAAGTAAGATGTTTCTGGGTAGTTTAGTTTCTGAACTGAAGTCGGGCTTTACATAACATAAGTAGAGAAAAACCGGTCAAGTGTAAGTTGGATTTATACATGAAGGGTTCCGTACCTCTGTAGGTGTTGTAGCTGTAATAAATTAATTAATTATTGTTCATTTAACCTAAAATTGCTAAAAGTAACTCCAAAACGCAAATGTAGCGTTTTGTGTGCTCTGCCTACCCCCTTTGGGATAAAGGCATGATGTGTGTGTCTTGTCTCTGTCTATTATTTATTGTTAACATAGTCTTTAAGTGTTAGTCTAAGTTTCGTGACGCATTGGTTATTACTGTAATGTCATGTAAACTATTTTATCAATCAATAAATAAATAGATAAATAATATTTAAAAAAATAGTTCAGTATAAAACTTATAAAGTTCGAGTTGAAAACGCTGAAAAACACACGTTTCTTATATTTTATGATGCGATGACCCTCTTTGATTTCTAAACTTATTTTATTTTTAATATTTTGTTGTTATAGCGGCCATATTACATAATTGAAGAAATTTTCAAGTATCCAGGTATTACGGTTCAAGAGATAACCCGTGACAGACGGGCGGACAGGACAGACAGCGGAGCACAAATGTCAATGTCAACAACTAAAACATGTTACTCTTCTGCGCAAACTTGTCCTATACCTTTCAAGAGCTCAACCCTTGGCCATAATTGTTTATCCTTTGAGGCCTGTCATCGGGCCTATATTGCCCACTTAAATGACATACATGTCGTTACATGTCATTTGGGCGATACACGCGACAGTTGATTGGTAATTAGTTTGGCAAATATCATCATGAGAATGTGGTTACTGTGATACCATAATAACCATACAGTGAAAAATGACACGTAATTTGATTGCAAAAAACTGTTACCGCGGCGATTTATCATCCCAGCCTATATACGTTCCACTGTAGGCCGCAGGCCTCCTCTCAGAATGAGAGGGCTTGGGCCGTAGTTCCCACGCGGGCCCAGTGCGGATTGGTAACTTCACACACACCATTGATTTTCTTCGCAGGTGTAGACAGGTTTCTTCACCATAAAGCTCATGGTAAATTTCAAATGTAATTCCGCACATAAAATCCGTAAAACTCAGAGGTGCGAGCCGGGATTTACCCCACGACCCTCTGCTTGAGAGGCCATTGGTCAAACCGCTAAGGCTGCGGCGATTACTGAACCCTGATTGGCCGAACGAAAGTACCTATGGACACTAGGTCTGGACAAAATAGATGGATAAACAGTCGATTTTGATGATAATTTGTCATTGCCTTAGTAATTTATTGAATCAGGCGTTACTTTGCGGAGGTCCATATTAATGAACTAAAACAATTACTTTGCTCACCCGCGACCTTACAATAGTTACGTTTATGCAAGAAATGTGCGTTCATGCAGTTCCTCCACCTCCACACTGTACGAACACACACAAATCACATAAACCCAACCATCACCACCACCAAGCTACACTGACGCGTTTCGAACTCAACCAGAGCTCATCTTCAGAGTTACCACAACCGTATGCTATGCTACCAAATGTTAAACTAACAAACCAAAACAAATGTTTTAACTTGTCACTGTAACTTCTCAAGTACCCACTTTATTTTTCTTATTCTAAACTACCCCACAAAAATTAACTTTTATTGACATATTATAAAACTACCTTGAATTTTTTGTTTATTTATTTATAAGGCATATTTAATTAATACTAACTGTTCAAATTCGACCCAAGCCGCAGTAAAGGAGAAGATACTAAATTTACCTGTTCATTAATAATAGACCCCATAGTGTTGTACCTAATTATTTCCATGCATTCCAGAGCATCCAGACGCAACCCCTTGCCGCAATAATGTAACACTTCATAAGAATCTGAATCTAACAATGAATGATTTGATTCCAACAAATGTTTTGCAAAATTCGATCTATCTGGATGCTCATTCCTATATGCCGAAACATGCTCTTTAAATCTAGTATTAAAACTTCGGCCTGTCTGTCCTACGTATATCCCATTGCAGTCATTACAAGTAAGCTTGTATACCCCCGATCTAGTTCCCTTATCTACCTGTTCTTTGTGGTTACATAGCCTAGAGTACAAAGAGTTGTTAGTCTTAAAGGCAACATTAATATTGTTTGATTTTAAAATGCCATAAATCTTATCAGACAAACCCCCGACGTAAGAGATGCTAGATCTATAATAATATGTAGTGTATGTATATGTAATTGTTTTAGTTCATTGCCTTAGTATCGAGAATAAACATGGCTTATCTTTTTATGTATGTGTGTTGTGGTTTTCATATGTACTGAAGTTAGGTGTCAAAGTACCCTAATTTTACAGTATATATTTTACTGTAAATTTTCCTTATGCAACTCAAATATGAAACACATTGGAATTAATAACAATTTATTAATACTAGCTGTTGTATGCGACTTCGTCTACAAATATTTGTTTCTCGCTATACCGCGGGAACTAGTATACGATATTCCTGGATAAGAAATATCCTACTTATTAATTCAGTTTGTAAACTTTGTGTGTGTTAAATTTCATCAAAATCCGACAGACCGTTTTACCATAAAAGAGTAACAAACATCCATACAAAGTTTCGCGTTTGTATTAATAATAATACTAGCTGCTGCCCGCGACTCCGTCTGCAAAGAATTCGTTTATCGCTATCCCGCGGGAACTGTGCAATTTTCCGGAACAAAAAGTAACCTATATGTTAATCCAGGTTATAAACTATATGTGTGCCAAATTTCATCACAATCCGTCAAACCGTTTTAGCGTGAAGAAGTAACAAACATACACACTCACAAACTTTCGCCTTTATAATATTAGTGTGAAGTGTGATTAGTAAAATTTATTTCTGAGAGGAGGCCTGTGCCCTGTAGTAGGACGTATACAGGTAAGGATGATGCTGATGATTATGATGATTATGAAGATTCACAACAGTCTCAAGGCCTTATCATCCTCATCCTCTTTAGGCGTTCGTAACAGGAAATACGAAATCGGGATATTTAATCAATAACTAAAGTCAACCTGTCCCAATTTCCTCTTCATACCATTTTAATCCTTCGGCCATAACTCTCCTAATTGCTAAAAAGGGCCCAGTAATAAAACTACTAAATAGACGTCTTCGTTAGGAATGTTCCATTCACCCTTCGCAGTGAAATCCGCTTAAATACGATCCTGGCCAATTAAATTCAATTATTTCAGCAAACTCGAATGGTTTAACGCAAGGAATATGGAAATTTGCGAAGATGCTACATTATCCTTATCCTATTTATTTCAAACTAAATACAAACTGAAATATAGATGCACAGAAAAAACCCCAGGAAAAAGACTAATGCCGGGAATCGAACCCAGGTCCTCAGCATTCCGTGCTGCGTGCTTACCCCTACACCATTACTGGTCTAGAGGTGGCTTATCCTATTTATCCCAGCCTTTATACGTCCCACTGCAGTTCACAGCCCTCCTTTCAGGATAAGAGATCTTGGGCAGTAGCTCCTTGACGATGTTCTCCTTCACTTTTTAGTTTATGGTAAACAAACGTAATTTCTTAAATAAGTTCCGAAAAACTCAGAGTTGAAAACCCGAGCACAAGCTCACGGTTTTTTGTTTGTGAGACTATAAGTCAATCCAATAGGCTACCACGGCTTTTCGCTAGTAGACTATTCGTACATACTAATAATAATAAAAAGGAAACTTTATGCTTGTTTTATTGTTACCTTCATATTCCGGATATGAAGATTATCTTTGTGACAAACGGAAAAACTTGAAAGATTTAAGATATTATTGAATTTAACCTTGAATTTTTGTTCTTTATTTATGGTTGCGGATTACCGAGATAAAAAGCTGTAGGTTATTTATAGACAGCGCAGACTAATGTTTAGTTATTATTATAACTAAAACTTCTCCGAGTCATTCAAAGCTCCGTGGTAAGCACAACGCTTGGTTTACTGCTTATTGATAAAGCTTATTATCATGCTGGCATTATTTGCTTGATCCAGTTTATTCGCCATCAAAGTATTTATGGATCTTATTGCTTTTCTGTTGTATTAAAAATACTCTGTCGTGATTTTTTTAACTACACGAAACTCTTCACCAGATTCATCACTGCGCCATTATAATTTGACCCGCTCCTCCTAACATTGCCCATTTTCTCTAAGAATTTATAAGTAGTGATTGTTATCAACGTGCAGTTTTCGTAGCAAAGGGTTGGCAAAAAATACACAAGTATTTTTTTTTTAAAGTAAAAAAAAAAGTAAAAATCTTTATTTGTTTACCTAAATCATACACAGTAATTAAAACAGTTAAGTAGGTAAAGTACAGACTAACTTAAGTTTTAAGCCTAAACTGCTCCTTCACAACGACATGCATTGCTACGCTAACGAAAAAATAAAAAAAATAAAATTCACTCTTATTAAAATTGAGCCGAATAAAGAATCAAAATCAGTTCAACGGATATTTATGGCTCACAGTTTTTCACGTGGATCAGAAAAAATGCCAATTTTTAATAAAAGTGACTTTCCACGTTGACGGAAGCTTCGAGAAGGTAATTTAAGTGTTTAAAATGTAGCACAAGAGAAGAATTAAGTATTATCAATTCTTTATCATTTTATTAATTTATTTCTATATAGGTAAGTGGCGTTCATTATAGTATATTTGTGTATCGTTCCGTGAGTCACAGACGGTTCTGACAGAAAATCAGCGCTGCAGGCGTGTAACGTCTCAGCATAATGCTGAGTCAGCGACCGTTTCACTTTTGCGGGGACACACATGCAGAGCAGCTGTGTGTGTATGTACATGTTTATTACTTCATTGTTTGTTATCTTTGTTTTTTTTTTTGTGTGAAATTGTGTGTACTTTCTTGTATAATGTGTGTCTTGTAAAAGTGAATAAATGTCTTCTTTATTTCTTTCTTTATCCTGAAGTAAATGTTTTATAGTAAAAATTAATATTGAATTTTCACATAGTATATTGTTTTTTTGCCAACCTTTATATTTTGCTACGAAAGCTGCACGTTGATAAAGATCACTAATTTTATTAATGGCAACAACACACAGGACAGGAGATTCTAGACAACCATTAAAAAAACCGGCAAATTGCGATTCGGACTCGCGAAGTGAAGGTCCCGTACGAATTTGTAGGTTTATCAAAATATACGCCATAAACAGTCGTATCTTTTATAATCCAGTGTTAGCAGAGCCGTACTTTTCAGTAAAATGTACGCAGTGTGGGATCATTTTATATTAGTAACTGTATTAGTTTTCAGATTTTTCCCTATACTTGTGGTATAAGATGGTACTTGCCAAATTTTATAGTTCTAGGTTAGTTGCCTTTAGTGTTGAATATACGATTTTTGCGGCATAAACGGAAGTAAAGGGTAAAAACGGGACTCTTTTACTGAGGCTCCGCTGTCCGTCCGTCTGTCCGTCTGTCACCAGGCTGTATCTCATGAACCGTGATAGCTAGACAGTTGAAATTTTCACAGGTGATGTATTTCGGTTGCCGCTATATTAAAAATTCTAAAAAACAGAACAAAATAAATATTTAAGGGGGTTCCCATACAAAAAACGTGTTGTTTTTGCTCGATATTGATAACGGCAACAGGTAGACGCTTGAAATATTCACAGAATATTTAGTTTTACATTCACATTGAAAATAAATTATTAAATTAAAATAAAACAAATTTTTAAGGGGGGCTCCCATACAACAAACGTGATTTTTTTGCCGTTTTTATAGATAATGGTACGGGACCCTTCTTGCGCGAGTCCGACTCGCACTTGGCCGGTTATAAATAACTTTAGTAATTAATATCATATTTAAACCATTTTTAAAAACTCGCGAGGTCTTCAGCTTATAGAGTAGGTAGTTCAGTATAAATAGAAAGCTTAAACGAACAGAATCACTTCAACTGTAACACTTAAATAAAAACACGTTCCCAATAAAAAATACATCGAAAAACAGAAACAGTCGAGTACTTCCATCCAGCAAAGAGAAAGAGTTAAGAGCTGCCCTTCAAAAAGATTTACATCCACTCCAACTAAGTTCGGATTTACGACTTCAGCGCTAAACACATATGGTTTATATTAGAACTTCTCCCGTATGGTGGTTAGTTCTTTGATGATGAAAAAATATTTGGAGAGCCACCATTTGCAATGCAACGGACATCTTTGACATGGTAATGGCGACCGCATGTACGGGCCGTTTAAAACAATCCGTTTGAAAACAAATTGACATTTCAAGTTTTATAAGTACGGTTTTGTTGATGGTAAGTTAAACAACAAATATAAAGTTTTTGAAAAATTATAATTGATTGATGTTTGAATGTTACCCTGTGGAGGTCCATGTCAATTAACTACTTTACTGGGGACCAACTGGGCACGTTCTAAAAGGCCCGTTTTGACAGACGTCGAAACACCCTCGTGTCGATTTTGGTGACATATCGATTTGTAATACTAAAATTTTGTAATCAATTAATTGAGCTAAGCTCAATATGTTATTATTAACGAATGTTATAACTCATGTTTTTCAAAATTTACGACTAAAATCTCATTTAAAAATTACCATGACCTTTACGGTGCCAGACATTGTGCAAACCTGCACACACTTGCGAATAAATTCAATGGTGTGGGTGATGTTCCCAATAGGGACGTTGACGCCATTAAAAATAAGTCGGAGACAAGACTCTAGTACAAAATCGCTTACCACCACATAACCAGATTAATTTTCAATTAACTGCAAAATTAGATTTTTTGTTGCTTTAAAACAAATAAATAGTCAGTTGATTGAGTTGGCGAACAAGTGATGTCATAAGTTGCTGTTGCCATTCAAACTCTATGGAAGAATTGTGTTTTGACAGCTCATAAAAAGTACGTTAGTTAAGTGGTGGTGTCAACATCCCTATTCGGAATGGGCCCACGTGGGTACTACGCCCCAAGTCCTTTCATTCTGAGAGGAGGTATGTGCCCTGCAGTGGGACGTACACAGGTCAAGATAATGGTATCCTATTATCTCGCCTCATTAGTTTTTCGTTTAATTCTTATTTCGTCTTATTCTGTATTCGTCACTTCGTCTTGTTCGCTATCCGTCATTATCCTATTTGGTCAAATTCTGTAACTTGTCTCTCTCTTACTAAGTCTTCCCTTTCGTTTTTTGTCTATTTACTTACGAACATTTATTTACCAGCACCGAATGTATCGTAATAATTTTGGCGAATAAGTAAATGAGACAAAAAACGAAAGGGAAGAACGACGAATGAGTCCAAGGAAGACCGTGATGAAAAGCGAATAAAACGTATTAAGAGATAGACAAGTTACAGAATTTGACCAAAAAGATAGTGGCGGATAGCGAACAAGACAAACACAGAATGAGACGAAATAAGAATTAAACGAAAAATGAATGAGGCGAGATAATAGGATACCAAGATAATGATGATGATGAAGATATTTAATACACACACGCACACATACGTAAACTAGAATGATATCTTGACACACAGGTCAAAATTACATTCCGAAATACCTTTGCACGTCACTTTTGACACTCAATGTTACACAACTCTAAATTAATATCTATGCATGTTCCCTTCTCAACATTTTTGAAGCTAACATTGAGTGAGGCACCCTGGCAAGTTTTAATGAACCGGTAACTACGAAGCCGGTAACATCCGGGTATACATCGGAACGTCCTTAATCCGGTGTACGGTTTATAGCACTTTGGTAACTATCAAGGACTCGAGTACTTAATAATATTGGGCATGGCGACCGCGCCGTGGTTTATGATTATGTTAATCTTTTGATCATAAAATATAGATTTTGCGGTTCTGTAGACAAAATGGTTTAAGCGGAAACGTTATGGTGCAGTTAAGTTCTTTTTCTCAAACATGCTATGAAATACTGACGTTATGTTCCTTATAATACGCCACGAAGTGTCACAATGCAGGTGCGGCTAGACGAGGGGTCAATAATGGAATTTCATACAACATTACTGGCCTTGGCCAGCAAAGTGATCGTGTATTGTTTCATACCATGACATTTATAGGACTATGGCATCATAGCATTTCAGTTCAGCCATTAAACAAAAACTAAGCAGTATTTGCGTTTTGGTTCATTATGACATTCTGCCACTACGCTTATTTAAGGTAAGGTATGATGATGATGATGATGGTGATGGTGATGATGATAATGATGATGGTGGTGGTGATGGTGGGTGATGTTGATGATGATGATGATGGTGGTGATGATGATGATGGTGGTGTTGAGAAAAACTCTATACAAGCCTTGGCCACGAACAGGGATTGCCGGCCTCGTATCTCTAGATGGCCTCGTTGACACTCGGCCATCTATAACTACTCGGCCGGCAATCCCCTATTTCGCGGCCGCTGCAGTAATGTACTATTGTCCTTCTGTCTGACTGCGTCATTGCTAAAAGACTAAATTAAATTTGCTATAAATATAAGAATTGACTGACTCACTGACACATCAATTCCTCCTCCTCTCCTTGCGCTAATCGATTTTAGGTATTCTATGCACTCGTGTATGTGTGCATGAGTGCGGCTAGAATCAAAGC
Source organism: Archips crataeganus (assembly GCA_947859365.1). Lineage (NCBI taxonomy): Eukaryota > Metazoa > Arthropoda > Insecta > Lepidoptera > Tortricidae > Archips > Archips crataeganus. Next base: position 16,776,853 of record OX402062.1, on the reverse strand, counting down.
CGTGCGTAAGTGCAAGCGACACAAGTTCCATATCCGATGGCCGATGGAGAACTAACGCAACTAACTATACGACGAGGGGAAGCACGACGGCTCAAGATAGGTTGGTCAGACCGCGCGTGTATTTAGGTGTTTTTATCGTATTACCAAAACAAATAGGTTCATATTTTTAACCGACTTCAAAAAAAGGAGGAGGTTCTCAATTCGGTTGTATGTTCTTTTTTTTTTTTTTAACGTGTGTTACCTCAGAACTCCGTCATTTATGAACCGATTTGGAAAATTCTTTCGTTGTTTGAAAGAATATGCTTCAAGGTTGGTCCCGTTGTTACCGGAATCCAGTTCTGATGATGGGATCCATGAGGAATTGAAGGAACTCTTCAAAAGTTCAAGGGAAATGTAAAGCGATTTTAGTATTTTCAGTGACAAATCGAGCATTTGCATTCATAAAGTGTCATTTGGTAAACTAGATCTGATGAAGAAGACCGCAGATGGCCAACGGAACTCCTCAACGGGTCAAATCTTGCAAGTTGAATTTGACTCACTTCCCGGTTTCTGATTGATTTCATATTTTACATGCATGTGTAAATCAGGTGACAATGCAATATTATTGTGACATGGAGCTAATCTGATGATGGAGTTGGAAGGTGGCCATAGAAACTCTGTAATAAAACAACACAACCCCGTCGAGTTTGGGTTCATTTGAAACGTCTTGACGAGCACTTTGATCCCAGATGGTAACCAGGGTCTGATGATGGAGCTGGAAGGTGGCCAAAGTTACTCCATAAAGTAACGGCACTTACCCCATCGAGTACGGACTCATTTGACTCGTCTCAACGAGTACTTTGGTCCTAGATGGTAACCAGGGTCTGACAATGAAGTTGGATGGTGACCATAAGAACTCCGTAGTAAAACGACATAACCCCATCAAGTTTGGTCTCGTTTGATTCGTCTTGATAAGTACTTTGGTAACCAGAGGCAAAAAGTACAGTCAGTAAAGAGTGCCAGTCCAGGCCATTAGCAACAACTAAAAAGAAAAAAATAAAAATTTTTAAATAAAAAATAAAACCGCCTTCAAAAACACCCAAAAAAAACTTGGAAATAAAAAAAATTTAAATAAAAAATAAAACCTCCTTCAAAAAACCCCCAAAAAAACATAAAATAATAATTGATTGAACCGACCACAATAAGCATGAAAATATCTTTCTACTAATCTGTTTGAAGTTGGTGCCTCAGCACGAGCCAGCAGGAGTGTAGAAGCCCTATAATAGGTATGTAGGTAAGTTAGATTACTAGGTCCACTCCTGCTGGCTCGTGCTGAGGCACCAACTTCAAACAGATTAGTAGAAAGATATTTTCATGCTTATTGTGGTCGGTTCAATCAATTATTATTTTATGTTTTTTTGGGGGTTTTTTGAAGGAGGTTTTATTTTTTATTTAAATTTTTTTTATAAAAATGTAGCAACACAAGGCCCTCGAAAACATCTTGTTTTATTAAAATTCAAAAAGTCATGACCTGCCGTGCAGTATCCACGCCGTCCTAAGGATTTATTTTATTGTTTAGACACAACTTTTGTTTTTTTTTCCTATCGAGCAAACTACAAGTAATCGTGTTTCGAAAAACACTGGTCAGTGGAGGAATGAATCCTCAAAATATCTTACACATGAATTTCAGAACGAAAGCTTTGCAAGTAATGATACAACAAGGGTTGAAATGAATGCAATAAATGCGCCAAAAGCGTAGGCAAGAAATAAGAACGGATTTATTGAAATGCCGACAATATAGGGAATAAACAAAATGTATGTGTTTGATTCAGAATGACTCTGAACAGTAGGTAACAACTATGATAACTAGACTCTTCAAAATTTGTCTTCAAGTTGATAATTATAACAGTAAGAAACTAATTTCAGGATTTTTGGCAATTTCATCGGGATAAAGACAAAACGGGATTTATTATGTTCACTAACTGATACCGATGATGGTGTTGATGATGGATGGTTGTTAGATGTTACCATTAAAAAATAAATAAATATCACGGGACAATTCACACCAATTGACCTAGTCCCAAAGTAAGCTAAGCATAGCTTGTGTTATGGGTAACTACAAGGCAGCGGATAAACATACTGATATAGATAGATACATACTTAAATACATATTAAACACCCAAGACCCAAGAACAAATATTCGTATTATTCATATTATCTGCTCCGACGCGGGAATCGAACCCAGGACCTTAAGCTTCGTAGTCAGGTTCTCTACCTACTAGGCCATCTGGTCGTCAAACCACTGCCAGATTTCTTTTCAATGAACGAGGTACAGAAGCTTTACCACAAATTGGAGCTCTGCGCAGACAAAATTGCGGGAAAAACCTATACAAATATTCAGGTTTTCATCATCCACGCCTATATGCGTCCCACTGCATGCCTCCTCTCAGAATGAAACGGCTTCGGCCGTGGTTCCCACTCGGACTCAATACGGATTGGAAACTTCACACAGACAATTGAATTACTTAGAAGGTGTGTACAGGTTCCCCTCGACGTTTTCATTTACAGTAAAGCTCATGGTAAATTTCGCACGAGGTACCCAAGAAGTCAGAGGTGCGAGCCCGGGTTCGAAACCACGATCCTCCACTTGAAAGACTACAGGTCAATCCATTAGGCTGCCACGGCGTTTTTGTAATGGCTTTAATACGATTTTAATAAAAGATTGTTGGAACTATCATAAAACCAATGGGAAAACTTTATAGCAAATCAAATACATTTTCACTTCACTAGCTCGGAAAGCCCTTTTTGTTTGTTTGACATCTATTGAGAAAATCGCTTTTTATCCACTTGTGAAGAAAGAGTTTTGACATTTGAAGGCAGCTTAAGTGATATTTGACAGCTAACAAAACGCAAAACGTTAAAAGTGCTGAATTTTGAACATCACAATTAATGAATTGCATCGAGTAAAAAACACTAAATACAGTCTTACAACTTTATTTTAATTCATAAATATTAGCATTCAACATTAACCTTCATTCTGGTTGTAAAACGGATAAAATGTTCTGACAGTCCAAGTAAGTCGATGTGCGAACAAAACGCATCCGAAATAATAAAAAAAAACTTAAGTCAAACAAAACTTTTCAATTAATTAAGCCGTCAACGTTAAATATTCGCATGTTTTTCTAGTTATTTTGTTATTAAAAATGAGTGATTCGAGTGAAGAAGACGTATTAACACCTGTGGAATTACGGAAAACCGTGCAAAATGCGGAATTGAGCTTGCGGAATGTCGGTATTGGAGTAGTTCCATAAAGACTGGATATGCTTAGGCTATTTTGCATTATTTTTGATTTTGCCAATATTTCTATACTTCAAAATTAAAGTATTGACAAAGAGGTAAATAAATAATAATTCATAGTAGGTACAAACCCTTTTTCTTATATTCCTCGCTGTAGTGAGGTGAAAAGTTTTGTGTTATACACGGGTGAAAAGTTATTTTACGTCTCGTGTGTTGAAACACTCGCTATCGAAAGGATTCTATTTTTGAACCACTCGCTTCGCTCGTGGTCAATCATAGAATCCTTTCGATAGCTCGTGTTTCAAATGAACACTCGCAGGTAAAATACAACTTTCCCCCCTTGTATAACAAATAACTATTTCACTAAGCGAAAATTCAAATTCACCTGCCTTCAATTAGAAGGTTATAAAGCTAGGTTTACAACGATTTAAAAAGGGAACAGAGGAATTCATTCCTTTTTTCTAGCCAATACTTTTTTTGCGGCTTCCCGCAATATAATAATAATAATAATAAATAATAATAATAATAATATGGTTCCTCTCTCTGTCGCCCTAACCACCGATAGCTTAGGCCCCGCCTTGCTGCCGGTGGCACCCTAGGTTAGGTTTTTATAATGATTTTATGATTTGTATGTATAGTTTTATATTTTACTTTTTGTATAATTATTGTAGAAATCTAACCTAAGAAAAAAAAAATATAAATAAAGAGAATAATAATAATAATCGTGCTGACAGATCGATTGAAACGCCAGACAATGCTCATCGACATCACCATTCCCCATGACGAGAACCTCGTGAAAGCTGAGAAGGACAAAGCCAGTAAGTACCAAGGTACTTCAAGACCTAGCTCACGAGATAACCGCCATGTGGGATGTTGATTCGACGATCATTGTCCCGATAGTCGTTTTTGCGAACGGTCTGATAGCGAAGAGTCTCGACCAACACCTCAAGAGACTCTCGCTAGATGGCTGGATCAAGGGTCAGATACAGAAGGCGGTACTCCTGGACACTGCGCGGATAGTCAGGAGGTTCCTCTCTCTGTCGCCCTAACCACCGATAGCTTAGGCCCCGCCTCGCTGCCGGTGGCACCCTAGGTTAGGTTTTTATAATGATTTTACGTTTTGTATGTATAGTTTCATATTTTACTTTTTGTATAATTATTGTCAAAATCTAACCTAAGAGAAAAAATATAAATAAAGAGAATAATAATAATAATAATAACAACAAGACAATCACACTAACACAGACACAGACACTACACAAAGAACATAATTTACACAATGGTTACATGGTACTTGGCTTTCCGACTTTATGTCGAGATTCAAATTCCTTTATAATAATAATAATAATATGTGTATTAGGGGATAGACCTCCATAGTTGCGCCCATCTCATTTATATTATATGGTACCAAAGGCCTCTTCATGTTGGCTTTGGCCCCATGAATGCCTTTCAAATGACCGGGTCCCCATGGGCCCGTGATCGGAAATCCGTACCAAAATAATAATAATATCACGGGACAATTCACACGAATAGACCTAGTCCCAAACTAAGCAAAGCTTGTACTATGGGTACTAGACAACGGATAAACATACTTATATATATAAATACATACTTATATACATATTAAACATCCAAGACTCGAGCACAAACATTCGTATTTTCATACAAATATCTGCTGCCCCGACGCGGGATTCGATCCCGGAACCTCAAGCTTCGTAGTCAGGTTCTCTAACCACTAGGCTATTTGGTCGTCAATTATGCTGAGTAGGTCTTAATTATACCGTTTCATGTTTTTTTTATTTCAATCTTTTTCTGCAATCAAAAGAAAAATCAAAAGTCCGAACTTAAGGTTTGCCAACGAGCGATCGAGCGCAGCATATTAGGCGTAAAGAGGATACAGATAGAATCCGGAATACCACGCTACGTTGGGAAAAAGACTGCTAAGCTAAAAATGGGACTGGGCTGTCGCATGCACCCACAAAGATGGTTACTTGGTGGGTGCCGGAGAACGCCCAGCGACGACGAGGCAGACCAAGAAGGAGATGGCGGGACGACTTACGTGTACGCAAAGGACAGGCCTGACATTGCGTCAGACTGGGAGTTGTAGAGGTTAAGAGGAGAAGCTTTTGCCCAACAGTGGGACACTGCCAGGCCAGGCCAATAAAAAAAAATTGTAGGATCTTAAGTTTCCTCGCCACCATGCGAGTTGTAACCACAAGCATTGTGCTTTAAAAATATTATCGTAAAGCTACGGGTTAAAGCTACTCAAGCAGAAAACCTAGCTAACGGAAACTTGATTTATATTTCCCTTGAAAGTTTCCGGACACTTCGTAGAACTTTTCTAGGTATTTACACTCCGCTCTGTATCTGTATACAAATGTTTCCAATTATAATTTATGTCTTTCCCCTCATGTAGACCAGCTTTTATTCGAAATAACGTTTTTATTTTGCCCAACAGCGCGTAAACGCTGAGGAATGGTTGTGTTAAACGAAATTGCCGCGTTGAGTTGCTAAACGATATCCCGTTAACTGCTTATATTCACGGAACGGAAACGGCTGTAAAAAGTTTTTCCACTGTTTTTAATAGCGGTATAACTTTAATTTTCTTACCAACGTAGCGGCTAATAATTTGGGTATAATTTTAGATGATCTAGCTGATGCCCACGGCTTCGGCACGCTGAAGTAGATTAAAACGTGTTTTCCCGTGGGATTGAGATATTTCCCCGGGGTAAAAAGTAGCCTATTTCACTTTCCAGTTCTTCAAGTATGTCCATACAAAAAACCGGCCAAGTGCGAGTCGGACCCGCCCACGAAGGGTTCCGTACACCATTATCTATAAAAACGGCAAAAAGAACACGTTTGTTGTATGGGAGCCCCCTTAAATATTTGTTTATTTTAATTTGATTATTTATTTTATAAGTTAATATATAACTCAATATTCTGTGAATATTTCAAGGGTCTACCTGTTGCCGTGATAAATATCGAGCAAAAACGAGCAAAAAAAATCACGTTTGTTGTATGGGAGCACCCTTAAATATTTATTTTTAGTATTTGTTGATATAAGTTATAACGGCAACCGAAATACATAATTTGTGAAAATTTCAACTCTCTAGCTATCATGGTTTATGAGATACAGCCTGGTGACAGACGCACAGACGGACGGATGGACGGGCGGGCGGACGGACAGCGAAGTCTCAGTAATGGGGTCCCGTTTTTACCCTTTTGGTACGGAACCCTAAAAATCACGGCAATCCGTCGCTCAATTTCGACGTGAAATAAGGACAAACAAACGAAGTGTTCAGTTTGTTTGTTCGTAAAAAAAGTATTAAAAAATAAATAAATAAATATCACGGGACAATTCACACCAATTGACCTAGTCCCAAAGTAAGCTAGGCAAAGCTTGTGTTATGGGTACTAGGCAACGGGTTAAACATACTTATATAGATAGATACATACTTAAATACATATTAAACACCCAAGACCCGAGAACAAACATTCGTATTTTTCATACAAATATCTGCCCCGACACGGGATTCGAACCCGGGACCTCAAGCTTCATAGTCAGGGTCTCTAACCACTAGGCCATCTGGTCGTCTAAAAGAAGACGAACGAACGAACGACGACGAACATGACGAAGAAAGAAGACGAGGTCGTCTGAAGAGTATGAGGAGTTTCCTTGGAAATTAGGGACCCGTATTATGTAACTAAAGCTGTGTTAAACAATTAACCAGTAAAGTTTTCTCCATTCGACTCCGCGTTCAACTTCAGCGGGTACCGATTGTTATCGTTAAACCCCCGTTAAACCCGGAGTTAGTTAACTGCAAGTTAACCGTGTGCCAGCTAATGGCTTTATGCATTGCTCTATTAAGAACAATGTATGTTACCGTGGAGTATATAAATGACTAGGTAGCTGTTGTCTGTAACTTCGTCTTTCCGGGGGGAAATTTGCAGTTTGCTGGAATAAAAATGAGCTTGTATTAATCTGGAATAGTGTATTTTAGACATAGCTCGAGGAATTGACAGACTCAAGAGGCAGTGGAGGGCAGTCATTCCTTAAATACCATGTTCTCAAAATAGGTACCACATTTTTAAAAATACTGCAAAAATATGCCATAAATATACCATATTTCTAGCTTACTAGATTCTCGCAGCACCACATTATAAAACCGAAGATTAAGTTAGAGATTATTTTGGTGGAATGTCTTATTTTGAGCATCTGGTATAATGGGAATGCATTAGGTAAATAGGTTATGCAGTATTCTGAAAAATGTTTTATTTTGGGAACGTGGTATTTTTAACCCCCAACACAAAAAGAGGGGTGTTATAAGTTTGGCCGCTACGTGTGTGTCTGTCTGTGGAATCGTAACTCTTAAACGGGGGAACCGATTTGGATGCGGTTTTTTTTATTTGAAATCAAGTTTGTTGGCAATGGTTTAACAAAATTGGTTGAGCCGTTTCAAAGTTATCATCAGCTCTTTTGTTAGCTGCGGCAGAGATCTTAAACCAAAAAATAATCAAAAAATAATCGGAATTTTATTTTATCAATTTTCAAACATATGTGTGACCAAATTGCGTTGGGAGTTTTTAAAAATTTTAGTTCATAGTTGTAGGTACGAGTGGTGGAGGGGTAGAGCACGTCGCTCGTTACTGTTTTGTAATCTTTACAAGTTGAAATTGTTACAATTTAGTTACCTAATTTTTGTACAGCTCTCTGTCTACTAATTGGTATAGCTTTGATTCGTGGCTTCGCGTTAGAAATGCCTCTTAAAACACTTTTATTGTCCTAAAATCGGGCCTGAAAAAAGGTGACGGTAACAATTTTAAAGCATGTTTGCTTGGACAAAGCCATCCATTGATTGCAGACGAAGTTAATGCATTGTCTTGAAAGCCAAGGTACAACCTCAACATTCTCGGACGGTCACCATCAAAAGCAGCTGGTCACTTGCTGTACTTTGTCGTAATAACACAATTGTCGATCAAGTTGACGTTTTGCACCTAACTTTAGAGCAAGAGACAAAAGTGACCAGCTACTTTGATGTTGACTGGACACCACCCTCTATTCTGATTAAAAGGTAAAATAATAGTCTCAGGAGGAACGAATACCCTGGCTAAGTATCCTATGCTTCAAACCAGACTTGTGTCCACTTGTACGTCAACCAACATTTGTCCTAATCTCATCATCATTTAGCCATAGGACGTACACTGGACATAGGCCTCCCTCATTGATTCCCAATCATTACGGTTGGAAGCGACTTGCATCCAACTTGAACCTGAGCCTTTACCAAATCGTCCGTCCATCTCGTTGGTGGGCGTCCCATGTTGCGCTCGCTGCGCTTGTTTGTCCTAATCTGTTAAGCCGCTATTGCGCGATTGGCTGTCAGACAGCAAAACATCCAAACATCTTTTCAAACTTTCACATTTATATTTAGGATACGACATGATGTGCAGTAAAGAGCTCACATGCATACAACCGTAATACATAAATACCTACTCAAAGTTGTTGCCCGCAAAGAATTTGCTTATCGCTATTCTGCAGGAACAATCCAATTTTCTCTGATAAAAAATATTTTTGCTGTTAATCCAGGACATAAACTATCTGTGTGTCAAATTTCATTCAAATCCCCTCACTCGTCTCGCATGACGGAGTAACAAATTCATAGTATTAATACGATAAAACAATACTAACTCAATCATCGAACTTAACACCCCTCGCCTTAAAAGTTAGAACATCAACATTTGATTCCACACGTATAAGTGCAACGAACGTCCCGCGGGTTTTATCCTGCCGTGTCACGTCACGATATTTAACGTGCGTCGACGTCACGTCCGCGGTGACGCTCGGGTTAACGCGTACACATAGAGTTGCTGAAATTGCGGGAGTAGGGATGAGGGGTAAAACTGGTACTGGTACACGATATATACGTACGTTTTTGGTACAATTGTAGCTTTGGTAGGTATTGTTGAAGGCTAAGTTGTAGAAAGGAACAATACCGACAGCTAATGGCTACTTTTCAGTAAAACCTGATGCTGTAAATAAATAATAAATTAATATTAGGGGACAATCTTACACAAATCGATCTAGTCCCAAACTAAGCAAAGCTTGTACTATGGGTACTTGACGACGATAAACAAACTTATATAGATAAATAAATACTTAAATACATAGAAAACATCCATAACTCAGGAACAAATATTCGTGCTCATCACACAAATTATGAATGCCCTTACCGGGATTTGAACCCAGGACCTCTTGCTTCGTAGGCAGGGTCACTACCAACTAGGCTAAAGCGGTCGTGCATTTACATTTAAAAAATAACAGTTAATATGATAGATATTATCTATCATCCACCACCTTCTATGATTAACTTATTTATTAATTCTTCTTTTTACACGCTTTATATTAGCTTCACCTGTATGTTTGTTTGTATGTATGTTTGTTTGTAACCGACTCCTTAGGGCGCGATTTTGACCCACTTCCCGGTTTCCGATTGAGCTTAAATTTTGCACATATGTGTAAATTGGATGACAATGCAATATTATTGTAACATGGAGCTGATCTGATGATGGAGCTGGATGGTGGCCATAGGAACTATGTAATAAAACAACACAATCCCGTCGAGTTTGGGCTCGTTTGATTCGTCTTGACGAGCACTTTGATCCCAGATGGTAACCAGGGTCTGATGATGGAGCTGGAAGATGGCCAAAGGCACTCCACAATAAAACGACACAACCCCATCGAGTTTGGGCTCGTTTGATTCGTCTTGACGAGCACTTTGATCCCATATGGTAACCAGGGTCTGATGATGGAGCTGGAAGATGGCCAAAGGCACTCCACAATAAAACGACACAACCCCATCGATTTTGGGCTCGTTTGATTCGTCTTGACGAGCACTTTGATCCCATATGGTAACCAGGGTCTGATGATGGAGCTGGAAGATGGCCAAAGGCACTCCACAATAAAACGACACAACCCCATCGATTTTGGAATCGTTTGATTCGTCTTGACGAGCACTTTGATCCCATATGGTAACCAGGGTCTGATGATGGAGCTGGAAGATGGCCAAAGGCACTCCACAATAAAACGAAACAACCCCATCGAGTTTGGGCTCGTTTGATTCGTTTTGACGAGTACTTTGGTCCTAGATGGTAACAAGGGTCTGATGATGGAGCTGGAAGATGGCCAAAGGTACTCCACAATAAAACGAAACAATCCCATCGAGTTTGGGCTCGTTTGATTCGTTTTGACGAGTACTTTGGTCCTAGATGGTAACAAGAGTCTGATGATGGAGCTGGAAGGGGGGTAGGTGGCGGGTTGGGGGGGGAATGGGGTATGGGGTAAGGGGGTCGGGGGTTTAGAGGGTTGGGTGTAAGGGTGTGGCGGTTAGGGTTAGGGGATGGGGGGGGGGTTTACGGGAAATAGGGTGGTGGTGTTGGGGGGTTCGGGGGTAAGTGATTTTGGGGGGTTGTGGGAAATGGGGAGGGGGTAAGAGGCCTAGATGGTAACAAGGGTTTGATGATGGAACTGGAAGGGGGGGCGGTAGGTGGCGGGGTGGGGGGTGTGGGAGGGGTGGTGTGGGGGGGCAGGTGACGGGTGGGGGGAGTGGAGGTGGGGGGGGGTTTCCGGGGGTATGGGGGTTCGGTGTTAGGGGGGTTGGGTTTAGGTGGTTCAGGGGTTTGTAAAATGAGGAGGGGGTAAGGGGGGTTTAGGGGATTGGGGGTAAGGGTGTGGGGTTTGGGGGGGGTTTGGGGAAATGGGGTGGGGGATGTTGGTGGGTTGGGTTTAGGGGGTTTGGGGGTTGTAGGTGAGGGGGTAAAGTTAGAAAGAAAAAAATGCAACTAAAAAATAGAAAATAAATAATAGTTTAAAAAAAACTAAAAAACACGCTTTAAAAAATAAAAAATAAATTTTAATAAATTTCAATTCACTATTCTTATAGTGCAGTAAAAAATCTTAATAAGCAATTATTATATTGTTATATCCAGATCAAAATTTGTAAACAATTCTAAATATTGATAAAATAAATAATAATAGTTTAAAATATTTTATTGTAAAAAAAGCGTGGGGTGCTTTTTAAGATGTTATCAAAATGACAATCCTTGAAAATTGACACCATGCACCCCACGCTTTTTTTACAATAAAATATTTTAAACTATTATTATTTATTTTATCAATATTTAGAATTGTTTACAAATTTTGATCTGGATATAACAATATAATAATTGCTTATTAAGATTTTTTACAGCACTATAAGAAAAGTGAATTGAAATTTATTAAAATTTATTTTTTATTTTTTAAAGCGTGTTTTTTAGTTTTTTTAATTTGTATAAATAATGATATCTTTCTGAATATCGAACATGCTCGTAAGTTACATTTTGTCAAGAGAAATAAAGAACACCTTTGGATGATGTGCTACCAAGAAATGGGGTATGTTTTTTTGTTTCTTTTTTCCGGCTTTACCTGGAAAAAAATTCTCGCCTCGCCAATGATAGGCTGGGATGATGACGATGAGTTATTTATGTAATACTCGTTTTAAAAAAGTTTTTCCTTCAATTTTGTTACAAATATCAAATTGAGTCTTGAGTTAAGAGGCCGAGACAATTTTTTTTTAATTTAAGTTTCATTTCCTACGAAACTGTATCGTGTAATTTTTGTGTCCGACACACATTAAAATAACGGTCCCATAAACAAACATTAGATTAAAATATTTTTATATTATTTTAATGTCGATAAACATTCGTTTTATAACCAATTTCGGTTTGCTTTGAAGCTTACTAATATCTTTTTCTGCAATATAAAAAGGTTTGGTTACACAGTTCATCGTCACTCGCCGCCATGTTGTCGTTCACGAACTTGCTTGTTGTGGTCGCATGCGCAGCGTTGATGGAAGCTGGTTGCAATGCGCGGCGCATACGCAGCCGGCCGCATCGGCGTCGGCTATCAAGTCGCAGAAATTATGATGACGCTTCGCTCGCTCTTGGTAAGCTGTCTTTTTCTCCTGCAGAGCCCTCTATTGGCTTAAAAAATCTCTTAATTTAGTAGATAAACTACTAAACTAATATCCTAATTAATAAAAGTCGTGGCCTAGCAGTTTGACCAATGGCCTCTCAAGCAGAGGGTTGTGGGTTCAAATCCCGGCTCGCACCTCCGAATTTTTCGGAATTTATGTGCAAAATAACATTTGAAATTTACCATGAGCTTTACGGTGAAGAAAAACATTGTGAGGAAATCTGCATACACCTGAGAAGAAATTCTATGGCGTGTGTGAAGTTTCCAATCGGCACTGGGCCTGTGTGGGAACTACGGCCTAAGCCCTCTCATTCTGAGAGGAGGCCTGTGTTCTACAGTGGGACGTATGGGATGATGAATATCCTAATATTTTCTCTAATATTTTGTCGGAGACTTAATCACGAACTACTATCCCCTGAAATTCGACGTTTCGGCTACATGGCAGCGGCTGTGGTCGATTTTCGTGATTAAATCCCAAAAAATATTTGTTATGTTATGAGTTAATTATACCTGTGCCGTTTATTTAGCAGTGCTTTATTTTATAAATTCCAGCGTTGACGTTATTTTGGTTAAGATAGACAGCAGGCGACCTTTTGGCGAAATCTGTTTTTTTTTTTAATAGCGGCCATAATTAGGCTGCGGCTCCACTGAGGCGGAGACGAGCGGAGCTGAGAGGAGACGTGTGGGGATCGACCAATCATATTACATGAACGGAGACGAGATGTGGATTTCATGTAATATGATTGGTCGATCCCCACACGTCTCCTCTCAGCTCCGCTCGTCTCCGCCTCAGTGGAGCCGCAGCCTTATTGTCTAACGCGGAGGCGCTTGCTGTCGCATTTACCATCTCTTTCTGTCACCATCTTATACCATTAAAATTTGGCAGAAAGAAATACTTAGTGAACATTGTATTTTTATTTAATAGGTACTTACGGTATTTTTAGTGCTTTAGATCATGATTCTTTTTAATTTCGGCAATTTAAGAATCAACCAACCAGTTACTAACAACTAATTGCAATATTTATTTTCAGGGACAATATCAGGCTCAGAAATCATTACGCTGCCAGTGATACACCTGGACGGACCAGATGTATTGGTCGCCATCCCAGACGTAAGATAATTTATGCAGACATTTTTATAAAATTACTTTATTTTATGTTAGAGTGGTCAGACAAACGAGCTAGTGGGTCACCTAATGTTAACTGATCACCACTGTCCATAGACACCCGCACCGCTTTACTCGATGCCAGTGCGTTGTCAGCCCTAAGGAAAATGGAGAGGGAATAGGGGAGGGGGAGAGGTATTGGGCCCCCGGCGCTCTCACTGACCGTACGAAACGCAGCAGGGAGTACTGCTGCTTCACGCCGGTATTCTGTGAGAGGGTGGTACTACCCCGGACGAGCCGGCCCATTCGTGATGCAGCGGCTAGCACAACATGGCTCTACCACTACAACACTACTTTCTTTATAATGCCTATTTCGTGGTACTGTTTTGTTTTCTTTCCCATCCGTCCTTACCCTTATTAGGATTTCGCCAAACTGGCTCAAAAGCTAACTAACCCAGATAGACGGCAATACTTTTTTTGGTTGTTTTTGCTCCAATTCCCGTTGCGGTCACGATTTTTAAAAATCCAAACTGATATAATAAATGCAAAAGCTTGTGAGCACGTGCGTGCATGCGTCTTTGTATGTTGGTTATTCCTTCAAGCTAAAATGGCTATACGTATTTTAATAGATGGCTGGAACGTAATAAGCCCAATAAAAATTCAGTGAAATCCTGGAGAGTCAATTGATTGCCTGATCGGATCAATTGCGGCTAGTAGAAGAAAACTTACACTTTTTAATCAAACACTCGTGTCATGGTAGTCGTGGTACAAGGAAAAATAAGTTTTTGTTAAAAATAATCATTTCCGATGCAAGCTTTTTGTCAACTTTTTTTTCACTTCGTTCATATCGCAACTCACGTCACTCGCCTTTTAAGACCTCACTTATACAACCGTTGGATGAAATACTATAAAAAATGCAACTCAACGTTTACATTTTACAGCATTTGCTTCAACTTTGTTAGTCTTACATGAAAAGCCGATTTCTATTAATAAAGATTTTATTTTTATTGTTTGCTGTAGGACTGCGCAGCTGAAGGCTTAACACTGTTGGGTACAGAAGTTATTGTCACCAATTTAGACGGTGGACTCCCTCCAATATTGACAGCTGACGATCTCAACAATCCAATATCCAATGTGGCAATAAATTGCGATTGGAAGGATGCTTGGAGATGCTACGAGGGTTTTAAAATGAGCACTTATCAATATTGCGAGGGGGAACTTCCAACAACTACTACGCTAGCGCCATCCACTACAGCAGCAACAACTACTACACCAGCGACAACCACTACACCAGCGACGACCACTACGGAAGCGACAACGACAACCGAATCGCCTTCAACAACCACACCTGCTCCAACGACAACAACTGCTTCTCCAACTACAACACCTTCTCCAACAACAACACCTCCAAAAACAACAACTGATGAGCCCTCGACAACCACAGATTCTCCAACTACAACAGAAAGGCCTTGTCCAGAGCCGACAACAGCTGCCCCAACCAGTACAGCTGCGCCGATGACAACCGATGTCCCAACAACGACATCTTCTCCAAAGACGACCGAAGCCCCAACAACCACACCTTCTCCTAAAACTACGTCCGCTTCTCCTTCAACAACCACTTCTTCTCCAGCTACATCAACTGCTTCTTCCTCTACAACTACTTCTTCTCTAACAAGAACTGCCTCTCCCTCTACAACCACTTCTTCTCCATCATCAACAAGTTCAGAGTCCCCATCAACAAGTACTACACCATCGGCTTCCACCACTTCGGAAGATTAAAATGTGTTTAGTGATTATATATGTACAACATAACACAAATAGACTCTGTCACCATTAAATCTCAATATTATTATCGTGGCAAAATCAATAAATTTCATTTGTAAACTTGGCGGTATACAAAGATCCCGATTTTAATAATAATACGTTTTAGTAATAAAGGAATGAAGTTTTTGTAACCATTGACACCACCATCTCAGTCTTTATTTTCATCGCCTCTTATTTTTCGTTTTCTTAAGAAAAAGTACTTCGTGTTATTACTTGTAGTAGATAAATACTGCCTTTGTGGAGTCGTCTTTTACATAATCTGTAGGATTATTTTTTTTACATCAAAGATTAAAGAATTATAAAAAAGGTCTAATAATAATCAAATTAGTCATACCTAACCCATTATAATACGCGTATTTTCCACGTGTATAAATTATGACTAATTTTATTGGATTGATATTAAAAATATCAATTTCTTACTTCACGCTACTAAGTAAATTTAACTTCACGGAAATAAAAAAGTATGTGATGGAGTTATTAAATATTAAATCTACCTATTTCTTAAGCCATTATATCTAATATATAAAAATCTCGTGTCACGGTGTTTGTTACCGAACTCCTCCGAAACGGCTTGGCCGATTTTTATGAAACTTTTTTCTCTCCACTCGGTAGGTCTAAGAATAGGTCGTAGGCTATTTTTTATCCCCCCCCCCCATTCTTCGCGGACGGAGTAGCGGGAAACAGCTAGTAATATATAAAAATCTCATGTCGCGGTGTTTGTTATCGAACTCCTCCGACACGGCTTGACCGATTTTTATAAAACTTTTTCTCTGTATTCGGTAGCTCTGAGAATAGGTCGTAGGCTATTTTTAACCCCCGACACAAAAAGAGGGGTGTTATAAGTTTGACCGCTATGTGTGTGTGTCTATCTGTCTGTCTGTCTGTGGCATCATAGCTATTAAGCGGGTGCACCGATTTGGATGCGGTTTTTTTTAATAGAAAGCAGGTTTCTTGGCGATGGTTCTTAGATATGTTTGATCAAAATCGGTGCAGCCGTTTCAAAGTAATCAGCTCTTTTGTTAGCTGCGGAAGAGATCTTAGACGCATAACGGGCATTGACTTAATGTTCAAACATACGAGTGACATAATTGCGTTGAGGGTTTTAAAAAAAAATAATTTATAGTTATAATTATCAAATACTAAAATTGATATTATAATTATGTTAAGTATCTTTATTATCGCTTATCCAACGCGTTCTCACAACCTTAAATATGTCGTCGCTCCATCTTGTTGGAGCCCTACCTTGGCCAATCTTCTACACTAGTTAATCCTGGATTTTGTGGTCAACATAGTGCATAAACTTGATTAGTAACTTGATAGTACATCTTGTTGGAGGTTTTCCGGTGTTTGGCGTTGCATGCGGGTGGCGCAGGGCCGATCTGTTTGGCGACCCTTGGGAGAGGCCTATGACCTAAGCAGTAGACGCCTTTCGGCTGAAATGATGGTGATGTTTATCGCTAAACTAAGTGACATGGGTTTTCGATCGATACCAGTATATCGCAAAGTTATACAAAAACATAAAAATAAAAAAAATAAAAAAACTGAAATTACTGTTTTTAATTCACGTGTGTGCAGCGCCGTCGTCGAATTCCACCCCAGGCTGGCTACTCCGAAATTTGATAATCGAAGTAAGTATCGTATCGTACCGCTCATTCTCGTATTAAATCCTATAAGCGTGAGCGGGACGAAGTTTTAATTTCGATATTCGTAGAACGAAGCCAGCCATCCGAAAGCGGTGCCATGTACCGCGAATGCACTGGTGGTACGTATTTATGGCCCGGCCACGACTTAGCTAACATGAGCGTTTTTAGGGTTCCGTAGACAAATAGTAAAAAACGGAAACCTTATGG
Organism: Archips crataeganus; assembly: GCA_947859365.1. Classification (NCBI taxonomy): domain Eukaryota; kingdom Metazoa; phylum Arthropoda; class Insecta; order Lepidoptera; family Tortricidae; genus Archips; species Archips crataeganus. The sequence goes on along the minus strand of OX402062.1, from coordinate 16,759,791 downwards.
ATTCGTCATGTCTGTCTGTCGGTCTGTCCGTCCGTATGTCACAGCCACTTTTTTCCGAAACTATAAGAACAATGCTGTTGAAACTTGGTAAGAAGATGTATTCTGTGAACCGCATTAAGAGGGTACGATGGCTGAGAGACTTTTGAGAAAATGTCGCTGTCTCGCCCGAACCCCTTCGTGTCAGTACAGCGAGAGCGGGACAACTGCAGCTCAGACCGTTAATAGGCGCGTAAAATTGAGCAAAACAGCATTTCGTAATCCCCTGTTTTCTTCTTGAAAACTGGACCACTAAAATTATTTTTATCAAAAATAATTAGAAGACAGATTTAGCTATGCCCCTATGTTTTCTTTTTTTACACGCTTTATATTAGCTTCACCTGTATGTTTGTTTGTATGTATGTTTGTTTGTAACCGACTCCTTAGGGCGCGATTTTGACCCACTTCCCGGTTTCCGATTGAGCTTAAATTTTGCACATATGTGTAAATTGGATGACAATGCAATATTATTGTAACATGGAGCTGATCTGATGATGGAGCTGGATGGTGGCCATAGGAACTATGTAATAAAACAACACAATCCCGTCGAGTTTGGGCTCGTTTGATTCGTCTTGACGAGCACTTTGATCCCAGATGGTAACCAGGGTCTGATGATGGAGCTGGAAGATGGCCAAAGGCACTCCACAATAAAACGACACAACCCCATCGAGTTTGGGCTCGTTTGATTCGTCTTGACGAGCACTTTGATCCCATATGGTAACCAGGGTCTGATGATGGAGCTGGAAGATGGCCAAAGGCACTCCACAATAAAACGACACAACCCCATCGATTTTGGGCTCGTTTGATTCGTCTTGACGAGCACTTTGATCCCATATGGTAACCAGGGTCTGATGATGGAGCTGGAAGATGGCCAAAGGCACTCCACAATAAAACGACACAACCCCATCGATTTTGGAATCGTTTGATTCGTCTTGACGAGCACTTTGATCCCATATGGTAACCAGGGTCTGATGATGGAGCTGGAAGATGGCCAAAGGCACTCCACAATAAAACGAAACAACCCCATCGAGTTTGGGCTCGTTTGATTCGTTTTGACGAGTACTTTGGTCCTAGATGGTAACAAGGGTCTGATGATGGAGCTGGAAGATGGCCAAAGGCACTCCACAATAAAACGAAACAATCCCATCGAGTTTGGGCTCGTTTGATTCGTTTTGACGAGTACTTTGGTCCTAGATGGTAACAAGAGTCTGATGATGGAGCTGGAAGGGGGGTAGGTGGCGGGTTGGGGGGGGAATGGGGTATGGGGTAAGGGGGTCGGGGGTTTAGAGGGTTGGGTGTAAGGGTGTGGCGGTTAGGGTTAGGGTATGGGGGGGGGGTTTACGGGAAATAGGGTGGGGGTGTTGGGGGGTTCGGGGGTAAGTGATTTTGGGGGGTTGTGGGAAATGGGGAGGGGGTAAAAGGCCTAGATGGTAACAAGGGTTTGATGATGGAACTGGAAGGGGGGGCGGTAGGTGGCGGGGTGGGGGGTGTGGGAGAGGTGGGGTGGGGGGGGCAGGTGACGGGTGGGGGGAGTGGAGGTGGGGGGGAGGGGGGGTTTCCGGGGGTATGGGGGTTCGGTGTTAGGGGGGTTGGGTTTAGGTGGTTCAGGGGTTTGTAAAATGAGGAGGGGGTAAGGGGGGTTTAGGGGATAGGGGGTAAGGGTGTGGGGTTTGGGGGGGGTTTGGGGAAATGGGGTGGGGGATGTTGGGGCTTGGGTTTAGGGGGTTTGGGGGTTGTAGGTGAGGGGGTAAAGTTAGAAAGAAAAAAATGCAACTAAAAAATAGAAAATAAATAATAGTTTAAAAAAACTAAAAAACACGCTTTAAAAAATAAAAAATAAATTTTAATAAATTTCAATTCACTATTCTTATAGTGCAGTAAAAAATCTTAATAAGCAATTATTATATTGTTATATCCAGATCAAAATTTGTAAACAATTCTAAATATTGATAAAATAAATAATAATAGTTTAAAATATTTTATTGTAAAAAAAGCGTGGGGTGCTTTTTAAGATGTTATCAAAATGACAATCCTTGACAATTGACACCATGCACCCCACGCTTTTTTTACAATAAAATATTTTAAACTATTATTATTTATTTTATCAATATTTAGAATTGTTTACAAATTTTGATCTGGATATAACAATATAATAATTGCTTATTAAGATTTTTTACTGCACTATAAGAATAGTGAATTGAAATTTATTAAAATTTATTTTTTATTTTTTAAAGCGTGTTTTTTAGTTTTTTTAATTTGTTTATATGAGGGATTCTTTTCTGATGAGTGTCTGAAAATGACGTTGAAATTGGGCAATTTTTTCAGTTTTTGAAAGCTTATATTTCTTATGTTAATTGAAATATGGAAAAAAACGAAACATAGGGGCATAGCTGTTGTAAATACAGATTACACAGTAAAAAAAAATGGCTCTAAAGCCATTATCCAGGGAGGAAACTGGGGATTACGTTTGTATGGAAAAATGGTGCGCATCGTATCCTCTTAAGATTTTTACACGAAAATAGAAAAATAACAATAGGTTTTGGGGATTCCCCATACTTAGAACTGACTCTCAAATTTTTTTTTCAAACCCGTACGTGTGGGGTATCTATGGATAGGTCTTCAAGAAAGATATTGAGGTTTTGTAACACAAAATGCAAAGTAAGCAATAATAGCACAGGCCCTTCACCAATAGATGTCGCTACTAGTACTGCACGGCTAGGCGCGCAACCACAACGCAGCCGCAACTAGTTTCGAGTGACGCTTGCGCCGTCACACGCTAGATGGCGCTGTCTGTAGGTTACTTCATGCTAACGTTTGTTCGTCGAGAAATATTGACCTCAAGATCGAAGCCAAACTTATTTGTATCCAAAGTAGGTACTAGCCAGTGCACGCTAAACGCTCTCACCTCTGCTGAGTCGTTTTAGTGTTACCTAACCTACCTACTAAATACATTGCTGGCTCTAGACTACTTCCACCTCGTTGGGATAGTCTCGACCAGTAGTGTACGCGCATAGTAATAGTAGTAATTGTTAATAAACCCTTATCACTGTACGTCGCCGACTTGTCACTGCTCCGTCCCCCGCGTCCCCGCTACAGTTTCTTATATATTTTTTTTCTAAACTGAATAGTTTGTGCGAGAGACACTTCCAAAGTGGTAAAATGTGTGCCCCCCCTAACTTCTAAAATAAGAGAATGATAAAACTTAAAAAATTTATAATGTATGTATGTTCCACCGAAAATTGGTTTGAACGAGATCTAGTTTGTCTGTCTGTCTATATCAGTAACCAATCTATAATGATCCCACACTGCGCACATTTTTGCTTAGGAGCAGGGGTCTGCTACGACTGGATATTCAGAGATACATATTAATTTGTACGGAACCCTCGGTGCGCGAGTCCTACTCGCACTTGGCCGGTTTTTATATTCACTGTGCGGCCGACCGACACGCTCGCCACACAGTGGTCACCTGGCAGCACACGCAATGAACTGATAGAAACGCTCGCCACGCCGCCGGTCGCGCAAAGTCGTGGCCGGGCCGTTATAGCGACGGTATTAAATTTTAATATTTTTTTTTTTTTAATGAGTCGCCAGAGGGGCCAAAGACGCGAAGTCTTTGCTGTTTTTTACTTTAAGGATTGGAAGGGTGACTTGTGCTCGGGAAAAATCCCTTCGGACGAACTGGGAATGGAGGGCCCAGACAGTGTCCGACTTGCACGGACTAAAAAACCCGGTCACAAGTCCCCTTCTCTATTGGTTATCAAAACAAAAACGTGTGCTTTAAATTTTGAGGAGGGGAGGGTAGGGAGGGGACTTAATCTACCCACAGTGTCCTGCCTCAGCCATTTGCTGGAAGGCCGGGAGAGGAGCATGCATTCTCCCGCTGGGCACTGGGGGTGCTTGGGTCGGTCTTTTATGTTTTTACCCGTTGGTTACTTCCTTGACCGACCCTCGCCCGTTTCTTTACAATTACTTAGTCTTATTGGTTGGGTTGGTGGGATCTCCTGTCATATGCATTTATCTATAACTACGGGCTTCCTTTCTTTTGCCCTGCGATGGAAGGATGGGTCGGAGATCTTTTGGACCCATTGTGTGGCTTTGGATGCCATCTTTTGGGTGGGGCTACCCTTTATGCCTGGTGGTTTTTTGGCATGCTGTGTGCTTTTTTGCGCTTATCTCCTAGCGCTACCCTCTTTTCGTTTCCGCTTCCATCGATAGTTTTTCTGCTATAATAATACGGAGGGACGAGGAGTGCCCCCCGGACGGCTGGACGCCCCAGTGTCTTAAAGGGATCATGCGGAGCTCGGCAGACCCTTACCCCAGCCAATGCTGAAGGGCCAGAGAAGAAACTTTTAGTCTCGATTCTCTGTTTAGGCTTCCGCCGATGCTCCCACGAGGTCCCCGCTGGGACTACCGGGTGCGTCCCCCGTCCGGAGCTCACCTGTCGTATGGGCGGGAGATGCATATGTCAGGAATTCTTAGATCTAATTATATACTAATAATATTATACAGAAACCAATATACAATTTAATAATTAAAAAGGTTTGACAATTTTTATATATACTGAAAACAGTGTCCAAGTCCAAGGAAAGCAAAAGAGAATCAACATTTCCTGCATAGGTGACAAAATGTTCTATATTTAATGAGAAGGATTGAAAGAAAATTTGGATTGAATGTGTGTGTATGTGTGTGTATGCTATTTATTTCTAAGACATGCCACGCGAACCACTCTTTCCAGGAACTCTTTAGTGTGGTCTCTATTCTTGGCCGATCCAAGCAAATCACTCCAGGTCGAGCTATCTTGAGTTACCTTGACTCCGGTTTTTTGCTCTAGCTCGAACCTTTGTGCGTCAAAGCGGGGGCATTCACAGACAATGTGCCAGACGTCCTCGTCTTTAGCCGGGTCACATATACACGAGGGTGTATCTTTGATTTTGAAACGATGTAGATAGGCTGCGAATCCTCCGTGCCCGGTAAAGGCTTGAACCAAGAGGTTTGTGAGTTTGAGTTTCTTTATGATGCTGTTTGCATCTCTCACTTGTGGGAAGAACTTCTTGGTTGTTGCACCGGTCTCGGAGGCTCCGTAACGGATCTGCCATTTTTCGATCGTTTCTAATCTTATCACGTTCGCGGACGGACATGCTATACCATTCGAATTTCGAATACGGTTTGTGACGCAAATGCCAAAGCATTCTTTTATTGGGACTATTTTCTCGACGGGAATGCTAATGAATACGCTTTGCCATAGTGAATACATGTAGCCTTGTATTCACTGTCATATTCTATGCAATCTGGGAACGTTTACTGTCACATTACATGGTTTTCGCACACTAACAAAAACTCATGTGTCTTCGCCTATCCTATCCCCCCTTTTACGCACACAGATGCTCTAGCAGTCGTGGTTGTATGAGAGTTTGTTCAGTCGTCCGGCGTGTGCGCCGCTGAGTAGGCACCCGTGATGTCAGTGAAATTCGCGCGTAAACACTATTTTCAAGGATTGTTTCGATCATCGTAAGTAACATTTATTCCATTATTTAGTTGCGTATTATGTTTTGTTGGAATGTTTGGCATATTTACTAACTGTTTATTGAACTAGCATTAATATTAATAGCTTTAAAGGCCTTAAAATCCACACATAAACTCATATACCTATTTTTGGCAATACAACATTGTAATGATAAATTTAGGTAAATATCGTTTGAGTCATAACAATGTTGGCCCTCAATCTGACTACTTGCACCTTGCACTTGGGTATTGTGGCTTATTGCTGTGTTTTCAATGTTGCGCAGATGCCTCCCAAAAAGAAGTTCAAGGTTGGAGAAACGTCACGCGGCGGGCGTGGCAGAGGACACGTTCTCGCCCGAACCCGACGTGGGGGCACCGCAGAGACGCCGTCGCCGGCTCCGGCACGACCGCCATCACCACCACCGCCGCCCGTTGGACGAAAAGTTCGTCCAACACGAGTTGTCAATGCCCACGAAAGTGAAAAGTTGCTAAAAATGTTCGAGGAGGTGAGTGATGAATCATTGGACAAATCTAGCGTCGAAGAATCCGAAATATCTACTGAAGACCAAGATTATGTGGCTGCCGAAGGTACCGATGAATCTGAGCAAGAACCATTTCACGATGAAGCGGGAGAATATAGTTCTGACGAAAATTATGTACCTAACCATTCTGACGTATCGTCCGATAGTGACAATATTACCTCGGATTCAGACGTTAGTTACAAGCCCGTTAACAAGTCCTCTAATCAGCACATGTATTCATTCTCTCCATCAAAAATTAGAAAAACAGCTTCTTCACCGCGAAGTGAGCCTGTTTTTCTGCTACAAAGTATACTAGCTTCTTCACCGCAAAGGAAAGCGGCAATTTTGCCGCTTGATGAGTCAGCACCTTCGCTGCCACGTGAACCGACGCTTTTACAGACATTCGAGCCAAACTTGTTGCCGCAGAGTGAACCTGTTTTGCCGCCGCCAAGGGCTCCTCCGCCACAAAGGGAAACTGTTTTTTTGCCGCCAAACGAGTCAGTCTCTTCGCCGCAAAGTGAGCCGACGTCTTCACAAACATTCGAGCCAATCTCGCTGCCGCAAAGCGAGTTCGCTTTGCCACCACAATGGGAAGCTGCGCTTTTGCCGCCAAACGAGTCAGTCTCTTCGCCGCAAAGTGAGCCGACGCCTTCACGGACACTTGAACCAATCTCGTCGATGCAATTTGAGCACGTTTTGTCGCCGCCAAGGTCTCCTTTGCTGCAAAGGGAAGCTGCGCTTTTGTCGCCAAACGAGTCAGCACCTTCGCCGCAAAGTGGTCTCGGTCTTACGCCGCCTAATGAATCAACATCTTCGCCGCAAAGTGAGTTGACGCTTTTACAGACATTCGAGCCAAACTTGTTGCCGCAGAGCGAACCTGTTTTGCCGCCGCCAAGGGCTCCTCCGCCACAAAGGGAAGCTGTTTTTTTGCCGCCAAACGAGTCAGTCTCTTCGCCACAAAGTGAGCCGACGTCTTCACAAACATTCGAGCCAATCTCGCTGCCGCAAAGCGAGTTCGCTTTGCCACCACAATGGGAAGCTGCGCTTTTGCCGCCAAACGAGTCAGTCTCTTCGCCGCAAAGTGAGCCGACGCCTTCACGGACATTTGAACCAATCTCGTCGATGCAATTTGAGCACGTTTTGTCGCCGCCAAGGTCTCCTTTGCTGCAAAGGGAAGCTGCGCTTTTGTCGCCAAACGAGTCAGCACCTTCGCCGCAAATTGGTCTCGGTATTACGCTGCCTAACGAGCCAGCTGAATCACCTATCAGAGTTGCTCGGCCAGGTCCACATTCACCCATAAATCAGACTCCTTGGGAAGAAACTACAGAGGATATTGAGAACTTTTTATTCGACATTTTGAACTGTGGGCCTACAGTAGAGTTAAACGATACGTTTTCACCATTAACTGTTCTAGAACAATTATTTTCACCAGACCTATTAAATTATATTGTGACTTGCACCAATGCTTACGGTGCTGCTTTATCCAATGTAAATAGACCACATACCAGAGGCTCTCGTAAGCAATCGTTTAAGCCAACAAACCCCACAGAGATGAAAAAGTTTCTAGCTTTGTGCCTATTACAGGGGCATATTGAAACGCCACATATGAGAAAACTGTTCACGTATACGGACCCCCTTTACTATCATCCTCTATTTCCATATGCTATGTCGGGCAGAAGATTCAACCAGCTACTACGATGTTTGTGTGTTTCAGAGTTGGGCTCTAAAGGCATGGAAAAAATTAGATTCCTTGCTACAAAGGTAATTCAAAAATTTCAAGAAATATTCAGGCCTAACAAACAGCTATCTCTTGATGAATCGTTATTGGCTTTTAGAGGACGATTGTCTTTTCGTACATACATGAAATCCAAAAAAAAGAAATACGGCATCAAGTTTTATGTTTTGACGACTCACGATGGATACATTTTGAATTTTGTAATCTACGAGGGAAAAAATACAACAATTGATGCACAAATGTCAAAACTAGAAAAGTTAGTTATGACTTTGATGAGACCGTATTTGAATAAAGGTCATGAGCTGTACATGGATAATTTCTACAACAGCGTCACATTATCAAAGAAACTATTAGAGCATAATACTCACACTACTGGCACTCTTCGTAAAGATCGCAAACAAAATCCTAAAAACCTTTTTGAAAAAAGGTTGAAAAAGGGAGATCATGTCTGGCAGCGCAAAGGAAAAATATACGTCTCTGTGTGGAAAGACAAACGAGTAGTCTCAATGATTACGACAAATCATCACCCACGATTAGTAACAAGCCGAAACAGATATGGGAAAGAACAGATAAAGCCTATTGAGGTAGTGGAATACAACAAATATATGTCGGGTATCGACAGATCTGATCAAATGCTTGCATATTATTCCACTCCAAAGAAAACGTTGCGCTGGTATAAAAAAGTTTTCTTTCATATCTTTGATATGATGATATCCAATGCTTTCTTTTTGTATAAAAGATATTGTAATCCCAGAGAAACCCTACTAAATTTTAGGGAAACAATTGTACGGTCATATTTGGGGCTAAATAATTCAAATGAAATTAGTAAAATAATTCAGAATTCCTTGAAAAAGAAACACTCGAGCAGGCGGCAGCAAATGACTAACAACGCGGCAGAAGTTATAGACGCGGCACCGCCTGCTGAAGCCGCACAGGGACTCGGTCACTGGCCAGAAATGATACCTATACGTGAAACCACAAAACGTAATAAAGTTTTCCTGAAATGCAGAGTGTGCACAAAAAATAAAATTGTCAAACAGACTAGTTACCGGTGCAAGGGATGCAACGGTCATCCACCCCTTTGTCCAACATGTTTTGAAATATGGCATACTGATCTCAGATTTGCACAGTAGCCTAGAAATGTTTGTCTCATTTTTTTTATTATTGAGTAATTATTATTAATCATATCTTGTAAAAGATTAGTTATTTCGAGACTGATGTGATAAATGGTTCTGTTAATTATGTCTATGAGACAGCGTTAAATACGAGAATTAATTTTAATTGTTTGCCTTACATGATTATAGTTCCTAGATGTGAGGAGTAGAGAGACTTGAGACTGATTACTGTTTGTCTGATGTTATATATCCGAATAAAAGCTACTTAGTGAAACATTTAAGTAATTACTTAATGATTACTGTTTACTTATACATAACATAAAAATGTTTATTTAGAATACTTGCTATTAGATAGCTACTTACTAGGTATAATACATAATTATTACTTTGCGCCTAATGTGTGTATGACAAAACCAAAGAAGCTGTTGTTTTGTGATTTTAAGTTATAGATTGTAAGTATTTTGGGTAATTTACTAAATAAACAAACGTTGATTGACTGCTTATGTTTTTTTTATACAAACTATGTTTAGTACAGCATTAGTATAGCATTCCTTGACACGTATTATGCTCTTTTAAGCCATACAATATGACAAAAAATGCTATAGCAGTCGAAAGCTATAGCATAGTTGTCATATGCAGCATTATTTTAAGACTATGACACGTCTAGGCTGCTATAGCATTCGAATGCTACAGCATACGTGCGACATTTTTATGCACCCAATACATTACATTTGACAGAGATGCTATAACAGGTAACTGCTATAGCATTTGCCGTCACAATTATATTACATATGACCAAGGCCCTTTGACAAAACTGCTATAGCAGTCCAAAGCTATAGCATTCGTAGTCACATAACGTCCTATAAAACCGCGTCACACGGACGCAGCTGGTATGACATTCGATATATATAGCATTCACTGTCATATACAATGTTACTCGATAGCACTATTATGACTAAACTGCTATAACAGTTCCAAATATTCCATACAAATATTTAGTGTCAAACAGGTGTGACTTACTGTCCGCGAACGTGTTATCGACCTTTTGACGTAAGATATCGGCACCCTGTCGTAATTCGGAGCGGTCTTTTTTCTAATTGCTGCTTGCTTTGCCAGTTCATCTGCCCTCTCGTTTCCTGGCGTTCCAATATGAGCTCGCAGCCAAAAGAATTTTATGTCCACTCCTGTTTCCCTCGCTTGTGTAGTTTGGGTCTTTATCGCTTGGACCAGTGGGTGCGTCGTGTGTGGCGTTTTGAGTGCCTCCAGCGAGGACTTGGAGTCACTGAGAATATTGACGCTTTGCACTCCGTGTTTCATTGCAATCTGCACTGCTCTGAACAGCGCGTACAGTTCGGTTTGATACACAGTGGTGTATGGTGCTAATTTGAAGGTCGAGTGGCGGATTTCTTTCCCACCCTCCCACCATGCGAGTGCCGCGCCCGTCTTTCCCTCAATTTTACTACCATCGGTGTAAATTTGTGGGCCTCCTAGACTGTACCTATCCACTATGTCCTGGTTGTATTCCTCCAGGCTAACATAGTCGATAGACACGGTCTTTGACGGATGTGGTCTCGCCAGAGCGTCTGTCCTATTCTCAATTTCCCTCCCTGGTGGTAGGTGATCCTCGCTGAAGTCTCTCTTCACCTCGTAGAGTCTTGCCGCCTCGTGAATGCGCAGGTCCAGTGGGAGAGTTCCCGATAGGACCAGCGCCGATGTCAGAGAGACCGTCCTGTACGCCTTGCATATCTTCTGGGCGAAACCACGCTGTATTGAGTCGAGCTGATTCCGCACCATCAACTTACTTGCTGCTTTGTGCCAGGCACTAGCAGCGTAAAGGACGATCGGCTCTATCACCGCCACGTAGATGGTCTTTAGGATCTCGCTGTTGAGCCCCCATGACACCTTTGCCACACATGCAAGCTGCCTGTAAATATTGGTAGCTTTTTGGCACGTTTTCGCCACGTGTGCATTGAAAGTTAATTTATGGTCAATGGTAAGTCCCAGCAGTTTGATCTCATTGACAAGCTCCACTTCGGTTCCGGCCATTACGACGCGAATCGGGTCCCATTTTAATTTTCTGGTGATGATCATAGCCGCTGTTTTTTGTGGTGCAAATTTAAGTTTGTTGTTAGAGCCCCATTAGACAACTTGTTGGAGTGTCCGGTCCGCTCTTGCTTTTATTTCCCCTGAAGTTTTGCCGGAAAAGACTAAGGTGACGTCGTCAGCAAAAGCCTGGCAATGAGCATCCGTGTCGTTGAGTTGCTGTAGGAGGTCATCTAGAATAATATTCCAGAATATTGGACCTCCTATAGAACCTTAGACACATCCCTATGTCGTCGGCCTTTCGCTGACCTCGCCCGCGTAGTGTACCTTGATCACACGATCCTCAAGGTATGAGCATACCGTGCGATAAAGGTTTTTTGGGCAACCTTTTTTCGCCAGTTGAGTTTTAAGTTTTGGCCACCAGGCGTTGTCGAAGGCACCCTCTATGTCTAGTGAGACAAGTAGTACGATGCGTTTCCTCGTTTCTACCTCAGTTCTTATGTATCTCAAGAGATCATAGAGGGCGTCCTCCGTCGACTTTTGGGGCATAAACCCATACTGACGTTTGTTCAGGGTTGGGAGGATGTGCCACTTGATCCTGTTTACGAGCATTTTTTCCAGGATCTTCCCCATCACCGACAAAAGGCCAATCGGTCGGTGTGATTTGGGTTGCGTATAGTCCTCCTTTCCGGGTTTCCGCAGTATGCATACATGTGCTGACTTCCAGGCTTTGGGGAAATGGGCTAGCTTAAGGCAGGTGTTAGCTAGGCACAGGAACACTTCCCTGCTGCACTGAATGGCCGCCGCACATATGTCTGCGGTGAGCCCGTCCGCCCCAGGCGCCTTTTTCGGGTTCATACTCTTGACGACCGCTTCCAGTTCCACTTGTGTGAATGGAGGATCTTCGTCTGTGAGGTTCAGCTCCACTATTGAAGCGTCTCCCTCCGTATCTTCCCTGGTGCGCCTGTGATGGTCGGACTCACCTTCCTGGCGGTCGTCCGGATAAAAGCATTGAGCTAGTCTTTGAGCCGACTGTTTTGGTGTTAAGGTTTGCCCCTGTTCGTCCCTGAGCAGCGTGTCTTCCTGACGTCTAGCTGTTTTCCGGATTACACGGTAGATTCCGTCCCACATTGTCTCCCTGTCCTGCGTGGAACAGAATTCCTTCCAGCTAGTCGTCTGAGCCTCCGCCGCTTTGGTCGCATAGTCTTCCTTTGCCTGTTGGTGTTGGTCGACCACGAACTGCCTTCTGTTTGGGGCTGCGTTTTTTATTATCCTTTTGCGTCTTAACACCTCTTTTTGGAGTCGGCCCAATTCTTCGGACCACCACGGCGGTTTCTGTTTTGCTTTCTGAGCTCCGGACCTTGGAATGCTTTCCTCGCATGCTTTTGAGACTGCACTGATGTAGGTGTTTACCAACTTTTCCATCTCTGCTGCGTCTCTCACGTTACTTATGGAGTATTCCGTGAGGTCTTTCTCTAGGAGCTCTTCCGACAAAACACGGCTGAATTTGGTCCAATCAGCCTTTTTGGTGTTGTAAACCCTGGTTGTTTGTTTGGGTACTGGCTTTGGGCGAGTCTGGCTGTACACTGCAAAACTTATGGTGTTGTGGTCCGATGTAGTTACATCTCTGTCTACCTTCCAATCTTGGATTCTTGACAAAATGTTTTCGCTACATGCCGTTACATCCACTATGCTTGAGTAAAGCTTTCCTCCCCGATACGTCTCAAAAGTGGGCGTGTTCCCGACATTCAAGACGTGCAGATCCACCTCATTGAGGAAGCTGTTGTACGCTACCCCTCTGTGGTCCTCCGATCTGCTACCCCACCAGTAACTCCAGGCATTTACGTCTCCTCCAACTATGTAGCTGTCTGCACCCAATCCAAGCATTATCTCCTTTGTTTTGGCAATGTATTCTTCTATGTCTTGGTCTGGCTCGAAATAAACCGAGATTACTCCAATTGACAAATTGCCAAACTTCAGGAGAGCCGCCGCGATGTTCTCCGTCACCAGTTGTGGGTCGTGTTGGACTTGGACCCGGTCGCCTGAGGCTACTATTGCCGATTTAACGGGCTTCATGCGGTTGAGTGTGCACTGTACCACTTTGAAGCCCGGCTGTGCCGCCATCTCCCCTCTCCCGCCCACGTACGGCTCCTGTAGCAGTGCTACTTCGCAGTTATCCTTCTGCATGGCTTGGTGAATTTCTACTGTCACCAGTCTCGCCCTTTGCAGATTGGCTTGCAGGAACCGTATCTCATGACGTGAGGCCAGAGCGGGAGGGGTCGGCTTTGATGTTTGTGCCGGCACCACCGTATCAGCAAAAATAGGCTACTTTGGACCTTGCTATAGTGTCCCACTTTTTACGTTCCCTACACTCGGGGCTGAACGCCTCGTGCTGTGCCTCAGTGTGGTTTCTGCCTGCCCTGGTGCAGTTTATGCACGTAGATTTTTCCTCCGGACAATTCCCTGGTCCGTGGCAGTTCAGGCAGAACCGACAATTGGTGCCCGCTTCCTTGCACAATGCTCTCGTGTGGCCGTAGGCCAGGCACTTGGTGCACTGTACTAGGGGCGACTGATCCTCCACCCTCTGCCTCTGGAAGCCTATGTAGACCTTCTCGGCCTCCACAAACCTCTTCCAGACAACGGGCGGAAGCTCAAACACCGGGTGACAGCACAAGGGGTTTCTCGCTTTTTTGCGGTATTTCAGCTTCAGTTCAGAGGGCTCGATTTTTAGGCCCCCAAGAAGATGGTGATTCTGCGAAAGCAACATCTGCGCTAAGTCCTCGTCCTTGTGATAGCTGAGGACATCTCTTATGCAGATCAGAGGTTTTTTCATCTGCGGATATTCCGCGTTAAGTTTTCCCTCTGCTGCTTTTTTCAAGAGCTCGAGATCCTGCTTGCTAGCACAGTTTACCACCACCTTCTGGTTTTTGGCTTTTCTTACCCTCTCGAACCTTACTCCTGTGCTCTGAACGTCCAGAACTCTACCCAGTTCCTGTAGGACACCTTCGCTGGTCTTGTTGGGGTCCTTTGACGACATGATGACAGTATGCGTGTTGTCATGATGAGGGGCTCTTTTTGGCGTTTTAAGTTTTTGGGCGTACGTTTCCGGCCCGTGCTGTTTTTGTTGCACGACTTCTCTGTTGACCTCATCGATCGAGTTTTTCAACTCAGCCAATGCCAACTCTGTGTGCAGAGTCGATGTCGGGGCTGAGGCTTTCCTCCTTTCCATACGGACCTCTTCTGTTAGGGTCCTTACGTCCGAACTCATAGCCTCTAGCCTTTCCCTGAACTCGGCCACACTCTGTTCTGGATTCGGTCTCGTGGGCTCCGTGTCGTACCGGCTTTTTAACTCCTCTGTGGTGCTGGTTAGGAGGTCAATTTTTTGGGTCAAAGTTTTTATGGCATCAGTCAGCCCTGTGTCTTGGGGTGTTATTTCAGACGTCTCTTTGACCGCCGGCAAGAGGCCCTCAATAGTTAGAGGGATCTTCGCCGTCACGTTGGCCAGCTTATCCAAGGTCTTTCTTATCTCGTCCAATTGGTTCGAGACCCTGGTGACCTGGACATGCAACTGTAGGACGTCCTCTTCCACCCTCCTGACCTGGGCGCTGTCCTGGGAATCCGTTCTTTGGCCCAACTTGTTAACCACAGTTTTGACCTCCTCGATTGAGGTTCTAATTTCCCCTATGGTGTGGAATGGGGTTGCCGTTTCTTAGCCGAGCCAGTTACGTGCATTGTCTGTTTGTCTGGAGGTCCTTTCAGAGACCTCCATGAGTTGTTCCAGGCCTGATACCACCTTTACCCTTACCTCCGCCATTTCCCTCGCATGCAGCCTCTCCAGTCGGACTATCTCTTGCGCGTTCCTAGCTCTTTCACGCTCGAGATTATATTTGTGTCTCGACCGTGAGTCCGACAGCGACAGAGCAGTCTCATACAGGGCCTGCAAGCAGTCCAAGCACTTAACCTTGCACTCCTTTTTCATGTTGCCAGCCAGTTCTAGGGCGGTTTTCCCCTCCTGGAGCATCGTGTTGGCCAGTTTTGTCGCCTGGTCCATCTCCACTCCTGGCCCTTTGCGGTTTGATCCCATGAGGAAGCTCGTTCTGGACGAGGATGCTCTGGGGGGCGTGGAGAGGTCCGAGACATCTGACATGTCTCCCTCGTCAGTCCCCGGGCTGGTTTGGCAACCGTGCGCTCCCACGAGGGACTCAAGCTTCTCCATGTCCGCGACTGTGTCCGGGTCCTAGGGGGGGGTGGTTATTGTTGGGTCCTTCTCCACTGTTGCTCCAGTTTCCTTGTGAAGAACCGTTTCCCTGAGGGATTTACCGACTTTTGGCTTGCGTGCCGGCCCTGCCTGAGACCTGCATGGAGCCGACTTGGGTTTGGTTGGGTTGGTTTAGGGTGGCATTTTTTTTTTTTTTTATATAAATTTAAGTTTTCACAGAAAGACCAGACTAAATTGTTCCCAGAAGACCCCTGATACCCTTGAAACTGTATGAAGGAAGGGATCTTTATGCTGGTTCAAGCTGGTGGTGTTGTGTGTGTGTGTGTGTGTGGGCGGGTGTGTCGAGTGGGAGAAAGGCAAGATGTAGTCTTGTGCAACACAATGACTCTCTATTTGTCAATTTTAGGGTGCGAGAGGAGGATGTTGTGTACAGTGTTAAAAGTGATTTTGAGTGTGCTTTTAGTCAGTTTGTTATGGTATGGGGGAGAAGGAAAATGTTTTCTAACTACCCAGAGAGCTTAGAGGATGTTTTGGGGTTAATTTTAGAAAAACCAGTCAAGGAAGTACGCGGCTTGGCCTCTGACTCCGCGGAATTTGTATGTAGAGAGGGGTCCTCCTAACTGGTTGCTCTTACCGGCCAACTGTCAAAGTCGAATTTTGAATGTGACAGATCCGGCGTTACGTTACGTTTTTTATTGCGTTATTATTTTGTGTTGGGATAGGGAAAGGGGTGTTTTAAGGGTACAAATTGATGGGGAATTTAATGAGGAATCTACTGAAACTAATTTTGCGGAGAACTTTCCCAAAACTTAGACACTATTTGCAATGACCTAATTAACACGTTAAAAGAAAAATTTATAATAAAATATTCCTGTGGGCTGCTCTGCGCACTCAGAGAGGGATGAAATTTCTCCAGGATACGCAGTGAGTCGCTGCAACGTTCCACAAGAGAGATAAAAGATATAAAATGACGGGAAAGAGGTAAAATTAGTCGATGAGGTGCCACCTTACAAAATGTGCGCCGTTCCGGGGGTTGGAATTTAGGCGATAACTCGGCGAGTTTAGGTGATAAAAATACGGGGTTTGTGTCCACTTACTGTGTGAAAGATTCTCCGGCGCCTGGTGATGAAAAAACAATGTGTTATAGATCGTTCCTGGCCGCCAGAATCGTGCAAACTTGACGCAATTTTCAACCACACAAAAAGTGACACCAAGGGTCAGGGATGATCCGATCTTCTTTTTTTTCTTTTTTTTTTCACCCAGTTGTTACCCGTAACGAGCCGGTTACGATGACACCTCACACGACCAATTCACACAGATATTTTAATTTTTGTAGATTTTTCACCCGCGGAGCGTTCGATTAACGTGACGCTAGCGCAGGAGGCTGATTTGCGAAATTTTAATATTGTATTGTAGTGTCACTACCAGGCTCATAGAAAAATTAATGAAAAGAATGGTAATACCGAGTAATAGCCCGTGCTGCTCGGTATTACCAATTAAATTTAAACTTTCATTCCATTACATGGAAAAATCACCCACCCTTTCACCAAATTTTTACTGTAGTTTTTGTTTTGAAGCGGTATTACGGTTCCTTAAAATAGCCTCATCCAAAAGCTACTTATAAAAGACTAACGAATTACGTAAGGGGTTAAAAATAAATGAATAAAACAACTGAAATACTATGCCCAGAAATAAAATTAACTATTTACTATCAAAAAAAATTTTAATAGCAATTTGAAGTCGTCGTGTGTTACGAAAATATGGCCACCTTGTTAATTAGCAATAAACTCTGCAGTGAGATTTCTTTTCAAAATATAAAAAGTAGTTTGTAAAAGGTGACCATTTCCTTAATTTGTGACTGCTAGTTATTAATCTTCCGTAGAGGTCGACGACGAGGACGAGCTCGAGGTGGAGGAGGACGAGGAGGAGGAAGAAGAAGACGACGGAGTAGTAGTTGATGTTGATTCAGTAGTTGACGAGGGAGGTGTAGTCGTGGGAGGTGTAGTCGTGGGAGGTGTAGTCGTGGGAGTTGTAGTCGTGGGAGGTGTAGTCGTGGGAGGTGTAGTAGTAGGAGGGAGCAGAGGACCGCCGCAGTACTGGTAGCTAGTCACATCCACGCCTTCAAAGCATCTTACTTCTTCGGAATCCCAATTACAATGGATCGTCACATTAGATAGAGGGTTATTGAGATCGTCAGCCACCAAATCCACTGGCACGCCTCCGCCAGAGTTGGACACGATCAACTCCGTGCCTGACAGTGCCAAACCCTGGCGTCCGCAGTTCTATAACACATGAAAAAAATAAGAAAACCTGTATCAAAAGCGTCAGATCGACACTACAGAAGACCAAAAGACTGGGTGCTATTTCTCTCAACGAATTGCCATCATTCGACAAAAAAATGCTGCCAGCCTATTGGACACCATGCCACAGAGGCTTTTATAGATTTTAAGTAAGCACATAGTAAATTTATTATTGTAACTTAATTAATTGTTCACAATACCAACTAATTTCAGCATTAATTTAGACAAGCTGAACTCTATCTCAAATATTACTAAACAGTTTTGGGACGGGCATTCTAGCATCTTATATATTTAAATCATCAACAAAAACCTATTCTGAATAATAATAGAAATTATTTTAGAATACTCTTCGGTAGGTACCATCCAAAGAATCTTCATTTAGTACCGAACCAATCGGATAGGTACCATACTAGGTAAGTTAGATTGGGTAGCTTCATTTGATTAGGTTTACCCTTATCTATACCTAAAGGGCAAACTGTCAAAAAATAGGAGCTCCGCTGTGTGTAAGTTAAAGACAAAGTGAGCAAATTGGGAAATGAACAGATGTGGTATTATGTACAGTCAAGAAAACTGAATCGTGTACCAGGGAAGCCTTTTCACAACCAATTTCACGATGATTTCTTTTTCAGATGTATGGAATGTCAACATGACATTTGCAATGAAAAGGGTCACCCTGGTACGTTATTCAGTTTCTTCGACTGTACGAAAATACCCAGAATCTAAGTAACTAAAAATAATTATAGTTTCTATCGACATTCATTTCTCAACATTTCTGTTTTTTGTTTTGACGTCGACGCAATTTGTATTGTAATTTTTATCATGATATAAACCAATCTAATCTATTCTATCCGGGAAATTTGCATAGTTTCCGCGGGATAGCGATAAATGAATTCAAGCAGACGGAGTCGCAAGCAACAACTAGTCTATTATAATATATTTCTTACGTCTGGGAAGCTGATAATGACGTCAGGTCCAGCTATATGTAATGGTGGAAGAGTGATTATATTCGATCCTTTTACGTTACCTAAAAAGAAAAAGAAAACATTTTAGTACTCTGACGAACTTGAAAAGCTATTTATGTACTATCTTTTCTGGTACGGCCCCACATATCGCGATAGAATTAATGTAATAAAACTTTATCTTCGGCCTACGACAAAATCCTTTCTCTTATGGCCAGGTTCCTTTGGGTTCCACAATATTAGCTCATCCTCGTGATTGACTATTCGAACTCTAAAATTTTCCCGTTACTCCAATCCATATTGAATTTTGTAAACGTTGCAATTGCGTTGAATTGCGCGAAGTTCATCGCGGTAAATTCTTTGGTGTGTGCGACTTTTACCAACAGTGAAGCGAAGCGCCGAAATATTCGCTATTAGTCGGCGACATTATTGGAATAAAGCTAATAATCGCACTGTCGCAATATATATGACCGAATCATTCCACTTATCACTGCAATAGGATACGCATTATAATACTGTCAAACAATCTTTCGGGATTTTAAATTATCGGTCTTTCAAACATTCGGCGTTTTAATATTCATACGCCCTGTTCATAAATCTAATGAAATTCTATAGATGCGTACATGCCACCCATGTCATAATAGTCACAAAGACAGCCTTTGCGGGTCAGAGAATAGGTAATTAGTTCAAGAACACAGGGGTTTCCTCCACAACAGAGAGAACAGAAAGAAAATCATCAATTGCATCCTGTTATTCCTTATCAGGAACTTAAATTTTATACAGAGATAAAAAGATAGCAGATAGATTCTAAAGATTTCCTGGTGTGACAGAGTAACGAATGTGGCAGTATTGCAAAGAATGGGCAAGCACCTTGAGCTTCTAAAGACCATCGTGCAAAGAAAATTGTGTTACTTTGGGCATGTGATGAGAAACGCCAAGTACAGAGTTCTCCAGCTTATTATCCAGGTGAAGATTGCCGGAAAGACAAGCACGGGCAGGAGAAGACACTCGGGGCTGAAGAATTTACGAGACTGGTTCAACTGCAGTACCACTTCCTTGTTTAGAGCAGCGGCTTCCAAAATCAGAATCGTCATGATGTTGTCCAACCTCCGATAGGAGAGGAATGGGAAGAAGAAAAAGATAGCATAATACCTATAAACAAATGGACTTTCGGACGGATTCTCGTGCACAAGATAACAGGTAGTGTTCCTTAAGCATAGATCTAAAGATAGCCAAAGATTTAGCTCACCTTAGGTCTAATGGCTGGGAGTTTCACATTAGAGAGTAAAAACACATGGCATTTAGAGTTGGATATCACGAAAGATAAATGAAGAAATATAAAAAAGACTTGCCGAGGCTGTGTGATGCATCCTCAGAGTTCCTGCGTGAAGATTTGGGGTGTGGATGTTTGAGGTGGTGGGCCCTCCGTGCGGCGCAACCAACTTGTAACAGCGCTGCGCAGGCGACCAAGAGAAGCAGACCAGTACACGACGCCATGTCCAAGAATGACTGCACTCTGATCCCAAATATGTTATATACCGCAACACTATTATACAGTGGGCAAAGCAAAACAAATTTGTTAAGTAAAACGAATTATATCGCATCATTTACTTTATTAGGCAATTTGTAATTTCATGCACTTTTATGGCACGTCTAATTTGTCTAAATCACGTCCTCTGGATAATTTAACTGGTAAGCTAAAGCATGACAGATTTTTGTCTGAGATGCAGTGTTTCGACACATGAGAATGATATCAGTATGGTGTCCTATACCTATAAATGCCATTGGCCCCTTACAGCATCACGTCGTATGCTGCGTGCGTCACAATGCTTGCAATAGAAATGTACTGTTGTGGTCTCTTTCACACTTCGATATTGGATTTATGTGTTCGATTCAGGGTGACTATCTTCCATGAAGACGGGAGTGGATGAAGGGAGTATGTCGCATTTTTTTTTCATTTTCGGTTTTATGCCATAAATGAAGGTTCTAAGTCATAATGCAACACCAAACGCTATCAGTTCTCATGTTTTTAAACTATAACAGCTTTAAACCCAGTGTACGAAGGACCTATGTACTATCGCCCCAAGCGCCAGATAACCACCTTAAAGGCCCAGTTTGCGTGCAGTGGCTAGACATCTGTCCATAACAATCCATAGCAATAAACATCAACGGCTGCAAGCAAATTTGTTTTGAAAATGGGTATCTGGCGCTTGGGGCGATAGTACAAGAATAAGTTACGTTCTTCGTGAATGAACATGCTAAGGGCACATGACTCTAGAAGTGGTTACCAGTTTGCGAGTGAA
The DNA here is from genome assembly GCA_947859365.1 of Archips crataeganus. Lineage (NCBI taxonomy): Eukaryota > Metazoa > Arthropoda > Insecta > Lepidoptera > Tortricidae > Archips > Archips crataeganus. Next base: position 16,739,058 of record OX402062.1, on the reverse strand, counting down.
TGTAACAGAAGAAAGTGTCATGTACGCACTTAGCTCCTTCATCCATGTTATGAGACTTATGAGACAAACTTTTATTTTCTCTTATTCTGACATATCCGATATCCCAAAAAAAAAGAAAACATTATTCTAAGCAGGTAAATTCTACTGAATCAATAAATTTTGTTACAATAAACACTTTTATTTATTTAACTTCTTTTCTTCTCAAATCAAAACCTTACTGAATCTTTTCACATTAACAAATTATGCAGTAAAATTAACTCTTTTGCATACGCTTTATGGAAACTAACAAAGGTTAGCACTAAAGAAACAGCCATGCAGGCCTATCATGATTATACACCGTGAAATTTTAGTGGTTGTTTTCCCGAAACGAGGTGATTTAGTATCGATTGTACAATCGATTTATAATTACTATTTTGACTAGAGTCAAAAATCCAATTGTGAAAAACGAAAGTCGAAAATGACCGCAAACCAATAGTAACGCTTCGTTGGTACAAGTAGCGTACGATCGTACGATAGGTTAGGTACCAACGAAGCGTTACTATTGGTTTGTGGTCATTTTCGACATTCGTTTTTCACAATTGGATTTTTGACTCTAGTCAAAATAGTAATTATAAATCGATTGTACAATCGATACTAAATCACCTCGTTTCGGGAAAACAACTACTAAAATTCCACGGTGTATTTGTTCTCTGCTCAGATATGGAATTCTACTTTGGGGAAATTCAAGTCATGTGAAGAGAGTACTGATAGGGCAATAGCAGTGCATAAGAACTATAGGTATGTGGTGTGGACGTCCTGACAAGCAACACCACAAGCCATTGTTTAGAGACTTAAAACTATTAACGGTGCCTTGCAGGTACATTTATTAAGTGTGTTTATTTGTGAAACTTCATCCGGAATTGTTCAGTAAAAGAAAGGACTTCTGTAATTTTAAAGTGAGGTACCCTAACCGACTTGTTATTCCGGCTAAAAAGAAAAAATGTATAGCAAAAATGCATATTGTATGTCACTTAGTATATATAATTGTTTGCACGATGACTTTAAGGAATTGCCGCTTGAGTTATTTAAACATAGGTAGATTGAGAAAGTGGTTGATAGAGGAATGTTTTTTACTGCGTCAATGATTATTTTGATTACTATAAATCTTGAAATTGTATTTGGGTTCAAGCGGTGGAAAATTTATTAATTTGTTTTTGTTTTATTACTTTGTTAAATTAATGTGTATTATGTAATGGATTGTTAGTTTTGTAATAGCTATTTATGCAACTGTATCGTAATAATAGGGGTCCTTAAAACACGAATGTGGTTTCATGAAACGAGGCGTAGCCGAGTTTCATAAAGGGTCACATGAGTGTTTTAAGGCCTAATTACGTACAGTTGCATACAATATTTTATCTTCTCTCACACATTTTTCCAAAAACGAAGTAGCCTTTTTGCATTTTGCATGCCATAAAATCTTGATAGCATTCATCGTATAAGTTTCTGAACTTTGCTAGTAGTAATAAATTATGAGTAATTTCCTTCGCCGCATCTAAAATATCGGGCGGAGTCAAATTTTCTTCGCATTCACTGATATCAGATATTTTTAAGCAAGAACAAAATTTTCCCACGAAAATTCGTACAACAAAACGACACGTATGAATGGCATTGCGCTAAAACCCAGTACATCACCGCGCATGTGCGCGTATGCGCTAAAGCGGGCGCTGCCACAGACAAGTGAAAATTGGAATCTAAACTTGGTGATATAAACTTTTTGGATTTGCCCTGTATCGTAATGGTAAAAAAATTGTATTATAACATTATTTCGTTAGAAGAAAGGTGTTATAATATTTTTTTTTTTTAATATTTCGGTATTGTGTTTAAAAAGTATGTCAATATAAACTCTTTTTGAATTTTATAATTCGTATTTTACGATATGAGAGTAGATAAATTGCAATTATGTTGTACGATTCCAGTGTGTATTTATTATTTTAGCATGCCAGCTGCTGGTAAAATGTGTGATCCTAGAATATTATAAACCATCTATTGTACAACGTTTTATGCAAAATATTTTTTTTTTTATTATTTGCAAAACAGCTTAAAGGAGAAAAAAGGGTTTATGTACTTTTTATATAAATAATGTTTTTTAAACGCATTGATTAAAAAAATCAATCTATTCAATTTAAAACAAAATTACAACGTAAAAACCTTTAATTGCGATTTAAGTACTCGAAATAATGTTTTTGTGATATACACCCTTTATCCACTCACATCTTCGTCAGTGTCTCGTGACATTATTTCGCCAGTTATGTTTCAGTTTCAGTTTATTTAATCAAAAACAATTTACATTGTGTATGAAATAAGTGCCTAACTTGCAGTTTAGTATTGCAGGTAAGTACTAATCTAATTTAAAGGTCTGTACTCGGGTTCCTATAGTAAATTTGCCTTCAGTGAAAAATATTTATGCTGAGTATCAACATCTTAATAGCGACAATTCTCTCCTATTCTACAGCGATTAATTTGTATCACGTCAGGATAAGGTGTTATAATCAGGTATAAAATTAAAATATATTACTAGGCATTAGCAACAGTGCAGTGATCGATTTACATCAGCTACCATAGATTTCGTTAAACGGTTTAAAATAGTTTTATACATTAACGCGGCACAGGTCATCATCGTGTGAAATCACAAATTATTTATTAAAATAAATTATCGACAGCATAATTTCGTCTAACTTAACTTCCTTCGATTTGCTTCTGCTGCCAACTATGATGTTTTTGGATATAAAATGCTTCAACATTTTCAGTCCATCATCATTCTCTGCAATGGCATCGTTCACTATACTTCTCTTGGTCGCTTGCGCAGCGCTTTTGCAAGTTGATTGCAAAGCGCGCAATCATGGCCACGGCAGAATTCGGCATCCCAACCTCAGAAACAGCAACGATGCATCAATTGCCCTCGGTAAGTTTATAACTCAAGCAAGCTGTCTGTGTGTGCTGTTGTAGGGTAATTATTAGGAGCTTAAAAGAAACACTGCAGTAGCCTTGTTGTCACCTCCAGCTTCTGTTAGAGCTACAATTTAATCTCTTCATCCTTTGAGGATCCCGTCGGGCTCGCACTTCTCAATTTTGCATTTCATATGCGAGAGAACCATGCTCAGAGTTTTTTTGAGCAATAGAATCGGCTATACAAAGAATTATAGCTACCGACACAGCTTAAAGTGGGGTGAAACCTCTTCACGGTCAATGGGTCAATGATTTCTTTGGCGGATGTAGGGAATGTCAACATGAAATTTGCAACAAAAAGGTTCCATCCTGGTACACAATTCAGTTTCCTCGACTGCACGTTGAAGTGACAAACGCGAATAAGTTTTTTATTTTAGTAAAATCAACGACATGCTTCCACAAAATCCTTATAGTTTCAGATTTCCCCACACTAATCAATCTAACGGGACCATTTTTATATAAATACATAACCTTACCTTACCTTTTGTAAACCTTTACTTTCCTTGTATAAATGCATTCATTCAATCTTATCATTATTTAGGCAAGCAGTTCCAAAGTTATGAAATTTCTCTATGAAAGATTTTTAAAAATTACAAATTAGCAAACAACAAAATCATGTTCAGAGTTCACAAGAATAGTGCTAGGTTAGTTATTTCAACAGCCCAAATTTTATCTGAAGTACACCGTAACTGTCAGATTTAGAGTATATTTCATTTCATTTCATCGATCCCTCAGGTTCTTTCCAGCCAAAAATGTACTATAATACAAAGCTCAATTTGGATTAGTTAAGGAGTTCATGCCAAAAAAGTATTTTTCACGACACTGCTCGAAAATGTGGCCATAGATAACCTAAATCCAGTACTCAAAACTGCCTATATATGTACATTTAACAGCTGACTCATTTATGGCGCACAAACACGACAACAAAGTTACACTAATCGAAAACAGGACGTATCAGTATATGTATTTCATTATACGATACGACTTTTTGAAAGATAATTTCTGAATTTCATTCCTGGCGTGCTGAAACGACATTATTGGACCAATCAACAGTAATCGTCTGCTGCATGCGATGGATGGATGGATGAATGGATGGACGGACGGACGGACGGACGGACGGACGGACGGACGGACGGACGGACGGACGGACGGACGGACGGACAGACGGACTGGATGGACGGATGGACGGGATGGACGGGATGGACAGAATGGACGGATGGACAGATGGACGGGATGGTTAGGATGGACGGATGGACGGATGGACGGATGGACGGGATGGACGGAATGGACGGATGGACGGGATGGATGGACGGATGGACGGATGGACGGAATGGACGGGATGGACGGGTTGGACGGGATAGACGGGTTGGACGGGATGGACGGGATGGACGGGATGGACGGGATGGACAGGATGGACGGGATGGACGGGACGGATGGACGGGATGGACGGAATGGACGGGATGGCCGGAATGGACGGGATGGACGGGATGGACGGGTTGGACGGGATGGACAGAATGGACGGATGGGCAGATGGACGGGATGGACGGATGGACGGGATGGACGGGATGGACGGAATGGACGGATGGACGGGATGGATGGACGGAATGGACGGGATGGACGGGATGGACAGAATGGACGGATGAGCAGATGGACGGGATGGACAGGATGGACGGGATGGACGGGATGGACGGATGGACGGGATGGACGGATGGACGGGATGGATGGACGGATGGACGGATGGACGGAATGGACGGGATGGACGGGTTGGACGGGATAGACGGGTTGGACGGGATGGACGGGATGGACGGGATGGACGAGATGGACGGGATGGACAGGATGGACGGGATGGACGGGACGGATGGACGGGATGGACGGAATGGACGGGATGGCCGGAATGGACGGGATGGACGGGATGGACAGGTTGGACGGGATGGACAGAATGGACGGATGGGCAGATGGACGGGATGGACGGATGGACGGGATGGACGGGAAAGACGGAATGGACGGATGGACGGGATGGATGGACGGAATGGACGGGATGGACGGGATGGACGGGATGGACGGGATGGACAGAATGGACGGATGGGCAGATGGACGGGATGGACAGGATGGACGGGATGGACGGGACGGATGGACGGATGGACGGGATGGACGGGATGGACGGGATGGACGGGATGGACGGGATGGATGGATGTATGATTATGATGATGATGATGATAATGATTTCCTCGCATTAGTCGTGAAAAGCACAATGTTTAGTCTCGGCCAAAAGTGCAATAGATGGACACGTACTTTCGAGGGCCTCCGCTACGCGTCGGCCCTCAAACAAACTCGTCCATCTATTGCTTACTTTCCAGCCTCTACAACAATGTACTATTTGTAACAGATAATAGCGGTATAAAAATTATAATCGTTTGCTTGCCAGCTCGAAATGCTTTGCTCGTACATTTTTATTGTAAAGGAAAAAGAAAAGTAAAAAATCCACTTGACAAAGTTAATGGATATAAAAAAAAATATGTTGTATATTTCTTTTTCAGGCACGGTAGGAGGACCCGACGCCAGGAATTTGCCCGTACTTGTCATCAATGGACCTGACATAATTATTGGCTTCCCAGATGTAAGTTTTTTTTTCATTTTATATAGATAATATGATTTAAATTTATTTGTGAAGGCCTAGATGATTTTTTAAAATTTTGTGTTATTCAAAATGGCTTTGTTTCGTGATTACAGTTCTGTGCACCGGATAATGCGACTCTGGCGGGAACTTTAGTTGTCGTGTCTAACAATGACAAAGGTGGTCACAAAGTAAAATTGACAGCCGATAATGAAGATGACCCTCAATCGGATCTGAATATAGCATGTGATTATGAAGATGATGGCTCACGATGCGGTGATGGCTTCAGCGTGACAATCTACCAGTTCTGCTAACGTATTTATAATTTATAAATGATTACAAGTTAAGTATGAAGTATCTTTTTCTATTTATTTTTTCAACTTCATTTTTTATTACTTTTACAGTCATCCCGTGAAACCATATATTTCAAACTAAATACAAACTGAAATATAGATGCACAGAAAAAACCCCAGAAAAAAGACCAATGCTGGGAATCGAACCCAGGTCCTCAGCGTTCCGTGCTGCGTGCTTACCCCTACACCATCACTGGTCTAGAAGTTAGCGACGAATTTTTCCCATACATCGTACACTTCAGTCTGTTATAATCACATTACGCAGTGATAAAGCGCGCATCTATGTTATGCCCTCTACCGAGAGACTTTAACACTCCTTCGGAGCTAACCGCTCACCTGGACCAAGAGATGGCGCTACTAAGCCAACTTTTACAAGTTAAGTATGAAGTATTGTTATAATCACATTACGCAGTGATAAAGCGCGCATCTATGTTATGCCCTCTACCGAGAGACTTTAACACTCCTTCGGAGCTAACCGCTCACCTGGACCAAGAGATGGCGCTACTAAGCCAACTTTTACAAGTTAAGTATGAAGTTATAAATGATGCTGAAAACAGTGAATTTTTTCATCATCCTCAAATGCTTTTAACTAACGATCTTCGGTACAATAATACTTTGGTTGGTTAGTTTAGTTTAGTTTATTTATTCACTCAGACATAATAATTACATTATATAATACATTAAAGTCAGTATATAAGAATTTATGCTGAGATCGTCAAAAATTTATAAAAAACAAAACATAATAATATAATAATAAAAATAACCAAAGATGAAAAAACAATCAATAAAATGGAAATGTCAAAATAAATTCGTCCTCAAGTGGGAGTTGTCAAAATCAAATAATTAATTATGTCAATGAAAGTACAAAAATAACTACAAATAAATGGTATTTCCAATAGGGATCGTCATAACATAATAAATTTAATTAAAACATAATTACCAATATTAAAATTATGTCAAGAAAAAATTATGTCCAAAAACTCACTTAAAGAATACAGAGGGTTATCCATCAAAAGGCTTTTCACCCGGCGACCGAATGCCTCTTCGCTCAGGTCTTTTATTTCGGCGGGCAGACGTTCATAATAGGTAGGCCCCACAACTCGTGGATGCTTTTCTGACAGTGCCATGCGACGTGGGACTGTCCTAAGGCGTCCTGTGGTACGCAAAGTTTTGCCTTGGACATTTACGCATTCAAACGTAGATAAGTGTTTCCTCACAAACATCAGTAACTCATAAACATAAATTGAGTAGTGCGTCATTATGCGATACTTCCGAAACAGGTCTCTACAGGAATGCCTTGGTGGTACACCGATTAGAGTCCGTACGGCACGTTTTTGCATTAGCATTGCTCTATTGGCATCCGTGGAGTTTCCCCAAACGAGTGTACCGTACGACATCAGCGAGTGGAAATGTGCGAAATAAACCTGTCTCAAAGCATCCCCGGAAATCAGTGGTTTAAGTTTCTTCAACGCAAAGACTGCACCACTCAATCTATTACACAGCCCACTCACATGGCTCTTCCAGTTGAGGTGAGCGTCCAATGTGAAACCGAGAAAACGGCACTCCATTTTCACAGGCATTGGGCTATTTATAAGACACGGAGGCAATGCAACACTACGACCAGAGAAGATCATGACACTGGATTTTGCAAGGTTCAGCATCAAACCATTCGTCTTGAACCACTCATGAAGCTGATCACACGCCTCACGGATCTTTTCAGCAAGCAGTTCATAAGACTGTCCGCTGACAATAACCGTAGTGTCATCCGCAAATAGCACAGACAGCCCAGCTGTAATTGATGACGGAAGGTCGTTTATAAAAATTAAGAAAAGGGTATTCCCAAGTGCCGACCCCTGTGGGATGCCTACACTCACAGAGCCAATATCCGAATCGCACCTTTTGCCATCTGTCAATAATCTCACTATCTGCTTACGTCCCGTTAAAAATGAAGCAAACAGTCTGTGAGCAGTGTCTCGAACGCCATAGTACGGCAGTTTTCTCAGAAGTAGTTCATGACTAATGACGTCAAACGCCTTTGACAAATCGCATAAGATACCCGCCATTTTGCACTTGTCATCAAGTCCAGACACAATACAATCAAAAAATTTGAGCGTTGCTGTTGTTGTAGATTTGTTTTTTCTGTACGCAAATTGTCTGTCCGTCAGTAAGTCATTTCTTTCCAGGTGCTTCATTAGGTATGACGACAAAATGGACTCGACTATTTTAGAAATTGTAGGTACGATTGAGATAGGCCTGTGACTGTTGACATCACACTTGTCTCCCTTTCCCTTATATACTGGGCATACTCTGGTACTTTTCAAAACTTCAGGATAAACACCAGTATCGAACATCATGTTGATAAGCACCACCATCACCCCAGAGATCACTGGCCAAACAGACAAAATAAGGTTTACAGACATGTCATACGTATCAACTGTTGTCCGTGTCTTCAACATGGACTGCAAAGCATTATCTAAAATATCCTGTGTTATGGTTGGCATATCAAATGACGGCACATTTAAATCACTAATGTACCTGCGCATGTATTGTGTCGATAACGAGGTGTTGCCGTCCAATTTATACTTGGCTGCAACACTTAAAAAATGAGAGTTAAATACATTAGGCACCTCACAGCTTTTGATTTCCATTCGCGTTGTGGGGTCTTTAAGACAAATATTTGAAGAACTAGTTTTTGTACCTATTTCCTCATTAACAATCTTCCATATTTCCCTTGACGAATTTTCACATTTAGTCAGCCTATTTTTAATGTGAGTTTGTCGAGCGCGCAACGTCGCATCCTTAATCAAATTAGAGTAATGTGATATACATTCAGATATTATAGTGTTGTCTGGGTACTGTCGTCGAAATTCATGTAAATCACTGTGCTTGCGAAGATATTCCGACAGTTCATCAGTCAACCACGGGACGTTAGATTTTTTATGGTTTAATTTTAACTTTTTTATAGGGAAATGGACATCTATGTAGTATGTCAATATATTAAATAATTTACAAAATTTAGTATTAATATCAATGGTCATGTCATAAATAAAATTGAAATTATAATTACTTATGTCCCAATAGAATAAATTAACTGACTCATCTGTAAATAATCTGTGTTCTACAGAGTCACCTTTCCCATTTTTATTTTCATCATGTTCAATAGCAAACTCATACCGCTGTGCGTTGTGATCGCTTATAGCAGTATCCACGGGTGAGACAGTGAGGTTGTCGCGAGCATGGTTCGCTATCCCGCAGTCAATGCACGACGCAGAGTCTGCGGTCACGCGAGTGGGAAAAGTAACTGTGTTCACGCACCCGTAGCTGCCCAGTACGTCATCTACCCGCCGCCTCAAAATATTAACACTTAAATAATCAACATTCTGATCGCCGATGATGAGAAACCTTTTGTTTTCGTCAGTAAGCTTAGACAATAACAATTCTAATTTATCTAAATAAATGTCAAAGTTACCGCTGCCGGTTCTGTATAACACAATAATAATCAATTTACAATTTAAAATTTCAACAGCAGTAAATTCGGCATGATAATTGGACAGATAAATTTTGCAAATCGTTTCGTTGCTTAAACTCGATATTTTCTCGCACAAAAATGGAGACGCCGCCATGGGCGATGCGCGTGCGGCAGTAGGAATTCGCGAGTGTGTAGCCAGTTAACCTCACTTTTTCAATTTCATTTTTGCGAAACCAAATTTCACTTAATCCTAATGTATGTGGCTTTTCTGTGATTGCCAGTAGGTTTAAAAGTGAAGTTTTTCCACAAATAGATCTTACGTTTTGGTGTATAATCTTAAATTTAGTATTTACTTTGGTTTGGCTGTGGCATGTTTTGCTGTGGAGTTTTTTGGCTTCAAAACGTTGAACAATCGAATTGACACTCCTTCCGGCCAGTTTTGTGTATTTCTGGCTGCCTTCTGCTTCTCGGCTGGCACGTCCAGGCGAAACGAAGAGTAGCTGCCTCTGGTCACCACCAATCTCTCACAAACGGGCGCCGGGACTCCCATCCTACTCTGTACGTGGCGAATGACATCCTCAGCAGTGGTGTCCACGCTTAGATTGAAAACGTGCAGGCTCACGTTGGCAAGTGATAATCATTATTTTTTTTAATTACAAACTTTAATTGAATAAGCTGATTATTGTGCATCTCATATTAATATTTTTTATATACTTAAATCCATAATATCATAACATAACTTCTCTATAATATATTCAGAAGCGATAAAAAAAATGGCCTTTATTAAAAAATCTGAGGTCGTGTTGTATAACGCGCGGACGCTTGCCTTCGCTTTCACTATCTCTTTCTATCATCGTCTTATACCGTTTGACAGAAAGAAATAGTGATTGGGAAAAAAGCGTCAACGCGTTAGAAAATAAGCCTGCTGTATCTTTGGCTGCATCATAATGATGTTTGTTTACATTAAATATCAAAATAGATACTTTAATAACATTCAAATTTCGGACGCCTTCTAAAACAAAAGAATCATATTTGGTTTTGGTTAACGAATTAGTCGATTCGTAATTTTATTCAATGAAATTGTTCTGTAGATTTTTTGAATCTCGAATATTACAATCAATTTGAGAATCGGAATCGACTCAAGTCTAGATTGTTTATGAATCCGAACTGACAAAGAACAAAAAATAAACTTACCATATTTTGTTATGTGAAATAGCCGGCAAAAAAATAACTAAGGCTAAAATAAAAATATCTAGATAAAATCATTTATGCATAATAAGGATTCTTACCATGAAAACAAATATTTTTTTAGTTTACTGTAAAATTAAATTTAAGTAGCTTTTAAATAAATAATAAATAAATAATTAATAATAAATAATTTAATCAAGTAAACAAGCCACGTAAGGGTGAAGCCAGACGAGCGTATTTTTTTTCGGTTGTGAGTCGCGTAATTTTTGTCGCGTAATTTTGGTTTCATATAAAAATCCTGATGATAGATACACTTTGGGTACGGATCCCTAAAATCAGGCCAGACCAGGAGTTTTTCCCTCAGTACTGGACGATGTGCTTGAGTAAGAGAATTGCACTTTCTAATAATAGCCCTGGACTAAAGTCAAACTAAGCATCCTGAGTATCTATTTGTATAGAAAACACACCGTTAAGCAAACCGTCCAGCACCTTAACTAAAATGCTCGCTAGAGAAAACAGCCTTCCATTTCTCAAACTAACTCGTCCATCTATTGCTTACTTTCTAGCCTCTACAACAATGTACTATAGTTTCACGCAGTGAGCAAAATAATAGTGATACCTGCCTGTTTGAGGTGCTGAGGTGGATAATTACATAACTTACTGGGCATTAGCAAGAAGATGATTTATTTCTATAAGCAAATTCAGATTTCATTATACGGTTTCAAACTGTTTTCTACACAAATGCGGCACAGGTCATCGTCGTATGAAATCACAAATTGTTTTATTAAAATAAAAATTATCGATAGGATAATTCGCCTTACTTATCCTAATTCGATTTGCTTCTGCTGCCAACTGTGATGTTTTTGGATATAAAAGGCTCCATCCATCCAAGGTCCATCATCATTCTCTGCAATGACATCGTTCACTATACTTCTCTTGGTCGCTTGCGCAGCGCTGTTGCAAGTTGATTTGCAAAGTACGCAATCATGGCCACGGCAAAATTCGGCACCCCAGCCGGAGAAACGGTAACGATGCAACAATTGCCCTCGGTAAGTTTAAAACTGAAGCAAGCTGTTAACTGTGTGTACCTACTGCTGTAGGGTAATGACTAGAAGCTTAAAATAAACACTGCAATAGCATTGTTGTCACCTCCAGCTTCTGTCAGAGCTACAATTATTAACATCTTCTTTCTTTGATGATCCCATGTTTAAGTATTTAACTGTGCGTCGAGACCGCTACATCGCTTTGCCTCTAACTCGCGCAACTTGATGTGTACGTTTGCTTCTAGTCCCCCTAGTTATGGCAGGGGCATAATTTCTTGATTTGACGGGTCACTCTGCATCTGTCGCTTCAGCACATCATTGAACCGAAAGATCTCGCTACTTTTTTTTTTTTGCATCTGTCGCTTCAGCACATCATTGAACCGAAAGATCTCGCTACCTTGTACCCGCGTGCCATCTTCCGGCTGCGAATAAAAAACCGCTAGCTAATACATGCACTTAAAATGCTACATGAAACTGGCAGCCTAAGTTCAATTGAACTTTGTCCTCTCAAGCCATTAAAGTTGGGCTCGCCACTTTCAATTTTTAGAATTTCTGCGAGAGAACCATGCTCTGAGTTTTTTTTTTTAATAGAATCGGGAATACGAAGAACTAAAGTTACAGACATAGCTCAAGAAATATGTATGTTAAAGTGACGAACGCGAACGAGTTTTTTGTTTTACTAAAATTTATGAAATTCTTCTATAAAATCCTTATAGCCATTATAATTGACGTTTTTTTTATTTTTATAGGTAAGTGTTTTTAACCAGTGAGCGTCAGTGATGTTATACCGGCCCTGAGACGTGGTCGCTTGCAATGGGTGTTATAAGAAAGCTTGAAGCCACTCAAAGAGCGACGGTGCAAGCTATGCTTCCGAGCACAGCTAGGATTCCTACGTGATTGAATCAGAAATGAGGAGACCCATAGTAGAACCAAAGTTAGGGTGCCTTTCCACCAGAGATTTGCTATGCAGCTATGCTGCGAAGTTGTGGAAGCTACGCTACGAAACGGTGTGACCGTTTCCACCAATGCTAAGCTATGCAGCTGTGCGAGGAAGATGCGCTATGGTAGACGAGCAGCCACGAGGCAGCTGTGTGAAGATGATACGCAGCTCGAGCTATGCGATGTATCGACAGGGGCGCGCGGCGCGGCAGCGCGGTCAGGGGGGTTTCACTCCGCAGTTAAGGTATGTTCGGCCGGCGCTCCTCCCGGGAGGAGTATGGCAGTAGGTTGTCGCGCGGTCTTCGGTTCGCACGCTAGCCGCGTCGCGCGTAATTTAAGCATCTTTTTTTCTGTAATTTTTGCAACAAATAATAACTTCTAAACGATATTATTAACTTACTTACATACTGAAGGTAGTTTACTGAATTAATACACACTGTTATCTTTCTTGATTTATATACCTACCAAATATCGGCGAGTGGGAACCCTGTGTCCTTGGTTTCGGATCAGCGGTGCCCAACGGAATATGAACGCTCGGATCACACGATAAGTTTCAATTTCGCATGCAAGCAGTAAGAATAGACAAGTTTTTATACCTAAAGTTGACTTTTGTTCGAGAGTGATCCTTCTGTACGTTAGTACTATTACTTATTCTGTGGCGCGGTGAGGGGGGGCATTGCTACACGACTCGCGACCATCCATTGCACGCATCCACAACACGCAACTTTCCATATAAAAATCATAGCTTAATTGAACCCGTTTCCACCAGTGCTATACTATGTGGATCAATGAACATGATTGGTGGATATCAGACACATCCATAGCAACATAGCGTATAGCACATCTCTGGTGGAAAGGTACCCTTATAGCTCGGGAAATTGCCAGACTTGCAGTGAGCAGGGCACATCGATCGTTGAAATGATGGCCAACGGGACAGTAAGACAAGTCGTGGGAAGGCTTGAACAAGATGAACCGACGACCTGGGTCAAGGACGCAGGAAACACTTGGATGTAGGCAACGTAGGACCAATTGTTGTGGATGTTTTTTGGCGAGGCCTTTGTTCAGCAATGGACGCCTATTGGCTGATAAAATGATTATGAGATAGGTAGTCATTACTGTACACAAAACAGTGCAAAAAAAGGTCCCTTAGAGTTACACAAAAGTTAATGTCAATTATGACAAAGTTGAAATTTTATCTATGACAGCACATGCCAACACATTAGTGGTAGATAGTTTGCTTACGGAGTGTGATGTTGTAGGTTCAAATCACGAAATTTAAAAGATAAATAGAACGTAATGAAGGACTTTTTACATTGGTTCAGTCTTTAAATTTAATTATTGAATATCTCAAAAATAGTGAGAGTTAAGACACTAGTTTCTTCAAGAAATTAACTCTATTTGACCTGAATAATCTTTCTGTAAATTTAACGGAAATAAAAAAGCACGGTGTATAATTTTTGTGCTCAGGGTCATTAAATTTTCGGTACACGGTACACTCTTTCCCCTCCCTAGTTACAAATAACAGTAACGTATAGCGCTATTAAAGTGTAATGTCTAGTCTGCGAGATATAAGGCTTGTATTAAATCTGTGGAATGTACGAATTCTGACAACGGCGACAGTTTGACTGAGGGGCGATGGTAAGGGGCGAGAGAGCGAGGAAGGCGCGTTGTATCCGACGAGAATCTTACCAAAATTGTAAGCGCGAAACTTCGTACCTTGGATTAACGTGAAAACTGGAACATGGCCATAGGAACTCAGTAATAAAGCGACATAACCCCATCGAATTCTTGACTCGTTTGATTCGCATCTAACGCGATCCCGCAACCTTAAACAGTTCGTCGCTCCATCTTATTGGAGGCCTATACAGGGTGATATCTAAGACGTAATACAAAATTATATTTTCTAGATCCACTCATGATTACGATCAAATTTTATTATGGAACCAACTTCGAAAACGTAAACAAAAAAATTTTAAATAATAAATAAAACCTCCTTCAAAAAACCCCCAAAAAACATAAAATAATAATTGATTGAACCGACCACAATAAGCATGAAAATATCTTTCTACTAATCTGTTTGAAGTTGGTGCCTCAGCACGAGCCAGCAGGAGTGTAGAAGCCCAATAATAGGTATGTAGATAAGTTAGATTACTAGGTCCACTCCTGCTGGCTCGTGCTGAGGCACCAACTTCAAACAGATTAGTAGAAAGATATTTTCATGCTTATTGTGGTCGGTTCAATCAATTATTATTTTATGTTTTTTTGGGCGTTTTTTGAAGGCGGTTTTATTTTTTATTTAAACTTTTTTATTTTTTTTCTTTTTACTTATTTCTAATGGCCTGGACTGGCACTCTTTACTGACTGTACTTTTTGCCTCTGGTTACCAAAGTACTCATCAAGACGAATCAAACGAGACCAAACTTGATGGGGTTATGTCGTTTTACTACGGAGTTCTTATGGTCACCATCCAACTTCATTGTCAGACCCTGGTTACCATCTAGGACCAAAGTACTCGTTGAGACGACTCAAATGAGTCCGTACTCGATGGGGTAAGTGCCGTTACTTTATGGAGTAACTTTGGCCACCTTCCAGCTCCATCATCAGACCCTGTTTATCATCTGGAATCAAAGTACTCGTCAAGGCGTTTTAAATGATCCCGAACTCGACGGGGTTGTGTTGTTTTATTACAGAGTTCCTATGGCCACCTTCCAACTCCATCATCAGATCAGCTCCATGTCACAATAATATTGCATTGTCACCTGATTTAGACATGCATGTAAAATATAAACTCAATCTGAAACCGGGAAGTGAGTCAAATTCAACTTGCAAGATTTGACCCGTTGAGGAGTTCCGTTGGCCATCTGCGGTCTTCTTCATCAGAACTAGTTTACCAATTGACACTTTCTGAATGCAAATGCTCGATTTATCACTGAAAATACTAAAATCGCTTTACATTTCCTTTGAACTTTTGAAGATTTCCTTCAATTCCTCATGGATCCCATCATCAGAACTAGATTCTGGTAACAACGGGACCAACCTTGAAGCATATGCTTTCAAACAACGAAAGAATTTTCCAAATCGGTTCATAAATGACGGAGTTCTGAGGTAACACACGTTAAAAAAAAAAGAACACAACCGAATTGAGAACCTCCTCCTTTTTTTGAAGTCGGTTAAAAATCGACGTCTCCATACAAATTGTGAAACCAGTTGATTGTTTTTAGTATGGGAGGCTCAATTTTTTTCTACCGAATTAGATATTAGTCCCATAATAAAAGTTGATCGTAATCATGAGTGGATCCAGAAAATTTAATTTTGTTTTACGTCTTAGATGTCACCCTGTATATACTGCGTCTTCTAGACCGTGGATGCCCTTGGGGAACTTTCTGGTCTCAATTGGGAATGTCTAAAAAAAATTACCAGTGGTTTTTATATTTTTTTTGTATAGAAAAGTCAATTATAAGAAACTAAATTCAATATTTTGGCATTTAGTTCTCTACTGTTTTCAAAATTAATTATTGAAATTATTTTAGTTGATGACGTCAGATTATAATTGAGGGCTCCCACAATGCCAAATTTCTAAATCTATCTAAATGCGTACGATAAGGCAACCCCTATAATTATTTTTTGCGTAGTGGTACACTATACACTGTGTCACTTTACTGGCACTGTCAAAGTGCTAGATGAACTAAAACAATTACTTTGCTCACCCGCGACCCCGGCCCCGCGACCCGGGTCGCGGGTGAGCAAAGTAATTGTTTTAGTTCATTAATATGGACCTCCGCAAAGTAACGCCTGATTCAATAAATTATAAAGTGCTAGATGTCAGACAGCGGGTCCAAATCAAACTCCGTAGTATAATCCACGCGTAAATTGTTAAGAATTCTAACCACACAGAATAAAGTACGACTTGAACCGGTCACGCAATTTACACCAATGTCAAATGAAGGTCATTGCTTATTTATTTCGTACTAAATACAAACTGAAATATAGATGCACAGAAAAAACCCCAGAAAAAAGACCAATGCTGGGAATCGAACCCAGGTCCTCAGCATTCCGTGCCGCGTGCCATACCCCTACACCACCACTGGTCTAGAGATTAGACACGAATCTTTCCTATACATCATACATTTCAATCTGCTAAATCATCACCTTATGCAGTGACAAGCGCACATCTATGTTACACCCTCATCGAGAGATTTTAACACTCCTTCGGAACTAACCGCTCACCTGGACAAGAGATGGCGCTACTGTGCAACTTTAAACAAGTTAGCTATGAAGTATCTTTTTTTTTTTTTTTTTTTTTTTTTTTTTTTTTTTTTTTTTTTTTTTTTTTTAAAAAGATACTTCATAGCTAACTTGTTTAAAGTTGCACAGTAGCGCCATCTCTTGTCCAGGTGAGCGGTTAGTTCCGAAGGAGTGTTAAAATCTCTCGATGAGGGTGTAACATAGATGTGCGCTTGTCACTGCATAAGGTGATGATTTAGCAGATTGAAATGTATGATGTATAGGAAAGATTCGTGTCTAATCTCTAGACCAGTGGTGGTGTAGGGGTATGGCACGCGGCACGGAATGCTGAGGACCTGGGTTCGATTCCCAGCATTGGTCTTTTTTCTGGGGTTTTTTCTGTGCATCTATATTTCAGTTTGTATTTAGTACGAAATATATGATTTCACGGGATGACCGTAAAAGTAATAAAAAAATGAAGTTGAAAAAATAAGTACAAAAAAAGATACTTCATAGCTAACTTGTTTAACATTGCTTATTTGTTATATAATAAATTCATTACATAATATTAAAATGAAATAACTACAGAAAACGATTTAAAAAGCATTTATCTCGAAATGGTTTTCGATTTTCTATACATTGCAAAAAAGTAGACATCCCCAATTAGTGTAATAACTTACTGCAGTTCACACTAAGCGTATATTATCATGAGGTAGGACTGCTTAGCAGTTGTACTCTCTCTTTGTTTTAGAGGTCGATAACAGTATAATTTTCATTCGCCTCATCTCGCTCTAGACGATGTCTTGAAAGTTTTGCAATGCAACAGACAAAAGTACAAGGATACCACCGCGACAGTTTTGGTGCTCTGGTATACATATCAACATATCTGAAGACCTAGATGTAAGAGTGGCCATACTGGGCTCAGGCTACTCACTACTACGCTACTACTTTACACTATTTCTTTCTGTCAAACAGTATAAATTCATGACAGAAAGAGATGGTGAACATGACCTCGGGTCTACACGCCGATAGACAGAGTTAAAATTAGTATGCAAAACTAGAGAGAGCAAGGACCTACTTGATGGTAAGAGAGCATGATTTTAAATTACCTTGAGATATAAATTGAATGCCTGAAGTTGCCGTAACGAACAGCTGAGTTATTTTTCCTTTAATTTATGCAAGTCTATGCTTTATCATAAAATAGCGCGCGGACGTTGTATGGGTAGCGAAATATGTCGCATGTCAATTAAAACCACTTCGTATGTATACTTAACTAAATAGGCTCCCGTCAAGCGTCCCGCTCTAAAAATCCTAACCTGTTGTGTGCACACCCGTGCGCACAGGACGCTCGACGCTTAGTGTGAGCTGCAGTAAGTTATTACACTAATTGAGACCAGACGGCTTCCGAAGGGCATCACGGACGGAAGAACCCAGTGTAGATAGGCCTGTAATAAGATAGAGCGACGACCTGTTTAAGGTTGCGGGATCGCGTTAGATGCAAATCAAACGAGTCAAGAACTCGATGGGGTTATGTCGTTTTATAACCGAGTTCCTATGGCTTTCTTCCAGTTTTCACGTTATTCACGTTTATCCAGAATCCGTCAAACCGTTTTAGCTAGAAAGAGTCACAAACATCCATACATCCATAGGTAGGTACGAAGTTTCGCGCTTACAATTGGACTGCGTTACGCAATAACGAACTAAGCGACAAAATCATCATCTAATTTTAACAAGAAGGAATAAATAAAAAACTCGACAGAAAACAACTCGCAGTATCTCATTTCCGCGTTAAACGCTTCCCTACTTTTATAAAAAATCACTTGTAATATTTTCAATCGCGTCCTATTTGCATCTCAAGTTTGCATGAGAACGTTTCAAAACAGAAATAAATCCAAGCCAAAGCCGTTCTGATACTACGACTGAGATTTTACAATAAATAAGACCGCCGACAATGGTTAGATACTAAAAAAATAGGAAAACTTTCAATTCTCCAGCGTTTGAATCGACGATGTATTGTCCCGGATCGCTACTACGAGTATCGGTTGCTGTTACATTTTATGACGTGATATTTTTACTAGAATGGCATTCGGCGAAGCGAACCGATTTAAAGTATTGTTTGTAGCGCTAAGAAGACAAATAAGGAATAGCACTACAAATCACGTAGTAATTTGTGTATTTTCAAGACCAAAATGACACAATACTCTTCAATTCGAAGTCACCCAAATTTTGTAGCGCAAGAAAGAAAAACAAGGAATAGCACAACAAAACACTTAGTAAGTACTTACTTAATTTTCTTTCTTAGGCAAGTTGTCTTTATCTTCTTTTAAACTTTTAATTTCATGTGTTTATGTTATTTTATTTTATTTAATATTTAATTAATTCCTTTTTAATAATAAACTGTTGTGACAAATTAAAAAAAAAACAGTGCGTGGAGTCCCTCCGCGTGGAAGAAGTGAAACTTCATAATAAACCAACCCGCTCCCAATCCGCCCCCATCCCGCTCCTAACCCGCCCCCAACCCGCTCTCGACCAGCTCCCAACCCGTCCCCAACCCGCTCCCAACCCGCCCCCAACTCGCTCTCAACCCGCCACCAACCCGCTCCCAACCCGCCCCCAACCCGCCCCCCAACCCGCTCCCAACCCACCACCAACCCGCTCTCAAGTGCCTATAGAAGTTTTACTTCAAAAACAAACGTCTCGTAAGAAAACGTCAACTTGCGTTGCGTTGCGTATTTAACGCAACGCATTTAACGCAACGCTTGTTGGAAGTCACATCGCATTAGAAGTTTCACTTCAAAAAAAAAGGAGGTACTTAATTTGGTTTTATTCAAGACCAAAACGACACAATATTCTTTAATCTGGAAACATCCTAATTTTCTTCACCGTCATCCTCCAACGGCCCAAACATCTGTGTCAATCTAACATTGTTCTTTTTAACGTGTCCCGATTCAAATTAAAGTTGACAAAGAAACCAACCAGACCAACAACGAGACACAATAATACAATGAAAAGGCCTTAGATTATTTATGCACTAGATAGAGTGTCAGTAGCAAACATTGCGATACAAAACGTCCACAATTTTCTTTTGACAGCTTCATATTACGATCGCGTTACGTCATTCAAACTGAAGGGAGGCAAATGACATATAAGCCAAGTTGGCTTATATTTTTCGGGACGTTTTCATGCCGCCGAAGCTCTATTGAAAAGGCTATACTAAAAATTTGTAGCATATCAATTGCATCGGGTGCCATGTGAGAGACGAGGTGACGCACGAGGCGAGGTATGGGAGATCGAGGAGAGTTGTGACAGAGAAGAGTAGTGACAACGTCGATTTTTTATTACTTATTAACTGCTAGCGAGCTCGCAATAGTGCGCGTTTTTAGGGTTCCGTAGTCAACTAGGAACGCTTATAGTTTCGCCATGTCTGTCCGTCTGTCTGTCTGTCTGTCCGTCTGTCCGCGGCTAAGCTCAGAGACTATTAGTACTAGAAAGCTGTAATTTGGCATTAATATATATATGTAAGTCACGCCGACAAAGTGGTTACATAAAAAAGACTTAAAAAAATTGTTTTAGGGTATCTCCCATAGACGTAAAGTGGGGGTGATTTTTTTTCTCGACTAACCCTATAGTGTGGGGTATCATTGGATAGGTATTTCAAAATAAATAGGGGTTTGCTCAAACCATTTTTTGATAAAGTGAATATTTTAGGAGATATTCACTCCGAAAATTCAAAATAATGTGTCCCCCCTCTAACTTTTGAACCGCACGTCTAAAAAATATGAAAAAAATCACGTCAGTTAAACTTAATACAAACTTTCTAGGAAAATTATTTCCAACTTAATCAGTTGAGCAGTTTTTAAGTTTTTATAAAAAAATATTTCTAAACTAAGATTGTAATTTAACCACCATTGCAAGCATTTTTTTCTTTAAATACCTATAAGATCACGATAACAGTATCTTCTTTCAAATAAAAAAAAATATATTACATCTGAAAAACAATCAACATACATACTAGTTCTTAGTTACCCAATTCGCCGATAGATGGCGCTGTACCGCCGACGTTCGTTGGGACCAAAACAACCACATTAATAAAGTATGCAAAGATTTTTTCGTACCTGCTACGGAACCCTATCTTGGGCGTGTCCGACACGCTCTTGGCCGGTTTTTTAGTTCAAGTCTTGAGCTATCAAACACGCGCTGTTACGAGCTTGCTAGCAGTAAATAAGTTCCCAAAAATCGTCGATGTCACAACTCTCCTCGATCTCCCCAAGCGAAGTGTAAATGTAACATTAAGGGCATAGTGTCGTCAACTGACTGACTGACGACCGGATAGCCCAGTCAGGCCTCATGCATGCCATGTACTTACGCGCGATATTTACCTACCGCGGGGACGATCTGCTACGATCGAAATTTCAGTAGGTTGTCACAAGCGCGCGCCGACGCACGTTCATTCGTGTTCCACGGAAAAAATATGCAAAGTTTAATATGACTATGCTAGAATTAATAGTTAATATAACAATTTGGAAGTTCGTATCGTGCTGTCCCTCTTACTCTTCTGTACTGTGAGCATGGCAATGTGTTCTGCGCATTACAATAAATATCCTTTTTTGTTAGGATTCCAGAGCTAAAATGGCAAAAACGGAACCTTTATAGTTTCGCCATGACCGTCTGTCCCTTTGTCCGTCCGTGGCTTAGCTTAGGGAATATTAGTGCTAGAAAGTTTGCATGGATATAATATATAGCAATTATCCCGACAAAAGGGTAAAACAACATGCCAAAAAATCCAAACTGCCAGCCCTTGTCACTGTCGGCACGCACACATTCTTAAGGAGACGGAGTAGTATAATCTGTGGCTACAATCGCGGTAAGTACCAAGATTTTGTACGGGATGCAGTATCTGTTACGAAGTAACTATTAAGTAATCTGTGGCCCAGTGCTTAGAGGGTCGGGGTAAAATATTTGTGTGCAAAATACAAATATTAATTTTGCTCGAGTCTGCGATGTTTCATATGTATTTATTATCTATATAAGTATGTTTATCCATTTGATTGTCCTGTCCAGTACCCATAGACAAGCTTTGCTTAGTTTGGGACTAAGTCAATTGGTGTCAATTATCCCATGATTTATTTATTATTATTTATTTATAATATAACTCACGTCGTTATCACCCAATTACATTCGAGTGCTCTCCAAACGTGCAGTGGTACCGCCGTGCCCCGCTGGGAACCAAACCGACTGCCACGCCATTCGTCTTCATTTGTCCCACAATCGCAACTATCCGGTAGTAGACTGAGCTTGCGTTCTTTAGACGTTTATTACCTGCTTTAATTTAATTTCTTGTTTTGTTTTAAACAAATTATTTGCCGGACGGCTTCTTTTGTTTAACCTATTTTTAAGTCTATGTAAGTATAGCAATCTTTGGAAACGTAAGGTGGTGGTGGATATTATTAGAGATATTTTTTTTAATAGATGATACAATTTTGTCGGAAAAACTGCTCAGATTTAAATTTAGTTTCCTTGGAAATCGTTAAGCAAATTATATCATTTAATTTAATTTCAAAACAAAACTACGCCAACGCTATGTAGAACTAGTAGGTATGGCGGTTCTTCACGGGTCTAATTACGTACCTAATGACAAAAGGGAAAATGATGGTCGTAGCGCGTACCTGCGGCCCAATACTACCACACAATAGATGTTTCCTTTGCCATTTTCACCAGAAAAAAGAGCTATCATAATTTTAAATTTGACATTAACATTGAGCTTGACAGATACATACATAATATATTTTTATAAATGTTAATGCACGAACGACGTGTTATTTATTTAAATAAGATTTTAAAGGAGCCCGTAGTTGTGATCGAAAAGCAAGAAAGAACCAAACCGCCTAAGCAAACCATACACAATGTCAACGTCAGATTTACGTAATCACTTTTTTTTAATAGAGACTAGACTAAAGTAATGGATCTATTGTGTGGTAGTTTTGGAGTTATGCCCTTTTAGAATCAGCACATCTTAAAAAATTTAATAAATTAATTAATGAACTAAAACAATTACTTTGCTCACCCGCGACCTTACAATAGTTACGTTTATGCAAGAAATGTGCGTTCATGCAGTTCCTCCACCTCCACACTGTACGAACACACACAAATCACATAAACCCAACCATCACCACCACCAAGCTACACTGACGCGTTTCGAACTCAACCAGAGCTCATCTTCAGAGTTACCACAACCGTATGCTATGCTACCAAATGTTAAACTAACAAACCAAAACAAATGTTTTAACTTGTCACTGTAACTTCTCAAGTACCCACTTTATTTTTCTTATTCTCAAACTACCCCACAAAAATTAACTTTTATTGACATATTATAAAACTACCTTGAATTTTTTGTTTATTTATTTATAAGGCATATTTAATTAATACTAACTGTTCAAATTCGACCCAAGCCGCAGTAAAGGAGAAGATACTAAATTTACCTGTTCATTAATAATAGACCCCATAGTGTTGTACCTAATTATTTCCATGCATTCCAGAGCATCCAGACGCAACCCCTTGCCGCAATAATGTAACACTTCATAAGAATCTGAATCTAACAATGAATGATTTGATTCCAACAAATGTTTTGCAAAATTCGATCTATCTGGATGCTCATTCCTATATGCCGAAACATGCTCTTTAAATCTAGTATTAAAACTTCGGCCTGTCTGTCCTACGTATATCCCATTGCAGTCATTACAAGTAAGCTTGTATACCCCCGATCTAGTTCCCTTATCTACCTGTTCTTTGTGGTTACATAGCCTAGAGTACAAAGAGTTGTTAGTCTTAAAGGCAACATTAATATTGTTTGATTTTAAAATGCCATAAATCTTATCAGACAAACCCCCAACGTAAGAGATGCTAGATCTATATTTGTTAGTAGACTGAGAAGGTAACGCAGCGTAAAGCATGCTATTTACTAACCGTGCCTGCTTCTTTTGAACTAAACTATCTACCATTGATTTTGTATAACCATTTGAGATCGCTATCTGATAAATAGTACTCAACTCTAAATCAAAATGTTCCTTAGAAAGAGGCACAGTCAACAATCTATTAACATAACAATGGAAAGCAGCCAGTTTATGCTGCCACGGATGATTAGAAGATGCTGGTATAACAGCATCTGTGTACGTGGGCTTACGGTATATTTTAAATTGATGTTTACCATTTAATTTTGAAATCGTTAAATCCAAAAAGTTCAACGAACAATTTTCCTCCAATTCTTTTTTGAACCTTATCTTTACGTGCTTGTTATTCAAACCATTAATAAACACGTCAAGCTGTCTCATACTCCCTCTCCAGCATAGTATCAAATCATCAACATACCTAAAATAGTACACAATATTACTATTACCCACAATATACTGATTCTCAAAATGATCCATAAATATATCTGCCATTAAAGGACTCAGAGGTGAACCCATAGCTAAACCATCACTCTGTAAGTAATAAAGACCATTGAACCGGAAATAATTTTGTTTCATGCATAAAGTTACCAAATCTATTAATTCACAAACTTCACCCGGATGCAACCGCTTCCTTTCTAAGTGGTCTTTTAGAATTTCTAGTGTCTCACTATATGGTACGTTAGTAAATAAACTGTCTACATCCAAAGAAAGCAACGTTGCGCTCGCGGGTGAGCAAAGTAATTGTTTTAGTTCATTAATATGGACCTCCGCAAAGTAACGCCTGATTCAATAAATTAATTAATAATCCTAGTGAAAATTTAAAACAATTAACAGCGTCTTTCTCTTTCCAAACAGAATACAGAGAACGAATCAAATTATAGTCTTAGAAATATGAAACCTTGTCAATTGTCCCGTGATATATATTTTTGTCTGCCTGGCACGTGTCTGACAGGAACGGTGTCTATAGATATGAATGAGAGAGAGAGAGAGAGAGAGAGGGAGATCTTTATTTACACATATTCGATACACAGGAAATACAGTTGACAGGAAACGGTCTTTATACGCGAGTTCGACTAGTACTTGGCCGATTTTTCACATTGAATGCTACGCACAAGGAAACGAAGTCGTCTGACGGGGAAAGAAAATGTTGAGTATAATGTAACTAATGTCTTTCTAACCTATTTAAAGCACTTTATTGCCGAGAGGGATTTTTTTGGGCTGTCACATAAATCGGCTCCAAGAGCTCACGGAGACATTATAACAGTCTCTTCTCTTTGTATCTACGTAATTATTTTGGGCTCAAATGAGATTTCGCGAAATGATTTTGACTTTGGACTCGACTCTTTCTTTTAGAATGATGCTTGACAACGAAATTTAAGTTTTAAAATAGAAAAAGTCTTTTGGGAGCACTATCCATGTTGTTAAGGTTGCGGGAACGAGTTGAATGCAGATGGCGCAGGACCGATCTGTTTGGCAAACCTTGTGGGAGGTCTTGTTCAGCAGTGGGCGTCTTTGGCTGAAGTGATGGTCCAGGTACAAACAGTCAAGTAGTTGGAGTGAATTTGTTGGGGACGCTATAGTACCTACAAAATTGGATTACGATAAGACAAGGACTGAAGGTTCAAATTCCACCTACGCCATTCGAAAAACTATTTTTTTCTAATTACTTTCATTCTGGTTAGACACAACCTAGGGCTCTTCAATTATAGCATAAAAAAAAATCGACCATTTTTTTTTCAAAATATTTAGTACCTACTCTCTAAGACCATTTGAACAAGCTCAAACACAGCTAGGTTACAGATTCATGAAGATCGATCTTCGCGCGTCTTCTGGTCCTAGAACGCCATTCGTGAACCTTTTGGCCCTATCGGCCATCAGTTTTATGAGCAACATAATTATGAGCACTGCTCATTGCCTCTTAAGTCTGGCGGTTCTTCAAGCTATGTCGCTGACTTTTGTTCTTGCGCTTTTATCATTTCTAATGGTGATCTGGCAGGGAAACTCCGATTCTAACCCTCTCCAACGCATTCTGAATGGACATGAGCTTTCTTATGTCTTATTTTCATGTCTCAATCTTGATAAATACAATATACCTAATACTTACGACAGAACATTTTAAGAGGCCTCCCGCAAGGCACGCAGCCGGGCTTTCAGTAACTAATAGCATAAAAAAATCAATGAACACCCATAAAACGTACCCGAGTTTATCCGATGTGTATCGATAAAAGTTTTATGTGGGTAGGCATGCAATATTAACGGATACATGGCTATCTGCTTCGCGATAAGGAATTAAAATTATATCGGTACGGGTTTAGTAGCCTGGACTACGATGCCGAGGAACTAGCCATCGATATCGCTCGAATAACGGCATTTTTAACAAAAAGTGTACACTTCAAACATGAAACTACCGTGAGACTCGCTCATAGTGAAAATAAACGGATCACTCACGTCTTAAAACGAGTTTAACTCGATAACCTTGATAACCAAGCGGTTTCGGAGGAGTTCGATAACAAACACCCGAGACGAGATTTTATATATTAGAAGAAGACTAGCTGTTGCTCGCGACTCCGTTTGCGAAGAATAGGGGTACCTATATAAAAAATAGCCTACGACCTATTCGAAAGAGTGTCGCCTCGTTGTTGCGACGTGTGCGCGACAGCAGCAACGGCATTCAGTATGCCTAGTATAAGTTTTCCTTCACTTCAATACTTCTCGATCGCGTTTACGTAGAAATTTCAATTCTATGGAAACATGGAAGCGCGCGCGCGGAGACGCTGTCCATGTTTCCCTAGTAATTGTTTTTTTTTTTACGTAAACGCGATCGATAAGTATTTCGTGAAGTAAAAACTTATACTAAGCATACTGGGGATGTTTGCAGAACGTCTCGACTGCCCTATCACTAAACACTGGGTGGGGATCGTGACTGGACGGTTAAAATAATTAAATAATAATAATATGTACCTACTTAATAATAATAAATAATGTATGCATGTATAAACTAACATAGTCTAGTAAATTTAAGTATATGTATCTACTAACAATTTTATGGGTCAGCTGACCTAAAATAAAGGATTTTTAATTTTTTTTATTTTTTATTCTCAGACCTACCAAATATAGAGAAAAAAATCATAAAAATCGGTCAAGCCGTTTCGGAGGAGTTCGATAACAAACATCGTGACACGAGATTTTATATACCTATTACAAAGATTATATAGATTATCGTCACCGATTGGGTTTCAAGCGACGGGCACCGGAACAAGGACAAACCTAAACGAAGATGGCGGAATGACTTGGACACATTTGACCCATTTCGGCGGGATTTTGCGAGGGACAGAGACGGGTAGAAAGAAAAAACCGGCCAAGAGCGTGTCGGACACGCACAAGGTAGGGTTCCGTAGCCATTACAAAAAAAATCAAGTTATATTTTTCTAAGGATTTCGTATGTGTACGGAATCATCCAAGTTTAGGTATGTTTTATACCTTAGGCTACTATTTACTCTTAAACTACAAATAATTTCCAAGCAATTTTAGCCGCTATAATTTTCCTAGTAAATTTGATATATTTACTACCATTCTGAATTTTTTCTAATTTTTCCACCTAACAGTTTAGATTTTAGAGGGGGGGGGGACGCTCGATTTTAATGAAAATTTTCACTTTAAAGTTGAATATTTCGCAAACAGATCGCTGAATAGAAAAATCATGTTAGCAACCCCGCAATGGTTTTAAAAGACCTATCCAACGATACCCCACAATATAGGATTAGTCGAGAAAAAAAAAACACCCCCCTTTACGTCTATGGGAGGTACCCTAAAAAAAATTATTTTTTTATTTTTTATTTTACCACTTTGTTGGCGTGACTGATATGTATATTCATGCCAAATTACAGCTTTCTAGTACTAACGATCTCTGAGCTTAGCCGCGGACAGACAGACAGACGGACAGACATGGCGAAACTATAAGGGTTCCTAGTTGACTACGGAACCCTAAAAAGGGGAGGCCTTTGTCCAGCAGTGGGACATTCATTAGGCTAGTTAAAAAAAATATTATAAATGAAAACGATTGTTAAGATGTTTGGATGTCTGAATATTTTATTTGTCAATCACGCAAGAACTGCTGGCTGAACGGAGATGAGGACAGAGAACAGATGGACAAAGATCAATCAATCAAAACTTTTATTCACTATGGATCTGGATTGACATAAGATACCTACCTACTTTAATATCCCGGTAGTAAACTTATAATTGTACCAAAAGCAAAATGATAAACTATTCTGGAGAGAAACTACTTTGTGAACTTGTTTTGAAAATCCTGATTCAACTTTTGAGAAAAATAGTGAAAGCAAACAGTGCTACGGTTCGAAACATAGTTCATTGATACATAAAGGAGTACAGAATCGGAGACAAAACTCGCGTGGTGCAAAGCACTGTGCAAAATTTAATAGCGGGTTTCAAGATAAAATTCGCAGCTTCAGCCACCAAACTTTTAAATCATAGTTCTATACTATTTATTGCAAATGCCATATCATCATCATCATCATCATTTTTGACGACCAGATGGCCTAGTGGTTAGAGAACCTGACTACGAAGCTATTGTATGAAAAATACGAATGTTTGCTCTCGGGTCTTGGGTGTTTCTCGGGCGTAGCCAGGTTTCAGTTTCAGTATCGGGGGGGGGGGGGGGGTTAAACGAAAATGTAATGTGAATGAAATGACAGGTAAACATTTTAAATATTTCGGGGGGTTTCAACATGTTTAATATGTATTTAAGTACCTATGTATCTATCTATATAAGTATGTTTATCCGTTGCCTAGTACCCATAACACAAGCTTTCCTTAGCTAACTTTGGTCAATTGGTGTGAATTGTCCCGTGATATTTATTTCAGCCGAAAGACGTCCACTGCTGAACATAGGCCTCCCCCAAGGCTCGCCAAACAGATCGGTCCCGCGCCATCCGCATCCAACGCAACCTACATGACACAACCGAAATAACTACCACATAACACAGCCAAACCACAAGAACACCAACAACAACATAACCGAATTAAAATATTGATATTTATATCAAATACAAAACGTAAAAAAACTTTTCAGTACGGGTCTTTTCATGTATTCCTAACACGAACGACGCCACGGGATAAAGGTAAGTACTAGTAAGTAGCCTTTATTTTTCAACCAGCGAAAACAAAAGGAGGAGGTTCTCAATTCGGCGTGTATATATATATATATATATATATATTTTTATGTATGACCACGCATAACTTTTTACAGAGTAGTCCGATTTTGATGATTCTTTTTTTATTGGAAAGCGTATACCCCGAGGGTGGTCCCATTAAAATTTGGAAACAATATTCCTACCCTAAGGGTAGAAAAACAGGGGATGATTGATTGTTCAGTTACTGATTGCACTATATGACCACGCATAACTTATTACAGAGTAGTCGGATTTTGATGATTCTTTTTTTATTGGAAAGCGTATACCCCAAGGGTGGTCCCATTTAAATTTGGAAATAATATTCCTACCCTTAGGGTAGGAAAACAGGGGATGATTGACTAACTTTTTACAGAGTAGTCTGATTTTCATAATTCTTTTTTATTGGATAGATAGGGTATACCTTGAAGTTGGTATTATAAATTTGGAAAAAAAAATTACCCCGAGGATGGAAAAAAAGTATAAAATAAAAACTTTTTAACAAAAAATGAAACCGCAGAAAAAACTGAAAAGCAAAAAATAATACCTTTTTTTGTTTGACCTTAATCTAGGTACCAGTTTGAAGTCGGTGCCTCAGCACGAGCCAGGAGGAGTGATAGAAGCCAATCAGGTAGACGATTATAGGTCCACTCCTCCTGGCTAAGTGCTGAGGCACCGACTTCAAACTGGTACCTAGATTAAGGTCAAACAAAAAAAGGTATTATTTTTTGCTTTTCAGTTTTTTCTGCGGTTTCATTTTTTGTTAAAAAGTTTTTATTTTATACTTTTTTTCCATCCTCGGGGTAATTTTTTTTTCCAAATTTATAATACCAACTTCAAGGTATACCCTATCTATCCAATAAAAAAGAATTATGAAAATCAGACTACTCTGTAAAAAGTTAGTCAATCGTCCCCTGTTTTTCTACCCTTAGGGTAGGAATATTGTTTCCAAATTTAAATGGGACCACCCTCGGGGTATACGCTTTCCAATAAAAAAAGAATCATCAAAATCGGACTACTCTGTAAAAAGTTATGCGTGATCATACATAAATATATATATATATATATATATATATATATACACGCCGAATTGAGAACCTCCTCCTTTTGTTTTCGTTGATTGAAAAATAAAGGCTACTTAGTACTTACCTTTATCCCGTGGCGTCGTTCGTGTTAGGAATACATGAAAAGACCCGTACTGAAAAGTTTTTTTACGTTTTGTATTTGATATAAATATCAATATTTTAATTCGGTTATGTTGTTGTTGGTGTTCTTGTGGTTTGGCTGTGTTATGTGGTAGTTATTTCGGTTGTGTCATGTTTTTATACCAGATAAGTTTCATCTAAATGAATCACGGCGTTTTAGTGTCAAAGAGTAGCAAAAATGCACTTACACCCTCATACTAACTTTCCCATTTATATAAGTAGGATTAAACATCCCAGGTTGTTTTTTAACTCATCAAGATAAAAGCTGTTAATACTATGTATGCATCGCTGCAACCTCATCCAGCGCCGGTGTACAGTTGGCAACAAAAAACAACCCGTCAAACTCCTTAAAAAGACGTAGGCGCGACTTTATTTTCAATACGTTAAGAGCGTTGTAGATCTTTTAGAACTCTTTTATTTTGCTACTTGTGCTCTTTGATGTACGCGAAAGGTAAAATATGTTTTTTTTTCTGGACCGTGGCTAGACTTAAAGTAATTGCATGGATATGGTGGTCCTCTATCGCTTTCTATAATTTTAATTTGTTATAATGTAATTTGTTTTTGAAACGATGAACTGAAACAATTACTTCGCTCACCCGCGACCTTATGATAGGTACGTTTAACTTGCAAGAAATGTAAGTTCATGCAGTTTCTCCACTTTCGCACTGTACGAACACACACAAATTATACAAACCCAACTATCACCACATATCAGTCAGAGCTCATTCTCAGAGTATCGCAACTGTTCACTACGAGTATGCTACCATTGCTACCAGATGTTAGACTAACACAGATTTCTTGCATAAGCGTAGCTATCATGAGGTCGCGGGTGAGCAAAGTAATTGTTTCAGTTCATTGATATTAAAAGCCTCTGCAATTTTTATTTGAAAAAGTTATTTCTTCAGATTGTTATTAAACTCGCGGGAACGCGTTGGATGCGGATGGCGCAGGACCGATCTGTTTGACGAGCCTTGGGGAAGCCTATGTTTAGCAGTAGACGTCTTTCATCTGAAATGATGATGGTGATGATGATTTCTAACGCGGGCGGAGCCGTATTTTAAAGATAATCATAATATATTTACTTATTTAACCTCTAATAGGATTTACCCGGGATGTGTATGGAAATTAAACAAAACAAAACACTTACCAACTCAATCAAACCTAATCTCCATTATCGTTTTAATTCGACCTCATATTCAAACTAGTCAGACCAAAATTTAGGTATCACAGCGTGGAATTTAGGTTGGTTCCTCCACTCTCAGGCCCTCGACTTGAATGGAAGTAAAGTCTAAAAGCTAGCGGGTGTCAAGAGGACCCCGAGGGCGCTCCACCTACTTCTGTTTACATGAGCCTATTACAAAGTGTTAGATATTTTTAGATTGCAATCAGGTTTTAGTTGGATGATTTTAGCTTGGATTTTTACCCAAAGATAGTAAATTATTGGATTTTGGTCTAGGGTGAATGAGCATTTACTAGGCAAGCGTGCTCCATCGTAGGCTTCATCTTCGCTTTCCATCAGGCGTGATTGTGGCCAAACATCATCATCATTTCAGCCAAAAGACGTCCACTGCTGAACATAGGCCTCCCCAAGGCACGCCAAACATCGGCCCTGCGCCATCCGCGTGGTCAAACGCAAGCCTATAATTGTATAAAAAAAAACATTAAGCCATTCTTAATCTTAATCTAGGTTATTGTTTTTGGTAGTAGTTATATTATATCACATAAATGCCGAATCGTAATCACTGCTAATGCAATATGGTCGAAACGTCGAGGTGACTTTAGCAATAAAATAGTTCGTGATGTTCGTCCAAAAAAATGTTGGTCACTAGGTGTTGCCCGCGATTCCGTCTGCGAAGAATAGGGGTATAAAAAATAGCCTACGACCTATTCCCAGACCTACCAAATACAGACAAAAAGTTTCATAAAAATCGGTCGAGCCGTTTCGGATTAGTTCGATAACACACACCGTGACACGAGATTTTTATATTAGAAAAAAAAATGAGAATCGCGAAAATTTAAAACATTATAGTAAAAACTTGGAACTTATAAATTAATCACGTGATAACTGCCAATAAAATTTAACACAATATAAAAGGAAAGGTCCCCTTACACTCAAACTTTGCCCAATACACAACAGGCAATCCAAACTTCGCACAAAAACTGGAAACAAAATAGAAACTATAAACACTTAAGGGAAACTCGTTTCAACAGTAGCGTCTCGGAGCTGCAAAACAATAAAAGTAGAGATTGCATAACTACTATGACAATATTCGGCCAAAAATGGGCCGAAAGGGCCGTTACGGCCGAGAATGGACCATTTTCGGCCATAACATGTGGCTCGTAACAGGCGACGCCATCAACGCAACATGACACCAACTATGTAATAAAACGTATGTGTATCGCTAAAGAGACACACGGGCTGACAAAATGTGCAACATTGTAATTAAAATCTACACATTTTCTAAATTACGTCGGTAGCGTCTGATGGTAAACGGTCATCATAGCCTATGAACACTTCATCATTTCAGCCGAAGGACGTCCACTGCTGAACAAGCAAGGCTCACCACACAGATCGGTCCCGCGCCATCCGCATCCAACGCGTTCCCGCAACCTTAACCAGGTCGTCGTCGGAGGCCTACCTACTCTGCGTCTTCCGGGCCGCGGACACCACTCCAGAACCTTTCGGCTCCATCGGCCGTCAATTCTACGTGCGATGTGCCCTGCCCACTGCCACTTAAGTCTGGTGATTCTTCGAGCTATGTCTGTGACTTTAGTTCTTGCGCGGATATCATCATTTCTAATGCGATTAAGATTGCGGGATCGCATTGGATGCGGATGGCACGGTACCGATCTGTTTGGCGAGCCTTGGGGGAGGCTTATGTTTAGCAGTGGCCGTCTTTCGGCTGAAATGATGATGATGATTGACATATAGGTTTAAAAAAACATGTCAGGGCAGCTGACAAACTCACTAGTACAATTCAGTAAGGTAAATATTCCTGTGCTCGACGCTGACCCAATAATACATGGCACCTTCAATCTTATGTCATAGTAGGAGACATATGGTGACAGATGGGGGACATCTACTGGGCATTGAGGTATCGAGCATTGGTATGCTTACTAGATAGACTTTTCAATTCAATTTTTTTTTGGAATCATAGGTTCCAAATAAATGTAAATGAGTGCGAGGAGTACAAAAGACATCTCTCGTGCTCTTCCCACTTTTGCGAAAGATTAGCAATGGCCGACTACCGGGTGCTTGGCTAACTACAGGGTATTTTACCCTACTCTTTATTCTCACCCGCAGACTCGTCAGTCTTCCTGACACTGATCGTCGCAGCTTGACAACGTCACAGCGTACACTTTTACGACGTCAGGTCATCGCGATATGAAGACGCGCTCATAATGACGCTGCGTTCAATAAGGCCGTGATAACATACTGATGGGCGGTCCACAAACTGCCGAACGAGCAGTGAATAAAGATACTATATTGTTTTGAATGAGAACGATAACCAAAGTTACTAACATAGCTCGGAGAGTTATCCTAGCTTATATATATGTGTCATTGCAGGCACAGACGCATAATTCTCTCTCTAGTGTGAATTAGGAACTTCACATACATCATTGAATTTCTTGTCAAGAGTGTGCAGGTTCTCACGATGTTTTCCGTCACCGTAAAGCTTATGGTAAATTTCGAAATGTAATTTGTCAAAATTTCAGGAAGCTCCGCAATATCTTGTCTTCCAATATACCGCAATGTCTCAAGTCAAAAGTCTTTGACCAGTGTGTGTTGCCAGTGATGACTTATGGCACTGAGACGTGGCCGCTAACGATGGGTGGGCCTCATGAAAAAGCTGAAAGTCACTCAGAGGGCAATGGAGACGGCTATGCTCGGAGTTTCTCTGCGGGATCGCATTAGAAATGAAGTAATCCGCGCAAGTACTAAAGTCACCGACATAGCTCGAAGAATTGCCAAACTCAAGTGGCAGTGGGCAGGGCACATCGCTCGTAGAACTGATGGCCGATCTTAGATACGTCCTACTGCATGACACATGCCTCCTCTCATATTCTCTCTCTAGTGCGAATTGAGTGCTTCACACACACCACTGAATATCTTGTCAGGTGTGTGCAGGTTCTCACGATGCTTTCCTTCACCGCAAAGCTCATGGTACAACAAACAACGACAGATTTGCTTGTTTGTGTACTTCTACGACTTCGTTCATTATCATTATAATTATCAGCCAAAAGACTTCCATTGGTAGACAGAGATCTTTGCCAGATCATCAGCCATCACCCTGGCTTTCCCACGTTACGTCTTCCTGTTACCAATTAAATGTACCATTTAAAATACCTCGTACTAAATCATTCTGAACTAAAACAATTACTTTGCTCACCCGCGACCTTACAATAGTTACGTTTATGCAAGAAATGTGCGTTCATGCAGTTCCTCCACCTCCACACTGTACGAACACACACAAATCACATAAACCCAACCATCACCACCACCAAGCTACACTGACGCGTTTCGAACTCAACCAGAGCTCATCTTCAGAGTTACCACAACCGTATGCTATGCTACCAAACGTTAAACTAACAAACCAAAACAAATGTTTTAACTTGTCACTGTAACTTCTCAAGTACCCACTTTATTTTTCTTATTCTCAAACTACCCCACAAAAATTAACTTTTATTGACATATTTAAAACTACCTTGAATTTTTTTGTTTATTTATTTATAAGGCATATTTAATTAATACTAACTGTTCAAATTCGACCCAAGCCGCAGTAAAGGAGAAGATACTAAATTTACCTGTTCATTAATAATAGACCCCATAGTGTTGTACCTAATTATTTCCATGCATTCCAGAGCATCCAGACGCAACCCCTTGCCGCAATAATGTAACACTTCATAAGAATCTGAATCTAACAATGAATGATTTGATTCCAACAAATGTTTTGCAAAATTCGATCTATCTGGATGCTCATTCCTATATGCCGAAACATGCTCTTTAAATCTAGTATTAAAACTTCGGCCTGTCTGTCCTACGTATATCCCATTGCAGTCATTACAAGTAAGCTTGTATACCCCCGATCTAGTTCCCTTATCTACCTGTTCTTTGTGGTTACATAGCCTAGAGTACAAAGAGTTGTTAGTCTTAAAGGCAACATTAATATTGTTTGATTTTAAAATGCCATAAATCTTATCAGACAAACCCCCGACGTAAGAGATGCTAGATCTATATTTGTTAGTAGACTGAGAAGGTAACGCAGCGTAAAGCATGCTATTTACTAACCGTGCCTGCTTCTTTTGAACTAAACTATCTACCATTGATTTTGTATAACCATTTGAGATCGCTATCTGATAAATAGTACTCAACTCTAAATCATAATGTTCCTTAGAAAGAGGCACAGTCAACAATCTATTAACATAACAATGGAAAGCAGCCAGTTTATGCTGCCACGGATGATTAGAAGATGCTGGTATAACAGCATCTGTGTACGTGGGCTTACGGTATATTTTAAATTGATGTTTACCATTTAATTTTGAAATCGTTAAATCCAAAAAGTTCAACGAACAATTTTCCTCCAATTCTTTTTTGAACCTTATCTTTACGTGCTTGTTATTCAAACCATTAATAAACACGTCAAGCTGTCTCATACTCCCTCTCCAGCATAGGATCAAATCATCAACAAACCTAAAATAGTACACAATATTACTATTACCCACAATATACTGATTCTCAAAATGATCCATAAATATATCTGCCATTAAAGGACTCAGAGGTGAACCCATAGCTAAACCATCACTCTGTAAGTAATAAAGACCATTGAACCGGAAATAATTTTGTTTCATGCATAAAGTTACCAAATCTATTCACAAACTTCACCCGGATGCAACCGCTTCCTTTCTAAGTGGTCTTTTAGAATTTCTAGTGTCTCACTATATGGTACGTTAGTAAATAAACTGTCTACATCCAAAGAAAGCAACGTTGCATTCGGCGGTATGCTGATGTCCTTAATTTTACTAACCAAATCTAAACCATTTTTTAAACTATAAGAAGGTTTAAAGGAAGCCTTCACACGAATAATACTATTTAATTTCTTCGCCAATTTATATGCTGGAGCACTCACGTATGAGACAACTGGACGAACAGGCACATCATCTTTATGAATTTTAGGTAATCCATATAGAATTGGCGCCTGCGGATTCATGGGAATTACAAAATTCTTTTGTTGTTCGGTTTCAAAGGCAAACAAAGAACCCTTTATTAGTCTCTTTAGATCTTTGTGAAATGTAATTGTAGGGTCCTTACGTAAAACTGTAAAACCGTCCCCTTGAACGATATCTAAAACTTTCCGATTATATTGATACCCATCCAATAAAACAATACAATTTTACAATTTTAGGTAATCCATATAGAATTGGCGCCTGCGGATTCATGGGAATTACAAAATTCTTTTGTTGTTCGGTTGTAAGGTCGCGGGTGAGCAAAGTAATTGTTTTAGTTCATTAATATGGACCTCCGCAAAGTAACGCCTGATTCAATAAATTATCTAAATCATTCTTGCATTATGTTACATAACATTTGTGTCATAGTGAAACGTTTAGTTTGTGTCATTTGTGTCACGGTAGTTTCAAGTTTATCATTTGTGTCACATAATGAGTACGCTGTAGCATATTTTCTCGCAATAAAATGCCGATTCCAAAAATAAATTCTAGCAAAATACTGGTTGGAAGAGTTAAAACTGCTTCTTGAAACAACCAGCGAGCCATTTCCTGTTTCCCGCTTGAAAGACTTGATCTGAGCTGACCTCGGGCAATGCAGTACTTTGGTAACTTAGAGTATAGAAGAAACTAGAAACCGTCTACGCGTTTGTTATTGAAGCCAAACATGGTTTGGCAATCAGTTACTCAGCAGATAATAAATGTATCTTTACAATACAATACAATACAATGACTCTTTATTGTACACCACAAAAAATACAAAACAGAAAAACAAGTACATGACAAAAAAGAAATAAGGTAAGCAATGGGCGGCCTTATCGCTTCGAAGCGATCTCGATTTAGTTAGGAATCTTATTCATCATCCCAACCTATATACGTATATACGTCCCACTGCAGGGCACAGGCCTCCTCTCAGAGTGAGAGGGGTTGGGTCGTAGTTCCCTCGCGGGCCCAGTGCGGATTGGGAACTTCACACACACCATTGAATTCCTTCGCAGATGTATTCAGGTTTCCTCACGATGTTTTCCTTCAGCGTAAAGCTCATGGTAAATTTCCAATGTTATTTCGCACGTAAATTCCGAAAAACTCAGAGGTGCAAGCCGGGATTTGAACCCACGGCCCTCTGCTTGAGAGGCCATAGTTCAAACCACTAGGCCACTATGGCTATATCTGGCTATTATGGCATAGGAATCTTATATTAATCCTACTAAATAATTACAATTGTGAAAGTTTTGATGTATGAGCGATCAAAATATGCGTGCTGGCATGTCTTGTGTATTTGTTAGGCTTACTGTCCACGGCGGCGTCATTTGACGCTTGCATGCAACCTACAAAAGACGACAGGCGTATTTTGCGTCCTAGGTGTGTCCACGTAATCGTCATCCAAGCTGCAAAACGGTTAGTTCTTTCAAGTTTAGCATTGCGAGAGCTAGTAAGTGTTTTCATTGAGAAAATGTCAAGTGATGATGAAGATGAGATTATAACATACAACTTTATTAGAAGACGGCGACAGCGTTGGTAGATTGTATTGCCTTCATCCATACATCGAAAAAAATATTAATTGTAGATTGTTTGCTGCTGCGAAAGAGTTATCAGAGGATGATTCAGTATTTCAATTCTGTATTATACAGACAAGGATACTGTTCAATTATGTGAACAAAATTGGTTGTTGATGCCACCATTTTGCAAAATAAGCACGTGTTTGCGTCTTGCAATACGCTTGAGTGCTGACATGCCGCTGCACGAGCTACATGACGAACGTCTGACGATACGCAAATGCGACGCTGCCGCTCCGTGGACACAGTTTCGTTCCTTTCTACGCAAGATGCATGCAGTCGGCACGCAAGCGTAAAATGACGAAAGCGTGCGTCTGACGTGCAGCTACGTGGACAGTAGGCCTTATTCTTTCACGTTGAATCGGTAGGACAGATTTAATGATTACAATATTTATATATACCTAGGTTAAAAAATACTATTTATACAATACAATACATCATCATCATCATTTCAGCCGAAAGACGTCCGTTGCTGAACATAGGCCTCCCCCAAGGCTTGCCAAACAGATCAGTCCCGCGCCGTTCCTGCAACCTTAACCAGGTCGTCGTTGGAGGCCTACCTAGACCGCGTCTTCCGATCCGTGGGCGCCACTCGAGAACCTTTCGGCCCCATCGGCCATCAGCCCTGCCCAGTGCCACTTGAGTCTGGCGATACAAATATACAAATTGATCTTTACTGGCGACCCGCCCCGGCTTCGCACGAGTACAACTATATTATACATCTTTTATACATAATCTAAACCTTCCTCTTGAATCACTCTGTCTATTAAAAAAACCGCATCAAAATCCGTTGTGTACTTTTAAGAATCTAAGCATACATAGGGACAGACAGCGGGAAGCGACTTTGTTTTATACTATGTAGTGATTGAACACCAAAAACAGTACATTGACATCACAAAAATAAAAATAATATTAGAAGGATTGGATAAATCGCGCATTTTGCGCTTTGATGCTACACATCTGTCAAAGTACGCCGAATTGTATTGCGGCTTCTGGTTTATTCTAAATTCTATGTTTAGAAATAGAAGCTATTAGTTTTAGGCTCTATTTCTTCTTTATCAATACTAAATCTGTAGTCTACTAGGTTTAGCCCGTGGCATCGCCCGCGTTGGAAACGATTCCACGGGAAGCATTTACCATCTTAGAATTAGGCCTTAAAAAAAGGCTGCGGTAATATTTTTCAATAGATTTTCTGTTGATTGCAGAGGAATTAAAAGAAAAAGTAAAATGTAAGAAAAAAACTGAGTTTGACGGGTTTGACAAAGGGGTACCTCCGATACCTATGTAAGTGTAAAAAAATTTTTTTTCCAACAACAGAACTATTCTGGTAGTTTATTGAATTTCAAATAATGTAGAGAACTACGGCTTGTTTTATTGAGACGAGCTATAGGTATAAAATAATATTAGGATGCTCTTTCGAGGCATGCGAAAGTGACTATTGTTTGAGTTAACATCACAGGTTTTTTTTTAAATAACGCTTATTACGATAAACAAAAACAAAAGTTAACGTTTCGTCTTGAAATTATTTAGTAATGTTTTACTAGTAGTATTTTGTCTATAAATTGACCGTTAAAAGTTAGTCACTAATAAGCGTTGGGGCTGAGTGTGTCTGCTAATGTAGACTCAGCTCTCGACTCTTGTGGTTAGTTTTGCAGCCATTATAGGGTATTGAAAAATAACACAGTGACTTTTAGCACTTTTTATGAGAGAAGATGGCAGCTGCAGGATATGTAAGAACCAGAAGCTGGAAGATTTGGTGTCTGAACCCAACATCGTGGGAGAAATTTAGTCCGCAAGACTCCGTTGGCTAGCTCACCTTGAGAGGATGCCAGCAGACAGGGCGGTTAAGAGAGCGTATGCGGGACAGCCTGATGGTCGGCGGCCGGTTGGCCGGCCTAAGTACCGCTGGAAAGATGAAGTGGAAAAGGATCTGCGCGCTCTGCATGCACAAAACTGGGAGGAGATCGTAGAGAACAGGGCGCGTTGGCGTCAACTCGTATTGAAGGCCAAGATCGGGTCGCTGAGCCAACGGAGTAAGGAATTAACTTTTTGTCTATATTTGGTAGGTCTGAGAATTGGTCGTAGGCTATTTTTACCCCTATTCTTCGTGGACGGAGTCGCGGGCAACAGCTAGTTATAAATATAAAAACAAAATTTGTAACCGTATGTTGAGTAGAAAATTTTGTATTATTACAAAATAACGCCTTTGGGTTTTGTACATAGGATTTTTTATAAAGTTGGGGAAAAAATAATTTTGAAAGGGCCAAAAATAAGTTCATTCGTGTCAATTCCACCAATTAGAGTAAGGCGGTAGTAAAGATTCGTACGCGCAGTTTTTATAAAGTCCTACCAATTCTTCTACAATATCGTCAAACAAGTTGTCAAATTTAAGAGAAAACCGAAACTTCTATAAGAGCAAACAGTTTTATCCGTTTTGGACCTGTACCAAAACTATTGCTACGTCTATCAATGTACATAAACCTGGCCATATGTAGGTACATAGGTTAAAGATTGAGATGGATATGACCATCTGGCACATGTCACACAACAGAAAGAGGCAGCAAGTTGACTGTCCAACTTAATTTTTCTTAAATTAATTGACGAAAAAAAACAACAACACCAAAAGTTGAGTTACGGATGCATTGCCGGCCCTTTGAGAAAAGAGAAGGTTAGTTTTTGAAGATCTCCAACTTGTAATTGTTTTATTGTATACGTGAAATTCGCAAATAACAAGAGAAACAGATGTATAAATAAATTACCGAGAGCGTGGAATTGCATAATATGTAGTGGTATTGTGTGTTTACAGGCACTAGACTAGAGAGATAGATCTCTATATTGTCATCTCTCTCTTACTAAAGTAGAATGCCTATAAACACACAATACCACTACATAAATAATGCATATCCACGCTCTCGGTAATTTAATTTATCTATA
Organism: Archips crataeganus; assembly: GCA_947859365.1. NCBI lineage: Eukaryota > Metazoa > Arthropoda > Insecta > Lepidoptera > Tortricidae > Archips > Archips crataeganus. Next base: position 16,698,190 of record OX402062.1, on the reverse strand, counting down.
CGAAGGTGAACTTATTTATCCTTTTGAACGATTGCCAGGATAGGAACAGAAGGACAAAAAACAGTGTTTTTATTATTAATTAGCCTGGAGAAGTGTCCCACTGCTGGGTATAGACCACTCCCCATTTTGTCCATTCGTCCCGATTTTGAACGGTATCCTTCCAGCCAAAGTATAAACGTTTAGGTCGTTGCGCCAACGCCTCCTGGGATTATCTCGTCAACGCCATCCATCTTGTGTTACCCAGTCCGTGGCTATTTTCGTCCATCCATTCCATCCATCCAGTCCATCCATTTTAACGACCGCCTTAGCCTAGTTGGTAGTGACCCTGCCTACGAAGCAAGAGGTCCTGGGTTCAAATCCCGGTAAGGTCATTTATTTGTGTGATGAGCACGAATATTTGTTCCTGAGTTATGGATGTTTTCTATGTATTTAAGTATTTATTTGTCTATATAAGTATGTTTATCGTCGTCTAGTACCCATAATACAAGCTTTGCTTAGTTTGGGACTAGGTCGATTTGTGTAAGATTGTCCCCTAATATTTATTTATTTATTTATTTATTTATCTATTTGGATCTATGTGACTGGCGGCGTGGCCTGTCCAGTCCCACTTAATTTTGGCGGCCTTGGCTCTCATATCAGTAATGAACAGAACAGAACAGAGTAAGAACAGGTTTTGATTCTTTTCGTATTTTTTTAACGTCACGGTTCAAAAATTAAAGTGGGACAACTTTAACGGACTAAAAATAAAATTGATAGCATTATTTCAATAATAGCTGCTTCTTGCTTGCTGTTGCTTGCTTTTTACAGCGTATTAGGTATCATAAGGGAGGCATAATGTCTAGCAGTAAACGTCCTACGGCTGGAATAAGGATGATGATGTCAATTTACTTTATAAAAATAACTGACTCTGAGTATTTAAATAAAAACGTGTACTTCAACTATATAATTAATATGTATTTATTATATATTTAACTATAACAAGAACATTTCATTAGCACAGCCTATCGAATGATGGCTCCCCAGACCGTCCGTTGACCGCTGTTAGTTTCTTGATTGAAATTCTAGAAGACACAAATTCAAATTTAAGAAACAGCGATACAGTCTCGGTGGCCAGTGTCTACAATAATAACACTAAAGCCCTCGTCTTGATTATTGATCGTTGTGAACTTTCTGTACTTATTTACGGTTGACACGTCGACAGTTGACCAATTGCGCGCCGCCGCAACATATTGGCCGCCATTTTGACAGCGGCCATCTTGCGGACCGCATCGCTCACGCGGCCACCGCGCATTATTCATAATGCCAGATTGAGTGAAATATTGACGATATAAGATGTATCGAGTGAGCTCGCTGTTTTTGCTATGTGGTGTGACGCTTTATTTTTAAACCAATTTGAAAATGGTTACGATGTCGGTATTTTTTTAAAAACGAAAATAATTGATAGCCAGGAGATACGGGTTCCAATCTCGTTTAAAGTAAACAAAACAGTTTTTCACACACACACACACACACACACACACACACACACACACACACACACACACACACACACACACACACACACACACACACACACACACACACACACACACACACACACACACACACACACACACACACACTCACACACACACACACACACACACACACACACACACACACACACACACACACACACACACACACACACACTGCACACTTGCACACTTCGTCATCTCGGCCTGTATTGTCCCATGCCTCCTCTCAGAATGAGAAGGTCTAAGCATTACTTCTTTAATTTAATCAATTGCAAACTTCGTCCACACTCAATTGAATTACTTTAAGTTTTCCTTAAATTCCGAAGTTGTTTTTAATTCCAATAAGCAAACTGACTATTGAATAAAAAATTGTAAGCTGTACTTTTTACAAAACCAAAAAAAAGAGACTCTCCATAATTTAGTTCATTTCTAGAACAAATCGGAACTTTTGCCCAGTTTACAAAACAAGTTTAAAAAATAAACTTTGGAACTCCGCATCCAAGTCTGCAAAATTTAAAAAATACCGTCAACTTAATCAGGATTCCTAACTTAGTAGTTTCATTTAAAACTTTATATCACTTTATCTTTATTGTAACTTTGTAACTAAGTATTTTGGCTTGAAATGGCTGCTGTGACTTTTGTCCCGGTCCCCTTTGTCATCATACCCCCCAGCCCCTGTACCGCGCGAGCGAGGACTCTTTGACACCTTGACAAGCTCGTGCGCGGCGCTCGGCGGAACCCTGTCGCAGGAAGCCTCTGCTGTCCTTAACGAGATTGTTTTTAATAAGTGCGGCAAACGCTGACTGCGACAGGGTTCCGCGGAGGCGCACGAGCTTGTCGGACTATAATCGGCTTAGCTATAGTATGTGCCAATTTAATTTTGCATTTTTACTTCTGAACCCTCAAAAATCTTTATGATTTAAGTTATCCCTGAAATAAACCACTCCACTGGTACTTAATTTAATAAGTGTTATAATAATTTAACGAGTGTATCAGTTAATTATTGCATTAACTAGATAACGAGTAAGTTATTTTATGTATCCACTATTTTATTAAAATTTGTAGGATTATGCATAGATATGAATGTGAGTTTGTTTGTTTCGCAAAAAGGAGTAAAAAGGGAGTTATAATAGTTATAATAGTTATAGTTTTTATTCAATTAAACCACCTTGCAAAAGAAAAAAAGGCATAACGTGATCTCGAAATACGATCTTAAGGCTGCGTTTCCACCAGAGATGTGCGAGGATGCGTTGCGAGGGATGTGTCTGTCATGAACCAATAGAAACACTTCATTCACTTAGGACCTTTTAAATGAAGTGTTTCTATTGGTTCATGACAGACACATCCCTCGCAACGCATCCTCGCACAGCTCCGGTGGATACGCAGCCTAAATCATATGAATGCTAAAGCGGTAGCTCATTCATTAGACAATAAGGTGTAGAACTACGAAATTCGATTTTGAAATGAAATTAATATTTTTTCCTTACGGTAGCGTTTCTAAATTTTTTCTTCTATTTGTCTATTATAGTGTCCTGAATTTGGCCAAAAAGTGTTAGCATCGCCTCTCGGCCAGGGTAGGCTATTGGTTAGGTTAGTTAGGTCACAGTGGTTGACATGTTTCAGGCCATCCTTTGCAAACTTTAAGGCCGCAGCACTGTTCGGTATTATCACACTGGAACAAAAAAATATCTTTAAGTGGAAAGCTTTTACTGCTGAGAATTTTATTGAAATGAAATGAAATGAAATATTTATTTGCTGGAATACGTCATTGAATAAGGTCTTACAAGTAGGTATCATTAGGAACAGTATTCAGTCGATATACAAAATCTACATGCAAATTAAAAAAATAAAAAAAAAAAAAAAATTTAAAATTCATAAAGTCCTTAACACCATAGAAGCAGTGATCATGTAGCCTTGTTTTAAACAATCTACCATGCAAAACTATGTATTTCAAATTTCCAGTGATTATCACGATATTTTTGACAGACTATCGCTATCGCAACAACACTGTATCCTTGTTACGTCACTTAGACCAACCTCCTTAACAAAAAGGTTTATCTAATACTAGCTTTTGCCCGCGACTCCGTCCGCGTGGAATTAGTAATTTGGGCAGCTTATTTTTTTATCCAATTTGCTTTTTCATCAATTATGGCTCTCCTTAGATCCTTCCGGAAGAAGTGAAATTTCATAATAAACCAACCCGCTCCCGATCCGCCCCCAACCCGCTCCTAACCCGCACCCAACCCACCCCCAACTCGCTCTCAACCCGCCCCCAACCCGCTCCCAACCCGCCCCCAATCCGCTCCCAATTCGCTCCCAACCCGCTCCCAACCCGCTCCCAACCAACCCCCAACTCACTCCCAACCCGCCCCCAACCCGCCCCCAACTCGCTCTCAACCCACCCCCAACCCGCTCCTAACCCGCCCCCAATCCGCTCCCAACCCGCCCCCAACTCGCTCTCAAACCCGCCCCAACCCGCTCCTAACCCGCCCCCAATCCGCTCCCAACCCACCCCCAACCCGCTCCCAACCCGCGCATAACCCGCCCCCAACCCGCTCCCAACCCGCTCCCAACTCGCCCCCACCACCCGCTCCTAACCCGCCCCCAACCCGCTCTCAACCCGCCCCCCCACCCGCTCCCAACCCGCCCCTAACTGGGCTGTCTAACACTGAAAGAATTTTCCAAATCGGAGCAGTAGTTCCCGAGATATAGAAGTTTTACTTCAAAAACCCCCGATTTGGAAACATTCTTCCGCTCCGCTCCGCTCCTATTGGTGTTAGCGTGATGACTTATAGCCTATAGCCTTCCTCGATAAATGGGCTATCTAACACTGAAAGAATTTTTCAAATCGGAGCAGTAGTTCCTGAGATTAGCGCCTATAGAAATTTTACTTCAAAAACCCCCGATTTTGAAACATTCTTCCGCTCCGCTCCGCTCCGCTCCGCTCCGCTCCGCTCCGCTCCGCTCCTATTGGTGTTAGCGTGATAATATATAGCCTATAGCCTTCCTCGATAAATGGGCTATCTAACACTGAAAGAATTTTTCAAATCGGAGCAGTAGTTCCTGAGATTAGCGCGTTCAAACAAACAAACAAACAAACAAACAAACAAACAAACTCTTCAGCTTTATATATTAGTATAGATATAAAAATCTCGTGTCACGGTGTTTGTTACCGAACTCCTCCGAAACGGCTTGGCCGATTTTTATGAAACTTTTTTTTCTATACTCGGTAGGTCTGAGAATAGGTCGTAGGCTATTTTTTTATCCCCCCCCCCCCCCCCCCCCCATTCTTCGCGGACGCTAGCTAGTGATATTATATTAATGGGTAGTGACGATTTGCCAAACAGTATGTAATGTAACTAAGTAGCTAACTAATACTATTATTATTAACTGCAACAATCCTACAAATTAAGGATTTAAGTTAATGCTGTATAAAGTGTATTTTTTTTCTGAAATAAACAGTTTAAATTTTTATTTTATTTTTTTACTATTATATGGATTAGCACGTTGAAATGGTAATTGGCAGGCCATATAGCCATATTATATAGGCCATATATAAATAAATATAATAAACAAATAACTAGCACGGAAATGATGGCCGTCGGGGCCGAAAAGCAGATCTAGAACCAGATGGACGGACGATTCGGTGAAGGCCGCAGGTTCAAGGTGAATGCAAGCCGCTTCCAACAATAATGATTGGGTATCAATTAGGGAGGCCTATGCCCAGCAGTGGAGGTTCTATGGCTGAAATGATGATAATGATGATTAAATTATGGCACTACAAAAGTCGGTATTATTTCTTGGGGTCGTTGTGGCGTAAACACACGTGAACTTAGTGAACTTTGTGAATTAAATTCCTGCGTACGGACTGCCGAAGAGAACAGAGAGCCATGACGAAACTCTAGGGATTCAGATAGTTTGACTGCGGAACCGTTTTAGGGGGATTTTCTCCCCATCACTCTCTACATCTTTCATCCAAGCTTACATACGTCCCACAACAGGACACAGGTCTCCTCTCAGAGTTCGAACCCACGATCTTCTGCTTGAGAGGTCATACAGGTCCAACCACTAGGCCACCACGACTATTTCTGCGTGTGTACGTACTTTGTTGCCACCAGAGATATGTTCAAAGCAACAAAAAGTTTTAGAATTTGCAAGATTATTAGGAAGTGGTTCTTACGGGTTTCCCTTGCGCAGTACACGCCGCTGCTGTGTCAATAAAAACGACACAGAAACACGCGATCACCATCAAAATGATTGAAAATAAATTAGTCATTTCTGCTTCGATTATTTGTCTGAAACGTATTTACAAATATTGAGAGCGAGTTGGGGGCGGGTTGGGAGCGGATTGGGGGCGGGTTAGGAGCGGGTTGGGGGCGGGTTAAGAGCGAGTTGGGGGCGCGTTGGGTGCGGGTTGGGAGTGGGTTGGGGGTTGGTTGGGAGCGGGTTGGGAGCGGGTTGGGAGCGAATTGGGAGCGGATTGGGGGCGGGTTGGGAGCGGGTTGGGGGCGGGTTGAGAGCGAGTTGGGGGTGGGTTGGGTGCGGGTTAGGAGCGGGTTGGGGGCGGATCGGGAGCGGGTTGGTTTATTATGAAATTTCACTTCTTCCGGAAGGATCTAAGGAGAGCCATAATTGATGAAAAAGCAAATTGGATAAAAAAATAAGCTGCCCAAATTACTAATTCCACGCGGACGGAGTCGCGGGCAAAAGCTAGTATTAGATAAACCTTTTTGTTAAGGAGGTTGGTCTAAGTGACGTAACAAGGATACAGTGTTGTTGCGATAGCGATAGTCTGTCAAAAATATCGTGATAATCACTGGAAATTTGAAATACATAGTTTTGCATGGTAGATTGTTTAAAACAAGGCTACATGATCACTGCTTCTATGGTGTTAAGGACTTTATGAATTTTAAATTTTTATTTTTTTATTTTTTTTTTAATTTGCATGTAGATTTTGTATATCGACTGAATACTGTTCCTAATGATACCTACTTGTAAGACCTTATTCAATGACGTATTCCAGCAAATAAATATTTCATTTCATTTCATTTCAATAAAATTCTCAGCAGTAAAAGCTTTCCACTTAAAGATATTTTTTTGTTCCAGTGTGATAATACCGAACAGTGCTGCGGCCTTAAAGTTTGCAAAGGATGGCCTGAAACATGTCAACCACTGTGACCTAACTAACCTAACCAATAGCCTACCCTGGCCGAGAGGCGATGCTAACACTTTTTGGCCAAATTCAGGACACTATAATAGACAAATAGAAGAAAAAATTTAGAAACGCTACCGTAAGGAAAAAATATTAATTTCATTTCAAAATCGAATTTCGTAGTTCTACACCTTATTGTCTAATGAATGAGCTACCGCTTTAGCATTCATATGATTTAGGCTGCGTATCCACCGGAGCTGTGCGAGGATGCGTTGCGAGGGATGTGTCTGTCATGAACCAATAGAAACACTTCATTTAAAAGGTCCTAAGTGAATGAAGTGTTTCTATTGGTTCATGACAGACACATCCCTCGCAACGCATTCTCGCACATCTCTGGTGGAAACGCAGCCTTAAGATCGTATTTCGAGATCACGTTATGCCTTTTTTTCTTTTGCAAGGTGGTTTAACATGGTGGTACATTAGTAAACCTAACTCTTTATGTTTTTTTTTAACAATTACATACTTACTTGAAGTGTGTTTAGGATGGAGCAAGACGTCGATGTAAACTGCAGAGATCCGTAACACCGGTGACATGTTCTCTCCCTTTAATAGGTTTATAAATCCAAATGAGCAAGGGCAAATGTATGGCGAAAACAGTCAAGCGCAAGTCGGACTGGCTCGTCGAGGGTTCCTTCTAGGTAACATTAGTAATCAAAGGAGTCTATATAGTGAAATCATAAAAATTACTTGGTCGTAATCAAGTTAATGCAATAATTAACTACGTACTAAGAGTATTAAATTATGTACCTGTGCAATTATTTTTAGCGATAATTTGAACCATGAAAGTTTTTTTACGGCTTATCTATTTATTTAATCAGCTCATTAAAGAGACAAAAACATTCCAGATAACCTCAAAAAAACGATCGAACACATGAATTTTGATATTAAACACTATGAAAATCAAATCAGAAATCTATAAATAATCAAGTGCGAGTCGAACTCGCACACGCAGGGTTCCGTACCATTATCTGTAAAAACGGCAAAAAATAGCCCCCCTTAAATATTTAGTTTTATTTTATTTAATTATTAATTTTTAAAGTGAATATACCGGTTCCGTACCATTATCTATAAAAACGGCAAAAAAAATAGCCCCCCTTAAATATTTAGTTTTATTTTATTTGATTATTTATTTTCAAAGTGAATATATAACTGAATATTCTGTGAATATTTAATGCGTCTTCCTGTGTCCGTTATCAATATCGAGCAAAAACCAGTAAAAAAATCACGTCTGTTGTATGGGAGCCCCCTTAAGTAGTATTTATTTTATTTTGTTTTTTTTTTAGTATTTGTTAAACAAGTTAGCTATGAAGTATCTTTTTTTTTTTTTTTGTACTTATTTTTTCAACTTCATTTTTTATTACTTTTACGGTCATCCCGTGAAATCATATATTTCGTACTAAATACAAACTGAAATATAGATGCACAGATCTGTGCATCTATATTTCAGTTTGTATTTAGTACGAAATATATGATTTCACGGGATGACCGTAAAAGTAATAAAAAATGAAGTTGAAAAAATAAGAACAAAAAAAAAAAAAAAAAGATACTTCATAGCTAACTTGTTTAAAGTTGCACAGTAGCGCCATCTCTTGTCCAGGTGAGCGGTTAGTTCCGAAGGAGTGTTAAAATCTCTCGATGAGGGTGTAACATAGATGTGCGCTTGTCACTGCATAAGGTGATGATTTAGCAGATTGAAATGTATGATGTATAGGAAAGATTCGTGTCTAATCTCTAGACCAGTGGTGGTGTAGGGGTATGGCACGCGGCACGGAATGCTGAGGACCTGGGTTCGATTCCCAGCATTGGTCTTTTTTCTGGGGTTTTTTCTGTGCATCTATATTTCAGTTTGTATTTAGTACGAAATATTAGTATTTGTTGTTATAGCAGCAACCAAAATACATCATCTGTGAAAATTTCAACTATTTAGCTATCACGGTTCATGAGATACAGCCTGGTGAGAGATGGATGGACAGCGGAGTCTCAGTATTAGGGTCCCGTTTTTACCCTTTAGGTATGAAACCCTAAAAACTACAACGTCGATTGCGCTTCTCGTGATTGCTTGAACTGCAAACGGCACACTCTAATCCTCTATTTAATTTGATGCCAAGTTTTGTCCCGCGAGCGTATAATCACGGCTTGTATGCTCTGATTGTTTCACGGTATGTGTACACCGAGCGCAAGGACTGAAGCTAAGAACTAATAATAATAATAATAATAATAGGCCTTTACATTTAGCTAAGAACTAAACGGTCATAATTCGAACATTCAATCACAACCACACTGTATAGTTCTGCGCTAGGCAGAGTTGGATGGGCATAAATACATAGATATAATATTAGGGAGAAAGTGTACTGGCTTTAACTGCACCGGCTTCTCGCAAGACTTCGGTTTCATCTACTTTTGGTTGGTGTAGGGTGTATGTGTGTATGTTTATATAATGTCCCAATAATCGATATAGCCCGAAAACTGCACTTTTAGTATTAAATAAGCGCACAAGCACACCGTGCGTGCCGACGAATTCACAAGAGCCTTAAAACCTTGACAGGACAGAAGAGTATTTCTGATAGTGCTGGCGTTAGAGGTAGTTGAGTATGCAAAATGTGAGGACCGAATTCCACCAATGGATTTGAGTTAAGAAAAGGTCAAAGATTAATAATGTGGATCTTGCCAGTCAATTTTTAGGTCCATTTTTTACCCCCTATTTTTACCCCTTATTTTTTTTCTCGTCTAACTTTATAGTGTGGATAGGTCTCTTAAAACAATTACGAGTTAGTGATTCGTTTGCGAAATATTCAACTTTAAAGTGATTTTTCTGTTAAAATCGAGCGTCCCCCTCCCCCTCTAAAAGCTAAACAGCGCTGCTTTACTAAAACAATGGCCTAATTCGAAATGATACGCTGTGTAACTTGATACTTTAATTATTGCAAATAAGGTGGATAGTTACACAGCGTATCATTTCGAATTAGGCCGTTGTTTTAGTAAAGCAGCGAGCTGGTTTGAAAATTTTGAAAAAATTCATAATGGTAGTAAATAATATTATTAAATTTACAAGAAAAACTATAACGGCTAGTTTGTCTTGAGAATTAGTAGTACTATATCGTAATGCTACAGACAGACACTCACGCACACTACACACACAGACACGTCAAACTTATAACACCCCTCCGTTTTTGCGCCGAGGGTTAAATAAAACAAGTTTAGTGACACTTTCCCTCCTAGTGTACAACCTCACAGTCTTTGCTCATTCCATGCAGGTAGTGAAGCAAGTAAATTGAATTTGAAGTTCGTAATCTTCAAGAACTTGCGGCAGATTTGCATTATCTCTGTTTAACCAGACCATTGTGGATTCGCAGTTCTCAGCCGAGTTTTCTGACAGATCTTAATTGGGTATATCTCGAACGAGAGTTGACTTTAGCTTAAATAGAGCGATTCTTGTGGTGGAATCGTGATGAAAAATGTTTCCATACCGCGATGCTATTTTTTTCTTTTATACATTTTTTGTATATTTTTAACTAGACGTTTGAGCGAGTCCGTGATTTTGTTTATCGCTCTTTCATGGGAACTATGATATTTTCCGAAAAAAAAAAACTATTTCACGTCTACTTTCATCATCATTCATCATTTCAGCCGAAAGACGTCCACTGCTGAACATAGGCCTCCCCCAAGGCTCGCCAAACAGATCGGTCCCGTGCCATCCGCATCCAACGCGATCCCGCAACCTCAACCAGGTCGTCGCTCTATCTTGTTGGAGGCCTACCTACACTGCGTCTTCCGGTCCATGGACGCCACTCGAGTCCCTGCCCACTGCCACTTGAGCCCGGCGATTCTTCGAGCTATGTCGGCGACTTTAGTTCTTGCGCGGATTTCATCATTTCTAATGCGATCCCCAGAGAAACTCCGAGCATAGCCCTCTCCATCGCCGTCTGAGTGACTTTGAGCTTTCTTATGAGAGCCATCGTAAGCGGCCACGTCTCAGTGCCATAAGTCATCACTGGCAACACACACGGGTCAAAGAGATTTGACTTGAGACATTGCGGTATATTGGATGACATGATATTGCGGAGCTTTCCGAACGCTGCCCAGCCGAGTCTAAATCGTCGATTGACCTCTTTCTCGAAGTTGAACCTACCTAATTGGATTGTATGTTTTTACTTTACCAATAGGTATTTAAACAGAATTACTGCCTAAAGCCCTTTTTTATATATTTTCCTTTATTTAACCGCAGACCGGACTAGGGTTGACATTTTATTTACGTAACAAAACAATATTTTACCGTCAATCATGTGACAATGTTATTGCTCCGCTCTCCGGAAAAGTATTTCACTTTTAGAAGGAAAAGCGTATTTAATATTGCAGTTAAATGGTTAACACTGTGTAAAGTATACTAATACACATATTTTTGATACAATTCGCGTTAGTTGTACAACAGAGCCCGTGTATTTATTCATACCGATGTCGTCACGCCGCGTTCAGGATGATTGCAATTTGAGTAGTTCTGTTGTGATAATCAATCATTAATCATCACTCATTAAAAATTAACCAAAAAAATGTGACACAACAAACAAAAATACGACTACAAAACAAAAGTATTTTTATGAATATATTATTACATTACGTATGAACACGAAGATGACTTAGATTTTCTCTGCGTAGGAATTAACGCAAGAAGGATGGCGTGCAAGTTAGAGAGGAATTCTGTTTTCGACGTATTTATTGAAATGTGATAATACTTAATTACTATTTAGTAAAATGTATGTATAAAAACAAAACAAATAGTTTCATTTACATTTCACGTATCAAGTAGTTATTAATTACTCCACGTGTGAATAGATTACTTTTGTACGATTGACGGTTAATGATTATTAATTACAATAAAATTATTTGGGGATCATCCTATATGCAGCGGGACGTCAAATTGATGTCATCGGCATGAAAAGTACGGGCAATGGATACCATCCCTATTAAACAAGCTGTTCTACTCAACAGTAACCTCGTTACATTGCCTAATATATTTTGAAAATATTTAAAATAAAATTTTGAAACGTTTCGCGCTTTTCCAGCCATTCAAAGTTGCGACAGTTGTACAAACGTGTTCCGACTCCCAACCGTATGTAACTTGATATTACTTAGGCACCTCTCGATATTTTCCAATGGAAATTTAAGGAAATGCTGCAGCGTCGGAAGTAACAGCTAGTGCATTATCCACTGAAATACAGCGTTGCGTATCATCTAAATTCTTTTAACCGTTATAGCGTGGTTTACTAACAAACAAACAAACATCTTCTCAAACTTTTCCAGTATAATATTAGTAGGATTTTGCGTGAATTAAACCCGGGAGTTAAAATTAAAAACTCATGCGTAAAATTGACAAGTCTTCTCCAGCGTAATCTGCGTCAGAGTCGTCGCATCACAGGCCGCAGGTGCCTGATAATCTCGAACACTCTTAACCAAATTACGCCATTCCGCTTTACCGCCTTGTGGCGCTCATTACGTTGCGGCGTAATCAAGGGCAGTAGCGTAACGTAGCGGAATTTCGGAGTTGTTTTGAGTTACGTTTTAGACAAGCTGTGCCGTGTGTTCTTGTGTATCACATAATCACAGTCATTGACAGGAAAGCTCCAAGAAACCTTTAGCAAACGGTTAATATATGGGTGGAGCTCATAAAATAATTAGATTCCACAAAAACCTAAGAGCCTAATTGTATGATAGAAAAAACGAACAGACGATAACAAAGGGTCATGGTCAAGATCCCAAAGTACTCAGTGGGTTCGAAAATTCCTTTGTTAAATTGTACAATTTTACTTTCAATAGGTATAAATAATTTATTGATATGTTTTTACTATCAAAATATAATAATATGTGATTGTCTGAGTAAATGAGAGAGAGAGAGAGAGAGAGAGAGAGAGAGAGAGAGAGAGAGAGAGAGAGAGAGAGAGAGAGAGAGAGAGAGAGAGATGTTTATTTACACATATTCGATACACAGGAAAAGATACAAAAAAAATCATCGAATAGTATAAATTGGGCCCCACTCAGCATAATGTTGCGGCAAACCACAACGCTGTTTTTCAGTGGGACCCATAAAAAAATAAATGAATAAATAATAATTAAATAATAATTTAGACGACCAGATGGCCTAGTGGTTAGAGAACCTGACTATGAAGCTTGAGGTCCCGGGTTCGATTCCCGTGTCGGGGCAGATATTTGTATGAAAAATACGAATGTTTGTTCTCGGGTCTTGGGTGTTTAATATGTATTTAAGTATGTATCTATCTATATAAGTATGTTTATCCGTTGCCTAGTACCCATAACACAAGCTTTCCTAGCTTACTTTGGGACTGGGTCAATTGGTGTGAATTGTCCAGTGATATTTATTTATTTATTTATTTATTATTATTTATTATAAAGTTGGACTCCTTATCGCATGTGGTTAAAATTAGTATGAAAGTTTGTCTGTTGTGTGCAGGCCAAGTGGCAGTGAGCAGGCACATCAATTCAGGGTTATATTGTACGGAGGTACGAAACCCTTAATGTACGAGTCCGACTCGCACTTGACCGGTTTTATTCATATCCTCGGAGCCTTCGGTGGTTGTACGAGCCATTTCGATACCGTTTCGTTCAGATTTCGCTTCTGCTACTTTATTGTTCCTATAATTTCAAGAAAGGGGATACAAGATAAGGTGCATATATACGTGTTGGGGGTGAATTTTAAATTTAAAGCACACCCACAGTTCTGAAGTTTCTTACACGAAGCAGCCAGGTAATGAAGAAAGAAGAAAGAAACAAAGAAAGAAATATTTATTTGTGACAACTAACATAGACAAAAGAAAATTAAAACAGAATAAGCAAGAAAAGCAAAAGTAACACAATGAAAAAAAATATATATATAACATGCTTGTGTCACAAAATGGTCCCAAATCAGCAAAATATTGCCAATCTTGCGAACGGCGCTGATCTTCCTTTGGGACCATAAAACCATAACATTAAAAAAAAAAAAATAAACACAAGAAATCAAAGTGAAACCAACAAGTTGAGAGTTAGAAAAATAAAACAAAAAAAAAATAAAATACAAAAATCAATACTACAGGCCAGTGTCCTTTACCCTATCGGTCATAGTAAAAAATAAAATAAAGAGCAATCATAGACAATAAAAAAATAAAAAAAAACCTAAATCCAAATATGGCTGGCCACGCCAACTTGGTTTGGTTAAGATACTACATGTACAATTTCCTTAATTCATTTAGACCGTAATATAATAAATAATAAATAAAGTGCATGTGCAATTGAATGGACAAATCAGGACGCACAATGAGTAAATAGAAAATATTAGAAGAATAAGTGCAAAATAACAGAAGATGGAAGCAGTGAATTATAAATACACAACCGCAAAGCAGACAGGAAAACAAATACAGGTATGCAGTACTAATGTCCCCACTGATTTTGATATATAATAAAAAGGTACCTAATTAAACATTCAGTGCCATATATAACCTCAAACAAATTAAATGCAACTAGTGTCATGTGCTAATGTTTCCTGCTTTTGCTGATGGTCATACATGTGCTTTTTAAGTTTAGCTCTAAAGCCACATATACTCCGCAGGTCCCTAATTGGCGGTGGTATGTTGTTCCAACACCTAGTTGCTGCATATCGGAAACTACCTCGGAAGGCAGCCGAGGCCGAGGAGTAATTATTACAAGATTTGCTCTGGGTTTGCTTGTGAAATGTTGCCCGCTATTCTGTCTGCAAAGAATATTACTTAACAGTATCCCGTAGGAACTATGCTATTTCTCGGAATAGTACCTAATTAACTATCTGTTCTTTCTGGGGTCTCAAACTATCTCTACACCAAATTTTATCAGAATGAATTGGTTCAGTGGTTTATCGTGAAAAGGTAACAGACAGACAGACACGCTTTCGCATTTATAATATCAAAGTGTGGATTATGCTCTACAAGGATCATGTCTTCTCTCAGAATGAGAGGGCTTGGGCTGTAGTTCCCACACAGGCTTCGGGTAGATTGGGAACTTCACACGTGCCACTGAAGTTCTTCGTAAGTTAAGTGTAATTTAGCTCAGGTTCGGTCTTTTCAAGACCCTCTTCTTGAAAAGTCATAAATCAAATCCCTAGGTTACCACTAGGGTATGGATACCCTATGGGTTTTGGAAAACCGGTTTTAATTGTGACCGTTTTTAACCGGTTTTAGTAGCAACCGGATAAACTGGTTTTAGTTGTAACCAGTTAAAAACTCTGTTTTCGGTTTTCTCTACATTACAATAAAAACCGGTTTTGTGTGCTCTGGCTACCGCGGCTTAATTCAATAAGCATTCTTCTTAATAATTATATCGACGGTTAAAAGGCAAAACGCATGAAGCGACACTTTTTTGTCAAAATGAGTTATATACATATTTGAAATCAGCGAATTTTTCTCCGTCGTTTGAGCCGGGTTTCATCTAAAGTTCAAAAAATGTCGCTTGATGCGTTTTGCCTTTTAACCGTCGATATTCTTTATCATATTTGGAATTTTAAACAACAATCTGAACTAACCAAATACTACAGTAATGCCAGACCCCACAACTTTGCCAGCAATCAATGTTGGCACTGCACTCAGTAAATACATGTGCTGCAACATAAAACAAACTCTACGTCAAAGTGGTAAGGCATAGATTTGTCTGTGTCTTGGTTAACAGTAGCGTTTTAGTACCACACCACAAGATATGTAGAATTATGGGCTAGGGCGGTAAGAGTTAGGAAGTGTGTTATGGGGGAGAGCTGCATAGATTTCGTCATCATTTTTAAGGGTTCTGTAGTAAAAATTGGCTAATGCGAAGCTCTCGTGGCCTCGATAATGTTGCTTGTCTTTATTAACCTCGGTTTACTTCAGGAACTAGAAAACTGTAATCTGGTATTAGGTGTGTATCTGTATACTTAATAAAAAATCACGCTGACAAAGTAATTTGATAAAATTTTGAAAATTACGGCACTTCCCCAACCCTGAATAAAGAGAAGCGATAAAACATTCACAGCTTATTGGGCTTTGCGAGTTAGTAAATAATAGTCAAGCAAAATTAAATATTGAATACTAAACTTGCCGCATTTAGTACTGCATCCTACGCTACGCGTAGTCCGACTAGCACTTTGCTGAATCCTTTTTTTATAGCCTATAATATCCCACTGCTGGGCAAAAGTCTTCCCTTTCCTCCGCACTTCTTCCCTATCCTGGGCCTGCTATGCTGGGCTTCATCATCGTCATCTACATTTCAGCCGTAGGTCGTCCACTGCTGGACATAGGCCTCCCTCATTGATGCCCAATCATTACGGTTGGAAGCGACTTGCATCCACCCTGAACCTGCGGCCTACACCAAATCGTCCGTCCATCTCGTTGGTGGACGTCCCACGCTGCGCTTGCCAGTCCGTGGTCTCCATTCCAGAACTTTTGGCCCCCAACGGCCATCTGTATGCTGGGCTAGCTGAATTCTATTCGTATTTTAAATTATATCTTCTTCAGTATGTTATAGAGTCTATAGCACATTTCACAGCAATCGCCAATTTTTTCAAGGGCTCTTAAAAGTAGAGCATCACCCTACAAGTTCAAAAATGAGCATCACTAAAGGCCGCACCGAGCTTCTTGCACTAATCGTTTTTAGGTATTCTATGCACTCGTGCATGACATGTGTGCGTGAGAAAGGCTAGAATCAAAACCGTGCGTAAGCGCAAGCGACACAAGTTCCCCGTTCGATGGCCGAAGGAGAACTAACGCAACTAACTATACGGACAAGGGGGAAGCACGACGGCTTAAGATAGGTTGGTCAGACCGCGCGTGTATTTAAGTATCTCCACCGTATTACTAAAACAAATACATATTTTAAAAATGTAGTAACACTACCTAATCCCTTAGAAACATCTTGTTTTATGAACATTCAAAAAGTCATGACCTGCCGTGCAGTATTTACGCCGTACTAAGGATTTTTTTTCTATCGAGCAAACTACAAGTAATCGTGTTTCGAATAACACTGGTCACTAGAGTGAATCCTCAAATATCTTACACATGAATTTAAGAACTAAAGGTTTGCTAGTAATGTAGCAAGGGATTAAATGAATGCAATAAATGCGCCAAAACCTCGATAGGGCCTTAATACACATCGCCTCTAACCTCTCCCTATTAATGGACCACAAACAATATATTTCCACTAGAGCACCTGAATATTAAACGCGCCGTCCGTCTGATTAAGCTTGGCCTTCCTCACGCTAAGACTACGGTTGATGGATAGGGAAATGTTAGTCTTTAAGCCTTCGACAGTTCATCATCATCATCATTTCAGCCGTAGGACGTCCACTGCTGGACATAGGCCTCCCTCATTGACACCCGATCATTACGGTTGGAAGCGACTTCCATCCACCCTGAACCTGCGGCCTTCATGAAATCGTCCGGCTATCTTGTTACACACTTTCTACCTAAAAAAACGGTTGTCTGTAAAGTCGGTTTACGGACGATAGTTTAACATGACAACATTCAAAATACAAAAATGAAACCAGGCGGTCACCCATCCAAGTACTGACCGCGCCCGACGTTGCTTAACCTCGGTGATCGGACGGGAACCGGTGTTTTGTCAAATAGGTATCTTGAAAACGGTGCATCCTACGGCAAAATCAATGAAATTTTCATCCCTCTTTCAAACCCCCGCACCCCCCTGCCCCCATTAAAAACAAAATGAAACTCCCTTTAATACCGCCACACCGCACGTAACGTACACGCACGTACCGTTACGTACATGCACGTTACACTGCGTCATCCTTTTTCGTGGATGCAGCCGGCGTTCATCGATTTATTAGACGTTGTCACGTCATAAATAATATAATAAATAATATAAAAAAACAGAAACCGACACCGAGACGTATTACTTACCGACCACTCAAAGACATTAATTTAAGTGACTTCGACAATGACCTTGAATCTTTAAATTGGGACCAAATACTATTACTTAATGACGTGAATAATATGGTTCGAAAATTTAACGAACTTATACTCCAATTGTTCGACAAACACGCACCTGAAAAGACGATTGTGGTGAAGGAGGCTCTTAAACCATGGCTGACGAGCAATGTGAAGTTGATGATGCGTCTAAGGGACAAAGCCCACGACAAATACAAACGAACCAAAGCTGATGTTCATAAGCAATACTACCTGGACCTGAAACGCCTAGTAATCGCAGCCATCCATAGCGAGAAACGTGCCTTCTTCGAGCACCACATCAATGACGTTACCGACTCAAAGACTCTCTGGAAAAACTTAAAGCGCACCGTCCTTCCAGACCCACAGACACAGACTGACCTCCCGACACACTTTAACGACCCCGACTTAATAAACCGGCATTTCTTAAATATACCTGGTAAACCGGCCGTATCTATATCTGACTTGACACGGTATGAATTCGATAGACATAGTGACAAAAAATTTACTCTTTCACCAACAACGACAGGAACTGTGACAAAAATTATGACCTCTATTAAAACAACTGCAAAGGGACATGATTCGATTGCTATTGACATGTTACTTATGACTCTTCCGGTGACTTCGAAGGTACTGACATTCATCATCAATAGGAGTATTGAGACTATGACTTTCCCGACTGATTGGAAAATTGCTCAAGTGACCCCGTTACCTAAAAAACCTAATTCTGTTAATCTGTCCGAACTCCGTCCTATTAGTATCCTTCCCTGTGCGTCGAAGATAGTGGAAAGGGTAGTTTGCGAACAGCTGTCGGAATACTTGGAGAAGTACAGCATCCTACCTGAACTGCAATCGGGTTTTCGCAAGGGTCGATCGACAGCTACTGCGTTACTCGATGTAGTCGATAATATTTTGCAGGCTAGGGATGCTGGAAAAAGTACTATTTTAGCACTTTTAGATTTCTCCAGGGCTTTTGATTGCATTAGCGTTCCCTTGCTATTATCCAAGATGTCGTATTACGGATTTGATGTCACGGCGATAAAATGGTTTAGCAGTTATTTGACTGACCGTGCGCAGACTATCGTATTGCGTGGGGTGGATGGTGGTACTCTGCGGTCTTCTCTTTGCCCTGTGACACGGGGAGTGCCGCAGGGCTCGATACTGGGTCCCCTGCTCTTTATATTGTACAGTTCTGATATTGTCAGCAGTATAAAGAGCAGTGGATACCATCTCTACGCGGACGATCTGCAGCTGTACGTCTCCTGCGCGCCGTCAGAAACTTCCATTGCTGTAGACGCCGTCAATGCAGATCTCGATCGTATTTCAGCTTGGTCGGAGAGGAACTGTTTAGTCCTCAACCCCGACAAGTCGAAGTATATAGTTTTTGGATCGAGGCATCAAATTCGGAATACTATTGATGCTCTGACTACCGGGGATGTTGCCGTTATGGGTAAACCAATAGAACGGGTGGTAGAAGCCAATAACCTTGGTCTACTTATGGACGGCAAGCTGAGCTTTGAGAACCACATCCTAAAAGTTGTGAGTAACTGCTTCTACCGCCTCAAGGTTCTGTACAGTATACGCGATTACCTTAGTGTTGATTTGCGTGTTAACCTTTGTGAATCGCTTATATTGTCCAGATTAAACTATTGTGATATTGTTTATGACGGCTGCATTGTTGGTCGTTCCAAGAGGCTTTTACAGCGAGTGCAAAACGCATGTGCTCGTTTTTGTTTCCGTGTCCCTCCCCGGTCCCACATCACTCCTTACCTGAACGCCGCTAACTTGCTGAACATGCCTGCACGCAGGCGCATGCACCTCGCCACTTTGCTGTTCGGTGTGAGACGCTACAGGACACCGTTGTACCTCTTCAATAAAATTGTTTGGTCGAAGAGTGAGCGCAGGAGTGCTATGGTTCTTGTGCCTAAACACCGGACCGCGGCATTTCGAGGAAGTTTTAAGTTTGCGGCGTCCAAGTGCTGGAATGATATTCCTCCCCCTATCCAAGGAGCGTCTAGTAGGTACACCTTCAAGCGCAAGCTGAAGGATCACTTATTAACGCTCCAAAAATCCTACCTATAAAACCAGCACTTGATATGCCAACCTGTTGTTTTACAGGGTTATGTTTTCGCAGTTTACTTTTTCTTTATTGTATTTATTTATTTACATATTATGCTACGCAATAATAAATCTAAATTGTTTGTTAATTCATTATCTATTTATTAATTTATCTTTTTATTAAGTAGTTTATATAGTATATTTGTGTATCGTTCCGTGTGTCACAGACGGTTCTGGCAGAAAATCAGCGCTGCAGGCGTCTAACGCCTCAGCATAATGCTGAGTCAGCGACCGTTTCACTTTTGCATGGACACACATGCAGATCTGTGTATTTATTACTTCGTTGTTTTGTGAACCTTGTTTATTTGTATGAATTTGTGTGTACTTTCTTGTATTTGTGTGTCTTGTAAAAGTGAATAAATGTCTTCTTTCTTTCTTTCTTTCTTTCTTTCATAAATAGTTTTTGTTAAAAAATATATTTTTCACGACACTGCTCGAAAATGTGGCCATAGATAACCTAAATCCAGTATTCAAAACTGCCTATATATGTACATTTAACAGCTTACTCATTTATGGCGCACAAACACGACAACAAAGTTACACTAATCGAAAATAGGACGTATCAGTATATGTATTTCATTATACGATACGACTTTTTGAAAGATAATTTCTAAATTTCATTTCTGGCGTGCTGAAACGACATTATGGGACCAATCAACAGTAATCGTCTGCTGCATGCGATGGATGGATGGATGAATGGATGGACGGACGGACGGACGGACGGACGGACGGACGGACGGACGGACAGACGGACTGGATGGACGGATGGACGGGATGGACGGGATGGACAGAATGGACGGATGGACAGATGGACGGGATGGTCAGGATGGACGGATGGACGGATGGACGGGATGGACGGGATGGACGGAATGGACGGGATGGATGGACGGATGGACGGAATGGACGGGATGGACGGGTTGGATTGGATAGACGGGTTGGACGGGATGGACGGGATGGACGGGTTGAACGGGATGGACGGGACGGGTGGACAGAATGGACGGGATGGACGGGATGGACGGGATGGACAGAATGGACGGATGGGCAGATGGACAGGATGGACGGATGGACGGGATGGACGGAATGGCCGGATGGACGGGATGGATGGACGGAATGGACGGGATGGACGGGATGGACAGAATGGACGGATGGGCAGATGGACGGGATGGACAGGATGGACGGGATGGACGGGACGGATGGACGGATGGACGGGATGGATGGACGGACGGGATAGACGGGATAGATGGACGGATGGACGGATGGTCGGATGGACGGGATGGACGGGATGGACAGGATGGACGGGATGGACGGGATGGATGGATGGATGATTATGATGATGATGATGATGATGATAATGATTTCCTCGCATTAGTCGTGAAAAGCACAATGTTTAGTCTCGGCCAAAAATGCAATAGATGGACTCGTACTTTCGAGGGCCTCCGCTTCGCGTCGGCCCTCAAACAAACTCGTCCATCTATTGCTTACTTTCCAGCCTCTACAACAATGTACTATTTCACGACACTGCTCGAAAATGTGGCCATAGATAACCTAAATCCAGTACTCAAAACTGCCTATATATATACATTTAACAGCTGACTCATTCATGGCGCGCAAACACGACAACAATGTTACACTAATCGAAAACAGGACAGTATATGTATTTCATTATACGATACGACTTTTTGAAAGATAATTTCTGAATTTCATTCCTGGCGTGCTGAAACGACATTATTGGACTGCTGCATGTGATGAATGGATAGATGGATGGATGGACGGACGGACGGACGGACGGACGGACGGACGGACGGACGGACGGACTGGATGGACGGATGGACGGATGGACGGGACGGACGGGATGGACGGGATGGAAGGGATAGATGGGATGGACGGGATGGACGGGATGGACGGGATGGACGGGATGGACGGGATGGACGGGACGGATGGACGGGATGGACGGAATGGACGGGATGGACGGGATGGACGGAATGGACGGGATGGACGGGATGGGCGGGATGGACGGGATGGACAGGATGGACGGATAGACGGATGGACGGGGTGGACGGGATGGACGGGATGGACGGGATGGACGGGTTGGACGGGTTGGACGGGATGGACGGGATGGACTGGATGGACGGGATGGACGGGATGGACGGGATGGACGGGATGGACGGGATGGACGGGATGGACGGGATGGACGGGATGGACGGGATGGACGGGACGGATGGACGGATGGACGGGATGGACGGATGGACGGGATGGATGGACGGATGGACGGATGGACGGATGGACGAGATGGATGGGATGGATGGATGGACGGGATGGACGGGATGGACGGGATGGACGGGATGGACGGATGGACGGGATGGACGGGATGGATGGATGGATGGATGGATGATTATGATGATGATGATGATAATGATTTCCTCGCATTACGGCACTTTGACACGGGCAACGTCCCGTTTTTTGCGGGTTCGGTTTTTTGCAGGATCCCGTTTAGTAGTACGTATCCAGCCTCTACAACAATGTACTATTTTAATACAAGCTTTTTTCTGACTGTTTTTTTGCCCCTGGTTACTAAAGTACTCGTCAAGATCAACTAAACGAGCTCAAAGTCCATGCCTGCCGTGTCAGGCCTAAGTAACGTAACTTGAGATACGTTAGTTACACTTAACAGTGCTAAATCGTCATTTTTGATGCTATACTATCTGATACACATCGAAGATTTTCATTTCTTGCCATAATTCAATAAAAACACCGATAGCCGAACTAACGTACCTGGGATTTTTGTACGCACTTGTAATGGATATTGTACTGAACTCGTTATATAGGTATTATTTTTTTTTGAAAAAGTTTCCATAACAAACCTTGTTTAATGACACCGGTCAAAAAAAGAAAGGAGAAAAGAAAGGGAATTGACAGGAGGGATGTCAGGAATAAAACGGAGATACAAAAATAATTTTATCCAAAAGGAGAAAAGTGATCCTTAGAATTTGATCCGCGATTGTGTGAGTGAAGTGTCGTGTGGTGTGTGTGTGTATTTTCCAACGGTTATTTCCTCATACTTTCCACAAACGCGGCGACTTGAAATGACTAAGAATTACGGCGTAGAGAGTTACAACAACGAAAGCTTTATAAACAACAGTCGATTTATTTACCAATCATCATATAGCGAGATCGTATAAAGCTGAAGGAAAGGCTTCGCCTAATCAAAGATAGCTATATTTGGTTTCCAAGAAAGCAACATCGAGAACTGTCAACTTGATGTCTAATCTACGGGACATACGAGTGAAGTTATAATAATAACAAACTTGTGATAATGTGTTTGGGATTAAAATGACTATAACTCAGTGTCTATTGAATCGGGAGTGTTCTAATAATGAGAATTGTGTAGAGAATTAAATGGTGTATCAGTGTGAAGTACTGCCGTGAGTCAAAAATGATATTTCGCAGGATAATTTAACTATTTTCAGAAATAGCGGGAGCCTAGAGGCGCGTGACGTCAGCTGTCATGTGGAGTAGAAGAATAGAAGTCAGGAGTCTACGTCAAAGGTTGATGGAGTGAAGATCGAAAGGAATCATTTGACGCGTAAGTCAAAATACTGATGTCTTATTGGGGAACTATGGGGAATTTAGATAATGAAGTAGTGATGAATTACATACAAATATGACAGGGATCAAAGTGACGACTGGAAATTCAACAATAATTTATATAATTTATTGAATCAGGCGTTACTTTGCGGAGGTCCATATTAATGAACTAAAACAATTACTTTGCTCACCCGCGACCTTACAATAGTTACGTTTATGCAAGAAATGTGCGTTCATGCAGTTCCTCCACCTCCACACTGTACGAACACACACAAATCACATAAACCCAACCATCACCACCACCAAGCTACACTGACGCGTTTCGAACTCAACCAGAGCTCATCTTCAGAGTTACCACAACCGTATGCTATGCTACCAAACGTTAAACTTGAGTTTAACGTTTGGTAGCATAGCATACGGTTGTGGTAACTCTGAAGATGAGCTCTGGTTGAGTTCGAAACGCGTCAGTGTAGCTTGGTGGTGGTAATGGTTGGGTTTATGTGATTTGTGTGTGTTCGTACAGTGTGGAGGTGGAGGAACTGCATGAACGCACATTTCTTGCATAAACGTAACTATTGTAAGGTCGCGGGTGAGCAAAGTAATTGTTTTAGTTCATTAATAATTTATATCTTAAACCAAAGTATAATGGACTTATTTCCAGTATATTATTATATCCATCATACGTCAGATATTGAGACTATTGGACCAATATAATTGACATCGCAGGAATATATGATCTACGAAACCTCCTGAACCATATCAGGATTGAATAATGATCTTGATGCAATATTAATATATAATTTGTTTGGCATGGATATCCATTCATTGGATATGACGACGGGTTCCTGATTGGAGTTCTGCTGAGAACTGCGAGATGCAGTAAGCTGTGAGGAGAGCTGCTGGAGTATGGAGATGCAGACTTCGGGGCTGTATGCTGGGAACGCGATGCGTTTGGATCATAATCTTAGCTAAGTGTCTTTATAATTTTATTCAACGGGGTAGTGTAAACTTATAGTATATTTTAATCAAACGCGATCTTAACTTAAACCTACCGGGGTTGACTCTCGCGGCTAAACATTTATTGAAATCATACATATAGAACAAAACTACATAGTAAGATAGATGTTTATGTCAACGGAATTTAAGGTTCAATTTTAAACAAGATTTTGATGACTGACAGTTAATGTTAAAATGAGTAATAGGGTTCTATTTAGCTAATACAAATAAACATGACAATAGGTTTAAATATTTAAATTTTAGAACAGACCAATTGAATCTTTGTTTAAATAAATTAGAATGTCTATTGGCATTTGATATCGAGAAACCACTTTGGGTTGAGCTATACAATGTTTTGAATTGATTTTATTTTTATTGTCTTTTCTCTTGGAATTATTATTTAAATTTAAATCTTTTTGAAATCCGAAAGGAATTATCTTCGATAATTGACAGTGGATCTGAACAATATTCTGACTGAGAACCTTGAGCGTTTATGTTGTCATACCTTCGTCTTGAAGTAATATTTGAAGTGAATATTAACTGAGCTACTGAAGACCTTGTCTTGGAATAATAGTTGAATTGAATATTATCTGAATAACCGGAGATCTTGTAACCTACTGGGGAACCTATCTTCGATAATACTACAGAGTATTTAAACAGTGAAACAGTTGTATCTTCTAGGTAAGAACTCCCAGTATAATTTTAATAGGGTTTATTACTATTTAACCTGGTGTTTTACTATGAATGTATTTTTTGGGAAGTAATTGATCAATTACTGATAGAAATGGATAAACGACCATATCATTACTGTTTATTACCCTTGTTGTGTTACTATACAAGTCCATTTAGACTTATGGTGTATTGTATTATCTATTTTATTTGCTCCAGTGAAAGAATACTATTTTTCAAAATTCATCCCTTGATTTTGGTATAAAATCTGTTAACGTATTAGAACCTAGAATGGGGTTTCATAATACTTGAGACTAAATTAAATCACCAATACTTACCAGTCCTCAATATTACCCTTGGATTAGTCAGACCAGTATAGAGAAAGTATTTCCCACACTTCTATCCGTACTATTACTCTGAGAGTGGGGAAGTGACAATACTGGTAGGCACAAATGCCAGTATAGTTACGACCGACCAAGTGAAATAGTCCTGATAGCACGCAGTTACACCATCACGTACCATAGTACAGACGATACAGTTGCGATGGCTAGGCTAAGCAACGGTTGATGTGAAGCTTTCATTATGCGGTCTGTAGATTATCAAAATTATTATTTGGGTGCGAGGATTGGCGATATACGTATGGTCTCCAGGGGTCAATTCTGCCTCTGGCGTGCTGAAGGTTGCCCCCTAGTGTTCGGTCTGACCAATCGGCACGTAGTGATTATGCGTAATCCAACGGGGTGTCTACTTACTCGCTCGGCAATAGGTGTCGTTAGTGAGGTGGCGGCTAAGGATAAAACGTCCCTAGAGGCGATCCGTGCAGAATTGGGTGTCTTAGGGAGGTACGTGGGGGGAGGCCAATTACTCGATCTGGGTTGTAGACCAAGTAATGGAGCGTCCTTCAGCTTACTCATACATTAATCGAAGTACCTTCTTATTATACTAGAGTCTAAGGGGGGGAACAGAAGTAGTCTCAAGTGAGTAGGGTAGTTACTCCGTGTAAATTTTAGGAGTAATAAAATCCTACCACAGGGGTAACTACATCCTTGTTTGTCCTCTTATTCATTTGGTGACCGATACATACGATCTATAGACGGGTGACATAGTTTGTTCTTCCCTCTTGAAATGGTCATGGAAGGCTCGAGGAAAAGTGACCAGTATGGTGACGAACTTTACTGGAGAGAGCGGGGAGAGGGCTCCTCCTTTACGAGTATAAGACCATATTTCTATATAATGTCTTCTAGGGCAAGTAAATAATACTAATTATTAAACCTTTGTCCATTTCTATCTGAGAATTTATATTTAAGAATTTATACATATATTCGCTATAATCTTCTATTTACATGAGTATGTAAAGTCTAATAGTTCACCTAGTTGTGAACCCCGGTCACTAGTATTATTTTAAAAGGATACCACAGTGTAGGAAATTATATAATAAGTAGACGATCACGCCAAAATAAATAAATATTATCGGAGCCTAAGGCTTAGCACAATATCTCCCGTATTTCAAATACGTTAGATAGGTCATACAGAACTCGCCCGCAGAATCGAAATTGAAAAATCTTTTGGTGCAGTTTAATTCAAATCAGGTTGTTGTTATATGTTATAATAGGCATTTTAATTATATTTCATAATACGTAACACCTTCTGAAACGGGAACGTATCAAAATATATAAAGTTTAAAACGAATAATGGACGAAATACATGATGGTCATAATATATACTAAAATTTTCTTTGAAACTATTGATAAAACGAACTTTTTTAATCTTGTAATCTACAGATTGGTTTAGGTTAGGTTAGGTTTATTATGGTTGGTTTATCCTGTAAAGTTGAGAATTCCCAAGAATAATTATATCAAATGACCATTATGTATTTCGTCCATTATTAACTTTAAACTTTATATATTTTGATACGTACCAACCCTCTGAAACCAAGGAGAGCTATATTGATTATAATTTTATTAAGAGTATGTTTAACTAGAGGGGAGGGAGTGGGAGAAAAGATAATAATATTTTGTTATAAGACCTTATAAGTATTATTTATTAAAAAAGATACCTAAAAGTTAAGAATGAATAGAAATCCTGTTACTGTGATAAAATTCAGTAAAAAGTTTTCTAGCTTCCACTTTACTTATTATTAACCTTCTTACCTATTTGTATATCTATAAAATAAAATAACGGGACTAGATAAAAGAGCCCACCCACTTTTAATTTACTTAAATGTTCTGTTTCTTGGTTCCCAAAAGTAATGTAAGTAAAGATACAGGTCATAGCCATTACACAGTTTTGGGTACTAAAAAGAGCATGGTCACGCTTAACTAACGTATATTCAGATACGCAACTTTGCGTTACAGAATTTTGTATGAAAAGTAAGGCCGTGCAAACTTTAAAAACCGTCTTTTTTCCAGTTGATTCGTAGTACAGTGTTAAAATTAAAAATACAAAGTCACAATAATATTTCTAACCTACTGTGTAAATTTCAAATTTTAAACTTCATTAGTTTGCAAGCAATGAGATGAACAAAAACAAAAACTTTGATCGCGTTTTTCTCTAATCGTCGTTTTTGGAGATACGTTACTGAGGCCTTACACGGCAGATGCGGTCGTGTCGTTTTATTACAGAATTCCTATGGCCACCTTCAGATCAGCTCCATGTCATAATAATAATGCATTGTCATCCGATTTACACATAAGTACATTCAAAATTTCAACTCAATCAGAAATTGAGAAATGAGTCAAATTTGAATTGCAAGATTTGATGACACACAGACAACGGGTCAGGTGAAGGTAAAAAAGCTTGTAAAGAATCTGCCATTTAAAAAGTGATTGACAAAGTAAACTACTTATGACGCGCAACTAAGTTGGAAGCCCAAAGTTGTAAACTGCTTAAGATTTCGAAAGTTCTAGAGCTTTATAAAACAAAACAAACTCAAAAGCTTTAATAATATTCGCGATAAAATACTTTAGGTAGAAACTAGCAAAGCTGTTGCGAAGTGTTCTAAAAATATTCAGCAAAGGAAATGTGATGTGCAATATTTTCATTTTATGTAAAAATTCTCGTGTGATGAGAAACATGAACGGAAGCATATTTAAACAGCGGTCAAAATCGAAACGCTAAATTTGGCGCATTTTTTGTTACCCGACTCCCAAATTGTTATGTTCTTCGAGCGTATCATTCTTTGGGGCACGCCATAGCCTTAATAGCTTGATTAATTCGTCTTTAGGTATAATTAAAATGTATTAGCCGTTTGACCTCATTTAGTTTTAATGCAAAATTTGTGTGTTTTTTTCTCCCCTATATTTTATTTTATTAATATTATGCTAAATGCCTTGCATGCCTATGAAGCAGGGCACAGTGTTGCTATTTCCTTAACTTGTAAACTGTATTCTTGCAATCAAACTATTTAATCTCATTCGGTTTTATTTCATTCCATTTTGTTTAGTTCCATTTTGTTATTCGTTTCGTTTCGTTTCGTTTCGTTTCGTTTCGTTTCATTTCGTTTCATTTCATTTCATTTCATTTCATTTCATTTCATTTCATTTCATTTCATTTCATTTCATTTCATTTCATTTCATTTCATTTCATTTCATTTCATTTCATTTCATTTCATTGGGTTCAATTTAAGCAAAATCCCGTTGCAAGTGTTTTTCTCTGTAACAATGAAACCCTTTGCGTGTAGCGTTTCGTGTAACGGTTAAAAGCAAGTCCCAACTAACTCGCAAACATGACTTAACCTAGTCCCAAGAAAGTTAAACCGTAATCCTTCAACGGGAACTCCCGGCGCAGGTACGGCGTATAACTGTGTGAACCTCAGCGTTGCAGTTCTAAATTAAATTTTGCTCCTCTTGAGACTCGCGGCTGAACAAATTAACATGCTAAAGACGTATTTTATGCAATTAGACTTGGATGCGTAAACACGTTCTTCATTTACAGCTAATATACTGACGAGCAAAAATTACGGGTGTTTTACATACAACTCTGTACAAGTTTGTTTTTTTTAGACAACGGTGTATTTAACGGATTACCAACACATTTTTAAAATGAAATTAAACGACATGAAACGAAATCAAGCACCAAAAATATGTTTTACTGTTAATATTTGGAAATAATATTCTTTTGGAATATGGTCCCCTAAACGTAAAAATTATAACCAAAATTTTTAGTCTTGATTAATCAAGATGTTTGTATTACGTGCCAAATTTGTGCCAAATCTGTTCATCGGTTTCAGCCGTACGTTGATTAGATCAGTCAGTAACGGTTGCCTTTTACATACATAATAATATACAGATTATATACCTATAAGTTGTCACAATGCAATTGGGACAATATAATTCTTTGGTTTTGTTTTTGGACTTAATTACCGATATCCTAACGAAGTTAGTTCGATTCAATGCAACGAGCGTTTCCCCGCGAGCACTAGATGGCGCTATTATCAAACTTTCCGCTGCTATGATTTTTGGGCGTATTTATTTAATATAATTGAGTAAATGCGGACAAAATCTGAGCCTTGTCAGTCCTAAATATTTAATTAATTAAATAATGAGGAAAGCTAAATAAATGAAGTACATCGTTTTTGTTGCGCAGAGTCTTCTCTGTGGCACGAACTGTCAAAACACATCACACAAATTACGGTTAGCGTTATCTCGAGGGGCGTGACCTAATTTTGTCTTTAAAACCCAGTGCCGCCAAAAATTTGGGACATTTTGAATCTGAATACCATTGTCAAGAAAACAGTCTACCTATACTACCAAATAAAACAGTCCTGTGGATACTCTGCCCGTTTATTGGTAAGTTCTCTCCAAAAGCAAATATCAACATTTTACCTTGTCTAATTTTATTTGCTTATTTCTAGCTTTCTATCTACAAAATTATTCTATTACTATCTCCTGTTTCTTCACCTAGCTAACTCCAACGGTCTGCATTTATTGTAAATTATGTTAAACTTCTTAGACCGTTAGGCAGTTTCAGTTAGTTCAAATTTAAATTTCAAAAAAGGTCAGTTTTCGTTTTCACTAAATCATTTTATTCTTTTGTATTACATTTAGCTTCATCTTTCTCTTTTTGTAAATTCCGTATGATTGCTCTGCCACACGGCCAGCGTTTAAATTCGGACCTATGGTCAGGGACCGTTATGGACGTTGGGCCGGTGGACAGAGCAATTGTATGGGCCCCTGCTGACATTAACCAAATTCCAGGGCAACCAAGTCGGGGTTAAACCGCCGAACGGAACTGCAGTCTCCACCTCTTGGCACTACACCACCAGCACACTCCGAGCCCTGAAGCACCCTGGCCTCAGCTCTGCAGAACAGCAACTTCCTTGAAGATCCACCTGCAACGGCCGCAGCGCGTCCTACGGTCTCCTGAATCCAGGGCAGTGCCTGTCCGGGGAAAGCGTATCCCACTCAAGTGCTTAGAACCTACGACCCGCTAGTCTCTTGCTTGCTCACAGTTTTAGCGTTCCTAATAAACGTCTAGACTTGTTTTTTATGATTTAATTCCTCTCCGCAAGACCTATACCTAAACTGTGACAAAGTACATACATATATACAGAAGAGAAAATTACTAGGTGTTGCCCGTGACTCCGTCTGCGAAGAATTAGTTTATCTTTATCCCCCGAGAACTTTGTAATTTTCAGGTATAAAAATTAACCATTACGTTAATCTAGGCTATAAACTATCACAGTACCAAATTTCATCCGAATCCGTCAGACCGTTTTAGCGTGAAATAGTTACAAACATCCGCACATCCATCCATACAAACTTTTACTTTAATAATATTATTAGTCGGACTAGATTAATGGTTTAACCACAATGTCACTTTACCATAAATTCACGATTCTTAACCCTTTCTAACTACCCCTAACTTATCTACCCTTAATTTTGAGCCATTTAACACCCCAAGAGCTACGCCTCAGTAAACTACGGACTAGCCATATATTTTGGGGGTCAACCACTGAGACCATCGCATTATGCTGGCTCCTGCCGGATACAGTCAATCCTGACAGGTAATTTACGACTCTTAGTTGAACAGGTCAGTATTCTTGCACAGGCAGGTCAGATGAACTAAGTATAAGCTTGTTACTGCGGATGTGCCGATGGGGAAGAAATAAAAATAGATGTTATTAAACATTTTTATTAGGTTCTAGCTTTTACCCAAAAAATATACATACATACTCACTCAACCAGATCTCCAGAGTGGGTACCACAACCATACACATTTGGTTTGTACTTTGTATTTGGTATTTAGGTTATAACCATTTTGTCTAGCATTTTGTAGCATAGCGTACGGTTGTGGTACCTACTCTGAAGATGAGCTCTGGTTGAGTTCAAAACGCGTCAGTGTAGTTTGGTGCTGGTGATAAGTGGGTTTGTGTGATTTGTATGTGTTCGTACAGTGGGCGGAGGAACTGCATGAACACGCATTTCAATAAACGTAACTATCGTAATGTCGCGTGTGAGCAAAGTAATTGACCTCCATGTGAAGGTCTGTGTAACTCCTGATTCAATAAATTATTTAAAACCTTTTACTATTTAAATAGTAAAAGATTTATTTGTATCTTAGAAGGAATCAATCACAATTGGTGCCACAAGGAACACCTCGCAACTTCTGCAGCCCCGAACTTCGCTCCAAGTGTCAGCAACTTACCCAAATGCCTATTCATGAAGGCCGGTACGTTGGCTCACTAGGCATTATGCTGGCCATTCGCTCAGTTTTATGAATTTATTATGTTGTACACAAAAGTGTTTTGTCAAGATTTATTTCACTGATTTATTTATTAAAATAATTTCCCAGCATTGCATAAAAAGCGCTGAAAATATTAATCTAAACAACGAAATATCTCCACAGGGCTGAAGTCCCTACCCTGACTTTACGGTACTAACGTGTTCTTAAGTTTTAGGGTTCCGTACCCAAAGGGTAAAAACGGGATCCTATTACTGAGACATTCATACATTCGCTGCGAGTTCTTTTATTTTGTGACACTTTGTAATAGAAAACAACTGACATACATCGTGATCAAGTAGGTCAGAGAACCCAGTCGGATTTGAGTAGGTACACCATCCAGGTTAAATTGCCCTAATGTAGTACTCTCGTAAAAAGCGACCAGGATAGCAAATTGGCGAACTTTACAAAACCTATTAGTCTTGTTAACTATGGCCAGATAGATAGCTTACCCGTAAAGAGTTAATTTGCAGATGAGGCTAACTTTAATGGCCAAAGTTTAATTACTTTGCCTCAAAAAACGCCAATGAAGTCGGATTCCACCTCGTTTGAAGTTTCGATACCTAATTTTGATGCCTTGAATACTAATTATTAGTGAGGTATTAATAAGGATTCTTTCAGAGAAAAGGAAGGTTTGAGTACAGACAGGGGGGTTACTACGAAATTCGAAGTTCGAAGTTCGGATAGTGCGGTCCCTCTCACTCTCGTAATAAATACCATTAGCGTGAGCGGAACGGCATGAAACGAAGTTCGAATTTAGCGCTTCGTAGTATAGGGCCAGGTCCTAATGATAATTATCCTTTGTCTTTTAAGGGTGACTGTGAAGTACTAAAGTCAAATTGTAAGTTTTTTTAACCCCCGACACAAAAAGACGAGTGTTGTATGTTTGACCGCTATGTGTGTGTGTGTGTGTGTGTGTGTGTCGATGACACCAAAACTCTAAAAGGGGTGAACCGATTCGGATGCGGTTTTTTTTTATTTGATAGTTGGTTTCTTGGCGATGGTTCTTAG
Source organism: Archips crataeganus (assembly GCA_947859365.1). Taxonomy (NCBI): domain Eukaryota; kingdom Metazoa; phylum Arthropoda; class Insecta; order Lepidoptera; family Tortricidae; genus Archips; species Archips crataeganus. The sequence continues at coordinate 16,665,416 of OX402062.1, read as the reverse complement.
ACATTTTCATTAAAATCGGTTCAGCCGTTTCAAACTTATAAGCTCTTTTGTCAGCTGCAGAAGGGATCTTAGGCGCATAATGGGCGTTAACTTTATTTTCACACATATGTGTAACCTAATTGTGTTGGGGTTTTTTTTTATAGTTATAAAATATACAGCAGTAAAAGCTAGCCGTTTAAAGATATTTGTTTTTGTTCCAGTGTTACTCTTCCTTTGACTGTTGCCGCATGCATCTATGCAAAAGGGACACTAAAACATGTCAATCCGCGGGTTAACCTAACCTAACTTAATCCTTAATATGGTAGAGGCGACAAGTTAAGTATGAAGTATCTTTTTCTATTTATTTTTTATTTTCTTCAACTTCATTTTTTATTACTTTTACGGTCATCCCGTGAAACCATATATTTCAAACTAAATACAAACTGAAACATAGATGCACAGAAAAAACCCCAGAAAAAAGATTCCCAGCATTGGTCTTTTTCTGGGGTTTTTTCTGTGCATCTATATTTCAGTTTGTATTTAGTTTGAAATATATGGTTTCACGGGATGACCGTAAAAGTAATAAAAAATGAAGTTGAAGAAAATAAAAAATAAATAGAAAAATATACTTCATACTTAACTTGTAAAAGTTGGCCTAGTAGCGCCATCTCTTGGTCCAGGTGAGCGGGTAGCTCCGAAGGAGTGTTGAAGTCTCTCGGTAGAGGGCATAACATACTAGGGGCGTTCAATAAAAAGTGAGAATGAGTATGTTATAAACAACTTTTACTAAATGTCATTTTATTTTTCGACATAGTCACCTTTTAGCATAATACACTTAGTATATCTTTTTTCTAAACTTAAAATTCCATTTTTAAAAAAGGTCTCATCTTGAGTACTTAAAAAATCTTGTACTGCAGCGACTACCGAGTCGTCATCTTCAAATTTCTGGCCTCTCGGGTATTGTTTCAATCTCGGAAATAGGTAGACATCACTGGGAGCGAGATCAGGTGAATACGGAGGATGCTTAAGGATATCGAACCCAGCATCACGAATTGCAGCCATTGCAACGGCGGACTTGTGTGCCGGGGCATTGTCCTGGTGGAACAGCACAACTTTCGAGAGTTTACCTCGCCGTTTTTCGCGGATCTCATTGCGCAATGTTGCTATTTGTTTGGCGTATAAAGTGCCCGTAATAGTGGCTCCATGCTCGAGATACTCAATCATTAATACCCCTTTACCATCCCAAAAAACAGAGCCCATGACCTTACCGGCAGATGGGCCCACCTTGAATTTCTTCGGAGTTGGAGATGATGGCCTTTTCCATGTCATAGACTGCAGTTTCGTTTCAGGGTCGTAATGATGGAGCCATGTTTCGTCCATTGTTATAAATCGCGCCAAAAAAAGGTCCCGGTATTGCTGTATCAGGTCCAAAGCTTCTTGACAAATCTCGACTCTAGTTTGTTTTTGCGTGTCAGTAAGCATTCTTGGTACCCAACGCGCAGATACCTTTTTCATACCCAAGCGTTCATGTAAAATATTATGCACGCTCCCCGTTGAAATCTTTACATTTTCAGCAATAAAACGAACCGTGACACGACGATCCGCCAAAACTGAGTTTTCGACTTTTTTCACAATTTCTTCAGTTACTGCTGTAGTAGGGCGTCCGGAGCGGGGGTCGTCCATTGTCGATGTTCTTCCACGTCTAAATTCGACGCACCAACGTGCGACTGTCGAATACGGAGGAGCATTAGACCCTACAGTGTCCCGCAAATCCAAATTGACTTGGTTCGTAGAAAAAATTTTCAAACACAAGTATTTGATAACGGCGCGCAGTTCAATTTTCTCCATTTTCGCTAACGTACTCAATAGCATTGCAAAGAAATTACCGTATATTTTTTTAAACAAAAGACAGTTAGTTTTTTTTTTCATAGCAATCAGCTAGATAGATTAGCTTTACCGGCCAGTATTTAATTTCGTAATATTAAAAGAGTTTGCATCTCATTCTCACTTTATATTGAACGCCCCTCGTAGATGCGCTTTATCACTGCCTAATGTGATTATAACAGACTGAAGTGTACGATGTATGGGAAAGATTCGTCGCTAACTTCTAGACCAGTGATGGTGTAGGGGTAAGCACGCAGCACGGAACGTAGAGGCGATTTAGCGACCACGCTTATAAGCTCTTTTGTCAGCTGCGGAACTTAGGCGCATGATGGGCATTTACTTTATTTTCACACATATGAGCGACCAAATTGCGTTAGGGGTTTTTAAAATTTTTAATTTATTTTTCTTAGAAACAGTTAACATTCTCAAGATACTCGAAAAATATTGGCCTAATTTTCATCTCGTAATAACTCCACGTGAACAGTTCGACGGTAGCGCCACGGTTGACTGCAAGCTTAAAATTGTAACCACATTATGACTCAAATCAAAATAAAAGATCGTCACTGTGTTGTAAAAGCTCGTAATGTGTAAACAAAAAATTGTAAATGACTAAGAATGTGCTTCCATTGAAGCAAATAAAAGAGTTACTCCTAACAGAATCGGCCACTCTCATTTGTAAAAATGCACGTCAACATCACATTTTGATTTAGCAAGTAAAGCAAAGCAAGATGTGCATTTCAATGGGTATGTATTACAATACCGAAGTACGAAAGACCGAATGTATTAAAACATCGAATGTGTCAAAAGACCGACACGATTTTTTTCTGAAACCGTTAACTTTTTAAGATTGTTATAAAACAAACCTAACCTAACCTAATGGGTTCTGTATGATGCCGTTTTAATAAATTCTGAAATTTTTACGGTTTCAGAAAAAAATCGTGTCGGTCTTTTGACCCATTCGATGTTTTAATACATTCGGTCTTTCGTACTTCGGTATTGTAATACATACCCATTTCAATTAAGAAAGAAAGAAAAAAAAACATGTATTTTATAACAACAATAATACGAACACAGGCTAAAAGTTAATGTACAAAAAATTAAAGTGATCGTTTTAATAGGGTCGATAACACGTGGTGGTTGTTGTTATTGACATTATTTTTATAAGCTGCCAAAACAAGATTCTCCCGTAGAATTTGTACGGTAATACAAACTGTTCTCAATCGACTAACGATTTATATGTTTGAAGGGAACTCGTATAGTAAAACTCACGTGATCACTGAATGAATACAGGTCAAAGAGAACAAGTCTTATTTCTTCCGCTCCTCCATATTGAATGTCAACCAACCGGCCGATACTTTTTAAACCGTCTAAACGTCAATCACATTACTTTTTAATAAAAATAAATCAATCTTACACTCGTCCATATCCTGACGCTGTGCATGTCCTCATGCACGTAGACAGAATGAACATTACACTAGAAATTTGATTTTGCAGCTAGTTGAAAACCTGCATTGCGTCTTGGAATATTTTTTTAAGGTGTCAACTACCGTATTCTAGAAATATTTACCCCACATTGCTTTAATGGATTGCCTAAGGTGGAATGCCTTCTGCAGGATTATACAGAATGTGTTAAAATTAGATCTCGTGAATTTCGATTGATAAAAATGTTTCAAAAGACCTTGGAAGTTTTGGAAGGACTGAGACATATATAAGGCGTGGATCAATGAAGATTAAAACACACAATGGTATTAGCGCCGCTGAAGCTGAAACTGAATAATTCGCAATATATTTTGATTCTACAAAAGTAGACACTAGTAACACTGCCCTTTAAGTTTATTGATTCGTGGAAAGCATAGCCAATGAAGCCACATGCAAAAGTTAGTCAAATAAATAATATTTGCAACTGATTCAAATTTCAATTTAATAATCGCACCGTTAAAAACTTTGCTATGATAATTTAATTAATATTTCAACGATACTTTAAAACGCACCTTATTTCAAACATCCTACAGTTGGAAATCAACTGTCAGTTTAGTCATATTTCGATGTACTAGTTATGACTCTTCGATTTTCAACCTAAACCAATGTAATTATGATTGGAAATCTAATGCTTCAGAAGGTCAAGGCATTCCTATGGGATCTCTTCGTTCAGAAACTTTGAATTGTGGAAAAGTGTAAATTAATTAAAATGAGACCTTGACACAGTAAACGGAACAGTTTAAGTATTAGTTTAATTAAACAACATTATGAGTTTTCTTTAATAAATGATGTACGAATATAATAATTCTCAAGGAATTGTTTTACTTATGTTGTTAGTTCACATTCTTCTGAAACAAAAAGGCCAAAAAACAGCACAAAAAATAAAGTTAGGTCAGAAATTGGTACACCTAAAGATAACTCTAAAAAAACACAAACGCGCATTTAAAAAAAAACAATAAAACCACTATATTCGTGTGACAACATGATGATTTCTAACTTTAAACGACTGAATAGTCGAGTTGTGAAGGAGCTTGACTAGATAGCTTAAGGTCCCGAGATTGATGTATGTATGTATGTACGTAAACTCTTTATTGTTCAAAAATAAGGAAAAAAAAGAAAAAACTTATTGATCCTGGGTCAGGCCAGATTATTATGATAAGTATTTATGTAAGTAGTCTATCCGTTGCCTATTATCCATAATCCATAACCTTACCTTAGCTTACTTTGAGACTAATTCTATCCCACGCGCGAACAGATCAATGAAATTAAGTTGAATGAAGAAGATGAATCCAGCAAAATGTCATGGCTCCGTAAAATAAAAAAAAATGGACTGGCATTAAGACTTTAGAACATCCTATTTAAGTGGGCTACGGAAAGGATGAGATTTAAAGAGGTGACTGCTGAAGCTTATTTGTGAAATGGCACTACTCGTATGAGAAGAAGATAGCAATACTGACACGTTGCGTGAGGAAGCTGCCAGGCTATATACTACGAATTTGGGCGCAAATCCTGAAATCCAAATGGTACAAAGCTGTATTTGGAGCCGATGCACATTGAATAATCGATGCCAAAAAAAAAACATTATCAATTCAACAGTGGACTTCTTTTGGCTGATTACGATAATGATGATGGTGATGAGATTACTAATGACTTTGATGATGAATTTCATGTGAAATAAACTCCAAATTTCTGCCTCCTATATTATCTAGTGAATATTTCATGGTGTTAAAATAGAATAACTAAATTAATTAATCCAATTTGGAACGATTTGGAGGCTTCATTGAATCTAAAGCCTTTTGAATCTCAACAGTTACAAATTTTCATGAATTTTGAACTTTAAGGCTCTGTTTTAAGGTGCTCCTGCTTTAGCAATTAAGTTTTAAAGTTGATGTTTACCGGAAATTTCAATCGCGGAGCTCAAAGCGATATTGGTGGCTGCTGAAATATACGGCAGATTTCCATAAAAGTAGAATATTTCAAACTCAAAGTGGAAGCAAAAGGTACTAAATTTAAAATGTCATGTACTTACATGCGTTATGATTACGGTTGTAAAGATGTTTGGGTAAATATCCAAATGGATGTTTGGATATTTGAACATTTCTTAGTCAGTCACGTAATAACGACTAAACGGATTAAGAAGAAACGTGGCGTACAGATCGAAAAAGATTTGAAAGAGAAAGAAAGAAAAATATTTTATTTACGGTACCCTCGGTGAGCGAGTCCGACTCGCACTTGACCGGTTTTTTATTTAACACAGCGATTCGAAATTTCCCGCCATACAAAAAGTTCTACAACTTTCAGAAAATTTCAGAAATAGGGCACAATACATTTTTTTCTGATTTTTTTTGCATGGATCTACTCAGAATCAGTAGCACTATCGATTCTACATAAAGAAAAACAATTCCCGGACCTCCTTTGAAAACTTTTGATGAGTGATCTTTCCGACTGTCGCTTTCCATCACATACTAATCATTCCACCTGACCTGCACCGGAGCTTTCCTTCTGAACGCACCCGCGAATATCAATTTAACAACTAACTTGTAATTTTAACTTCATAAGCTTCTTTACCTTTTCGAGATTAATTTGTTTTGTTTATAACTCAGGACTTAATTTTCTTTTTTTGACAGAATTTCATTATACTAAGCTACACTGCTTTTTCCTGCTAGGTATTTCGTAAATAAATTATACTGAGGGTACTGGTGACTGAAAAAGTCGTGGTTGCTCCGTGGTTTGACCAATGGGCTCTCAAGCAGAGGGTCGTGAGTTCGGCCCCGGGCTCGCAACTCTAAGATCTTCGGAATTTGCTGGGTGGTTCCGGCTGGGAGGTTTATTGTTTGAACGAGATGTAAATGAAGTAACGAAATAGGATGAAGGAATTTTTAGTCAATCTTCTAATTCACTGTTGAATCTGTTGAACTTGCTATCGGTACTAATAAATGTCAAAATCTCGCTGTCATTACATGACATGTTGTTATGTGCGTGACCTCAACTCTCGTGGAAATACCTATACCAATAGTAAATAATGTGGAGGGTAATATAAATGACAGATACACAACATTAAAATGATAACCCTTCTTTTTGGCTTTGCCCCGGTCCGACAAAAAAGCTCGGAACAAAAAAATACCTCTTGTTTTTACGCCAATTCACCAATGAATCAATACGTGTCAATATCGCTGAGACATAACCTCCCTAAAATTATTCCACGCAAGCTACGAAATAAATCAATCGCCAGATTTAACAATTCCTCTTCGATTCCGGGGCAAAAACAACATGGCCGCATACAAAACAGGTGCGGGGGTTTCACAAGACAATTAAATAGCAGAAGCGGAAGAAACCCCTCCAGCCAAGTGGTTCGACAACGTTAAACAAGTTAGCTATGAAGTATCTTTTTTTGTACATATTTTTTCAACTTCATTTTTTTTTTTATTACTTTTACGGTCATCCCGTGAAATCATACATTTCGTACTAAATACAAACTGAACAACGTTGTCCGACATGTCGGACGACGAGGAATTTTGACTCCTTGCTGACTATCAGGATTTTTTTATTCCACTTAGTTCGACCATCGGACCAAGAGGATTTATTTAAAATTCCACTTGTTACGATCCGCGAACCACGAGGATTTTTGGAATTCCACTTGGTTCGCTCCTCGAACCACGAGGATCATTGAATTCCACTTGGTTCGACCCTCAAACTACGAGGATTGCTATATTCAAATTTAAATACAGAAAATATAATAAAAAACTGGCCAAGTGCGAGTCGGACTCACGCACCGAGGGTTCCGTACAAATTTAATTTATATGTATCTATGAACATCCAGTCTTAGCAGAGCTCTGCTCCTAAGCAAAATGTGCGCAGTGTGGGATCATTGTAGATTGGTTAATGATATAGACAAACAGACAAAAAAATTATGCTTTTCGCAATTTTTCCTTTATCTGTGCTATAAGACCTTGCTTCGTACCAAATTTCAAGATTCTGGGTTCACGGTAAGTACCCTGTAGGTTTTGATTCCCTTGCGAGTTTCGAAAATATGCGGAAATTTGCGTCATAAACGGCTGTATCTTTTGATTGCGTTGGCTTAGAAGTTTGATTTTTTCACAGCTCCAAAGGACAGTATACCTGAGTATTTGATATAAATTTCAGCTTCATACCTCCACGCGTCTTGACAGACAGACGGCCGGACGGACAACAAAGTGATCCTATAAGGAAGGAGTGTTAAAGTCTCTCGGTAGAGGGCATAACATAGATGCGCTTTATCACTGCCTAAATGTGATTATAACAGACTGAAGTGTACGATGTATGGGAAAGATTCGTCGCTAACTTCTAGACCAGTGATGGTGTAGGGGTAAGCACGCAGCACGGAACGCTGAGGACCTGGGTTCGATTCCCAGCATTGGTCTTTTTTCTGGGGTTTTTTCTGTGCATCTATGTTTCAGTTTGTATTTAGTTTGAAATAGATCCTATAAGGGTTCCGTTTTTTCCTTTTGAGGTACGGAACCCTAAAAATATGCCCTCTTTATTCAAACTTAAAAAATCTCTAAGGTAATGGTACACTAATACGGCATAGTAAATTATTCCGGCAGTTTTTGACTTAAGCCTAAAAATAAGAAATCCTTAAGGGCCTACCGTGTTTTTGGCGCATTTATTGCATTCATTTAATCTCGTGCTGTATCAAAACATGTAAAGCTATAGTCTTGAAATTCATGATTGTAGGCATAAGACCGGGAACATACGTAAACATACATTTTGGCGAGTATGGGCAGGAATTACATAATTTAATTCCTCCATCTCAATTTTACCAACGGACATCAAGGCGGGGGGAGCGTCTTCGTCCTTATGTGGTTAGTATTCCAGTGGCCCGTACGAAGCGCTTCGCGTCATCCTTCCTAATGCAAACTGCTAAGGAATGGAATTCGCTCCCGTCGTCTGAATTTCCAGATCAATACAACCTAGAGCTCTTCAAGGCTAGAGTGATTAGGCTGTTACTGAACTAGTGAGGTACACCTTTCGCCTCATCTTCACTTTCATCAGGTGAGATAGTGGTCAGTCACGGGTCAGTTTTATGTGAAAAAAATAAAAACGAGTTCGACAAGATTTTGAAATTGATTCAAAACTTCAATTTCAGTGCAGATATTAGAATCAGTGTAGAATACGGACTTTACACACCGAGGTTGTTGAGTATGATTCCTGTGTTTTCTGTAATAAAATTAGAATTGTTTTATAGATGAGTAGGGTAAAAATTCAGACGCGTTTTTTAGGTGATTTAGATTTTAGATTTTTTGAATCAGTGTATTATTGACCTTCACTTAATGGCAAATTCCGAAAAACTCAGAGCTGCGAGCCGGGATTTGAACCCAACCCTCTGCTTGAGAGGCCATAGGTCAAACCACTAGGCCACCACGGCTTCATATGCGAAATTACAATTGTAATTTACCACGAGCTTAACAGTGAAGGAAAACATCGTGAGGAAACCTGTATACACCTGCGAAGAAATTCAGTGGTGTGTGTGAAGTTTCCAATCCGCACTGGGCCTGCGTGGGAACTACGGTCCAAGCCCTCTCATTCCGAAAGGAGGCCTGTGCCCTGCAGTGGGACGTATACAGGCTGGGATGATGATGATTTGTATGCTTATGGACTAGCAAGCTACCTACAAAAGCTAAAAGCTAAGCTAAGCTTCATTCAGCGAATTAGGTAGCTTGCTAGACACAGATATAGATACACATAGATAACGCAAATGCATCTACTTCGCGTGTCCGAACCCCGACAAAGCGTCGAGTTGGCCGCCACTACTGACAGTTCGCGTGCGTCAATTGTTGCAGCCGGACGTCCGCGAAAACTAAGGAAATGCCTCGTTGCGTTGTAATTAAGTGTAATTATGTCTGTGGTTTGGACTTCCCATCACTAAATTTCGGCTGTGACGTCACAGTAGTGTTAAAAAGTCGACACGCTTGGTTTCAATACAAATCGTGAGCATTGCTTTATCTAATCTGTGTTGCTAGACAATAAGCTAAATGGCACAGCGAATGTAACCTAAATTATATGCCTTCTGCGACATTTGTAACTGTAGTCCGCTCTGCCTAATGTTGTGGGACGAAGTTCTTATAAAGTCCACTCGGCGATTCACCTACAATCGAGTTTGAAAACTCAATAAATAGCGCTTTGTCATAGAAGACGATTGCTTTACGTTATATCTGTTTTTAGTTTTTTTCAGAGAAAGTTTTTTTTTTTCACCACGTCGGTTTTGGCCTCAAGCGACCCCATGGCTGGCGCTTACCGCTCTCAAAGATTAGGAATAACAGTTCAGAGAGGTAATGCGGTCTGTGTCTTGGGGTCAATGCCTGTAGCGGAAAAATCTTGACGACATTATTATTTGTAGTTTTAGTTTAGCTTATGTTAAATTTTTTTTTTTTTTTTTTTTTTTTTTTTTTTTATGATATAGGGGGCAAACGAGCAGACGGATCGCCTGATGGTAAACGATTACCGTCGCCCATGGACACCTGCGACACCAAAAGAGTCACAAGTGCGTTGCCGGCCTTTTAGGTAGGAGTACGCTCTTTTTTTGAAAGCTTGAAGGTCATATCGGTCCGGGAATACCGCAGCAGGAACCTCATTCCAGAGCTTTGCTGTGCGAGGCAGGAAATTTCTGGAAAAACGCACAGTAGAAGACAACCAACCATCCAGATGGTGAGGATGGAAGTGTTGTCGCGTAGGGCGGTGGCGGAAGGATGCGGCAGGGATCAACCCGAATAACTCCTCGGAGCACTCTCCGTTGTACATGCGATAGAAGATGCACAGTGTTTTGTAATTGTATTTAATATTCACTATAAATATAGTTCCAGTTTTGCAATTTTTTTTAGCGTAGCTTAATTAAATTAAAATTGATTGAATGATGAAGGTGGCAGAGGGAAGGGCATATCGCTCATGTTGGCAGACAGAGTCTAAAGCTTCTCGAATGGTGTTCACAGACTGAACAGACTGAAAAATTCAGTCATTTTGCCTTTTACATTTTTCGGCATAAGTGCTTATCGGCCATTCTCATTCTTCTGTGCACTTGTCTAATTACCGTGTCATTTTTTATAGCAATAGTGTCACAGTATTAGACGCAGTACAGTACACAGAGGAATAAGAATGGCCGTCCGTCTTTTTCCAGATCTGTGGGCTCATTCTAACTACCGTGTCGCTTTTTAGGAGTAAAGCGACATGGTAATTAGACTGGCACGCAGACGAATGAGAATGGCCTTTATAGTTATCTGTTTACGGGTAATAGTACATTACTGCAGCGGCCGCGAAATAGGGGATTGCCGGCCGAGTAGTTATAGATGGCCGAGTGTTAACGAGGCCATCTAGAGATACGAGGCCGGCAATCCCTGTTCGTGGCCAAGGCTTGTATAGAGTTTTTCTCAAACATGCATCATCATCATCATCATCATCATCATCACCATCATCATAAAATCATCGTCATCATCATCATCACATCATATCACCATTACCACCATCATCATCATCATCACCATCATCATCATCATCATCATCATCATCACCACCATCATCATCACCATCATCACCATCATCAATATCACCATCATCATCATCACCCTCCATCACCATCGTCATCGCCATCACCTCCATCATCAATCATCATCATCATCATCATCATCATCATCATAAAATCATCGTCATCATCATCATCACTATCACCATCATCACCACCACCATCACCGTCATCACCACCACCATTACCATCATCATCATCACCACCATCACCATCACCCACCATCATCATCACATCACCATCATCACCATCCCATCATCACCATCATCATCATCATCACCACCACCATCATCACCATCACCATCACCATCATCATCATCACCACCATCATCATCACCACCATCATCACCACAATTACCACCATCATCATCATCTCACCTTAAATAAACGTAGTGGCAGAATGTCATAATGAACCAAAACGCAAATATTGCTTATAGTTTTTTTTTAATGGCTAAATGCTATGATGCCATAGTACTATAAATAACCGTCATGGTGCTGTGTCACATGAAACAATAGACTATCACTTTGCTGGCCTTGGCCAGCAATGTTGTATGAAATTCCATTTTATGTCACGAATAAATGTATTCTTTCTTTTTCTTATCATCACCATCGCCATCATAAGTAAAAGCAGATTAGTATCAACCCTATGTCATCATCATCATCGTCGCCCCTAGCAACACCAGTACCTTTGTCTCCCAATATTTATCTATTCTTCGAATGATGTGTTCTTCTACTGTCAATTTAGGTGATATATTGTTTGAGCTGAATCAGTAACCTTAAGTTACTTGTAATAAAGTTAAATATCGCATTCTAAGATATAAAAAGCCGTGTCGTCCCCGTGTCGTCTCGTTCCAAAGGACAATACGAGAGAGTTTATTGGACCTTCAAGTTTAGTCCGATTGTGGAATACATTTTTACCTTTCAAACAAATTGAGTTAGGAAAGGTACACGAATGATTTTGTTTTGACTTTGATTGACTCGTTCGAATAGCCAAAAGGTCAACAACATAATGTGAAGAAGGTATTTGAATTTCAGCTTGTGCATGCTATAGCTACTCATGGTAGTAATAGTGACCTTTACAGAAATTTTTGTAGAGCTTTGAAATCACAGAATATCAACCCCCCCGCGCGCCCCTTTAACTTTGTGGTTAGTCATGTGAGCAGAAGACTTTGGAACATACCTAGCTTACTAAATACCGCTGCTGCAGCACCGATGCGGCTGTTGATCTCAGCATCAATGCCACATTTACATCAAATACGTTACATTATGAATTGTTAGTGAAATTACCATACTTTTCCTTTTTGTCACCGTGAACCAAAGAAGTTTGGTAACAAAAAAATAATTTTCCACACAAAATAAATTAGGTAATATTATAGAAAAGTATGCTCTGTTACTCGGGAAATATTAAATATTGTTTAAAAAGAAAATTTTTCACACAGAAATTAGGGAGAAAGAAAAGCTTAGCAACACAAAAAATAACTGATTTAATCTCATCTGATCAAGTCTTATCTTACTAATGTGTATACATAGTATAAATGCAAAGCGGCTAAGTGTGTATAAACGGAAGTATAATGTGGATGTTTGTTAATCTGTCATACAAAAAATACTACAAGATTTTTATTACATTTGGCACACAAAAGCAATTCGTATAGTTCCCGTGAAACAGCAATAAATTGTTCGTAGACGTAGACATGGGCAACAGCTAGTTCTCTTACAAAGCCAATTAGGGTCTATTACTACATGATAAGTATCTCCACGCAGGATTATCAAACTCGGCTAAACCCGTCCAAATTAGTTATGTAATGTGTATTCGCTTGTTTAACAGATAAAACTCAAGATACAGTACATTTTTTTAAGAAGTAGGTAGTCAAGCTATGCTTGACACGATCTTATCTTTTATCTTTTTGCAAATACTAAAATTAGTCATTAAATATATATGCGTAGATAATGCATTAATTGATTACAACATTATTTCTTATCTCCAATTCTTAAAACAAATATTAATCACCACCATGTTATAACATCAAGTCATCGTGAACACCTCAGATCACATTATCGAAATCTAAATAAATGATAACACTTTATATTTATGTTTAAATTCACATTGGACAACTAGGGATGAGTTCACACAGGATTATGAATAATTTTGTTTGTTTATAGTAAACAGCATCTTTGCCTATTTTTTAACTCCCGACGCAAAAAGAGGGGTATTATAAGTCTGACCGCTATGTGTGTGTGTCTGTCTGTCTGTGGCACCATAACTCTAAAATGGGTAAACCGATTTGGATGCGGTTATTTTTTATTTGAATGCTGGTTTTTTGGCGATGGTTCATAGACATGATTTATCAATATCGGTCCAGCCGTTTCAAACTCTCGCTCTTTTGTCAGCTACGGAAGGGATCTTAGACGCATAATAGACTTTTATTTTATTTTCAAACATAATGTGCGACCAAATTGCGTTGGGGGTTTTTAAAAATTTTAATTTATTGTTCAGTAATATTATTATTATATTATTGTTTAGTAAAGTGTAATGGGGAAGTAAGGTTCTTGAGTGACTCCTACGAACCGTAAGACGGGGCGCGGGAAGGGCACAACAAGGGTTTACCCTTGAATCGTAGACAATCTATTCATCGATTATTAACATAGACAACGTTTCCCGTATTTTAATTTCATCGACCAATCATGTCATCGAACCTTAGATAATTTAAGACTTAACTTAAGTCTTAAATTATCTAAGACTTATCATCATACTATTGATAAATATCGCAATCGAACCGGTTTATCACTATAAAAACAACAAGTTGGCAGATAATCCTGTCATCGTTGGCTGACGAACGTGTAAAGAATATTTTAATTGTTCACTAATAAAATAATGGCGAACTCTGAAGAAAAATTACGAAATATACTTCAAGGAATAGCAAATGAACAAGGCTACAAAGACACTCGCATTGATATTAAACCAATATCATCAGGAGGAGCTAATTACACGACTAATTTATATTTGGCTACTGTGTCAGAAACATTCAAGCCTAATTTGAACTTATTTGCCAAAGTAGCCAACCTTGGTGAAGAAATTAGAGTTCAAAATGAAATGATGGCTAAAGTATACATGATAGAAAGTGTTTTCTACACAGAGTTGGTGGTTAACTTTGAGAGGCTATATCAGAAAAATAGTGTCCCTGCAGAACACAGGTTGACAATACCAAAGTACTACGGTCATGTGCTAACTAGGTTGGAAGAAACTTTGGTGCTCGAGAATTTGGAAGCAAGTGGTTTTGGCAATTTTGATAGAATGAAAACTTATAACTGGGAGTACGCAGCAACAGCTGTGCAACAAATGGCCAGATTCCATGCCTTAGGGCTGGCTTTGAGGGACGAGAATCCCGCAGAATTTGATAAAATAGTAGCCCCGTTTCACGTCGACTTACTTGCTGATGACGAATTGATGCAAACTTTTATGCAACAAGCAATCAACAACTGTTGTGAAATTGTTACCGCAGAACAAGCGGATAGAGTACGGAAATATTTTTCACAAACGGAAATGTTGACGGAATCCATGACACGGTTCATGTCAGACAAAACTATGCTGATTCATGGAGATTTTAGACCCAGCAACATAATGCATAAGCGTCGGGTGAGTTACTTGTTAATTGTAATGATGTTGTCTTTTACACGAGCACCCGATCGGTTAATTACACGCAGAAAGCATACAATGCCGTCCGCGTCTAATATAACAATACCTTTGGAATGCTGTTGGGTAATTTTGCACGTAACTTCCGAAACACGCAGAGGTACGAGCCCAGACTCGAACCCATGACCCTCTGCTTAAGAGGCCATAGGTCCAACCACTAGGCCACCACGGCTTTGTATTTCTTTGTTACAGAATGGCAAACTCCAGATTGTACCCCTGGACTACCAAACATTGAAGATGGGTAACCCAGTGAGTGATCTGATGCATTTCATCTTTTCTGGGTCCGATGAGGAGTTCCGCCGACTCCACTACCAACGTCTTATGGATCACTACTACACGGAGCTGAGTCTGGCATTGGAAAAACTCAATATTGATCCAGAGAAAGTATATCCGAAGAAAACCTACGAACGTGATTTGATAGAGGTAAGAATGATTCATGTTTGATAACACAAATTGAATGTCCTACATTAATTTTATCACCCATGAAATCAATGTGCATTTTCTATTGAATCCAAATGCGTTTCAGGATTTTTTTTTTGCTTTTGTACCGTTCTGATAAAACTTTGGTAGCATTCTGACCAGATGGACTTACATCCAAGATAAACTATGTAAATGTCAAAAAGTATGGAGCTGTCATCCATAACCCAGTGTTAACGAATTAATACTTTAACCCTAGACCGTGCAAGTGGCCCAAAAATAACGTTTTCGACCAACAAAATCTAAACTGATAAAAATGGGTCTATTTTGGGATTCATCTAATATATAAAAATCTCGTGTCACGGTGTTTGTTATCGAACTCCTCCGAAACGGGTCGACCGATTTTTATGAATTTTTTTTCACCACATTCGGTAGGTCTGGGAACAGGTCGTAGGCTTTTTTTATACCCTTATTCTTTGTGGATGGAGTCGCGGGCAATAGCTAGTACTCAATAAAAGTCACGGTGTAATGTTTGATAATGATCATTAGTCATAACCCTTTTTTTTCCTGAACCTATTAACTGTTCTGGATTGTTATAAAACAAACCAAACCTTATCTTTAAGGTTCTACAGGATAACCACTTCAAAGGTCCTGAAAAATTTACGGTTTTGGAGAAAAAAAAGACGTCCGATCCAATAAAAATATGACACTCATGTAATAAACAATAATTTTCGATGCTTTGCACGATATGATAAATAAACCTGAAAAGGACAAAAAGAGATTCAGTGTTTTTAGTTTTACAATTAAAATCTCTGATATTGATATTTATTCATTTAAATCTCTGATTAAACGAAATAATGTTTCAGATGCGCCCAATGGGCCTTTCTTTCGGGCTGGCTATGGCACCTGTGGTGACCGTGGCTCCTGAAGATGCTCCCAAGATAGACGTAAACATAAGTGAGATGGTTATCAAGCCAAATGAGTTAGCACAAGAACGCATCCGTGGCATTGTGAACGACTTCATACGATGGGGCGTTATATAATGACACTGGTCTTCAGTTCAATTTTCGACGCATTACTTATTATGCTCTTGTGATGTAAACACCGACCAGCAAAAAAAACGAAAAAAAAAAAAAAAAATCGTTAGCAAATCGTTATCCTGTTTTCTTTTTTATTACCAGGGGCCTGTTGCATAACAAAGTACAAATAATATTACAAGCGGAACTCTCGCTTCAGTTGATATTAACTAGAAAGGGAGTTCCGCTTGTAATATAAGTTGTACATACTTTGTTATACAACAGGCCCCAGAACGAGCAGCTAAGAGCGCGGCCTTTGCTTATGTAATTCACTTCTTATAAAATATTTTTTACGAACAATAGGTAGTTATGTGATTCATAAATTTTAGAACGGCAAGCTCGATGTCATTCTCTTGGACTATCAAACCCTACGTCTGGGTAATCCAGTGGGCGAGCTGATGTACTTCTTATTCTCGAGCACCGACGAGGACTTCTGACGACTGCATTACCAGCGCCTGCTGGATCACTATCACTCGGAGCTGACTCTGGCCCTGCAGAGACTCCACATTGATGTGAAGACGGTGTATCCCAAGAAAACCTACGAGCATGAATTGATAGACGTAAGAATAAATTGGTTTTCTTCTTTGTCATACTCGTAAGCTGAGAGTAAAAATGAGCAGATAAACTATAGACAAATTGTTGGGGTTATTGAACCGGTGGCTAGCTACAGCTACAAAGACAGCATGAAAGCAACAACAACAAAATTGGTCCGCTAATTGTGCAAATAATTATTACTTATTCTATTATTTCGGAGAAAATAAAATTTTGCGAAGTTATCCCTCATTTTGAAGATATTAATAACTACTAATCTAGGTCATCCTCATCACAAACATTTTCGAACCTAATATTCAACGTGTGTCGCTCATCGAATAAAATTTGTAATCTTTAAAACACTAGGCACTACAGCAGAATATATAAACACTGGCTTGCTTTTAATTAGTTTACTACTGACTTAGTCATTACCCATTTTTAATCCGGCCACCCCGCCCTCAATACATGCTCATTAAAGCGTCGCATCACGTGTAAACACGCGAGATGACTCGTCTGAAGATACGGTGTGAAAGCCCCTTTGATACCATCCGGTGCGGACTTGAATGCACTGCTGTGACCCCTGCAACCTGCCCTCTTTAGTGCTAGGGATCCGTAGTTTAATGGCTTAATACTCAACGTTGAGGAAGATTTTTTGAAGTGAAACTTCTAATGCGACTTCCAACAAGGTCGCGTTAAGCGTTTAACGCTACCATGGAGGGGGTATGAAAGCATTAGTATATGTACTGCCGAATCAAGTAATCTCGCATTGTATATATACTAACGGATGTTAAAAACTTCGACAGTGCCATGCAGAACTCATACTGTCTGTGCAAATTTGTATGAGACTTGATAAAAGCGCCATCTAGTGAGTAATTTAAACACATAGATGCATAAGTAAATTTAGTTCTTTCAGTTATTGCAATAAGGTTGAACCTGCGCCAAAAAGTTCTCGAATGGAGACCACGGACTGGCAAGCGCAGCGCGGGACGTCTACCGACGAAATGGACGGACCATTTGGTAAAGACCGCAGGTCTAAAGTTGGCACTTCCAACCGCTATGATTGGGTAGCAATGAGGCAAATGAGGGACGCCTATTTTCGGCAGTGGACGTCCTACGGCTGAAATGATGATGATGATGAGGTATTGCTGCAACGGGGAAGAAGCTATGAGGCTATAAGTAAAGAAATATTGCAAACACATACTTAGTTATCTGTGATTTTCTTCAAGCCGGCGTACTATTTACAGGGGAGACGATCAACTTTTTAGAACCCAACTGTTCATGGAAAGAATATTAAGTTTGCGGGGCTTCCTTGGCTTTGTAATAAAATGAAAGAAGGAATAAATTTTTTAACTAATTCTCGTTATACAAATATCTAGATAACGGCCAGAACGGGATAAAAAAACGAGACAGAGCAGGATGGCGCTCTACAACACCATTTTGACACGTTTCTCCCAAACAACGCATTATTTCTCTGGAATTTTAAAGCAATTCGATTCTTTGACCTTGGGAATCGTGATAAACTTGAGAAAATATGATATTGGGTGTGTCCATTTCGTATATTAAGCAAAATAAAATCACAAGTTCTAATTTCGAGCCAAAAGCGAGCGATCTATTATCTATGCCAGTGTTGCCATTCAAGAAAAAGAAATCCATTCATTATCCTGCATTGCAGTCTGTAAAGCTCTTTAAGCACTGACCTGCATATTAAAGCATGACAAGTTCCTATTTAGCCCTCGCTATGTTGCGGATTTTCAGTGGAACTAATTTATTTTAATGGCAATGATTTTTTTTGACAACAGACGTTGGAAGTCATTGAATGTCACCGATGTAAACAAAAACGAAAATAATTGTACATATTTCAGAATAATAATCGATTTTGCAATCAAAATGCCCAAAAAAGTTCACCCCGATGCAAAAAAAAAATTAAATACATGCAAATGGTTGCGGCAGTCACGGTGTTTGTAATCGAACTCCTCCGAAACGGCGTGACCGATTTTTATGAAATTTTTTCTCTATATTTGGTAGGTTTGACAACAGGTTGTAGGCTATTTTTTATACCCTTATTCTTCGCGGACGGAGGCGCGGGCAACAGCTAGATATGAAATAATATTGGACACGTATTTAAATTTGTTAATCAAAGTAAAAATTAAAACGACAAAGCGCGTCACTATAACGTTCTGTACTTATCTTCATCACTTTTTAGGGTTCCGTACCCAAAGGGTAAAAACGGGTCCCTATTACTGAGAGTTCGCTGTCCATCCGTCTGTCCGTCTGTCAGGCTGCATCTCATGAACCGTGATAGCCAGACAGTTGAAATTGTCACAAATGGTGTATTTCGGTTGCCGCTATAACAACAAATACTATATTAAGTTATATATTAACTTTAAAAATAAATTATTAACAAATATTTAAGGGAGGCTCCCATAGAACAAACGTGATTTTTTTGCTGTTTTTATAGATAGGTAATGGTACGGAACCCTTCGTGCGCGAGTCCGACTCGCGCTTGGCTGGTTTTTGTTTAATTGACAAAAGAGAAAATACGTGCACAAAATTTTTTGATTACCTAATTGACGGACGAATTGTAATTTTTTGAAATCTCAGTTTACTTCATGGCAGACATTCTACTACACTACTTCTGTATCGGCCACAGAATTTTCACTTTGAGACGTTTTTAAGACAATAACTTTTATTAAAGGTTCCGTATATGAACTTTAAGCTGCGGAACCTCATGCAATGAAACATTCAACGTTCAGTAAGGCTTGATCCGAACTTTGCGGCTTTAACAACCTTTTCTTGTAAACAAGTTCGGGCAACCAACATTTTAACTAACGTTTAATAAAACAGCTTTTTTTATTTTGATAATAGACCTGTGCCAAACAGTAGAACGCATAAGTATATAATAGGCCAAAATGGTGTCATTTTAATCAGCCAATTATATTACTAAACACATAAATTTAAAAATATAAAACCGGCCAAGAGCGTGTCGGACACGCACAAGGTAGGGTTCCGTAGCTATTACAAAAAAATCAAGCAATATGTTTTTAAGGATTTCGTATGTGTACGAAATCATCCAAGTTTAGGTATGTTTTATACCTTAGGCTACTATTTACTCTTAAACTACAAATAATTTCCAAGCAATCTTAGCCGCTATAATTTTCCTAGTAAATTTGATATATTTACTACCATTCTGAATTTTTTCAAATTTTTCCACCTCACAGTTTAGATTTTAGAGGGGGGGGGCGCTCGATTTTAATGAAAATTTTCACTTTAAAGTTGAATATTTCGCAAACAGATCACTGAATAGAAAAATCATGTTAGCAACCCCACAATGGTTTTAAAAGACCTATCCAACGATACCCCACACTATAGGATTAGTCGAGAAAAAAAAATCACCCCCCTTTACGTTTATGGGAGGTACCCTAAAAAAAATTTTTTTTTATTTTTGTTTTACCACTTTGTTGGCGTGACTGATATGTATATTCATGCCAAATTACAGTTTTCTAGTACTAACGATCTCTGAGCTTAGCCGCGGACAGACAGACATACAGACGAACAGACATGGCGAAACTATAAGGGTTCCTAGTTGACTACGGAACCCTAAAAACCGTGGTGGCCTAGCGGTTTGACCTATGGCCTTTAAAGCAGAGGGTCGTGGGTTCAAATCCCGGCTCGCACCTCTGAGTATTTCGGAATTTATGTGCGGATTTATATTACAAAATTTACCATGAGCTTTTACGGTGAAGGAAAACATCGTGAGGAAACCTGCACACATGAAAAGTAATTCGTGGTGTATGTGAAGTTCCCAATACGCATTCTGAGAGGAGGCCTGTGTCCTCAGTGGGACGTATATATAGGCTGGGAAGATGATGATAATGATTGCATTTCATTTATTTATTTATTTATTTATTTATTTATTTATTTATTAATCATTTACTTATTTATTTATTTATTTATTTATTTCAAGGAGAGCAAACAGAAGCAAGTGTATACAACATATTATAAATTACATACAAAATTACATGCACTTACTCCCTAACTAGCTCCCACTAAAACACATGGGTAATATGATAAAGTAGACTTACACTATACACTGTGTTACATTAAAGTTTCATAAATTTTGCTTTTGAACTTTAACAATAAATAACTGCATAACAATAGAATAGAATAGAATAGAATAGAATAGAATAGAATAGAAAATATTTATTTTTGAACAACTACAATAAAAACAGCTAAAAAAGTACACAACAGATCATAAACACATGAATGTAGTTGCTACAAAAAAAGGACACCCCTCAGCATGTGTCACGGCACGAGGTGCCACGACGCTGATTTTCAGTGGGTCCACAGAAACTTAAAACTAAACTACGTTAATAATTTACAACATAGTACACTACATACAATGAAACCTAAAAAATAAAGAAAGAAATAATGAAATGACATTACACAGTGCAGTATGCAGACAAAAACAAAAACAATCCTATGCAAATAAATACAAAAACTTGGACATTGGAACAATCACAAGACAAGTATCAATTTAAACATAAAATAGACAAAATAAACAAAAGCCGGCCAGGCTAGGCAGAAGAAAACTGTTCATGGTAAAGGTGGAGTTTTAATTTCTTTTTGAATGTAAACAATGAACACGCATTTCTAATTGGTGGTGGGAGATTATTCCAGCAACGCGTGGCAGCGTACCGGAAACTGCCACGAAACCTAGCCGACTTGTGTCGTGGACAGACGAGCCGGGGAGCCCCCCGCACAGGCTTATTGGAAAACAACAGCTTGTCGTAGAGGTATGAGGGTTGTCCGCTGTTAATTACCTCAAATAATAAGGATGCAAGGTGCAGTGTCCTTCGAGCTTCCATTTTTATTAATCTGCTACTGTTAAAGAATGGCGTGACGTGAGCTCTGTAAGGAATGGGAAAACAAAATCTAGCACATGCGTTCTGGAGTCTCTGTATTTGTACTTTAGTACGCGATAGCAAGCACTCTCCGATTACCGTGTCCGCATAGTTGAGCTTAGAAAGGATAAGCGAGTCACAAAGCTTGATACGCATGTCTGTGCTTAAGTACTCACGAATCTTATATAAGACCTTAAGACGGTAAAAACAATTACGGATACTTTCCAGGACGTGATTTTCAAATAGCAGTCTTTCATCGAAAAGAACCCCCAAGTTTCTGGCTTCGGATACACGAGCTATGCTATCATTCAAAATACAGATCTGAGGATCACGAGATACAGTGCTTGCTATTTGGTGCCTTGTACCGAGCACCAAAAACTTAGATTTCATAGGGTTCAAAACCAAACTGCTGTTTTCTGACCACTCGGCAATGCGACTGAGATCCCGATTCATCTTTTCAACCGCTGAGTCAGTATGTTCAGGCCTAAACGAGATATAAATTTGCAAATCATCTGCGTACAGGTGACATTTACAGTTTCTAACATTGTCAATTATATCTGCGCTATATAATATGAATAAAATAGGCCCCAGAATGGATCCCTGTGGCACCCCTCTGGTGACCTGAGACTGATCAGAAACATATGATACACCTCCACTGTCTCGCACTTCAACCCGCTGAGCACGCCCACTAAGATAGGTTGCAAACCAATCGACAGTTTTTGGGTCGAAGCCGTAATAGCTAAGTTTCGATAGCATTAATGTGGTGTTAATTGTGTCAAAAGCGCGTGAAAAATCCAGTAGAGCCAGGATCGTGGCTTTTCCGTCATCCTGTGCGACAAGAACATCATCAACAACATCGAGAAGGGCAGTTGCAATAAATAGATTCTTCGCAGAATAAATGAGCAATGAGTAAATTAAAATAAAAACTTACTCTTTTCCAACTCTGGCTTTAGAGCTAGGTACTTTTTATAGCCTGATTGTTGTTTAACTGGCTTCTATCTACAGCCATTGCGCATACTATTTGAGTTACCAACTTGACGCTGCTCTGCTTTAAACAACCGAGCAAGCTGCACTCCTCTTTTAAAACTACATGCGTTTACTTTAATCAAGTTTAACTTTTATACGTATTTGTTCAACCGGTCCTCACTTGCATTATGCACAGGGTGGTTTATTTCCAGACAAAAACATTTGGCTGATATTTTTATTTAAAACTAGCTTTTGCCCGCGACTCCTTCCGCGTGGAATTAGTAATTTGGGCAGCTTATTTTTTTATCCAATTTGCTTTTTCATCAATTATGGCTCTCCTTAGATCCTTCCGGAAGAAGTGAAACTTCATAATAAATCAACTCGCTCCCAATCCGCCCCAACGCGCTCTCAACCCGCCCCCAACCCGCTCCCAACCCGCTCTCAACTCGCCCCCCACCCGCCCCCAACCCGCTCTCAACCCGCCCCCAACCCACTCCCAACCCGCTCCCAACCCACCCCCAACCCGCTCCTAACCCGCCCCCAACCCACTCCCAACCCGCCCCCAACTCGCTCTCAACCCGCCCCCAACCCGCTCCCAACTCGCCCCCAACCCGCTCCCAACCCGCTCCTAACCCGCCCCAACCCACTCCCAACCCGCCCCCAACCCGCCCCCAACCCGCTACCAACCCGCCCCAAACCCGCTCCCTACTCGCCCCCCCACCCGCTCCCAACCCGCCCCCAACCCGCTCTCAAGCCGCCCCCAACCCGCTCTCAACCCGCCCCCCCCAACCGCTCCCAACCCGCCCTATCTAACTGGGCTGAAAGAATTTTCCAAATCGGAGCAGTAGTTCCCGAGATTTAGACGTTTGACTTCCAAAACCCCCGATTTGGAAACATTCTTCCGCTCCGCTCCGCTCTTATTGGTGTTAGCGTGATGATATATAGCCCATAGCCTTCCTCGATAAATGTGCTATCTAACACTGAAAGAATTATTCAAATCGGAGCAGTAGTTCCTGAGATTAGCGCGTTCAAACAAAAAACCTGTTCGATAAATTCTTAAAATAGACTTATCTTTCTTATTTGTGAACCGATTCAAATGAAACAAATACTAAATGTTAATCCAAGAAAATACCAACATATCAGTGAAAACCGCATCCTTCTAGGTTAAGCCGTTTTTGAGATTAGCGCGCACAAACGCACAGACAAACAGACAAACAGACAATAATTCTAAAAATCATTGTTTTGGGTTCTATTGTGCTAATAAATAGCCCTAGTGACAGTTTTTCTCAAATATCTTCAATGTACAGACACCGACTTGTTACAGATTTATTATATGTATAGATATTTCATTTTTAGGGTTCCGTACCCAAAGGGTAAAAACGGGACCCTATTGCTGAGGCTCCGCTGTCCGTCCGTCCGTCCGTCCGTCCGTCTGTCACCAGGCTGTATCTCGGGAACCGTGATAGCTAGAGAGTTGAAATTTTCACAGATGATGTATTTCGGTTGGCGTTATGACAACAAATACTAAATAATGGAATAAATAGATATTTGAGGGGGCTCCCATACAACAAACTTGATTTTTTTGCTCATTTTTGCTCGATATTGATAACGGCAACAGGTAGAAGCTTGAAATATTCACAGAATTCTTAATTATGTATTGACATGAAAAATAAATCCTTAAATCCTTAAATTAAAATACCAATATATTTAAGGGGGGCTCCCATACAATAAACGTGATTTTTATAGATAATTGTACGGAACCCTTCGTGCGCGAGTCCGACTCGCACTTGGCTGGTTTTTATTTTTTACGCGATTCTGAATTACTTTGCGTTTTCCCATTAGGGCGAGTACATAATATTGTACATTGATTGATGAGATGAAATTCATACACAGATGTGTACTCAGCACAAACAGGGTTGCAGGGGTGTGAAAAAATTCACACGATTTTTCAAGTTTAATTCGGAGTGTTGAATGAAAATGAATGTGTTATTTTATTGAGGTTTGATATTATGTTGAAATCACAATGACAATAATCTGAAAAATCCTACAAGAAAAAAGCATTATTTCAACAGATGGTTAGGTTCGTTTAAATAAATAATAAATAAATCTTGGGATGACTGACACCAATTGACCTAGTGCCAAACTAAGCAAAGCTTGTACTATGGGTACTAAACAACGGATAAACATACTTACAACACCCCTTACAACATACTTATAACACGCCCTCTTTTTGTGACGGGGGAAAAAAATAAAAACATTTACAATCAGTTAATGGGGGCCGGATGGCCTAGTGGTTAGAGAACCAGACTACGAAGCTTGAGGTCCCGGGTTCGATTCCCTGTCGGTGCAGATATTTGTGTGACAAATACGTATGTTGTGCTCGAGTAGACATACTTATTTCCGCGATCGGGAATCGAACCCGGTACCTCAAGCTTCGTAGTCGGGTTCTCTAACCACTAGGCTGTCCGGCCAATCTGTGGCATCATAACTCCTAAACGGGTGCACTGATTTGGATGCAGTTTTTTTTTATTTGAAAGCAGGTTTCTTGGCAATGGTTCTTAGACATGTTTCATCAAAATTGGTCTAGCCGTTTTAAAGTTATCAGCTCTTTTGTATGCTGTGGAAGGGATCTTGACTTATTGCGTTGGGGGTTTCAAATTTTTAATTTATAGTTATTACTGTGATTGAAAATGTTTCCAAACATTGATTGATGTTCAAAATGTACCGCGTTAAAGGCGTGACTACATTTTATATCAAAAATTCAAATGAAAATAAGGCTGCTTATTGATTACCTTTTACTTTTCTACGAACTTAATTTTTGTCTGTTTTCTACATTGCTTGTTATAATATGGTATCCAATAAATTTATTTATTTGTTGAATTAATCACATGCAAGCTGTCAGTACCTACAGAACTAAAACACTCACACATCAATTAAAAAAGGTGAACAAACTTAAATGGTCTTAAGCCTAAACATTTGACAAGATGTAGGTAATGTATTGACATTATAATATTATTGAATAATAATATTAATATAAGTAACATAAAACAAATGTCAAGAAAACATTCCAATAGATAATAGAAAATAAAGCAACCACATCACAAAATACAAGTGAAGTTATTATGTCCAATAAAAAAACTAGATAAAATATCATGTCCTTTTTAACAAATTAAATGTCAAATTTTAATTTAAAAATACAATACAATACAATGACTCTTTATTGTACACCAGAAATAGTAAGCGATACAGAAAACAGGTACACAGAGAGAAAGTTACAATGGTAAGCAATAGGCAGCCTTATCGCTTAAGAGCGATCTCTTCCAGGCAACCCTTAAACAGAAAGAAGGAAGGACTAGTTTACAACAGGTGGTGCATCAGCAGTGGATCAGAAAATTAAAAACGCAACAAAAATAGTACATCTACTCATACATAAGTACGTCGTACATATAATACACGTCAAAAATAAATATAGGCAGTGGGATATTAAGCCACATATATAGGTAAATAAATAAACTAGGTATAATAAAGCTAATTATTACAAGATGACAGATAGTGCTCCTTAAGCATAGATTTAAATATTGACAGAGATTTAATAATAGTCAAGTCATCAGATATTTTGTATTCTACGACCTTTTTAGTCTGCGTATAGTAATGTGTTCGAGGTACTAAGGCTGCGTCCTGATCCGTTATCGGATCCGATGTATTTTACTAGGCAGTGTCGATGCCGTGTCGGTGCCCGACACCGATATCGGATCGAATAATGTGAAACTCACCCCGTGGAAGTTTATTAACTTCCCAAAATCAATTTAATTAAAGTTAGACTGTCTTGTTTAGTATTTTGATCAAAATCCTTAAATTTAACGGGTACGTGCCTCTTGGTACCTTAGTTGTCTTAGGGCTACTTGCACGGTCCGGGGTTATAAAATTAAATCGTCAACCCTGGGTAAAGAGTGACAATTCCATACATTTTGACACTTTTTAACTCTGGATTAGCCTTTAACTCAGAGTTAAGTAGTTAACCCAGGTCCCAAGCCCGTTTTATTGACTTGCTCATTTTATTTAGCGAAAAAAAAGTAATAAAATAAGTAAAAAATATAAAAAATGAAATTGAAGGGTCCACGGAATGAACATAACGAGCCTACCAATGCCTAAAAGGGTCGGCAACGCACCTGTGATTCCCCCTGTGTTGCGGGTGTCCATGGGCGACGGTGTTCGCCCTCCATCAGGTGATCCGTCTGCTCGTTTGCCCCTCTTATATATAAAAAAATGAATGAATCTAGTCATTTTTTTTGGAAAATGGATATTTAAATTAAAAATGTAGAGCTCGCAAAGTACTATGACTTACCATTGTATTAAAAATAAATAGGGATATCTGAATTTTATTTTTTTTTCACTTTTAAAGAAATGGTTACCATAGTAATTTTATTGTTCGTGATGACTAACTTTCAAACCGCTATAACTCAAAAAGTTGTTTAGGTGACCAGACGTGTTTAAAAAAATTATCCGAACCATATTTTTTCAATAGATATAACTTAAGTTTACTTTATTTTACTTTTAAAAATGTTTTTACTATTTACGGTGTAGCCATAAGGAGGGTTATGATTTTCAATCAGACTAAGAGTAATAATAATAAATAATAATAACAATAGTTTATTTTCATAAACAAAAGTAAGAGTATGGTGCAAAGATTGCAGAATCATTATAATTTAAATGGATAGATCTACTAGCGTCTCACCCGCTATCAGTGTCCTATCGCATATTATTGACGAAATGACCCACAAAGAAAGGAAGATTTTTATAAAATTTGGTACACGGATAGTTTATGACGTGAATTAATACACAGAATACCATTATAATATTATTATTGTTCTCGAAGGATAGTGACCCAATTCTTCTTAGACAAAGTTGCGACAACTGACTTCCTTGAAAGTAAATAAATAAATAAATAAAATAAATATTAGGGGACAATCTTACACAAATCGACCTAGTTCCAAACTAAGCAAAGCTTGTACTATGGGTACTAGACGACGATAAACATACTTATATAGATAAATAAATACTTAAATACATAGAAAACATCCATAACTCAGGAACAAATATTCGTGCTCATCACACAAATAAATGCCCTTACCGGGATTTGAACCCAGGACCTCTTGCTTCGTAGGCAGGGTCACTACCAGCTAGGCTAAAGCGGTCGTTATAAATAAATACAATGTCTTAAGTCGCAAGAGGACGCCATCAGTGTCGGAAAGTCGTCGCTCGGGTGACAATAATTAATGAATTTAGTTGGACACGCAGTTTCGTCGAGATTGTCATTGTCTATGATAAGACCGTCATTAATCTACCGGCTAAACACTGCTTTATTTGTTGTGATGATTATATTGTTTTTAACCGACTACAAAAAAAGGAGGACTTGAAAGTGATCAGTACGAAGCGCACGTCATTTTCGCTTGGACCGTAGTTCTCACGCGGGCCCAGTGTGGATTGAGAACTTCACGGACACCATTTATTTTTGTTGCCAGGTGTATGGAGCTCACCGTCAAGCTCTTAGCAAACAATTGTAATTTCGGGCTCGAACCCACGATCCTTTGTTTGAGAGGCCACTAGGTCACCACGACGGTTTCTGGTTTTATTATTGCATTAAAATTATGGCACATTACCATATGGCTAGTTTTATTTATTTGATTGCTCACGATTTTATGTTTTTTTATTAGATGCCATGTAATGGGACGTAATACACCGTGCTGTTTTTTTTTTATTTCCGTTCGTTTGTTTGTTTGTTTTTTTTTATTTCGTATCGTAGGCCTCATCTTCGCTTTCCATCAGGCGTGATTGTCGTCAATTGCAAGTCTATATTGTGTAAAAAATAAAAAATAAATCGAAACGTTGCTCAGTACATTAACAGAAACTACCTGGTATATTGATTTTTGTTAAACCCGAAAAAAAAGAATTAAAAAAAATCACGGCATTTTCCATTGAGATAAACACAATACAATACCAATGTTAAAGATTATGACATTGATGTGACACATAATAAAATAATAACTAGGTATTAAAGTCGAACGAACTTGCCTCAATAATCTCCTTGTAGTGAATAAATTTCCTGCCTCGCGCAGCAAAGCTCTGGAATGAGGTTCCTGCTGCGGTATTCCCGGACCGATATGACCTTCAAGCTTTCAAAAAAAGAGCGTACTCCTACCTAAAAGGCCGGCAACGCACTTGTGACTCTTCTGGTGTCGCAGGTGTCCATGGGCGGCGGTAATCGTTTACCATCAGGCGATCCGTCTGCTCGTTTGCCCCCTATATCATAAAAAAAAAAAAAAAAAAAAATAATAATAATAGGACGTAATGAAGGACCTTTTACACTAAGGGCCTGTTGTTTGATCAATAGTTAATCAAACTAAATAGTTCAATTGTATGGCAAAAATAACAATAGTTAACGCATTTTAAAGGAAATTTAACTATTAGTTACTTTAACTATTGATCAAACAACGGGCCGTAAGTCAGAAATTAAATTTAACTATAGAATATCTCAAAAATAGTAAGAGCGTTTTCGTACAGCTCTTACGAGGGGCGTTCAATATAAAGTGAGAATGAGATGCAAACTCTTTTAATATTACGAAATTAAATACTGGCCGGTAAAGCTAATCTATCTAGCTGATTGCTATGAAAAAAAAAACTAACTGTCTTTTGTTTAAAAAAATATACGGTAATTTCTTTGCAAAGCTATTGAGTACGTTAGCGAAAATGGAGAAAATTGAACTGCGCGCCGTTATCAAATACTTGTGTTTGAAAAATTTTTCTACGGACCAAGTCAATTTGGATTTGCGGGACACTTTAGGGTCTAATGCTCCTCCGTATTCGACAGTCGCACGTTGGTGCGCCGAATTTAGACGTAGAAGAACATCGACAATGGACGACCCCCGCTCCGGACGCCCTACTACAGCAGTAACTGAAGAAATTGTGAAAAAAGTCGAAAACTCAGTTTTGGCGGATCGTCGTGTCACGGTTCGTTTTATTGCTGAAAATGTAGAGATTTCAACGGGGAGCGTGTATAATATTTTACATGAACGCTTGGATATGAAAAAGGTATCTGCGCGTTGGGTACCAAGAATGCTTACTGACACGCAAAAACAAACTAGACTAGAGGTTTGTCAAGAAGCTTTGAACCTGATGCAGCAAGACCGGGAACTTTTTTTGGCGCGATTTATAACAATGGACGAAACATGGCTCCATAATTACGACCCAGAAACGAAACTGCAGTCTATGACATGGAAAAGGCCAACATCTCCAACTCCGAAGAAATTCAAGGTGAGCCCATCTGCCGGTAAGGTCATGGGCTCTGTTTTTTGGGATTGTAAAGGGGTATTAATGATTGAGTATCTCGAGCATGGAGCCACTATTACGGGCACATTATACGCCAAAAAAATAGCAACATTGCGCAATGAGATCCGCGAAAAACGGCGCGAGGTAAACTCTCGAAAGTTGTGCTGTTCCACCAGGACAATGCCCCGGCACACAAGTCCGCCGTTACAATGGCTGCAATTCGTGATGCTGGGTTCGATATCCTTAAGCATCCTCCGTATTCACCAGATCTCGCTCCCAGTGATTTCTACCTATTTCCGAGATTGAAACAATACCTGAGAGGCCAGAAATTTGAAGACGACGACGCGGTAGTCGCTGCAGTACAAGATTTTTTAAGTACTCAAGATGAGACCTTTTTTAAAAATGGAATTTTAAGTTTAGAAAAAGATATACTAAGTGTATTATGCTAAAAGGTGACTATGTCGAAAAATAAAATTACATTTAGTAAAAGTTGTTTATAACATACTCATTCTCACTTTTTATTGAACGCCTCTAGTACAACCATTGGGTCAAAGTACCCTGATCTTACGGTAGATTAACTGTGTTCAAAGTATTTTTTTTTTCGAAATTCTAGTTGGTACTAAATTTTATACTTTAATTCATAACATCAACGTCATGTCTAAAAACCCGAACAGCGCTACATATTAACACGCGTGTAAAATTGATTGAATTTTCCAATTCATCGCCAGCGGTTACATATGCTCCTGTGATGCCTACGGGTCAACACCAACCACACCCCCAACGCAGAAACAACTTTAGCAAATAGAAAATTGTTAGACAGCTTTAGAATGGTTTTGATTATGGAAAGATCCTGAAGCAATACACTACGAAGCATAAACGGATTTCATACTGTTGGACTACGATTTGAAATCAATTAAAATATTTTCATAAAACACTTCTTTTTATAAGCTGTCAAAACACTACTATCCAATTTATCCCATAGATTTTGTATGGCAGTTGCTAGTTTATGTCGTCACTTCTATGGTAACTTAATCGGCAATTTATTTGTTTTATTGTAGCTAAAAATCAAATTTTGCAGCTAATTAATTGAAAAATTATCTGGTTTTCAAGACTAAAATGAAGTTCTGAACATAAAACTTCCAAGAGACTCACGTCTATGATCGAGTTTAGCTTGACATGTTTCAGGCTAATCCGTAGCCCCTCGTCCTAGAGCCACACGACGCGGCGGCTGCCAAACGTGCGAGATAAACTTGATCATAGACATGAGTTATCGGTATTTTTTCGCTATACTAAAATAAAGTGTTTATTATTAGAGTCGCGACTTAGAATTATTATATTTAAATAGTTGTGCTTTTTTTATAAACTCCAAACGTAAAACAAAGTCATTGTATTAGGTTTAGCAAAAATACTTATTATGTATCTTTGCGTCTTTATATCTTTATGTAAGTCTGTGGCATTGTAGTTTTAGACTCGTACGAACATGTGTTAGTAATAACTTTGAGATACCGAGGCTGTGTAGTTGTTATGGACCCCTCGGTACGCCCACATGGTAAAAACTGCATATTCATTGAAGTGCCGAGTCAATTAATAAAATAAATATTTATTGTTTTTGAGGTTCGTGCTGCCAATACGAAAGTAATACTATTATAGCTACGTTTACAGACAGGAATGTATTTATGGGGCCTACCCACTAAAAACCGCACGAATTCCCTCGTTGCCATTGTGAACGCCACGGGAGCATGAAGAGACACCGCGACGCCCACTGGCCGCCCCGGGATGGGGCTCCTCAGTCGACATCTTATAAAACAAACCTAACTATGACTTTTAGCTAATATTATGATGATGAATTAGGCTCACATTGAATCAAATTTCAAAAGAAGTGTTCCTTAGTGTTTTTTGACGACCAGATGGCCAAGTGGCTAGAGAAGCTGACTATGAAGCTTGAGATCCCGGGTTCTATTCCTGTGTCGGGGCAGATATTTGTATGAAAAATACGAATGTTTGTTCTCGGGTCTTGGGTGTAAAATATGTATTTAAGTATGTATCTATCTATATAAGTATGTTTATCCGTTGCCTAGTACCCATAACACAAGCTTTGCCTAGCTTACTTTGGGACTAGGTCAATTGGTGTGAATTGTCGCGTGATATTTATTTTTATTTATTTATTTAAAATCCATATCGATCCCAAATAAAACATCTCTTTAAACCTTAAGTCCGGCAGTTAGACGCCAGACGACTATAAAACGCATAATGCAAACACTGCATTAGATTAATGGTTGCTCTCGACCGGACGCTGGCCTTATTCTGGTCGATTAAGGCCAACATAAAGGAGCGACTATACCGAAGTTTAAAATACAAGACGGTGACGAAGTGACGTTTTGACATAATGGCGGACATACTGTAGGGCTAACTAGCGCCTGGGTTGTAGCTCCTCCTATGGAAATAAAATCACTCACGTCTTAAAGCGAGTTTAACTAGACAAGTTTCGGCATGTTTCGGGGGGAGAGGAAGGGCTACGGATTAGCCCGAAACATGTCAAGTTAAACTCGTTTTAAGACGTGAGTGATCCGTTTATTTCACTATCTCCCTTATTGGGAAACAGACTAACATTTATCAATGAGTTACTGTCACAGAGTCGCAAAACAATCAGTACGCTTAGTATAAGTTTTACTTCACCAAAATACTTCTCGATCGCGTTTACGTAAAAAAATCAATTACTAGGGAAACATGGAGAGCGTCTCCGCGCGCGCGCTTACATGTTTCCATAGAATTGAAATTTTTACGTAAACGCGATCGAGAAGTATTGAAGTGAAGGAAAACTTATACTAAGCGTACAGAATACCGCCGCAAATAATTTCGTCGTACCTACCTATGTGCGAAAGCAATATTAGTTTTGCTTAATATGAAATTATGGATAGCAAAGTTATTATGGCATTTGCATAGTTTTTATTTAGTAATAATTAATCCTATGTTGAAGGTTTAGGTTTTGATTTCAGAAGCTTAACTTTTAGTTTGACAATGTACCACACAAGTCACATTATTTAATACCATCTTTTTGTATTTTTTTTTAAATATAGAATTGTCAGGACTTCTAATTTAATACAGGGTTTGAATACCCTACTTTTAGAAATTTTGCCAATTTAAGGGTTAAGATTCTATTTCGACTGACTGGCCGACCGACTTATCAACTAAAACAGCCCTTGGAGCTAAAAAGCTGAAATTTTGTACCGAGGTTTCCATTTTAATGTTTTAAATCTTACATTTGATGATCTCTTCTATCTTCGTTGACGATGCGATTTTTACACCCAAATTACATTACAACTTTTTTCGACTCAAAACACACATACAAGTTAATTTCATCTCCGACTGTACATCAAATTATTGGGTACAGGCCTCCTGTCAGAACGAAAGGGCTTAGGCTGTAGTTTCACGCAGACACAACATTGATTTGATTTGCTTCGCATGTGCGTGCGAGAATCTCCACAATGTTTTCCTTCACGAAAAACATTACATACAAATATTGCTCATAGAATAATCCAGGAATAAAACATTCACCAATTCATATGATAACCGTACCAGTTGTCGACAATTATCTGTCATTATATTAAATGCAATAAACTTTTTTTTTTTTTTTTTTATGATATAGGAGGCAAACGAGCAGACGGATCGCCTGATGGTAAACGATTACCGTCGCCCATGGACACCTGCGACACCAAAAGAGTCACAAGTGCGTTTAACTTCACAAACTTCAGAATAATGGGCGACATATTGGATTCATGGCCCATACCCACGTCCAAAGTGGTCCACATTACGTAATTGTACTAACTGCTATCAAAAAGGAGTGGTAGGTACAATTATTTTTAAATTTTACTGAGAGGCTGGCGGATAAGAAAGTACTTAATAGTTGTTCCTTACTTCAGAGTGATTGCAATCGAGTTAAAAATTGAATTTCATATTTTTCATCACACTATATCAATAGAATAGAAGGCAGGCGAGGCAGGGGAAGACCGAGACGGTCATTTATAGATCAAGCCAAGGAAAAAGTCAATGTCATGTCGTATCAGGAGCTGAAAACGCTGGCAGAGAACCGAAAAGAGTGGCGATTACTCCACCGACAAGAGCCAAGCTCTTAAATTGATGATGATGATCAATGAAACATCATCATGATAATAGTTTAGATGGCGTGCAAGTACAGTCCACAAAAAAATTATGTTTAACAAAAACTTATTGCAAGATTTTAGTACAAACTGCATTTGACCCACTTTAGAGGTCCGGCCGGACTGACTTGAAATTTGTTACGGTTAGCAAAAAATATTATTATCAAAAACTTATTAAGGAATGTTTCCAAAATGACAAAACCTACCACTAAATTTGGACTAGTACTCCCATAAAGCACAAAACGCTTACGACAAAATCATCTAAAGCTGTCTAGAAACCTATGAATGTATGGAAATGGCCAATTAGATCCAGTAATTAAACCCATATTTCGAGTTATAATTCAAACTGCAGCTCTAACGAGACGTAATTTGGTTGCAATTATTTGAAGTGCCATTGTATTGCAACGGAAATTAATTAATAGCTCGAGAGTTGTTTCACTTGGCGCCATCAACCATCATTCATCAGCGTCATCATCATCATTTCAGCCGAAAGACGTCCACTTGACTGCAGTATGCTCAGTATAAGTTTTTACTTCACCAAATACTTCTCGATCGCGTTTACGTAAAAAATTCAATTACTAGGGAAACATAGACAGCGTCTCCGCGCGCGCGCTTCCATGTTTCCATAGAATTGAAATTTTTACGTAAACGCGATCGAGAAGTATTGAAGTGAAGGAAAACTTATACTAAGCGTACTGAACATAGGCCTCCCCAAGGCTCGCCAACGAGATCGGCGGCCCTGCGACATCCACATCCAAAGCGTTCCCGCCGCCTTAACCAGGTCGTCGCTCCATCTTGTTGGAGGCCTACCTACACTGCGTCTTCTGGTCCGCGGAAGCCACTCGAGAACCAGGCAGCCAGCCAAGCCAGCCAAGCAGCCAGGTTATTAATTTAATTAAATACTTCTAATTTTTTCCTCATAAATACATAGTGAGGAATCCTGTATACACCTGCGAAGAAATTCAGTGGTGTGTGTGAAGTTCCCAATTTGCACTGGGCCCGCGTGGAAACTACGCCCAAGCCCTCTCGTTCTGAGAAGAGGCCTGTGCCCTGCAGTGGAACGTATATAGGCTGGGATGATGATGATGATGATGATGATGATGATGATGATGATGATGATGATGATGATGATGATGATGATGATGATGATGATGATGATGAATCTAGTTTTTGCAGGCGTGTATCCTTTAGTTGACTATTTAATCCAACACATCTTAGAGACGTACAGTCTCTACTGATCATGACAAAATTTAAGAAGCTATTTACATTTAGTGGAGGTGTAAGATACCTATTACCTACTTCCACCGTCAAATAAATGGATTGCAGGTGTATACAGTAGCCCAATGTATACTATTCATGTCATAGACTACATCTAGGGCTCTAGGTACAGTCAACCAATTTGATTCCTATGCCACTATAGAGCCATGTCATAATGAATCAGTTTGTATTATCTTCTATGGCAGTGATTATTGCGTGAAGTATGACATGGTGACATCTCGATTTCTGCAAACATATTTCAACGATAATCAATAGGAAAGGACCGCCTATTGCTTACCTTGTATATTTTTTTCCATGTACTTGTTTTTCTGTATTGTTTTCTTTGTGGTGTACAATAAAGAGTCATTGTATTGTATTGTATTGTATTGTATTGTAAAGGAGTTTGCTTATGTATTAAAAACTTGAATTGTCACTGTCTGTCTGTCAAAACTTCTTTTTCATCTCATGTCATGGAGCGAAAAGGTTTATAAACTTTTTAAATTTATTGCATGTTGTGATTAGAAAGTTGATAAACCATTGACGTTGACGTTTTAATTGTCTAGTAGTTAATGTGATAAGGTTATATAGTGGCCTAGGAATCAAATTGGTTGACTGTACATCTAGGCTACTCGTGCATTATATATCCTCACAAATCCCTTCATCTTCGAGGCTTGCATCTCAATGGGCGCTTACCTGGTATTATAGTACGAAATACGATTTTCAAACTTCGTATTGTGCTGTTCCGTTTACGCTTATAGTATCGAAGAGAAGAGTAAAAGAGACGGCACGATACGAACATCGAATTTTGTAGTAACCCTCTCTCAAAAGTCAAAAAGTCAAAAAAGTCAAAACGTTTATTCTGCAAATAGGCCGCAAAGGGCTCTTTTACATGTCACTTTTTTAAACTACCAGCGCTTTCGTAAGGACCATCATTGCCAAGAAGAATGCGCCGCAAGAAACTTGGCAGGAAGTCATCTTTTCAAATTAAAATATAATAAATTACAAACTAAAAAACCATACAAATATAGAATTAAATAAAAAATAACAATAATTATATAAAAAAACAATACAGGGATGTATTGGGTCCCATAGTTAAAAAAAAAAAAAAATATATGGATCCCTCAAAGCTTAAATCTAAGCCACGACTGTAAGCGACCAGCGAGCGACAGGCGAGATCGCTTTTTATTACGCGATAGAGATTGTCTCTAATACTAATACTAAGAGAAAGGGTGGTGCACTTATCCCTTTAAAGGATCTCTACCAGTCCACCTTTGAGTGGATGAGACGAGCATTTAGTAAGGGACCGACAAAATGAAAGTTTAAAAAAACTTTTTAACAATAAATTAAACCGCCGAAAAAACTGAAAAGCAAAAAATAATACCTTTTTTGTTTGACCTTAATCTAGGTCCAGTTTGAAGTCGGTGCCTCAGCACGAGCCAGGAGGAGTGGATCTATAATCGTCTACCTGATTGGCTTCTATCACTCCTCCTGGCTCGTGCTGAGGCACCGACTTCAAACTGGTACCTAGATTAAGGTCAAACAAAAAAGGTATTATTTTTTGCTTTTCAGTTTTTTCGGCGGTTTAATTTTTTGTTAAAAAGTTTTTATTTTATACTTTTTTTCCATCCTTGGGGTAATTTTTTTTCCATAATTATAATACCAACTTCAAGGTATACCCTATCTATCCAATAAAAAAGAATTATGAAAATCAGACTACTCTGTAAAAAGTTAGTCAATCATCCCCTGTTTTCCTACCCTTAGGGTAGGAATATTATTTCCAAATTTAAATGGGACCACCCTTGGGGTATACGCTTTCCAATAAAAAAAGAATCATCAAAATCCGACTACTCTGTAATAAGTTATGCGTGGTCATATAGTACAATCAGTAACTGAACAATCAATCATCCCCTGTTTTTCTACCCTTAGGGTAGGAATATTGTTCCCAAATTTAAATGGGACCACCCTCGAGGTATACACTTTCCAATAAAAAAAGAATCATCGAAATCGGACTACTCTGTAAAAAGTTATGCGTGATCATACATAAAAAAAAAAAATATTCACGTCGAATTGAGAACCTCCTCCTTTTGTTTTCGTCGGTTGAAAAACAGAAATAGTGCAAGCGATACAGTAAGATTACTTCCACTTTGACACTCGAGATGTCTCAGTTTTAATCGTAAAGGTTCGTGTTTTCTCTTATATAAAATCCTAGAATTTAATCACATAAAATATCCAAACCATTAAATCATAGAAAGAAACCAATTATTATACAATAAGTTTACTTTTAGTTTACCACTGACAGATTGCTTGCCTTCATTTCATTTCCAACTTTAACACCATACAAATAAAGTAGCTATTACAAAATCTGCTAACGTGGGTAACAGTATTCTAAAATTGGCTTTATTTGTAGGTCGTTAAAGTTGAATATGAAATGAAGGCAAACCAACTGTCAGTGGTAAACTTTAAATAATTTTACTGTACTAGCTGTTGCTTGCGACTCCATCTGCGAAGAATTCATTTATCGCGATCCCGCGGGAACTATGGGGTTATCCGGGATAAAAAGTATCCTATATGTTAATCCAGGTTTTAAATTATATGTGTGCCAAATTTTCATCGCATCCATCAAGCCGTTTTCGCGTTAAAGAGTAACAAACATCCACACATCCATACAAAACTTTCACGTTTACAATATTAGTAAAGTACACAAGATATTATATTCATAACACATACAACAATAACTATAAATTCAAAATTTTAAAAACCTCCGACGCAATTTGGTCATACATACTTTGAAAATAATGTAAATGCCCATTCTGCGTCTAAGATCCCTTCCGCAGCTAACAAAAGATCTGATAACTTTGGAACTGTTTAACCGATTTTGATGAAACATAAAAACCATCGCCAAGAAGCCTGCTTTCTAATAAAAAAACCGTATCCAAATCGGTTCACCCGTTTAAGAGCTATGATGCTACTGACAGACAGACAGACACACACACACATAACGGTCAACTTTAAACATGAAACTACCGTGAGGCTCACTCATAGTGAAAATAAACGGATCACTCACGTCTTGAAACGAGTTTAACTTGACATGTTTCGGGCTAATCCGTAGCCCTTCCTCTCGGACACGGAGATCCGTTTATTTTAACTACATAACGGTCAACTTATAACACCCCTCTTTTTGTGTCGGGGGTTTAAAAGTTTCGATCTTAATAAATGCTCCTTTCATCCACTCCAAGGATGACTGGTAGAGATCCCTTAAAGGGATAAGTTCGCCTTTGTATATGCATTTCAACGGTTGTCAGTAATATTTTTCTTTTTTTTCCTTATTTTTGTACAATAAAGAGTTTACATACATACATACATACAATTCAGTTTCCTCGACTGTAAGTCAGTTGGAAAGGAATTCACTCGTCGCGCCGCCTGTCACGCATCGTCATTGCCAGGGTTTAATCCGGTCTCAAGTGGAACACAACACGGTGCATTGAGAATCGATTAATTGGCAATTGGTTAATTCAACAGTTCACGGTTAATCTCTGGTCTTGATGATGCGATGTTGTGAAATAAAAAAAATAGTGCGTGGAGGCCCTCCGCGCGGAAGAAGTGAAACTTCAGAAAAAAAAACCAGGCGGTCACCCATCCAAGTACTGACCGCGCCCGACGTTACTTAACTTCGGTGATCGGACGAGAACGGTTTTTGTCAAATATCTTGAAAACGGTGCATCCTACGGCAAAAGTAATGAAATTTTCATCCGCCCTTTGAAACCACAGACACACAGATTGCACAGAATTTGACCAAAATAGTAGTGTCGGATAGCGAACAAGACGAAATCACTACATATTATACTACATAGTATCAAACAATGTCGCTTCCCACTGTCTGTCTGTCCCTATTGTATGCTTACTAGGGGCGTTCAATAAAAAGTGAGAATGAGTATGTTATAAACAACTTTTGCGGCTATGCTCAGAGACTGTTAGTACTAGAAAGTTGTAATTTGGCATGAATATATACATCAGTCACGCCGACAAAGTGATTGAATAAAAAAAACTAAAAATAATTTTTTTAGGGTACCTCCCATAGACGTAAAGTGGGGGTGATTTTTTTTTCTCGTCTAACCCTATAGTGTGGGGCATCGTTGGATAGGTCTTTTTAAACCATTGCGGGGTTGCTAACATGATTTTTCTATTCAGTGATCTGTTTGCGAAATATTCAACTTTAAAGTGAAAATTTTCATTAAAATCGACCGTCCCCCCCCCCTCTAAAATCTAAACTGTTGGGTGGAAAAATTTGAAAAAATTCAGAATGGTAGTAAATATATCAAATTTACTAGGAAAATTATAGCGGCTAAGATTGCTTGGAAATTATTTGTAGTTTAAGAGTATAAAACATACCTAAACTTGGATGATTCCGTATACATACGAAATCCTTAGAAAAATATTACTTGATTCTTTCGTAATGGCTACGGAACCCTACCTTGGGCGTGTCCGACACGCTCTTGGCCGGTTTTTATTAAAAAAGGTCTCATCTTGAGTACTTAAAAAATCTTGTACTGCAGCGACTACCGCGTCGTCGTCTTCAAATTTCTGGCCTCTCAGGTATTGTTTCAATCTCGGAAATAGGTAGAAATCACTGGGAGCGAGATCTGGTGAATACGGAGGATGCTTAAGGATATCGAACCCAGCATCACGAATTGCAGCCATTGCAACGGCGGACTTGTGTGCCGGGGCATTGTCCTGGTGGAACAGCACAACTTTCGAGAGTTTACCTCGCCGTTTTTCGCGGATCTCATTGCGCAATGTTGCTATTTGTTTGGCGTATAAAGTGCCCGTAATAGTGGCTCCATGCTCGAGATACTCAATCATTAATACCCCTTTACCATCCCAAAAAACAGAGCCCATGACCTTACCGGCAGATGGGCTCACCTTGAATTTCTTCGGAGTTGGAGATGATGGCTTTTTCGTCTCAGTTTCGTTTCAGGGTCGTAATGATGGAGCCATGTTTAGTCCATTGTTATAAATCGCGCTAAAAAAAGTTCCCGGTCTTGCTGCATCAGGTTCAAAGCTTCTTGACAAATCTCTAGTCTAGTTTGTTTTTGCGTGTCAGTAAGCATTCTTGGTACCCAACGCGCAGATACCTTTTTCATACCCAAGCGTTCATGTAAAATATTATGCACGCTCCCCGTTGAAATCTTTACATTTTCAGCAATAAAACGAACTGTGACACGACGATCCGCCAAAACTGAGTTTTCGACTTTTTTCACAATTTCTTCAGTTACTGCTGTAGTAGGGCGTCCGGAGCGGGGGTCGTCCATTGTCGATGTTCTTCCACGTCTAAATTCGGCGCACCAACGTGCGACTGTTGAATACGGAGGAGCATTAGACCCTAAAGTGTCCCGCAAATCCAAATTGACTTGGTCCGTAGAAAAATTTTTCAAATACAAGTATTTGATAACGGCGCGCAGTTCAATTTTCTCCATTTTCGCTAACGTACTCAATAGCATTGCAAAGAAATTACCGTATATTTTTTTTAAACAAAAGACAGTTAGTTTTTTTTTTTCATAGCAATCAGCTAGATAGATTAGCTTTACCGGCCAGTATTTAATTTCGTAATATTAAAAGAGTTTGCATCTCATTCTCACTTTATATTGAACGCCCCTCGTAGATCTCTAAAACTAAGCAACGGATTTTGATACGGTTTTTTTTTAATAGATAGAGTAATTCAAGATAAATGTTTATATGTATAATACAAGCCGGGGCGGGTCGCTCGAAACGAATGAGACGAGATAATAGGATACCTGGCAAAGCTAGTTCTCTGTAAACGAAACCATGTGTTTTAAATTTAAACTAGGTAAGTAGTTACTTTCCGAAGGACGTAAGGTTTCTTTATCCAGAAGCTGATCAAACGGTCGCCTAGCGCAGGTATCCTAGCTCGCATGATATATCGGGTATATCGACATCAAACAACTGTTTCCGAACCATTAGCCGGCATGGTAGAACGGGCATCGGTGGGAGGTGCGTCTGAATCAGGATAGTAGTGGTTCGAGTTCGCGTAATGAAGATTTAGACAGTGCCTTGACTTGACCTGACTTGTGGACGTGTAGTGACGTTTGTGGTTTGAAACTAGGTGTATTATGTGTATAGGTACGTGGTTGTGTTGCGTTACAAAGGTCGATAAAAAAAACGTGATTAAAATAGTGAATGAACGATCTACACCTTCTGCCAAAAAACTGCTATATACAGTTTGGCAGAGTGCTAATAATTTCATGTATTTCTCTTGTACTTATTTAGAAAAATAAATAGTTAAAAAATATTTACTTAAAAGCACATTATATGGACACTAGCTGTTGCCCGCGACTCCGTCTGCAAAGAATTTGTTTATCGCTATCCCGCGGTAACTACGCAATTTTCCGAGATAACAACTATCCTATGTCTTTGCCAGGGTTGCAGTCAATCTCCATACCAAATTTCTAGTAAATCGATTCAGCGGTTTGAGCGTGAAGAAGTAACAAACATACACACTCACACACTCAAAACCTTTCGCCTTTACAATATTAGTGTGATTATATATTCACATGCACTTTGAAATCTTAGCATATCGTTGAGAATCTTTTGTGCAGTATGTAAACATGCTGGCACCTATCACGAAATAGCAGCAACAAAATTGACAGCTGCTAATAAAAAAACTAGCTGTTGCCCACTGCGAAGAATAGGGGTATAAAAATAGCGTACAACCTATTCACAGGCCTACCAAATATAGAGAAAAAATCCATAAAAATCAGTCAAGCCGTTTCAGAGGAGTTCGATAACAAACACTGTGACACGAGATTTTTATATGGTTACGGAACTACCGGATGGTACCTACTCGAATTATAAAATTCAGCAACAAAATTTACGTAACATTAAGACGTAGTCCAACAATTGGTAGCACAATGAACGGTTGAGGTACTCTAAAGATGAGCTCTGGTTGAGTTTGAATCGCGTCAGTGTAGTTTGGTGGTGATGACAGTTGGGTTTGTGTGATTTGTGTGTGTTCATACAGTGTGGAGGTGGAGGAACTGCATGACACGCATTTTTTACATAAACGTGGCTATTGGAAAATCACGAGTGAGCAAAGTAATTGTTTCAGTACATTAATTATACTCAGTTGCACTTAATTATGATCATCTTGTCTCATTCAATGCCAAATGCCATTTCCTCTTGTTTCTACTATCCCATGGTAAACAATTTCAAACGCAGCACGAAATCATCCGACCCGCATCCGAAAATTCGACCCCCTATCGTCATCCCTTCCGAAAGCCTAGCAACCAAGTGAGAAAGTACGATCCATCATACATTTTGGTTGTTACATTTGTGTGTGTAGGTAGGCTTGGTTACAAAAAGTGAAACAGAGCGCGATGTGATAAAACAACGCTACGGACGCCTGATATATTGTATCGTTGGGATGATTTAGTGGTTTCGAAAACTATTAGTCAACTAACATTTTATCCGCGGATTTGCTTCGTTATAGGGCTGACATCATCATCATCCGCCCATACCTAGCAGTCCACTGCTGGACGTAGGCCTCTTCCATAAAGCGCCACAACACTCGGTCTTCGGCCGCCAGCGACCATCTTCAGGTTATCCGTCCGCCGTACCTCAGGACGTCCTACACTACGTTTCCCCGTCCGTGGTCTCCATCCGAGGACTCATCTGCTCCACCGCTCATCAGGCTTCACCGCTCATAGGGCTGACAGTCGAATTGAAATCCGGGATTTTCTAAAAGTTCCCGTAGGAATTCCCAAAAAAGATATCGTGCTCTTCGTTAACGTTGCATAACACACTACCTGCCTCAAATTGTATGTCTCTTAGTGTGGTTGGGATTTTGGGGTTCTATGCCGATCCCGTGGTAATATTGAAAGACAAAACCCGCCAAGTGCGAGTCGGACTCGTGCACGAAGGGTTCCGTACCATTAGACGACCAGATGGCCTAGTGGTTAGAGAACCTGACTATGAAGCTTGAGGTCCCGGGTTCGATTCCCGTGTCGGGGCAGATATTTGTATGAAAAATACGAATGTTTGTTCTCGGGTCTTGGGTGTTTAATATGTATTTAAGTATGTATCTATCTACATAAGTATGTTTATCCGCTGCCTAGTACCCATAACACAAGCTTTGCCTAGCTTACTTTGGGACTAGGTCAATTGGTGTGAATTGTCCCGTGATATTTATTTATTATTTATTTATTTATTATCTATAAAAAGCAAAAAAATCACGTTTGTTGTATTGGAGTCCCCTTAAATATTTGTTTTATTTTAATTAAGTTATTTATTTTTAAACTGAATATATTCTGTGAATATTTCAAGTGTCTACCTGTTAGCGTTATCAATATCGAGCAAAAACGAGCATAAAAATCACGTTTCTTGTATAGGAAATATTAAATATTTATTTTATTCTTTTTTTATTATTTTTTGTTATATCGGCAACCGGAATACCTACATAATCTGTAAAAATTTCAACTGTGTAGCTATCACGATTCATGAGAGACAGCCTGGTGACAGACGGACAGACAGACAGACAGACGGCCGGACAGACAGCAAAGTCTCAGTAATAGGGTCCCGATTTTACCCTTTGGGTACAGAACCCTAAAAAAGTAGTCTATGTGTTATTCCAAATGTCTAGTTATCTACATACCAAATTTCATGCAAGCTGTTTTAGTGTGAAAGAGTCACAAACATTCGAGAACTTCTGCGTGCTATATAATAAATAATAATAAATAAATATTAGGGGACAATCTTACACAAATCGACCTAGTCCCAAACTAAGCAAAGCTTGTACTATGGGTACTAGACGACGATAAACATACTTATATAGATAAATAAATACTTAAATACATAGAAAACATCCAAAACTCAGGAACAAATATTCGTGCTCATCACACAAATAAATGCCCTTACCGGGATTCGAACCC
The DNA here is from genome assembly GCA_947859365.1 of Archips crataeganus. NCBI lineage: Eukaryota > Metazoa > Arthropoda > Insecta > Lepidoptera > Tortricidae > Archips > Archips crataeganus. Next base: position 16,621,258 of record OX402062.1, on the reverse strand, counting down.
AGGACCTCTTGCTTCGTAGGCAGGGTCACTAAGGGGTGCGATGTCGGAAACCTCCTCGAGTGCCCGGGCGTTACTACTCCCTTCTATCCGAGGCGTAGGCCTCATGGGGTGGGGAAGGGTAACGCCTGGGACGGTGCACCCTGGGCAACAACGGTTAATTAATTCCTTCGGGGATTTAGTTAACCGTTGGCTAATATCCGACTAGGGGGGGGGTGGGGGTCAGCAATCTCCACATGTGCCTGGGTCGGTACGGGAATACACGACCTGGGCTGCACGACCGTTACGGTTCTCCCCTGTTAACCCTGGTGGTTAAGGGGGAGAAGAGTAGTGGATGGGTCCATGACCTGTGGCAATAGGGATGTTTCCTAGGTAAAAAAATAATAATTCTTATTAGTCCGTATTTTACATTATCAAAAAATATTAGACACGTAATTTTTCTTTTGACAATTAAACAAAAAATGACGAAGATATGGCGCGTTGAAGTTCCGCGTGACGAGGCGTGACGTCACTTGTTCCTAAAACGCTCATACAAAGTGTAGGAACAAGTGACGTCACGCGAAACTTCAACGCGCCATATCTTCGTAATTTTTTGTTTAATTGACAAAATAAAAAATACGTGTCCAATATTTTTTGATAATCTAAAAGACTGACTAGTTAGGAAAGTAGCCAATTGACTGACATACTGGGGGGTAGGGGTGGTGAGGTGAACCCGCAACTAGTTGCGGGGGATCCGAACCAGCGGGCCCATTCGTGGGTCCGCAGAGAGGACGGCGTCTCGCCCTTGGGCGGACGCCTTTGACGGAGGCGAACCCGAACTAAGTACCTGCTCTGCCACGGCGGACAGGGAAAGGCGAGGGGGAGCCTAGTGGGCGGAAGCGACCGTGCCCTCGGTACCGCTCTGCTTCCAGAGCAGGACATGAGGGCGCGGAAGCTAACGTGAGGGCACGTAACCCCGGCTTGCCGGGAACGTGGGCATCTGCGGAAGCCACGAGGAGTAAACCTCTTTAAACAATCCTTCACCAGCGGGGGAGGCCGGGGAGTGCCGAGCCCGCATTGCACGGTGTCGACAGAGGAGCCCCATCCCGGGGCGGCCAGTGGGCGTTGCGGTGACTCCTTGTGCTCCCGCGGCGTTTCACAATGGCAAACGAGGGAATCCGTGTGGTTTTTAGTGGGTAGGCCCCTTGGGGAGAGCCCCACATACCTCCGTTTCCCCGAACGGAGACGATGCATAAGGTGCATTTTTCACACCAAAAAAAAAAAAAAAAAAAAGGCGGGGTCACTACCATTGCTATTTCAACGAGCTAATTCGTTTGGCTATGTCAGTGACCCCTGTTCTTCAACGGATCTCCTCGTTCCTGATTTGATCCCGTAGAGAAACTCCGATATCATCATCATCATCATTTCAGCCGAAAGACGTCCACTGCGAACATAGGCCACCCCCAAGGCTCGCCAAACAGATCGGCCCTGCGCCAACCGCATCCAATGCATTCCCGCTATCTACACCAGGTCGTCGCTCCATCTTGTTGGAGGCCTACCTACACCGCGTCTTCCGGTCCGCGGACGCCACTCGAGAACCTTTCGGCCCCATCGGCCGTCAGTTCTACGAGCGATGTGGCCTGCCCACTGCCACTTAAGCCTTGCGATTCTTCGAGCTATGTCCGTGTCTTTAGTAACTCTTCGCGATATATAATATTTAATAGTACGATAAGATAAGATAATCCACGCTTCTGTCAAAAGTACTTTTTAAATTGCTGCTCTAAATTGTCAAAGAAATCTACTTCTCACAAAAATACTGAATATAAGAACGTACTTATCTAACATAATAAAAGTCATCCAGGGACCTAAAATGGATTTTAGAATGGCTATACTTAGCCGTCAAGACAAGTGCTTTTCAGAACGATATCCTGACTAGTAAAAACACTCTAGACATTACCATAACTTTGTTTAGAAAAAGTTAGGCAAATGATAATATTGATAGCAATTTGTTTAACATCTAAGAGTAAAGAGACCTTTCAAAATCTATTCTTATATCTGGGCCAATTTTTATTTTGTTATATTTTTTTATTTTTTGAAGTGAAACTTCTAATGCGACTTCCAACAAGCGTTGCGTTAAATACGCAACGCAACGCAACGCAATGCAAGTTGACGTTTACGAGACAGTCGCATTGTATATATTATACTAACGAATGTTAAAAACTTCGTCAGTGCGATCCAGAACAATTGCGTGGTTTAGTATGAAAACTTGTAAAAATCAAAACTATTTTAATGGTAGATCGTAGAATAAAGTATTTTAAACGTATTTAGTAAAATGGCAATGTCATCCTAGCGACGAGTTATGTGACTTGTTTCGCTAGCGCTGTATTTTATTATCAAGTTTCACTTCTTCCGCACGGAGGGACTCCACGCACCAGTTTTTTTATTTGGAAAATTTTATGTGATTTCTGCTCAGAATCACGAGAACAAAACTCACAACTTACTTGGGGAGTTACAGTGACAAATTAAAACGTTTGTTTAGGTTTGTTACTCCAACATCTGGTAGCACTGTGAACGGTTGTGTTGCTCTGAAGACGAGCTCTGGTTGAGTTCGAAACGCGTCAGTTAGTATGGTGGCGGTGATAGTTGGGTTTGTGTGATTTGTGTGTTCGTACAGTGTGGAGATGGAGGAACTGCATGAACACGCATTTCTTGCATAAACGTAGCTATCATTAAGGTCGCGGGTGAGCAAAGTAATTGTTTCAGTTAATTTATCTAAATACATTAAAAATAGATAGCAAATACAGGATAAGCACACGATATTGCGCTAATTTGAAGCATCTAAACTAATCCTCTCAACCAACCAAACTTTGACTAGTAGAGATCGTTTAAAGGAGTAAGTTCGCTATTATACATGTAACTTAATTTTTGATAATTGATTTTGTTTCTTTACTTGTCGTTACGTGTATGACCAACGATGGGCGGCAATTTAATATTTAATATATTAATGATCTGAAACAATTACTTTGCTCACCCGCGACCTTACGATATATACGTTTATGTAAAAAAATGCGTGTTTATGCAGTTCCTTCACCTCCACACTGTATGAACGCACACAAATCACACAAACCCAACTATCACCACCACCAAACTACACTGACGCGTTCCGAACTCAACCAGAGCTCATCTTCAGAGTACCGCAACCGTTCACTGTACTACCAAATGTTAGACTAACCCTCTGTTTCACCATCCATTGATCAAATTTATTTGACGGATAAATGTGATGCCATCTCTGTTTGTTTTGTTCGAATAGACGGAGACGGCATCACATTTATCCGTCAGTTAAAATTAATCAATGGGTGGTGAAACAGCCCCTAAGTTAAAAGTTCAAATGCTACCAAATATATTGTCTTAAATTACCAAGATTAAATAAAATGTTTTGTCTTTAACATTAAATACTTAACTGTTTTAACTAAGGGGTAAAACCCGGCCTTAACGCATCAATAAAAACTTCCAAAATAACCCAAAAAGGTTAAGTTAGTGCGCAATGTACCGCTGAAATGTTCTAACAATAGAAACGTTAAAAGGAAAGTAAACACGAAAATGGAGTTTAACACGTGGAAATAAGAGCTCTATTATGTCAGATAGAGTTGAAAAAACTTGGCAACGTTTAGCGAAGTAGTGCACCCTTCAACGTGTGGTCTAGTAATGAGTGAAACGCGGAATAGTTTTTCAGGATTATCATCATCATCATATCAGCCAAAAAGCATGCACTGCTGGACAAAAGCCTCTCTGGACAATAAGTAGCCCCCAAAGAGATCCACAATGATAAGTCTTCCGCTTCCAAGTGGTTCCTGGGATCTTTACCAGATTGTCGGTCCATCTTGTTGGGTACTGTGATGGGGGTTTACGCTCTGAAAGAGAAAGAGGAGCCTAAGAGCCTAACTTGTGTGTATTCAAAAGAAAACTGATTTCAACTACAACACGGCTTTATTCAGATTTCATTATATAAACAACATTTCTGTGGCACGGCCTAACCAAGAATGGCTGCCCAGACTGTCTAATGTTCGTTTCTTGATTCGAATTCTTAGAGCGAAAAAAATTCAAATATACGAAACAGTAATTCAGTCTCAGTGGCCAGTGTCTACAGTACCATCTAGGACTTAAATTGTTGAGCATACATGGAACGTTGTCATGGTGTTTTTGACATTACACACGCGGTGCGTTCCCGCTGTCGCGTATCACTTTGGCCTCCAAACACGCGCCAACGCCTCTCACAATCCATTACACGCGACACTGTCGTCGTGCGATCGCCGGCACACGCCAGCGACGACGTTATCTCGACTCGATTGTCAGATAAACGTTATTGTTAATAAAGCTTTTGAGATTCATCATCATCATCATCCCAGCCTATATACGTCCGTGGCAGGGCACAGGCCTTCTCACAGAATGAGAGAGCTTGAGCCGTTAGTTCCTACGCGGGCCCAAGGCGGATTGAGAGCTTCACGCACACACACATTTCTTCTCAGGTGTGTGCAGGTTTCCTCACGATGTTACCCTTCATAGTAAATTTCAAATCTAATTTCGCACATAAATTTCGAAAAACTCGAGGTGCGAGCCGAGATTTGAACCCACGATCCCCTGCTTGAGAGTCCATAGGTCAGACCGCTAGGCCACTACGGCGGGTAAAAACTAGTCGCGTACATTTCCGCTGTGGCTTATTACTTGGACCTCCCAGCTCGCACCAACGCCTCTCACAATCCATTACACGCGACACTGTCGTCGTGCGATCGCCGGCACACGCCAGCGACGGCGTTATCTCGACTCAATTGTCGGATAAACGTTATTTTTAATAAGGCTTTTGAGATTATGAAGATCGATATCCTATTTATAATTACAAATGAAAAAGTTTGTGGAGATGTTTGGATGTTTGAATGTTTAATGAGCTGAAACAATTACTTTACTCACTCGCGACCTTACGATAGTTACGTCACCGGGATGACCGTAAAAGTAATAAAAAATGAAGTTGAAGTAAATAAAAAAATAAAAAATAAATAAAAATAGAAAAAGATACTTCATACTTAACTTGTGATAGTTACGTTTATGTAAGAAATGCGTGTTTATGCAGTTCCTCCACCTCCACACTATACGAACACACACACAGATCACACAAACCCAACTATCATCACCACCAAACCACAAAGCAAAGTAATTGTTTCAGTTCATTAATATGGATCTCTGCTAAGTAATGCCTGATTCATTAACTTTTTTGAATGTTTGTTAATCAATCAGGTAATTTACTGAACGGATTTAGTTGAAACTTGGCGTACAGATGCAAAAATATCTGTTTTGAGACATAAGATATTTGATATTCTGGCAACGAGTTCCCGTGAGATATTTTTTTAATTTAAATGACGCTGTCCAAGAACGATGAAATACCTCAGTTTTCAAGATAATAGAGAAATAATTTCAAGAAATAGTTAACCATTTTGTAAAAAAATAATTTTACTCCGGAGTATTTTAAACCTAGGTATTTATTTTAGTCTTAATTTTTAGTAACTACTTAAACGTAATAAATTATTCACAGTCGCTCCAAAAAAAAACTAAATCACGTCTAACACACATAGCTAAATGACAGTTTCTTACGAACGTACAGGTGTTGAACAAATGTTTAAAGATTGTCTAAATGTTTGTGGTTGGTAATATAGTATTGTATTGCCCGCGTTGTATGAGGATCCTGTCTAATAAGTTGGATACGTGAGCCACTTGCGAGCGCATGATCGATATTAACGTAGTTGATGCAGTACCTCTACCATGAGTTACACTAGTTTACAGTGACCGTACTCGCTAGCGACGGCGTAAATGATTTGTATGGAGAATTGTGTACAGCGCCTCTAGCGGTCACTTACGGAAGTACAATTCTCCATCAAGAAGTCCAATTATACCGTATCTATCATGGGGAGTGTTCTGACGAACTGCTCGAATTGCTGCCTGCGGCTGAATTCCACTACCGCACTTCGAGGAACCGTTTGTCTTTCCATCCTCACCATCTTGATGATTGGCATTCTAGTACCGTGCGTTTTAAGCGAAACTTCTTTCTTCGCACGACAAAGATCTGGAATCGGCTTTCTGCGGCAGCATTCCCGGAGCGTTACAACTTAGGGATCTTTAAAAACGAGCCTACCAATTCCTAAAAGGGTCGGCAACGCACCTGTGATGCCCCCCGTGTTACGGGTGTCCATGGGCGACGGTGATCGCTTTCCAACAGGTGACCCGTCTGCTCGTTTGCCACCTCTTATATAAAAAAAAAAAAAAATCATTTACGCCGTCGCTAGCGAGTACGCTCACTGTAAACTAGTATAAACTCATGGTAGAGGTACTGTTGCCATGGTCGAAATCGGCCGGATCGGATCATCATCATCATCATTGTATTACAAATTTAAATCTGAACACCCGTGTTCTTAGATATATAACCTGTATTAACACCAATTCAGCTAACCGCAAAAAATGATTTTCTGTTTGTAAAAAATAAAAAGATCGTATTTTAAAGGCAGAAGCATCTGTTATTTCTTTCCATTTTACCCTGTGTTTGAACAGGCTGGCAGTTAAAGGTTTTCTCACTTATTCAAACAGCTATTAATAGAAAACCCATTGAAATTAAATAAAAAATCCCGCTGGAATATTGGCGGGATAAAACGGACATTTTCGACTCACAGTGCTTAATATCATGCAAATATTCAATAAGTTCTTAAATAGCCATTAAGTACTGTTGATACTACGCTTTAGGCTTGTATATTTAGACCTGAGTGACTTAGCTGAGTGAGTAGTCATCATCATTATCTTCCCAGCCTTTATACGTCCTACTGCAGGGCACAGGCCTCCTCACAGAGTGAAAGGGCTTCGGCCGTAATTCCCACGCGGGCCCAGTGCATGTATAAATTTAAAATGAAATAATTTTGATTTTAATTTATGAATGGAATAAATAATAAAAGAAAAATAATTTAATTATACACTGTGATAACTAAACTGAACTGTATTACCAAATTGTTAATATTTAATTTAAAAAAAAATAATGCATGATTATGATTTATCATAGAAAAAACAAATGTTAATTGTTAAGTTATCATTTCTTTTTCTGTAGTTTATTATTTATAGTGTATGTATAATAAAGTCATTGATTTTATTGTATTGTAATGATAAAATACGTACTTACCTAATTCATTTAAAATTTTAAATAAGTCTACTTTTCATTGGGATGCATGATTATAAAAAAAATTGTATCTGAGTACACCGCCTAGCAATATATTATATTTTTAATATGTATAAAATTTTGTAATTAAAGTTAAAGTAATCCAATTTTATAAGTTTACATTATAGATATTCTTTTATTTATTTTTTAATAAGGGGAATTGTGGGTAGTTTGTTATTTGTTAATGCATGTGGGTAGCTCAGCGGTTCGTGGAATAAACTAGTCTGCATCCTGCGTCTGTGTTTGACTGACGTCCTCCATGTACCTAAACACACACCATTGAATTTCTACTCAGGGGCTAAAATTCAGGAACGGCCCAACACGGTTTGCGAGCGGTAATTCGATCGTTTGCGAGAGGATAGGGATGAAGTGCTATTCAGGAATACCAAAAATAACTGGTTTGCGAGAGGTTTGGGCTGAGATTGGGGTAAGCCTTATTTTATTTCTAGGAAAGTCTAGGAATGACCGTGTTGGGCCGTTCCTGAATATAGCCCCATGTCAGAATAATTTCTTTTCCTTCACCGAAAATCTCATGGTAAATTTCAAATGTAATTTCGCACGAAATTTCCGAAAAACTCAGAGGTTCGAGCCCGGGCTCAAACCCACGACCCTCTACTTGAAAGACCATAGGTCAAATTTCTAGTATTTTTTGTTATAGCGGCCACATAACACAGTAACAGTATCCCGTTTGCACCCTTTGGGTACGGAACCCTTTATAGGATAGACCTCATTAACCCCCTGTTTCACCATCCATTGATCAATGACGGATAAATGTGATACCGTCTCTGTTTGTTTTCTTCGAATAGACGGAGACGGCATCACATTTATCCGTCAGTTAAAATTAATCAATGGGTCGTGAAACAGCCCCTTAGTCTCATATCTCACTACAGCCTCACTATTTATCTCAAACTAAATACAAACTGAAATATAGATGCACAGAAAAAACCCCAGAAAAAATACCAATGCTGGGAATCGAACCCAAGTCCTCAGCATTCCGTGCTGCGTGCTTACCCCTACACCATCACTGGTCTAGAGGTTAGCGACGAATCTTTCCCATACATCGCACATTTCAGTCTGTTATAATCACCTTTTTTTTTTGAATGAGTCGCCAGAGGGGCCAAAGACGCGAAGTCTTTACTGTTTTTTACTTTAAGGATTGGAAGGGTGACTTGTGCTCGGGAAAAATCCCTTCGGACGAACTGGGAATGGAGGGCCCAGACAGTGTCCGACTTGCACGGACTAAAAAACCCGGTCACAAGTCCCCTTCTCTATTGGTTATCAAGACAATAAACGTATGCTTTAAATTTTGAGGAGGTTATAATCACCTTATGCAGTGATAAAGCGCGCATCTATGTTATGCCCTCTATCGAGAGACTTAACACTCCTTCGGAACTAACCGCTCACCTGGACCAAGAGATGGCGCTACTATTCTCATTCGTTGCCACCTCGGCCCATTCAGTCGGCTCGTGCTCGTGTCAATCAAAGTGGATCGAGAGTGGAGGGAATTAAAGTTACGCCTCAATTTTGTCCGGGACGCTTATGTCCGCCGCGGACAATCGGCAGACATCTTACTTTTTACAGCCCAACATTTCATTTTTATCCCGAGAGGCCTTCAGTTTGTGATGCGGTCAAGTTGTGAGTTGATGGCGGTTTTGGTTAGAGTCAGCGAGGGCATTTTTTCTTAAGACATCATCATCACGTGCAGCTGGAAGACGTTCACTGTTGATCAAAGACCACCATCAACATCATCATCATCACCAAGGTGCGGAATTTTCATAGCAAAAAGCAAACGTCATTAGGGATTGACCATAGTGTTTTATTGACTATCGACGATTAATTGCCACTGTCACTTAGCACGACATGTTTCAGGCAATTAAATTAGACCTTTTATGGGACACTCTATAAAGTCGGTAAAATGCGAAAAAATTTGATAAATTACAGTAAATAACAATTAATTCATCATCATCATGCCAGCCTATATACGTCCCACCGCAGGACACAGGCCTCCTCTCAAAATGAGAGGGCTTGGGCCGTAGTTCCCACGCGGGCCCAGTGTGGATTGGGAACTTCACATACACCATTGAATTTCTTCTAAGGTATATACAGGTTTCCTCACGATGTTTTCCTTCACCGTAAAGCTCATGGTAAATTACAAATGTAATTTCGCACATAAATTGCGAAAAACTCAAAGGTGCGAGCCCGGACTCGAACCCACGACCCTCTGCTTGAGAGACCATAGGTCAAACCACTAGGCCACCACGGCTATTAATTACTATGTGTCAATTACTAATATTGCATGGCTGGTTAACCCGATGCCATAACTGTTAGTTGTTGTTGACAGCTGAAGTATGTTTACGTTTAATAAGTACCTAAACCTTTCAAGTATAGAGGTAGGTTCACCTAGTGGGAGGCCTGCCAACGCTCCAACTTTCTGTTTGCTGTCACCACACGAGAACCTTTCTCTTCCAACAGTCATTTGTTCTTCTACGGAATTGGAGCAGATGTTTGTACGAAAAATACGAATATTTGTGCTCGAGTCCTGGAGGTTTAATATGTAGGTATTTATCTACATAAGTATGTTTATCCGTTGTCTAGTACCTATAGTACAAGCTATGCTTAGTTTGGGACTAAGTTAATTGGTGGCAATCGTCCCATGATTTATTTATTTATTTTAATGTGACGCGTCCAGTGCCAGTGCCAGTTCAATATGCACTTTTTTTTTAAATTTGTGCCAAATTATTTCTAACAGATTCCAATCCTTGCTTAAATTGTGAATCGATAAATTTTGTTCTCAAAGTTAGGTTGACAGCGTAGTTATCACATGGGTTTATTATTACAATTATGTCATTCCGTACTTCAAAAATATTGTGAAGTTAAAGATTTTGTAAAGAATTTGAATAAATGTGCGGTTTCCCTATAATTTTCAAATATTACAGTCATTTTTTTTTCTTGAGTGAAGACCACGGATCGGCAAACGTAGCGTGGGACGTCCTCAGACTCGGTGGAGCGATGATCTTCGCAAGGCGGCTGGCAAGAGCTGGATGAGAGTGGCTGAGGATCGTGCTCAGTGGCGTGCCATGGGAGAGGCCTATGTCCAGCAGTGGACGAACATAGGCTGATGATGATGATGATGATGACAGCCATTTGGGTAGAAACATAAATTATTTTTATTTTTCACGGAAATGGTCACAAAATCAGATTAAGTTTTAAATCCTTTAGGGATTAGCGTTAAAAGTCGTATAGATACGTCACACGAAGATGTTTACAATACTCAGCCGTACTTAAAGAGAGAACTTGTAAAATTATTCGTTTAATAAGTTCGACACACGTTTGTTTCATTGGCTCTTTCTCAACCCGCTCCCGCTACCTCCCATGACTCGCACCCCCCAATAATTCCGGATCTCGGAATGTGCGTAATGTGAGTCGTTCCTTAAATTGGATTGATGTAATTCCTCCCTTATATCCTCCATTTTTTTTGTTCGTCCGGATATTGTAGGGTCGTTCGATATGATAGATGTTTTTCTTTGGCTATAAAGTAAGTGTTGTTTTCAAATGTTTGTTTCAATATTTTCAGAAGTTTCTCGTTAATGAAAAACGGTTAAGGGAAAAATTACATTAATCTAGTCCATAACTAACCCCAGCCTATATATGTATGTCCCACTGCAGGGCACAGGCCTCCTCTCAGAATGAGAGGGCTTGGGCCGTAGTTCCCTCGCGGGCCCAATGCGGATTGGGAACTTCACACACACCATTGAATTTCTTCGCAGGTGTATGCAGGTTGCCCCCAATGATTTCCTTCACCGTAAAGCTCATGGTAAATTTCAAATGTAATTTCGCACATAAATTCGGATAACTCAGAGAATTCGAGCCGGGATCTGAATCCACGCCCAGCGCGCCTTTAAAAGCCATATCGCACTTGCGATTTGCGAAAGTATTAGAAGCTGAGCCGAACGCGCATCGTGTTCGCCGCGAATGCGTAACGGATTCGCCGCGAATGCGGTTGTCTGCAACTGACTGTACTAAGCTATACAATTTGATCGCAAGAAATAAAAGAGTGTGTCATTATATTTACTACTAGCAGCCCGTCCCGGCTTCGCACGGGGTAGACAATTATTTATTTTTGGAAATTTGGATATAAAACACTTTTTTTCACAAATATTTTTATTTATTAAAAAAATATTATTTATTATTTATTAATTATTACAGACGTGCACGCCCCACTCCTGTATTTCAGTGCCCTCTCCACCCCGCCCGCCGCGATGCCCGGCGCGCTTTTCAGACTGCATCGCAAACAACGGCCACGGCGCTATGGCGGTTTTGTTTACTGTTTGAATTTTTTAATTCGTAATATCTTTTGAATGGAAAGTCCAATTTAAATAATTTAAAAACTATTTTATAGGTAGTTAAATGGTCTTTACCATTAAATAATTTATTTGGATAAGGATTAATATAAACACATAAATAGCATGGTTTGAATTTGGTTAGCATTTTCATTAATGTTTAAAATGAAAAAAGTTGTTGTAGTGACATAACTACAATAGTTGGACATATGCTACCGCGGAGTTTTTGTAGACATTATGATGTTCTTCAATATTGTTGTACATTATTTTGTTCTATCGCTAATAGTTTCGGCAGCGCATTCGACGAAAGACATTTTAAGACTCATTTTTCTACACCTTCGGTTACATTGTTCAAATTTTACCAAGGATCCCTAATTTTTTTCAAAATTAAATGTAGCCTATGTCAAATTGGAAGAATGTAGCATTCTATTGGTGAAAGAATTTTTTAAATCGGCCCAGTACTTTTTGAGCCTATTCATTACAAACATACAAAAATAGGTACAAATCTTTCCTCTTTATAATATTAGTGTAGATGTAGATGTAGATGTAGATGTAATACTAATAATACTATAGAAAGACGGATAGGACTGACTGCTGAACATAGGCCTGCCCCAAGCTCGCCAAACGGATCGGTCCCGTGCTATCAGCATACAATGCGTTACGGCAACCTTAATCAGGTCGTCGCTCCATCTTGTTGGAGGTCTACCTACACTGCATCTTGTATGATCATGGGCAGTACTTTATAGTAAAAAAATAGAGTATACTGTACAGCCAACTATCCTGTCACAACACCTCATTAAAAGCTAACAATGCTGCAAAGCAATGTTGCACGACAGGGTTTCTGTGACCGACAGAAATGGTCTCGCCGGAAGACCAGCGCTGGCTCCACCCCAGGAGCCCGCATATACCTTTTTCGCACACAATTTAATGTATTACTTTTTATTATTCTTTTGTTTTTGTTTGCTTGATTTTTTTTATTGTTTTTTTTTTTTATATTTTACAATTTTATTTGTTTTAATAGTAATAATTGTATGTGTATTGTGTGTGGAATAAACTGTTTCATTTCATTTTTCATTTCAAAGCTTTTTTCCGTATCGACAATTTTTAGCAAAGTTATTTTCCGGCCGGGTCATTAAAACTGCATTAGTACGGCGATACTATCGCGTAATTAAGAGGGTGATGCTGCGAATACAGTGGATGTTGCTATTGATAGAGCGGCAATGTGCTGTTGTCTCGGGCGGGTAATCATGGAGCAATTTGGAGGATGACAGCCATAGAAATTATTTCGCTGTAGCAAAAAATAACTAATAGTACTAGCGTACAGAAGGATCACTCTCGAACAAAAGTCAACTTTAGGTTATAAAGCCTACTCTTACGACCGTTAACTGTTTGCACGCGAAATTGGAACTTATCGTGTGATACGAGCGTTTATATTCCGTTGGGCACCGCTGATCCGAAACCAAGGAGCACAACGGACTAAAGGAAAAAAGAGCGTGCTGTGCCTGGAAAAAGAGCATAGCAAAGCGACAGATAAGGACAAAGTAACAAGCGGATGCTTTGAAATAAGGTAATGTTTGGCGACCTTTTGCTCCATCTAGTCGTCAATCAAAGAAACCGCTACATCGCCCTATTGAAGTTTCTCAACACGGATGCGTACAAATACAACTTCCAAGTCTCTTCCTTCTGACTTTGGTCCCCAAGCATAGCATCTGCCTGAAAATAGACCTCACTATTGCAACCTTACCCCAAAGTAAAAAAAAATAATGATAAAGCTTGCTTCATAGCTTCACCTGAAAACTACTGGCCACTAACTAGGTACTAAAAACTTTTTAATCTTAAACAATTGACAAACAACCGTTAATATTCCCTGAGTGATTCAATTTTCGAATTCGGTAAATGAAATTCTAGAACGTCGATCAATCATCCCGAGCTGTTCTCGCGAGGCTTTTTCAATTTGAGAATGATCTGATACCTAAGTCAGACGCTGACAGGTGTCAATGAACTTTTTAGCTTATGCTAATTATTGTTAAAGGTCGGAATTTTCACGGCAAAACAAAACCTGTCACAATCAAACTAGTTTCAGAAACGTATCTTTATCGATATCGAGTAGGTATTATTATAAATATTATTTATTATTAACCATTCAAAACAGTTCATTAAAAATATGCAAAAGACGTGGTCACTTCAGAATTTAGTATACATAAATGGCTTTACAGTGATAAACGAACATGTCTACTCCCAGAGAATGTTGAGAAATTAATTATTATCTACCTACTCCTATCACTAACACTAAGCAAATAAAATGTCATCGTGCTACTGTGTACTGACGTGATGTCAAAAAAAAAGGAATTGCCTCTGTCTCTGTATCTTTTCATACAAACCTTACGTAAAATTTTGTATAAAATATATATATTTTTATTCGGTAGACCGTTTTTTCTTCTATTACACAACTATCGATATCGATAAAAAAATGTTTCTAAAACTAGTCTGATTGCGACAGTCTTTTGTTTTGCCGAGAAAATTCCGACCTTTGCTTATTGACGTCTTCATAATGTTGCGACCACAATATCGACCTATCGCGTCATGTATAGCCACGCAGTTCGCTGTAAAACGAATCATTCGGGCAAACTCGAACGGTGTTCAGACTTCTGTCGGTAATCCCGATAATGAGGCCCTAATAATGAGGGATATGTGGCCGTGTAGTTTCGTGTCTACGCGACACGAATCTTCACTCGATAATGATATTTATTTATTACTAGCTTTTGCCCGCGACTCCGTCCGCGTGGAATTAGTAATTTGGGCAGCTTATTTTTTTTTTATAATTATGGCTCTTTTATAATTATTTATTTGCTTTTTCATCAATTATGGCTCTCCTTAGTTCCTCGATATAAAAAAAATACCCCCCGCACATCCGCGTTCAAATTCACACCGTACTCCCAAGTCAAGCGTGCCTATAGAAGTTTTACTTCAAAAACCCCCGATTTTGAAACATTTTTCCGCTCCGCTCCGCTCCTATTGGTGTTAGCGTGATGATATATAGCCTATAGCCTTCCTTGATAAATTTGCTATCTATCACTGAAAGAATTTTTCAAATCGGAGCATTAGTTCCTGAGATTAGCGCGCTAAAACAAAAAAAACCTGTTCGATAAATTCTTAAAATAGACGTATCTTTCTTATTTGTGAACCGATTCAAATGAAACAAACACTAAATGTTAATCCAAGAAAATACCAACATATCAGTGAAAACTGCATCCTTCTAGGTTAAGCCGTTTCTGAGATTAGCGCGCACAAACGCACAGACAAACAGACACACAGACAAACAGACAAACAGACAATAATTCTAAAAATCATTGTTTTGGATTCTATTGTGCTAATAAATAGCCCTGCAGTGACAGTTTTTCTCAAATATCTTCAATGTACAGACACCGACTTGTTACAGATTTATTATGTGTATAGATAGATAGAATAGATTAACGACCGCTTTAGCCTAGTTGGTAGTGACCCTGCCTACAAAGCAAGAGGTCCTGGGTTCAAATCCCGGTAAGGGCATTTATTTGTGTGATGAGCACGAATATTTGTTCCTGAGTTATGGATGTTTTCTATGTATTTAAGTATTTATTTATCTATATAAGTATGTTTATCGTCGTCTAGTACCCATAGTACAAGCTTTGCTTAGTTTGGGACTAGGTCGATTTGTGTAAGATTGTCCCCTAATATTTATATTTTTATATTTATATTTAATTTATTATTTATTTATTTATTTATAATGTGGCCGCAGACGGGAGGAAAGCGAAAAGGGTCTCGGAGCCTTATCCAGCAATACATAATAGGTTAAATAAATAAAAAAAACTCTCACACTTTGCCAAATTCTGGAAATCTTTATTCACAGAATCGTCTATTTCTTTCCAACTGCCGTAGGAGGGTAACGTCTTTCGAGGATATGTATAATGTAGGTATGTATCATTCTTAAGCTCGCCTTGCAGCCTAAACGGCTCGATGAGTTTTCTATTGTACCTACTGACATTATTTGTTTATTATTAAGAATATGACTCTCTAGTATAAAGTGACTTGGTGG
Organism: Archips crataeganus; assembly: GCA_947859365.1. NCBI lineage: Eukaryota > Metazoa > Arthropoda > Insecta > Lepidoptera > Tortricidae > Archips > Archips crataeganus. Next base: position 16,605,621 of record OX402062.1, on the reverse strand, counting down.
TACACAGTAAACTTACACTATTAATAGAAAAAAAAATGAATAACGAAAAGTGTGACGTGTCATGGACATTTGACTCAGTTGCGAGAGTGACATAGGGTAAGTATAATATTTTCCGAGGAAACGGGAACTACAAAGGAAACACGGATTTCCGATACTTTTTAATTTTATACGATTTCAATTCTCCCTATCGAATTCGGGTTGAATTTATTTATTCATTATGCAAGTCAGTGAAATTCCGTAACTGTCACAGCTGGCGTTACTGGGTAGTTACGAAACTTTGGTTACCAAACGGGACTAAATGACCCAAAGAAGGTGTAACGTAAATTAATTAATTTTAAACATATTATGGGCCAATTTTGGTGGTAAATAAGAAAGCAGTTCTGTCGTTTTTTTATCTAGAATTGAAATTAAAGTAATTACTATCATTTCCCACCTTTGGACAAAAATAAATGGTGTGCATAATTGGGGATGTCTATTTTTTTGTATTTTTTTATAGTAAATCGAAAACCATTACGAGATAAATGTTTTTATTGTTTTCTGTAGTTATTTAATTTAAATATAATGTAATGCATTTATTACATGTTAAATAAGCAATGACCTTCATTTGACATTGAAGTATTTCGTAGACGGTCCAAGTTGTACTTTAATCGGTGTGGAATAGCATTATTTAGAATTCTTCACGATTTATGCGTGGATTAAACTACGGAGTTTGATTTGGACCCGCTGTCTGACATCTAGCACTCTGACAGTGCCAGTAAAGTGACACCATGGAAGTAATAAGTACTACGCACAACGGGAATGAGCTGTTGTCGCAAAATTGAAGCCAAACGAGAGCTCAGTAACTGTACCTCTTATCCCTCTCTGGCGATGGTTGATTGGTTCATGTGGGGTTGTCAGGTCAGGTGTCCGTATTTCATACAAATAAAAGAAAACCTATACGCCAATCGCAAAATGTTTGCGTTAATAAGGCTTTACACGTAGCAACAAATAATATTGCTTTAACATGTCGGTAATAAATTAATATTTTTATTTAGAAACATTTTAGAAGTAAATGTTTTTACTTCATTACAATGCATCAATCGCATATTTTTCTACAAAAAACGAAAGGATTGAAATCAACTTAACTCTGGCAACTGTTAGAACGGGACACAGCGTTCAGAGATTGCCCTCTCACTCGGCTACATTTTTATTTTGCGCGCAACAAGACTCTTACGACCTTAGCATAAGGTTTTATTTTCATTATTTTAGCTGCAAGATGCACAGATAGAGCTCATTCCCGTTGTACGTAGTAGGTACTTATTACTTCCATGAGTGAAACTAGTTATTATGTACCTACCACTACACAAAAAGAAATTAAAGGGGTTGCCTTATCGTAAGTATTTAGAAATTGGGAGCCCTCAATTATAATCTGACGTTATCAACCAAAATAGTTTCAATAAGTAATTTTGAAAATGTAGTGAACTAAATGAAAAAATATTGAAATCAGTTTCTTATAACATAATTGACTTTTTTATTTAGAAACGCGATATATATTATAGAAAAGTATATATTATATATATAACTTTTCTATATTTATTCCCAATTGTGATTGGGTATGCGTTGACATTTAGTGCGTCTGTCTATAGAGTGGTCTGCAGTAAAAGGACCGCGTAAGTGGCAACCACAGAAGCAGTAGAGAGAAGAAGAGTGGAGTCCAGGCTGAAGAAATTGGCTGCGTGGAAACGAATTGGTCTTGTGGTCACCAGAGCACGGAGCTGCAGCAGCGAGGAGTGAACTTCCAGACCTGAAGGTTTATAATGCACTGTTAAAACTAGGAGAAAAAATATGGTTCGTGAATATGAGAATAATGCTGTCTGGCAGGAATGAGATAGGTAAATCTAGTTTTAGTAGCTAAACTTGTACACTTATTGTGTAACGTGCGGACCGCTTGGCATTGCTTTCACCTTCTCTTTCTGTGACCACCCTATACCATTTGACAGAAAGATACAGTGAATGCGAAAGCAAGTAACAGCACGTTAGACAAAATGGCCTCAGGTTGAAGCGTTAGTTTCATAAGCCCGGTTTAGGTCTGCTAGAAAACTCGAGTAAGATGCATTACATTGCGCTGCCAAAAAGCGAACGATTTTGCCGTGGTTAATCGAGCGCAGCAATGCAATGCAACTTGCATGATTTTTCTTGCAAGTCTAATCTGTCCTATACATTTTGGCACTACTAAAGAATATCAGATCATATTCTTCTTATTAACAAGTGCGTGGTCCATGGCGCTGACCACGTGCCTACTCTGACGAATGCTCAGAATGGCAGAACGTGCTGATGAAATCGCTTACTACTTCCTCTATTAATAAGGTGCCCGTGTTCCAGTGCGCTGACCATGTGACTACCCTGGTGGTCAGTCTTCTTACAATTGGTGCACCAAGTTGGCCAAATCACTTTCTATTTTTCTTTTTAACAAGTGCATTGTCCAGCAAGGTGAACGTGACCACTGTGGCATCTGCTCTGCGCAGAACGGCAGAACATGCTGGTTAAATTACTTACTGGTCATTCTAACTATTAATAAGTATGCGCATTCCAGTGCGCTAACCACGTGACTAGTATAACAGCCGCTGTGCTCAGAAGGGTAGAAAATGCTGGTCAAATCACTTACTGGTTTTCTTGTTAACAAGTGCATGGTCCAGCGCGTTGACTACGTGGCCGCTCTGTCGGCCGCTCTGCTCGCAACGGTACACCATGCTGGTCAGAACGGCTGCACAAAGCACCAGGCGCAAGAAACTGGTCACAGCTGGATAGCATCCGGTGTTGTACAGGGTGTACTGAAATCCCGCCAAAAATATAAATGTGAAAAACGGTAACCAAGTCCATTACTTATTTACTAAAAATATGCTTGATTGTGGACTTCGGCCGACAAAAGGATTAAGAAATGTGCCGCAAATATGCGTTTCTAAAGAATTGCGGCAGATTTAAGAAGTCGTGGTAGACTAGTGGTTTGACTTATAGCCTCTCAAGCAAATGGTCGTGGGTTTGAGCCCGAGCTCGCACCTTTGACTTTTTTCGAAATTATGTGATTATTTACTTTTAACAATGAGATTTACCGTGAAGGAAAACATCTCGAAGAATCCTTCACACACCGAGGAAATTAAAACGGTGTATGTGAAGTTCCCAATCCGCACTGGACCCGCGTGGAAGCTATGGCTAATGTCTGTGCCCTGCAGTGGGATGTATAGTCGACCAAGTAAGTGCTTTACCATTTTTTGTGACAGTTCCTACATCAGAATAAAAACAATAAGGCTGATTGTCACATTGACTTGTAAGTGAAAATAGCCTTTGATGTCTTAAGTCATACAACTGACATTGAACTTTAGGGTGGTAAAGGAGTTTCTTGGTCGACTATACTAGGGGCGTTCAATAAAAAGTGAGAATGAGTATGTTATAAACAACTTTTACTAAATGTCATTTTATTTTTCGACATAGTCACCTTTTAGCATAATACACTTAGTATATCTTTTTTCTACACTTAAAATTCCATTTTTAAAAAAGGTCTCATCTTGAGCACTTAAAAAATCTTGTACTGCAGCTACTACCGCGTCGTCGTCTTCAAATTTCTGGCCTCTTAGGTATTGTTTCAATCTCGGAAATAGGTAGAAATCACTGGGAGCGAGATCTGGTGAATACGGAGGATGCTTAAGGATATCGAACGCAGCATCACGAATTGCAGCCATTGCAACGGCGGACTTGTGTGCCGGGGCATTGTCCTGGTGGAACAGCACAACTTTCGAGAGTTTACCTCGCCGTTTTTCGCGGATCTCATTGCGCAATGTTGCTATTTGTTTGGCGTATAAAGTGCCCGTAATAGTGGCTCCATGCTCGAGATACTCAATCATTAATACCCCTTTACCATCCCAAAAAACAGAGCCCATAACTTTACCGGCAGATGGGCTCACCTTGAATTTCTTCGGAGTTGGAGATGATGGCCTTTTCCATGTCATCGACTGCAGTTTCGTTTCAGGGTCGTAATGATGGAGACATGTTTCGTCCATTGTTATAAATCGCGCCAAAAAAAGTTCCTGGTCTTGCTGCATCAGGTTCAAAGCTTCTTGACAAATCTCTAGTCTAGTTTGTTTTTGCGTTTCAGTAAGCATTCTTGGTACCCAACGCGCAGATACCTTTTTCATACCCAAGCGTTCATGTAAAATATTATGCACGCTCCCCGTTGAAATCTTTACATTTTCAGCAATAAAACGAACCGTGACACGACGATCCGCCAAAACTGAGTTTTCGACTTTTTTCCCAATTTCTTCAGTTACTGCTGTAGTAGGGCGTCCGGAGCGGGGGTCGTCCATTGACGATGTTCTTCCACGTCTAAATTCGGCGCACCAACGTGCGACTGTCGAATACGGAGGTGCATTAGACCCTTAAGAGTCCCGCAAATCCAAATTGACTTGGTCCGTAGAAAAATTTTTCAAATACAAGTATTTGATAACGGCGCGCAGTTCAATTTTCTCCATTTTCGCTAACGTACTCAATAGCATTGCAAAGAAATTACCGTATATTTTTTTAAACAAAAGACAGTTAGTTTTTTTTTTCATAGCAATCAGCTAGATAGATTAGCTTTACCGGCCAGTATTTAATTTCGTAATATTAAAAGAGTTTGCATCTCATTCTCACTTTATATTGAACGCCCCTCGTACATAGGCCGAGATGATGATTAGTAGAACAGGTTACAAAATAGGTGATTACTAGAAAACTTACCATCGATCCTGCAAATACTCTTGCCATGACGTTGACTAATGTTATCATTTGTGACAGAGTGAATAAGCAATGCAGCAATATCTGAAATGAGAACAAACATTAATTTACTTTAGTTTGACAAACACAGGGGTCTATATAGGCTCCGAATATGACTTTGTCCCATGCGGTGTCGAGATCCTTCGTCCGAGGTGTCCTAGCGCTATGAGGCTATTTAACCCTTTATCAGGAAGTTCCATCGTCACCATCTCGATGAATGGCAGTCTACCACTTACGTACTTATACTTATACTTATACTTATACTTATACTTATACTTATACTTATACTTATACTTATACTTATACTTATACTTATACTTATACTTATACTTATACTTATACTTATACTTACATACTTACCACTGTACGTTTTCTTCGGCACTTCCTGCCACGTACGGTGAAACCGTGGAACCAGCTTCCGGCAGCAGTGTTTCCAGAGAACTATGACATCGGGGCTTTCAAGAAAAGGGTTTATACTTACTTTAAAGGCCGGCAACAGATTGGTGACACTCTTTGAGTTGTTGATATTTATGGGCGGTAGTAATCATTTTCCATCAGATGACCCGCTTGCTCGTTTTCCTCCCTCTCATAAAAAAACCTAAAAAATTGATTTTCGCATCTTTTTTATAGTCTATTATTTTTAATATGTTAGTTGTACATTTTGACCTTGATTTTAATAAATGAGAGATCCTTCTAAGATAAAAAAAAAACTATATTCTTCAATAATAATCTACCAACATCACGCACATTACATTTAAACCGAGCTTTAATATTACGTCAAATGGCCGTAAATTAATTATTAATAACTACGCAAAACTAGGCACTTACCCGGACACCAAAGAAGTTATTCAAGAACGTAGCCTGCTGACTCAACAGAAGGTAATAACTTCCCAACCTGCTAATCTCATTATCACCCCTCATCTCCAGCGGTACAATTCTCACAACACTCTTGACTTGAACTACCTTAGCCACCTTAATACGAGACGGCAAGTCCTCAGCCAGCGAAAAATGATCCCTCAACACATCAGCTATAGTCTTCAACCTATAACCGATGTGCATAGAATGAGAGTTCAACTCCAAAACAGTCAGCATGCGAATGAGAAATGTAAAATAAGCAGCGATGTATGTGGTCGGGCTTTCCCATCCAAAGCTGAGAAACCAAACCGTGTAGTCACTCACAGAAGCTATTAACCATAAGGCAAGAAACATCACAATAGATTCAAGCACTTTTCTCCTAATCTCCCGATGGTATTTCATTTCAAAATACCTATCTATATCCTCGTAAGTTTCGTAATACGCAACGTTAGTCTCTCCACCATACTTGTAAACGTAATACAAATCGATAACGTATTGTAAATAACCAAATATACTGCTCAATGTCTCGGTTATTTTCACAGACAAATTCACATCTGACATTTCTTCGATGAAAAAGTGGTAGTACATGTTGTATAAATACATTAGACCGAAGCATAGAAGTATGAAGGTCATTTTCAAGTAAGGCCATTTAGTTGAGCTTAAGACATTTTTACGGTAGATGGTGTGAAGCGTGAATATTTTGAGGATGAAATTAAGCTGGGTAAGGGTGTCGTAGGTGTCCATGTTACACGTTTTCACGGCCAATGTCAAAGCGAGACTAGAGCTATGTGGCGTAATAAGTAATTGCTTTTAACGGGGGTGTTTGTAGGCAATGCTTATAAGTGCTCCAAGCTGATTAATTGGTTTAGTGTTTTAGCTTTTTATTTGCCCATTTCTTGGTGGTTTTGGCGGATTATGATTGATAGGCATGACGCAATTGTTCGGGGATTGGTGAAAAAGCACGATTTCAAGCTTCCATTATAATCAATATAACCGAAAGAGTTTCGTGTTAATTAACTGAAAGTATAATAAAATTTTGTGCAATATTTATTTTTTGGTACTCTTTTACGCTATAGCGGCTGGATGAATTTAGATGCCATTCGCATATCAAGGAAAAATGAAATAGAGAGAGAGAGAGAGAGAGAGAGAGAGAGAGAGAGAGAGAGAGAGAGAGGTGGAGGGAGATAGAGGGAGAGAGAGAGAAAAGGTAGAGGTGGGTAAAGAGGGAGAGAGGCAGATGCTTACACACATTCTATACATTTGGCAAGAAAAGATACAAATAAAAACATCGGATTGGGCCCCACAGCATAACGCTGTTTTTCAGTGGGACCTATTTTAAAAACGAAACAAAATACACACACTGTGGCGACACGAACGCCAGCGGAAATCAGTTGATTCAGGAAAATAGGTAGGATTAACTTCATAAATAAATGATCACTTTTGTACCTTGTCACTTTAACTTCATGTTTGAAAAGCCATACGATAATGAATGACTAATGACTGAAAGCGTCAAGGTACGAAAGTGATCACTTTTTTGTATTTCTACCCCGATAAAGTATTAAGCCGTGGTGCCCTAGTGATTTGACCTATGGTCTCTGGCAGCAGGCTAGCTGGCTAGCAGAGGGTCGTGGGTTCGAGTCCGAGCTCGCACCTCTGAGTTTTTCGGAATTTATGTGCGAAATTACATTTGTAACTTACCATGAGCTTTACGGCGAAGGAAAAACATCGTGAAGAAACCTATATACACCTGAAAATAAATTTAATGGTGTATGTGAAGTTCCCAATCCGCACTGGGCCCACGTGGGAACTACGGCCCAAGCCCCCTCATTCTGGGAGGATGCCTGTGCCCTGATAAGAGAAAGTATTTGCAAGGAATTCGCTTCGGCAGGCAGCCACAAGTGGAACCGAGTTTCTTGCATCTGCATCGAGCCGTAACATCCAGCAATTACATTTAATTGCCAATTAACGTGGCATTTTACCGCCTTCAGCTAAAGGGAAATTATTGAAAATGTAAGGCAAACTTACTTAGTGGGGCCAATGTATTTAAGTCGCGAGTCTTTGACCAGTTTGTGTTATCAAAGTCAAATCAGGAAGAAACCTGTAGACACCTGCGATGAAATTCAATGGTGTGTGAAGTTCCCAATACGCAATGGGTCTGCGTGGGAACTACGGCCTAAGCCTTTTCATTCTGAGGGGATACTTGTGCCCTACAGCTGGGCGCAATATAATATAAACCGAGATGATGGAACTCCTAGTACCTATGCGAGTTCAACTCACACTTGGCTGTTTTTTAGGTAATATAACTAACGATGGTAAGAACTAGGTTTTTTTGATAAATAGATAGATACATACAAACTTTATTCACAACACACACATACAAATTTCAAAGATAGATAATTTACACAGAAAAGTCACAAAAAAAATTTAGGCAAGATTAGATTTTTTCTGTTCCCTGCTATTTTTAACCGCACTGACACAAAAAGAGGGGTGTTATAAGTTTGACCACTATGTGTGTGTGTGTGTGTGTGTGTATGTGTGTCTCTGTCTGTCTGTCTGTGGCATCATAACTTTAAAACGGGTAAACCGATTCGGATGCGGTTTTTTTCATTTGAAAGCTAGTTTCTTGGCGATGGTTCTTAAACATGTTTGATTAAAATCGGTTTAGCTGTTTCGAAGTTATAAGCTCTTTTTTTAGCTGCAGAAGGGATCTTAAACGCGTAATGGCCATTTAATTTATTTTCAAACATACCTATGTGCAACCAAATTGCGTTAGGGGTTTTTAACATTTTTAATTTATAGTTATAAAAGCATAAAAGCACTAGATTAAATCCTTAGCCGATCACGGATCCATGTTTTCAATTAAAATCATAAGCCCCACTACACAACAACAACCTAGCCCCACAATTATACAGCATGTACAGGTCGATTCAGAAGAGTTGGCACGAATGGAATGAACGAAAGCAATGCCACTTTGACATTTTTATAGGAAAATGACTGATTCATGACATTTTCATGTGTGTGAAGTGTATTCAAATAGGTAACACATAGATACTTTCATTCACTCATTCGATCCATTCGCGCCAACTCTTGTGAATCAACCTGTATATTAAACCTAATTTTCCGGCGCGAAAAGAATGTACACCCTGTACCTATAAGAGCTTAAGCGATTTTTCGAATTGATTTTCCGCTTCAAAAGAACTTGGCAATTAACTGGGTAAACAGGAGGAATGCGGGGCGAAGGGGAACGGTGCGGAAATAGAACGTATGTGATAGGGGAGAAGGGGGGAAGTGGGGTACCTTTATAAAAAAAAATACTGATGTTTTTCACCTATTTACGGTATGCCTGGAAAAGAAAACAAGTTAAATGCAGGTGGAAGTGTACGGTGGTGTACACTATAAATTCATCACCACCATCATCACCCGAGCCTGTATCCGTCCCACTGCAGGGCACAGGTCTCAGAATGAGAGGGCTTGGGCCGTAGTCCCCACGCGGACCCAGTGCAGATTGGGAACTTCACACACACCATTGAATTTATTCGCAGTTGTATGCAGGTTTCCTAACTATGTTTACACCGTAAAGGTCATGGTAAATTACAAATGTAGTATCGCACAAAAATTCGGAAAAACTCAGAGGTGCGAGCCGGGATTTGAAGCCACGACCCTCAGCTTGAAAGGCCATAGGTCAAACCACTAGGCCACCACGGCTTTTTCTATGAGCTTTTTCAACAGTGGTATTTCAAAAAATCCTTAAAACAGTAAGTAGGTATGTTGTATATATCTGGCCAGTGAAACTATGACAATTAATCATGGGAAATGAAGCGATTCGGATTCAAGATATAAGTATATTTTTTAATATAGCGCAAATCTTAAGTTAGTAGTTTGTTCACAAGCTTCCAAAAGGGCTTATATCCAAAGGCATTTCATTAAGTATTGTACACAGAAAGTTATAAGGTCGAAATTTCATAGGTAACTAATAGAATATTATTGTCCGTGATCAAGAGAAGCTCGCTATTATTTACCCTAGCTCTACATCGCTAAAACACACATTCCCAATACTTGTCATTCAAGTATAATAATGGAAATATTACGCAAACGTGTGCAAAGCGATTATCATCCATTAGTAGATAATATCAAGCAGGCGCTGGAATGATAGATTAGTTTATCGGATCGTAGGTACTATTATTAAGGCAGTTCACATTAGGGCCTCTCCATCGCCCTCTGGGTTACCTTGAGTTTTCTTATGAGATCCATCGTTAGCGGCCACAATGTCAGTACCCTAATATCCATATCACACTAGCGATTTCATCATTTCTAATGCGGTCCCGCAGAAAAACTCCGAGCATAGTCCTCTCCATCGCCCTCTGAGTGACTTCGAGCTTTTTTATGTTATGAGCCCCATTGTTAGCGGCCACGTCTCAGTGCCATAAGTCATCACTGGCAACACACACTGGTCAAAGACTTTTTCACCTCAGCACCTCAAACAGGCAGGTTTTGCTACTAAAAAACAGTGAGCAAAATCCGATTTTGCTCACTGCGTGAGACAAAGTACCTTTTTAATTATTTTTTTTTAAAAGTCAAAGACAATGATGGGTCTGCTTACTGAATTCGAAAGATTTGAACTTCAGTTTGATCTGTCACTTTCATTTCGATACGAAAAGAGCGAGAGATAAGATCAAATCGATTCGAATTTCGATTTCAAATTCTATCCTAGTAGACCTAAAAATAAACGAACGATTGAACGTTCGGATACTCATAATAAGTTCTTAATCTTAAAATTGTAAATTGTCTGTTAAGGTTTTAAATTAAATTATTGTAGGTACTTTTTTAATAATTGGATTATATTTTTATATAATCAAATTAATAGTAAAAATGTTGTTGAAAACAAAGTTTAAACATGTATCTATATAATTATTAATAATTTTAACAATCTTGAACATCGTGGTAAATACAGCGGATGCAGCATCGGAACGCATCTTTAAAAAAATAGCGGGATTCAAATTTTAATTATTTTCTTCTGTTTCTCTAGCTACAGAGTTCGATATCTATGAGTTTGGTACACGATCAGAGGCAATTTGGAAATTATTAGAATAGTAATAAGTACTTATTTAATACATTTTTGAATATGATATGAGTGAATTGAGTGAGTCCAGTGACGAAGTCAACAATTGAACACCAGACGAATTAATGGAGTAATACATAATGCAGAGTAAGTTTCTTACTTGAAAAGTCTCGCGAAAAATATTTAAAAGCTTATGATATTTTTAAACAATGCAAACACTTTTTCGGAGACTGTACCTATTGTTATATATATAATATGAAGTATTTACTCAATGTTGAAAACCACAACAAAGACAAAAAGACGACGTTCATATACCTTTAATAATTTATTATGTTCTCGCTGCTGAGGTGAAAAGTTGTATGTGTCACACGAGACCAAAGTTTTTTTGCATCTCGTGTATTTGAATCACTCGCGCACTCAGGATTCTAACTTAGAATCACTCGCTAAACGCTCGTGATTCAATTATAGAATCCTTCGCTAACTCGTGATTCAAAATCAGCACTCGCAGTAAAAAACAACTTTGCTCTCTTGTTGCACAAATAACTATTGACTTGAGACATTGCGTTATATTGGAAGAAAAGATATTATTGCGGAGCTTCCCGAACGCTGCCCAGCCGAGTCTAATTCTTCGATTAACCTCTTTCTCGAAGTTGAACCTACCTAATTAGATTGTATGTCCCAGGTTGATATAGGTAATCGTCAACAACTTCGAGCAAAGTGTCTCCGATTACGACGGGAGTTGGTAGGTACAACATGGGCTTTCGAACGCCCAACATATTTAGACATACATAAGTATTTAATAGACAGACATAGACATAACTTTATTGGACATCAAAAAAAAAGAAAATACACTGACTATACAGGATATTGCGGAGCTTCCCGAACGCTGCCCAGCCGAGTCTTTAACTTACTTTATGGTCTGCACCCGTGTACAGCCGAACCATTTAATTTTGAACCCCTGACACAAAGAGGGATGTTATAAGTTTGACCGCTATGTGTGTGTGTCTGTTTGTAGCATCACCATCAAACAGGTAAACCGGTTTGGATGCAGTTTTTTTGTTTGAAAGCAGGTTTCTTGGCAATGGTTCTTAGATATATTTCATCAACATCGGTTCAGCTGTTTCAAAGTTATCATCTCTTTTGTTAACTCATTTAATCATACTTATTACATAATTAAACAAAATGTCAACAAAATTGGTTAGTAAAAAATCAAAACTCTTAAAAACTAAGTGTACAAAAATCCCTCCCCGCGACGAACTGGAAGCAAATGTCCCCATTGCGCTCGCAGCATTGTCTCTTTGTTAACTGCGGAAGGGATCTTAGACGCATAATGGGCATTTACTGTATTTTCAAACGTAGGAGTGATCAAATCGCGTTGGGGGTTTTTGAAATCATTAATTTATCTCATTGTAGAACATTTTCACAGTAAGCGCCATAGTGATTTTCGTTGTCAAGCAATGCGATCTCACTGTGACATTTTCTGTGAAAAGGTTCCTGCGGGTCACGATTCAGTTTGTTCAACCGCACCTGTAAAATACGTGTACATTAAACTCGCTATTTTTCTCTATATTTTCTGTAGTTTTCCTCAAGACTAATGTCAAAGTGTAGTAACCAAATTGTCAGCATTTTCAGGATTTTTATGACAATGCATTATGAACAATTCAGACACATGACAATAGCGTCCGCTTCTAAAGTATAAAGAAGTTCCCGCGCACATGAGTCTAATAAGTCATTTCCGACGATGCAGTTTCGGAGTTTATTTCGTATAAACAGGGCAGTAAACTGTGCTATAAACGTCTTTGCACGGAACTGTTCAAAGCAGATTGTAGACTCTTTAAAAAATAACATTAAATTCATTTTCTCAAGCCGTACAATGAAAATATTCATGTTATGTTCCTTTAAGCCGCGAAACATCACGTTTCAAGGTACGGCTAGACGAGATTGATTCTGAGTTAGAAAACCCATAAATTCCTAATAAAATAAAAATCAGGTGTACACCTTTTATTGAAAACGCCCTAATAAAAAATGCACAGTTATTTATTATAAAAGAGAGAGCGATCCAATTATTATTTAGCTTTTACACGCTGTAGCCTGCTTTAGAAAACATTTATGAGAACATTTACAATTTTAGAGATCGGCTTAAAAAAGACATCTAGAGAACCTTCTCTTACATATAAAAGTGAACTAGCTGCATTAGACCTGCTGTGTCGAGTGACAGGAATTCTCAGTTCGTTCAGGAGCTCGCGCGTCTTGTTACGATAAATATAATAGAAATACGGGAACATTTTATTAATATATCCTTGTCGACAGTTCAACGCCATGGCTACGAAATGGGAGCCCATCAACCCATGTTTTGAACATCAGGACATTAAATAACTTGGTAAACCCAAAATCATAATTAGATTCCATAAAATCTACTACAGTAAATAATAATAATATTGTAAATACATTTTTGCTGAAATAATCCACATGAGTGAATAACTTCTGGTTGACTCTATTTCGGAGTGCATGGATAAAGGAATTCAGGTAGACGTCTTATATTTTGACTTCAAAAAGGCATTTGACCGTGCGGATAATGACATCTTATTAAAAAAATTGTGTGAAATCGGCTTCTCACCTTTGCTACTTAAATTTTTCGCCAGTTATTTGCGTGATAGGAAGCAGTTCGTACGGTAGGTACGGATGCTTTGTTTCGGAAACTTACCGCACTAGATCTGGAGTCAGTCAGGGTTCGATATTGGGGCCCTTACTATTCGGCATCATGATAAATGATTTGGCCGAGGTCCCAAGGTATGCTAGATGTCTGCTGTACGCAGATGACCTCAAATTATACTACGGTGTGCAGCGGGAATCCGATTGCAGATCGCTGCAGGAAGATGTCGACCGAGTATTTCAGTGGAGCGTTGAGAATGGGCTGCTGTTTAATGCGTCGAAGTGTTCTCTCATGACGTTCAAACGTGCCCGCTGTCCCATTTTTGCCAATTATGTTCTGGGTCTCTAATCTATTGTTCGTGTTAATACCGTGAGGGATTTGGGTGTTGTTTTTGATCCGTATCTCAACTTTCACGAGCACATGAAAAAGCTTGCCAGTGATTGCATTCGAAAACTGGGATTCGTAGTCCAAAATTCGCGTGACTTTTCTGATCCTCGAGTTATAAAATTGGTTTACTCTGCTCTGGTCAGAAGTAAACTGGAAGCTGCTTCTGTGGTGTGGAATCCGCACGAGTCTACTTACGTCTTACTTCTAGAGAAAATCCAAAAAGCGTTTCTCAGATTTCTCTACAAAAAAACGCTTGGGTACTACCCGTTCTTGTACCCTACCAAGTTTCTGCTCGGAACTCTGGGGTTTAACTGTTTGGAAATAAGACGTAATTACGCGCTCGTAACGACATCTGCTAAGGCCTTGCGAGGGGAATGCGACAGTGTCGAGATGGTGGCGCAAATGGTGCGCCTGCACGTTCCACTTTTTACAAAATTTAGTTTTAGGCCTCGAAACCACCTTTTGCTAGCACTGCCGTCGGCGCGCACGGCCGCTTACAGGCAGTCGCCGCTAGTCCGCGCGTTGCGTTACGTCAACTCCCTCCTAGCATCGGCGCCTGAGTGTGATGTATTGTCTGGTTGTTGGAAGAGAGTGTGCGATGAATGTTTGAAGTTTTGCGAGATGATGGATGCACGTCCGTCCTCATGTTATTAATTTATTTTTTAGTTTTTGCTGCTTGTCATATATTGTGCAGTTTTTATTTTTCTGTCTTACTCAGTGCTTTGGTATCATACTCTCATGCTGTGTAAGTTTTTCAAATAATAAATAAATAAATAAATAACTTATTAGTAATTTTAAGTACAGTCACGAGCTTTAATTTGGGACCCACTTAAGGTTGACAGTCCTGTCATACTGTATAGGAATTCAAAGGATATTTTTCGAAATGGGTCACTCGACCGTACAACATTTAAATACTTAGATTCATTAATCAGATTTTTAAAAACAATGTTCGCATAAATATGTAATACCTATATATAGTATAAAAGAACACTGTGGCATAGTGCTTTCACTAGGCAGCCAATAGAGACCAGTGGAGATGGATTGCAAAGGCGGCGACCGCAGTAGAGGGGGACTCTTCTTGACCAAGACCACTTTGTCAAGAGTAAACGATTCAGATGAAGAAGATATCAATGAACAACAACCCCATACCTGCGAGAGTCCATCTTCATAGTCCAGTTCATCAATGACCAATTTATTTTTCCGAATTTCTTTGTAGATTATTGCGTTATTTTGTTATTTCGTTAGCCAAGTTGATAAAGAGGCTAATAAAGATTCAGCGAAAAACTTCGTAATTCAGCTAAAGCGGATTAAATTCAGGTCGCAAACGAACGAGTTAGATATAAACCACGCTCGCTGCAGCCGCAAAAATGCAGTGCATCCCGCAAATGTAGTGTCGCTGTACTGACACAGTGTATACTATAATTAACAGATGCCGTATGCTAACAAATCCTCATCATCATTTCAGCCGAAAGACGTCCACTGCTGAACGTAGGCCTCCCCCAAGGCTCGCCAAACAGATCGGTCCTGCGCCATCCGCAACCAACGACCCGCTACCTTAACCAGGTCGCTCCATATTGTTGGTTGTTGGAAGTCACGGACATAGCTCGAAGAATCGCCAGACTCTAGTGGTAGTTGGCAGGGCACATCGCTCGTAGAATTGACGGCCGATGGGGTTGAAAGGTTCTCAAGAGGCATACACGGGCCAACACGGTAACAAATCCTATTCTAATAATATTATTATAAATGTAGTGATAAGAAAGTGTTTGTATTTTGTTACGCAATAACAGCTGAACAGATTAATTTGAAACATAGCGTACACATGTACAAAAATCTGGATCAAGACATGTTACTTCAACAGGATACCTCGGAAATGCGTTACCGTGGATTATTTTGAACCTGCATGATTTGATATTTTCCGTCGAAAATATGAAAAATTGTTAGTTGTAATGGCCATCATTCTAGAACTTGTTTACTAAGTGGTTGGCAAAATGGTAAGAAATAGTGTCGGAGGGCAATGTTTGAAACCACTGTGTTTCAGGCGTAGATTTTTTTTATATACTACCCTTCCTAACTAGCCTTCCGTCCGCAGCTTTGCCCGCGATAAATTAATTTTCCCGTAGTAAAAAGTATTTAGGGATTCGGCCCTCGAAGTTGTTCAGGAGTACGTCTACCTAGGACAAATCATTAAGCTTGGTAGAAACAACTTCGAGAAAGAAGCCGATAGAAGGATTCAGTTGGGCTGGGCAGCATTTGGGAAGCTTCGTCATATCTTGACGTCAGCCCTGCCACAATGCCTGAAAACTAGGGTGTTCAACCAGTGCGTCCTACCAGTTATGACTTACGCTGCAGAGACGTGGACACTCACAGGAAGACTAGTCCATAAGTTCAGAGTCGCTCAGCGTGCTATTATTATTATTATTATTATTATTATTATTTATTTCATTAAGATAACAATGATCTCATTTATGTTAGTATAAGCCTTAATATAATGTTAGTACTTAAAAATTAAATTTGATTTTACATGTAAAATTATTTTATTTAATACAGGACAACACACATGATCAGCTATCATTTTTAGGATGCTATTTGGGCTGCCCCTTGTTCTGCTCAGCAGTGACGCTGCTTTTTTGCGCAAAATTGCTGCAAACCCGTCCGTACGTGACTCAGCGAACATGGTGGATGCGCTGCAAAATCTAGGCAGACCAATCAGCATCCTAAAGGCGTTATTGTACTGAACCCTAATAGCATTGTATGACTTTTGGGTATATGCGACCCACAGGCTGCTGGTGTAAAAAGATGAACAGTACGCTTTAAACAGTGTAATCTTGACTGCGTTTGAACACCTAGCAAACCTGCGGGCCAACATATTTGCCCTCACACACAATGCTCTTCGCTCCCTTTCCATGTCAGCATCGTCCCTCAGATGGTCTGTGACAATGTGCCCGAGATACTTGAAGCGAGTGACTCTCGTCAGGGCGATGCCGTTTAGTTGTATGGGAGGTACAACTGTGGGACACTTGTTCCCAGCTTTAAAGATCATGAGCTCACTCTTCTTCCCATTATACAGCAAACCATGTGAGGAGGCGTATGATTCACATACGGCTACAAGTCTACTGAGCGCACCAATGGAGGGAGCTAGCAGCACCATGTCGTCTGCGTAACTGATGTTGTTTAGGCATACGCCGTCAACATGATAGCCGACATGTGTGCCGCTGAGCTGCTCAACAAGCGCATCTACGTACAGACAAAATAGTATAGGAGAGCTCAAACCACCCTGTCGCACCCCGCACTCCAGCCTGTACGGTTCCGTAGCCTCATCCGCCCACCTCACACGATTTTCCTGGTTAGAATACCAGTACCTAAGAAGATGGATTAACTCTGGCGGTAACCCAGACCCTTGCAACTTAGCCCACAGAACATCATAAGACACAAGGTCAAAAGCTTTCGTCAAGTCCAAAAAACAGGCATAGATAGGCGTTTTTCTGTCTGTGTAGTATTTGACAGTGTGCTTCAAACTGAGAATGGCCGTCTCTGTTGACAAACCAGGTCGAAAGCCAAATTGGGCGTCATGCAGTTTAATGGAGAGGAGCTATGCTTGGTATCTCGTTGAGGGATAGGGTCCGCAACGAGCATATCAGACAAAAGACGAAAGTCGTTGACATAGCCCGAAGGATTAGCACGCTGAAGTAGCAATGGGCTGGTCACGTTTGCCGTACAACTGACGATCGTTGGAGCAAACGTGTCCTGGAGTGGAGACCACGTTTAGGAAAGCGTGGTGTGGGACGCCCTGCAACACGTTGGACTGATGACCTTAGGAGGACAGCGGGCAGTGGATGGATGAGGGAAGCCTAGGATCGCGAATGTTGGCGCAATATGAGGGAGGCCTACGTCCAGCAGTGGATGGACAATGGCTGTAGATAAATAGAAAAAGTATTTTCCCGCGGTAAAAAGTAGCCTATGTCACTCAGTGATAATGCAGCTTTCGAACGGAAAAAGAATTTTTGAAATCAGTCCATTAGTTTTTAAGTTTATTCGTTACATACAAAAATACAAATCTTTCCTCTTTATAATATTAGTGTAGATAGTGTAGAAGTGTAGATAATAGGCTTGCGTTTTACCACAATCACGCCTGATGTAAAGCTAAGATGAGGCCTACGATGGAACACGCTTGCCTAGGAAATGCTCATTCACCCTAGACTTGAAAGCGGCCTAATTGTAATGTTCAGGGAACACAGTCGCAGGCAGGGAATTCCACTCTTAAACTGTGCGGTTAATGAAGGAAGAGCGAAAACGCTTTGTGCGGATTTATTCACACACTCACAGTTCTACTCAGCGAGCTACAGTACGTGCTATGCTATGCTTGGCTTGGAGTTTCTCTGGTGTCCGACGGAGAAGTAAAAGTCACACACAGATTAAGTAAGCTAATTAGAAGGACTAATTAACTCACAGTAGTTTCAAACATTGCCCTACGACCCTATTTCTTACCATTTTGCCAACCAACATACACTTTTTGTGCTGCTTTTAATTTGTATACTGTGCTCCTGGCAGTAATATTACAGGAATTGTGTTGTATAAGTGTTTTGTGTCGACCTGCGGTTGAATAAAAGCATTTTGTACCGCTGCACTGTAATGTGGCAATTTGCAAAGATATATTAAGTTCCTATAGCCCGGCAGGGCTGTAACCGTCAGTAAACAGATTAATAGGTTTTATTTCAGTGTCTGAAAGCGCGTGTGAAAGTTTATGAGTACCCGTTTATGTAATTATTATACTAAACGGGACTTCTCACGCAAACTATATTTACCTCGACGTTTCGGCCACGTTGCAGCCGCCGTGGTCACGAGTTAACTCTAGTCTTAGTATAATAATTATGTGTGAAAATCACGAAAGTTTAAAACAGTATACCCGTATGTGTGCCCACATGTGTGTGCGTGTGTGTGTGTTTTATTCTCTCACGCTAAACCGGTTACACTGATTTGGATATCATTTAGTGAGTAGAAAATTGGACTTCTGAGATAATCTTGTTGGATATTATTGTATTCTAATGAACCATAGGCACTAAACCACTACACAATTCACTATAGGCACTATAGGTGTGTGTTGAAAGTGATGACTTTTTTTTTTATTTACACAAAAACAAACAAAAGAAGTACAGAAATACTTATGTTAAAATACATCTGCCAAACTGCATAGTACTTATGGCCCTGAGACGTGGCCACTAACGTTGGGCCTCATAAGAAAGCTCAAAATCACTCACGAGGGCGATGGAGAGGGCTATGTTTGGACTTTAAACATGAAACTACCGTGTGACTCACTCATAGTGACAATAAACGGATCACTCACGTCTTAAAACGAGTTTAACTCGACATGTTTCGGACTAATCCGTAGCCCTTCTTCTTGGAGTCACACGTCACGGCGGCTGCCAAACGTGCACTGCGTGCTACCGCCCTGGTCGCGCGGCTACTCGACGCAACTGACAGCGACACACAACTACCCCCGTTTTCATCATCACTTTTATTGTCATTATCAAATGTAGGGTAGCACACAACACTAACAACATCACTTAGTAAAGGCTCGCTCACACTTGCTCACATGCTTGGAGTTTCTCTGCGGGATCGCATTAGAAATGATGAAATCCGCGAACGAACTAAAGTCACCGACTTAGCTCGAAGAAATGCCAGACTCCAGTGGCAGTGGGCAGGGCACATCGCACGTAAAATTGACGGCCGATGGGGCCGAAAGGTTCTCGAGTAGCGTCCGCGGGCCGGAAGACGCAGTGTAGGTAGGCCTCCAACAAGATGAAGCGACGATCTGGTTAAGGTTGCGAGATTGCATTGGATGCGGATGGCACGGGACCGGTATGTTTGGCGAGCCTTGAGGCCTATGTTCAGCATGGACGTCTTTGGGCTGATATGATGATAATGATGATAGGCACCAAACTATAACACTAAAAGATGCGGGTTGAAAAGAGACAAAACGATCTCTATAACTGCGTTCCGCATTTCACACGTACCATTGAATTTCTTCTCGGGTGGTGCAGGTTTCCTGACGATATTTTTTTTCTCACCGTAAAGCTCATGCTAAATTTTAAATGTAATATTGCACATAAATTCCGAAAAAGTTCGAGGACTGAGAAGTGCGAGCCCGGGGTCAAACCCACGACCTTCTGCTGTAGAGACTATTTATGTCAAATCACTGGGCCACCAGGGCAACACATATTTTTTATCTGTAAAAAATATTTTTAACGGATCTCAAATCTTTTTTACTGCTGAGCGGTTATTTTTACTGGCAAGAATGAAGTATCGTCTACACAACCTTTTTTATGATCACAGAAAGCGATAAAATTATATTTTAGAGTTCCCTTTCGATCTATCGTGACAACATAAAAAAAGAACGAGTAAAATATTCCTAGATCCCGAACTCTTGATTCAACTACTTCCGAGTTGTATAAATAAGCTTCAACTTTAACCTAGAGAAACTACTTGAGACTTATTATTATAATATATTTAAACCTTCCAAGGAAACTCTTAGACGGGGCTATATTTTCAAAATGGCCGGCCACAGATGGAACAGAGTATTTAAAGTTTGAAGCGTAGGTAACGTAAAAGTTCGCAAAGAGTTCTTAAGACTTCAGAATATTTCTTTACTCTGCTCATATCGCTAGCTCAATTTACCATCCTTTATTATTGACTCATCATCATCATCATCATAATTTAGACGACCAGATGGCCTAGTGGTTAGAGAACCTGACTACGAAGCTTGAGGTCCCGGGTTCGATTCCCGTGTCGGGGCAGATATTTGTATGAAAAATACGAATGTTTGTTCTGGGGTCTTGGGTGTTTAATATGTATTTAAGTATGTATCTATCTATATAAGTATGTTTATCCGTTGCTTAGTACCCATAACACAAGCTTTGCTAAGCTTACTTTGGGACTAGGTCAATTGGTGTGAATTGTCCCATGATATTTATTATTATTATTATGTTGGTACGGATTTCCGATCAAGGGCCCATGGGGACCCGGTCATTTGAAAGGCATTCATGGGGCCGAAGCCAACATGAAGAGGCCTTTGGTACCATATAATATAAATGAGATGGGCGCAACTATGGAGGTCTATCCCCTAATACACCATGAGGATGTGCTAGCGGACAGTCCACCACAGTTGCCAAACTATTGCCAGGTTGGAAGCGACATGGAATTGGCTATGGGGTTGGGATGTTGTGGACAGGATTACCGGGCTATGGAGTGAGATAACGGACACCTACCATTTCAATATCTCATAAACTGAACTTTTGGTAGGCGGTGACTCGCCATTCACTAAATGGGCCCCTCAAACTATTGCCCACTCGGGGCAACGAGGCGGCAACATTGGTGTGGACGGCTAAGGATGGAGAGGTGTTCCTGGACTTTAAACTTCAAAATGCCAACTCGCCACTTACGGAAACATCCATCCTTCGAGCATTTAGCTCTTGCGCTCCACTCTAGGCGGCCAACAAAGGCAAACTAGAGGCGGGGTGGGTGTGTAACTGTGTGTGAGTGTGTGTATAAGCGCATGTGTGTATGTGTACCCCTGGAGGTCTCGGGTTCGTGGTGTCGCTACGCACCAACAGCTCGCCACAAGCCGCCCTGCGATGACTGACTGCACTGGTGACACGACAACACCAGCGGGCGATGAGGTCGTCACATCCCTACGCCTTTTGACTGACTGCGCTGGTGACAGACACCACAACACCAGCGGGCGATGGGGTCGTCACGTCCCTACGCCTTTATTATTATTATTATAATTTCAGCCGAAACACGTACACTGCTTAACATAGGCCTCCCCCAAGGCTCGCCAAACGCGTTCCCACAACCTTAACCAGGTCGTCACTCTATGTTGTTAGAGGCCTAGGTACTTACACTGCGTCTTCCGGTCCGCGGACGCCACTCGACAACCTTTCGGCCCCATCGGCCGTCAATTCTACAAGCGATGTGCCTTCGAGCTATGTCCGTGACTTTAGTTCTTGCGTGGATTTCATAATTACCTACTAATGCGATCCCTCGATCCCGCAGAGAAACTCCAAGCATAGCCCTCTCCATCGCCCTTTGAGTGACTTTGATCTAAATGAACTATAACAATTACTTTGCTCACCCGCGACCTTACAATAGTTACGTTTATGCAAGAAATGTGCGTACATGCAGTTCCTCCACCTCCACACTGTACGAACACACACAAATCACATAAACCCAACCATCACCACCACCAAGCTACACTGACGCGTTTCGAACTCAACCAGAGCCCATCTTCAGAGTTACCACAACCGTATGCTATGCTACCAAACGTTAAACTCTTCTTTCTTGCATAAACGTAACTATTGTAAGGTCGCGGGTGAGCAAAGTAATTGCTATAGTTCATTAATATGGACCTCCGCAAAGTAACGCCTGATTCAATAAATTACTTTGATCTTTCTTATGAGGCTCATCGTTTGCGGCCAGTCTCAGTGTCATAAGTCATTTTTGAATAAATGGCTTGAATCCCCAGCTTTGCTGTTCAATCTTAACCGCAAAGCCGCAGGCAGGTAGGCTAGTAGAGCAATAAAGCAGAAGTTTAATAAAGTTTGGTATCCAAATATCGAACAGCAATGAAATAGTCAATAAGACTTAACAAGGTGGATGATATCGAGTCAGTAAACATCGAGAATTTGTAATAAATACTTTATTGGAACGCTAGTGCCTAATGGATAGTGAGTAGCAAAGGTTGAAAATATGAAAACAAATCATGATTTTGTTGAATAGGACACAGCGAGAAGATGGCACCTAAGGGCCGGCGCCCACTGACGGCATGGCACGGCGTGGCATTTTATTACTATCAAGTTATTTTGAATCTTATTTCAATGAGTTTAGAATTCATGTTACTTTATTGGTTATGCGTGGCATCGGCCCTCAGGACGTCGCGGCATCGTGGTATCGAAATAAAGTAACATGAATTCTGAACTCATTGAAATAAGATTCAAAATAACTTGATAGTAATAAAATGCCACGCCGTGCCATGCCGTCAGTGGGCGCCGGCCATAAAAGACTTAGTAACCATCTTACAACGTGACACAATGTTGCAAATCTGAATAGCTTATTATTATTTCGTTATGAATTTTCCAATAGCCGGAACCTTCTTCTTAGACGGCCGGATAGCCTAGTGCTTAGAGAACCTGACTACGAAGCTTGAGGTTCCGGGTTCGAATCCCGCGTCCGGGCAGATATTTGTATGAAAAATACGAATATTTGTGTACGATACGATAAGTATGTTTATCTGTTGCCTAGTACCCATAGTACAAGCTTTGCTTAGTTTGGGACTAGGTCAATTGGTGTGAATTGTCCCGTGATATTTATTTATTCTATGTGATCTTAAAAAACTCTTAAATTTTACCCAACAAATATTTTATGACCTTGTCTAATACCACGATCACACCTATTAAGGAACATGATAATTAGGTATATTCAACCCTACAACACGGTACATAGCTTCTACAAATCATTCTATTCTTCCCCATTGTTCGAAGTAGCCTTACTAGTAACTTTCTAAGTTTGGTTTTGGAAATAAAATCAAGTTGGTACTAGTAACAGCCCGGTATATTTATCTATACATATAATAAATCTGTAACAAGTCGGTGTCTGTACATTGAAGATATTTGAGAAAAACTGTCACTAGGGCTATTTATTAGCACAATAGAACCAAAAACAATGATTTTTAGAATTATTGTCTGTTTGTCTGTTTGTCTGTGCGTTTGTGCGCGCTAATCTCAGAAACGGCTTAACCTAGAAGGATGCGGTTTTCACTGATATGTTGGTATTTTCTTGGATTAACATTTAGTGTTTGTTTCATTTCAATCGGTTCACAAATAAGAAAGATACGTCTATTTTAAGAATTTAGCGAACAGGTTTTTTTTTGTTTGAACGCGCTAATCTCAGGAACTACTGCTCTGATTTTAAAAAATCATTCAGTGTTAGATAGCACATTTATCGAGGAAGGCTTTAGGCTATATATCATCACGCTAACACCAGTAGGGGCGGAGCGGAGCGGAAGAATGTTTCAAAATCGGGTTTTTGAAGTAAAACTTCTATAGGCACGCTTGACTTGGGAGTACGGTGTTGAATGTGAACGCGGGTGTGCAGGGGAGGGGGGGTTCGGGGGGGGGCGCCATAATTGATGAAAAAGCAAATTGGATAAAAAATAAATAATTAGCTGCCCAAATTACTAATTCCACGCGGACGGAGTCGCGGGCAAAAGCTAGTAAATAAATAAACAATAAATAAATATTAGGGGACAATCTTACACAAATCGACCTAATCCTCAATCCTAATCCTAAGCAAAGCTTGTACTACGGGTAGGTACTAGACGACGATAAACATACTTATAGATAAATAAATACTTAAATACATAGAAACATCCATAACTCAGGAACAAAAATATACGTGCTCATCACACAAATAAATGCCCTTACCGGGATTCGAACCCAGGACCTCTTGCTTCGTAGGCAGGGTCACTACCAACTAGGCTAAAGCGGTCGTTAAATTTAATCTGTTCCTGACGACGGTCGGCTTCCATCACGACGATAAGACGAGAAATTAACTACATCATCATCATCATTTCAGCCAAAAAACGTCCACTGCTGAACACAGGCCTCCCCCAAGGCTCGCCAAACAGATCGGTCCTGCGCCATACGCATCCAACGCGTTCCCGCAACCTTAACCAGGCCGTCGCACCATCTTGTTAGAGGCCTACCTACACTGCGTCTTTCGGTTCGCTTGGATTTATTGGCCCTAAAAAATATGCAGAAACTAACCAATTTTAAATATAACTGGTATCCGTAAAGCCTATTTGAAATCCTATCGCGATACATGCAAAAAGTTGATAGCTTATACGCTCTCGACGATTTCTGGCGAAATAAAATTGTATCCAATATTTTGCACGTTGTTTTGAGCACTCCTGAGGCGCTACTACGAAATTCGAAAATCGAAGTTCTTATCGTATTATCCCTCTCACTCTCGTGTCAAATCATATTAGCGTGAGCGAGACGGCACGAAACGAAGTTCGAATTATGCACTTCGTGGTAGGGCCTCTGTGTTTTTTCATCTGCAGCGAGAGGAAATGAAGTAAAACCCGTAGTGAAAAAAAACCGGCCAAGTGCGAGTTGGACTCACGAACGAAGGGTTCCGTACCATCATCTATAGAAACGGCAAAAAAAACACGTTTATTGTATGGGAGCCCACCTTAAATATTTGTTTTATTTGAATTTAATATTTTTTTTTTATTTATATATTTATTTCACATAACAACTATCATTACAGGATAACCCAATGCAAAATTTTAAAGTGAATATATAATTAAATATTCTGTGAATATTTCAAGCGGTTGCCGTTAGCAATACCGATAAAAAAGAGCAAAAAAAATCACGTTTGTTTTATGGGAGCCCCCTTAAATATTTATTTTATTCTGTTTTTTTTAGTATTTGTTGTTATAGCGGCAACCGAAATACATCATCTGTGAAAATTTCAACAGTCTAGCTATCACGGTTGAAGAGATACAGCCTGGTGACAGAGGGACAGACGGATAGACGGACTGACGGAACCCTAAAAAAGCTTTCATTTTCTTTTTGGCATTGATGTGATTGTAGTGCGCCATAGTGATAGGCAACGTTGTCTCTCTTCAATTCTAAATAAACAATTTCAAGCTCGTTCTGTGGCCTTATTATTTTAAAATTCGTAAATTATTAATATTACCCCGTGTGGTATCAGGTTTAGAATTGCACCTCTCCATTTCTTCCACACCATTTTTGAATGGTAGTTTCACGGATTTAGTTTCAAAAATCGGCCCTAACCTACATAAAACACAAACCATTTTGCCTTGTCTCTAGCACAAACAAAGAAAACATTTCAATAAACCCCAATCGATTCAACCCGAAACTTGGTCTAGCGTTGAATGCGAACAATAACAGGTATTCATTAAAGTGTCTTTGGCATTCGCAATAAATTATTAATTAGCAAAGTTCCGCGGTGGATGGCGTTTTCATTTTCTGAACGAATAAACAGACAGGTAAGTCCACTGAGGAGACAACGGCAGCAGGGAAAAAATGCTGAGTTTCTGAAAAAAAAAGTCAAAATCAAAAGTTTATTGAGTCTGCCAGCGCTTACGGAAAGAACATGATTGCCGAGAAGAATGCGCCGCAATAATTATGGTGTTTAAATTATGTAACTATGTATTAGATCGGGGCAAAAGTATTTTCGTATTTTTCATACAATGGAAAATGTTTCATACTAAAAACCTCATCTTTCACACTAAAATTTCCAGACTTGAAACGCTTGAACCACATTTGTGCTACTCTTATTGTATCGCATTTAGGTCCATAAGCCGCACAAATTTTGTTCGCGGCGTTCGTCGCATATTTACCTTTTTTTTTTTCTTTAAAATGCACTGAATTTCTTTGTCACATACGTTCATTTTGCTTGCTTGAAAAACAATTGAAAAATGGCAACTAGTTTTTTTTTTAATTTATTGCATCTTCAGAATCTCAACATTTAATGGTACCTATTAAAACCAGCCAGTTACATTCAGCACAGCCAAAGAGGTTTGATTTCTAATAATACATTAAAAATACAAAAATACTTTTGCCCCGACCTATTATGGTATTTAATCCCACTGAAAAACAGTGTGTGGTTTGTGTGTGTGTGTTTGCGTGTGTGTGTGTGTGTGTGTGTGTGTGTGTGTGTGTGTGTGTGTGCGTGTGTGTGTGTGTATGTGTGTGTGTGTGTGTGTGTGTGTCTCGCATAATCAACATTTTACTTTATTTTCAAACATCTTAATGACCCTTATGCGATGGAGATTTTGATTTTTTTAAATTTATAGTTATATATGTATAGTTTACAGTTCGAAGAGTCGGGTATAATCCCTATAATCTTGGATACAACTTTAGATAAGCTTATAGTTAAACAAACTGTGAACGAGCGGTTTCAGTTACGATTATGTGGCACTAAGAAGTAACTGAGACAAAGACCTAATAAAATGGGGACTTTGATGTTTGTTCTCTATCTAAATGACATTACTAAAGCAAAGTCATTATGAATATCAAAATTATCGTTTAAAATTAAGTTGAGTAGAAGCGTTGTTGTTACTTTTGTAACCTACTTCTTTTTAACTGTTAATTTCATGTTTTTATGCACTTCATTTTTGAGTGGAGACCACGGATCGGCAAACGTAGCGTAGGACGTCCTCAGACGCGGTGGAGCGATGATCTTCGCAGGGCGGCTGGCAAGAGCTGGATGAGAGCACCAATAATGGACAGGACAAGAACTAATTATGGGCATTCCTTTTCCGTAAACCCAAATTTTAAGAAAGGGACTCTTTTAGTATAGTATATTAGTCTTTGTAAGAGGTCTAAACCATCGCACTGGGTCTTTTCTGGTGCAAAGGTTGTCCATCGCGGTTCAACGGGGCAATGCGGCTAGTGTGATGCGCGCACTTGCGCCTGGTGCGTTCCAGGGCGGTTTATTTGACTGACTTTTTATTTTATTGTATTTTGTTTGTATTGACAACTTGTAAATTATTCCATAATAAATGAAGGGTCCACGGAGTGAACATGTCTAGTCACCTAAACAGTTTTTTGAGTTATAGCGGTTTGAAAGTTAGTTATCAGGATCAATTCCTGTTGCCGAGTGACATCAGGCGGTCGCAGTCAATAGCCATCTTCCGGAATCGCTTAGGGGCGTACTGGCTTGACAGTTCCTCTTAAATTGAGACTACCTCTGTTGTGTTCTTTGTTTAGTGTATATGCGTATATTAATGTAAGTATTTGTAGTTTTTATGTAGTCTATTTATGTTGGTATGATATGTATTAGTCTATTGTATTCATTATATAATATATGTGTGTACTTGTGTGTATTCTTTGTAAGTATGGGTATTGTTTATGTTTTGTTAGTTTGGGTTTATTTTTGATTTCGGCTCTTTTTTTTTTTTTTTTACTCAGCATTGTATGCCTACTCTTGTCTCTAATGTCCTGTCAATCGTTCTAAGGTTAACTGGAAGAGATCCCTTTAAGGGATAAGTTCGCCTTTGTACATCTGTATCTCTTGTTAACTAGTTATTTTCATGTTTTATGTACAATAAAGAGTTTTACATACATACATACATACATACATACATACAATTACTATGGTAACCATTTCCTTAAAAGTGAAAAAAAATATATTATTTTTAGATATCCCTATTTAATATAATGGTAAGTTATAGTGCTTTGCGAGCTCTACATATAGAGATTAAAATCTCAATTTAAAAAAAAAGTGACTAGAAATGTTCTTTCCGTGGACTCTTCAAATGATCAATACAGGTTATATAGTATAATATGGATAAGTATGGCTTTATTAGTAGGTAGCACGACTTTGTTTTAGGTAGGTATATAAATTATAAGATACCTACTGATTTTTGTTGACCTGCTGTTTCGAAGTATTCAAATTGTCCAGATCTCGCGACCTCCTTTTCGTTTCAATAAATAAAGAGGGGATTTATTAAAAAAATGTTTTGTCGTTTTGTTTTGTTTGTGTTCAACGAAACGTCTTAATGAGCTTGGCCTTTGTTTATTGTGAAGTTTAATATTGTCAAGAGTTTTAGGAAGATTATTAACGGCAGAACGAACGTAGCATTACTTACAGAAATAAGCAGGGGTAGCATAGGGGTTTGACCTTAGCCTCTTTGGCAGAGAATAGTGGGTTTTTCGGAATTTATACCATGAGCTTTACGGTGAAGGAAACATCGTGAGATAACTTGCACTACTTGTAAAGGAATTCAAAGGTGTGTGAAGTTACGGGTTTGCGCTGGAATCGTGTGGGAACTATGGCCCGAGCTCTATTGTTCTGAAAAGAGATCTGTACCTACCTAAATGCGGGATGTATAATAAGTCGAGACGATGATGATGATGATGATGATGAAAAAGAGATCGTCATCATCATCATTTCAGCCGACAGACGTCCACTACTGAACATAGGCCTCCCCCAAGGCTCGCCAAACAGATCGGTCCCGTGCCATCCGCATCCAACGCGATCCCGCAACCTTAACCAGGTCGTCGCTCCATCTAGACGACCAGATGGCTTAGTGGTTAGAGAACCTGACTATGAAGCTTGAGGTCCCGGGTTCGATTCCCGTGTCGGGGCAGATATTTGTATGAAAAATACGAATGTTTGTTCTCGGGTCTTGGGAGTTTAATATGTACTAAAATATGTATCTATCTATATAAGTATGTTTATCCGTTGCCTAGTACCCATAACACAAGCTTTGCCTAGCTTAGGTACTTTGGGACTAGGTCAATTGGTGTGAATTGTCCCGTGATATTTATTTATTTATTTATTTATTTATCTTGTGCCTCCAGGCCTACCTACACTGCGTCTTCTGGTCCGTGTTTTATAACGACACCAAATAAAACATTGAAATTTGAGTGCTGATTAAAAATCATCCTGTACTTATACAAAACATTATGCTTATGCAATTTAATAAAATTATCTTATTTAATTACAAACGCGGCCAAATTCCAGTATTCATGATAATTACCTCTAGCAGAATCTGGCCGCAACAGATTAGTTTACGAACTTAAAGACAGACGTCTTCATTTGGTTAAACCTCAGATAATTAGTTATTTTCAGAAAGTTTCAATGCCCATGATTAATTAAAGATCTGACCCAGATCCTCATTATAAGAAGAAAAAGTTCACAAACTGAAGTTAGGTAAGTTTAGCTACTAAAATTTAATAGGCTACTTAACTTCAGTAGGTAGGTAGTTGCAAAAACTCGCTCTAAGGCTGCGTATCCACCGGAGCTGTGACAGGATGCGTTGCGAGGGATGTGTCTGTCATTCATGAACCAATAGAAACACTTCATTTAAAAAGGTCCTAAGTGAATGAAGTGTTTCTATTGGTTCATGACAGACACATCCCTCGCAATTCATCCTCGCACATCTCTTGTGGAAACTCAGCCTTAGGGTTCCGTATAGATTTGTAGGTAGTGGCGATGCAATCCCTAATTATTTAACCCCCGACACAAAAAGGGGGGTGTTATAAGTTTGACCGCTATGTCTGTGTGTGTGTGTGTGTGTGTGTGTGTCTCTGTCTGTCTGTATGTGTGTTGTCTGTGGCATCATAGCTCGTAAACGGGTGAACCGATTTTGATGCGATTTTTTATTAGAAAGCTGGTTTCTTGGCGATGGTTCTTAGATATGTTTCATCAAAATCGTTTCAGCCGTTTCAAAGTTATCAGCTCTTTTGTTAGCTGCGGAAGGGATCTTAGATGCATAATGGGCATTTACTTTATGTTCAAACCTACGTGTGACATAATTGCTATGTGGGTTATAAAATTTTTAATTTATAGTTATGTGTGGATAAGATATATTTTGAGAGGCCCTATGATGGCCCTTCACTTAATAATTGACGGATATTTAATTGAGCAAAAAATTGCGAACCTTTTAGGCGCGAGGCCCCTCAAACCGGGAAGCCTTCATCCACGCATAGCTACTTCACTGTTTGTGGGTAAATACATAAATTATACTAGCTTTTGCCCGCGACTCCGTTCGCGTGGAATTAGTAATTTGGGCAGCTTATTTTTTTTATCCAATTTCTTTTTCATCAATTATGTCTTCCCCCACCACAAACCCCCCCGCACACCCGCGTTCACATTCACCACCGTATACTCCCAAGTCAAGCGTGCCTATAGAAGTTTTACTTCAAAAACCACCGATTTTGAAACATTCTTCCGCTCCTGTTGGTGTTAGCGTGATGATACATGGCCTATGTCCTTTCTCAGGCTCTAGACCATCGGTGTACCAAATTTCATTTAAATCGGTTCTGTACTTTTAGCGTGAAAGTGAGACAGACAGACAGACAGACAGGCAGACAGAGTTACTTTGTGTGTGTTGGTTAACGTTGCGGGGTCGCGTTGGATGCGGATGGCACGGGACCGATCTGTTTGGCGAGCCTTGGGGGAGGCCTATGTTCAGCAATGGACGTCTTTCGGCTAAAATGATGATGATGATGATATACATGACATGACTGAATAGAGCTAATAATTATACAACAATTTTAATAATTATGTTTGAATGTTAATTTACTTCTTGAAATAGATTTAGATTAAGATGTATTTTTTGCATGCTATGTGACAGCTAAATGTGTGATCATTATAAATGTATTTAAAGATTTATCCGACCAGATGGCCTAGTGGTTAGAGAACCTGACTACGAAGCTTGAGGTCCCGGGTACGATTCCCGTGTCGGGGCAGATGTTTGTATGAAAAATACGAATGTTTGTTCTCGGGTCTTGGGTGTTTAATATGTATTTAAGTATGTATCTATCTAAATAAGTATGTTTATCCGTTGCCTAGTACCCATAACACAAGCTTTGCTTAGCTTACTTTGGGACTGGGTCAATTGGGAATGTCTAAAAAAAATTACCAGTGGTTTATATATTTTTTTTGTATAGAAAAGTCAATTATAAGAAACTAATTTAAATATTTTGTCATTTAGTTCACTACTTTTTCAAAATTAATTATTGAAACTATTTTAGTTGATGACGTCAGATTATAATTGAGGGCTCCCACAATGCCAAATTTCTAAATCTATCTAAATCCGTACGATAAGGCAACCCCTTTAATTATTTTTTGCGTAGTGGTACACTATACACTGTGTCACTTTACTGGCACTGTCAAAGTGCTAGATGTCAGACAGCGGGTCCAAATCAAACTCCGTAGTATAATCCACGCGTAAATTGTGAATAATCTAACCACACACAATAAAGTACGACCGGTCACGCAAAATACACCAATGTCAAATGAAAGTCATTGCTTATTTCTTATTTAATAAATTCATTATGTTATATAAAAAAATAATAACTACAGAAAACGAGTTAGAAAGCATTTATCTCGAAATGGTTTTCGATTTACTATACATTGCAAAAAAATAGACATCCCCAATTGGTGTGAATTGTCCCGTGATATTTATTTATTTATTTATTTATTTTTATTTATCTATTGTTAACCACATTTAAAGCAAATAAAAAAACTTACTTACTTACTTATACGTGAGAGAGGTCTTGAGCCTCGCTCTGGGTTGTTTCTGGTGCAACGGCTGGCCATCGCGGTTCAGCGGGGCAATGCGGCAAGGTGTTCGGCATCTGCCACTTGAGTCTGGCGATTCTTCTAGCTACGTCGGTAACTTTAGTTCTTGCGCGGATTTCATCATTTCTTATGCGATCCTGCAGAGAAACTCCAAGCACAGCCCTCTCCTATCAATAATGAAAATGAGACGATTCAATCGCTCTAATCGCTTGTATTTTAGGATCTTAGGTATAAGAATGAAAAGATTTTTCACTGGCTGTGAGACATTTTCAGTTTTTTTTTTGTAATTTTGGGGGTTTCTTTGGAGGTTCTTATTCAAAATCACGAGTGGAATTCATGTTCATAAAAAAATAGTGTCCTTATTTTTAGGGTCAGTTTTGTGACGTTTTGTTCATACAGTTTATTATGTGCCGCCACAAAACTGACTCAAAAAAGTATGGAAAATTAAGGTAATTTATTTTTAATCATCAAGTCCAGTAGAACTCTTGATTCTAAGTAAGAAAACCCCAAAAAAATTGAGGGGTACACTTTTTATTGAAAAGGCCCATGTACACTTACTAACTTGTATGAAAGTTGTCACAAAACTAATTTACTTGCCATGACCCAAACCTCCAATAGGTTTTTGCTAGAACAACAGAAACGTGGTACTCGTAGTATCCCTTTCGAGGATTTATTTGGGCATACTTTTCGCTTATTATTTTCTTTTTTGGCAAAGAGCAGCGTTCTATCTTTCCTTCAATAACAGCCCTATAGTCTAAGATCTAGAGCTGATTTTTATTTAGCCGATTTTATCGAAACAAGACGAAAATCTACTGTATAATACCATACAATAAATCTTTATTTTACACCAAATATTAAGCAGTTCAGAGCAACAGTAAAAGTACACGAAAAAAAATCTACACGAGTAAGAGATTAAGAAAATCCTAAAATCCTATTGTAGCCTATTGTCTACCTGAATTTTTATTTTTGTAATGTCACTGTACTGTTTTTGGTGATCAATAAAGAATATTTGTATTGTATTGTTGTAAGAAAATCTACACGGTTATCAGTAGGTGACCTAATCGGTAAAGACGATCTCTTCTAGGCAACTTTAGAGAACGGAAAGTAGAACGAAACAAATTTAAGCAGGTGGGTATCTGCACTTAGGTACAATGAGCATTAAGACAATACAAAACATTATAATATTATTAATTTAGTTATCTTAATATATAAAAGAAGAAACTGACTGACTGACTGACTGACTGACATATCAACGCACAGCCCAAACCACTGGGCCTAGAGATTCAAAATTTGGCATGTAGGTTCCTTATAAGGTTTAGGGGTGCATTAAGAAAGGATTTTTCAAAATTCACTCCCTAAGGGGGTGAAACGGGGGTCCAAAGTTTGTATGGGGAAACAAGATTAGTTCGACTATTTTATTCGAAACTTCACAGAAGTACTCCTAATGATAAATGAGTAAACACGGGTTTCAGGTTTTTTGAGAATTCAACCCCTAAAAGGGGGGAAAGGGGTAACAAAGTCTGAAAATCAACATGGGCGTTGTTTCTATGGTTTATCGGGTCGCTGGTTATGAAAACAACAACGGTTGCAAAATCCGACGTGGCAGACGTAAAATACCATCTCCCTGGATGGGGTGCGATGGGGTTGAAATATCTAAATAAACTAAATGACTGTTGATATATCAATGCACAGCCCAAACTACTGAACCTAGAGACTTGAAATTTTGCACATAGATACCTTATACAATGTAGGCATCCACTAAGGAAGGATTTTTGGGAATTCCCACGGGAAAGGGAAAAAACGGGATTTATATATTCGATTCCGAGTGACCCTATCTCAGTAACTATAATAACTAGATAATTTATTGAATCAGGCGTTACTTTGCGGAGGTCCATATTAATGAACTAAAACAATTACTTTGCTCACCCGCGACCTTACAATAGTTACGTTTATGCAAGAAATGTGCGTTCATGCAGTTCCTCCACCTCCACACTGTACGAACACACACAAATCACATAAACCCAACCATCTCCACCACCAAGCTACACTGACGCGTTTCGAACTCAACCAGAGCTCATTTAACATTTGGTAGCATAGCATACGGTTGTGGTAACTCTGAAGATGAGCTCTGGTTGAGTTCGAAACGCGTCAGTGTAGCTTGGTGGTGGTGATGGTTGGGTTTATGTGATTTGTGTGTGTTCGTACAGTGTGGAGGTGGAGGAACTGCATGAACGCACATTTCTTGCATAAACGTAACTATTGTAAGGTCGCGGGTGAGCAAAGTAATTGTTTTAGTTCATAATAACTAGACTCTTCAAATTTGATACACAAGTAGGTATTCCATTATTTAAAACATTAATTTCAGGATTTTTCAAAATTCCCACGGGATAAGGAAAAAACGGGATTTATATATTCAGTTCAACGGGATCCTATGAACTATAATTACTAGACTCTTCAAATTTGGCATAGATGTAGGTAATTATAAATTCCCATGGGATAAGGAAAAAACAGGATTTTTCGTTTTACAGGTCGTAGAAAGTTGAAATTCGGCATGTAGGTTGCTTGGGGAGTGAAGATGAGCATTGAGAGAGGACTTTCCCATATTCCCACGGGAACGGGAAAAAACGGGATTTTTCGTTTTACTGGTCGTAGAAAGCTGAAATTCGGCATGTAGGTCGTTTGGGGAGTGTAGAGGAGCATTGAGAGAGGACTTTCCAAAATTCCCAAGGGAACGGAAAAAACGGGATTTTTCGTTTTACTGGTCATAGAAAGCTGAAATTTGGCAAGTGGGTTCCTTGGGGAGTGTAGAGCTGGATTGAGAGAGGACTTTCCAAAATTCTCACGAGAACGGGAAAAAACAGGATTTTTCGTTTTACTGGTTGTAGAAAGCTAAAATTCGGCATGTAGGTTGTTTGGGGAGTGTCGAGGAGCATTGAGAGAGGACTCTCAATTCTCACGGGAACGGGAAAAACGGGCTTTTTCGTTTTACTGGTCATATAAAGCTGAAATTTGGCAAGTGGGTTCCTTGCAGAGTGTAGGGGAGCATTAAGAAAACATTTCCCGAAATTCTTACGGGAACGGGAAAAAACGGGATTTTGCGTTATACTGGTTGTAGAAAGCTAAAATTTCAAAATTCATAAGTACTGTAAGTAGGCCGCAAAGGGCACTTTATCCGACTTCTAAAAAAGGAGGAGGTTATGCATTCCACTTTATGATTTTTTTATGTAGGTATGTTCACCGATTTCGCGGTCAATTGTGGACCTGCTTGCTTGCTTGCCTGTATGCTTGCTTGCTTGATATCTTGGTTCTTTGGAATACTCATAGTACACGCGAGCGAAGCCGCGGGCAAAAGCTAGTTACGTATAAAATGTCATACTAACAGACGTGAGTTGGCTCTTTGCCTATGCCTGTATACCACATCTTGTTATTGACCACCCATCCTAATTGATTCCCTCCCCACTACACGCAGAGAGAAAAGCGAGAGAACAATTGAAGGGAAGTTTACAAAAACAACATAAGATAGATAGATAGATAAAGATAGATAAAGACGTTTATTTGATAGGTACTGCAAGCACACACAATCAAGATTAACAAAAAAAATACAGAAATCAGTACCTATAAACTTAAAAGTAAAACATTTAATATTGTCTGTATGCGCTGCAGTAGTGCAAAAGGGCCGTGGCTCAGTGGTCAACATTGCTCATAGGAGCAAAACACTGATATTCTGCCACAGCCCAGAGGATCGAGAACAAAATATTGTTTACTAATTCAAATAATTATACAACAAAAGATTAAACTACAAAACAAACAGTGCTAAGCATCATTAACACTTACAGAAATTGACGAGATTTAATTTTGTTGACACCTGAAAATTACTACAGGCAACGATAACTGACTAGACTGGTTGATACTTATAGGGAAACAATTTTACTGACAACAGGTGTCAACCAGTCTAGTCAGTTATGTTGTTTTTGTAAACACCTTCAATTTTGCCAAGCGACTCCGTGTTCCGGCCTGTTGCCTATAGGTAGTACCTAACCATTCTGGAGGAAGGGTATGAGAAGTTGTGCAGCACACTCGTACCGGTTACAGTGCCCCTAAAGTGCTGATCATTTTGTTGTACGGTTTGCACTTCTTGGGGGTGCGCGCAACACCTCGCTCAACTGCCTTCTTTCTGCTTATTCCCCTAAATCAAGTCCAGGGTGAATGAGCATTTACTAGGCAAGCGTGCTCCATCGTTACGTAGGGCTCATCTTCGCTTTCCATCAGGCGTGATTGTGGTCAAAAGTAAGCCTATATTGTACCTACTAAACTTATGTAAAAAATAAATGATACAATTATGTCATAATCATAAAGGACACTATATTGGGCAAACGAGGCTCGCTCGGGCTGAAACTCGAAAATACCCGTTTTCTAAGAAATACTTAAACCAAGCTAGATCGGTTGTCCGCCCACAAAAACCACCACGTAACTTTCGTCGAAATCTTTAAAGACCTTTACGAGTTCCCGGAAATAAATAAACATACAAAAATAACTCATAGGTATAGAGTTTAAATTACTCTGGAAAGGATATACCTACACGTGGTTGACTTCGTGATTTATATTTGTTATGTAGGTAACTGGACGTCTGGACACAGCACAGCTACTTTTGTATCCATGTAAAATCGCTTAATCTTAAACGCTTTTGCTCAAAGGGTGTCTGTGCACAAATATTCTTCATACAACGATGTATTTTTTAGAATTGACGAGATTTCATTTTTTTGAGACCTGAAAATTACTACAGGAGTCGAAAGAGTTTTGCCTCCTAATCACGGAAAAATATTTATTATAATTTATTTC
This sequence comes from Archips crataeganus, assembly GCA_947859365.1. NCBI lineage: Eukaryota > Metazoa > Arthropoda > Insecta > Lepidoptera > Tortricidae > Archips > Archips crataeganus. The sequence continues at coordinate 16,568,929 of OX402062.1, read as the reverse complement.
TCTAAGTATATTTAAAAAATACAAGAAATTAAAAAAATATATTTGAATTTTTCAATAGGTGCTACCACTTAATAGATATGTTTCCTTTGCCTTTTTCACCAGAAAAAAAAGAGCTGTAATAATTTTAAATTTGATAGATAACAACCTCAACGTCAGATTTACGTCAGCACTTTTTTTTAATAAAGACTAGACAAAAGTAATGAATCTATTGTGTGGTAGTTTTGGTGTTAGGTACGCCATTTTAGAATAAGCACATCAAATAAATAAATAAATTTATTTCAGACAACAACATAAGTCCATACATTAACATCTAAGTACATTATTGAAATATTGATTAAATTAAAATTAAAATTGAATTAAAATCAAAAAAAATTGTAATAAATTAATTAATAATCCTAGTGAAAAATTAAAACTGTCAGCGTCTTTCTCTTTCCAAACAGAATACAGAGAACGAATCAAATTACAGTCTTAAAAATATGAAATGTTGTCAATTGAGAAAGCTTGTAATAAAAGATGTCCAATGATAAAACTCTCTCAGCTCCGTCTCTACCCGAGGAGCAATCCCCGGAACAAATCGTACCCCTTGTGTACAAGCATAATTATTTTCCCTGTCCCTTGTTTAGCAATCGTTTTATTACTCCCTCATAATTCTATATGGAACCGGAGTTGGCACACGGCACGGCACGCCTGCTAAGAAATTGATGTAAAAGGCACAGATTTAGAATATAATAGCAGACTTGACATAACTACGTGTGTGTGCGTACATATTTCCTATTCCCTCACGCTACAATGATCAGGAATATTGTTATCCCGTTTTCTCATTGTGTCGCAACACTGTCCAAGAAACCTTAAAAAAATGACACATGCTATGTTTTGAACGTCAGTCATTTAAATAAGCTGCCGAAGCTGCAAGCGAATTTTTTGGTAATCTGAGATTTTTTAATGTTTTTCTCATCAAAATTAGAACTGATTTAGATTTAAAGATGGTGAAATGTAGTGCCTACCTTTGTGAAAGTGTAACATATGGAAACCTTTCACCGGTAAGTGTTTGTGTGATAGAGATGTGTGCGTTTTTGCCATTATTTGGACTCGTTATGTCAAGTCTGCTATTATATTCTAAGTCTGTGTTTAGGTCACAGTAAATAGAGAGCGTAGGTACGACGTGAATAATGTTGTTATTATAAAGCTAGCTCAAAAAAATGTATAGATATAGGTAGGTAGGCTAGGTCGTCTGTATTTATAGATATATACAATCTTGAACAGGAATACAATCAAGGCTAGAATACAATAGGTAGAATACAATACAGTAAATTGACTCTTTATTGTCCACCACAAAGAAAACAATACAGAAAACCGGCCAAGAGCGTGTCGGACACGCCCAAGGTAGGGTTCCGTAGCCATTACGAAAAAATCAAGTAATATTTTTCTAAGGATTTCGTATGTGTACGGAATCATCCAAGTTTATGTATGTTTTATACCATAGGCTACTATTTAGTCTTAAACTACAAATAATTTCCAAGCAATCTTAGCCACTACAATTTTCCTAGTAAATTTGATATATATACTAGGTTCTGAATTTTTTCAAATATTTCCACCCAACAGTTTAGATTTTAGAGGGGGGGACGGCCGATTTTAATGAAAATTTTCACTTTAAAGTTGAATATTTCGCAAACAGATCACTAAATAGAAAAATCATGTTAGCAACCCCGCAATGGTTTTAAAAGACCTATTTAACGATACCCCACACTATAGGATTAGTCAAGAAAAAAAAGTCACCCCCTTTACGTCTATGGGAAATACCCTAAAAAAAAAATATTTTTTATTTTATCACTTTGTTGGCGTGACTGATATGTATATTCATGCCAAATTACAGCTTTCTAGTACTAACGATCTCTGAGCTTAGCCGCGGACGGACAGACAGACAGACACACAGACATGGCGAAACTATAAGGGTTCCTAGTTGACTACGGAACCCCAAAAACGAGTAGGTACACGGAAAAAATATATAAGGTAAGCAATAGACGGATTTATTGATTCGGAGCGATCTCTTCCAGGCAACCTTTTAACAAAAGAATTACAGCAAGGAATATTACAGCAGGTGGTGCAATAGGTATATAAAAATAAATAGTAATATAAAAATACATTATACAAAAACAACTTAATTAATAAACAACATAAAAGACACATAGATAAATAATACACAACAATATACTTTTAAATAAGAAGCATCTTTTTGAACTGCTCCATTCTATGAGCTACGATGAATCAGAAGCAATATTGGATAAGATGTCTTAAATAACTGTATAAGCACATTTACCTACGTTGTTCAACCACTAATTTAGTTTTAAGTAGAGTAAACTTTGTTTTTTTTTCTCTTAAGTTAAATACAGAAGTCTGTTATTTATTATGGTGTTAACTAGATTCTGCTATAAAATGTGAAATCTGGTTCTCCGCGATACAGGCGAAGCCTAGTGCGGGACCCCTGGTAATTATTGTCAGACATTATGTTTTTCAAATAAACTAATTTTTTTTTTTAATTGAATGAACAGGCGTTGCGGCTGCCACTTAACCCTTTCAACGCCAACGACACAAATATAGGTGTCACAACGTACAGTGTCAAAGTTATCTTGACACAATGACATAAGATTCAAAGCAGGTTTACGTTTGGTCGAGGCGTGGCGTTGAAAGGGTAGGTAAGTATTATTAAGGGATACACCTTGGTCTCATCTGCACTGTTCATCAGGTGAGATAGCCGTCAATTACATTCAAAAACCTGCTTCAGTGAAGGAACGTGACTTGGATTTTAATAATGCTTATATTTTTCAGGACTTAATTAAGAACTAAAAACTTAAGTACAGTCAAGGGCAAAAATATGTAAAGGTACACTTTAGTACCTTGTCTATTTTTGTCATAATTGAACTGCCATAAGTATAGTCACAGTGGTTAAAGTGACAAGGTACTAAAGTGTATACATATTTTTGAGGTTTTGCACGCGTAAACCTTTAGAGATCTGGCCGTTAAATTAATATCCCGGGATTTACTAAAAAAAAATCCATGGGAAGTCCCAAAAATTATAATTCATCCACTTTATTGCGTACCCGTAATAAACCCACACCAAATTTCATATCTTGGGAGTTGAAATTTCCGGGTTTTACCTCAATCAAAAGTAGCCTATATTTTGCTCCAAATATCCATCCATCTACATACCAAATTTCATCATACACGCGCGCACGAACTCACGCACGAACGCACGCACAGACGCATGCACGCACATACAAACTTTTGCATTTATAATATTAGTAGGTACGAGTATGATTAATTCTGATATCTGAGAGATACCTATCCGATACCAACACAATACTTAATGAAAGCTTTTCGCCAACTACCTAAACTAAGTATTTGTTGTCAAGCTGGAGCTATTTTGTATGAAACAATACTTTTTGATGACTGTATTTTAACGGTTACTTTCAACGCTTTTCAAAGGCTTTAATGGAGAAAATGGAGATGTCGTCTACAGGATAATGCTTGGCGCAGTGCTGATAAATACAGAACCTATTGTTACTAAGTAGGTATATAGAATAGAATAGAATTATTTATTTCTGTTTAGAGTTACATTTAAGTACAATTTGTATTAATTGTGCCAAACTACAGAGCAGTTTGTCGGCACTTTAGCTCTATCTCTTTAGGTATTTTGTTTCATTTGTGGTGTTACCTACCGTAATAGTTTAGTCGCCCGTGGACATTTTAATTTAAAAAAAGGTTTGTATTTGTGAAATTGTTATAGATTTCGCCATTTTATGTACAAAAATCAATGCCTGAATATCCTAACACGCCGTAACCATACCTGTACTTAAGTCAAAAACCGCCACTTATGTTAATTAAGTACATTTTCAGGTTACCCCACCGTTTTGCTTCTGTCGTGCTATATACCTACTGTAAGATTGAATTTGAAATTAGTGCATACGATAAATAAAAGGAGGGTATTCGACTTGTTTGCAATACTACCTGCAACTATGATATAATACAGGCGGCCATCTTGACGGGGTATCAGTTCTTGTTCGAGTGTCAGCGAATCAAAAGGTAACTCTGTGATCGTAATTAAAATTGCTAAGATTCTTATACGGCGTTTTACTTTGCTACATGTTAATTTGTGTTAAGCTTACACTACCTTTGTTAATTACGATACGTAGGTAGTAGAATGACCATCTAAAGTAGCCGTACACAAATTTAATAGCACATGAAATCCAGCAATTTACATTTACGAGTTACCGTTTCAAATTTATAGGTAAGTAGGTACATTGATAATAGGCCCTCTGTACAATGACCTGTTTTAAGTCTTCTAACTGATAATGATAAGGCACAGACACACTAGTCTTGCGTCGAAGGTTCAAAATAATTGAAAACACATCCCTTGAAATATTTGACGAAAAGACAGTTGTAACTTGTATCACTTAAAGGTCACAGTGTAACGTGTAACACCTTCTGTTCTTATCTAACCTGTGTGATCCATGAACGAAAGCATTCCAAGAAATCAATTAACGCGACCGGATCGTGAGAGCGTCTTTGTATGGCCGTTGTATGAAAAAAATGCGTATTGAGGCAGTATGTGGGATGTAAGGGATGCCCTTTCACGCTCAGGTATTGACTGTGTTCATCCAACGTGTATAGGTTTTATCTCAAAGTTATGCCTAGTAAGATTTTAATGGACTATTTATTTAGATTAATACTAGGTTCCGGCTGTTTTAACTTTTCAATGGCGTGTATACTCTTGTTCCTAACCTAACGTCCTGTCAATCATTCAAAACTGGAAGAGATCCCTTGAACAAGTTCGCCTTTGCGCATCTGTTTTTCATTGTAATCTGTGAAGTGTTTTTTTTTACAAAACCGAAGTTAAAACCTTGAACATCCGGGGACGTTTGGAAAATATCGTCTTTGGCGATTCCTGGTGTCAAATAACGACCGTATCCACCGAGTTAAAAAAAAATGTTGTGCTAAATACGTTGAATTGAATGTAACACTTAATTGAATAATAATATAGAATTGTTTTTAAAAGACTTTCTTGTCGGATTTTTCTCAACAGTGGAGATTTTTTCAACGTTCATAATCAATAAGCGTCATTATAGCTTCGACTTTCACTTAACTAACTGACTTTAAATAATTCCTGTTTCCGGTCCTTACTAATGTAATTTTACCCTATACACAATACATTGCCTACTACCCAACCCTCGGCGATTTAATTACACAACAATTAGGAATCCGTTTTAATTTTGGCCCAAAATGTTCTCGAGCCCTGCGTGCCAAAGGGCAGAGAAGGGCGAGCCTCTCATTAACCTATACGCGCGAAGTAAGGTCAGGCGTTATCAACCTTTTGTGCCATAGTTTTTGATTAAAGTTTTTACGACAGATTATCTTGGAAAAAGAAATGTCTTGGGAAGGTCTTGGGTAATCAAATTTTGTCTTGATGAACCAAACTAGGTAGGTATAACTACATAATTATATTTCAAACTAAATACAAACTGAAATATAGATGCACAGAAAAAACCCCAGAAAAAAGACCAATGCTGGGAATCGAACCCAGGTCCTCAGCGTTCCGTGCTGCGTGCTTACCCCTACACCATCACTGGTCTACCATCACTGGTCTACCAGTGATGGTGTAGGGGTAAGCACGCAGCACGGAACGCTGAGGACCTGGGTTCGATTCCCAGCATTGGTCTTTTTTCTGGGGTTTTTTCTGTGCATCTATATTTCAGTTTGTATTTAGTTTGAAATATATGGTTTCACGGGATGACCGTAAAAGTAATAAAAAAAAAATGAAGTTGAAGAAAATAAAAAATAAATAGAAAAAGATACTTCATACTTAACTTGTACATAATTATAGTGAATTAAAAAAATAATAAATAACTGCTGTTAATTTCGTGATTTTTCTAGAATTTAAGCCTAAACTGAATAAAAAGACTGACTTTGAATGAATTATATGTGAATTATATTGATTCCGTAGGAATATTAAAATAAAGAGTTGGTTGTCTACGTGTGTGTATCTTAAAAACATACATAAAAGTGTACTTACCCTTTTCCTAAAAAATATTCCTTTTTTTCCATACATTTTTTTGTATCAGTTTTGTAACGAACAATATAAACTGTATGAAAAAACGTCACGAAACTGGCAAAAAACATGGGACATTTTTTATCATCAAAATCAATAGCGCTCTTGATCCTAAGAAAAAAAAAATAAAGATTACACTTTTCTGAAAATACCTAAATAACAAGCACAACTCACAGCTTTCACATTTACTACATTGTACTAAAAAAACGACGGTCTACTAAGAAACGTTTAATCAGCGAAAGCGCGCGAAAACTTCCTGAGCACATTGGGGCAGTAACGCTTGGCCACGCTGGCGTACATGGAGCCTTTGCGCACCGGAGCCCTGCGGCTCTCGATGCCCCACAGATGGAGGCCCAAGGAGCCGTTGGGAGGCGCCCCAGGAGAAAAGTACTCATGCCATTCCGTCCGCTTGATTGGGTAGAAGAGTTTGCTGTCGCTAATTTTTAACCCTGCCAAACACGCTGATCAAAAATAAACTAAGTCCAAATGAGGATAGTTATCACGGCTAAGCCGAGCAGTGGTGCCTAGTGCTTTGGCCTGTCAAACAGAGGGTCGTGGGTTCGATCGAGTCCTGGCTCGCACCTCTGACTTTTTCGGAATTTACTTCCGAAATAACATTTCACCATGAGCTTTAACGGAGAAGGAAAACATCGTGAGGAGGAAACCTGCACACATCTGAGAAGAAATTCAATGGTGTGTGTTAAATTCCTGATACGCACTGTTTTGGTCCTAAGCCCTTTTATTCTGAGAGGAGGCCTGTGCCCTACATTGAGACATTATAATAATATAAGCTGGGATGATGCTGATGATGACTTCTACAAAAAAACGACGGTCTACTAAGAAACGTTTAATCAGCAAAAGCGCGCGAAAACTTCCTGAACACATTGGGGCAGTAACGCTTGGCCACGCTGGCGTACATGGAGCCTTTGCGCACCGGAGCCCTGCGGCTCTCGATGCCCCACAGATGGAGGCCCAAGGAGCCGTTGGGAGGCGCCCCAGGAGAAAAGTACTCATGCCATTCCGTCCGCTTGATTGGGTAGAAGAGTTTGCTGTCGCTAATTTTTAACCCTGCGAAACACGCTGATCATAAATAAACTAAGTCCAAATGAGGATAGTTATCACGGCTAAGCCGAGCAGTGTTGCCTAGTGCTTTGGCCTGTCAAGCAGAGGGTCGTGGGTTCGATCGAGTCCTGGCTCGCACCTCTGACTTTTTCGGAATTTACTTGCGAAATAACATTTCACCATGAGCTTAACGGAGAAGGAAAACATAGTGAGGAGGAAACATGCACACATCTGAGAAGAAATTCAATGGTGTGTGTTAAATTCCTGATACGCACTGTTTTGGTCCTAAGCCCTTTTATTCTGAGAGGAGGCCTGTGCCCTACATTGAGACATTATAATAATATAAGTTTAACGACCGCTTTAGCCTAGTTGGTAGTGACCCTGCCTACGAAGCAAGAGGTCCTGGGTTCAAATCCCGGTAAGGGCATTTATTTGTGTGATGAGCACAAATATTGGTTCCTGAGTTATGGATGTTTTCTATGTATTTAAGTATTTATTTATCTATATAAGTATGTTTATCCGTTGCCTAGTACCCATAACACAAGCTTTGCTAAGCTTACTTTGGGACTAGGTCAATTGGTGTGAATTGTCCCATGATATTTATTTATTTATTTTTTTTATTTTTTATAAGCTGGGATGATGCTGATGATGACTTCTACAAAAAAACGACGGTCTACTAAGAAACGTTTAATCAGCAAAAGCGCGCGAAAACTTCCTGAACACATTGGGGCAGTAACGCTTGGCCACGCTGGCGTACATGGAGCCTTTGCGCACCGGAGCCCTGCGGCTCTCGATGCCCCACAGATGGAGGCCCAAGGAGCCGTTGGGAGGCGCCCCAGGAGAAAAGTACTCATGCCATTCCGTCCGTTTGATCGGGTAGAAGAGTTTGCTGTCGCTAATTTTTAACCCTGCGAAACACGCTGATCATAAATAAACTAAGTCCAAATGAGGATAGTTATCACGGCTAAGCCGAGCAGTGGTGCCTAGTGCTTTGGCCTGTCAAGCAGAGGGTCGTGGGTTCGATCGAGTCCTGGCTCGCACCTCTGACTTTTTCGGAATTTACTTGCGAAATAACATTTCACCATGAGCTTTAACGGAGAAGGAAAACATCGTGAGGAGGAAACCTGCACACATCTGAGAAGAAATTCAATGGTGTGTGTTAAATTCCTGATACGCACTGTTTTAGTCCTAAGCCCTTTTATTCTGAGAGGAGGCCTGTGCCCTACATTGAGACATTATAATAATATAAGCTGGGATGATGCTGATGATGACTTCTACAAAAAAACGACGGTCTACTAAGAAACGTTTAATCAGCAAAAGCGCGCGAAAACTTCCTGAACACATTGGGGCAGTAACGCTTGGCCACGCTGGCGTACATGGAGCCTTTGCGCACCGGAGCCCTGCGGCTCTCGATGCCCCACAGATGGAGGCCCAAGGAGCCGTTGGGAGGCGCCCCAGGAGAAAAGTACTCATGCCATTCCGTCCGTTTGATCGGGTAGAAGAGTTTGCTGTCGTAGATTTTTAGCCCTGGTGATAAACAAGGTTATCATAATAATGGTTAGGTAGTTCAGTTGTTTGCACTGCAACTAGGTACTCGGATTGACGACCGGACATAGTGACTAGAGAACCTTATTACGAGCGTGAGGTCCCGGTTTCGATTCTCCGTCGGGGCAGATATTTGTATAAAAATATACGAATATTTGTCCTAGAGTCTTGGATGTTTCGTCCGTCCGTCTGTCACCAGGCTGTATTTCGTGAACCTTGATAGCTAGCTAGACAGTTGAAATTTTCACAGATGATGTATTTCGGTCGCCGCTATAGTATTTGTTTACTTGCGTGCACTTGTGAATTGTGAGAATAAAATAAATATTTAAGAGTGCTCCCATACAACAAACGTGATTTTTTTTGCTCGTTTTTGCTCGATATTGATAACGTCAACAGGTAGACACTTGAAACATTCACAGAATATTTAGTTATATACCTATTCACTTTAAAAATAAATAATTAAATTTTAATATAACAAATATTCAAGCGGGGCTCCTAATCAAAAAAACGTGTTTTTTTGCCCTTTTTATAGATAATGGTACGGAGCCCTTCGTGCGCGAGTCCGACTCGCACTCGGCCGGTTTTCTTACCATCACACGTAGATTCATTCATTTCCTCGATACTCGTTGTGCTGCAGATGCTTTTTAGCGCTTCGTACAACGCTTTACCGCTGTCTATTTCTTCGCTGTGGGTTTGGTGCTGATCCTTCAGTGCGCTGCATTAAACAGATACATTTATACCCTGTCTATTTAACAGAGTTAGCAAGGCGTTCTCTCTGTTGCACTTTTGTATGCAAATGAAAGGGACAAGAAACTGTCAGTGGGCGTCAACAATCGCACGTCGATGGCGGGCTCGGCTTACACTGCCGTTTGTTGGAATATTCGTAATATTTCTCGTGATTTTTGATTTTTCTCGTGGCACCTCAAATAATTACATGTCATGTTTATTCATCTATTAATCATAATTATATGTAATTTAATGTAGTAGATAATTATATTTAAATATGTGCCCTGCACCGGTGCATCGTCCTCATTGCTGACCAATTGGGGATGTCTATTTTTTTGCAATGTATAGAAAATCGAAAACCATTTCGAGATAAATGCTTTTTAAATCGTTTTCTGTAGTTATTTCATTTTAATATTATGTAATGAATTTATCATATAACAAATAAGCAATGACCTTCATTTGACATTGGTGTAAATTGCGTGACCGGTTCAAGTCGTACTTTATTCTGTGTGGTTAGAATTCTTAACAATTTACGCGTGGATTATACTACGGAGTTTGATTTGGACCCGCTGTCTGACATCTAGCACTTTGTCAGTGCCAGTAAAGTGACACAGTGTATAGTGTACCACTACGCAAAAAATAATTATAGGGGTTGCCTTATCGTACGCATTTAGATAGATTTAGAAATTTGGCATTGTGGGAGCCCTCAATTATAATCTGACGTCATCAACTAAAATAATTTCAATAATTAATTTTGAAAACAGTAGAGAACTAAATGCCAAAATATTGAATTTAGTTTCTTATAATTGACTTTTCTATACAAAAAAAATATACAAACCACTGGTAATTTTTTTTAGACATTCCCAATTGCGTGCATTCTCTGTTTTTCTAGTACCTACTAACTCTGTTAAATAGACAAGATATAGTAAATCCACGGTATCACCCGTTTGTTATAAATATATTAGGCGCCGCGCAAATGTACTTAGACACTTTTTACGTATACATCATCATCATCATTGCAGCCGAAAGACGTCCACTGCCGTACATAGGCCTCCCCCAAGGGTCGCCAAGGATGCCATCCGCATCCAAGGCGATCCTGCAACCTTAACCAGGTTGTCGCTCTATCTTGTTGGCGGGCTACCTACACTGCGTCTTCCGGTCCGTGGACGCCACGTAAGAACCTTTTCGCCCCATCGGCCATCAGTTCTACAAGCGATATGCCCTGCCCACTGCCACTTGAGTCTGTCGATTCTTCGAGCTATGTCGGTGACTTTAGTTCTTGCGCGGATTTCATCATTTCTAATGCGATCCCGCAGAGAAACTCGGAGCTTAGTCCTCTTTTTACGTATACTATCGTATGTAAAAATGTAGGTAAGTTTGTAGGTTGTGGTTTTTAGTATCATTGAGCTGATATTTGGTATACTTCATCATCATCATCAGCATTTCAGCCGAAAGACATCCACTGCTGGAAATAGGTCTCTCCAAGGTTCGCCAAACAGGCCCCTCTGCCATCCCCCCCAAAGTGTTCCGTTCTAAATCACGCCGTCGCTTCATCTTGTTGGAGGCCAACCTACACTGCGTCTTCCGGTCCGTGCTTTGGGCATACTGCATCCCGGCCTATATACATCCCATTGCAAGGCAGAGGCCTCCTCTCAGGATGAGAGGGCTTGGGCCGTAGTTCCCACGCGGGCCCAGAGCGAATTTGGAAATTCACGGACATCATTGAATATATTCGCAGGTGTGTGCAGGTTTCCTCGCCATATTTTCCTTGACCGTAAAGCTCATCGTAAATCTCAATTTTAATTTCACACATAAATTTCGAAAAACTCTAGAGGTGCGAGCCCGGGCTCGAACCCTCGACCCTCTACTTGAAAGGCCATTGGTCTAACCACTAAGCCATCACCGCTTCCAAGTTCTTACCTACAGATAATAACTGAATACGCTAGTCTAATTTCGCACATAAATTCCGAAAAACTCAGAGGTGCGAGCCGGGATTTGAACCCACGACCCTCTGCTTGAGAGGCCATAGGTCAAATCACTAGGCCACCACGGCCATTACATTTGAAATTTACCATGGGCTCTACGGTGAAGGGAAGCATCGTGAGGAAACCTGCTTACACCTGCGAAGAAATTCAATGATGTGTGTGAAGTTCCCAATCCGCACTGGGCCCGCGTGGGAACTGCGGCCCAAGCCCTCTCAATCGGAGGCCAGTGCCCTGCAGTTGGACGTAAATAGGCTGGAATAATGATGACTAGTCTAGACTTGCCTTTGTCCTATTTATATATTTTTATTATTATATTATGTACTAGCTTTTGCCCGCGACTCCGTCCGCGTGGAATAAGTAATTTGTTCAGCTTATTTTTTTTTATCCAATTTGCTTTTTCATCAGTTATGGCTCTCCTTAGTTCCTCGATATAAAAAAAAATACCGGCCCCGCACCCCCGCCTATAGAAGTTAGAAGTTTTACTTCAAAAACCCCCGATTTTGAAACATTCTTCCGCTCCGCTCCGCTCCTATTGGTGTTAGCGTGATGATATATAGCCTATAATAGCCTTCCTCGATAAATGTGCTATCTAACACTGAAAGAATTTTTCAAATCGGAGCAGTAGTTCCTGAGATTAGCGCGTTCAAACAAAAAAAGCCTGTTCGATAAATTTTTAGAATAGACGTATCTTTCTTATTTGTGAACCGATTCAAATGAAACAAACACTAAATGTTAATCCAAGAAAATACCAACATATCAGTGAAAACCGCATCCTTCTAGGTTAAGCCGTTTCTGAGATTAGCGCGCACAAACGCACAGACAAACAGACAAACAGACAATAATTCTAAAAATCATTGTTTTTGGTTCTATTGTGCTAATAAATAGCCCTAGTGACAGTTTTTCTCAAATATCTTCAATGTACAGACACCGACTTGTTACAGATTTATTATATGTATAGATTATTGTATGTTTTTTTGTACAGCTGCACACTGCGTTTTTGTTGTTTTGCTTTGCAATGCTACTCTCTCTCTCTCTATTAGGTTTACGTTTAGGTTATTTTTATGTTTTGTGTTTGTCTGCACGGATCACGGATTCACTGAAAATCAGTGTCGTTGCATTTAATGTATCGACAAATGCTGAGTGAAATCCTTTTCTGGAATCACCCCAGCAATAAATTTTTTGTGCCTAGGTACTTTTCTTAGACTTAAGCTAAACAATGTTTTAATACTGTTGCGGTGTATTTCAAAATAAATCATTCATTCATTCATTCATTCATTCATTCACTTACCTAAGAACCAACGGCGTAATCTTCCTCCCCACACTATCCCTGGACAGCGAAACAACAGCCAACCCTATTCTCTCATCACCCTCCTTCACCAGCCAATTACTGCCCAAGTGTCCCGTAGTCGCCGTAAGCATCATGTCCAAATCAACCACCATACCTCCATACCGATATAAAGTCAAAAACTTCAAGTATTCCGCCACCCGCCGGTGGTGACGCTTGCCGTGAGATGTCAGGCTGCTATTAAAGATTTCTTGCAACGGAGTACTCAAAGCATAAGTACTGATGTTAACCCTGTGAAAATGTACATTGAGAAATCTATTCGCTTCTCCTAAAGGGCCTCTGAAGCATTCCTTGGCTGTCAATGGCCGTGGGAAGAGAACGTATATTAATTTATTCGGATGAGATCTGGCTGTAGCTTCTATGGTGCAAGCTTCCCTGGCGCCCAAGTTTAGGTGGCACGAGGTCTCGAAGATAAATATGGAGTCTGGTGTAACTGCCTTCTTTTCGATAGACATTAAGTATTCTCCATCCTTGTGGTAGCATGAGGTATCGTCAGGGTAAAAGAAATCCAATGTAGAATGCCAAAGTATGGGTAAATCGTGTTCGTCTTGGTAACGTTCGATGAAGTAGTGAGTTGCTGTTATGTAGGCCACACAGAATATAATAAGGGCGAGGTAGAATATAATTTTTTTGATTTTTCTCAGCATTGTTACGTTGTAAATGTACGAACAATTTAATTTGAGTTAGCAGTGTCAGGTTGCGTCAGTGTCAGACCATAATGTCTATGGTATAGATGCCATAGATACATTCATCATATCAGCCATAAAAACTAGCCAGGAGGAGTGGACCTATAATCTCCTACCTGATTGGCTTCTATCACTCCTCCTGGCTCGTGCTGAGGCACCGACTTCAAACTGGTACCTAGAATAAGGTCAAACAAAAAAGGTATTATTTTTTGCTTTTCAGTTTTTTCGGCGGTTTAATTTTTTCAAACTAAATACAAACTGAAATATAGATGCACAGAAAAAACCCCAGAAAAAAGACCAATGCTGGGAATCGAACCCAGGTCCTCAGCGTTCCGTGCTGCGTGCTTACCCCTACACCATCACTGGTCTACTGGTCTGGTCTGGTCTGGGAGACCAGTGATGGTGTAGGGGTAAGCACGCAGCACGGAACGCTGAGGACCTGGGTTTGATTCCCAGCATTGGTCCTTTTTCTGGGGTTTTTTCTGTGCATCTATATTTCAGTTTGTATTTAGTTTGAAATATATGGTTTCACGGGATGACCGTAAAAGTAATAAAAAAAAAAATGAAGTTGAAGAAAATAAAAAATAAAAAAATAAATAAATAAATAAATAGAAAAAGATACTTCATACTTAACTTGTTTAATTTTTTGTTAAAAAGTTTTTATTTTATACTTTTTTTCCATCCTTGGGGTAATTTTTTTTCCAAATTTATAATACCAACTTCAAGGTATACCTACCCTATCTATCCAATAAAAAAGAATTATGAAAATTAGACTACTCTGTAAAAAGTTAGTCAATCATCCCCAGTTTTCCTACCCTTAGGGTAGGAATATTATTTCCAAATTTAAATGGGACCACCCTTGGGGTATACGCTTTCCAATCAAAAATGAATCATCAAAATCCGACTACTCTGTAATAAGTTATGCGTGGTCATATAGTACAATCAGTAACTGAACAATCAATCATCCCCTGTTTTTCTACCCTTAGGGTAGGAATATTGTTTCCAAATTTAAATGGGACCACCCTCGGGGTATACGCTTTCCATTAAAAAAAGAATCATCAAAATCGGACTACTCTGTAAAAAGGTATGCGTGATCATACATAAAAAAATATATATATATATATATATATATACACGTCGAATTGAGAACCTCCTCCTTTTGTTTTCGTCGGTTGAAAAGAGTCCACTGGTGGACAACTCTTCCAAGGAGTCCCAGGACGATCGGACCTGCGCTGCCCGCATCGGTTCGCAGTGGTTCTTGCCCACTGTTCCATCTATCCCTATTATCAAACCGCAATCAGAATGGGACTGTCAGAACTGTCATTTCATACATATTTTGACGTAAGCATATAGATTTACTGCCAACTCCAATCCCTTTCTAATCGCGGGCGAATAATACCAGAGGCCATTATTGTCTAACCTAACGCGCCGGCGCTTGCCTTCGCTCTCACCATCTCTTTCTTGACAGAAAGAAATATTGATTGCGAAGGCAAGCGTCAGAAGTACAGATGTGCAAGTTGCGGAAAGTTTCAAAAAAGTTGGAAAAGTTCTCGGAAATTCCTGGAAACTTTCACAAGAAAATTGAAGAACTATAGGAAATTTAAATTTAAGAAACGGAAAGTTTCAATCCCCATACAAAATTATGAGGAAGTTACCGAAATTTTCCTGTATGAAAAATTCCGCAATCTGGGAAAGTTTCCTTTGGCACATCAGTAGTCAGAAGCGTTAGACAATAAGCCTGCTGGCCTTTGATCAATTATAACTGTAGATCCACAGTCGCGCGCCCGAAAATGTCCGAGCCAAATGAGCGCCACTTTGAAAAAGTGGCCTTCTTTTTTCTCAGTACGTTGCGTGAAATTGTCAAGTTTAGCTGTCAAGTGTCAACCGAAATTCGACTGTAATGAAGTAAAGACTAGGTTCAAATTTCTGTGTAGGTGATGATTTTGATTGTTATGCGAACAAATAAAAAAGTTCGGACATTCTTTGAAGGGGATTTTGTTCGGCAATGTGTATCTTCAGTTATAATTGATCAAAGCTGCTGGCTATCTCCACTGGTACCTATATATGGACTTTTTTCCTTCTGTCCCCACTGGTAGAGATAAGTGGAACCTATTTAGACGCTCTTATTTTAGTGGGGATACGTGGAAATATTACGACTTTTTATCTCTACTGGTAGGGACAGTTACACAAAATTATTCTACCTATCTCTACTAACCATGAAGTGTTTTCTAGAGTGTCTAGTTATATGAAAGAGCGCCATCTCGACTGTCCTGAGGCCGTATTGTCTAAAGGCCTATTTACATGGTACGAGTTTCTCGCCTCGAGCATACGATTATCGTAGCACGAGAAAAAATATAGTATCATGTAAACTACACGTACGACATCGCACGAAAAGGGGCGATAGTCGCCTCGGCTTTAATGATTGAATGTCTCCGTGTAAACAAAATTTGAATACGAGAATCGTATTTCGAGTTCATGTGCTTTTCAGTCGCCGTCATGTCATGAGTGCATCGTATGACATCGCATGCGTATAAAAAAAAACAAGCTCAATACTAAGTGCAAGGCTACTTTTTCTCCCGAAAAATGCAAAAATCCCGCGGGATAGAAATAAGTGAATTCAATTTCAGGCCTAATTTTAAAAATTATTTCACCATTAGAAAGCTACACTATCCGTGATTGACTGATTGATTAGGCAGTTTTTTCCCTGGTAAAAATTAAAAATTCCCGCGGGATAGAATTAAGTGAACCCAATAGGTGATGATGGTGGTGGTGATGGTGACGACGACGACGACGACGATGATGATGATGATGATGATGATGATGATCAGATGATGATGATGATGATGATGATGATGACGATGATGATGATCGGATGATGATGATGATGATCAGATGATGATGATGATGATGATGATGATGATCAGATGATGATGATGATGATCAGATGATGATGATGATCAGATGATGATGATGATCAGGTGATGATGATGATGATGATGATGATCAAATGATGATCAGATGATGATGATGATCAGATGATGATGATGATCAGATGATGATGATGATGATGATGATCAGATGATGATGATGATCAGATGATGATGATGATGATGATGATGATGATGATGATGATCGATGATGATGATCAGATGATGATGATGATAAGATGATGATGATGATGATGATGATGATGATGATGATGATGATGATGATGATGATCAGATGATGATGATGATGATGATAAGATGATGATGATGATGATGATGATGATCAGATGATGATCAGATGATGATGATAAAAAAATAAAAAAATAGTTTATTAAAAGAAGATGTCTTTAGAAAAACGAATGATGATGATGATGGTGGTGATGATGGTGATGATAATGCATGTTTGAGAAAAGCTCTATACAAACCTCGGCCACGAACAGGGATTGCCGACCTCGTACGTATCTCTAGATGACCTCGTTTACACTCGGCCTTCTATAATAATCCCCTATTTCGCGGCCGCTGCATAACTACATGCCAAATTCCAAGTCTCTAGCACTCAACTAACCACGTAAATTATCTGGTAAAACTCGTATTGAAAATCGGTTCAAACCGATTCGTGCGATAATCGCATGTTCGTGAAAAAATGTCATACGAGAACGAGTTTAGACAAGTCGAGAAATCGTAAGCAAAAATCTCCCTAAAATGCAGGTCCTCGTGTAAACTACATCGCCTGGCGATAATCTCCTTTCGAGTATCGAATGACATAATCGTAGGCGAGTTTTCATTTCTCGCATTAGTGTAAACATTTTCATACGATAATCGCTTGGCGATTATCGCATACGAGAATGTCATACGATTTCTCGCCCCAAAACGTGCGAGAAACTCGTACCATGTAAATAGGCCTTAACGCTTCTCACGCTTGCCTTCGGTATCGCCATCTCTACTGTCACCGTCCTTATTTATAGAGCTGTTATGTGATGTACACAGTAGGGACAACTTAAAAACAACCTAACAACTTAGCATGAAAACGTGCCCTTCCCTAGTAGGTGTTCTTAGTTTTTTTTAATAATCTAATATATAAAAATCTCGTGTCACGGTGTTTGTTACCGAACTCCTCCGAAACGGCTTGGCCGATTTTTATGAAACTTTTTTCTCTTTATTCGGTAGGTCTGAGAATAGGTCGTAGGCTATTTTTATACCCCTAGGTGATATGGCAAAACAACGTTTGCGGGGTCAGCTAGTAAATAAATAAATATCATGGGAAATTCACAGCAATTGACCTAGTCCCAAAGCTTAGCAAAGCTTGTGTTATGGGTACTAAGCAACGGATAAACATACTTATATAGATAGCCACTCAGTTGCTCGCGTGAAAAAAAAACCGGCCATGAATTGCTCTCGCCTTGCGTTGCGAACAGCGACGCGGTGTCGAATTACGTTTAAAAATCGATTTTTTTAATATTTCTCAAATATGAGTTACATAAATTATTACACAATAAAGCCAAAGAAACAGAGAACATGTTTCTAGTAGTAGTTTGGTGGGCTATTGTATTGAAATAATTAATAAAAATGCACAAAAAGCAAAACAATGCTTACGTACCTATGAAAATTCGGGGCACTTTTTCGAGTCGATTTCAAACACTACAAACCACTTATAAACACTTAAATAAATAAATAAATAAATAAATAAATAAATATTAGGGGACAATCTTACACAAATCGACCTAGTCCCAAACTAAGCAAAGCTTGTACTATGGGTACTAGACGACGATAAACATACTTATATAGATAAATAAATACTTAAATACATAGAAAACATCCATAACTCAGGAACAAATATTCGAACACTTGAACTTATAAAAACAAACAATACAATCCTTGCCAATAACAACCGTATGCGTAACATTGTATTTACTAAACACGATATAATTTATTTCATCACAAATCTAAACAGCTGATCCGTGACCGTTACGACTCGAACTTTACTTGTGTCGTCGGAATATTTTTTGCCTTCGAATTTTGTACCATAGACCTTCGGTTTTATTTTTTTTAATGTTGCTAGTTTATCTCTCTGTATGAATGATACTATTAAGGTCTCAATACACGTTGACCAACATAAGAAGAAGACAAAAACTGTGAGATCGGTGTCTGGCAACCACAGTTGCCAGAAGCATTTTGCTAAAATATATTTGGCAACCGTAGTTGCTCAAAGCACGTGAGTGGATAGATACATACTTAAATGCATATTAAACACCCATGACCCGAGAACAAACATTCGTATTTTTCATACAAATATCTGCCCCGACGCGGGAATCGAACCCGGGACCTCAAGCTTCGTAGTCAGGTTCTCTAACCACTAGGCCATCTGGTCGTCCAAACATTTGAAACATTTGAAATCAAACACTCATTGAAAAATTCATTCCATGTTTAATCCAACTTAACAACAAAATATAATGCACCAATTCAAATTATAAATAACCATAGTAAAATTAGTGACAATTATTTCTAACACAGTGACTTCTTAATGTTACTGTGTGAAACACATTATAAGTTCTAATATCTACTTATGAAAATAAATATAACCTTGTAAATCAGTTTAAGTTGGTCACATTAAATGGTGGACAAGTATTCTAACCTAAAACTTCACTTTTGTAAGTATAATTATTATTTGTAAATTATTACTACCAAGCTGGCTTCAGACATGGCGTTACAGTAAAATTACATAAAATTTACCACTGACAGATGGTTTGCCTTCATTTCATAATTCAACTTTAACGACCTACAAATAAAGCCAATTTTAGAATACTGTTACCCACGTTTGCAGATTTTGTAATAACTACTTTATTTGTATGGTGTTAAAGTTGGAAATTAAATGAAGGCAAGCAATCTGTCAGTGGTAAACTAAAAGTAAACGTATTGTACTTTTTGTGAGCAGTCAAAACACATTTCTCCCATAATTTGATTGGCAACAGAAACTTTTGACGTCACTTGTTCGCCAACTCAATCAACAAACTATTTATTTGTTTTAAAGCAACAAAAAATCTGATTTTGCAGTAATCGAAAATTAATCTAAATTTTTTAGGGCTAAAATAAAGCGTTTTTTTACTGGAGTCGTGTCTTCGAATTATTTTATAATGGCGTCACCATCATTATACCTATGCGATTGGCCAAACATTTATGTATTGGGCTTTTGCGTTTTTGGTATGTTACTAACTTGGTCATTCGCGAATTGAAGAACGTGATTAGAATCATAAGTTGAGTCGGACTGTACTTCTACGCCAGTGACACTCATTAGTGACTACGATCATTCCGGCCAGTATAGCGTAAGGGCTTAGCGAAACGTTGCCGGAGCCAAATGTGTTAATTCGCGTCACGAATAAATAACTTTAATTTCAATGCTAGATGAAGAAACCAGTCCGCATAGTTGCCGTTCCCATGGGGATTCCGGGAAAATACATACCCTACGTCACTCTCGGAACTGAGGCGAATCTAATGACACCTCACACTTCAAAATCCATTGAGCCGTTTAGGCTACAAGGCGTGCCAAAGAATGATACATACATACATACATAATTAGTACATACGCTCGAAAAACATAACCCTCCTTCGACAGTCGGGTGAAAAGACTATTTTTTTTATAATATATAGGCTTTTATATTGTATTGATAAGAAGTGAAATTTTAGGATAGAATTGAGTAATTTAAAAAAAAAACTCCATAGGACATTTTGAGAAGAAAATATTTAGCTACAAACTTACTTTTAAAGTCCGAGACCGAAATTTCATTGGGGCCCTAAATATATACAATAAATAATTGAAAAAACCGGCCAAGTGCGGGTCAGACTCGCGCTCCGAGGGTTCCGTGCAGATTTGTAGATAAGACAAAATGTGCTATAAATGGCTGTATCTGGATCATTAATCGAGCGTTTAGCCGTCTCACTTTCATGTCACATTTTTACTTATTTGCTGTAGATTTTGATGGCAGTTTCGGTTATTCATCAGAAGTCCTGTACTTCTACCAGATAACTGGAAATTGTATTAGAATTTTCTGCTATTTCTAACAGATGTGTCCACGAAATTGATTCAGAACAAACGCTCGAAATGGTTCTATTCCCACTAGTTCCGTTGACAGTTCTATTGTTAGATTTTTCTATTATTTAAAGGATTACAGATGATAGAACCCAAATTTGATTTTTTCCCAGTAGTAAAAACTGCTCATGAACAATGTGTTCAAACAATTCATAGCACTGTAAAACGACGAATATTTTTTTATTATCAGGAGTATTTATACATATTATATTCATATTGAATGAAATTTTTCCATCGACAATTTTAGTGAGAGTAAATTATTTCTTTAAATAAAACTACTGAGAAAACATAATTCCCACTATTCCCTATTAACTGAAGTCATTTAAATAATGGAACTAGTGGGAATAATCTATAAAAAATCTAGTGTTAGCAGAGCCCTGCTTCTAAGCAAAATGTAAAGCGTGGGATGATTATATATAAGTTTGTTGGGATTTTTAATAAAAATTTATTTTGATTATTTCTTGTTGAAGCGGCAATAGAAATACACATTACGTATATTTATTCAGCTATCTATTACGATTCTTGAGATACAGACCTGTCACAGAGAGACGGACAGTGTAGCGACATTAAGAGGATGCAGTGGCTGAGAGACTTTTGAGAAATAGGTATTTTAATGAAATGTCGCTGTGTCGCCCGAACCCCTCCGTGTCAGTACAGCGAGAGCGGGACAACTACAGCTCAGACCGTTATTAGGCGCGTAAAATTGATCAAAACAGCATTTTGTAGTTCCCTGTTTTCTTCACGAAAACTGAACCAATAATTTTTTTTTTTTAAATAATTAGAGGACAGATTTAGCTATGCCCCTATGTTTTCCTTTTTTGTTTATATGAGGGATTCTTTTCTGATGAGTGTCTGAAATTGACGTTGAAATTGGGCAATTTTTTCAGTTTTTGAAAGCTCATATTTCTTATGTTAATTGAAATATGGAAAAAAACGAAACGGGCATAGC
The DNA here is from genome assembly GCA_947859365.1 of Archips crataeganus. Classification (NCBI taxonomy): domain Eukaryota; kingdom Metazoa; phylum Arthropoda; class Insecta; order Lepidoptera; family Tortricidae; genus Archips; species Archips crataeganus. The sequence continues at coordinate 16,547,457 of OX402062.1, read as the reverse complement.
TGTGGTATAGATACAGATTACACAGTAAAAAAATTGGCTCTAAAGCCAGGAGACTACGTTTGTATGGAGAAATGGAGCGCATCGTATCCTCTTAATGGGGGTTCTGTTTGTCACCCTTAGGGTACGCATACGGAACCCTAAAAACAAACCAAAGATTTGGTGATGTGATGATTCATAAATAAGTCAGTCAAGGTTTGTAAGCATTATTGATAACCAAAATTCCGAAAAAAACATTTTACGCCGCAACGCCAAATCTGAACTAAAAATAATCATGAATACTTACACATCGATTTTTAGAAGTTGAGCTAAATTAGATACAATCTACCTAAGACTTAAATAGTGACTTTAAAGTTCGAATTTGTTCTTCAGATCAGCGATATCGTTTTCGGAACAGTTTTCCGCAGTCTTGCAATGTTGTAGGAGTTTGTTCAGAACTGAAAAAAAAAAAGTATTATAAGAAGAAAAAACAGCCAAATGCGAAAAACCGTAACGTACGAAAAATAGTACATTAATACAGAGGCCGGGAAGTAAGGGGTTGCCGGCAGAGCGTTAAGAGCCTAAAATCGCTGTCAATTGAAATTGCGAACAATGTAAATAAACCATTTAATGAAATATCCATATTCTAGCACTTGTTTATTGTTTTAATGGTTTAGGATAGTATTGTGGTAAGTATTACACACGGATTTAGCAGTATTTGATGAGGGAAAATGGAAATTAATAGTACATTACTGCAGCGGCCGCGAAATAGGGGATTGCCGGCCGAGTAGTTATAGATGGCCGAGTGTCAACGAGGCCATCTAGAGATACGAGGCCGGCAATCCTTGTTCGTGGCCAAGGCTTGTATAGAGTTTTTCTCAAACATGCATCATCATCATCACCACCATCATCACCGCCATCATCATCACCATCACCATCACCATCACCATCACCATCACCAACAACATCATCAACATCCATCAACATCCATCAACATCCATCAACATCCGTCAACATCCATGAACAAGAACATCCATCAACATCCATCCATCCATCCATCCATCCATCCACGTCGACCACGTGGACCTATTAAACGTCATGGTGCTGTGTCACATAAAACAATAGACGATCACTTTGCTGGCCAAGGCCAGCAATGTTGTATGAAATTCCATTATTGACCTCTCGTCTAGCCGCACCTGCAACGTGACAGTTCGTGGCGTATTATAAGGAACATAACGTCAATATTTCATAGCATGTTTGAGAAAAGACATTTTAAATACAAGGTTTGTTTACATTGTTTGCAATTTCAATTGACTGACAGTTTACCGTGTTTTTGGCGCATTTATTGCATTCATTTAATCTCGTGCTGTATCATTACAAGTAAAGCTATAGTCTTGAAATTCATGTGTAAGATATTTGAAAATTCACTCTAATGGCAAGTGTTTATCGAAACACGATTACTTATAGTTCGCTCGATAGAAAAAAAATCAAAAGTAAACTCTAAAAAATAAAATAAATGCGTAGTACAGTCAAGGGCAAATATATGTATACACTTTAGTACCTTGAACTGCCATATATGAACAGTCAGTGGTTAAAGTGACAAGGTACTAAAGTGTATACATATTTTTGCCTTTGACTGTACGACGCTAATTACTGCACGGCAGGTCATGACTTTTTGAATGTTAATAAAACAAGATGTTTTCTAGGGCGTAGTTTTGCTACATTTTTAAATTATGTATTTGTTTTAGTAATAAGATGATAATACCCAAAAAAACGCGCAGTCCAACCAACCTATCTTGAGCCATCGTGCCTCCCACACGCCCGAAATCGCCTACTCAAAATCGACTAGCGCGAAAAGCTCAGTAGGCCCTTAAACGAGGTCGTGCAAGCTAATTGTCTAACTCCTTCGCAATCGCCATCACGTTCATTTTGACAGTTCTTGTATGGGCTGACAATTGGTATCGGAAACGGCCAGCTGTCACAGCCATACAAAAACTGTCATTTCAATCCGATGCCGAGTGTCAAAAAAGTTGCACAATTTCAATTAACCTACAGGAGATAAAATTTGTGTAATCATAGCAACGGGTAACCAGATCCCGTCTAATTATAACGTTACAACAAAATTGATCATTGTGTTATCGGTGAATTATTTTTTTCTTGCCACCCGTTGCTATGGTTACACAAATTTTGTCTCCTGGACAACCTAAGCATTTTTCTATGAAACAGTATGAAGGTGCCACTTGGACAACTGTAACACATGAATAAATACGGAGCAGAATAAAAGCTTCCGAACAGAGCTCGAAATTCTTACCTATTATCATGGGGTTGTCGCTCGGTAAAAAAAAAAAATTAAAAATCAAAATATTTTATTCAAACAAGTACCTAAGTATCTAATATCTGTACATCAACAAACACTACAACAGGTAGGCATCTTTAAAAACAACCGAACACCCGAACTATGTAGCTAAACGCTAAACGGTCGCGTCGTCGCTGGCGGCACACCTGAACTTTGTCTACTCACTGAGCTAGTTCAAACCGGTTTGTCTCCGAGCGGGCGCCGGTGCACGCCCCCCCCTTCTTGTCTGTGACAGGTCACGCACACATATGTTGTGCGTGTAGTAGTGTAATGCGTGCGCGACGTTGTTTGAACTTTTTATTCTGCTCCGTATTTATTCATGTGACTGTAAGGCTGCGTTTCCACGAGAGATGTGCGAGGATGCGTTGCGAGGGATGTGATTGTCATAAATAATAAATAAATAAAATTCGTTTATTCAATCACTTATGGATACATAGTAACAAAGGTCATGTACCAATAGAAACCAAACCAAACCAATGGAGTGTTTCTATTTTTTTTTTCAGATGTGTGTATGTATTATTATTTTTATTATTATTTAGTTTATACTGTTACTGTGTTGCTGCTGTTGCCAAGTTTAATTGTCGGATTGGTTCCAACGGAAGACCAGCGTCGGCTGCAAGGCCGACATCATGCTGAGTTGGGACCATTTCGTGACAATATTTATTTAGTATCTATTTCCGATACCTCTTTTTAGGGTTCCGTAGTCAACTAGGAACCCTTATAGTTTCGCCATGTCTGTCCGTCTGTCTGTCCGCGGCTAAGCTCAGAGACTGTTAGTACTAGAAAGCTGTAATTTGGCATGAATATATATATCAATCACGCCGACAAAGTGGTTAAATAAAAAAACTAAAAAATTTTTTTTTAGGGTACCTCCCATAGACTTAAAGTGGGGGTGATTTTTTTTTCTCGACCAACCCTATAGTGGGGGGTATTGTTGGATAGGTCTTTTAAAACCATTGTGGGGTTGCTAACATGATTTTTCTATTCAGTGATCTGTTTGCGAAATATTCAACTTTAAAATGAAAATTTTCATTAAAATCGACCGTCCCCCCCCCCCCTCTAAAATCTAAACTGTTGGGTGGAAAAATTTGAAAAAATTTAGAATGGTAGTAAATATATTAAATTTACTAGGAAAATTATAGCGGCTAAGATTGCTTGGAAATTATTTGTAGTTTAAGAGTAAATAGTAGCCTAAGGTATAAAAAATACCTAAACTTGGATGATTCCGTACACATACGAAATCCTTAGAAAAATATTACTTGATTTTTCGTAATGGCTGCGGAACCCTACCTTGGGCGTGTCCGACACGCTCTTGGCCGGTTTTTTTTTGTATTTGTTTTTTCTTTGTCACAAATGAATGTTTTTCTTTCATTCTTTCTTTTCTATTGGTTCATGACAAACACATCCCTCGCAACGCATCCTCGCACAGCTCCGATGGATACGCAGCCTTACAGGGATAATAGGATCTCGTTGGGCTTCTTAAGTACGCAATCCCCACTTAAGGAGAAGAGTTCCTGGGGATTTGGGTTCCATGCACAATGGCCAGGTGAATTGCTGGCTATCCGAGACGTTGTCAGACAAAGCAATCGGCATTTACCATTTTATTGATAGGTCCCTTGAATAGGGAATTGTGTAAGCACCCATGAGGCTGACATGATCACCTGGAGTGTTCAAAGCCTCGACAAAAACCAGAAAAAAAAATCCCCACTTACTTTTAGTGAAAATAAACGGATCACACACGTCTTAAAACGAGTTTAACTCGACATGTTTCGGGCTAATCCGTAGCCCTTCCTCTCGGAGTCGCACGTCACGGCGGCTGCCAAACGTGCACTGCGTGCTAACGCCCTGGTCGCGCCGAGTCGAGTTAAACTCGTTTTAAGACGTGAGTGATCCGTTTATTTTCACTATGAGTGAGTCTCACGGTAGTTTCATCCCCACTTACTTTGTTTATCATTAGTAGAGAGGAACATAGCGAGCGCCGAGAACCGCTTCACCCTCGTAAGGCCCTTGAGGTACGCCGTGATGGTCTTGTCCGCGAACTTGCTCGTATCGGCTTCGAGCATGCGCAGAAGGTCTGAGAGCACGTCACTTTCCAGCGCATTGTCGAAGATCGAAGGGATCTTCAGTGGATCTATAATCTGGAATGGGAATATAGTAAAAAATGTGTAAATTCAGTGTTCCAGCTGCGGGGTTCCGTTACAGATCCACCCGTCGTAAGCGTTCATTTCATCATCATCATGTTGATGAATGGCAGTCTTCGACGGTGCGTTTTAAACGGTCTTTTTTGCCACGAACTTGCAAAATCTGGAACGAGCTTCCCGCTGGGGTCTTCCCATCGAGTTACGACCTGGGTGCCTTTAAGAGGCGAGTGTACCATTTTCTGCAGGGCCGACAACGCACTGGTATCGCGTAAGGCGCTGCGAGTGTCTATGGACAGTGGTGTTCATTTAACATCAGGTGAACCACTAGTTCGTTTGTCTGGCCTCTAGAACATAAAAAAAAATGGAATAGTTCTGTTATCTTGCTTCTCCGCTATAGTATGTTCACCGTAGCATTGTGCGGGTGACATTTGACAGACAGTTTCATTGCACCAAGAAAAAGCCGGTTGTCTGTAAAGTCGGTTTACGGACGATAGTTTAACGTGACAACGTCATACATAACAGAACATTCAAAAAACAAAAATGAAACCATGCGGTCACCCATCCTAGTACTGACCGCGCCCGACGTTGCTTAACCTCGGTGATCGGACGAGAACCGGTGTTTTGTCAAATATCTTGAAAACGGTACATCCTACGGCAAAATCAACGAAATCTACATCCCCCGTTTAATACCCCCCCCCCTCCCATTAAAAATCACCCGAGCGCTAGTACCAAGAGTACGCGTACGTTTTCGTGCGTGCCGCCGGCGTTCATCGATTTATTAGACGTTGTCACGTCAAAAATGCACTCTCGGAACTGGGACGAATCTAATGACCCCTCACACTTCAAAATCTACTGAGCCGTTTAGGATTACACCCTGTATATGTGCCGCTGCAGTGCACAGGCCTCCTCTCAGAATGAGAGGGCTTGGGCCGTAGTACCCACACGGGCCTAGAGCGAATTGGGAACTTCCCAGCATTGCGTTTCTTTGCAAGTGTGTACAGGTTTCCTCACAATGTTAGCCTTGACCATGAAGCTTGTTAAATTTGGATTATAAAAAAAAAAACATTTATTTCAGGACGAGGAGCAGGATTATACATACACTCAAATAATTGCTCCTGGCTTGTTCATTCCCCTTCATATACTTCCATTCGGACATGAACTGTACACTATTCACTGGCGGCACCATATTCTGTACTCTGGCATCTTTCTCCGACCCAACAACATCTGTGACCAGCTTGACAGACTCCGGACTAGTGACCCCTTTTACTTCTTTGGCATCCGCTGGTTTCATGTCGCCAGTGCTATCCATGATGTTGGGTTTGGTGGTTTTGTTTGAGTCATTGTTGTTAGTGTCACCTTTGGAGAAGGTGTCTTCTATTTCTATTATCTTGAGTCTGGTCGGAGGTTTCTCTGGCTCAGTCTTACCGAGTGGGATTACGTGGATCGGTACGGATTTTAGGGCTCTCTGAAACATAAAAAAAACTTGGTAACTATAACGCCTTCTGACACATTAAAATTGACGACCTAACAGCCTAGCGGTTAGAGAACATGACTGCGAAGCTTGAAGTCCCGAATACGAGTTTTAGTCCTCGAATAAAGAATATAATTTAGAATTTTCCAGAATAAAAGTATCTATGCTGTGTGCGAAATTCCAACAGAATCCGTCAAAACGTTTTAGCGTGAAAGGGAAACAAACATACATACATCGAAACAAAATTTCGCGTTTACAAAAGTAAGATAAGATATTAGACGACCAGATGGCCTAGTAGGTAGAGAACCTGCCTACGAAGCCTGAGGTCCCGGGTTCGATTCCCGCGTCGGGGCAGATGTTTGTATGAATAATACGAATATTTGTTCTCGGGTCTTAGGTGTTTAATATGTATTTAAGTATGTATCTATCTATATAAGTATGTTTATCCGTTGCCTTGTACCCATAACACAAGCTATGCTTAGCTTACTTTGGGACTAGGTCAATTGGTGTGAATAGGGATGTTGGCACCACCAATCAACTGACGTACTTTTTATGAGCTGTCAAAACACATTTCTCCCATAGAGTTTGAATGGCAATAGCAACATATGACGTCACTTGTTCGCATACTCAATTAACTAACTATTTATTTGTTTTAAAGCAACAAAAAATCTAATTTTGCAGTTAATCGAAAATTAATCTGGTTTTCAGGGCTAAAATAAAGCGTTTTTTTACTGGAATCGTGTCTTTGAATTATTTTTCAATGGTGTCAACATCCCTATTGTCCCGTGATATTTATTTATTTATTATTTATTATTAGCATGATTAGTAGGAAGTAGGATGACTTAACCTCAACCGTTTGACTTCAAGACCCTTCCCTTAGTCCTCCTCCTCGCTCCTTCCTTCCTTCAAGCCACCTTCTAACAAGCCAGTGTATTCTAAATTAACTAGCCTTACGTCCGCAGCTTCGCCCGCGATAAATTAATTTCCCCGTAGGAAAAGGTATTTTCCCGCGGTAAAAAGTAGCCTATGCCACTCAGTGATAACTGATAATGTAGCTTTGTAACGGCAAAAGAATTTTCGAAATCGGTCCAGCAGTTTCGGGGCCTATGCAATGCAAACAAACAATCAAATCTTTCCTCTTATAATATTAGTATAGATAGACTAGCTGTTGCCCGCGACTCCGTCCGCGAAGAATGGGGGGGGGGGGGGGATAAAAAATAGCCTACGACCTATTCTCAGACCTACCGAGTGTAGAGAAAAAAGTTTCATAAAAATCGGCCAAGCCGTTTCGGAGGAGTTTGGTAACAAACACAGTGACACGAGATTTTTATATATTAGATAATAAATAAATATCACGGGACAATTTACACCAATTGACCTAGTCCTAGTATTGACTGTTTAGCGAGCCTTGGGGGAGGCCTATGTTCAGCACTGGAAGTCTTTCGGCTGAAATGATGATGATGATCTAGTCCCAAACTAAGCAAAGCTTGTACTATGGATACTAGACAACGGATAAACTTACTTATGTAGATAAATACATATTAAACATCGAAGACCCAAGCACAAACATTCATATTTTTCACGACCGGGAATCGAACCCAGGACTTCAAGCATCGCAGTCGGGTTCTCTAACAACTAGGCTATCCGGTCGTCTAAAACTATATGTGTGCCAAGTTTGGGGCCATCCATAAATTACGTCACACCAATTTCGATCAATTTGGACCCCTCCCCCCCTTGTCACACTTATTACTATGAAAATCGCCATTATTTTGTTCTAGTAATGTGTTTTACACCGATTCCCCGTGCGATGTTATTATAGCGCGAGGTAAGGGAATGTGCAATTGTGCAACACTTGCACAAACTTGCGTAAAGTTTATGAGTTTTAATTAATGTTTGTATTGATTATAATAAATAAAATAAATTAATAAATAAATAAAATAAATAAATAAATAGTGTCACAGATCGCTTTACCCCCCCCCCCCTAAATGTGTGACGTAATTTATGTATGGCCCCTTCGAGGAGGATATAAAATACCTTAGACCGCAAATGTGGAGGCTTCTTCACTGGTTTGATGACTGTGATACCTTCACCGACTCCGTTCTTCCATTTCTCCTCCTCGCTTAGTTCGGGCACCGGTGCTGGTTCGTCTTTCAACTCCACTATCTTCGGATGCACGTTGTTCTTCGGGAAAGGCTTGTACTCCGTGGTTGGTGTCGAGGACGGTGATGATTTAGATTTAGACTGGAATGACAGAAATAGTGTATCATTACTGGATTGTTTTCAAAAATTTTGTCCATAGTTAACGGCTTAATCAAAACAAGAACCACGATCGCTATTTTTGTGTAAGGAAAGTTAGTCATACAAAGTATATGGGTAACTCAGTTACACAAAAATAATTAATTAAATTTTGTTTTTAATTAATCCCTTAATTGTGTACAATTTTTTTGAAAACGACTCTACTAGCTGACCCGGCGAACTTTGTTCCGCCTTAGAGTAGAGCCAATAAATGAGCAGATTTTGGATCCCCCCGGAAATACAGGAAATCTATGAATGTCTAAATACGTTGGGCGTTCGCGGCGAATCCGTTGCGCCTCCGCGGCGAACACCCGCGAGTTCGATCCGCTTCTAATAAGTTCGCAAATTGCCAGGGCGATAGCTCTTATATCTACTGTATCACTCACCCCGGAGAGAACCGAGGCGCTCTCTAGCGGTCGCTCGACGCTGGAGGGCTTTCACGTAAGTAGGGTCCAGACGGAGTCATGCAGTCCGATTAACATGGCCCAACTTTCTGAGCACCAACATCCTTACATCTACTATTTCACTCACCCCCTTAGGCGGGCTTGCGCGGACCTGGGTTAGCTACTTAACTCCGAGTTAACTGCTAACCCCGGGCTAATAAGTGTCAAAATGTATGGAAATGTCATTCTTAACCCGGGGTTAACGATTTAATTTTTTAACCCTAGACTGTGCAAGTGGCCCTTAGTTCCCATCCGGTTCTTAATAATCTCCAGCTGCTTCCTTGCCGCTACATTGTATGGCTCATGTTTGAGAACTTCGCTGAGATCATGCGAGACATACTTTCTGAACACCAACATCCTTACATCTACTATTTCACTCACCCCCTTGGTTCCCATCCGGTTCTTAATAATCTCCAGCTGCTTCCTTGCCGCTACTTTGTATGGCTCATGTTTGAGAACTTCGCTGAGATCGTGCGAGACATACTTTCTGAACACCAACATCCTTACATCTACTATTTCACTCACCCCCTTGGTTCCCATCCGGTTCTTAATAATCTCCAGCTGCTTCCTCGCCGCTACATTGTACGGCTCATGTTTGAGAACTTCGCTGAGATCGTGCGAGACATACTTTCTGAACACCAACATCCTTACATCTACTATTTCACTCACCCCCTTGGTTCCCATCCGGTTCTTAATAATCTCCAGCTGCTTCCTCGCCGCTACATTGTACGGCTCATGTTTGAGAACTTCGCTGAGATCGTGCGAGACATACTTTCCGAACACCAACATCCTTACATCTACTATTTCACTCACCCCTTGGTTCCCATCCGGTTCTTAATAATCTCCAGCTGCTTCCTTGCCGCTACATTGTACGGCTCATGTTTGAGAACTTCGCTGAGATCGTGCGAGACATACTTTCCGAACACCAACATCCTTACATCTACTATTTCACTCACCCCCTTGGTTCCCATCCGGTTCTTAATAATCTCCAGCTGCTTCCTTGCTGCTACATTGTACGGCTCATGTTTGAGAACTTCGCTGAGATCGTGCGAGACATACTTTCCGAACACCAACATCCTTACATCTACTATTTCACTCACCCCCTTGGTTCCCATCCGGTTCTTAATAATCTCCAGCTGCTTCCTTGCCGCTACATTGTACGGCTCATGTTTGAGAACTTCGCTGAGATCGTGCGAGACATACTTTCTGAACACCAACATCCTTACATGTACTATTTCACTCACCTCCTTGGTTCCCATCCGGTTCTTAATAATCTCCAGCTGCTTCCTCGCCGCTACATTGTACGGCTCATGTTTGAGAACTTCGCTGAGATCGTGCGAGACATACTTTCCGAACACCAACATCCTTACATCTACTATTTCACTCACCCCTTGGTTCCCATCCGGTTCTTAATAATCTCCAGCTGCTTCCTTGCCGCTACATTGTACGGCTCATGTTTGAGAACTTCGCTGAGATCGTGCGAGACATACTTTCCGAACACCAACATCCTTACATCTACTATTTCACTCACCCCCTTGGTTCCCATCCGGTTCTTAATAATCTCCAGCTGCTTCCTTGCTGCTACATTGTACGGCTCATGTTTGAGAACTTCGCTGAGATCGTGCGAGACATACTTTCCGAACACCAACATCCTTACATCTACTATTTCACTCACCCCCTTGGTTCCCATCCGGTTCTTAATAATCTCCAGCTGCTTCCTTGCTGCTACATTGTACGGCTCATGTTTGAGAACTTCGCTGAGATCGTGCGAGACATACTTTCCGAACACCAACATCCTTACATCTACTATTTCACTCACCCCCTTGGTTCCCATCCGGTTCTTAATAATCTCCAGCTGCTTCCTTGCTGCTACATTGTACGGCTCATGTTTGAGAACTTCGCTGAGATTGTGCGAGACATACTTTCCGAACACCAACATCCTTACATCTACTATTTCACTCACCCCCTTGGTTCCCATCCTGTTCTTAATAATCTCCAGCTGCTTCCTTGCCGCTACATTGTATGGCTCATGTTTGAGAACTTCGCTGAGATCGTGCGAGACATACTTTCCGAACACCAACATCCTTACATCTACTATTTCACTCACCCCCTTGGTTCCCATCCGGTTCTTAATAATCTCCAGCTGCTTCCTTGCTGCTACATTGTACGGCTCATGTTTGAGAACTTCGCTGAGATCGTGCGAGACATACTTTCCGAACACCAACATCCTTACATCTACTATTTCACTCACCCCCTTGGTTCCCATCCGGTTCTTAATAATCTCCAGCTGCTTCCTTGCCGCTACATTGTACGGCTCATGTTTGAGAACTTCGCTGAGATCATGCGAGACATACTTTCTGAACACCAACATCCTTACATCTACTATTTCACTCACCCCCTTGGTTCCCATCCGGTTCTTAATAATCTCCAGCTGCTTCCTTGCCGCTACATTGTATGGCTCATGTTTGAGAACTTCGCTGAGATCGTGCGAGACATACTTTCTGAACACCAACATCCTTACATCTACTATTTCACTCACCCCCTTGGTTCCCATCCGGTTCTTAATAATCTCCAGCTGCTTCCTCGCCGCTACATTGTATGGCTCATGTTTGAGAACTTCGCTGAGATCGTGCGAGACATACTTTCTGAACACCAACATCCTTACATCTACTATTTCACTCACCCCCTTGGTTCCCATCCGGTTCTTAATAATCTCCAGCTGCTTCCTTGCCGCTACATTGTATGGCTCATGTTTGAGAACTTCGCTGAGATCGTGCGAGGCAGCCCGCAGAGAACCGAGGCGCTCTCTAGCGGTCGCTCGACGCTGGAGGGCTTTCACGTAAGTCGGGTCCAGACGGAGGGCTTCTGTGCAGTCTGTTTCTGCTTGATGGAGGCTAAAAATGTATATTGAATTAGTTGTGATAGGGTGGGTCAACGTCGTAAATAAGTGATCACTTTCGTTCCTTGTCACTTTAACGTCATGTTTGAAAAGCCATACGAAATTGTGTGACGAGTGAAAGCTTCAAGGTATATAAGTGATCACTGATTTATGACGTTGACTGTACAATAAAATCATACAGGAGGGGGTACTCCGACATTCGAAAAACGAAGTTCGGATTGTACTGACTTAGGCGCAAGCCACGCAGAAGAGACGTGGGACGGGGGCGCGTCGCACCGCGTCGTTTGTTCGCAGGCCGCGTCTCCGCCCCGTCTCTTCTGTCTGCTTTGGATCGCAACGCTTCTATAGATATATTTAGAATGAAAACTGAATCTCGGGGCGTCGCGACTGCGACGCGCCCCCGTCCCACGTCTCTTCTGTGTGGCGCCTTACTGACTCTCATATTACATACCTACTGTTAGGGTAAGTGGGATGGCACAATACGAAGTTCCAATTTTGAACTTCATAAACACATTTTTAAAGGCAAAATCTCAAGGAACATTCGGAAAAGATTTATTAAGACCTACATCTGGAGTATAGCATTATATGGGAGCGAGACTTGGACATTGACTCAGCGGGACCGAGACAGATTGAGTGCGTTTGAGACGTGGTGCTGGCGGAGAATGGAGGGGATTAGCTGGACTGAAAGGAGAACTAATGAGGAGGTTTTAGAGTTGGTGGAAGAGGAAAGGCGGCTGTTAAGGACGATTGAAAATAGGAGAGGGAATATGCTGGGGCATCTGATACGACATGACAGTTACATAAAAACTATTTTGGAAGGGCAAATAGAAGGCAGGCGAGGCAGGGGAAGACCGAGACGGTCATTTATAGATCAAGCCAAGGAAAAAGTCAATGTCATGTCGTATCAGGAGCTGAAAACGCTGGCAGAGAACCGAAAAGAGTGGCGATTACTCCACCGACAAGAGCTAAGCTCTTAAATTAATGATGATGATGAAGTCATAACACTTTTTTTTTCGTTAACTTTAAAGAAGCATTAAACACGTGAAATGAAATTTCGCTAAAACACTCCACTCTTATTGATTAAAAGATAGATCAGAATTGAATTTAATTAATTACTAACTGTTGCCCGTGACTCCATCTACTAAGAAATTATTTATCGCTATCCAGCGGCAACTATGCAATTTTCCGAAATAAAAGTATCCTATTACGTTAACCCAGGTAATAAACTACCTGTGTGACAAACTTCGTCAGAATCTGTCAAACGGTTTTAGCATGAAAGAGTAAAAAACATCCACACATCCATCCATCCATCTTTCATGTCTCTTCATTGTTTTCAACTTTCACGTTTATAATGCGGGATGTGCGATACTTTATGGACAACTAAGCTGAGCTTTTTGTTATTCTAAATCATAGGTTTTCAATGGGGGAGGTACCGCCCCATGGTGGGCGCTGGAGTTTTTCGTAGGGGCGGTAGCAGGTCCAAATGGTTTTTAATTTGAGATTATTCATCATCGTCGTCGTCGTCGTCGTCGTCGTCGTCGTCGTCGTCGTCATCGTCATCATCATCATCATCATCATCATCATCATCATCATCATCCCAGCCTATATACGTCCCACTGCAGGGCACAGGCCTCCTCTCAGAATGAAAAGGCTTGGGCCGTAGTTCCCACGCGGACCCAGTGCAGATTGGGAACTTCACACACACCATTGAATTTCTTCACAGGTGTTTTCAGGTTTCCTCAAAGTGTTTTCCTTCACCATAAAGCTCATGGTAAATTTCAAATATAATTTCGCACATAAATTCCGAAAAACTCAGAGGTGATAAGAGATGATGGCCATAGTTTAATCACTAGACCACCATGGCTTTGTGATTATTAGTAGATAATAACTATAAATTAAAAATTTTAAAAACCCCCATCACAATTATGTCACTCGTTACTCGTTTGAACATTAAGTCAATGCCCGTTATGCGTCTAAGATCCCTTCCGCAGCTAACAAGAGAGCTGATAACTTTGAAACAGCTGAACCGATTTTGATGGAGACAGACACACACAGCGGTCAAACTTATAACATCCCTCTTTTTGTGTCGGGGGTTAATAAATTGGTAGAATTAACTATTATGTAAAGGGAGCAAAGGATTTTTTCTTATAGGGGGCACTACTCCACAAAAGAAATTTATTTAGAATGTAAACGGTAAAAATTTACCTCTCTTTCTTGAGGTAGCAGAGCCCTCTATTGGCATAGTAAATGGCGTCATCCTTCACCAGCTCGATGGCTCGGTTGTAACAGGAAATAGCCTCATCCCATTTCTCCTGCTTGACGAAAGCATTACCCTGTGAAATAATAATGGAATAGTGAATGTGATTTTAGCTTTAAAATTCCTATGTACAATCGACAATTACATATTGAATAATTTATTGAATCAGGCGTTACTTTGCGGAGGTCCATATTAATGAACTAAAACAATTACTTTGCTCACCCGCGACCTTACAATAGTTACGTTTATGCAAGAAATGTGCGTTCATGCAGTTCCTCCACCTCCACACTGTACGAACACACACAAATCACATAAACCCAACCATCACCACCACCAAGCTACACTGACGCGTTTCGAACTCAACCAGAGCTCATCTTCAGAGTTACCACAACCGTATGCTATGCAAATGTTAAACTAACAAACCAAAACAAATGTTTTAACTTGTCACTGTAACTTCTCAAGTACCCACTTTATTTTTCTTATTCTCAAACTACCCCACAAAAATTAACTTTTATTGACATATTATAAAACTACCTTGAATTTTTTTTGTTTATTTATTTATAAGGCATATTTAATTAATACTAACTGTTCAAATTCGACCCAAGCCGCAGTAAAGGAGAAGATACTAAATTTACCTGTTCATTAATAATAGACCCCATAGTGTTGTACCTAATTATTTCCATGCATTCCAGAGCATCCAGACGCAACCCCTTGCCGCAATAATGTAACACTTCATAAGAATCTGAATCTAACAATGAATGATTTGATTCCAACAAATGTTTTGCAAAATTCGATCTATCTGGATGCTCATTCCTATATGCCGAAACATGCTCTTTAAATCTAGTATTAAAACTTCGGCCTGTATATATGTGTATTTCTTGCATAAACGTAACTATTGTAAGGTCGCGGGTGAGCAAAGTAATTGTTTTAGTTCATTTTAATTACATATTGAACGACCGCTTTAGCCTAGTTGGTAGTGACCCTGCCTTCGAAGCAAGAGGTCCTGGGTTTGAATCCCGGTAAGGGCATTTATTTGTGTGATGAGCATGAATATTTGTTCCTGAGTTATGGATGTTTTCTATGTATTTAAGTATTTATTTATCTATATAAGTATGTTTATCGTCGTCTAGTACCCATAGTACAAGCTTTGCTTAGTTTGGGATGTAGTGTGAGCTGCGCCACACACACACTCTCCCATTACGTATCTATATAATAAGGCTTCATTTCTCGAATATACGCAGTATTTACTCGGACTTAGTCGTTTCAATACACCCATCCTTACGACAACATTACATGGCGATCCTGCCAGTGCCGCTGCCTCGTGCGGTGCTGGCGGCGCGCTGCGCCACCAGTATAAACGACTTATAAAATTGTGGAAAAGTGGACAGTTAAAAAGTGTGAACAGTTTAAGAAGTGTGGACTAAAAAAAAAAGACAATTTAAATTAATAATAAGTGTACCTATAGAATAAAAATAGTTATGTTAGTATGTTTAAATAAAAATAAGAATACCTACGTTATAAGACAGACAAAGGAGACAATTATGTAAGAAGAACTAATACGGAAAAAACTACGGAAGAAACAAGAGAAAAATTAAGATAACATAATATGAAGAATATATTAAATTGAAGAAATATAGGAAGAAAGAAGATAAAATATGAAGAGAATACTTAAAAGAAAATGAAGTAAGAAGAGAAGAATAAAATCAATGAAAACGAAGAATGAAAAAATTAAGAAGAAATAAAATGAAGAAGTAAAGTTAATAAACTTATGTAAGAAAGAAGAATACGATATATTAAATGATAATCAAGAAAGAAGAATATACTTAAGTAAAACAGAAGAGAAAACTTAAACAAAGAATGAAGAAATTGAAGAAGAAAACTAGGTATGACAGAAGAATTAAGGAGACTGGCTGCGAGGAGTTGTTGGAGTGGTTACGGTATGCAGCAGGGAGACGATGGAGTCCAAGACGAGCTGATGGATTCGGACGAGCTGCAGGGAGTAGGACCAGCCAAACAAGAGATGTGCTATTTGTTATTTTATTTTAACTACTTATTTGGAACTTTAAAAAGTGTTAATTTTACTTTTATTCGTAAGTATACCGCATTATTAAATCAAGTTTATTTGTGTTTTAAGATAATAATATTTAGGAATTGCCATTTGTTGACGAGATTTTGCAGATTTCATAAAATTCAGTTTTTTTCCAATCTTATTTTGTGGTTAATAACAATAATTTTATTACAGTCGTAAATTAATTCATACATTCTAAAAATAGAATACAAAAGATTTGCGATAAGTCGGATGATCTCATATAGGTCATCAAACATAGATATCGGAATGTGAGGTGTGTTATTTCGTCTCACATTTCACTAGGCAAATGAGGTACTGTGCGCTCTTTAAGTAATGATTTAATTAGATCGTTATGAAATTGATTTTACATAATTTTTTCTACAACATGATTGATTTATTTATTAGGATGTATTTAAATAGCCAAGATTGTCACTTTTATTCAGCTGCAGACGGATAAAAAGGACGATCCGAAAATAATTTGTTATTGTTGCTAGCTTGATCACCTGGCTTCCATTTCAAATTATTAGTACAAGTTCAATAGATAGTTACAATATTTGAGAATATAACTACGCAGTTGTTTTTTTTTTAAATCTGCTAGTTAGTATAATGATGATTTTTTTTTTAGTTACGAAATGGTTATATGATTTCTAGATTTCAATTTGAGAATAAGGAAACGTCGGTATAGTAATGAATTTTGAATAGAATTTGGGGTATGTATTGAGTTAGGAAAGGAAAGGTTTTATCAGATTAGGTTATCGTATGATTTTGAAAGAAAGGTATGTGTTAGGGGAAGCGGAGACAGTCAAGATTTTCATTAGCTGTTAAGGAGGCCACTCTTAAAAGTTTTTTGAGATAGTATAGGATAGAAGTAGTAATAATTCCAAGGTCCACCAGGATATAAGGCTAGGTAGCTGAATCCTTGATATTGGATCATGTTTCGGTCGAGCTACCACTCGTGACAATTCTTGGACACAAGGTATGATATAAGAAAGAAAGGAAGTGTTAAATGAACTACCTAGGTAAGTTTTGTGTAAATGAATATTATGAATGTGCGCGCACGAAAGTGAATAAAATATCCTTATATCCTGAACTAATAAATAATATGAAGTTAAAGTCCGGCCGGACACGAAATATATAAAAGTGCTGTGGACCTTGATGATGTTGACTTGATGATGATGATGACATTATAGTGATGCCAAAGTAGCACACTTATAAATTAGATATATAAAATGTACGAAATGAGTTAGGCAGAGTTAAAGATATGCAAAGTATGAATTTATTAGAATAAAAGTATAGAAAAAGACGTTGAAGAATATAAGTAATTAAAATCAGAAAGTTGAGTTTACAGGAAAAAAAAGTGTTATGTTTATGTTATGTTATGATAAATATATAGGTAAAGAGGGCACAGTACACATCATTAACGGTAAATTAAATAACGGTAGTTTTTTTTATTTATGAAAAATTTATATTAGGTATATCTCGTCAGCAAAGCGAGCAAATTTAGAAGTAAAAAAAAAATACCTGCTAGTTAATGGTATTTAGATTAAAAATGTGTTATGTTTATTATTCAAATGAATTACGTGAAATAGTTTAAAATGAAAGTTTTTAAGTGTAAAAGTTTTTGTGTATCCTAAATTTGTATACTTAGTTTTTTGAACATTTTAATTTTTTTTTGATTAATTAAAAAAAAATTGGCATATTTTTTTTTCTTTTTCAACGGGGGAGGTGTAGTGTGAGCTGCGCCACACACACACTCTCCCATTACGTATCTATATAATAAGGCTTCATTTCTCGAATATACGCAGTATTTACTCGGACTTAGTCGTTTCAATACACCCATCCTTACGACAACATTACAGGGACTAGGTCGATTTGTGTAAGATTGTCCCCTAATATTTATTTATATTTTATATTTTATTTATATTTATTATGATTAATTCATGTCAGTCATTTCATTACAATGACACATGCATTTTAAACCTTCGGATGCCTTGTACCAGATCCGTACCCAATTTAAGGCTTTCTTTTTGTATTTTTTTTTTTAAATCTGTATCATTGGATTTATATGAAACTGTTGAGGCTAGAATGCACAACTTTTTTTTTTTTTTACTTTCGGCATACAAAAGGTCAGATTAATAAAATAACAAGAAATAAAAATTAAACAAGTTTCAAAATACACACATGACATTTCATTTGGTTTGAGATAGTGATAGGAGTAGAGATAATCATTCATTTCTCAACATTCTCTGGGAGAAGACTATATGAGATACCTCCTAAGTATACTGGTGTAAGTGCATAATGGTGATTTTACAGTAAAGACTGTATCATTTCGATACAATACGGTCTAAACTGTAAAATCACCATTATGCAGTTACACCAGTATACTTAGGAGGTATATGTAGTGTATATTATTTTCAATGAGGGTACCCTCGTCTTTTGCATATTTTTTTAAATAAACTGTTGCGAATTATCGTTAAAGAATGTAAATATCACATGCCTTTTTTATATAACACCAAATAATACTCTATATCGATAAAGATATGTTTGAGACTAGTTTGATTGCAACAGTCTTGTTTTTCCATGAAAATTCCGACCTCTGCACATTGCCATATGGTTGGTTGTAGCTGACCACATATTTATGTTTTTATGTATTTATTAGACCTCTCTATAGTTGTTTTTTATATGGGCCAAAATTACCCTAAATTGGGTCAAAGTACCCAGTCTATATACATTATAAAGATGAGTTAGCAAAAAGATTATTAAAAGGAAAAAAGTAAACATCCTACTCACTCTCTCTTTTTCGTAATGGGCCTCCTCTCGCAACTTCTCTTTCTTAGCCTGTTGGCTTTTCTTGCCATCCAAGGAGGTTGGACCCACATCCTCCATGTCTATTTCTTCACAAGCTTTGTCCTGAAATTATACCAAACAACACTCGACTTAAGGAACATATGTATAATCAACAGTCAGTGGAAAGCAAAAATTGCTAAAGCGCCAAAATGGTATATTTGTTTTTATTTAAAGAAGTTCGAACCGGTAATGAAATTCCTCAAATTTACAGTGTATCAAAGCGCCAAAAATATGTTTTAATTGCCATAAAACTTATGTAGAATGACATAGAAAATAAATGCATTCTAACTCTATAAAAAACTTATTTTGACTAATTGACGTTATGGCACATTTTCCTTTCTATTGTTAATTTATGTGGTTGCTATTACAATAAGTCTAATTTCAGGGGTCACTAAATGGAGGAATGTGGTCCAGTTCCAGACCGCCAACCTATTTTGTACGGATTTTAACTAAACAGTAACTTGTATTACTGAGTATGTAATTTAATAAAATGTATCCCTCAAACTCAAGTAGAAACAGGTTGTGATACTAGGGTTGCCATCTCTAAAATTCGGCAACCAGGACAAAAAGCGTACAATCCCCGGATTTTGGAGCTCAAAAACCGGACACATCATCGTTTTTTGTTTGTTTTATTTTAAACTGTACTACTACTAGCGCAACTACAATCTAACTACTACAATTCAAACCCGGACTAAAACGGAACCCTGCCCGGACGTTCCCCGGACGCTCTCTAAACTAGGACAAATCCGGGGAAACCCGGACGGATGGCAACCTTACGTGATACTAATTATATTTTAAAAACTGGCCCCCTTAACCCCTTATATGCGGGAAGTGACAAAAATCGTGCATTCTAGTCTCAACTATTTCATATAAAACCAATGATGAAGATTAAAAAATAAATACAAATAGAATGCCTTAAAGTGGGCATGGATCCATGTCTTAAGCATATGAGGGCTGAAGAAACTAATTGGTAATCCCTGGCCTAGATGTTGTTGTGGCCTAGTGGTGGCAAGAAAAAATCATGGTAGTTACATTGGATACCGGTGCTTGAATACCCCTTTGGGGCCATCCAACATGTATGTCACACCAATTTCGATCAATTTAGACCCCCCCCCCCTTGTCACACTTATTACTATGAAAACGGCCATAATTTTGTTCTTGTGTCACAGATCGCTTGACCCCCTCCCCCCGCTAAATGTGTGACATACTTTATGGACGGCCCCTTTTTTTATTTATTTTTCCGAGGCTTAAGTGCACCTGTTTGAATATGCCAGCCTCATTGGAAGACTCAATGACCAAATTCATCAAACACTTCTCCTGCTATGTCCAGATTATCTGGGCTGCAAAGGAATGTTTGATGAACCTGTTTATTCATACTGCATCTTCCGATACCACACAACTCAAATTAATATTCACTGCCACATTGAAAAGGTTTAAATCAGTTAAATATGTCTTATGGTTAGTGTCCACTTTAAACTCATTCACTTTGTAAGCCTCATTGGTCAATTTACTTGACTTGAAACTTTTTTTGCATAAACCTATTGTAAGGTTGCGGGTGAGCAAAGTAATTGTTTCAGTTCATTGACTTAAAACTTGTTATGGTTACACAGTTTAAATTACAATGCAAGTACGGTCAACAAAAAGAACAATCAGAAAAAAACTGGTATTAAATATGTTTTTCTATGCAAAAACTTATTTAATCACCACCTTTCATATTTTCTAATTGGAGCGGGTAGAACACAATGAAAAACGTAAAACCAAAATGGCCTTTTCAAATTCATATTTAAATCAGAATAAGGTATAATAAGACATACTCACAGCATCAAAACTGTCCCACGACTTGTAATCAGACGATTTTATACGATTTCCAATTGTCTTTTTTTTCTCCACCGGTACCTCCTTCTTAGCCTTCCTTCTCACTGGAGGTAAGTCCTGACCTCAAAAATTAGCATTTGGATTAATAATCCGCAATCTAGGACCACTCAGGAAGGTAGAAATATAGAAAATAAGCATAATAAAGACGAACAAACCACCGCGAGACAACATTTGTGACAATGCCATAACCAAAATCATTGTCACTATTACGTGACAAAACTACCACTAAGTCGATAGTGTAACACTATTGTGCGTAGCTAATAATACTGGCTAATGGTTTGCATGAGAATTAAAACCGTAAATAGCTTTGAACCTGCTCAAATTCACCGTTCAAGGCGGCCTCTTTACGTTTCATTTCAACCTCCCAGTTTTGTAAATCTGTGAGGTATGTTTTTAATGTTGATACGTTATCCCGAACCTGCCGTTGGATCTCGAAAGCTTTTTCCATTTTTTCTTTACTTCTACAGGGGTGGGAATGGGTTTTTTCGTTACCTTCTATCACAAATCGCGTTGTTAGATCAATAGCAAACGGTTGTCAACCTCAAACAATTTTTTCACGTTGTCATGGCGCTGACTTCGTTCAGAAATTAAGAAGTTAATTTTGGACAGTGATCAGGAACCAATATTAGTGTATCATAGATTGTGATTTTTATAAATTAGCAGTAATGTAACCGTTTTTTTATTAATTTGATATAGACAAAATATTTTGGACATTATTTCTAACGACTAAAAGAAATTTTACTATAATACATTTTTAGTGCTGGCCACATTACGTCAAAATCTTTTAACTTTTGCCACGAAAGCCATTAAGTTTTCTTTTTAATATTTTTCTTAATATCTATTAAATGGCTGCTAGTGCCTCATTGCAAGCCACTAACATTTTGTTATAATCAAAAAGGTTTCTTTAAAAAAAATCATCATCATCATCCCAGCCTAAATACCGTCCCACTGTAGGTTACAGGCCTCCTCTTTAAATGAGTGGGCTTGGGCCGTAGTTCCCACGCGGGCTCGGTGCGGCTTGGCAACTTCACAGACACCATTGAATTTCTTGTCATGTGTGTGCAGGTTTCCTCACGGTGTTTTCCTTCACCATAAAGCTCATGGTAAAAAATGTTAAATACCTACGATTTCACACATAAATTGCAAATAACGTTGCAAATTCATCATCATCATCATCATTTCAGCCGTGGGACGTCCACTGCAGGACATAGGCCTCCCTCATTCATCAGGACGGTTGGAAGCGGCTTGCATCGACCTTGAATCTGCGGCCCTTACCAAATCGTCCGTCCATCTCGTTGGCGGACGTCCCACGCTGCGCTTGCCAGTCCGTGATCTACATTTCGAGAACTTTTCGGCCCTAACGGCCATCTTTCGGGGTGGTAAGTATATGGTCTGCTCATTGTCATTTCAATGAGCTAATCCGTTTGGTAATGTCGGTGACCCTTGTTCTTTTGCGGATCTCATCATTCCGGATTCTATCCCGTACCTAGACGTAGAGAAATCCCGAGTATATCCCTCTCCATAGCTCGTTGAGCGACTCTGAGCCTATTCAATCAATGTTTAAATAAATTACTTAAATTTAATTGAATCATCCCAGCCTATATACACCGTGAAATTTTAGTGGTTGTTTTCCCGAAACGAGGTGATTTAGTTTCAATTGTACAATCGATTTATAATTACTATTTTGACTAGAGTCAAAAATCCAATTGTGAAAAACGAAAGTCGAAAATGACCGCAAACCGATAGTAGCGCCTACCTAACCTATCGTACGATCGTACGCTACTTGTACCAACGAAGCGTTACTATTAGGGTATTAGGGTAGGTACTTTAGGAATTGGTTAATGTTGAATGGTTATAAAACAGTACCTAAATATTGATAGCTCGATTGAGCAAATAACGTAAAAAGTTAGGTAATTTATCAAGGTAGTTATTTCACTGCCACAGATGGTCTAAAAACTGTTTTCCAAAGTAGCCCCTGCATTTTAAAGTAACTCCGTTTTACGGCACGTCTCACTGCCGAGCATTTCGTCTCAGAATGAGAGGGTAAGTAGTGATTCCCACGCGGACCCAGTGAGGATTGAGCACTTTACACCATTGAATTTCCTCGCCGGTCACAAATTTGCTCGCGATATTTTCCTTTACCGTAAAAATCTTATAGTAAATACATAAAACGCGATTTCGGATATCAATAATAGGTACCAAAGAACTCACAGGTCCACGACCCTCTGTTTGAGAGGCCCATAGGTGAAACTATAATAGCTAGACTAACAAGACTTATAAGCTAGTTAGTACACAATAGGGATGGCGATTCTTCTCAAAAAAAGATTTTTAAATCGATTGGAATCCCTACCTAATAAATTGATTCGCATAAAAATCGAGGTCTCAAAGATCGATCTCTCAAAAATCGATTTTTTTTCGAGTTTACATTTTTATAATGCAAATACATATAAATCTGTTTTATGGAATAAAAGAAAGGTACTATAATAATCGATATCTTATCATTGAAATCAGGGAATTCTTCAGTTCAGGGAGTTCAACAATTTTATTACAAATGTTTTTATAACCATACCAACATATCACATATAAAAGAATACATCTGCCTTGAAAAAGAACTCTCTATTAAGGCTTAAATTAAGAAAAAAATGTTTAACAAAAAAATTAAGCCTCCGAAAAAACTGAAAAGCAAAAAATAATATCTTTTTTGTTTGACCTTAATCTAGGTACCAGTTTGAAGTCGGTGCCTCAGCACGAGCCAGGAGGAGTGATAGAAGCCAATCAGGTGGTTACCTATCAAAATTTAGAATTTTTTTTTTCCGGATATTTAAAATCCCGAATGCTTCATTTATCCGAATGCATTTTTTTCTGAAACTGTAAATATTTCAGGATTTTTATAAAACAACCCTAACCTAACCTAAAGGGTTCTACACGATGGTCCTGAAATAAATCCTGAAATATTTACAGTTTCAGAAAAAAAATATTTCGGACAAATGAAGTTTTCGGGATTCTAAACCTTCGGAAATAAAATTTTCTAAACATCGATAGGATCCCCAATCGGTTGAAGATTATAGGTCCACTCCTCCTGGCTAGTGTTGAGGCACCGACTTCAAAGTGGTACCTAGATTAAGGTCAAACAAAAAGGTATTATTTTTTGCTTTTCAGTTTTTTCGGCGGTATAATTTTTTTGTTAATAAGTTTTTATTTTATACTTTTTTCCCATCCTTGGGGTAATTTTTTTTTCCAAATTTATATAATACCCTATCCAATAAAAAAGAATTATGAAAATCAGACTACTCTGTAAAAAGTTAGTCAATCATCCTATGTTTTCCTACCCTTAGGGTAGGAATATTATTTCCAAATTTACATGGGACCACCCTTGGGGTATACGCTTTCCAATAAAAAAAGAATCATCAAAATCGGACTACTCTGTAAAAAGTTATGTGTGATCATACATAAAAAAAAAAAACAAATATACACGTCGACTTGAGAACCTCCTCCTTTTGTTTTCGTCGGTTGAAAAATCGAACGTCGATTTTCTAGGGTGAAATATCGATTCAGTGCTACATTATCGATCTAAAAAATCGATTTTTTTGGTCCGAAAAATCGAATCTTCGATTAATCGATCTCAGATCGCCATCCCTAGTTCACAATATTACATCTAAGAATATCAAAAGAGATGAAAGGATTTCTTAATTTTTATTCTAAATAATTCCACGTGATGATTTTAGCCAAAACGTTGATATGGCGGCCTTGCATTCGCAGTGTTCCACTTCAGTCATCGGTGACGGCGGCTCACGATCATCGATGATGAAATTAATTACTACGTGATATATTGATTACTGTGGTTAAAGTTGTTTATGTTCGAAAATACGGCCAGACATGGTACAAAAAGAAAGAAGTTACCGTAAACCGTGGTGACTTTGATTCTGCGGGGCGACTTTAAAAAGTAATTTGCCGACCAACTCACGAGTTTTTTTAGCATTTGCTATTCCTTTTGAATTTTTTCATCGAACTTCTTTTCAACCGACGAAAACAAAAGGAGGAGGTTCTCAAGTATGCCTCATATGGTATGGACAATGTCGACTTTATAACGATTTAAAAACCAAAAACCTCTAAGAAACCTCTACATCATTTTTTAAGACCTATCTAACAATGCCTCCGCCAGCGTACTACGCTAAAATTTTTTTTTAATCGCTCAGTTTTTTTTATGTAAATTGCGACCAATATTTTTTTCTATATAAAAAGGTATCATGTCACCCGGGGCATAATAACGAAGCGATTGATACCTTATTTATTAAAATCGGATGAGTAGTCTCGACGCTACGGTGGAACACACATAACCACAAACATACATTAGACTGCTTAAATCATTACACTTCCTTTTGGTTTTGCCGTAGTCGTGTAAAACTATCAAAGTCGGCCCAATTTTATCAAAGGCGCCCCGGTTTACGGTACCTAAGTAGACAGGTGGAACGGACAGACGGACAGACAGACATACGGACGGTACGGAACGGAACCCATAAAAAACGTTTTCAAAACTACCAATTTGCTCCGAAATCATCATGTGAACCAAATTGCTTCGATGGTGAGACGCCTTGACCTGGGCTGGGGAATCGAATTAAAAACACGCGAACACATCGGAAAGCAATAACTTCTCCGCTGGTGGTTAAATTATGGCAAAATTGGGCGCATTAGGCGTGGGTACACGCTTTGCGGAGGCGCTTGCGTTAGGCCGGAGGTACATGTCGGCGCGGAGTCATCCGGCCGTTGGAAATTGTCATCCGGAGCAAAGAGTATTGTAATATTATATGAACAAGAGTGGCAACTCTATGGTCAAATATGCATGTATGGAAGGTGCTGCTGCCCTACGCCCTGGTGAAGAATTAATGTGACGTATCTATAGATGTATACCTATCTATATGTATATGTTGGTAGTGATGTACAGCTATAATTACGCGTAATTTTAATTGATAGGCTAATTGCCACTATTCGTATTTTAGCCGTCTAATTCAAATCAGCATATACGAAGTATAAGCGGCTAAACCCGATTTGCACTATACGGCTAAAATACGAACATTGGCAAGTGGCCTATCAATTAAAGTCCTTGACCGTACAATTTGGTACGCCATGGCCATGGCCGATGAATGACAACTGACAAGTTTGACAAGTCAACCAAGATGGCCGCTAATTTAGTTCTCCACCAAACAACCAGAGATCGCTGTAGTCGCATGAATAGTGTGATATATGTAAGTGTGCCCCCCCTGATCCGGAGGCTCAAACATCACCACTTAACCCGCACTTTTTAGTTTTTTAATAAAACTTGCAAAAATAGGTACGTTTCTTTTAAGAAAGTCAATAGAGTAATGGCGGCCGTCGCGAAAAAACAATAAACAATCACACCTCGTTTCCCGCCATCTCGAGACTGATCTCTGATTGGCGGAGAGCCGATTCCAAGTCAACATAGTGTTATCAAATGTTAAATGAAGTCTAATTTAAATATGTTGGCTTTTCAAAGTGAATTAATATTATAGAAATAATTTAACAAATTAAGAATCAAGATTTATTACATGATTTTAGTAGATTGTATTAAAAAAATGAATTAGATAGATAACTTTCATTGACAACTTCCGCTATCATGGCGAGAAGTAGTTTCCGGTTGAGCATCTGTCTTTTAATGTGTTTAATATGATTTAAGCGATCATTAAATAATAAAAATATCTTTCATAATATCAATTAAAATTATTACATGCCCAAAACCCTGAAATGTTCACAATTTTAAGAAAATAATATAAATAAGATTTAATTATGTTTGTACTGCGATAGACGCCAGCGCCATTTATTTTATCGTGGAGAAATGTGAAACTAGAGAGAAAGTAATTAGTTAGTAAAAGGTTTTATAGATGGCGCCCATATACACGACGGTGAACTGCAATCATCATCATCAACATCCCAGCCTGCATACGTCTCACTGCAGGGTGAGCCTTCTCTCAGGATTTGGGCTGTAGTTCCCACGCGGACCCAATACAGAATAGGAACTTAAGACACCATTGAATTTCTTCGCATGTGTGTGCAGGTTTTCCTTCACTTTAGAGCATGGTAACTTTCAAATGTAATGTCGCACATAAATTCCGAAAAACTCATAGGTGCGAGCTGGGGCTAAATTCAGGAACGGCCCAACACGGTTTGCGAGCGGTAATTCAGTCGTTTGCGGGAGGATAGGGATGAACTGCTATTCAGGAACGCCAAAAATCACTGGTTTGCGAGAGGTTTGGGCTGAGATTGGGATGAGCCTTATTTATTTATTTATTTATTTACAAAGCGAATTAACAGGAAAATAAGGCTCATCCCAAGTTCAGCCTATTCCTATCCTCTCGCAAACGATTGAATTACCGCTCGCAAACCGTGTTGGGCCGTTCCTGAATTTAGCCCCTGGGGCTCGAAACCGCGACCCTCTGCTTGAGAGGCCACAAGAGGTCAAACTACTAGACCACCACGGAACTGCGATAGTAAAGGATAAAAGTCAAAAAGTCAAAACATCTTCACAAACTCTCTCATTTATAATAATTAATAGGATTTTACCGGAAAACGCATTGTATGTTAGGCCTCCAACAAGATGGAGCGACGACCTGGTTAAGGTTGCAGGAACGCGTTGGATGCGGACGACAGGGGACCGATCTGTTTGGCGAGCCTTGGGGGAGGCCTATGTTCAGCAGTGGACGTCTTTCGGTTGAAATGATGATGATGATGAGTAGAATTGTCGCCTCCGCATGTGTGCCCCTAGCCTAACATACAAACACCATGATTCCGTTACGAAGTTACGCAAAAGTTAATTTATTAGAGTAGTTACGTTGTAAGTGATAATTGAAACAATTTTACTAACACCCTAATAATTTAACTGTAATTTAAAGTAATGGGCGTAGTTTAGGAGTTAATTTTTAATTTCGTACTTAAATATACAGGGTTATTTTTAATTCACTGACATCCTCTTAACCCTGAATTCCTATCACTCAAACAAATGTTTTTTGTTCTACGACTTTTTAAAATGAAGCACTTTTTTTCCCATACAAATACACAGAGTATCGTAAAAATAAGAGGTAATCTCAAATTGTCAAAACGTAATTACACCAAAAATATTAAGTTATGACAAAAGCCGTAAAACAAAAAACAATTGTTTAAGTACATTTCGTACTAAATACAAACTGAAATATAGATGCACAGAAAAAACCCCAGAAAAAAGACCAATGCTGGGAATCGAACCCAGGTCCTCAGCATTCCGTGCCGCGTGCCATACCCCTACACCACCACTGGTCTAGAGATTAGACACGAATCTTTCCTATACATCATACATTTCAATCTGCTAAATCATCACCTTATGCAGTGACAAGCGCACATCTATGTTACACCCTCATCGAGAGATTTTAACACTCCTTCGGAACTAACCGCTCACCTGGACAAGAGATGGCGCTACTGTGCAACTTTAAACAAGTTAGCTATGAAGTATCTTTTTTTGTACTTATTTTTTCAACTTCATTTTTTTATTACTTTTAATAAATATTAGTAATAAAAAAATGAAGTTGAAAAAATAAGTACAAAAAAAGATACTTCATAGCTAACTTGTTTAATTGTTTAAGTGGTAGGAGTTTAGGGTTAAAAGGATGCTAGTGAATTATAAATAACCCTGTACATCAAAGGGCTCAGAGTAAGGCGCAAGGAACACAGAAGTGACTTGGGACGGGGGCGCGTCGCAGATTATGTGCTTTGTATTTAATATGAAGACAATTTAATTTATTCATACTTGCAATAATAATAATCAAGTACCTGGGCGACCGAGCTCTGCTCGGGCAGAAACTCGGTACCAAGCGTTTTCCCAGGGATAAGACCAAGCTAGATCAATTTTTCATCCCCGAAAACCCCCACATACCAAATTTCATCGAAATCGTTGGAGCCGTTTCCGAGATCCTGATTATATATTTGCGGGGGAGGGGGTTCGGGGGTCTCAAGGGGGGATGAAAATTTCATTGATTTTGCCGTAGGATGCACAGTTTTCAAGATATTTGACAAAAACACCGGAGGGGTTGGGGCACAGAAATAATTTATTATTATTTCTGTGGGTTGGGCGGTGAGAGGGGGGAGGGGGTGCGGGGGGGGGATGCGTGGGAGGGAGCGTGGGAGTATCAAAGGGGGGATGAAAATTTCATTGATTTTGCCGCAGGATGCACCGTTTTCAAGATATTTGACAAAAAAACCGGAGGGGGTGGGGGGGTGA
This sequence comes from Archips crataeganus, assembly GCA_947859365.1. Classification (NCBI taxonomy): domain Eukaryota; kingdom Metazoa; phylum Arthropoda; class Insecta; order Lepidoptera; family Tortricidae; genus Archips; species Archips crataeganus. The sequence continues at coordinate 16,518,566 of OX402062.1, read as the reverse complement.
GCCACGTTAAACTATCGTCCGTAAACCGACTTTACAGACAACCGGTTTTTCTTGTTCTTTGCTCCCAATAGGGAACGTGCACATAGACAGTGCTGCCAACTGGTGTCATAAGGGTGCCATCAATTTGAATGCTTTACCTTGATAAGTTTGTTTTACTATCCGCATAGTGTCTCTTTTGTCGCATTAGTGCTGCCGCCTATAGTTACTGCACGTTCCCTATAATACTTTTTCTCACAAAAAAGTAACTTTTTCTCACAAAAGAAGAAACTTCGTTTTCTCATGAAAAAAAAACTAAAATCCTTAAAAAAAACGTGGAATCGAACCGAGGTCGGCTGGATCCGCGACCATCCGATTTCTACTGTGCTATTATGATCTGCTCGAAGCCGGCGAAATTTAGCTTTGTATTCTAATGCAAACAAAAATAGCCGGAAAACACGAGTAAAAGCGGTTTTCTGAAAATGAAACATAGCTAGATCAGTTTTTCATCCCCGAAAACCCCCACATACCAAATTTCATCGTAATCGTTGGAGCCGTTTCCGAGATCCTGATTATATATATATACGAGGGGCGTTCAATATAAAGTGAGAATGAGATGCAAACTCTTTTAATATTACGAAATTAAATACTGGCCGGTAAAGCTAATCTATCTAGCTGATTGCTATGAAAAAAAAACTAGGTAACTGTCTTTTGTTTAAAAAAATATACGGTAATTTCTTTGCAATGCTATTGAGTACGTTAGCGAAAATGGAGAAAATTGAACTGCGCGCCGTTATCAAATACTTGTATTTGAAAAATTTTTCTACGGACCAAGTCAATTTGGATTTGCGGGACACTTTAGGGTCTAATGCTCCTCCGTATTCGACAGTCGCACGTTGGTGCGCCGAATTTAGACGTGGAAGAACATCGAAAATGGACGACCCCCGCTCCGGACGCCCTACTACAGCAGTAACTGAAGAAATTGTGAAAAAAGTCGAAAACTCAGTTTTGGCAGATCGTCGTGTCACGGTTCGTTTTATTGCTGAAAATGTAAAGATTTCAACGGGGAGCGTGCATAATATTTTACATGAACGCTTGGGTATGAAAAAGGTATCTGCGCGTTGGGTACCAAGAATGCTTACTGACACGCAAAAACAAACTAGACTAGAGATTTGTCAAGAAGCTTTGAACCTGATGCAGCAAGACCGGGAACTTTTTTTGGCGCGATTTATAACAATGGACGAAACATGGCTCCATCATTACGACCCAGAAACGAAACTGCAGTCTATGACATGGAAAAGGCCATCATCTCCAACTCCGAAGAAATTCAAGGTGAGCCCATCTGCCGGTAAGGTCATGGGCTCTGTTTTTTGGGATGGTAAAGGGGTATTAATGATTGAGTATCTCGAGCATGGAGCCACTATTACGGGCACTTTATACGCCAAACAAATAGCAACATTGCGCAATGAGATCCGCGAAAAACGGCGAGGTAAACGCTCGAAAGTTGTGCTGTTCCACCAGGAGAATGCCCCGGCACACAAGTCCATCGTTGCAATGGCTGCAATTCATGATGCTGGGTTCAATATCCTTAAGCATCCTCTGTATTCACCAGATCTCGCTCCCAGCGATTTCTACCTATTTCCGAGATTGAAACAATACCCGAGAGGCCAGAAATTTGAAGACGACGACGCGGTAGTCGCTGCAGTACAAGATTTTTTAAGTACTCAAGATGAGACCTTTTTTAAAAATGAAATTTTAAGTTTAGAAAAAAGATTTAATAAGTGTATTATGCTAAAAGGTGACTATGTCGAAAAATAAAATTACATTTAGTAAAAGTTGTTTATAACATACTCATTCTCACTTTTTATTGAACGCCCCTAGTATATATATATATATATATATATATATATATATATATACAAGAATTGCTCGTTTAAAGGTATTAGATAGATATTCAAATCTATACGTGTATACATGGTAAGCTACCTATACATTAAAACTGAAAAACAACTTGGTTATAATTATATATAGGTAGGTACAGGTCGATTCACAAGAGTTGGCACGAATGGATCGAATGAGTGAATGAAAGTATCTATGTGTTAGTATATTTGAATACATTTCACACAAATATTAAAATGTCATGAATCAGTCATTTTCCTACAAAAATGTCAAAGTGACATTGTTTTCGTTCATTCCATTCGTGCCAACTCTTGTGAATCGATCTATAATTATAAGTAAAAAATGTTACTTTGTAAGGCTGCGGCTCCACTGAGGCGGAGACGAGCGCAGCTGAGAGGAGACGTGTGGGGATCGACCAATCATATTACATGAAATCCACATCTCGTCTCCGTTCATGTAATATGATTGGTCGATCCCCACACGTCTCCTCTCAGCTCCGCTCGTCTCCGCCTCAGTGGAGCCGCAGCCTTAACAAGGTACCGTAAAACGGGGTTACTTTAAAATACAGGGGCTACTTTGGAAAACAGTTTTTACGCCGTGTCCTTATTTTGTTAGACCATCTGTGGCAGTGAAATAACTAGGTACCTTGATAAATCACCTAACTTTTTACGTCATTTGCTCAATCAAGCTATGAATATTTGCATTTTTATAACCATTTTAAATCTATCAAAGTAGCCTCAAAATTTCCTAAAGTAAGTACCTAACCCCAGTTTACCGTACTTAGTTAATTTGCATGAGAATTGTTTTTTTTTATATTTATTACTCGTAAAGCTCGAGCAACTAAAATGTTTTTTTGTGTATAAGTAGAAAATGCTTTGGCTTATGTATATCGCTCAAGTAGAAGAACACTGACACAATTACAAATTATTATCATTTCAAAACTAAACTTGTTTTTCTTTTTACATAAAGTTTAGTTTTGAAATGACAATAATTTGTAATTGTGTCAGTGTTCTTCTACGTTCTACATGAGCGATATGTTAATGTATCTGTATATTCTACTACTGTGTCATATTTATGCTGTTTGTTTCCCAAATAAATAAATTAAAAATACAAACATTTTTTGAACCCGGATTTCAACTTAAAACTTGATAAACCCATAAAAAATCCCATTGTCTTCACTATGGAAGTGAAGAACGGACCATAAATGACATAACTGTATCAAATTCTGCCCAAATATGACATAGTAGTTGTTCCAAAGTAAGACAAATGACAGCCGCCGCGAAATGTCATCTAAATAGTCCATCGGCCTTGAAGACGCCTGTTTTTGCAACGAGATCGAAAATCACGTAGTAGATTTGACGAGACATGTTCATCATGTCAAATTGAGCTACAATTAACCTATGTACTTATTTCAAAAATGCAAACTCAAACTTAATCCTTTACGGGCCATTCAAAATAAAGTTTTCTGCATGGACTTAATACCTAACCACGACTGAGTACTGCGACAAAAAAGTGAGGCCGATAAAAAAAATAACCAGAGTGTTGCATCTCGTTCTAATTAGGGTGATCAAGTACTGGTGCGAGTGGGACACAATTCTCTAGTTTCTCTAGTTTGTATGTAATCTCTCGGACCGCTGTCTCTAGTTGCCATTATTAAACTGTATGGCTTGGTAATAAGGGTCACTTTTGATTGACTAATAAAAGTTAGTACTCAGTCCTGGTTAGGTATTAACCTACCCCTGTTCTCCGCAGACGGAGTCGCGGGTAACAGCTAGTAAAGTAATAATAATTAAAGATACTAGTCAGGTTCTGTAACCACTTGGCTGTCCGGTCATCAATCGTTTACACGATTTATTGAATCAGGCGTTACCTACATTATTTTACGGAGGTCTTATCAATGAACTGGAACAAGTTCTTTGCTCTCCCGCGACCTTATGATAGCTACATTGCGTTAACGCGTCAGTAAGTGTAGTGGTGGTGATAGATGGGTTTGTGTGATTTGTGTGTTCGTAGGTAAATACAGTGTGAAAGTGGAGGGACTGCATGAACACACATTTCTTGCATACGTAGCTATCATAAGGTCGCGGGTGAGCAAAGTAATTGTTTCAGTTCACCAATCGTTTATTCGTAATGACGATGGAAGCAACCGCTTGACTTGCAATTAAGCTTATTTTAGCTAAAGATACCTCAACATATAATCACTATCACGAAGTTTTTGCCCATATCATAATCAAGCGGATGATATCACAGTTCCGGATACCGCATCGTAAACACTCAGGTGATGACCAGTGGCTTGCCAATTAATAATGACATCACATGATAAGCTGTCACGAAATGTAAATGGTTCTGTTCTATTTGTAAACTTGAATGCGGTATCAATCTAAGCGATCTGCATTTGAGGTTCATACGAGTAGTTACTATTGTGGATCTATTAGATTCAGGGTTTTTCAGTATATTTATGTACTTATCATCTGCCTGGAGAGTGATTCTCTCTTGCAACTTTTACCCATTGCACTCTTAATAACTTTAAAGAACTCACTTTATTTTAACTTTTAATTCATGTCCAAAATTGCATTTGAAAGGATGATGAACAGATTGGCCTATTGACCAATAAATAAGGACAAGCGATAAGCTATCCAATGACATATCATTGGATAGCTTATTCTAAGTTCTACAACTTGTACAATGGCAGGTAGTCCCAAATCTTTGTGTGAAAAAAGTTATCGCTGCATAAAATAGTTTAATGAGTTGAAACGTTAGGTGATATGGAACTTTTTTGACATTAAGTTCCTATATCGCTTTGGACTGTGAAGGTTTTCTTACCGTCGATGATTTTGTGTCATGTTTTTGTTTTTATGCCTTTTCATATGTTTTTATGTGTCATTCTGGTTCTGTTATTCAAATGGATTTTGCAGTTTTTCCTCTTTCATTTCATTTCATTCTGCAGTTATCGGACTCCGTGATCTAATGCAAGATCGACTTCATATTAATTGATCATGGATGAACGACATAATAAATGTGCCAGTAAAAAACTAAAAAAAAAAATAATATGTAGCGACACCACGAACTGGAGACCTCCAGGTAGTACACATACACACATGGGCTTGTAAAAACTCCCACACACACAGTTACATACCCACCCCGCCTCTAGTTTGCCTTTGCTGGCCGCCTAGAGTGGCATTTTGAAGTTTAAAGTCCAGGAACACCTCTCCATCCTTAGCCGTTCACACCAATGTTGCCGCCTCGTACGAGCAGCGGAATAGGACTAATCCCGATTGCGTTAAAATAATGCCTGTGTAGAATCACGAATGTGGTACCTAAACTGCAGTTGTGTGGAAGACTCTATATCTAAATCCCTAATGATTGTTTGTCCTAATGTAATGTTTGTCCTAATGATCGTTTGTCCTAACTCTTTTTATTTAAAATCTATTAATTCTTCTGGATTTTTATAAAACAAACCTAACCTAACCTATAGAGTTCTAGAGGATAATCACAAAAAAGTTCCTGAAAAATTCACGGTTTCCTAGAAAAAAAGTATTAGGACAAACGATCATTAGGACAAACATTACATTTAGACAAGTTAGCTATGAAGTATCTTTTTTTTTTTGTACTTATTTTTTCAACTTCATTTTTTTATTACTTTTACGGTCATCCCGTGAAATCATAATATCATATATATCATATCATTTCACGGGATGACCGTAAAAGTAATAAAAAAATGAAGTTGAAAAAATAAGTACAAAAAAAAAAGATACTTCATAGCTAACTTGTTTAAAGTTGCACAGTAGCGCCATCTCTTGTCCAGGTGAGCGGTTAGTTCCGAAGGAGTGTTAAAATCTCTCGATGAGGGTGTAACATAGATGTGCGCTTGTCACTGCATAAGGTGATGATTTAGCAGATTGAAATGTATGATGTATAGGAAAGATTCGTGTCTAATCTCTAGACCAGTGGTGGTGTAGGGGTATGGCACGCGGCACGGAATGCTGAGGACCTGGGTTCGATTCCCAGCATTGGTCTTTTTTCTGGGGTTTTTTCTGTGCATCTATATTTCAGTTTGTATTTAGTACGAAATATATTACATTTAGGGCAAACGATATAAGGGATTAAGAATGAGACCCGTGTGGAATCCATATGCATGGGAATCACGAATAGGAGGAATCGCGTTTGTGTAATCGATCGCATAATTCATCTGCTACTATGAACTAAAGTCTTCGATAACCTGGCTTCTCAGATCTCGTATATCTTACCCCCTTGGGATTGGCTAGATTGCTGAACTGTATCCTTAAGTTCAAAGGTTAAACTGTGTCCGGTTGTAAATCTTTTTCCAACTAATGAGACCCCAAAATCACGGCATCCGCTTGTTTAATTGGCCACTGATTATTACACTTTAAAAACTTCTTGTGGTGCGCCTGATTGGGCTTATTAAAACGATATTATGACAGCTCCGTATTATGTTTAATTAAATGCAAAGTGACGCAAAAACCTATGTACGATTTTGGACGCATCACATAGCACTTTATGTTTTTCTAAGCTTATTTGGAATTTAAATGTTCAGGTGGTGTAATGTAAGTACATAATTAAGTACTTACCGTAAACCGGGATGCCTTTGAACAAGTTTTTTGGCAACTTTGATAGTTATAAATTCGCTATAAAATTGGCATTGTCCATTATGAAGTAAATGGTTGACATATTAATAATAAACCTTAATTCCAATAATAGATGAAAAAACAAACCAGGAGCTGAATTCAGGAACGGCCCAACACGGTTTGCGAGGTGGTTCCTATCCTCTCGCAAACGATCGAATTACCGCTCGCAAACCGAGTTGGGCCGTTCCTGAATTTAGCCTCTGTATACCTAATTGTCGTTCCTATTGGAATTCCAGGAAACTCACACTTCAAAATCCACTGAGTCGTTCAGGCTGCGGGGCGTGCCAAAGAATGATAAATACATACATAAATAAATACGCTCGAAAAACATAACCCTCCTTCGGCAGTCCGGTGAAAAGAAGATCCGATGAAGATATCAACAATTTAAAAAAAAAAAATATATTAGGGGACAATCTTACACAAATCGACCTAGTCCCAAACTAAGCAAAGCTTGTACTATCGGTACTAGACGACGATAAACATACTTATATAGATAAATAAATACTTAAATACATAGAAAACATCCATAACTCAGGAACAAATATTCGTGCTCATCACACAAATAAATGCCCTTACCGGGATTCGAACCCAGGACCTCTTGCTTCGTAGGCAGGGTCACTACCAACTAGGCTAAAGCGGTCGTTCGGTACTTTAACAAGGAATAATAGCAAATGCTAACAAAAATGCGTGAGTTGGTCAGCAATCTTTTAAATATCGCCCCGCAGTTCAGAGTCAGAGAGTCGCCCAGGTTTACGGTTCTAAGTTGTCTCAAATTTTGCAAGAGATATTTCACCCACTTTCGGAGATTAAACGGACTTCAAGTTTGTCACGAATAGGTAAATAAATCAAAAAAAAGTTATCGACATAACCCACCGCATTAGCACGCTGAAGTGGCAATGGGCAGGCCATATAACCCGAAGAACCGATAACCGTTGGGGTAGACGAGTTCTTGAGTGGAGACCACGGATCGGCAAACGTAGCGTGGGACGTCCTCAGACTCGGTGGAGCGATGATCTCCGCAAGGCGGCTGGCAAGAGCTGGATGAGAGTGGCCGAGGATCGTGCTCAGTGGCGTGCCATGGGAGAGGCCTATGTCCAGCAGTGGGCGAACATAGGCTGATGATGATGATGATGATGTAAATAAATATAAAAATGCACGTAGGTACAGTGCAAATGCAGGGTCAAGGTGGATGCAAGTCGCTTCCAACCGCAATGATTTGGTATCAATGAGGGAGGCCTATGTCCAGCAGTGGACGTCCTGCGGCTGAAATAATGATGACAATGATGAAGTACAGTTAGCAAATAGTGCAATGAGTAAAAATCTTGCATTTTTTAACCCATTTTTAGTCTTCTCATTTAAATTAACAAAGTACTTAATGAGTCCAAAACGAATGAAATTTTTGACAAATATTCAATTTATTATCCGAAATTACATTTGTAATTTCATGAGACGACCAGATGGCCTATTATGAAGCTTGAGATCCCGGGCTCGATTCCCGTGTCGGGGCAAATATTTGTATGAAAAATACGAATGTTAGTTTGTTCTCGGGTCTTGGGTGTTTAATATGTATTTAAGTATGTATCTATCTATATAAGTATGTTTATCCGTTGCCTAGTACCCATAACACAAGCTTTCCTAGCTTACTTTGGGACTAGGTCAATTGGTGTGAATTGTCCCGTGATATTTATTTTTATTTATTTATGTCCAAAATTACATTTGAAATTTCATGAGCTTTTGACAAAAGAAAAACATCGTAAGGAAACGGCACACCTGGGAAGAAATTTAGTATGTGTGAAGTTGTTAATTTCCACTGGCGCCCAAGCCCTCTCATTCTGAGGGGAGGCTTCTCCCTTGCAGTGGAACGTATACAAGCTGGAATGATGATGATAATTTAATTTTGGTCAGAAAGGCATTGTCGGGATGCTATTCTTAACTCCGGAGATGACACGGCGGCCTCAGCATCGGCACGTGCAAGGCCGGTAGCGATTATATCGAGCGATATTCAGTAATCGATCACGACGCCATTGATGCTCGCGTTTTACGATCTTATGGTTTATATCGATCGTGGGCGGGCGATTTGGGGGGTTATTCTGTTTTTTGAACACACTTTTGTTAGTTTCACCTTTCATTAAATAACTAACAATGTACCATCGGCCCAGACGCCAGCTTGGCACCTTAAAGGCCCAGTTTGCGTGCAGTGGCTAGACATCTGTCCATACCAATCCATACAAAAAAAACTTCAACGGCTGCAAGCAAATTTGTTTTGAAAATGGCAAGCTGACGTCTGGGGTGATAGTACCTAAACAAATCTTGCTACTCAATTTTTTTAACTCTTCAAATCCGATTTGGTATATGACGTGTGTAAGTCCAGTAGCAATACAATAGGCAGAGTAAAAAAAACGTGACATACAAAATAAGATAATCTTGCTTTTGATTATAAAAGTTGATTTAATTTTCTTAAGGTTAAAGTGCGAGAATATATTGAGCCAGTGAGGATTTTTTACGCTACTTGGCTTAAAAAAATACGGGAAGTACACATAATATACATACACATGTATCCTTGTATTCTTTATTTGACACATAGGTAGATTTTTTTTTAAATACTTTACCAAATATTTTCGCAACCAAGATTGAATACCTACCTGTATTGATTAGGTATTTAGATAATCTAGAAAGAAAGAAAGAAAATACATTTATTTACAACACCACAAGACATACTAATATTATTACAAATAGACAACATGAAAAATAAAGACAATGCATCATTGCGGTTGTAAATCGGACACCGGCTCAGCATAATGCTGAGGCGTTTTTAGCACCCCAGCGCTGATTTTCAGCCAGCACTGTTGGGGTCACTCGGATCGCTATATACATTATACTAGACAGTAATACCTACATAGACTACATATAAAGACTCTGAGAACGAACAATAATCTAATCTAAATATACTTACGAAACAAACAGTCAATGCTAAAATACGTTAAGTAAGTATCTATAAAAAACTTTCCAATCAAAAACGGAAAAAAATGCACAATCACATTTCCATAAGTACATTTTTTAATGTTTCGCCAATGATAAAAACTTTGCGTATTGTTATTAGTTAGGTACCTACTAATTAAATCCGGAAACATGCTCACACCGACAAAAAGGACACCTCAAAGACACAGCGATCGCAAATTATCGCTCGCTAAAGAATAGATCCCCGAATTCTCGACCACGGAAGTCCAGTCAAGGCAATGTCATTGAACCCTGACCCAGTGCATAAAACATAACTGCTATTACGTTATCCGACTGCGATGACATACAAACAACGACTATTCAATATTTAGTACTGTAGAGTTATTTACTTGGCAATGTGTTGATTATTTGATTTGAGTCTATGTTTGTCATCATCATCAGCAAGACGTCCACTGCTGGACATAGGCCTCCCTCATTGATACCCAATCATTACGGGTGGAAGCGACTTGCATCCAACTTGAACCTGCGGCCTTCACCAAATCGTCCGTCCATCTCGTTTGTGGACGTCCCACGCTGCGCTTGCCAGTCCGTGGTCTCTATGTTTGTGTACGATAAAAATTAAAAGTTTTGGTAGCCTAGTGGTATGATCTATTGGCTCTCAAGCATATATAGTCGTGGGATCGAATCCAGGCTCGCACCTCTGAGTTTTTCGGAATTCATGTGCGAAATTACATTTGAAATTTACCATGAGCTTTACGGTGAAGGAAAATATCGTGAGAAAACCTGCACACACCTGTGAAGAAATTCAATGGTGTTGTGTGTGAAGTTCCCAATTTGGACTGGGCTCGCGTGGGAACTACGTGCCAAACCCTCTCAGTCTGAGAGGCGTCCTATGCAGTGGAACTTAGGCTCGGCTGCTGGAATATTCTGTATTAATTTTGAAACACCTAGCCTAGCCGAGCGTACATTATATCATCTCATCATATTATTATTATTATTTACATTAGACCAGGTAATAAAACTAATAAAACTAATGTGCTCTGCTGATACTTCGTCAGATTTTTCAGTACTCGCTTCATCAAAATCACGAGACGTTAGCTAGACTTCCCTTTTAAAAATTTATAATAAACTCCCGATTAGCTTAAAACAGCTACCAAATATCGAGACTAAAGCATGAATTACTGACATTACTTATTAATGTTTGTTACTATTCAATTTTTGATTACTTACATCACAAGTTTAATTTTTGTGATAAATGATGTTTAAAAATGTAACTACTTAAAAAAAATAAAGATAATGTTTAAAATTTCATTTAATTTTAATTTCAATTTGAACCTAGACAGCTTTGTCTCTAGAAATGAAATTAATACTATTTTGGAATGAATGAAAGCTTAGTAAATAAAAATGATTATAAGCAATGGTTCATCGAACCCTAATCGAACCACATCGAACCTGTAATTAAATGGCGAAATATATCAACTTGACAAACTTTGCGATAACATCGGCACCGTTATACTGGTAGCCTGTCAAACTTGACAATACGACATGTCGGAATAAAAAATAAGGTTCTAAAACATTACAAATGCTTAGCAGAAAGAAATATCAAGTTACAATGAAGTTGGAATGTACGGAAGCGTTTTAATGCGTTGTTTACTGTTTACTAACTGACTTTTTTAGAGTTTTAAAGAAGCTTTCGTGGTGTTTCTCTGTCCGCAGCTCACCTTGAAGACTCTTAGCACTAGAAATCTGTAATGGAGATTGAAAATTAAGCTTTAAAGTACAAATGTTTGCTATTGTGAAATTTCCCTTCCGCAACAACTCCGAAAGATTGTTTTTGGATACGTAAAAAAATTCACGAGAGTAGGTACATTCATCCCAGCTTACTATATAGGTCCCACTGCAAGGCTCATGCCTCCTCCACCCAGTCGTGGCTCCTAAGCGGCCACAATGTAAATTAGGAACTTCACACACACCATTAAATTTCTTTGCAGGCGTATGTTGGTTTCCTCTGTAAAGCTCGTAAAATTTCAAGTGAAGTCACTTAGATATACAGAAAAAATCAGAGGATCACATTAGAAATCAGTGACTCTCTTTGAGTTAATTTATTGAATCAGGCGTTACTTTGCGGAGGCCCATATTAATGAACTAAAACAATTACTTTGCTCACCCGCGACCTTACAATAGTTACGTTTATGCAAGAAATGTGCGTTCATGCAGTTCCTCCACCTCCACACTGTACGAACACACACAAATCACATAAACCCAACCATCACCACCACCAAGCTACACTGACGCGTTTCGAACTCAACCAGAGCTCATCTTCAGAGTTACCACAACCGTATGCTATGCTATGCTATGCACATTTCTTGCATAAACGTAACTATTGTAAGGTCGCGGGTGAGCAAAGTAATTGTTTTAGTTCTCTTTGAGTTGTTGATATTTATGGGCGGTGGTGATCATTTTCCATCACATGACCCGCTTGCTCGTTTGCCTCCCTCTCACAATAAAAAAAAGAAATGACGAAAACCGCGCAAGAACTAAAGTCACCGACATAGCTCGAAGAATCAAAATCAGGTGGCAGTTGGCAGGGCACATCTCTCGTAGAACTGATGGCCCATGGTGCCAAAACGTTCTTGAATGGCGTCCACGGACCGGAAGACGCAGTTTAGTTAGCCTCCAAAAAGATGGAGCGACGACCTGGTTAAGATAACGGAAACGCGCTGGTTGCGGATGGCGCAGGACCGATATGTTTGGCGAACCTTGGGGAAGGCCTTCAGCAGTGGACGTCTTTCGGCTAAAATGATAATGATGATGATGATGAGTATGTAATTCAATGAAAACATTGTTGCTAATACACGCCGCTATAGACGGTATCAATTTGTTCATTTTTAACCCCCAATACAAAAAGAGGGGAGTTATAAGCTTCCTATGTGTGTGTATGTGTCTGTGGCTACATATAGCTCTTATGCGAATGCGGTTTCTTTTTATTTTAAAGCAGGTTTCTTGGGTTTTTAGACATGTTTCGTCAAAATTGGTTCAGCCTTTTCAAACTTATCAGCTCTTTTGTTAGAGGAAGGTATCTTAAGCTGCGTGCGGACTGCGCGCACATTACGCGTACCTACCCTACGCGTACCCGGGTACGCGTGTCCTGGAACGCCATGTCCGTACGCTATGTACGCGTACATTGTACGCGTAGCTGCAAGTACGGAAATGGCGTTCCAGGACACGCCTACCCGGGTACGCATATCCGGGCTCGCGTAGGGTACGCGTAATGTGCGCGCAGTCCGTACGCAGCTTTAGACGCATAATGGACATTTGCTTTATTTTCAAACATATGTATGTGGGACCAAATTGCGTTGAGGGTTCTTAAAATGTTTAAAACTTACACCAGTGACTTTGATGATAGGTAGGGTCAACAAAAAATACAATAAAAAATATTCATGCATATTTTCAAGTTCTCGACATTGCTATGACCATATCAAGCATTAAAAGAAATATATACTTACACAGGGTAAAGTCAAGTCGAGAAAGACACCCATAAAATAAATGTTAATAGTGAGTAATGTCAACAAAAACTTTAAAACAAATTCTTCTAAAACAAAACTCATGAACTAATCATTCGATATTTATTATTTCTCATACACTAAAGCTGTACAACAAATGGAGGTTAATAAAACAGCTAATTTTTCAAACGTAAACAATGATGATGATCTATGGTCATTGAATGATAAATAGTTTATTAATCAAATGACAAAACGTGGTCCGGTCACATTTGCAATCGCTTGCGCTTATGGATTGAGCGGTATTTGCATACTGTCACAATTGGTACACAAGCAAAGAAAAATTTCAAAGCTACATTGACATTACGACGTAAAGCGTAGAAAACAAAATTTTACCTTCAAAATTATTGGCATGTTCATGCATTTTTAATTAAAAATGTGGCAGTTACCCAGAAAGTAACACTCTCGAGTACTTATTTATAATGTTTGTAAATAATGCTGTGGTAGCCTACATAAAGTGGTTCGACTTTATGGCCTCTTAAGTAGAGGGTCGTGAGTTTGAGCCTGGGCTCGCGCCTGTGAGTTTTTGAATTTTATTTCCGAAATTATATTTGAAAATTACGAGTAAAGGAAAACGTCGTGAGGAAATCTTTACACACTTGCGAAGAAATTCAATGCTGTGTATGAAGTTCCTTATCCGCACGTGGCCCACCCATTGGCACTTCAATTTTGATCTTCTTCGAGCTTAATGACTGAGTTTAGTTCTTCAGTGAAATTTACTTAAAAGGAAATAATTTTAGGGCATTTATTAGACCGATTTTTTTTATTTTAAATTGACAATCGGATACAACCTTTAGTAAAGCTGTACCGTATCATTGCAATGCTATTATTCTAACTTAGCAAACAATATGTTAATTCGGGTTTACATATTCTTAAATTATAAAATATAATCAAAAAATATGCTACGTGGCGTAAGCATAGGTACCAAAAGTAAAAAGACTACATTAAAAAATTAAAAATAAACATTCAGCATAAAAACACACACCAGCTCTCTATCGGATACTGTTATCGATTACTTAAAAAAAAAAACATTGCTATTTGGTGCCTAAATAAGGATTAATTTTGTATATCCAGTCACTTCACATACCATTCGAATCAACGAAACAACAGGACCCTATAACCACTTAGCCACGATCTCTCTCACCAACCACCACCACACTAAAATGGTCCAAGACTATTTGGCTCTCTTAACACCTTCTGTTCCGATACCCTGTCATTTCTAATTACTGTTAAAATGAAAAATGGCCGCGGTACCCAATCAATCGTGAAACTTGCATTTGCTGTTCGAAAAATACACAAATTTCATCGTGATCTTCTCGCTTTAGCAATAAGGAGTGTTTTCATTTGTGGCGGTGTAGAGTTCAGTTTACCAATGGTAATTTTGTTTGTTGTGAGTGGGATAGCCTCATGCGCCAATGCGGTCACGAATATTTGAGTGTATCGGTACTTGATATAGGTTAGTGTCAGTATCGTCAGGGATCCATGATTTAACTAATTGCTATGATTGCTTTAATTGCGATAGATTATGATCATGTGTGAAAAAATCCGGCGTACCATATTTCATTTCAGGTAATGATAGACAGATCTTGAATAAAAACATAGGTTTATTTAGAATTGTTTGGTCTGGCAAAAAATGAAGCGTAATCTGCGTAATAAATAACGACTAAAAGTTCTCTACAATATTATTCGTAAATACCTCTCTGAAAAGGTCAGGGAAATTCTTGTAGAAGCACTAGTGCTATCTCATTTCAACTACGCAGACACTGTATATGGCCCACGGCTTCTAACAAAGACTAAACTGGCAATACAGATAGTACAAAACGCGTGCGCACGTTTCTGCTATGATGTTCCCAAGCGAGCACACATTACTCCTTTTCTCAATGCCAAAAAGGTGCTAAATATGAACAACCGAAGGCAGCTGCATATGGCGTATACAGTACGGAAAATACTGGAATTTCAACAGCCTATTTATTTATTTGAAAAACTAAGATGGGTAAAAGATGCAAGAACGAGGCCCCTTAGGAAATGCACTAAACTTGTAATCCCACAGCATAAAACAGCATCGTTTAGAGGGAGTTTTAAATTTGCGGCGGCTAAAATATGGAACGATCTGCCGCCACCTTTACGAGAACCTATGTCACTGCTAGCATACAAGAGGTTAGTAAGGACACATTTAACGAATAGCCAATGCGGGTTTCGCTCTCCCTCATAACGACAAACTCAAGACACAGACACTTTTAAGATACGTAATAATAATATTGCCATTGCTTTTCGTTGTGATTATTGGTACTGGTATTTGTTTATCTATAGAATAAGCAATAAAGCATTCATATTTAATATTTAACCAAATAATCGCGAGTAGCGACCGCCCCTCTTCTAGGGACCAGTCTGAAAACCAGCGCTGGGCGTTGTGCCCAGCATACGCTGAGATTGGGACCCATTGCCTAACCTAGCAGTAAGTTTAGCATAGTAGTTTTTTGTAATGTTTTTACGAGGGGCGTTCAATATAAAGTGAGAATGAGATGCAAACTCTTTTAATGTTACGAAATTAAATACTGGGCGGTAAAGCTAATCTATCAAGCTGATTGCTATGAAAAAAAAAACTAACTGTCTTTTGTTTAAAAAAATATACGGTAATTTCTTTGCAATGCTATTGAGTACGTTAGCGAAAATGGAGAAAATTGAACAACGCGCCGTTATCAAATACTTGTGTTTGAAAAAATTTTCTACGGACCAAGTCAATTTGGATTTGCGGGACACTTTAGGGTCTAATACTCCTCCGTATTCGACAGTCGCACGTTGGTGCACCGAATTTAGACGTGGAAGAACATCGACGATGCACGACCCCGCTCCGGACGCCCTACTACAGCAGTAACTGAAGAAAGTGTGAAAAAAGTCGAAAACTCAGTTTTGGCGGATCGTCGTGTCACGGTTCTTTTTATTGCTGAAAATGTAAAGATTTCAACGGGGAGCGTGCATAATATTTTACATGAACGCTTGGGTATGAAAAAGGTATCTGCGCGTTGGGTACCAAGAATGCTTACTGACACGCAAAAACAAACTAGACTAGAGATTTGTCAAGAAGCTTTGAACCTGATGCAGCAAGACCGGGAACTTTTTTTGGCGCGATTTATAACAATGGACGAAACATGGCTCCATCATTACGACCCTGAAACGAAACTTCAGTCTATGACATGGAAAAGGCCATCATCTCCAACTCCGAAGAAATTCAAGGTGAGCCCATCTGCCGGTAAGGTCATGGGCTCTGCTTTTTGGGACGGTAAAGGGGTATTATAATATTGAGGTATTGAGTATCTCGAGCATGGAGCCACTATTACGGGCACATTATACGCCAAACAAATAGCAACATTGCGCAATGAGATCCGCAAAAAACGCCGAGGTAAACTCTCGAAAGTTGTGCTGTTCCACCAGGACAATGCCCCGGCACACAAGTCCGCCGTTACAATGGCTGCAATTCGTGGTGCTGGGTTCGATATCCTTAAGCATCCTCCGTATTCACCAGATCTCGCTCCCAGTGATTTCTACCTATTTCCGAGATTGAAACAATACCTGAGAGGCCTGAGTTGAAGACAACGACGCGGTAGTCGCTGCAGTACAAGATTTTTTAAGTACTCAAGATGAGACCTTTTTTAAAAATGGAATTTTAAGTTTAGAAAAAAGATATACTAAGTGTATTATGCTAAAAGGTGACTATGTCGAAAAATAAAATGACATTTAGTAAAAGTTGTTTATAACATACTCATTCTCACTTTTTATTGAACGCCCCTAGTAGTTTTATTTAGCCTATTTTGTTTGTTTTATTCTTTTTTTCTCTTTGTATTGAGTTAGGTTCTGGTAATAAAGATTTTTTTAATTTACTTTACTTTAATTTAAATTATTATTTTGATTGATTCAGGCGAATACTTCGCAGATTTCCATATCAAAATATCCACTTTTCAACCACGAGTGCAATACACGTCTGTGTGAAATGTATGTATGTGTTTTCATCCCGAAACGCACTCCTCCACTTCCTTGTAAATACATACTAAACTATCATACATGTCACACAGACTAAACTATCATACTACACCTCATAAGATGCTAGAGTCAGAGCATGATAAGTCTGCAACGATTTAGATAGCACACAGAGTGCAAGTGTTATATTAAACGTTAAACTTCTATGAAATTATGACGTATACACATGCACTGCGTGTGCTATCAAAATCGTTGCAGACTTATCTAGGTTTAACTCTAACGGTATTCTAATTCTATAAGATTAATTTTCAAAGCTACACTGAGCACAGAATCAGTGGTACTAAATATTTAAAGAAACCCTAAACTACCTTCATATTTTGTCTGTCTATCAAAAAACTACCTTCATATTTTTAACCGTCGGTGAAGAAAGGTATTTATTTTAACTAAGTATTATACTAAACGGGACTTATCACGCAAACAATATTTTTCTCAAACATGCTATGTAATGTTTACGTTGTGTTCCTTAAAATAGGCCTCAAAATACACCGTTGCAGGCCTAGGCCGGCAATGCGATCGTCTATTGTTTCATGTCACACAGCACCATGATGTTTATAGGTCTATGGCATCATAGCATTTAGCCATTTAAAAAAAAACTATAGGCAATATTTGCGTTTTGGTTCATTATGACATTCTGCCACTACGCTTATTTAAGGTAAGGTAAGATGGTGATGGTGATGGTAATGGTGATCTTCCTAGAGAAATATTTCAACATCAACATCATCATCATCATCACCATCATCATCATTATCATCACCACCATCATCATCATCACCACCATCATCATCATCATCATCATCATCATCCATCACCATCACCATCGTCACCATCATCATCATCATCATAATCATCATCATCATCACCACCACCACCACCACCACCACCATCGTCATCATCATCATCATCATCATCATCATCATCATCATCATCATCATCATCATCATCATCATCATCATCATCATCATCATCATCATCATCATCATCATCACCATCATCACCATCATCACCATCATGATGACGACGACGATGATGATGATGATGGTGATGGTGCATGTTTGAGAAAAGCACTATACAAGCCTCGGCCGGAACAGGGGTTGCTGGCCTCGTATCATGTCAACTTAGATACTCGGCCGGCAACCCCTTAAGTCCCGGCCTCTGCAGTAATGTACTATTACCTCGACTTTTCGGCCACATTGCAGGCGGCCGTGTCACGTGTTATTAAACCGGACCCTTAAAATCGTACCCAACTATCTCACGTGTTGTCAGAGCAACACTTTTGAAACTTGAAAGTTCAACACTTAGTTCGCTTGTACCAAAAAAACAGAAAAACTCAAATTTAAACCCACAACGCCGATCTAATTCAGGTGCCTACCCCATAGAATAATTAAAGCCTTCAGGCATAGAGTCATTTTTAGGGTTGCGTAACCCCTCTAATAATAACCCTTTTAGTTTTGCCATGTGCGTTTGTCCGTCCGTCCGCGATTTAGCTCAGTGGCTTTTAGGGCCTTACTTAACGATTTTTTCGTCGATTTTACGGCAGAGCGTGATCGTCGAAGAAAATCGCTTGTGTGGTAGGGCCCTTAGATAGGTCGTATAAAAAATTGCACGTTTGTTAATTAATACCATTTTTCTATTTCGGGTTCCGTTTGGAAAATATTAAGCCTTAAACTCAAATATTTGTTAAAGTCAAAAAATCTGTAAAAAAATCTGGTGCCCAGTATATATTATCATCATCATCGTTTCATAATTAAGTACTATACTAAACGGGACTTATCGCGCAAATAATATAACAACAAACAAACAACAAAAAACAAACAAACAAATATATCATCATTTCATTTAATTTTGACGCCCAATCATTAAGGTTGGAAGCGACTTGCATCCACCCTGAACCTCTTCGCCAAATCGTCCGTCCACATCATTAGAGGGGGTTGGACCGTAGACCCACCACGCTGGTCCAGTGCGGGTTGGTGGGTGGAGCGCCAAAGCCTCACTTGTTGTGCGGCAGGGAGTACCACGGGTCGGTAAGGTTGGCTTGGGTTCCGATGGATGTTGTTTGGAACCACTTACTGCTCATTAAGTATATACTATAACTATAATAGCAAATATAATAAATAAATAGATAAATAAACTCAAGTGGGACTGGGCAGGTCATGTCTGCCGGATGCATCCGGATCGCTGGGCCAAAATCACTACTGATTGGGTTCCAAGCGACGGGCACCGGAGCAGAGGTAGGCCTAAAAGAAGGTGGCGGAACGATTTGGAGCCATTCCAGCCGGACTGGCAACACTTTGCTGAAGCCAGGGACGAGTGGAAGGAGAAAGGGGAGGCCTTTGCCCAGCAGTGGAACACTGTACCTATAGGCAATTTAAAAAAAAAACAAAAACGAATTTAAAAGGAAAAACTATGCTCAGTAGGCTTAACATGTTGACATATTTAGCTGATTAAAACTTGGTATACTTAATTATTTTCGCCACATTAGTCGGAACCCTAAACTGCGCGTAGTCCGACATGCACTTGACCTGTTTTTTTATCAACATTACTTTTTTAACTACCGTAACATTGGCGCCTACACATAAATATTTTTAAACAGTTTTTTCTCGTTCAACGACCTGCAGGCAGGTTTGGAACTTTCATCACAGCTTTTTCTAAGCTTAACTGTCTAGGGTTCCGGTGCCGTGCTTAAAATGGTTTCTAAAGCTTTCTTGCTAATCCTAGAATTAATGAGAGCTTTTAAGCCTCACAGTATAGGCAGTACGAAGATAAAAAGTGCTTTCTAGAAAGCTAGAATCTTTATTCGTCCAGGTAAGATTTTTTGATGCAGTTGCGACAAAATGCAAAATATGACAAGCAAATTACCAAAATTGGTAATTACAAATGTCAAGTTGTGCGCGTGTTCCGCATTTACGTGACAGCTTTCTTTGGTATGAATTAGTAGAAACGTAACAAAATGTTGACTGGATTATATTGATTAATATTGATTCGTATGCTCTATTTTACAAATGTAGGTACTTAGATGTCTGTGTTAAAACAGATTGTAACTTAATTCAAACGCCATCTGAATGCCTTGAAACCCAGCATAAATGTAAACCTATTTTTTAGATATGTAGATAGAAATATACAAACTTCATTCACAACAAACACATACAAAGCTCAAAGATAGACAACAGAAAATTCACAAAAAAAATGTAAATTTATACAAATGACTCAATCACATAAATTTTCTTACATATTCTCTAAATGAAGAGCCATGCGAAGCTGTTACGAATAGGCGCTGATTCAGCATTTACTGCAGTACCCTGCAGTGCTGTCAGATTCTGTCAGAAACCTGAGGTGTTTGCTGTACAAGATAATCAATTTGTGCCTTTTCGCTCATTTTCGCTATGAACAAAACAGTAAAACAAAAAATCCTACCAATTCTAATAAAATCTATTAAAAATAGTCACATAATTTTCTCTTATATGGAAAATATTCGTAACAAATACTTTTTATTATTATTTATGGTAAGAACAGTCCACCATCCAACAAGGCGTCAATGCGACTATACTAGGGGCGTTCAATAAAAAGTGAGAATGAGTATGTTATAAACAACTTTTACTAAATGTCATTTTATTTTTCGACATGGTCACCTTTTAGCATAATACACTTAGTATATCTTTTTTCTAAACTTAAAATTCCATTTTTAAAAAAGGTCTCATCTTGAGTACTTAAAAAATCTTGTACTGCAGCGACTACCGCGTCGTCGTCTTCAAATTTCTGGCCTCTCAGGTATTGTTTCAATCTCGGAAATAGGTAGAAATCACTGGGAGCAAGATCTGGTGAATACGGAGGATGCTTAAGGATATCGAACCCAGCATCACGAATTGCAGACATTGCAACGGCGGACTTGTGTGCCGGGGCATTGTCCTGGTGGAACAGCACAACTTTCGAGAGTTTACCTCGCCGTTTTTCGCGGATCTCATTGCGCAATGTTGCTATTTGTTTGGCGTATTAAGTGCCCGTAATAGTGGCTCCATGCTCGAGATACTCAATCATTAATACCCCTTTACCATCCCAAAAAACAGAGCCCATGACCTTACCGGCAGATGGGCTCACCTTGAATTTCTTCGGAGTTGGAGATGATGGCCTTTTCCATGTCATAGACTGCAGTTTCGTTTCAGGGTCGTAATGATGGAGCCATGTTTCGTCCATTGTTATAAATCGCGCCAAAAAAAGTTCCCGGTCTTGCTGCATCAGGTTCAAAGCTTCTTGACAAATCTCTAGTCTAGTTTGTTTTTGCGTGTCAGTAAGCATTCTTGGTACCCAACGCGCAGATACCTTTTTCATACCCAAGCGTTCATGTAAAATATTATGCACGCTCCCCGTTGAAATCTTTACATTTTCAGCAATAAAACGAACTGTGACACGACGATCCGCCAAAACTGAGTTTTCGACTTTTTTCACAATTTCTTCTGTTACTGCTGTAGTAGGGCGTCCGGAGCGGGGGTCGTCCATTGTCGATGTTCTTCCACGTCTAAATTCGGCGCACCAACGTGCGACTGTCGAATATGGAGGAGCATTAGACCCTAAAGTGTCCCGCAAATCCAAATTGACTTGGTCCGTAGAAAAATTTTTCAAATACAAGTATTTGATAACGGCGCGCAGTTCAAATTTCTCCATTTTCGCTAACGTACTCAATAGCATTGCAAAGAAATTACCGTATATTTTTTTAAACAAAAGACAGTTAGTTTTTTTTTTCATAGCAATCAGCTAGATAGATTAGCTTTACCGGCCAGTATTTAATTTCGTAATATTAAAAGAGTTTGCATGTCATTCTCACTTTATATTGAACGCCCCTCGTAATTGATAGAGAAGTAAAATGGACAAAAAGTAAAAAGTAAGGGGTACAGAATCAGATTCAGTACTATTGTAACTAGATGATAGCAAAAGTGAACTTAATATTTGCTGCGAAAATTAGACCTCGATTCTAAACTACGAATCGGTGGCGGTATATTATTCCAGCACTTCGTTGCCTGGTACCTGAAACTACCACGAAAAGCGCAGGTTTTCAACAACAACAAATACGGAACCTCTGTGTTTCCGGGCACACTAACACTTTACCATTTTTTCCAACGAGTACCGTCTGTGTTTAATGTAAGTACACTTACATTTAATTGGATTGACTATGATTTAATTAAATCGCTTACGATGGCTGATAATATACCCACTTATTAAACTGTAGACTTGGATTTCCTTTTAAATTAACACAGTTTTGTTTAGTTAGCTTTGCTATTGGTGAATTCCTTGCACATCTTAGTTACCGTGTATAGCTTATTTTTTTACATAAAACTGACGCGTGATTGACATCAATCTCACTCACCTAGGGTTGCCAGATGGTATTCAAAAGAAGGACATGTCCTCCTTTTCCATATTTTGTCCTCCCGTCCTCCCTTACCTAGTGTAAAGTCCTCCTTTTTGCTATACATTGTCGTGGAAAGAGTGTTTTCACTAATTAATACTCAGTACTCAACTCAGAGCTATATCTTCATATTTTTTTATTTAATTGACAAAAAGAAAAAGACGTGATGGCGATATCTATGGGGAATATCATACAATTAGGTCACCGTGCTATTATTATAGTATTGAGATAATCACACACAACATCACACGTCATTATCATCCGGTCATACAAATTGTTCAATAGCCTGAGCTTCATACATAATTTTGTACGAAGCCCTAAACATGTCACGAAATGGCGTCAAGATTAAGATTATCATATTTAATTCCAAATTATATCACGACTTAATATTTAATTGGGATTATTAGCAATAATAAATGGATTATAATCATACCATTTATAGCGTAGCACGTGAGTTGCTACTTATAAAAATATGCGAGTAAATAAAATGGTAATTTCGTATGTGAATTTTTAAAGCTGAATGAGGTCAGAATCTGACTTCTTTTTTTGTCGGGAAAGACCAACTTGGCCGATAATAATACCTATTATAAAAACTTAATTATTTACGAATACCTAGATACAGTAACAAATAAGAGTACTGCCGTGTCATGGCAAAACAATGTATCTTAAATTGGCTAATTTACAGAAATCCTTACTGTAAGAACAGGACATAAAATGTTTCGTATGCACAAGGATCATTTCGTTGTCTGTCTATCTGTCTGTTTACCTGACGAGACACTTTATCTCTGGGTGGCTGTATATTATTTCACTTGAAGGATTAAAATTATTAATTTCAATAAAATAATGCTTAAATTGTTTTGGGCCTTTCCAACAAAGGAAAGAAAAAAATTACCGTTTCTCGTAAAAGTTATTAAAGTAAAGTGCTCGACTATGTCAGATCGCCGACAGTGCTATTTGTCCACTAAATCTAATAGTTTTCGAGGCGACAAAACTAGGTCGCAAAGTTATCAATTCTCTCTACATAGGGTTTATAGAATGTTAAGACATTTTTGAGATATTTAGTTTTGAAATCATCAAAGAAACTAATTAAAAAGATAACAAAAAGATTATCAAAAAGGGCTAATAATAGTCTATCACGAACTTCCTGTATTACAGACCTTCGCATCAAACAAGGTACTGATACAAACAATTGAAAAATTCAATGCGTTCGTCGTTCCGGTCATCACAAAAATTAATCGTGGCTACTCCATTTAATTTGTAATCAAATAACTACTGATATTCAATACTTGGTCATTAAAATTTCAATGAATGAAAAAAATTTGAATAACACGACACGGGAGCTTTTACAAAGATTACATCAGCTGCATTTGCTTAAGAACAATACATTTAATTAAGTAAATCCTGTTCATGATTTGGACTGACAAAATCACGACTCAGGAATCAGAACAATGTTCGAACTAAAACACAAGCTTTGTATGACTGGGTTAGAACCTGTCTCGAGGTACCGGCACTAATTTAACTGACAGTCTGTTTTTGCAAATTAACATGATGTAGGAAGTAAAAGAAATGACAAGCGTGAGGTGAGCCTCACGCTGGAAGAAGTCCGTATCTTATTTATTTTATACAATTAGGCTTGCGTTTGACCACAATCACGCCTGATAGAAAGCGAAGATTAGGTCTACAATGGAAAACGCTTGCCTAGTAAAGGCTAATTCACCCTAGACTTGAAAACGGCCAGATTGTAGTGTTCAGGGAACACAGTCGCAGGTAGGGAATCACACTCCTTAGCTGTACGGTTGAAGAACGAGCGAAAACGCTTCGTGCGGATTTCGGGAATACTGACAACATAAGGGTGGAAACCCCGCCTATTTCTGGTCGACCTGTGGAATATGGAGTATATCTGCTGAGCATAAAACATTCTGGATGACCTGTGGAATGTGGAATATATCTGCTGAGCGTAAAAAAGTGAGGCTAGCAAATCGCATAAAGGCGATACACCTTATGTTAAAAATGTTAAACCTGGGTTATAACTGGCTGATCTATGTATGCATTTTGACATAAATTAATCTTGGATTAACTCAGATTCATTATATTTATACTAGTCCGCACAAACTTGCCTACGTAATCAAAGTATAATTCTTACGTAATAAAATTAATCATACAATTATGTCCGTTAGTCCACGCGTAATTTATGAAGTAAAAGCCAACAAATTCAATGAAATGAGAACTTTAAATTTGTAGAAATAATATCCAAAATCACGAAACCGCCATAAATAAGGGCTAATAGACCAAAACAAATATAAACTCAGTTTGGTCTGTTAGCACTATTTTAGATTTAAAATATAATTTAGGATTTAATGCATTGTGCAAATTTACCAAAATGTCGGTCAATGGTTTAGGAAAAGACCTCGATAAACAAAGTCATCACCAGATGATTTTCTACCTTTTCTTCCTCCACTTTTACATTAACGAAATCTTCGTCTTCAACTATGTCTATGTATTTATATATTTATATATTTATCTATATATTTTTGCAGGGAACCCTAAAGCGCACAACAGTGTGTGTCAGAACAGCCGAGCGGATAATATAATTAGTGGTTATGAACTGTCAAAAGAATCGGAAGATGATAACAATGTAACGATTATAAATATTATAATTAAGTTAACATCCACGCCTACAACTCATAATCTCTTCATTCGATTTGTAATTGCATAATTGCATGATTGAGTTGAAGTGTTAAGTATATTAGATGACTTAGAACAAGTATTTGTTTGATTAATAAATAAGTACTTGTAAGTAGAATGATGCGAAAGTTTGTTTCTTTTCAAGTAATTTTCAACCGACGAAAACAAAAGGAGGAGGTTCTCAATTCGACGTGTATATATATATATTTTTTTATGTATGATCACGCATAACTTTTTACAGAGTAGTCTGATTTTGATGAATCTTTTTTTATTGGAAAGCGTATACCCCGAGGGTGGTCCCATTTAAATTTGGAAATAATATTCCTACCCTCCTCCTGGTAGGAAAACGGAATGATTGACTAACTTTTTACAGAGTAGTCTGATTTTCATAATTCTTTTTTATTGGATAGATAGGGTATACCTTGAAGTTGGTATTATAAATTTGGAAAAAAAAATACCCCAAGGATGGAAAAAAGTATAAAATAAAAACTTTTTAACAAAAAATTAAACCGCCGAAAAAAGTGAAAAGCAAAAAATAATACCTTTTTTGTTTGACCTTAATCTAGGTACCAGTTTGAAGTTGGTGCCTCAACACGAGCCAGGAGGAGTGATAGAAGCCAATCAGGTAGACGATTATAGGTCCACTCCTCCTGGCTAAGTGCTGAGGCACCGACTTCAAACTGGTACCTAGATTAAGGTCAAACAAAAAAGGTATTATTTTTTGCTTTTCAGTTTTTTCGGCGGTTTAATTTTTTGTTAAAAAGTTTTTCTAGAGATGATTATATTGCAAAGGTGTTATAGGAAATTATGGAAAATAAGACTCACTAGCTTATACACGAAAATCAAAGATACAACTTCGTAACTCTCATAATTAAATGATTATCATCATCATTCCAGCCTATGTACGTGCTACTGCAAGGCACAGGCCTCTTCTCAGAATGAGAGGGTTTCTGCCGTAGTTCCCACGCGGGCCCAGTGTGAATTAGAAACTTCACACTCGCCATTGAATTTTTTCGCAATGAAATGATAATGACCGGCAAAAACTTAAAAAAAGCTTTAACATAACATTCTTCATCATCTATAATTTATACGTCCCACTGCAGAACACAGGCTTCCTCTCAGAATGAGAGGATTTCGGCCGTAGTTCTCACCATTTAATTGCTTCTCAGGTGTGTGCCGGTTCCCTTACGATATTTTCCTCCACCATAAAGCTCGTGGTAATTTTCAAATACATATAATTTCGCACATAAATTTCGAGAAACTCAGGTACGACTCCAGGTTCACCCTCACCAGGTCTCCAGGTTCTGAGGTGAACTCATCACCCTCCCCATGAAGTAGTGATAGCATAGTGGTTTGGACATAATATTATCCTACCAAATTTATGAATTCATTAGTTATAAATAGTTAATTCAGCTTTTGAAAAGCTTATTTTCCATTTGCATTGTCTGTGCTTGTTACTTTTTGTAGTTTTTATACATTATGTTTTGTTTTGTTTAATACTAAGCTTGTTAACTTAGACGTATTCAATTGTTTCTGTTACGACAGCTTGTGTCGCAATGCATTGTAATGCTCAAGATATTCTGATAGCTATAATTAGCTCAATCGAATCCTTGTTTGGACTGTTAGGTGTGATGCTATTCTTGATCAAGATTTTACTAATAAAGATGGTTTAATTTAAGTTATTGTGAAATAGTTGGTCCACCTTGGGTCTACCAACGTAAACCTATTTCGAGTTAAACTTTTTAAGTATAAAAGTATCCTTTTAAATCTTTTTGCACATGGACAAGCTAATTTTAGTTTTATAGAGAGAAAATTGACTTTTAAATATGTACAGTTGGGGTACGTTTTAAGTCATTAAATTTTTTTATTTTTTTATCTTGGCTTTCACCCTTGCTATGTCATTGAATTTTAGTACCTTTTTAAAAATGGGAAACGTCAATGCGTTATTCTTCGTCGTTTGAAATATCATGTTGACCGGACTGACAATTGGCTTGGTGCAAGCAAATGTCAACTTTAATGTAACGAACCTTTTTTTACCCCGACTGTACGATTAACACATTTTTTTTAGGTGTTTCGATAAACCTAAATAATCACATCAATAAGGAAGCCACTTTGAACACTTTCAATATGTTCCAGTCAGAGTCGCGTCACGTTTACATCCAAAGCTTTATTTTTAGATTATTCATTACATTAACTCCACTATGGCTGAAAACAGTGTTAATGTTTGTCATATAATTTGCATAGGTTTTCTTACCTTTACAAAATCATCCATCGGCTTAAAAATTAAAACACAGAATTGAAAACACAAGCCACTATAGATAAAATAGGTTGACTAACAAAACCTGACAATTACCTGTTTTGTTAAATCAAGACTTGACCTAGCCTAACCTTACAACAATACACGAAAATTTACAACAAAACTTCGCCTCGGAAGTGTCGATTACCCTATTCATAATCTTAACGACCGAATTCCTTAGTGTTCAATATCACGCCGAATTACCACGAAATACTTTAAAAATAGTCTTATTATTTTGCCCTTTTTATGGATCACGAAGCTCCAAATTTATAACAACATTGTAAACAAATAAACCACATTTCCAATTAAATGCTAACATTATTTTGCTACTTGAACTTGGGAACTATGCGTGCATCTTTACAATGTTATCCGTTCACCTCATAAATTCCTATGCTCTCAAGAGAGCCTTTACCTGATGAGATTAAAGTGCATTGTGTTGAGCCGTTCGACAGAGTGTTAGTCTGAGGATGGTAAAAGTAATCTTGTTAGAATTAGTGAGCACGTTTTTTTAGACGACTTTTGGAGAACTATATAAAGCAAATGTGGTGTGATGGGAGGCATCAGTAACAGGGAATCCGTCATTGCAACAGCAGCCTCAGGGGTTAGGCACACGGACACAAGATGAATTTGGTAATATATGTTACGGAAGCGGTGATTAATCAATGTGACAAGTGTTTTTATTTTGAGTTGCGTCATGACGTCCTGGGAATTGGAGACGTTTCATCAGGCCCGTTGAGTGGAATATGCGAATCCGATCAAAGAATCGCCGGCTTACGTATTGCGTAATTTGACAAGATCTTGGAGTTTGAGCACTTGTCATTGTAGTAGTTTTGTGTCAATTGCAATTAAGTTGAAGTCTATTTTAATGCCAATTAAACCCTACTAATGAACACTGACATTTGATAATTTTAAAATGCACGTACAGAACTCAAATTATTAATAGAATCAATTGTTATTTAAAATATTGTAATCTGCATTTAAATGTCGTATAAAGGAGTACGCTTAATTATGGCACCAAATTTTAAATTAACTGCCGTTACTTTGTTTTCAATGGTTCTATTATTATCTAGTACAGCGAAAATATTTCAGCTGGTTAAACTTTTTTATAATACCCTTAATTTTTCATAAGAAAACCTTTTAATTTACTGCGTCAAGTAGGGTACATTAGACTATCTCTGACCAGGCAACTTTCAAAGCCCAAAACAATCCCATTTTCAGCAAATATTTTATCCTCATTAGCCTAGCACTTCCCATTGTATTAAAAAAACTTATTTTGTGTTTGACAGATAATATTAGCCGCGTTAGTAGCGGCATGCGGTGCTGCCAAGCTTGACCGCACGTACTTACCTCCAGCATCAGCTAAGACAGCTGGTGGCAGCCCTGGTTCTCTCCAAACACCTAACTCCTTCAGCCAGAGTTCAGCTCCTAAAGGAAGCTATACCAATGATTTCCAGGGCGTCGTGGTTGACGCCGCTCTTGCAGGTATGTTTTATAACTGCTCTTATTAACGGTAGTTTACTGTAAATTTACTGCTGCCTATTACTTCATCAGCGAAGAGTTTGTTCGCTAATTCGCAGAAACTGTGCAATTTTCTGAGGTAAATAATAATTCAGGATAATTTTGCGTGATCGACCGACAGGCGTCAAAATTTTACTATTAATTATTATTAGTAGGATAGATAGTGGGACGAGCGGAAAATTTTGTTACAATTTGAAAATGTAACATAGAATTGGAGTGTAATAGTGAGTAATGCAGAAGGATTATAAAGTTAAACAGATACCTTTGCATTATTTTTTGGAGTATTAAGGTACTTTAAAAGTGATTTGTGTTATAAAATTAATACTATGGCACAAACTCCGATATTCTGAAAGAAGAGATCTTCTGAAAGATGACAAATGTAGAGCTTTTTAAAGGCAACTTGTTATTAGAACGCTAGAAAGATTTTATTACGACAGATTATTATTGGATTGACATAGTTTGTTGAGGGTACAGAAAAAATTAGGATGTAGTTTATAAAGTTTAAGATTCACTAATTAGGGTACAATGTTATCAAACAAAATTCAACTGACTAATCCTACAAGCACAAAGTACAGAGTAGTGAGTAATTAGTTATTATTAGTCAACTGTTGGTGTTAATACATTAAAAAGTAAATAATAAATATACAGTAGTGAGAAAAATTGTGCTTCTTTGTAACTAAATATTGGACGTATTAAAAACAAACTCTATTGTTTTCTAATTTGTGGCTGTGGTTGTAATAGTAGTAGTAAATGTATGAAACATTTCAATAACTTATTTTTCCATAAACACTATGACACCACTTTTGTAAATAGTTCAAAGTTAACATTTTAGTGCCAATATTTCTTAGCAACTTTTTATACGCACGTAAAAGGTGCCTGGCCCACTTTTAGTCCATTCGAAGAAAAAAGGTTTTGAAGACTCCAAGTCGTTGATTTTATGACCATAAAAAAAACCTGAATAATGACTTAAATACACCCAAGCCAAATAATTAAGTAGAACGCGCTATTATTTACCCTTGTCGTGAATTTGTAGAAAAAGAAGCATATAATTTTAAAAGTAAATTTATTTTCAGGTACCAGGGCTTCAGGATCTGAAGAGACCGGGCTAGGTGGTCCAAGGAACTCTTACGGCTCAACCGCCTCTAAAGTAGGCGATGCTGCATTTAGGGGCTCCCAAGGAGGCTTCAGATTCCCTGTTGGCACACCAAACGATTTCGGTACCACCCAATTCGGAGACTCACGACCTGGAAACAACCAGTTTGGAAACACAGCACCAGAAAGGAACCGCTTTGGCGTCCCTAAAGACACTGTTCCTGAACGAACTCAAGCCTTTGATGTATCAACTCCTGAGAGAACTCAAACTTTTGAAGCTTCCAGGCCTGAGCGTACTCAGGCAGCACAGGAACGCGCAGCAAGCACTCTTAG
This sequence comes from Archips crataeganus, assembly GCA_947859365.1. Classification (NCBI taxonomy): domain Eukaryota; kingdom Metazoa; phylum Arthropoda; class Insecta; order Lepidoptera; family Tortricidae; genus Archips; species Archips crataeganus. The sequence continues at coordinate 16,488,173 of OX402062.1, read as the reverse complement.
ATTTGAAAACGAAGTGGGAGTTGATTCTTTTAACTACGCCTTTGAAACAGATAACGGAATATCCGCTGAAGAAACTGCTGTAGCTACTGACGGTGTGCAGGCGCAAGGAGCTTTCTCGTACACTGGTGATGACGGTAAAGTGTATAGTGTGACGTACACAGCTGATGAAGGTGGTTACCAGCCTAGAGGTGATCACTTGCCAACCCCGCCTCCTATTCCTGTTGAAATTTTGAAGTCTTTGGAGCAAAATGCTAGGGATGAGGCTAATGGTGTTATTGACGATGGTGAGTTATTTTTTTTGTCTCTTAATATTCGAGCACTTTTTTCTTCATAATGTTTATATTATTTCCGGCCTATAGTACGTCTCAGGCCTACCTAGACACAGGCTTCCCCCAAGAGCAAAATAGCCTCGGCTGTAGTTCTTACATGGGTGGAGTGTAGATTGGTAACTTCACACACACCATTTAACTGCTTTTTCTTTCACCAAAAAGTAAATAACAATTTTTAAATTTAATCTATACATTGCGTACATAAATTTCGAAAAACTCAGAGTAGCGATCCCGAGCTCGAAATCACAATCCTTTGCGTGACAGCCTCTAAGTCAAATAACTAGGCTACTACGGTTTAATGATACAAAGGAGGTAAACGAGCAAGTGGATCACGTTATGCCAAGTTATCACAACTGCCATTACCAGGAGGATTGCTAATCGTTGTCAATCGAGAAGGCTAGGATAAAATGGTAGTTGTATTAGTAGAAAATTAACAAGGAGGTATTCAGATTGATTTACTACACTCCGGGGAGTTAATAACCTATGCAAGATCTTAAATATCAACAACAAGCATGAAAAAAATGGGCATTTTTTTTTAAAATATTTAATTTATTGGTGATCAGGAACCAAATTTTCTATAATATCAGTATTCGGTGGCGACCACCTTTAATTTAAGTCGCATTTACGTAAATCAGAACACGTATTTTTTTTAAATAACTATTGTTTGGAAATTATTTTTTTTACTAAAATCATTGTCACTCTACTCATAGTTTAGTCTATGAGCCTAAATCCTCTTTGACAAGTCAGTTTCTTAAACTTTGACGTGAAACCTGTCAAATTCTCCGCCAAAGCGATGACACCTGACGAAACTACTTAACTTCAACAAATGTAGGATGACAATCAGTGATCGGATATTTGGATTCTCCCTCGCGGGATATTAAGTAGAAAAGTTAGTATAGATACGACAGTTTCCCGCGATAGCGAACAAACCGTACAAAAATAAAACAATTTTAATTATCTCTAAGGAATTTTTTACTCTTACATGGCAACCAGTTGAGACAAAAACATCTATTCTTTTCCTAATCTCTACACTTTATTTTAAGCAAAAAATATTAAAACCTCCACAAAGTATCAGCTTATACACCGTGAAATTTTAGTGGTTATTTTCCCGAAACGAGGTGATTTAGTATCGATTGTACAATCGATTTATAATTACTATTTTGACTAGAGTCAAAAATCCAATTGTGAAAAACGAAAGTCGAAAATGACCGCAAACCAATAGTAACGCTTCGTTGGTACTATTGGTTTACTATTGGAAGCGTTACTATTGGTTTGCGGTCATTTTCGTCTTTCGTTTTTCATAATTGGATTTTTGACTCTAGTCAAAATAGTAATTATAAATCGATTGTACAATCGAAACTAAATCACCTCGTTTCGGGAAAACAACCACTAAAATTTCACGGTGTATATCTGTCATGATGGAAAAAATACTTCAAAATCTTGACATTGATATTTCATTATTTTCTCTGGATTTCAGTTCTAATAATTTGCTTCTAAGGATTGCATAAATAAATAGGTATTATAGCTGTATAATTTATACTATAATATTAGGTCGCAGGTTATCGTATAAGTGCAAATACATAGATCTTATAGCTCAAAGGCGATCCAATAAATAAGTATCCACGTTAAATTCGCACACTATGATTTATGGTTTAATTTTCATTTCATCGACTTGTTTCATGGACTCTGAGATTATCTTTTACTATAACTGTGGCTTACTCTAATTGAACTTTTGATTCGCGTATGATTGGAATATTCTCGGGGAGTACTAGTAAGGCAGTTTTACATACTAGTTGACATGCCGCGAAAACCTAATTCTTTCCCTAAGGATGAAACTGTTCGATTTAGACAAAAGAACGGTGAGTAAGTACTCGTCTATCAGCTACTTAGATGTTTTAAAGTGTAATAAAATAAACACATTGTATTTTTTTGCCTTTTCTAACAACATAAAGCCCGGATTCCCGGGGCATATCCATACTAACATAATGATTGAGGTCGTTCACCCCATGTCGAATCCAAAAAACCGATCACTGATGACAATGCACTGGGTGGATGGAAGAAGTTTTAACAAGAACGATTTTTGAACCCCCGAGAGTTTATAAGTTTGACCGCTATGTGTGTGTGTCTGTAGGTCTGTGTGTCTATCTGTGGCATCATAGCCGATTCGGATGCGTTTTTTTTTTGAAAGCAGGCCATCGCCGGAGCCATTTCTTAGAAATGTTTCATTAAAATTGGTTTAGCCGTTCAAAGTTATTAGCTCTTTTGTTAGCTGCCGAAGGGATCTTAGATGCAGAATGGGCATTTACTTTATTTTCAAAGTATGTCTGACCAAATTGCGTCGGAGGTTTCTAAAATTTTGAATTTATAGTTATTAAAATTAAACAGATACTTAATTGTTTGAGATCACATCTATTAAATCCCATTTTACCTAGGGATTAATATTTTTTAACTCCTGATCACCGAATAAAAATCACCGTGCATAAACAACCTCGACAACGATCTTGTAAAGGGCACAGGAACCCCCTGGATGCGGACAGCGCAGGGCCAATTGTGGAACTCTTTGGGAGAGATGATTATGATGATGATACAAATAAAAAAAAACACAAATTGACCTCTTTGTTATAATACACAAATGAATGAGGAACCCCATAACAACACTCTTTTCATCATCATCATTCCAGCCTATATTATGTCCCACTGCTGGGCACGGGCTCCCCGTCAGAATGACGGGGGTTGGGCCGTTGTTCCCACGCCAGCCGTGTGGATTAGGAACTTCACACATACCATTGAATTTCTTCGCAGGTGTCAGATTTCAAATGTAATTTTGCCCTTAAATTCCGATAAACTCTGAGGTGCGAGTCGGGATTCGAACCCACGACCCTCTGCTCGAGAGGCCAATAGATCAAACCTACCACTACAACTAAGCCACCACGGCTATATAACATTATTTTACTGTATACAACTATTTAAACAACATAGTTTCCAAATCATGTTCACACATTCTATTGCTCTGATTTTCATTGAACCGTAAAAGTGACGAGACTTAAACACAATACTTCGTCTCACACATTTGTAAATTCTAAATCTTCTTCAATGCCTTTCCACTGCAATATGCCAAAAGTTAATTAATTTTGTGCTCTTACATTTCCCACACTAACTAAATCAAGGTGAACTATTGTTATTGTCCTTATACATGTTTCTAATTATTTCTTAAACGTTTAATTAAGTTATTGCTCCATATTTAATAACAGCTCAAGAAAAACTGCTTTATTGTTATATAATACCTACATGCGATATTGATAAAGGGCGAAAGATGTGTGAATATGGTTGCATTGTTTTGAATGTATGAGCTATTTGGGTCATAAATATGGTTCAAGTTCTTTTCAATGTCACTTTTAATTAGTTAACGATATACGGCGGTGTTCTTATTATGTTTTTATTTTTACTCAATATTAAAAAAAACTTCTTATCAATAAAAAACATGCAGTAAGTAATTGCTAGCTGCATAAAGGACAGATGCAAAAAATCTATATAAAAGTTGCAATATAAACAACAAGAAATTGTAGCTACTGAATAATTAACATTTAACAATGTCAGCGTAGTTTGTTACCGGTTTAATTTTAATAATAAAACAAAAAACTGGGGAATCCTGTTTAAAAAGCGTTTAAACGCCATAATTGAATAAAGCTCTTATTCTATTTTCACTTCCTTGCACAGCGATAAAAATCCTCTTCAAATAAGTAACCACTCAATTCATTATCGCTTTTAAAAATCACTGACAAAATCCGTAACGGGACAGCTCAGTATTATCCCATTGTACTGTGATAAATGTATTGCCGACTGATATATCGTCAAACAGCGTGACAAATGGCCAACAACTTTCATTTTTTATTTACAGGCTTGTACGATGCTCAGAAGTACAATGAGGGAGGCGATTACACAGAAAGCGACAGTGTTAATGGCAAACTGAATAGCAGGCCATCAGTTAATACTGGGAACTCCGACGTCGACGCTAGTGGGACGTTCATTAATCAGAACAACTTGCCGTTTAACCCTAACTCCAACCAACGCGGCAGTGGTAACAGAGCGCCAGCGAACCGATTCCAGTCTACTTCTAATGGTAATGGCAAGTCCCAGAGCAATTCGGCTACTGGTAACGGATCCGGATCAAGAAACGAATATTTACCACCGTTCAGCAATCAAAACAGGCCTCAGAATTTGAGACCACAGGCTCCTACTGCCAACGCGCAAACACCTGACGCTGACTCGTCGTCTACATTCCAACAAGAATCTACTGAAGAAGGCTCTGGGAACTTCCACCCCGAATCTGAACAAAATCAGGCTCCAATACGCCAAGGCTCTCCTTCGTCCTTTGTATCTAGACCAGCTTTTGAAAATCAACTTAACACTTTCAATCAAAACGGCGCTCCTACTGGAAACCAGTTCAATAAAAATGGTAACAGATTCCCTTCATCCCAAGGCAACAGGCAACAGTTTGGTGGAGCTCCAGTGAACACTGCTTCCCTTGGTAGACTCAACCAATTCTCAGCGCAATCTAGCTCTTCATCCCTTAACCCTCAACAGTCCACATCAGTGCCTGACACAGAACTGTCCACTCCTTTTGAATCTAACCCAAATCAAGATACTGTTCAGTCTACATTTGGATTCCGTGGCCAATCCACACGACCTAGTCAAAAGTTAGGCTTCCAAAATGCTCAAAATGAAGCTTCGCCTGCCCCAGCTAAGCCTACTTTTACTGCTTTTACGCAGTCTCGGCCCCAACCTTCTAATAGGCCTAGTGGTGGAAACAGGAACACACAATCTTCATTCTCTACTCAGGTGCCGCAAGAACAACAAGAACAGTTTAATCAGCAATCTCAATTCGGTAAATCAAGGCCACAATTTTCCCAAGGACAATTTCCTCAGAATTTCGACAGTCAATACGCTTCCAGTACTCAAAAGCCTCTGTTCTCTCAACAGAATAATGCCCAGGATAACTCCTATTATTACAACCAGCCTTCTAGTACATTTAACACACCTCAGACCCAAGGTTCAAGGTTTCCTAGCGCGCCATCTAATCAATTTGATAGAGTAACTCAGAGACCTTCGTTCTCATCTCAGACTACCCAATATACTGAAGAGCCTAACTATCCGTCTACTCCTTTCCCGAGTCAGAATGGACAACGTCAAGGTTCTTCTAGGCGTCCTACAGAAGCTACCCCATCTGTAAACCAGTATCAGAGTAACGCAATTTCATCTGCCAGCAATGGGATAACACAAGCGTCTGCTTCTTCATTTACCGCACCTACGTCGCCAACTGGTTTTGGCAGACAACAGATGAGTCAAACAAGGCAACAGTACCAGCAATCGTCCTTCCAATCGAATCAACCTTCGATGGAGCCTAAGAAAACAGCTTTTGGAATTCAAACGACAGCACAACCTCAATCAAACCGAGGTCAGAGTAAATTTGAACAGGAAAATTTCGAAAAAGCACAACCTCTCAGCCAGCAACCGTTGCAAGATGTAAAGCAGCCCAAGCTTGATGACGACGTTGTTCAAGATGCTCCAGTAGTCAACCAGCAATATCAAGGAGAACTCTACGAGTACAGCAAACCTGCAGAGATGGTACCTCCTCCTGAAGATGGCTTTGGTCAGTTTGGCGTAAAGGTCCAAAGTTCTCAATCAACCCAGACGCGACCACAATTTAGTAAGACCATTTCAGTTGAACCTCAACAGCCCACATCTGGACCTTCGTCTGCCACACAAGATGATCAATTCAATCCACGACCTCAATTTGGCCAGACTTCTGCTTCTCAGCCCGAAAAACCGGAGTCTAGACCATCGTTTGGATCCTCAAAGCCGATAAGTTTCAGTCAAACTAAAGCACCACAGGGCGACCAGTTTGGAGCTCAGACAGCCGAGCAGGAGCAGTCTACTGATGACTTTAACGCCCAACCATCTAGAAAACCATTCAGCCAGCAATCGCAGAGTCAGCAAATTGTAAACCATCAAGTTAACAACCAATTTGGAGACCAGCGAAGGCCATTAAGCTCTCAATCTCAGAACAGCTTCTCCAGCTCCACCGCTGAAAGCCCTAGGCCTTTCGGTGGTCAAAATGGAAGACCGTCCTGTTGCAGAGCAACATTTGGTCAACAGCAAAACTTCGCACAAGGTAGCAGGCCTAGTCAATTTGGCGGCGAGAGTCAGTTCAGTCAGAGCTCCTTCCAGGGCAGCTCAGGTTTTAAGCCAGATCAAAGTCAGTCAGCTGCTGGTAAGGGAGAAATCTTCGGAGGTCCGAGAAAGCCACCTAGCTTCGATGATACAGGATATCACTATTAAGTTTACAAGTGCCATAGCATGGACTATAGAACGCGCTAGATAGAAAAGACACCAAATCTCAATGTTAAATTTTCGACAAAAAGAAATCTATTTTTTTATTTTCTTAAGAAAATTTGGATGTTGTGACTTTTCTAACGGGAGCGTTATTTGTGATACATCGTGGTGAAGTGTCTATAATCATAATATAAATGAATCTAACTATGTTTTAGATACGACGTGATAATTAATTAATAATATTTAATGACATCCATGCTCTTGCTGTATATTTTTGATATAAAATGTGCTCTTAAAATAAATTATTCCTGTAAATACTAGTTCATTTGTTTTATTTACTACTATTTGCTACCCGCGACTCCGCCTGCAAAGAAATAATTATCATTATACAATTATAACAACTACATCTGTGCAATTTTCAGGGATAAAACTATCCTATGTCTTTTCTAGAGTTTCATACTATCTACATATTAAATTGTATCTGAGGCCTGGGTTAGCGACATAACTCCGAGCTAACTGCTAACATAGGGTTAACAATTGTCAAAATGTGTGGAACTGTCATTCTTAACCCAGGGTTACCGCTTTAATTTTTTCACTCTGAACTGTGCAAGTAGCCCTAAATCGGTTAAGCGTGAATAGGTAACAGATAGACAGACAGAGTTACTAACGAATCGTAAAAAGGATGAATAGCTAACAGATGCGGGGAGGAATCCCTTCCACCGCTCCCTAAAAATCTTTTAGCTAAAAAAAACTTACATTTCAATGAGCTAACGTAAAGCTAAAACAAAAATAGTTCGATTTAATCCACCTAAAAAGGCTAAAGGCTTCGCATTCAATAGTGAAATATTACAGGATGGTTATGACGATGCAATTACTAAATGTCTCAATCGCTATAGGGTTGACCTATGTAATGTAATTGAGATGACTAACCAACTTGACAAATTATCGAAGACGTTCAAATGTTGCACCTCTCCCTTTCAAAATGTTATGTTTGTGCGAAGATGTTTCTTTGATGTTTCTTTGTTTCGAGCACCTAACCTGCGCAAATTGAATACTTAAGCCACATTTCGCACGCATAAAATGAAACTGACTCAATCCGAAATATTCTCATTTCAAAAATAAACTATGTGTAAAAAAATAGGTTTAGTTTTGAAATGGGAACATTTCGGATTGAGTCATTTTCTTTGAGTATCATCAGGTCATTTTCATTTCATTTTAAGCGTACGTGATTTATGAGACTCATGATAAATACGAATTCTCCAGTTGATAGTGCAAGGAAAGTACAAGGATGCAAAACACCAGGCAGGCGTATGACATAGTGGTTGGAAAACCTTCGAGAATGATTGGACGACCACCAGATTGCTGTTCAGAGCAGCTGTCGACATAATACATTGCAATGATGACTACCAACCTCCCAGGAGGATATGACACCGAAAACTTTTTTTTCTTCTACATTTTAATTTTAGAGCAATTTTTTTTTACATAAAACTGATCCGTGATTGACTCCTATCTCACCTGATGAAAAGTGCAGATGTGGCCAAAGGTATACCTCACTGGTTCAGTAAAAGCCTATTTACTCTAGCTTTGAAGAGCTCTAGGTTGTATCTATCTGGAAATACAGACGATAGAAGCGAATTATATGGTTAAACTGTCATTTTGAAGCCAAAGAAGCATATCTATATAAGAAATGGGGAAAGGTTTCCTGTTACTTCTATATTGTTTTAAAATATATTTTTGATTTTGTTTATTATATCAATACAATCATTAATTAAACTACACTGTATCACTTCACACTCATAAACTTTACACAAGTTAGTGCGAGTGTTGCACATTTCTTAACCTCGTGCTATAATAAATAGCAAAATTAAAATGTCTGTATCTGTTACTATTAAACGGTATAAATTAACTTTATTTATATTAGGCATTGTTTGTCTTAATGCTAAACAATTCGGAACTGCACGACCTTATTCCACCTGCGCCTTTCTTCCACAGGTCGACCAGAAGTAGGCGGAGTCTCCACCCTTACGTTGTCAGTACTCCCGAAATCCGCACTAAGCGTTTTCGCTCTACCTTCATCAACCGGCACAGCTAAGGAGTGGAATTCCCTGCCTGCGACTGTGTTCCCTGAACACTACAATTTGGCCGCTTTTAAGTCTAGGGTGGAGGAGCATTTCCATCAGGCGTGATTATGGTCAAACGCAAACCTATATGTATAAAAAAATAAGCATCAGCAATAAAAATAATTATTAAACAATTTTTAATATTGCATGCATCAACTTTTTCATTTTGTAAAGTATTGTCCTTATCATTAAAATGAAATATAATTTTAATTTAAAAGTCACAACACATCGTTAAAAATTATGGTTACTTGAAAGTATTAGGTACCTATTACTATATATATTTAACAATGTCTGGTAAAAAGTCTTTCCTTCTTTTACGAATTTCGTATTCATCATTGTTAATTCAATACCCACTTTATTATCATTATCGGTATCATCAAATTGATCACCTGTTGGAAGGCGCGGCTGGCCACCCGGCGTTTTGATGTATATCGGCCATTCTTCATTGGTTACGGTCGTTCACAAGCGGCCTTACTCACTGTTTGTATTGCCAATTGATTTTGATGCAAATTCGATTTATTTATTACTTTTGTTTTATTGCAATGGGAAACATCATCATCATTAACATTTCAGCCGAAAGACGTCCACTGCTGAACATAGGCCTCCCTCAAGGCTCGCCAAACAGATCCGTCCCGTGCCATCCGCATCCGCGATACCGCAACCTTAACCAGGTTGTCACTCCATCTTGTTGGAGGCCTACCTACACTGCGTCTTCCGGTCCGTGGACGCCACTCGAGAACCTTTTTGCCACATCGGCCATCAGCTCTACGAGCGATGTGCCCTTCCCACTGCCACTTGAATCTGGCGATTCTTCGGAAATACTCATGATGGGAGCGAGTTCTATTCCTTAGGAGTTAATAAGTGGTAAAAGTGTAGCAACATAAAAGGTTTATTTACACAAACAGGATTTTTATTGCATCCTGTTCACGTTAAATACGTCAATTAAACTATTTAAAGTACACCTCCAACTATCCATCAAACGAAAATGCTCTACGTAAATGCGCAGACATTTATAGCTATAATTACATACCTACCTACCTATATACAATCTATTACCCTAATGTCTGTACTAAAACCCGATGGCTTTATAAACTCAAGTTTTGTACCTTCAAAGATCTGAAGTCGTGATCTATTATTATTTACCGTCCTAGATAAAGCGTCTTCATTTGTATGATGCTTTCCTAATCTGGAATGTTCTGAAATGTCAAATTTATGATTTAGACGTGTACCTGGTGATAGTCCGTCGATCGGTGGCGGGCTACAGAGCCTCGAACACCGTCGTAGAGTTGCTTGTTTGTCTGTTTTTTATCGGATACATTTTGGTGAGTGTGAGCTGGAATTACACGTTTTAATACGCATGTATACGAGTATGTGCATAAAACACATTAAATTAACAGATACCAAGAGAAACAGATGTAAAAAAGGCAAACTTATCCCTTAAAGAGATCTCTTCCAGCTAACCTTTGAGCGATTGACAGTTAATTGAGTGACTGACGTGTCGTGCGGTATTTATTGTAATTAAATCCCGCTTGTTCTGATTCCTTTCCTTCACCATCACCAGTTTAAAAAAATACGCGCCGCAGTTTCTTTCTGCAGAACCGTGGCATCATCTGGGTCATCTCCTCATCTTTAGGTAGTGCCTCATTAAAATCAGCATAATTTGGCTATCATGTCAAAACAATGTAACGTCAATTTGATCCGTATTGAACGTCTGTCGAAGATTTGATCTGATCAGCATTGATCTCTGGGTACAGTAAGCACCAAAAGCGCTAAAAGCGTAAAATTATTGAATCTTCAAGGTAAAAAGGACTTTGCTGTCTCTCATTACGTTTAGAAAAAAAGTAAAACGTATCTAATGGGAAATGCAGGTCACTCACGAATTATGAATCGAGGTATGTCGAGCAACCAGTGTTTCGAACCAACTCTTGGTCCTTTTTCAAGGATGGTTCGAAACCTTTCGGGCATTACCCCGACTACATCTATCTATCTATCTACTACACTAATACGGTGTGTTTCTTATTTTAGTAATTGTGTCTATGTTTCACTGTAGTCTTTATTCAAAGTAAAAAAGTGTTGCTAAGTGTTTTTATTTGAAAGTAATAAAATACATTTACTCGAAGCACAAAATAAAGGCAAACTTGGGTTTCATAGGCAATAAAAAAGTAAAAAAAAACCGGTTTTCTGTAAAGTCGGTTTACGGACGATAGTTTAACGTGACAACGTCATTAACAAAACATTCAAAAAACAAAAATGAAACCAGGCGGTTATGGGTCCCCGACGTTGCTTAACCTCAGTTATCGGACGAGAAACGATGTTTTGTCAAATATCTTGAAAACGGTGCATACGGCAAAATCAATGAAATTTTCATCCCCCCTTTGAAACCCCCGCACCCCAAAATACAAAATGTTCTTTTGCAATTTAAACACTTTTTATCATTTCACTTTTACCATCGCATGTACACAGATCAATCATGATTAGGTCAGACTAGTGTTCAAAACAATGCGCATGCGTTATTGCACTGTGTTCTTAATTAATCGTTTTCGATGTAATGAAACCATCACACTCACATCACACAATAAGACAAAATTTTCGTAACATTTTGAGTTCACATCAAAATCGATTACTTATAATTAACTTCAATAACTATAAATTAAAAAAATTAAAAACCCCCGCCGCAATTTGGTCACAACATAACGACCGCTTTAGCCTAGTTGGTAGTGACCCTGCCTACGAAGCAAGAGGTCCTGGGTTCGAATCCCGGTAAGGGCATTTATTTGTGTGATGAGCACGAATATTTTTGTGTTCCTGAGTTACGGATGTTTTCTATGTATTTAAGTATTTATTTATCTATATAAGTATGTTTATCGTCGTCTAGGATTGTCCCCTAATAATTTTTATTTTTATTTATTTTAATTACATATTTTGAAAACAAAAGAGCTGATAACTTATTACGGCTAAACCGATTTTGATGAAACATATCTAAGAACCTTTCTATTAAAAAAAACCGCATCCAAATCGGTTCTTCCGTTTAAGAGCTATTAGGCCACAGACAGACAGATAGACACACACACACACACATAGCGGTCAAACTTATAACACCCCTCTTTTTGTGTCGGGGGTTAAAAAGGATTGTTAGCAAGTTATCGTGTCATGTCTCGCACCGTGTCTCGCAGGAACTCGCCGCTGCCCCGCGCGCTGGCGTCTCTGAACGCGCTCCTGGCATCGGCCCCAGTGTGACCTGCTTGCAAGTCGATGGCTGACTGTGTGTTCAGAATGCTTGAGATTTTGCGAAAGGATTGATGCTAGACTGTCTAGTATTTATAAATAACTAGCGACCCGCCCCGGCTTCGCACGGGTGTAACTTTGAAAAATAGGTGTGAAAAATAAAGAAAGTCTATAATTTAAGGTGGTAAATTTATATATTTACCTCTTTTTCCCCAAACTACACCCACACGAAGTCGGGGCGCGTCGCTAGTTTTATGAATAAAATTTCGACCCGTACATTTAATTTAAACGATCGTATTCTGTTAATCACGCCAACTGTCAAACGACTGGCAGTTATGTCAAACGCCATAAGGTTACATTAGAAAAGTTATTATGGACGGTAATTTTTCTTATATTTTATAATTTTCCGCGCAATTTTCTTAATTTTTTCTTTCATAAGAACCTTCTCCTGACAATGACGAACACAACAAAAAAAGAATTAGTGAAATCGGTCCAGCCGTTCATGCGTGATGCCGTGACCAAGGGAAACAGGGATTCATTTTTATATATATAGATAGATTATAAATGTTATTATCTAAGTAGTTTAAGTTTCTCGGTGTATTGGTTTCACTGTAATGCCGTGTAAACTATATCTATACATATAATAAATCTGTAACAAGTCGCTGTCTGTACATTGAAGATATTTGAGAAAAACTGTCACTAGGGCTATTTATTAGCGCAATAGAACCCAAAACAATGATTTTTAGAATTATTGTCTGTCTGTTTGTCTGTGCGTTTGTGCGCGCTAATCTCAGAAACGGCTTAACCTAGAAGGATGCGGTTTTCACTGATATGTTGGTATTTTCTTGGATTAACATTTAGTGTTTGTTTCATTTGAATCGGTTCACAAATAAGAATGATACGTCTATTTTAAGAATTTATCGAACAGGTTTTTTTGTTTGAACACGCTAATCTCAGGAACTGCTGCTCCGATCTGAAAAATTCTTTCAGTGTTAGATAGCACATTTATCGAGGAAGGCTATAGGCTATATAATCATCACGCTAACACCAATAGCAGCGGAGCGGAGCGGAAGAATGTTTCAAAATCGGGGGTTTTTGAAGTAAAACTTCTATAGGCACGCTTGACTTGGGGGTACGGTGGTGAATTTGAACGCGGGTGTGCGGGGGGGGGGGTTGGTGGGGGGTTGGGTTGGGAGGGGGGGTGCGGGGGGGGTAATTTTTTTATATCGAGGAACTAAGGAGAGCCGTAATTGATGAAAAAGCAAATTGGATAAAAAAATAAGCTGTCCAAATTACTAATTCTACGCGGACGGAGTCGCGGGCAAAAGCTAGTAAATAATATAATAATAATAATATAATGTATGTTAATGAGTTGTTCATTGACAGACATGGCCGGAGCGTTAGCATTTAATCATCATCTTATATCTTCATCATCCCAGCCTATGTACCATGCCTATGTACCATGCCTATGTGGCCAAGAAAGCGGTCTACTAGCTTTGGCAAAAGTTTCTGTGAGATCTTAATATCGCCAAGGTTGACTTTTCTAAGTGAAGTCATTAGTCACTGTCATCATTTATTGCAAGGGAAACTCGACCTAATTGTATCATGACGTGCAAATGAACTTCTACCGTCGGGTAGTAGACCATATTTTTGACCGACTGTACGGTACGACCCACTGCAAGGCACAGGCTTCCCCTGAGAATGAGAGGCCTTGGGTCATAGTTTTCATGCGGTCCCAGTACGGATTGGGAATATCACACACTCTACTGAATTTCGCAGGTGTGTGCAGGTTTCCTCACGATGTTTTCATTCACCGTAAAGCTCATTTTACTAACGTTGCACAAAATAAACCGTGCCAAATCTCCTTTTTAAACCTAGCGGATAAGATCACGGAATCATACCTTATCCCGTGGGAATATCGGGATAAAAAGTAGCATAATCCCAAACATCCAACTATCAACATAACATAAGTACCAAAGGTCAGTCCAATTGAAATTCTAGCGGTGGGAGAATCCCGAAAGGATTTTGTGCCGATGCCGTGGAAATATCGAGATAATCTTAAATTAATAATTTGAAAATCTATTATTATGTTCCACATAAAGTAATTATGCGTGTAAGATCCCTTTTGCAGCTAACAAAAGAGCTGATAACTTTGAAACTTCTGAACCAATTTTGACAAAACATATCTAAGAACCATCGCCAAGAAACCTGCTTCAATTAAAAAAAAACAGCATCCAAATCGGTTCACCCGTTTAAGATCTATGATGCCATAGACACACACACATACATAGCGGTCAAAATTATAACACTATTTTTGTGTCGGGGGTTAAAAATAGCCTGCTTGTTATGCCAGACGTCCAGCTATAATCTACATACCAAAAACATACTTGCTCACAAATTTTCACATTTATTAGTGGGATCAAGATTCGAACCCGATACTTGCCAAACCATATTGCACTCACGATGATCGTGCGCCGCTTGACCCGACCTGTCTAGTTCTGCCCAACAACTCGTCAATGGACAAAAAGTGGGCAAGCGTTAGTGGGATCCGCATGAAGAGGGTTCCGCTCGTCCACGCGATATTATAACATTTTTAGAACTTCGTAGGTACCTACCTCAAAAGTTATCATCCCACTAAGTATATGTGCTCTCTGTCCTAACCGGTTTAAGTATGCTTTAAGTATGTGTAGTAAAATTGACAATTTTTGTTGTTGTTGTAGGTATCCTGAACTAACCCTACCCTACTGGTCATTTGACATCACAGCGCCTGACAACTTGAGTAATCCATGGAGTAATCTATAAACATCTGTAGCTCTCAACCTTGACGCTGGCAAAATTGCCAAGTTGGACAGGAGCCATTAAAAAAAAAAAAAAACCTCAAAAGTAAAAAAACCGTCCACGTGCAGAGGGAGGCGGCGGAGCGGAGCGAGAGGGTTATGCGAAGAATAATCTGTCCATAGACGCGTAGCGGAGTTAAGGACTGTTTTTAACACGCTTTTATTAGGTAGACCATTACCTCTACCATGAGTTTACACTAGTTTACGTGACCGTACTCGCTAGCGACGTCGTAAATTATTTGTATGGAGAATTGTACAGCGCCTCTAGCGGTCACTTACGGAAGTACAATTCTCCATACAAATCATTTACGCCGTCGCTAGCGAGTACGGTCACTGTGAACTAGTGTAAACTCATGGTAGAGGTACTGTAGTAACTAACTATGTAATGGAAACTTTGAACATGATTTTGACCCACTTCCCGGTTTCCGATTGAGCTGAAATTTTGCACGTATGTGTAAATTGGATGACAATGCAATATTATTGCAACATGGAGCTGATCTGATGATGGAACTGGATGGTGACACAACCCCGTCGAGTTTGGGCTCGTTTGATTCGTCTTACCCACCTATACCTAGTTTAAAATATTTAATTGTAAAAAAGCGTGGGGTGCTTTTTAAGATATTATCAAAATGATAATCCATCTACTCATATCTGTAAATAAAATATTTCTGACAATGGACATCATACACCCCACGCTTTTTTTACAATAAAATATTTTAAACTATAGTAGGACTTTCTATAAAAGCGTTTGTTTTTTTAGTTTTTTAAACTATTATTTATTTCATACACATAGCTAGACCGCGCGTTTCTCCGCCCCGCTTCCCCGCTACCCCGCTCCTCAAACTCGCTCGTTCTCGGTTTTGCATGAATTTTTAAACTACTTTAGCGACTCGCTGTCCGCGTTCAAATTGAGATGAAGGGGTAAATGGGGGTAGGTCTACAGTAGAACCAATCACTTCGTCTCCTGTGATTTCACTTGCCATAAGTACCAATGTTTGCCATAAAATACGAGTATAAAGAACCATGCTATTTCAAGATTTTTTTTTAAATTCATCTTCTAAAATACAGATTAGGTTAATTTATTAATAATTCGGAAGGAAATACTGTTTTAGAAATAAATTACTTGACGACACATGAAATTTTTTTTTATATTAAATAATTATGTAATAAATTTCTATAATTATATTATTATTGTATTTTATGTTGTGGCAATAAATGAAATTCTATTATATTCTATTCTAAAATTATGGAAAACGAT
This sequence comes from Archips crataeganus, assembly GCA_947859365.1. Classification (NCBI taxonomy): domain Eukaryota; kingdom Metazoa; phylum Arthropoda; class Insecta; order Lepidoptera; family Tortricidae; genus Archips; species Archips crataeganus. The sequence continues at coordinate 16,472,071 of OX402062.1, read as the reverse complement.
ACATAGAACCATAATACGATAGGTACTTTTTAGGGTTCCGTACCCAAAGGGTAAAAACGGGACCCTATTACTGAGACTTCGCTGCCCGACCGTTTGTCCGTCTGACCATCACCAGGCTGTATCTCACGAACCGTGAGAGCTAGGCAGTTGAAATTTTCACAGATGATGTATTTCAGTTGAGGCTATAACAACAAATAAAAAAAAAACAGAATACAATAAATATTTAAGTGCGCTCCCATACAACAAGCGTGATTTTTTTGCTCGTTTTTGCTCGATATTGATAACGGCAAAAGTAGACGCTTGAAATATTAACAGTATATTAATTATATTTCACTTTAAAAAATAAATAATTAAATTAAAATAAAACAAATATTTCAGGGGGGCTCCCATACAACAAACGTTTTATTTTGCTGTTTTAATAGATAATGGTGCGGAACCCTTCGTGCGCGAGTCCAACTCGCACTTAGCCGGTTATTCTTTTAAATGAGCTGTTCTAAAAAAAAATGTTATCTTTTAGTGCACTTCCATTGAAGTACGACCGAGCAAGGACTAGAAGGATTGACCCATATTATCACGTTTCGAAGTTTTCCACAAATAATTTATACTCCATTTAATTTAGAATTATAAACCACAACAACATTATATTGCGGCTCGTGAACTGTATTCTCTTTACAATTTGTACTAGAGTAACAATTGACGACACGCAAATAAAGTGACATTAAAACAATTTTATTTTGCGGCTCAAAGACTATTGTACTGTATGTATGTGTGTGTTTTTGCTAGGTAAGAAATAGTTGACGAGCCGGAATATAATGATGTTATGGTTTAGACGACCAGATGGCCTAGTGGTTAGAGAACCTGACTACGAAGCTTGAGGTCCCGGGTTCGATGCCCGTGTCGGGGCAGATATTTGTATGAAAAATACGAATGTTTGTTCTCGGGTCTTGGGTGTTTAATATGTATTCAAGTATGTATCTATCTATATAAGTATGTTTATCCGTTGCCTAGTACACATAATACAAGCTTTACTTAGCTTACTTTGGGACTAGGTCAATTGGTGTCCCGTGATATTTATTTTTATTTATTTTTATTTTTATGGTTTTCAATTCTAAGTTAAATGAAGTATAGGTATAAGTATACAGGCTAAAACCAACACGTCGTTTAATTTAGTTTTATTAAGTACTTTAAATGTCAGCAATTTAGTACAAAACTGTAGATCTGTAATGAAAAAAATATACTTAATTTGTTGGGTTGAGAATCCGGCAGGATCCTTTTCAACAGAGGTTTTTCCGAACCGGTTGTGGATTCTTCGACATTCAGAAATGCTTGTTACAGTCTAAGTAAATTGAATAAAGATACGTGTATTTGGACTTTGATTTTAAATGAATAAGAATAAGAATAAGAAATTTATTTGATTTCTCCACCACCAAGTACAATGTAGGAACTTAAATATTACAATAAAGTTGTAATTGGGAGACCTGAGTGGGGGAGACTGGTGCCCAAACTAGGGAGATCCTGTGTGTCAGGTCACCAGGTCTCCTGCCCTCAGATGTCCGCAACTACTGAGTTACAGTTAAAAAATTAAAAAATAAAAACAATTTGCATTACAAATTAAATTAAGAATATGATATAGATTTTAACCATAGTTCATCAGGATGTGTATGTGTGTGTGTGTGTGTGTGTGTGTGTGTGTGTGTGTGTGTGTGTGTGTGTGCATGTGTGCATGTGTAATGTAATCGATCCATTCTGTACGACTTTGATCCGCTGCGCTTCAAAAGAAAGCACCTTTATTTAGCAGTGGTGGTAAACAATAAACCATTAGAGCAGAAAAAATCGTAAGAAAAGAAAGAGTTCCTTTAACAATGGGAACTCTGTAAATTCTATAAAAATATATTAATGGCTTATTTAAAATGATACGTACTTTTTACCCGACAGCGAAGAAGGAAGGGTTATGTGTTTGACTCGTATGTATGTATGTATGTACTATGTCCATTCCTATGTCCTCTCGTATGATACGTCATTCGATTCGTCTTGATAACACGAGTAACACTGGAGACACGAAATTCTTGAGAAATCAAAATGGCGGATTTTTGGCGACAAATTGTGAATCTTCAAAAAATTTTTTTATTCAAACCTATCGAGTATTATTTTATTTACACCGCAGGCCGGTTATTAGTTTTTTAATTACTTTTTTATTAGTTCTTATTTTATACCAACGGAACCCTAAGACATCTCTTAAACACACACTCGTGCGCATGTCATGCGCAAGCGCAAATAATTAGTCTATCGGAGCAATATCGATCGGGACGTTGGGTAACGATCGACTCACACATCACATTAAAGGCCCTTTAGACACAGAAAATAACGAATGAAAAACGTTACTATTTAAAAGTTTTTTTCTGTCCATCATCGTCTCAGCTTATATTCACCCCGCTACTAGGTATAAACCTCCTTTCAAAAAGTAAGAATTTATGCTGTAGTTCCCAAGTGGACCCAGTGCGGATTGGGAACTTAAGACACCATTGAATTGCTTCGCAGGTCCTCGCGCAATGTTTTCTTTCGCCGAAAAGCTCATGGTAAAATTACCCTTTTAGCGAATAAAGTACCTTTATCAGAAAAAATATACTTGCCAGATTTGTACAATAACGACGAATCTAGACTGCTTGAACTGCTTCTAAAGTTATGTTTAGTCTAGCTTTAATATATACTGTGTGCGGATTGTATAATTTGTAGTTTAGAACTTTACATTGAACTCAAGTTGCACGGTACACAATTCTGTAGTGTTTAAAACAATAAGCGACTCATGAAAGGGCCCCAGTTAGTACCAACTTCCTTGAAATAATATAAAATGAAAATAGAATAATAAAGTTCTGAACCTAAAAACAAACACTGATTTATAAACTAAACAATTTACTAACAAATTACAGTTATATCCATAAAATTTTCATTGCGGGTAAATAAAACGGATAATCGAATAAAGGTTTTGGAGTTTGTACAAAAAACACACATTAATAAGTATAAGAATAATATTAATAAGTATAATAAAAGTATAAGAATTTATACTGTTTCAAACTTTCGTGCACAAAACATAATTATTATACTACGAAATGTTTTCGTTGAGGTAAATATTATTTGCGTGATAAGTTTCGTTTAGTACAATAATTATAAGTATAAAAATGTCTAATTTTTTTTAAATTAAACTGTCGAACTCTATTTATGCCGAGGTATATATAACAGAATTTCATAAATAACTTATTAAACGTTTTTAATTATCGGAGCAATATCGATCGATCGGGACGTTGGGTAACGATCGACTCACACATCTGCGAGTTAAGGGCCCTTTGGACACAGTACGCTTAGTATAAGTTCTACCTCACCAAAATACTTCTCGATTGCGTTTACGTAAAACATCAATTACTAGGGAAACATGGACAGCGCCTCCGCGGCCGCGCGTTCATTTTTCCATAGAATTGATTTTTTTACGTAAACGCGATCGAGAAGTATTTTGGTGAGATAAAACTTATACTAAGCGTACTGAACATAATGACTGAAAAACGTTGCTATTTAAGAGTTTTAAGACAATCTTTTTTTATGTCCATCATTATCTCGTCATTATCTGGCCTATATACTGCTAGGTATTATAGCCTTCTTTCACATAGAAAGGGTTTGGTCTGTAGTTCCCATGCAGGCCTAGTGCCGATTGGGAACTTTACACAACATTGAGTTACTTCGCAGTTTTTCTACAGGTTTCCTGGTGACGTTTTCTTTCGTCGAAAAGCTCACTGGTAAAATAACCGACGTAATTTCACACTAACATTTTAAACGTGAAGTACTTTAATTCAAATAATTATCGAAACAATATTGCTCGGATTGTTGTGCAACGACCGACGGCATCCGCACGTTAAGGGCTCATCACACACAATAAAAAAACGAATGAAAACCGTTAATAACTAAAAGGGTTTTTTTTGACAATCGTTTGTTTAACGTTCTTGTAATACTGTTTTGTGCTTGTAATTATCTATCTATCTCACTACATGAAATTAACTTAAAGAAGTGCAAAAGCGTCTGGTCAATTCTACTGGAGACCAAAGGGCTGGCAGCCATCTCTTTCAACGAATCGCCATCGCCATTCAACGAGGGAATGCTGCCAGACTTTTGGGCACGATGCCACGGGGGCCTTTTTTAGACTTACCCCTTGTTTCACCATCCATTGATCAAATTTGTTTGATGGATAAATGTGATGCCGTCTCTGTTTGTTTTGTTCGAATAGACGGAGACGGCATCATATTTATCCGTCAGTTAAAATTAATCATTGGGTGGTGAAACAGCCCCTTAATCTAGTTTTAAGTTATTTAGTTTACAGTTAAGTTTTATACATTGCCATTTTTCTTAATATTTTTTTTTCTTTGTTTCAATAAACTTGTACACTATGCACTAGTGTTAATAACGTTGAAGGTAATCCCTGATAGTACAGAAGCGATTTTAAAAGCTTTTTCAATTTTATAAAGTAAAGTTAAACCAACACCAGTAACAACACGAGTACTTTATATAATTATAGTAAAAAAAATGGTAGCTTTTTATTACTTTAATTTAGGCGTGTTAGTTGGTGGAACTTTTTATGATGCTACATTATTAGTAATTATTAATGTAAAAACCTTGTTAGAGATCCTTTAGCAAATGCATGCAAAAATCATCATCATCATCCCAGCCCTTATTAGTCAGAGTAAGAAAAGGGTTGGCCTTAGTTCCCACGCACCCTGATTAGGAACTTCATACACTCCAATGAATTTCTTCGCACGTGGGTGCAAGTATCCTCGCGATGTTTTCCTTCACCGTAAAGCTCATGGTAAATTTCCAATGTAATTGCACATAAATTCCGAAAAACTCAGAGGTGCGAGCCGGGATTTGAACCCACGACCCTCTGCTTGAGAGACCGTAGGTCAAACCACTACGCCGCTGCTTCATGCAAAAATACAACAGTTCAAATTGTCATCACATCACCGATGAATTATGATTTATAATGTTACTAGCTTTATTCTGCGGCTTTTCTCTCGTACAACACTAAAAAAATTAGCTAGCAAATATTGCGTGAAAATTTTGAAAAATCTTTCGACCTGAGTCTATGCGTTAATTGTCTCGCAGTACCGTGAAAAAAAACCTAGACTGACAGTTATTTCCATTATATACTTACATAATTAAAAACTAGTACCTACCATCATACTTTAGACAGCAATAAATACAAGTCACGTTTAAACATACAAGTTTATAAAATATAACATTTAAAAAACGTAATCCCAAATTCAAGTCACTGCTCGGGGTAGTTAATTATCACTCTTTATGTTAATTCCTTACCTACGTTTCAATAAAACTATGTACAATTTTACGTATACGTATCAACAAATAAAATTACAAATTCAATTACCAAATGTAATCTTATTAACAAAACTTTCAATCAACATTAGATGCAATTAAGTGCAAAAACACGTTTCCATTTAATCTGAATCGTCTGACGGACACTTAACTAGGAATCTACACCAGTCAAAGGTTAGGGCCGCGAGTTTGGTTTTAGTAACGCGATGTGAACGACTTAGCCCCGTATAAATAGGATGCGCAGTGCCACACAGCACATTCGTTGCCCACCATTGGACCAAGCTTGAACATGAAGCTGGTAACCATACAAATATTTTTAAAGTCACGCCTTAAGCATCTGTTTCCGACAATTTTCTGGAAGCTAGTAATTGCAAGCAATTTTGTCATTAAATTTTGTCTTGACCCCATCTCTGTAACATCCTTTGAACTGTAACCTTTGTGATGTTTTCAAAAGCAAAATTAGTTTTTGGCGTATGAGCTGATTGCACTATATTACATCAAACTTTCCCGAGCCAACCCATTCGAATAACTCGATCGCTTGGACGTGCGATAGATGGCGTTGAGCAAACTGTGTAATAAAAAAACGTAAAAGACAATGTAACCTTTGTGTTTCGTAATATATTTGTGTTTATTGTTTCAGCTTATAGTGCTATCTATGATAGCCTACGGCTATGCAGCCAAGTTGGATAGAACGTACCTGCCACCGGCCAGTGCTTCAAGCGCTGGGGGAAGCCCAGGGTTGCTGACCGCCCCTGAACAGGACTCAAACTTCGGCCAACAAGCCCCTGGTTTCCGAGGAAGCCAATCCCAGCCGGGCCGCGAGTCATTCAACCAACAATCTGGAGCTCAAACTTCCGGACCAGCTTTCGGTCAAAGCCCTAGCCAAGCACCAGGATTCGGTCAACTATCCACCTCTTATGGTCAGCCTGGATCAAACCAGGGAGGTTTTGGCCGTCCATCAGGACAACCCGGTTTCGGACAAGCTGTATCTAACCAGCCTTCAAGCGCCGGTCAACCTTCCGGAGTACAGCCTGTCGGTTTAGGCGTACAGCCCTCAGGCTTCAGCCAGCCTCAGTTTGGTCAGTCTGGACCAAGAAACCCGGGAGCTTTTGGACAGAGCCAGCAGCCCGAACGGTCTCAGGCGGCAGCTGACAGAAACGCTGAAATCCTAAGATACAACAACGAAAACGACGGTGAAACTTTCGCGTACGACTTTGAGACGTCCAACGGTATTTCTGCTGAAGAATCTGGCGTAGCTACTAACGGTGTTCAGGCGCAGGGTGGATATTCTTACACTGGCGATGATGGTCAGTTCTACAAGATCACTTATACTGCTGATGAGAACGGATATGTGCCCCAGGGTGAGCATTTGCCTACTCCTCCTCCGATCCCTGAAGAGATTCTGAAGTCCATCGAAGAGAACGCGAGAGCCGCCGCGTCGGGTACTCAAGAAGGTAAGAAATGTTTTCGTTGTTTTTATAATCAGAGGCCATAACTCTATCACCATCCCTTTCTACCCTCCTTTACCATGTGTCAGAAAGATATGGTGAAAGCGATGATTCCAAGTGCGCTACACAATGAGGCCTCTGGATTTCGTGTTCTCAACTCGTCTGGAAAGTAACGCTAGAATCAATACTTGGAATGTGGTGTCAGATAATCGTGGGAAAATCTTTAACTAGATTAAAGAGCAAATAAAATGAGTAAGATTTTAAGATATTCGACCCAATTTCATTGTTATTGACTATACTAGAACATTTGTATCACACGTAATTAGGGTATGCAGTGAGTTTTATCTTAAAATCAAGATATTCTCTGTTCATGTCGAAGTCACGAATTTTATTACCAAATTGGATTTGCAACATCGTATGTACATTGTTATTTGGTATCCTTACTGTTTTGTCATTATACACAAAGCTATCATTTATAATGAGTTTATACCTAAATAATAGGCGTGCCTAAGATTTATTGCGTTAAATATACTGTAAAATAAAATCTGAAGTCGTTTTTATAGTTGAAATAATGGGAAATTTCTTCATTGAATCTTGTAACGCGTACTAAAATTTTACTATATTTAAATTGATACGGTTGCGGGATTATTTAATTTGGCAACATTTCTTGGGTCACGGGTTTTTTTTTGCAATGATTTAAAAACATCATTCAAGTACAAAGTTTAAAGATCTCAGAACAATTATCACGTTAAGATGCTAATATTAGTATAAATAGGTACAACATATTTTTTTTTATTGAATCAGGCGTTACTTTTAGGAAGCTCATATTAATGAACTGATTTAATTACTTTGGGCTTAAGGTCACGGGTGAGCAAAGTAATTGCTTCCGGTTATTAATATTTTTTTTTGTTGACTATTTCTGATAGTTGAAAGAAAAATAGCGTAGCCTAAAGATTTCGCTTTTATCAAAATATTTTTTACTGACTTTACTTTTTGTTGATTATAAATAAATAAATAAATATCAGGGGACAATTCACACCAATTGACCTAGTCCCAAAGTAAGCTAACAAAGCTTGTGTTATGGGTACTAAGCAACGGATAAACATACTTATATAGATAAATACATACTTAAATACATATTAAACACCCAAGACCCGAGAACAAACATTCGTATTTTTCATACAAATATCTGCCCCAACACGGGAATCGAACCCGGGACCTCAAGCTTCGTAGTCAGGTTCTCTAACCACTAGGCCATCTGGTCGTCAAACCACTCCGGGGCCAATCTAAATATAGATTCAAATTTTAACTGTTTACTAGGTGTGGGCCAAATTAGACTTGCAAGATTAAAAATAGAGTCGATTAACATAATAAAATAATATACTTACTCAAATATTTCAGTGGATGGTGCAATAGATGCCAACGTTTCCATTGAATTTTGGACCCAAAATAGAATCACAACTTTGACTTTGACACTGTATGTACACATTAAACATCGATGAACGTATGGAATTGCGTTCATAGTGTATGTATATTTGGGATTAAAATAATTTTTAAACACCTGGACTACAGATATGTCATTGTCGATTTAAGTCATAAATAACTTTTAACACGGTTCTTTTTGCAGGTGCTTACAACCCAGATGAAGATGATTCTCCTCAACAATCTTACCAAGGTCAACAGCAATTTAGAGATTCCAACGGCTTCGGACCATCTGGCCCTGCAGGACAACCCCAAAGACCTCAAGGCCAGGGTTCAAACCAGCAGAATAACCAACCTCAAGGCTTCAAGCAAGGAACTAATGGACCAGCCTTCAGCTCGCAAGGTCAGCAAGGTTTCCCGGGACAGAGCCGTCCCCAAGGTCAAAATGGTGCCCAGAGCAACGACCAATCAGGCTATGACTACAGTCGCCCACAAAATCAGGGTGGACAACCTAATGGAAACGCTAACTTCATCCCTTCAGGTCCTTCTAAATCCCCAGGTGCTCAGAACATTCGTAAGACTTACCAACAAGGTCAGAACCAGCCCAGCCAAACGGAGTCTTTTGGCCCATCTAGGCCAAGTCAAGGCCAATACCAAGCCCCTCAGTACAATCAACCCCAAAGGCCGTCTGGCAATCAAGGTTTTGTTTCTACCGGACCTCAATTCAACCAAGGATCCCAAGGTCCTAGCCAGCGTACCCAGCAACCCGGAAACCAAGGATCTGTTTCTCAATACAACCAAAACCAAGGATCAGCACCATCTGGACCCCAGACCACCCAAGGTTTTGCACCGAACCGTCCAAGTCAGAACCAGCAAGGTTTCCCAGCCTCCCAAGCTTCCCAAGGCCAAGGAGATCAACAAACTCAGGCACAGAGAGGCCAGGGTAATGTAGGTTCACAAAGCCAGGATGGTTACGAATATAACAGACCTCAAGGCGCGTTTAACTCAGGTAACCAAGGTCAATTCCGCCCTCAGTCTCAGGGTCCCACTGGAGGATCTCAAGGTTTCCCTGGTTCCCAAGGTCAGCCTGGGTTCCGTGGCACATCTGGGCCGAACCGTCCAGGTTCACCTCAGGGTCCATCTCAAGGTGCTTTCCCGGGATCAAATGCAAACCGCCCAGGAGCTGGATCTCAAGGTCAGCCAGGCTTCCCTGGTGCCCAAACTTCTCAGTTCCCTGGATCTAAAGGGCAGTCACTTCAGGGTCAGCAGCCGCAGAGGCCTGGCTCCCAATCTTACAACCCTCTTGCCAACCAGACTTTCAACCAACAGAAACAGGAAAGCTTCGAAGGACCTCGCCAGCCCCCAAGCTTCAGCTCTGAAGAAGGATACAAATATTAATAACCAAAGGCCAATAGCTCAATATTAGATAAGAAACGGCATTAGAAAATGAATAAAAAAAAATATAGAAAATATTTAATAGTTACGAGCGATTTGTACATATTTTTCTCATTTTGTACATAGCTATGTAATTGTAATGTTATTTAATCACTGTGTGATGGAAATGTAAATAAAATAAACGATATGAACATTGACTGAATAATTTTATTGTACTTATCAAAACCTCAATTTTTCTCCTGCAAACTCAATGTTCTCAAAAATAAAAAATAAAATTGGTTAATTTCAGGGGTACATCAATAATCACAGCATTATTGGTGCATTTACATGATTAGTGATCTCGAATCCCGAATAAATTTATTAAGTACCTACTACTTAAGGGTAGTCAGAAACGAGGAGATCCGTAGAAGAACCGGGGTCACCGACATAGCCGAACGGATTAGCTCGTTGAAATGGCAATGGGCAGGCCATATAGCACGCAGAACATCTGTTCTATATGGCCTGCCCATTGCCATTTGCCCATCTGGCCGTTGGGGCCCAAAAGTTCTGGAATGGAGACCACGGACTGGCAAACGCAGCGTGGGACGTCCACCAACGAGATGGACGGACGATTTGGTGAAGGCCGCAGGTTCAGGGTGGATGCAAATCGCTTCCAATCGTAATGATTGGTCATCAATGAGGGAGGCCTATGTCCAGCAGTAGACGTCCTACGGCTGAAATGATGATAAAAATGACTTAAGGGTGTATGCTAAGCACGTAGGCCTCATTTTATTTCCTGTTACACATAAAAAAAAATCTTTGTTCATAGTAAAAGTTACCATTTTTTTGTTTATGTTACCTATACACCGTGAAATTTTAGTGGTTGTTTTCCCGAAACGAGGTGATTTAGTATCGATTGTACAATCGATTTATAATTACTATTTTGACTAGAGTCAAAAATCCAATTGTGAAAAACGAAAGTCGAAAATGACCGCAAACCAATAGTAACGCTTCGTTGGTACAAGTAGCGTACGATCGTACGATAGGTTAGGTACCAACGAAGCGTTACTATTGGTTTGCGGTCATTTTCGACTTTCGTTTTTCACAATTGGATTTTTGACTCTAGTCAAAATAGTAATTATAAATCGATTGTACAGTCGATACTAAATCACCTGGTTTCGGGAAAACAACCACTAAAATTTCACGGTGTATATATAGAGAATGCCTTAACTAAAATGATTAAAATCAAAACTTGAAATTATTTTTGTTTCATTATTAGAAGCGTGATTGTAATCAAATGCAAGCCTATATCCTATATTGAATAAAAAAAAACTCGGATTGAGATTTGAATACGAAATTGTACCTTGTCGTCTTAATACGAAGAACGGTAAAAATAATTGACAGGAACGCGTTAGTTTATCCCTAATAAAAATTTTAGCCGCCATTTTCTCAAAATGATGCTCTTGGAGTTATGTTACTGTTTATTAGCATCCGTTTATTCTATCGCTAGGCTTTATTACCCGACAGGCCTTATTACTGCAGGCACCTTACATTTAGAACCGTTTTGTAACAATACGAACAACTTATTGTAAACTTGTATCGCTCGGGGGGCAACCTTTCCATTTGGAACTGAATCACGACATTCACTTGTTTCCTAGAATATCTAAGGCTTGACACAGTTCACAATGGTTTCCAATTGTACGTTGGAGAGGACAAGTATGTACTCGTAATACTTACAAACTGTCAGCATTTCACTTAGCGTTTTTAGCAATTTTGTTTAGGTCGTATTGAGAGCAAAACGTCCTGTTTGTATTTAGTCTGCTAGGCATAATATCCGCTTAATGAGAAGGGCGATGAGAAGATTGAGCGACGACCTGGTTAAGGTTGTGGGAACGCGTTGGATGCGGATGGCATGGAACCGATCTGTTTGGCGAGCCTTGGGGGAGGCCTAAGTTCAGCAGTGAACGTCATTCGGCTGAAATGATGAATGAGAAGGACCGCAGGGAATAAAGCCCAGGGAGCAATAAAATTGACCGCAATTAAAAATGCCCTTGAAGAAAATCGTCATCAATGAAAAATTACAAAAAAACAAAACGTCCATAATAAACTATTTAAAAAAAAGAAGAAGAAATAGTATATTTTATAGATTAGTTAGTAGTGTGGAGTACAATTTTAACTGCGGACGTTTTGATCCCTGGTCATTTAAATTGCGGTCATTTGATCAATGTGGCTTACGCACGGCTTTGATTCTAGCCGCTCTCACGCACACATACACGAGTGCATAGAATACCTAAAATCGATTTTAGCGCAAGAATCTCGGTAGGGCCTTAAGAGGTCTCTCTCCAGGCAGATGTTATGCCTGGGGACCGAAGTCCAATGGATGAAAGTTGGAAGTTGTATTTATGCAGCCGAGTTGAGAAACTTCGATAGCGTGATGTAGGATTGTAGCAATTAGTTCCTTATGTGACGACTAGATGGCGCTATTAGTCGCTACAGTTTTAAAACAAAATTAAACGTAAGACTACCTTCATGGCATTTGATATCCCATCATTAGCTAACCCATAACGAACTTAATAAAAAAACTCAACTCAAATTTTAAAACAAAATCAGGCTTATTAGCTCCTCGTATTATGTCCTAAGCACATAATCGCTATAATCATATGCCATTATCGGCATTACATCTTCACACTGGGTCACTCAATTACTTGTACGAAATAGTCGGCCACTTAATTTTGAGTGTGTGAACTCAGAAGGGTGATAATTAGGTGGCTAGCAAAACGACATAAACATTAAAATTTTGCTGGTAGAACTGATGGCCGATGTATGGGCGTAGCAAGGGTGGGGCAAGCACTACATTTTTTAAAGCAAGCAAGCATCTGGCAAGCGCAGCGTGGGACTTCCGCCAACGAGATGGACAGACGATTTGGTAAAGGCCGCAGGTTCAGGGTGGATGCAAGTCGCTTCCAACCATAATAATTGGGCGTCAATGAGGGAGGCCTATGTCCAGCAGTGGACGTCCTTCAGCTGAAATGATGATGACGATCTTTAAAAAAAAAAACAAATAAATCTATAAGTATACCTATATAAGGTGCTTATAAATTAGGTACAAATATTTCTGTGGCTTTCATCAGTCACTTTTATTCTAACAACTTTTTAAAATTTGAAAAAAAAAACGCAAACTTTTCATACATATCCATCCAAACGGATTACTACTTTAGTATGGAAAATACACATATTTTTTTCAAATTTTAAAACGTGGTTAAAATAAAAGTGACTTGTTTTGATGAGTAGATTAAGCCACAGAAATATTGGTAAGTACTTAATTTGCTATCACCCTGTATAAGCCTTACCTTGGTACAAAGTAAATATTTATAGGACATCCTATCAAGTAAAAAAAAATGTGTACCTATTATTGGCACTCTAGATCTATCTTTAAAATATTTTTTTACAAAGAGACGCAGTTTGGACACGTTCCCTGGGCGCCGTTTTACGTAAGAGCTCGTAACTACGCCCCAGCGCCGATGGAACCAAAAGGTTCTTGAATGGCTTATACGGACCGGAAAACGCAGTGTAGCCAGGCAAAAAGATGGAACGATGACTTATGGTTCCGGGAACCTGTTGGATGCGGATGGCGCAGGACCGTTGTGTTTGGCGAACCTCGGGAGCCAATGATCAACTGTGGACGTCGTTTGGCTGAAATGTAAATGCGGCAGACATGTACGTATAAAAAAAAAAAATTGTATATGTATATAAATAAAAAAGTATTTGGGGCTTGCTCTTGAGACTCTTAGGCCGTAGGGACCAAAGCTTAAACACTTAAAAAAAAAATTATCCGTTCGACTGGTTCTTTCCTCGGTCAACATAATTGGCATTGCCATAGAACGAGGGAATGCAGCCAGCCTTATGGGCACACTGCCCAATAGCAGCGATGTGAGTGATACTTTGTAAATATTGGTTTTTGGGTTTAAATTAAGTTAGTAAACTAACTGAGAAGGAATTTTTCTTCTGCAAAAGAAATCAACTCTAAAGCTGGCTTGCAAAAAAATCTACATGTGCTCAATAAAACCGATTTAAGTTGGACAGTACCATTCGGTTTAATGCTATTAATGCTATTGAACCGAGCTTAACACGATGTCGACTTTTTCTCCGGATAAATGGCTAAACCGATATAAAATGAATTACTCTCAATCCTTCCTTACCTCATTTTACCTTTTATGTCAGTATCATTACTGAAGAGGCTGTCAGTACATCAGCGCACGCGCACAATCGATACAAATTACGATTATTCACGCACAATTTGAGATGATCGATCCTTTGATAATCGATACTTTTATAATGCTTGATGAGAACAATACAGCTCTAGGTCAAGATACGAGCGTTTTAACTGATTGTGTCAAATTAAAGGTATTTATTGTTTGTGTGGGTGTAATGGGTTAGAGGAATGTAATGAAACCTTCGGATAAAGCTAGTTATGCAGTGTTAGGAGAATTTTTAATTAAAAGAGGGACGAGAAAGAAGAGAGTAAGTGAGAGAGAGTAATTAGGTAACGCTGCTCTTACTATAATGGCGTCATAAGGCAAATGACGGTATCTCGTAAAAACGTCACTTTTGAATAATTTATTGAATCAGGCGTTACTTTGCGGAGGTCCATATTAATGAACTGAAATAATTACTTTGCTCTCCCGCGATCTCACGATAGCTACGTTTATATAAAAAATGCGTGTAAATGCAGTTCCCCCACCCCCACGCTGTATGAACACAAACAAATCACACAAACCCAACTGAACTAACACCACCACCAAACTACACTGACGCGTTTCGAACTCAACCAGAGCTCATCTTCAGAGTACCGCAACCTTTTACTGTGCTACCAAATGCTTGACTAACAAACCAAAACAAACATGTTTTAATTTGTCACTGTAACTTCTCAATTTAAGTTCCCAATCCACACTGGGCCCGCGTGGGAACTACGGCACGAGCCCTTTTATTCTGAGAGGAGGCCTGTACCCTGCAGGTGGACGTATACATATAGGGTGGGATGATGATGATGATGATACAGTGTGGAGGTGGAGGAACTGCATGAGTACGCATTTTTTACATAAACGTAGCTATCGTAAGGTCAAGTCTGAGCAAAGTAATTGTTTCAGTTCGTCACTATTAAGTTATAATAATTAGGTATACATAGTGAAAATAAACGGATCACTCACGTCTTAAAGCGAGTTTAACTCGACATGTTTCGGGCTAATCCCCCGCCCCCGCCGCCGCCGCCGCCGTGATGTGCGACTCGGAGAGGAAGGGCTACGGATTAGCCCGAAACATGTCTAGTTAAACTCGTTTTAAGACGTGAGTAATCCGTTTATTTTCACTATGAGTGAGTCTCACGGTAGTTTCATGTTTAATTAGGTATACAATTTCATAGCTGAAAACATTCTGCGTCAGATGACCTTATCAAAATGAACCGTATAAACTTATAATATTAATGAAATCTGGCGCAGATCAAATTCGTGTGCGTGTAACGCACCAGTTGTAACGAATGAAACTGTAAGCAAGATGGCACATCATGTGCACGCATCTAGTGCGCCAGATATCTTAGTTTCATATATTACAACTGTTCTGCGCCGGCATTTAATCTTCAGAGTTAGAAATAACTCTGCTTTATCATCATCATCATTTCAGCCGAAAGACGTCCACTGCTGAACATAGGCCTCCCCTAAGGCTCGCCAAACAGATCAGCCCTGCTGCTTTACTCTCCTTAAGGTAACGCAAAAACAATTTCCACATTTTCTCAATTTACTCGAAATTTCTAAAAACGAATTACCATTCTGAGGGCAAAGTCGATCAAGAAATAAGGGTTTCTGTGACAGACTTGTTGGCGCTGGTATTGTGAGGATCGTTTGACAATTTTGAAATTTGTGACACGTTTGTGATTGGTTTATATTATAACAAAGTGAGCTAATCGCAAGCAAGACTGTAACGCCACTACGATACTAACGCTACACACTTGCATAATTGTAGTAAAGTTGCCAATCCACCCTTGGAGCGACTTCGAACTACATTCCAAACCCTTTCGTTTTAAGAGGAAGTTTGAGCCCAACAGCGGGACGATTATAGGTTAGAGTTGATGAAGATTCGTCGCCTCTCGCATCCTATTTGATATGTTTCCGAGTCGCTGTGCCATAATTTTTTCGGTTTGTTTCTATTTCAATGGCCATTACCGGAACCGGATGCGTCTAGATTATTATTCAACGATATGCTCAAATTCATTACATTCGACTTAGACGACCAGATTTAGACGATTTAGACGACCAGATGGCCTAGTAGGTAGAGAACCTGACTACGAAGCTTGAGGTCCCGGGTTCGATTCCCGCGTTAGGGCAGATATTTGTATGAATAATACGAATATTTGTTCTCGGGTCTTGGGTGTTTAATATGTATTTAAGTATGTATCTATCTATATAAGTATGTTTATCCGTTGCCTAGTACCCATCACACAAGCTATGCTTAGCTTACTTTGGGACTAGGTCAATTTGGTGTGAATTGTCCCGTGATATTTATTTATTTATTTATTATTTATTCTCAAATCACAAAGTATGTACAGACGAGGAATCTGAATCGCGTACCAGAGTGAACCTCTTCACACTCAATTGACCGATGATTTCTTTGGCAGATGTAGGAAATATCAACATCCTGGTAAGCATCCTTTACATGGAAAGATTGGCTGTATTTTAATGATCCCTAGTCAAATTAGCACAGCGAATTAGATATACAAACGCTCGAATTGGCGAATGCGCACAAGTTACATGTGTGATACCTCAATATTACATTTCCACCTTTATACCGTAATGAGACTTGCAATAAATGACTAGTCATTTCTGTCCCAGTTGTTGCGTTCAAGTAAAGCTCATATTTAGCAAAAACCATATTGCAACTTCACCATTCTTAAAGGAATTGGTATTTCAATCACACTGTAATCAAAAGATTCTTCGCACATTGATCATGTTGCACACTATAATTTGCTCCCATCTCAACCACATAAACTAGCCATATTTGTTTAGTCATTTTGCTGCAATCTTTCTTGCTTAAATGATTTAGTGTTGTCGTAGAGACAGATGGTTTGTTTCAATGACTCTCGTGATAATACTGTAGTACAAAAGTAGCTAATATTGTTGTTCAGTTAATACTGAAAAGGAAAGAATCGGGATTAATTGAGCTTATACAGAAAGAGACATACAATTTTGTATGGATGTTCTTTATGCAATGTAAATGAAGACTACGTAACGATGTGTAGATGTTTTTGAGAATACATTAAATTAAATGTTATTAGTCTTCTAAATCTAAACCATGATTGAATGACAAACAGACTGTATACCTCCTGATCATAGACATGCACTAAGAAGGCCACACACACACTTCTACACTTGCACATGGGCGAAGCCGCGAGCGTTAACTAGTGAATTATTAAAATTTATCAATACTAAGTCAACTTTGGCAAAATTATTGTCATTGTTGCAAACTCAATGACGTAGAAGAGATATTTAAAAAAAAATTAAATATCATGGGACAATTCACACCAATTGACCTAGTCCCAAAGTAAGCTTAGCAAAGCTTGTGTTATGGGTACTAAGCAACGGATAAACATACTTATATAGATAAATAAATACTTAAATACATAGAAAACATCCATAACTCAGGAACAAATATTCGTGCTCATCACACAAATAAATGCCCTTACCGGGATTTGAACCCAGGACCTCTTGCTTCGTAGGCAGGGTCACTACCAACTAGGCTAAAGCGGTCGTTAAATTATGAGATGTGTGTGTACTGTGGTGGGAGACCCTGTTCTCTGAAAGAGAAAATACTGCCTAAGCTGAGAACCTAACTTAAACTTGAACTTATTGGAAAGAAACTTGGTTTATAACATTATTTATTTGATATTACATTGCATTATATTAGAACACTCGCGTGGCACGGCCTAACCCAGAATGGCTGCCCAGACCGTCCGCTGTCCAACGTTGTATGTATGTATGTATGTAAAACTCTTTCTTGTACATAAAACATGAAAATAACTAGTTAACAAGAGATACAGATGTACAAAGGCGAACTTATCCCTTAAAGGGATCTCTTCCAGTTAACCTTAGAACGATTGACAGGACATTAGAGACAAGAGTAGGCATACAATGCTGAGTAAAAAAAAAAAGAGCCGAAATCAAAAATAAACCCAAACTAACAAAACATAAACAATACCCATACTTACAAAGAATACACACAAGTACACACATATATTATATAATGAATACAATAGACTAATACATATCATATCAACATAAATAGACTACATAAAAACTACAAATACTTACATTAATATACGCATATACACTAAACAAAGAACACAACAGAGGTAGTCTCAATTTAAGGGGAACTGTCAAGCCAGTACGCCCCTAAGCGATTCCGGAAGATGGCTATCGACTGCGAACGTTCATTTCTTGATTCGTATTTCAGAACCCGTGTAATTTAAATATTTGAAACAGCAACACGGTCTCGGTAGCCAGTGTCTACAGTACACATTAGTGTGAAAGGGCCAGTTTGAATGACAAGTAAGTTTTGATTTCAAATTAAAGGTGTCGAAAATTGCTCCGGAAATTGATAATGGTTCCACATTGTTATAAATTGACACTGAAAACTTCCGTTGGTGTCTTTAGAAATCTTTATAATTAAAGTATCTTTTATCGAGTTTGATGTAAATAAACCCAGCAGTTTCGCTAAGTGCACTTAGCAAACCGACACTAACTAAAAAACTACAGCAATTTCAATTGTTATAATTGCTTACAAATGAAGCATTAAAAATCATGCCTCCGCTTGCATCTATTTTAGTCCCTAAAGATCCTGCTTATAATCGTCTGCAATTAAAAACACGCTGTTAATTTTTATAGTCTCATACCCCGACCTATATCCTTGTTGGAATCTAGATCACTAATTGCCAGAATGCAATATTAGTTGCACGATATAATTTAAAACACCTACTCTGATTTACATACAGAGGTCATCGAAAAGGTTCGCCCAAGGTCAGTATCGATATGTGGAAGACGATTGAAAGCTCGTAGGTTAAGCGAAGCATTCAGTGGGTGTGCCAAATGATGGCAGCGAACAAGAGGGAAGCAACACGTGCAAACATTACATGTCCTACTAATATTATAAACGCGAAAGTGTGTAAGTATGGATGGATGGATGGATGTTTGTTACTCTTTCACGCTAAAACGGTTTGACGGATTTTGATGAAATTTGGCACACAGAAATCAGAAATCAGAAACATTTATTTGTAAAACATAGGTAGAAGTTACAGTTACAGTTACAGATAGTTTATAACCTGAATTAACATTATAGGATATTTTTTATCCCGGAAATTTGCTTACTTCCCGCGGGATAACGTCAAAAGGATTCTTTGCAGACGGAGTCGCGGGCAGCAGCTAGTATTTTTATAAATTGCAACTGATACTCAAAGTTGCAAATTCGTGAATTTTTGGATTTAAAATGGATTTAATTTAAGTTTTTCCCTTCCATAAAAACATATTGACCATGATGATATTGAATATACAATTCGATTTGTTGAATAAAATATCAACAGAAGAGTTGAGAGCTCCTTATTTTTAGGTCGGTTCAAATAAATGTCTGAAAACATATGCTCGTAGAAGGAAAAATGGATACGTTTAACGACTAAATTCATACTTTATGACGTTTCATTATAAATTTCTTGTCTCACGTGATCGATCTTTAATATTAATCATTGGTCCAGCTTTATTACGCTGTAGATGTCTACGCTGTACATACTTGGAATGGTCAACCACTTTTGTCTTGAGATCAAAGGAAGTCTGTATTTTATGAAATACTTCTTAAATGGTCATTCTCGATCATATTTAGTAATCCATCCTGCCTAGCACAATTGTATCAACGGGTTGCCCCAATTTTCTACAGGCTACTCTGTTTGTATGTGGTTTACTGAGAATCGAAAGGTACAAAATAACAAATAGCGTAATCAAGTAAGTAGATACTTCAGTCAATCAACTAACAAATTATTTACTAAATCGGCTCTCGAAATCTAGCTTAGCCTTTCTAGTTAAAACAATTAGATCCTAAATGTCGAATCCAGACCTTCTATTCACAATGAAAATATTTTGAAATCATTTTTATCTCTTGCATAAACCCGTCCACAACAATTAGAGTCCATCTATGAGTATTACATGATTAAGCAATGGCGAACCAAGACACGATCGGTCCATCTTCAATTTCTAAGTAGATCGATCGAGTATAAATATAGTACAATGTTTTAATTGCTATCATATCATCTCTTGTATCGCATCTGAGTGGTAGCTCGAGTGAAAAACATGAAATTGGTGTGTAATATATAATAATAATGTTATAATTAAAACAATTTTTGAACATGATCCTCTTCAAACTCATGAACTTGATGCTTTGCTCTGTGTATTTATTAAGAAACATGATTCACCTGTTTTTATTATTGAAATTGATTTCAAGAATTTATACCTAAATGAAACAGACATTGAAAGTAGCTTATTTAGAATCCAAACACTCATTGGCTACGAAAGCTACAGTTGCATTGATATTTTTCTTATCTTCCAGATAATCCTTCTCTCCGTTGTAGCTTGGTCTAGCTGTGCCAAGCTAGAAAGGAACTACCTCCCCCCTTCCAACGCTGGATCTTCTGGAGGCTCCTCCTTCCTCCAAGCGCCTAACTCAGGCTCTAACCAGCGAGGCAGCAACCGTAACTACCAGGACAATGGCTTCGGGCAAGCAAGTGACGATTTCAGCCAAGGAAACGGTCTCGAAGGAAACGTAAACAATGATTTCACCAATGGCAATGGATTCAACCAGAATGGTTTCGACAATTTGAATGGAGGTGGCAATTTCAACGGCAACGGTTTCGCTCGGGCTGAGAGGCCGCAAGCTTCTTTCGAAAGGAATGCTGCTATACTGAGACAGGATTCTCAGAATGATGGCGAGACGTACTCTTATGCTTATGAAACTGAGAACGGTATCTACGCTGAAGAAAGTGGTGTGGCTACTAACGGTGTGGAAGCTCAGGGCAGTTATTCATACACTGGCGATGACGGTCAAGTGTACACTGTGAGGTATGTTATTGCCAATTTATGGTTTCAATAATTTTTGTTGAAAATTCTGCTATGCTAAAAACATACTTAAATTAGAATTTTAACGCAAACTGTTTCTACTTCTACTAAAATTATTCCGGATATATGTTCAACATTGTCCAACAATATTCAAAATCACTTAATACGTTCGCAAATTAACTCTACGTTGAATACTGAATTGTTGATTTCACTGTTATTTCTAAATGAAAAATTGACCAGCGATGTTTAGATAGTTCTACTTTTAACTTTTCCCATCTAAAATAAGGGAGAAAACTGCAGTCTAAGCCTTCTCATTTTGAGAAGAGGTTGCGCGCATCGATGAGACAAATATAAACTGAAGATAATGATGACGGCAGTGTTATTAAGAGTACCTATACTGGTCTCTACGGTTAACGTTAACATTGTTGACATTTTATTACAGATACACAGCTGACCAGAACGGTTTCGTCCCTGTTGGTGACCACATCCCTACTCCTCCTCCGGTCCCCGAAGAGATCCTGAAGGCTCTGGAGCAGAACGAGCGTGATGAAGCTGCTGGCATCTATGATGATGGTAAGAAGACAGTCGTTTTTGTTTTTAAAATGGAAAAGTTATAACAATAAAATTGGACGGTTTATACTGTAATAACGACTAGATAGCATAGTTGTTTGAGAACCTAATTACAAATTTTGAGATCACTAAACATATTCGATTCCCGGTCAGAGTAGATATGATGTATAAAAAAACCGGCCAAGAGCGTGTCGGACACGCCCAAGATAGGGTTCCGTAGCAAGTACGAAAAAATCTTTGCATACTTTATTAATGTGTTTGTTTTGGTCCCAACGTCGGCGGTACAGCACCATCTATCGGTGAATTGGGTAACTAAGAACTAGTATGTATGTATGTTGATTGTTTTTCAGATGTAATATATTTTTTTATTTGAAAGAAGATACTGTTAGCGTGATCTTATAGGTACTTAAAGAAAAAAATGCATGCAATGGCGGTTAAATTACAATCTTAGTTAAGAAATATTTTTTTTACAAAAACTTATAAACTGCTCAACTGATTAAGATGAAAATAATTTTCCTAGAAAGTTTTTATTAAGGTTAACTTACGTGATTTTTTTCATATTTTTTAGACGTGCGGTTCAAAAGTTAGAGGGGGGGACACATTATTTTGAACTTTCGGAGTGATTATCTCCTAAAATATTCACTTTACCAAAAAATGGTTTAAGAAAACCCCTATTTATTTTCAAATACCTATCCAATGATACCCCACACTATAGAGTTAGTCGAGGAAAAAAAATCACCCCCACTTTACGTCTATGGGAGGTACCCTAAAAAAATTGTTTTAATTTTTTTTATGTAATCACTTTGTCGGCGTGACTGATATATATATTCATGCCAAATTACAGCTTTCTAGTACTAACAGTCTCTGAGCTTAGCCGCGGACAGACAGACAGACAGACAGACGGACAGACATGGCGAAACTATAAGGGTTCCTAGTTGACTACGGAACCCTAAAAAGCACAAATGTTTGCTCTCGAGTATTTAGTATTTATTGTTTAATACGTATTTAAGTATGTTTATCCGTTGCCTAGTAGCCATACATAAAACAAGTTTTGCTTAATTAAGGACTAGTTAACTTGATGTTAATTATCCCGTGATATTTACTTGTTTGGTGTTTAAAACAAAGATTAAATTTTCTACTAAACTTTTTTTTCTAGGTAAACTGTTAAAACAAGATTATAAAATATAAAATGAATCTCAAAAGACACTTTTCTCAGTATTCAACAATCTTATTTTCCGATTCTAGGTTCCTACACTGAAGTTAAATACGGAGACGACAACAACCAGTACAACAACAATGGAAACGGCAACAACTATAACAACGGCAATGACTTCAACAACGGCAACGACTTCAACAACGCTGACAACTACAACAACGGCAATGACTTCAGCAATGCCAACAATGGCAACAACCAGCGTGACTTCAATGGAAACGATGAAGACTCCGTGGTCACCAACGCCGCTGTCTTCAGAACCAACCAGCCTTCCAGAGGTTTCGATGGAGCTACTAAGGCTTATCTCCCACCCAATCAGAACCAGAGGGCCCAGGGTACGAACGGTCTTGGTCCCAGGTCTAGAACCAGGCCCAGCTTCAACGCTAGAGATGGGTACAATTATTAGACGAATTTTTTAGACAATGATAATGGATGAATTGATTAAATGAATAATTATTTATTGAGAAGATTTCGTATGTTTTTACGTTTAAATCCTACGTCCGATCCACACGGGCTAATCATATTTGAACTGAATTAATATTTAAGCCGTGTTGGCCAAGTAGTTTGGCCTAAGGCCTCTCAAGTAGAGGGTCGTGGGTTCGAGCCCGGGCTCGCACCTCTGAGTTTTTCGGAATTTCCTTGCAAAATCACATTTGAAGTTTACCATGAGCTTTATAAGTAGTAAAGGAAAACATAGTGAAGAAATAATTATGCACGCACAACGAATTAGGACATTTTGGGAAACTAAATTATGTTAGTTGAGCTCAGTATCAATCAAAGTCTTTGTTGATGACACTACTTAGTAGGAATGTAAGAATGAAATGCACGTTTAAAATTGTTATAAATTGTAAATAATAAGCAGAGATCCGACAAATTAGCGTCATTGGCTCGCAATAATGTGGACATGCCTCCTAAATTAATTAATTAATTATTTCTTGAAATTAGTTTTGAATTTCCGGCAATAATAATTTACACATGCGTACTATGGCAATAGCAGTTGTTGTCGTTTTCGTTTTTCTTTATAATAAAGAAGTTTTGTAGTAATATGTACGATCTATAAATATAAAATTTAATATCCGTGGATTAAATTTTCCCTAAAAAGAGTTTTGACATTGATATTCACCAAATTACCTATATGGGAACCAATAATAAATTAAATAATGGCAATTTTTTTACTGGAAAATTCTTTAATAAATCAACATTATAAGATTTCTTTGTGTTTTATATTGACTACTCAAAAATATTTATTTATTTAATTTATAAGTCATGTTCATTACGTTAGGACTCAAGTAAGAAATGAATTAAATGATTAATTATTTAATTAACTTAGGAGTCATGTCCACATTATTGCGAGCAATGACGCTTATTTGTCCGATCTCTGTAATAAGTAAATTAAAAACAATTAGGTGTAAGCACAACCCGTCTGATCGAGCGACTGACTTCTTCGTCTCTGACAGGCGGGTCCTAGTGGATTTTAAAATTAGAATTAATGGTAAACAATCATAGATACTAAAAAAGGAGATTTTGAGCCAACCAGTTGCCAACAATCTTATTGGAAATTTTTTGGAGAAATGCTCAAATCATTATCATCATCATCATCATTTCAGCCTAAAGACGTCCACTGCTGAACATAGGCCTCCCCAAAGGCTAGCCAAACAGATCGGTCCCGTGCCCTCCGCATCCAACGCAATCCCGCAACCCTAACTAGGTCATCGCTCCATCTTGTTCAAGGCCTACCTACACTGCGTCTTTCGGTCCGTGGACGCCACTCGAGAACCTTTTTGCCCCATCGGCCATCAGCTCTACGAGCGATGTGCCCTGTCCACTGCCACTTGAGTCTGGCGATTCTTCGAGCTATGTCGGTGACTTCAGTTCTTTAGTGGCCGCTAACGATGGGCCTCATAAGGAAGCTCAAAGTCGCTCAGAGGGCAATGGAGAGGGCTAAACCCGGAGTTTCTCTGCGGGATCGCATTAGAAATGATGAAATCCGCGCAAGAATGCTTAAATAGTACACGAAAAAACATGCGCTCATTTATCAGCTGGAGAGGCGAAAAAGTGGTGACATCGATACCAAAAGGAAATGCACACAACGGCATTTCAATTCATCTTATTATTAGTTACCCGAGTTATTATATTTTTCAGAAGATCAGAGTGCACAGTTCTAGATTCGTAGATTTTGAAACATTAACCTTTACTGCTAACATTCAAACAATGTTATTGATAATCGTCATAAAATATGAATTGTTTTACAAGACACAATTTTAAACCCAACTTAGGAACAATGATCTAAGATAAAATAGAGTGAATAGATTACGAATAGAGAAATAAGTTTTTTCGCCTACGTATATTGTTTTTATTGTTGTTAAAATCGATAGCAATTAAAGACGTCTGCATCGTGAGTTAGGTTTCAATCAAATATCAGAAATGCACTTAATAGATGAACATGCTATTAAAAAGTAGGCTAATTACTTGCAGGCTTTCAATTTTATTTTGCACTGTTAATTACGGGTTACAAAATATTGTTGGTTAAAAAATCAATGTTAAATTAGTGTGGATCAATTTTATTCATCATCCTAACTATAATATTATAAATGCGAAAGTAAGTCTGTCTGTCTGTCTGTCTGTCTGTCTCGCTTTCACGCTAAAACTACTAAACCGATTTAAATGAAATTTGGTACACAGATAGTCTAGAGCCTGAAAAAGAACATAGGCTATATATCATCACGCTAACACCAACAGGAGCGGAGCGGAGCGGAAGAATGTTTCCAAATCGGGGGTTTCTGAAGTAAAATTTCTATAGGCACGCTTGACTTGGGAGTACGGCGGTGAATGTGAACGCGGGTGTGCGGGGGGGGGGGGGGGGGGGTCGGAGGGGGGGGGGGTCGGGGGGGTAATTTTTTTATATTTAGGAACTAAGGAGAGCCATAATTGATGAAAAAGCAAATTGGACAAAAAAAAAATAAGCTGCCCAAATTACTATTTCTTCGCGGACGGAGTCGCGGGCAAAAGCTAGTTCACAAATAAGTTGTAGTAGTCTAGCGGTTTGACCTATGGCCTCTCAAGATGAGTATCGTGGGTTCGAATCCGAGCTATTCGTACCTCTGACTTTTTCGAAATTTATCTGCGAAATTATATTTGAAAACCATGAGCATGACCATGGTGAATGAAAACATCGTGAAGAAACTAGCGCACTTACGAAGATATCAGCAGTGTGTGTGAAGTTCCCAATCCGTAGTGCAACCGGCCCTAATAATATGGCAACATGTGCAAACTGCTTGATCAAACGGATATTTAAAACCGATGGTGTTTGCTCACTATCTCTTGACCAACTTGCTCGCATCCTACTTCAAAAAAATAGTAGGTAGGTATGACGTAAAGTACAGTTTACAAAGAATTCTATTTTTGGAGTGATATTTATTTTAATCTAGCTTACCCTACTTGATTGTAACAGATAAGTAATTGTTGATGGTGCACTGAATACTTGTAGATAACCATTATAAAGTTGCAACTTGCTTAATAGGTAATAACTTCTCAGAAAATGCACGAAATTAAGTAATATTGTTATTTAGCTGTTTTGGCGTGAATGAATACCAAACACACACACATAAGTACAATCTTTCACATTTATAATAATTATCATCATCGTCATTTCATCTGAAAGACGTTCACTGCAGTGCTGAAACAGGCCTCCCCAAGATTCGCCACACAGATCGACTCTACGCCATCCGCATCCAACGCTTTCTCGCAACCTTAGCCAGTTCGGCGCTCTATCTTGTTGAAGGCCTACCTACACTGCGTGTTCCGGTCCGTGGAAACCACTCGAAAACCTTTTTGCCCTATCGGCCGTCAGTTCTACTACTTGAGCTTGGCAATTCTTCGAGCTATTTTATTGACTTTAGTTCTTGCGTATATTTATAATACGAGTGTGATAATGCGAACTGCTAACGAATAAATTGCGGATAAATAAGATTAGGATGATAACAATACCACCGATCTAGAGATAATCTACGATAACATGGCCCGCCACTCCACAATTCAAGAAGTCTTCAATGTATTGTGATAGTATTTATAAAGCACACCAAAACTTTCATTGCATGTGTGCGTGTTGAGACAGCCGTCAAACAAAAGCAGATTATGTAAAATTTCTTTCGTAAATATGACTAAACACATTGAAATAATAATATGGAGGAGCGGGCCATGTTGTCGTAGTTTATCTCTACTAACGTGCTTTTTACGAGCTATCAAAAGATGATTCCCCGTGGATTTTGTACAGCGATTGTAGTTATGACGTCACTTCTATCTTAACCTTAAAATCTAATTTTCTCCTGGCCATACAGAGGGACAATGCTTGCACCAAACAGCTATGGAGCCTTTTCAGCCGGGTATGACGCGGAGTGTTGGTTTTTAGTTTGTAGGTTTAAAAAAATATTATTCTTGCTAATTCCACTGTACTTATTTGTTGTACATACTTAATTGTTTAGCTTTAAATAAAATGTTACTTGTATTAGTAAATTTGGCAGTTAATTCAAAATTGACTTGGTGTAGAGCTAAAATAAAGTGTTCTTTTTACTAGAGTAATTTCATTTATTTTTTGTTTTATGATGTCATCATCCCTATCATATCTTGTGCTATCATATATATTGTCTGTTACTGACCCAGTGAGCTACATCTTCTCATCTGCACTTACCATAAAGAAGAAAATCGCTTTCCAGTTTTTTTAAACTATTTTAAAATGGGCGCCCAACGGTTAGAAGGGTCATCTCATCATAATGTTTATCTTCCTATCGTTAACCGGTTTCGTTGTTAATAGATCACCGCGCCGTCGTGTAATGTTAAGCGTTTCATAAGAACCGCAAGCAGACAGACGCAGCGGGAAGCAGGTGGAGGACTGGTCACGATCTTCACACGGAACTGATGAACTATTTGGGTCACAATCCGAATTTACAAATAATATTGTAAATGTTTCTCCCAGATAAACTACATGAGAGCCGTCTGCGGTGGTACGGACACGTTATGAGGCGACCATCCAACCACATGACCAGAAAAGTACTTGATATTGAAACTAAACCCCGAGGACGAGGAAGACCCCGAATCACATGGATGTCCGTATTAAATAAGAACCTCAAAGAAGCCCAAGTTAGCAAAGAGACGACCCAGGACCGTGCTGCTTGGAGACGCATGATACGGAGGGCCGACCCCAAATAAAATGGGAAAGGGCCAGGCAAAGAAGAAGATGATAATGATGATGATTTAAATGTTTCTTTTCTCATAATTGTTGCAAAATTTTATGCTGGCACTACACGATGGGCCATCACAATGGTCCACTATGATGGGCCAGCTTGTGGTGGAGGGCGTAGTGGTGTCAGATGGCTTATGGCGTACGATGGTCGTGGGTTTCTGGCCGCACATAAAAAATAACTATAAATTGAAAATTTTAAAACCCCCGGAGCAATTGGGTCGCACATATTTTTAAAATAAAGTAAATGCCCGTTCTTCGTCTAAGATCCCTTCCGCAGCTAAAAAAAGAGCTGTTAACTTATAAACGGCTGAAGCAATTTTGATGAAACATTTCTAAGAACCATCGCTAAGAAGCCTGGTTTCAAATAAAAAAAACCGCTTCCAAATCGGTTCACCCGTTTAAGAGCTATGATGCCACTGGCAAACACACATACACACACACATAGCGGTCAAACTTATAACAACCCTCTTTTTGTTTCGGGGGTTAATAATCAAAAGAACGTCGCCATCGTTTAATTGCGTCGCAGAAATCGCTGGGCCATCACACCAACCATGCAAAAAGCTGTGGTGCCCTAGCGGTTTGACCTATGGCCTCTCAAACAGAGGGTCGTGGGTTCAAATCCCGGCTCGCGCCTGTGAGCTTTTCCGAATTCATGTGCGAAATTACATTTGTAATTTACCATGAGCTTTACTGTGAAGGAAAACATCGTGAGGAAACCTGCATACACCTGCGAAGAAATTCAATGGTATGTGTGAAGTTCCCAATCCGCACCGGGCCCGCGTGGGAACTATGGCCCAAGCCCTTTTAATCTGAGAGGAAGCCTGTGCCCTGCAGTGGGACGTTTATAGACTGGGGCGATGATGACCTTTGAGGTTGCGGGAACGCGATGGATGCGGATGGCGCAGGACCGATCTGTTTGGCGAGCCTTGATGGAGGCTTATGTTCAGCGTGGACGTCTTTCGGCTGAAATAATGATTCAGGGCTTTTTGAAAATCGCCTTCGTCACTTCCCTAAAACGACGGAACACCACACCCTCCGGCCAGAAGTCGGAGCGCAGGAACATATTATTATTATTTTGTAAATATTATAATATTATTCAATCAATCAATCAATCAATCAATCAATCATTTATTTCTTAAAATATGGTACAATATAGGTTTGTAAAATTGGTTTCTTCAGCATATTCTGCCAGCATCGGCGTAGAAATATTTTAGGGCATTATGAGAATCTATATAATACAATGTGCTTAAACTAATTATTATTAAAAAATTCAGCAACAGAGTAGAAACATTTACTAAGTAACCATTTCAACATTTTGTTTTCAAACTGATGTGTCGGTAGCCTTTTGTAATCATCAGGTAGTCTGTTATACAGCTTTATAGCCATGCGATGTACATTCATGCCAAATAATTTTAAGTTTTGTTTAGGCTGATACAATTAGGTATATGTTATTATTATTATTATGTTCTTTCCGTGGGCTCTTCATTTGTAAATATCAGTTGCATAGGATAGATTAAGATTCTCATCTCAAAGACAATGGTTGGTGACTTCGTGGGCGGGGGCAGGCAAATGATACACACATCACCTTTCATGCTTTTATATACATAGTTCGCACACTCATTCATAAGTTTGTTAAGGCGTAGTTCACTTCGAATTAATTACGAGAATATGTGAACCTATGTTTATTTTGCAAGCGGTGGTAGCCTGGTGGTTTGACCAATTGCCTCTCCAGGAGAGTATCGCGGGTTCAAATCGCACCTCTGAGTTTTTCGGAATATAATAATTCAAATAAAAAAAATCATATTCGGGGAAATAAAAGCTGCCCGACTTCGATGGCTGGGGCATGTGGAAAAAGCTGGACGTGTCCGATAGGTCAGACTTGGCACAGAGCAGGAAGGAATGGCGCACTTTGATGTCGGAGGCCAAGAAGATCCACTTCGGTTCGTTGAGCCAGCGAAAGTAAGTAAGTTTTAAAATTTGAAAATGTTCGCATATGAAAGATTTTTGGCGATTAATCTTTTACTAAGGAGCCATTGTATTTAAGTCATATTATTTCGTTGTCTAGTACCCATATAGTACAAGCTTTGCTAACAATCTATAGAACTAAATTAAAACTAACTAAGTATATTAAAATAAAATAAACTAAAATTAAAACCGGTTTGACCTATTGGCCTCTAAAGCAGAGGGTCGTGGGTTCAAATCCCAGGTCGCACCTCTGCGTTTTTCGGAATTTATGTGCGAAATTACATTTGTCATTTACCATGAGCTTTACGGTGAAGAAAAACATCGTGAGGAAACCTGCATACACCTGCGAATAAATTCAATGGTGTGTGTGAAGTTCCCAATCCGCACTGGTCCCGCGTGGGAATTACGGCCCAAGCCCTCTCATTCTGAGAGGAGGCCTGTGCCCTGCAGTGGGCTGGGCATATAGGCTGAGATGACGATAATGCAACTAAAACAACAATAAATCTAAAAATGGCCCCTGTGGCATGGTACCGAAGACGCTGGCTGCATTTCCTCGCTGGATCGTAGTAATGTAATGTTCTGCTAACTCTTCGGTGTCCTGAGATATCTCTGAGTCTAATAATACAATATAAGTTTCTACGGAACCCTCGCGAGTCCGACTCACAATTGACCGGCTTTTTTTCAAACAGATGAAAACAAACAACAGAATCAACAGATGAAACAGGGTGAATGAGCATTTACTAGGCAAGCGTGCTCCATCGCAGGCCTCATCTTCGCTTTCCATCAGGCGTGATTGTGGTCAAACGCAAGCCTATATTGCATAAAAAAAATTCTAAAATTTTATTAAATTACATAGGTAATCCATCTTAAGTATACAACAATTTTTTTTCTCACTACGCCTTTACAAGTTCACAGTTCACGATCGCAAGTAATTACAGGAGACATATTGAATCGCGATGGCGTCGTGCTCGGGTCGACCTCAAGACAATGGTCAGAACACAATTGAGTTTCTGATGCAAGATGCCTCTGTTTCAATGCCAATGTAGTATGAGATGTTTACTTCATTGTAATGTTTCTGAAATTATTGGTATCGAATTGGAATTGCTTTCCTATGACTGCGCTTATGTATACAGTAAACGCACTATGGCGGTGTGTGCACCAAGAGTATCACTGTGCTACCATCTAGCATTTATAATACATCAACCAAACAAAAAAAAAATATTATGCATGCATTATTAGACGACGAGATGGCCTAGTGGTTAGAGAACCTGACTATGAAGCTTGAGGTCGCGGGTTCGATTCCCGTGTCGGGGCAGATATTTGTATGAAAAATACGAATGTTTGTCCTCGGGTCTTGGGTGTTTAATATGTATTTAAGTATGTATCTATCTATATAAGTATGTTTATCCGTTGCCTTAGTACCCATAACACAAGCTTTCCTAGCTTACTTTGGGACTGGGTCAATTGGTGTGAATTGTCTCGTGATATTTATTTATATTTATTTATTTATATATGCATATACTCGTGTAAATATAATTTTTGACCACCAAATGGCCTAGTGGTTATAGATGTTAGTATGAAAAATACAAATGTTTGTTCTCGAGTCTTGGGCTTTTGATTTGTATTTATGTAGGTATGTATGCTATATAAATACGTTTATCCTTTGCCTAATAGGTACCCATAGCACAAGCTTTGCTTCCTTTGAGACTAGGTCAATAATTCGTGTGAATTGTCCCGTGATATTTATTTATATCAACGACAGCAAAAAGTGAAAGATTATCTATGGTATTGCAATTTTACAATACAGCTGTATTAAAATTTGGACGTTAACACAAACTACCTATTGTTAAATGTACCTCGAAGTAAAACTAAAGTGCGACATAGTGAGTAGGACTCGTGATCACGGCCACTGGAATGTGGTCGAAACGTCGAAAAAGATAAATTCGTACGATGTATGGGAAAGATTCGTCGCTAACTTCTAGACCAGTGATGGTGTAGGGGTAAGCACGCAGCACGGAACGCTGAGGACCTGGGTTCGATTCCCAGCATTAGTCTTTTTTCTGGGGTTTTTTCTGTGCATCTATATTTCAGTTTGTATTTAGTTTGAAATATATGGTTTCACGGGATGACCGTAAAAGTAATAAAAAAAATAAAGTTGAAGAAAATAAAAAATAAATAGAAAAAAATACTTCATACTTAACTTGATAAATTCGTGTTTAAGTCCCAAAAAATATTAGTTGTGAACGAGACAACTGGCTGATATTACTGGCTGGTTTTAGACGACCAGATGGCCTAGTGGTTAGAGAACCTGACTACGAAGCTTGAGGTCCCGGGTTCGATTCCCGTGTCGGGGCAGATATTT
The DNA here is from genome assembly GCA_947859365.1 of Archips crataeganus. NCBI lineage: Eukaryota > Metazoa > Arthropoda > Insecta > Lepidoptera > Tortricidae > Archips > Archips crataeganus. The sequence continues at coordinate 16,439,967 of OX402062.1, read as the reverse complement.
GTATCAAAAATACGAATGTTTGTTCTCGGGTCTTGGGTGTTTAATATGTATTTAAGTATATATCTATCTATATAAGTATGTTTATCCGTTGCCTAGTACCCATAACACAAGCTATGCTTAGCTTACTTTGGGACTAGGTCAATTGGTGTGAATTGTCCCGTGATATTTATTTATTTATTTATTTATTTATTTATCTCTTTTCACATGTTGCCTGTTTATGGTATTCTAACAAGGTAATAGTTAGTTACATTACCATCTGAAACGATTCTTGCTAAATTAAAAACCATCCTCCACTCTTTCTATAAGGTTGAGGCGATCGTTTTTGCCCCGTACGTAGGTTTTTTTTATACGTCTGTTTGACCACATTGACACCTAGTGGAAAGCAAAAATAAGCCCTACGATAAACACGCTTGCCTAGTAAATGCTCATTCACCCTAGACTGGAATTTAGGGGAATAAGCAGGAAGAAAGCAGTTGAGCGCGGTGCTACGCGCACCCCCAAGCAGTGCAAACCGTACAACAAATACGGGGCACTGTAACCGGTACGCGCGCGGACTCAGACCTTACTCGTACCTGTAAAACCTAACCACAAAAAACATAAAAGACCGACCTAAGCACCCCCAGTGCCCAGCGGGAGAATGCATGCTCCTCTCCCGGCCTTCCAGCAAATGGCTGAGGCAGGTCACTGTGGGTAGATTAAGTCCCCTCCCTACCCCTCCCCTCCTCAAAATTTAAAGCACACGTTTTTGTTTTGATAACCAATAGAGAAGGGGACTTGTGACCGGGTTTTTTAGTCCGTGCAAGTCGGACACTGTCTGGGCCCTCCATTCCCAGTTCGTCCGAAGGGATTTTTCCCGAGCACAAGTCACCCTTCCAATCCTTAAAGTAAAAAACAGCAAAGACTTCGCGTCTTTGGCCCCTCTGGCGACTCATTCAAAAAAAAAAAATCTAACCACAAAGGTAAGGGTATCGTTTCTCAAGATGCTGGAAAAGTACCAAACCAAAAGTACCAGTGTTGGTGTCCAATGTCCATAAGCATCGGCGAACTGCATGCATTTGACGGCTTCCGTATAAAAAAAACCTATTCCATCTTTTGTCTCCCAATCTCTTCATTATTTTCATGTTACTAGGCAATGTAACAGTCTACAGATGAAAAGAATAGATAGAATATCATCTACATAGAGTTCTTTAGTAACATCGCGCTACTTTCGTGTGTTATGTCACATTATCGGGGCTAATTCTCGTGCGTTTGTCACCTCTGTGCACTGCGGGCCACGGAAATGTCAAGGCAAGTATAATTTCCATATCATGACCACCGCAACAATAAAGTGACGAAACTCAAAAATAAACACTCTTAATAACTTGGTTAGGCTTGACAGCAACAATTAGGGTACTGTCACGGTGTACGTCTGTCTGTCACGTCCGCACGTACGCTTAAATAGTCATTAGAGGTTAATCTTAAGGATGGTATAAATAACATTTTTTGACGGGAGACGACACACATCTCATCTGGTTCCTGTCGTGGATACATCGATCGAGATGAAGATCTTTCTGGTTGGTATTGTTTATAGTTTTGTGTGGTGTTAAGTGTACAGTGCGATATTAGGGTTAATAAATGAAAGTGTATCAAGCATCATACAACAATGGATTGGCAACAATGAAAAAATCGTTCGTATTGACATAGATCCCGACGTTACGTGTGCAGGATGGCATGATGGGTATTAACAAGTGTTTTCTCTTTTGAATACAATTGTGGCAAGCACCCTCGTCTCATCTCCTTCATAAACCAAAGTCACAAACGTTTTAGATGTGCATCGCTTTACTCCTTCTGTTTATCATTAACTAGTTTTATCACGCTGATTCACCCGCGGTAATAAGTTCCATTCTTGAAAGCTGACGTACAGTCTGCATCCAAAGTAGCTGGTCACTTTTGTACCTTGTCGCTTTACATTCAGGTGCAAATGTCATACATGGTTGACAATTATTGTATTATTACTACAAAGTATAAAAGTGACCAGCTACTTTTGATGCTGACTGTACCTAATTCAACGTTTTTGGACAGCGTTCTCTATTTTTCTTCGAAATTAAAACATTATACTCGTTGACATAGAGTCGACAACTGACGAACCTTTTCATTCCACGACTGTACTTATCCTATTTATGGCTCAATCTAGACTTTTGTCTATCTTTTTTCCAAGTTTCGTTCAAAACCTTTCAGCTGTTATTGCGTGATTGACAAACAAACATGCAAACATCTCCACATACTTTCTCATTAATATTATTAGTAGGATTCACTTGAAATTTCTTAAGTGAATAACAAATGGTTTGATGCCAATTTCAGTATCAAATAAAGTTTATAGGTTTGAATTTACTTAAGTTGTATAGGAGGCATTGGTTGTACATGTAAAGATTCAATAGCTGTCAAAATTTCTGCTAAATGCAGACTATTTGTAGATTTGCATAATATTTTGTATGTTATTTTTGTTGCAGTTTGTATGCCTGGCCGTAGGCTGGGCTTCGACCGAGAAGCTGGATAGATCCTACCTACCACCACCAGGATCTAAGTTTTCCGGAGGCAGCCCAGGAGATATCCAAGTACCGCTTGAATTTCCAAAGCTGAACTACTCAACTGGACGACCCCAAGTTGAAGATGGGATACCTGAAATAGAACTTGGCATCAATCGACGGCCTTTACCAGCTGGAGTAGCCCATAGCTCCACCCAAAGACCAGACGGTTCCACATATTTACAAAATTCATACGCTGGTCCTACAACGACTACATCTTATGCTATTACTCAGACGACGACATTTGGACCAGCTGACTACGAGGAATTAGACCAAAGTTCAGGTTTCGTGAATGCCTCAATAGATGCTCAACAACCTGGCTTACCTCAGTATCGTCAGCCGTCAGGACAAAAATATCAGCAAAAGCAACCGATTAGAGGACAATTGCCTAGCCTAGGCCCAAACTACAACCAGTATCAACAAGAGCAAAATTTCCAAACTACTTCAGGACCTTATGGAAGCACCACTCAACGACCACTATTCGTTAATAACCAAAATTCTCGGGCATATTTGCCACCGGCTCCTCCTTCCATTTACAAGGGTCAAAAGCCTACTGGGGAGCTTTCTAACAACCAAGAAGACTTTGGATATCCTTCTGGGCAACCTCAGGGACCTGAATACCAAGATGGACAGATTGCACCAACAACAGGGCCAGGTTTTATCGAAGGAACTAACCACCAAAACGTTTTCATAGGCAAACCAAATACATCTGCACCACAATATCAAGATGAACGTTACAGCTCCACTACGGGACCCATTGCTAATCAACAAAGATTTGGATCTCGAGTACCGTCTTTGCAAAATCAGCAGCGGTTCCCAGGAATCCCAAATTTTCCTTCATCTACCGTTTTACCTGAGCAATTCACTGCTTCCGATGGACAGAATATTTACGCCAATCAGGAATTACCTTCATCTACTTCTCTACCTCAATATCAATATGGGCAACGTCTTACTACACCTGGATCAAATCAGCAAGATTTTGGATCTCGATTACCACAACAAAACCAGAATAGATACCCTGGAAACTTAAATGTTCCATCAACTACTGCCGCGCCTCAGTATCAAGTAGGAGACCAGTTTGACACTCCCGGATTACTCCAACAAAACCAGTTTACTGGCAATCAAAATGTTCCTTCTACTGCAGTTCCTCAATACCAAGAAAATCAGCGTTATGCTACGTCTGGGCCAGTTCAGAAAGGATTTGTTCCTAATCAACAAAGATTCGGTCCTCAAATTTCTAACCAGCAAACTGAAAACAAATATGGTGATCGAAATTTCCCATCATCTACTGCTGTTCCTCAATTACAAAACGGTCAAAGATTTACCACTCCTGGAGCAGTGCAGCAACAACAGCAGAATAAGTATCCCGGAAACCAGAATTTCCTATCATCTACTCTACCACCTCAATACCAAAATGAACTACGGTACACCACACCTGGACCTGTTGGGCAAATTGGATCTCTTGCGCCCGGCCAACAAAATCATGATCTGTATCCTGGAAACCAGTTTTTACCGTCAACTGCTACTCCTCAAAATACAAATCAAGGTCTTCAACAAGAAATTGGATCGCCTGTGTATACTCAGCAAAATCAAGCCCAGTATCAAGGCAACCAGAACATTCCTTCATCCAGTTCTAGACCTCAGTTTCAGAATGGACAGTTTGTTACACCTGGATTGGTTCAACAAAATCAATATCCCAGTAGTCAAGTTATTCCTTCTATAGCTTCTCCTCAAATTCAAAATGGTCAACGATTCACTCCTGGACCACAACAAGGATCTAATCAAGTGAATTATCCAGAATCACAAAGTGTTTTTGAAAATGGTGACCAACAATATCCTTCTACAGGTGCACCACAATACCAATCAACACTTTCTCCAATTTCTGGGTCAAACCAGGGGCTTATACCTAATCAACAAAATCTTCAATACCCCAGTCGCCCTGGCTACAACCAACAATTCCCATCTACTACCGCACCTCAAGGATTCCAACAGCAGCAAAATGGTGTCGATAGAGTACAAACTTTACCTAGTGCAGGAGTTTCACATTCTACTATAAAAGAAACATCACGCACTCCACTTTCACCTGGTTATGGAAACCAACCCTCTTCTCCGACAGTCTCTCAAGTTTATGACACCACTCCTTCAACTCCTGGTTACTATAATCAACCGTTACCTAATGTGATGACTGGGTCAGTAGATACTATTGGAATACTTGGACAAAACAGACCAGAACGTCCAAACGCTGAGTCAGATAGAACTGCTACAATTCTTAATTATGATAATGTACTTACTCCTGAAGGCTATATGTATAGCTATGATACATCAAATGCTATTCACGTTGATGAAACTGGCATAGTAAGCGATGGAACCAAAGCTCAAGGAAGCTTTTCATACATCGGTGACGATGGCAAAATATATAGTGTAATTTATTCTGCAGATGAAAATGGTTTTCAACCTAGAGGCGACCATTTACCTACTCCACCACCCATTCCTGAAGCTATTCAACGAGTTATTGAACAAGCGAACAAGAATAAAGAATTAGGAATTGAAGATGATGGTAAGAATGCACTATTTTAATTTTTAATTTACATTTCTTTTGAAGTTCTTGCGTTTTTAAATGACTTTATAAATTCTTACGCTTATAGCCCCCTTTTAAGTGACGTTGCAATTGATAAGTCGAGGTGACGTTTTACATATTTTTCTTTACTTCAATTATTTGTATTTATTCATTTTCTTGCACAGGTCTCTATGATGAAGAAAAATATGGTCACATGAAATACGATGGCTCATTTAGGCCACGAAATAAAACTACATTGCTTGTAAACGGAGTAGACATACCAAACAGCTACGAGAGTCGTATCGGTGGAAAAAACAGGAATCAACTGAAAAATAAGGGAGGAAATAAATCAAACTATGATGAAAAAGACACTACGGAGAACGAAAATGAAGAACAAACTGATGAAAATACATTTGACGACATCAATGACAACGACAACGACAAACGCATTTCTAATAAGTATCCCACAGCTGATAAAGATCTGATAAATGTAGCCAATTATGATAAAACACAAAAAGGAAAAATAAACAGCAATGCAAATGCTGGTTCAATGAAAAGGAGAAAGCCCGTTGCTGGAAAAGATACAATACGTCGTCCCGTTTCTAATAAAATTAAACAAAATGGTGCACTTGATAAGGTATCGGTAACTGATATCTCAGAGGGTGATGATGATGTAGAAAGATCGCAAGATTATGACGAAAACTCAGATCTTGTTAATTACAGAGATGATCCAAATTCGCGAACTGATTTTCATGGTATTAACAGATATCTTCCCAATCCCAAAGGATCTAGCAGGTTCAACCAAACCAACACTAAACGCATTTTACTTCGACCTGATGGTACTAAACACAAAATAGAAGCTATAAATAAGTTGGAAAAAATTGTAAACCGTAAGAATCCATCTACTGAAGATACAGCTCGTAATCCAGAAATTGAAACTGAAGAAGAAACTATGGATAATGATCGCATTCGTACTCCGCTTAAAAATAAAATTGGCCAGAAGAAAATAGAATCAACCAAAATTTATCAACAAAAACCGGCTAACAATAACGATGAATCTGAAATAAATGTACAGGACAGAGCAAAAGGTAACGAGAAATACGCTTCTGATGACGAATTAGAAACAGGTGACGGGAATATTACCATCCAACCAGGTGTGTATCAGTTTGACAAAACAATAATAGGTAAACCAAAGCGTCCAAATGTAAATGAGCGTACAGGTGTTTCAAAAAATAATAACATCGAAACTATGTCAGATGAAGAAACTGGTTATAAATATAATCCACCTCAGAGGAAATTTGATTCGGAGGGTGCTATCGGGCTCCCATCAAGAACATCAGTAACAACGAAACCACAATTTCCATTACAAGGAGGCCAATCAACTGTTCGTCCATTTCTAACTCCTAATGTACATAGAAACGATAAAACAGAGGAGAATTATGATAGTCAATTTGATTCTGAAGGCAAACCTTTCCATCCTATTCGACCAAACACTTCTCAAGTCCAAAAAAATAATGAAGATTCACAGAAAAATGATAGATATAATGATAACGCATACCCGCACATAACGGAAAATGAAAGATTTGATGCTACCAGAAAACCCACTGGATCATTTAGTACAACCCCTTCACGACGACCTTTTGGTAGACCACAGACAACAGCAATGCCTAGTAATAAAGACCAAAGCACCACTAGCCAGGAAAGATATGATGAACCTAATTACCAAGATCCTAGTAGACCTGGTAATAAAGTAATCTATGACGTTAATGCTTCAAACAAAGGAATTTTCAAGACAGGAAATAACGCATTTGTTTCTACGACACCATTACCTAATATGGGATACCAATCCTTTAAGGACGATCAACGCCCCGGTCAATACCAGGAGACTAACATACCCAAAGATTCTTCATATTTTGAAGAAACTTTACCCCACAAAGATGCACAAAAGAATACCCCTTACAGACCCGGAATCACGAACTCTGGAGAAAAAATCCCTAGCACAACTTTCAGACCAAGTTACACTTTTGGAGACAAAACTTTAGCTCCAAGCGGTCCCATAACTGTAGATGGATTTGGACGCCCAATTTCAAGCACAAATGCCCCTTTTTATGGTACCACTTACAAACCTGTAACGCAGGATTCAAGAATACCTATTGAGAATCAACCAGAGAAAGTGGGAGAATTTAGACCAAATGAAGGTCGTTTTGGTGTAACTTCTACTCCTACTAAAGAAACAACTGGATATCAAGGGTCTACCCCAGGACCTTCAGAAGATTTTAGCGGTCCAAAGCAACCTCAAAGATTTGACCCTGATACTGGTTACCATTACAAGTAGTATGTAACTTGTTGACTTTTTTACACGACATTGCCATGGAATAAAATGTTTTTAAATCTTATTTTGTTTTTAATCCATCCTTACGTATCCTAAACCTAGTCAAATCCTAAAATTATTTTCTCGCAAAAAAGTTCGTCACCATGCTAAATAAACTGAGATTATAATATAAATACTTGCCTTCCGTCCACAGCTTCTCCCGCGATAAAATTAATTTTCCCGTAGGAAAAGGTATTTTCCCACGGTATAAAGTAGCCTATGTCACTCTGAATGTAGCTTTCTGATAGCAAAAGAATTTTAGAAATCGGTCCGGTAGTTTCGGAGCCTATTCAATACAAACAAACAAATAAACATACAAACAAACAATCAAATCTTTCCTCTTTATAATATTAGTATAGATGAATGAGCGTTATGAAAACCATTTAACATACAGTACAGTGTAGAGATAAATTACAAGATTTTCTCGAAAATAGGTAGCATCTTAAATTAACGGTAGAAAGAAAGCTGCACTTTGATTATTGTTGTATTTAACATACAACCAAGATTTGGTTCAATACGTACAAGTGTTTACATTCCATTGATGTTTAACAAAACATAAAATAACCGCTTTGTAATACACGCATAGTAACTATCAAGTCATTGAACCGATGCTGCAATCATGATAAAGCTCACTAAAAGCTTTGAGCTTATTGCTATATGCGCCATCTACGAAAATCGTGCAGAACTTTTAACAACGTTTGCCGATTGTGCGTAAGCAGACATTGAGACTAGAAACGAATATGATGGTTCATCATAATTTTACAAGATGGCGCGTGAAGGCGATCAACAACTTTAAGTAGAATTACGTTATTGGAAATAGCGATGCAGAGCCAATTGGAAGATCTCACAGAATAAATAGTCCTGTAACACAAATTTAAGTTTCACTTAACAAAGTGACGCTCACTATGTCAAACGACACCCCTATGAAAAGAAAACCATGAAACAATAAATATTTACACAAAATATCCTTTGGTGTAATTATCTTCAAATATACTATGGTTCCAACCACAATTTTTAGTAACTGCGACTTTGTTTAGGATTGAATGTTTATAATATGATTCTAATTCATATAATTATTTCTGCCTTTGTGACAGGCATTGATGTGTTAGTAACTATGATATATTATATTAAATTCGTGTATTACTGTCGACGAATTTTTTTTTAATGCAATCAATTAAATGTGATTAATTATTTGAACGTTAAAGTTGTTTGTTAGGATCAGTTACAGTTAAGTGACATCCCAGAGTGCGACAGTTACAATTCCACACTGACAACTACTTGCTTCTATATTTCAAACTCGACAAAAACCTAAAAGCAAATGCCTATGCTGTAAAAAGATGGTCCATCAGTTCATCACGCCTACATCGTAAAAAACGGAGTACATCTTACGCGAGTGCTTTTTGTCTGTCTGTCCGTTTTTGCTGAACCTAATGTGCTGGGTCAAAGGGGGCCATTTATTGGTCCAGATCCGGTTGGTGTCAAGTTTATGATCAGCTTTCAAGGACAATAGGGAGCTTAAAATGGTCAATGTTTTTTTTTGTGGAAACGTTTGTTAATTGTGCGGGTGGAAGTATCATGGTAAAGGTCTAGACCACAATCATCGTCATCATAGATGATTTTATCGCCGCTTACAGTTCTTTAATTGTCATTAAGTCAGCATGGGAAATTAAGAGAAAGAAATCATGGGACGATTTGACAACATATGGATTGAGAACTTCACACATACTATTGAATTACTTCTGAGGTGGGCGTAAATTTCCTTGCGCTATTTTCATTTATCGTAAAGCTTGTGGCAAAATTCAATTGTAACATTATATTGCCCACATAAATGCTGGAATGGTATGAGTCCAGAATTGAACTAATGATCCTCTGCTTGAGCCGCCATAGCTCAAACCACTACTAAATTCATCGCAAGTATAATTCATTTAAATCTTTTTTCATTGTCCAACAAATATTATTTCAAATAATGCCTCATCATTAACACTAACATAGAAAGTTTTGTTCCTAAATGCCAGACCAAATGTTCCATTGTCTTATCCATGCCATTTAAATTATGCAATTAACAAATAATCTCTACGTACGTCTGATAAATTTCTAACATTAAATTTACCAACTTGTGTTTACCATTGAATTCTCCTATCATCGTCACATATAATTCTGAAATTTCAATGTACTGACGGCTAAAGTAACCTGGCAGAAGACGTAGCGTATTGACAAGGATATTTCATTTGTTAATATCAAGGCTAGAAAAATGAATCATTTCGCAAGTTATGTGAACGAACGCTTTGAAATGATCTCGAGAACTTGAACTATAACCTGGACCTTAAATGGTAGCAGAAAGCATGCTCGCGCGCATGCCTTAACATAATAGCAGATCTTCAATGAAATTACAAGAATAATCTTAGCAGAATTTGTCTGCGGAAAGAAATTGCAATATTTTGCATTTGATACGAAAATGGGTTATTTACGTGCACGGTAAATGTTCTAATTTTATAGTCTTACTTAAAATGAAAATAAGTTAATGAAGAATAATGTTCACGTTTCATTGGAAAGATTACTTTGGGAAAAAGTTTACTGCTATCACTACATTTACTACTAAAGCTTACATTTTTAATTCCTACAAAATTTTCTTTAAAGTCATGCACAGTTTATTGCCTGTAAAGGTCATGACATCATTTCAAAGCCTACTCCATATTTGGACATCATTCATGATGAACTCTTTCATCTCTTAGATTTTGGTGCTCGATCCATCATCGATGGAATGCTGATACGTGCGTGACCATGTTTGTGATGCCTTTTGTGCTTCCGTTAAATTAGTATGCACCCATCTTTGTTAGATTATGATATCCAAGGATTTTAGTCTAATTTTGTGGTGATGTAGAATTCTAGAACATTTTAATGCGCTGTTTTCGCTGAAGAAGCTTAATTGCTTTCTTTACCTAGTTCTAAGCATATTTGTCGTCAACAAGTCAAATTTTTTTGAGAAGTCTTCATTATAATCATTCAACCCATTATATTTTTGCCAGAAGTCAGTTTAATAAATAAATATCATGGGACAAATTAAGATCAATCGACAAATTTCCAAACCAAGCAAAGCTTTTACTCTAAATAAAACAACGGATAAACATAGTTATAATTAAATTAAATATTCAATGCTCAAGACTCTAGCGCAAACATTCGAATTATTCATATAAATATTTGTCCCGACCTGGGACCAAACCCGGGACTTCAACCTTCTTAATGAAGTTTTCTAATCACTTGGCTATCCAGTCGTCAGTTTCATGCTTGCTTTTTTTACAACACTTCCAAAATCTTACAATTTTCCTCATCATAATTTTGGGATAACTTTGTACACAGAACTGCATTGCTCCAAGTATGGCGTCATGTATTAAAACTGCCGAAGGCATAACTCATCGAAACGCCTTAACAAACTTTATCTATACCAATGGAAAAAATTGGAACTACAGTTACTGTGAAGGTAATTTCAAGTGAACCGATCGAAGGCAGCGCCACTTTTAGTGATAAAGTTAAGTTTGCTTTGATTGAGATCTTTCGATTAGATGCATCGCTTTTTGAACTATCCGTCTGCATTAGATTAGCATTTAAATTTAGCTTTTGACGCTTCAGGACATGTTGTGTGAGATTTATATCTGATCGATGTTCATGTTATAAATTTTGAAATGGTTTTTAATCAATATGAAATTAAAGCTTTTTATACGTCTGTCCTAAACCTACAACTTACTGCTGCCGTGACTAAGGTCACTTTGATTTTGAAACTAGACGTAGTATTTAAAAGCTTGTTGCAGAACATTCTTAAATCTAAAGTCATATTTATTTAAGTACCTATAATTATTTCATTGGTTTATGTGAATTGTAACTATGTTTAGGTTTAAGAATAATGTACCGATTGCCCAAATAAACATTAAAACATTAAAACTTATTGACAAACTGATAGTTTCACGATCATTTCCATTTCCAGTACAAATGAGCTGTTAATGTTTACAAGCAATAAATTGAATTGGATTGCTGCGTAAAAATAAATGGGTAACCCAAACTTAGGAGCTTCCAAAGCGTTACTTAGTAGCTTTACTATGTCTAAATAAGAAAGTTTGTGAATATATTTGGATGTTTGCATGTTTCTTAGTTAATCACGCAACAACCGAATGGATTTAGATGACATTTACACTCCATCACAGATAATTTGGACTCAAAAACACAAGTAGGTATCGTATATATTTACCGTGAGCTATTAGTCATACTTTTTGAATATTAAAATTAACACGAACCTACTTAAAAAATTGAGATAAACTGAATTTGAATGCAAAATAATCGATTTAAGTAGTGAATTTAAACAAAGTATTTGTCAAGTTTGCTATGAAGTATCTTTTTGTATTTTATTTTTATTTTTTCAACTTGATAAGGTGAGCTTAGTAGCGACATCTTTTGTCCAGGTGAGCGGGTAGTTCCGAAAAAGTGTTGACGTCTCTCGATGAGGGTGTAACATAGATGGCGCTGCATCACGGCTTAAATGTGATTAGTTAAACGAACTGAGATGTGCGATGTATGGGAAAAATTTGTGTCTAAACTCCTGACCAGTGGTGGTGTAGGGGTATGGCACGCGGCACGGAATGCTAAGGACCTGGGTTCGATTCCCAGCGCTGGTCTTTTTTCTGGGGTTTTTTCTCTGCATCCATGTTTCAGTTTGTATTTAGTATGAAATATATGAAACTATTTGTCATTTTGGCAAATTTTGCCCGTTGTTATCAGGAAAGGAGCCTAGGGATATTCAAAGATCTTTATTTAGACATGGATACTTGATAACCTGGTAATGTGTTCCAGTGGGATAATACTTTTACTTCAAACAAGAATAGAGGGCGCTGTTCAGAAACGTTGAATTACCTCGGCTTTCAAGATCATCATCATCATCATCATCATCCCACCCTATATACGTCCCACTGCAGGACACAAGCCTCCTCTCAGAATGAGAGGGCTTTGGCCGTAGTTCCCACGCGGGCCCAATGCGGATTGGGAACTTGACACACACCACTGAATTCCTTCGCATCTGTGTGCAGGTTTCCTCGCGATGTTTTCCTTCACCGTAAAAGTCATGGTAAATTTCAAATGTATGCTTTCAAGATAACGTGTTTCATATGCAGTCAATAGATGAAATTGTCCAAGCGACCGTTACGCTCAAAATATTGCAGTACTTAACCTTTTTCATGGATTTATAACACATACAAAGCCACGGCATAAAGCTAATAAGCTTATGATAAAACAGGACTAAATAAACAAACCGATTAACCATTACAAAACACACATTAGTAACAGTCTAATTTCAATTCGACGTAGATTAGCATCGCGAGAGGCTATCAAATCTCTTTATTCTCTAAATGGTCTGAGATTTGCTTCACGATTCAAACTCTGATTGATGATTCGTGCAATATTTTGATTACTGAAATAGGTACGAGATTTCTGTGATAAGGTAAGAAGGTCGTTTTTCTTTGTCTGGGGCTGTACAAATATTTTTAAATCGATGGATGTTACCTTCACTGTATTGAAAACAATTTATATGAGGAGTTTCTTTTTTTAAGCAAAAACCTTTTTTGTTTTTGCAACGGCACTGTAGCACCAACACGGCTCAAATGTACGAAGCGATTTGCCATCGTATACTGATAGCATCAACAGAGCCAAGAAAACCGTCAACTATGTAGCTAAGCTAAAGTGAAATAGATATAAAGTTGATCTGATCTACCTACAATCTTTACAATTTTTTATTGATAATCTAATGACGGTTTTTCTGACAGGGTTGTTGGCGCTATCCGAGCAAAACTCTTCTCCACTAGACAGAGAGACTTCACGATACTAAGGGCCGTTACAGACAGCCTGCTCTCTAACACGTTACTGCCATCTGCCTATACAATTCCCATTGCAGTTGCATTACAGTCGGCAAATTTGCACGTTAACTGCGACTGAAATGTATGGGTAGCGGCAGTTGCAGTTACGTCGCAGATAAAATGCAGTTCGTCTGTAAGTAACGGCCCTAACGCATCTACCGATATTCTATCAGAAAACCCTCATCGACCATGCATGGCAATTGATCGGTGCAAGTGAAGTCACTAAACTTGAATCATGCTAATTTAGTAATTATTATACAGTAACTAAATTTCACAAGTAACTAATCGCAAGTGAATTCGCTCACCGAGCATAGGTCATTAGGTCACTGTATAGGCTGGTCCGATTGGAGGCGGAGCGACTCGAAGAGTTATTGACTTGCAGAGGTGCTTCTGATGTAATCGGTGGCAGGACTTATTGAGATTAAAGCTCCAAACGCACAGACAGCGGAGGCGTGGCGGTGCGGTGGCGGTGACGGTTGTAATATTCTTACTTGTATGAATGGTTGTGCGGTACCGTACCGCGAACTCGTTCATACAAGTCAGAATATTACTACCTTCACCGCCACGCCCCCGCTCTCTGTGCGTTTGGAGATTAAAGGCTACAAACTGAAGCGTGGAGAGTGCGCGAGACGCCGACGGAGCGGGCTCAGCGCGTTGTACACTGAATCATTTACGCTGACGCACTCTGCCGGACCGCGCGCGCAAAAAGCGCCGCGCTGCCAGTGTGTGTCAGCGTAATATGATTTAGTGTTATACAACGCGCTGGGCCCGCTCCGTCGACGTTGCGCGCACGACCCGCGCTGCGGTCTATGGTGGCCTTAACAGTGCGGATAATTCACAGAGGCTGCTACAATAAAATAAAGGACTACCTTTACATTCCTTTACTTAAAAAGGCGTGGTAGCCTAGTGGTTTGACCTTTGGCTTCTCAAGCTAAGCCTGGGTTCGAGTCCGGGCTTTTTATCTCCGAGTTTACATTACATTAGGAATTTACCATTAAAAGAAAATATCTTCAAATTATTTGGTGTGTGTGAAGTTCCCAAACCGCACTGGGCCAGCGTGGGAACTACGGCCCAAGCCCCCTCATTCTAACAGGAGGCCTTTGCCCTTTAGTGGGACGTGGCTTTGTCATCATTTCAGAATAAAGTACCTACTTACTTTCTGTTGTTTTACAGGGTTATGTTTACGCAGTTTACTTTTTCTTTATTGTATTTATTTATTTACATATTATGCTACGCAATAATAAATCTAAATTGTTTGTTAATTCATTATCATTTTATTAATTTATCTTTTTATTAAGTAGTTTATATAGTATATTTGTGTATCGTTCCGTGAGTCACAGACGGTTCTGGCAGAAAATCAGCGCTGCAGGCGTCTAACGCCTCAGCATAATGCTGAGTCAGCGACCGTTTCACTTTTGCATGGCCACACATGCAGATCTGTGTATTTATTACTTCGTTGTTTTGTGAACCTTGTTTATTTGTATGAATTTGTGTGTACTTTCTTGTATTTGTGTGTCTTGTAAAAGTGAATAAATGTCTTCTTTCTTTCTTTCTTTCTTTCTATAATATTTTTCACTGAGTGAACTTTGGTAGGTATAACTATAAACACTGCCACCAACCCCTTTGAATGTAAAAAAGTTACAATAAAGTACCTACCTAGTGGTACCTTAGTTTAGTTAGTTAAAACTTGTACTGAACCGCTTTAACTCGCCTACTATTACATAAACCTCTAGTGGGTTTTCCAATAGTGGCATAATAATTTCAACCTTATGTATATGTGCTCTTGATTATATTAAATAAATAATAAATAAACAAATAAATAAATATTAGGGGACAATCTTACACAAATCGACCTAGTCCCAAACTAAGCAAAGCTTGTACTATGGGTACCAGACGACGATAAACATACTTATATAGATAAATAAATACTTAAATACATAGAAAACATCCATAACTCAGGAACAAATATTCGTGCTCATCACACAAATAAATGCCCTCACCGGGATTTGAACCCAGGACCTCTTGCTTCGTAGGCAGGGTCACTACCAACTAGGCTAAAGCGGTCGTTAATAAAAAAAAAAAAAAATTACTTTGCAGGCAGCAAGGATGCCATCAAGGCAATCCACCAAAATCTAGACCGTTTAAAGTTCAGTCAGCCTTGTTGATCTCCTAACCCAATTAGTTTGATGGATCGTAGTATAGGGTTGCCATACGTCCTGGTACGCCGGGACATGTCCCGGTTTGAACCACGGTGTCCCGGCGTCCCGGCCGATAAGCAAATTGTCCCGGTTTAAAAATCATAATAATTTAATAGATAGAGGGCTGGACTTGGTAAACAGTAATATACCTAGCGGCAGCGCATGCTACTCGTAGCCGATAATGTGCATTTTCAACAATATAGCGAAAAGCGCTAACAAACAGAAAACCCTAAAAAAAAAAGTAAAAAACTCGCTGGCATTGAATGGCTGTGTTAAAAGTTGTTTTGTGTTTAGGCAAGGACTAAACCTTTAAAGTTACCTATTGCTGTAATAAAATAATAAAAGTTTATTTTTTTCTACCTTTACTAGTTTTTATTTAAATGTCCCGGTCTGAGTCTCCACACTTATGGCAACCCTATCGTAGTAACACACAATTTATAAGCGTTGCAACTAGAGGTCAAATGCTACCACAGCCGTGATTGTCGTGCGTATGCGCAAGTGAAATTGGTTTTTGTCGAAATGTCTAATTAGCTCTATGAGGCCCAAATTTGCATTCCCACACACACACACACACACACAGATACACAGTGGATTTTTAGCGATTTTTTGTCTTAGCTTGATTATTGTGTTTTTTTCCTAATTTAGGCGTATCTAAGCAATTGTTGATACCTAGGCATGTTCATTTTAAAGTACGAAATTTATTTATTTTTACCCGACTGCCGAAGGAGGGTTATTAATGTAGAAATTTAGGGGGTTTCTAATTCAAATACACGAGCTCATTTCAATTTTGTAAAGAAAAAAGTCATAGACGTCGTTGACATTCAAATTTACTTCAGTTACGAAACGGACACAAAATTCTTTTATGAAAAATTAGGGTAATTTTTATCATCAAAAATATCAATAACGCTCTTGACTCTGAGTAAAAAAATCCAAAATTTTTATTTATTTATTTATTTATTTAAGAAACAAACAGTCATTATAGTTACAAAAATAACCATTACACAAAGAGTTACAAATAGACCTACAGTTTCCTTAATCGAATACAATGCAAGTACACACAACAACGGATTTAATACATAGTAGAAAACTTGTCCTACAAAATACACTAGATAGTACTATACCTACGTAGGTAGTGCTTTGCTTCCTTTACACTATCTTATAGTTAGTGCCATTGACGAATACGCGTGAATTTGCCAAAATTGGACGTTAATAATATTGCAATAAGAACCACGACACTCGACATCAAAATTTTCCCATTCAAAACAAAATAAATTGCGCTTTTTTAAAATTAAAATGTCTCAACACGTATGGATTTTTATGTCCGAATCAACCTCTATATTGGTGAAATCTTCGATTGCATAGGTGTGTAGCCATATTTAAACTTTGTCATGTATATTTAAAATGTAGAGCATGTAAATAGCAATAGCGTTTAGTTTAGTAATTATGATGTAAATAAGTAGCAGTCTTTATATGGTACTTACTTTCTGACCCACATTTTCAATAGAAAAATTAAACACAATAATTCCTTGCGATGAGCAGCTATTTAGTCTTTAAGTATTTTGTCTGATTTCATATCGTACTGTGGCATTCATTTAAAAAACCATTGATTACACAAATCATGCCTCAGGGCGTAACGTTCGATTAAAAGTTCGACAGATGATACCTTGCTATTCGGTGTGGGCGCCAAGTGTGGTAATTTCCGCTTATTACACTTGTTGGTGTTGATATGGACAAATTTAGTAAATTATATTAGGTTGATCACGTTATGATAATACTTTAATCTTTAACCTTATTAAATTTATTGAATCAGGCGTTACTTTGCGGAGGTCCATATTAATGAACTAAAACAATTACTTTGCTCACCCGCGACCTTACAATAGTTACGTTTATGCAAGAAATGTGCGTTCATGCAGTTAATTATTAAATTTGCTGGGTGGATAGTGAAATGATAGTTAGTCAAATCATTATTACGGCCAGCAACGAAATCGGGAAAAATCACCTGTTTTGCAATGTCAGCACGCTATATAAGGGCGCAGGCTGAAAACCAGCGCGGTGATGAGTAATCCTCACCGCACATGCTGAGCCGGAGCCTTTTGCCACATAATTTTGTGCATTTTTTTCTTTTTTATGGGCAATAAATGGTTATTTAATTATTTATTTATTTAAAAATAATAATGATTATACTCGTCACACTTTTCATAATTATACTTATTAAGTAATTTAATTAAAAAAAAAACATGGTGGTCTAACGGTTTGACCTAAACCTAAGGCCTGTCAATCAGAGGGTCGAGGGTTCAAATCCCAGCTCGCACCTCTGAGTTTTCGGAATTTATATGCGAAATTACATTTGAAATTTAACATGAGCTTTACGGTGAAGGAAAACATCGTGAGAAAACCTGCATACACCTGTCGAAGAAATTCAATGGTGTGTGTGAAGTTCCCGATCCGCACTGGGTCCGCGTGGGAACTACGGCCCAAGCATTCTCATTCTCAGAGGAGGCCTGTGCCCTGTAGTGGGACGTATATAGGCTGAGATGATGATGATGAATTTAATTTAAATCCTATCTGTCTTTAACTATAACAATACTGTCGCTAATAATTTAACCGAGATACAGTAAAATTACATAAAGTTTACCACTGACAGATGGTTTGCCTTCATTTCATATTCAACTTTAACGACCTACAAATAAAGCCAATTTTAGAATACTGTTACCCACGTTTGCAGATTTTGTAATAGCTACTTTATTTGTATGGTGTTAAAGTTGGAAATGAAATGAAGGCAAGCCACCTGTCAGTGGTAAACTAAAAGTAAACGTATTGTACAACATTTTTCTCACGATGGGCCTCATAAGAAAACTCAAAGTCACTCAGAGGGCGAAGAAGAGGGCTATGCTCGGAGTTTCTCTGCGGGATCGCATTAGAAATGATGAAATCCGCGCAAGAACTAAAGTCACGGACATAGCTCGAAGAATCTCCAGACCCAAGTGTCAGTGGGCAGGGCACATCGCTCGTAGAACTGATGGCCGATGGGGCAAAAAGGTTCTCGAGTGGCGTCCGTGGACCGGAAGACGCAGTGTAGGTTAGCCTCCAATAAGATAGAGCGACGACATGATAAAGGTTGCTGCAACGCGTTAGATGCAGATGGCACAGGATCTATATGTTTGGTGAGCCTTGGGGGAGGCCTATGTTCAGCAGTGGACGTCTAAGATACGAAAAGATTAAATCGATACATATTTTTGCACTTGACTGTACCTATCCTTTGTCTGGCTAATTAGTTTCTTTGTGTCGTATTTAGCGGGTATTTTGTTATTACACGAATATGTACATAAAAACACACTTACGATTCTAGTGTTTTAACTCTAATTGTTTACTTGCATAATTAAAAAAATATTAAATCCTTTATTTTATGATAGGCATAGGTCAACAAACTATATAATTATACATAGATTATCTGTAATTAAGATAAGATAAGATTAAAACAGTCACACATATGCAGGCAGCCTTCCGTGTTCATATTTAAATGAGATAATTAAAGTATAATTAAGTCTAAGTTTAAGTAGTCAATTATGGCCGAATAACAAATTAAACCGTTCGATCTTTTTAAAAGCTTGTTTTGATGGATATTTTAAATTAATATTTAAGATTGATTCGAAGCTAATAACAATGCAGGCCTGAGAAAAACTTGCAAACCATCAAGAGGCCTTATTTTTATTAAATTGCACTTATAACCCACTTAACAATATAAAAAAGTTAAAAACCGGCCAGGTGCGAGTGGGACTCGCGACTCGCGCACGTAGGGTTCCGTAAAATCTATAAAAACGACAAAAAAATCACGTTTGTTGTCTGGGAGCCCTGGGGTTTGTTTGATTTTAATTTAGTTATTTATTTTTAAAGTGAATATATAACTAAATATTATGTGAATATTCTACATAATATTTAGTTATATAGTCTACCTGTTGCCGTTATCAATATCCAGCAAAAACGAGCAAAACAAAACGCGTTTGTTGTATAGCCGGCTTAAATAATTTTTTGTTCTGTTTTTTAGTATTTCTTGTTATAGCGGCAACCGAAATACATATTTGTTAAAATTAAACTGTCTAGCTGTCACGGTTCATGAGATACAATCTGGTGACAGACGGACAGACGGACGGACGGACAGCGAAGTCTCAGTAATAGGGTCCCGTTTTTACCCTTAGGGTATTGGAACCCTAAAAACAGAGCAACATTATATAAAGTATGTCATACTACTCATACTCTACATTCGCTTGTAAAGTGAATCACTAATTAATATGCTTATTAAAACGACACTAAGGAATGCAGATGCTACTGCATACAGCAAACAATGAATTCTGACCTTTAAAATCATTACCATAAAGTCTAAAGTAATGTGATCACTTCTTTACACCGCGGGAGATTGCAATTTATGTAACGTTCGAAATTAAGCTTTATTGTTTTTAACGCATGATCCAAATTCGATTAGGTAGTTATGGTTAAGGTTTTCCAGTCCATTCTTTGATGTTTATGTCAAACGTCAAACCGATTGACAGCTATAAACTGAACTAGTAAAGTTCTCCCTATAAATGTTATCTGATTTTTTTTCTATAAATTCCATTTTTAACCCCCGACACAAAAAGAGGGGTGTTATAAGTTTGACCGCTATGTGTGTGTGTCTTTCTGAGTGTATGTCTGTGGCATCATAGCTCTTAAACGGGTGCATCGATTTGGATGCGGTTTTTTTAATAGAAAGCAGGTTTCTTGGCGATGGTTTTTAGATATGTTTCATCAAAATCGGTTCAGCTGTTTCAAAGTTATCAACTCTTTTGTTAGCTGCGGAAGGGATCTTAGACGCATAACGGGCATTGACTTAATGTTCAAACATACGAGTGACATAATTGCGTTGGGGGTTTTTAAAAATTTTAATTTATAGTTATTAATACACGCTTTTTTTGCTATGCTCTGCTTGAGAGACCATAGGTGAAACCACTATACAATATAGGCCACCATGGCTTACCGTTGGTTACCATCTTTTATTTATTTTTTAATTATGAGAGGGAGGAAAACGAGCAAGCGGGTCATCTGATGGAAAATGATCACCACCGCCCATAAATATCAACAACTCAAACAGAGTCACTAATCTGTTGCCGGCTTTTAAAGGAAGTATAAACCCTTTTCTCAAAAGCCCCGATGTCATAGTTGTCTGGAAACACTGCTGCCGGAAGCTGGTTCCACAGTTTCACCGACCAAACCCTCACAAAGTACTCATCAAGACAAATCAAACGAAACTACTTAAATGCGATGGGGGCCAGTCGTTCTATTACGAAGTTGCTATGGACATCTTCCAGCTTCATTGTTAGACTCTGGTTACCATCTAGAACCAACGTACTCGTCAAGACAAATAAAACGAGCCCAAACGTCTATGTAACACGAAGACGAAATAAGAATTAAACCAAAAACGAATGAGGAGATATAGGTACCGACGCACCGCAGCAGCCCGCCCCGCAGCCCGTTGAATTTGTTTCCGCGCGGCCTAAGGAATGGAATTAACTAGCGACCCGCCCCGGCTTCTCACGGGTGCAATTAGGCTGCGTTTCCACCAGAGATGTGCGAGGATGCGTTGCGAGGGATGTGTCTGTCATGAACCAATAGAAACACTTCATTCACTTAGGACCTTTTCAATGAAGTGTTTCTATTGGTTCATGACTGACACATCCCTCGCAAAAAAAACGCATACGCAGCCTTATACATGTATTATACATATAAAACTTTCTCTTGAATCACTCTATCTATTAAAAAAACCGCATCAAAATCCGTAGCGTAGTTTCAAAGATCTAAGCATACATAGGGTTAGACAGCGGAAAGCGACTTTGTTTTGTACTACATTATATGTAGTGATTCGCTCCTATCGTCTGTATTTCTAGATAGATACAACCTAGGGGTTTTCAAAGATAGAGTGAATAGACTGTCACTGACTGTTTAGACGACCAGGTGGCCTAATGGTTAGAGACCCTGACTATGAAGCTTGAGGTCCCGGGTTGGATTCCCGTGTCGGGGCAGATATTTGTATGAAAAATACGAATGTTTGCTGTCGGGTCTTGGGTGTTTAATATGTATTAAGTATATGTAGTGGATATGTATTATATTGAATATATGTGTTTATTTATAAAATTTATATTGTATTTGTATTGATTTTATTGTTTATTGTCTATTAAAACTACGTTTCTCTTGTCTGTTATTTCTGCCACCTACATTAGTCTGTTGATATTTATTAATTTCTGAGTAATTGGTTGTTTGGAAGAGATCGCTTTTTAGCGATAAGAACGCCTATTGTCTACCTGAATTTTTATTTTTGTAATGTTACTGTACTGTTTTTGGTGATCAATAAAGAATATTTGTATCGTATTGTATTGTATTGTATGTATCTATCTATATAAGTATGTTTATCCGTTGCCTAGTACCCATAACACAAGCTTTGCCTAGCTTACTTTGGGACTAGGGCAATTGGTGTGAATTGTCCCGTGATATTTATTTATTTTATTTTATTTCTACTGAACCATTGACAAACACCTTCGGCTTCATCTGCACTTTTCGTCAGGTGAGATAGGGGTCGTTTTATGTATAAAAAAAAACTTAATCCGGGGTTCATCGAAAGACTAGTCATACAGTTATCTTTGGCGTATCATGCGTCATAATATGACTAAGCAATAATCACTATATCGGAGATTTCTTTCCGGGATCTCAAGGATTTCCCTTCCCTTCGCGATGTTTTAGTTATGTCACTTAGTCATAGTAATTGCTACTTGTCTAAAATGTTACAATTTCGTAATGCTGAATGGGCCTGATTTATCTTGTTTAACTAAAAGGCTTCTTCAAGTCAAATAAAGATATGTATGTAATTTCTATAATAAGACACTAGTATCCTAGCTGATACCATTTACAACATAAACAACTAAGTATTAAATTTAAAGACTAATGCGTTTGCCAGTGAATTGTTTCCTAATTTAATGACCTAATATTTATTTTTAAATTCCGGCAAGAAGAAGGAAAGAAGAAGTGAGTTTAGTAACATTAATCTCTTTGCCTTTGATGTGTCACGTCAATGTCATATCAATATCACCTTATCGTAGAGAATTAAACATACTAGAATGTAACAGTTCTTTCTTTAGAAAATAGTGCGCGTGGCTTCTCGTTCTTGATTAATGTTAAAGTCAGAGTCTTAACAGTTGATACTTTTGCTAACTATAAAGTGCCTTATACATAGACCATTAGTTGAAAATTTAATAATTATTTGTATGGAAAAAGAAAAAGTTCTGTTACAACAAAAAAAACCGGCCAAGAGCGTGTCGGACACCCCCCAAGGTAGGGTTCCGTAGCCGTTACGAAAAAATCAAGTAATATTTTTTTAAGGATTTCGTATTGTAGGTACGGAATCATCCAAGTTTAGGTATGTTTTATACCTTAGGCTACTATTTACTCTTATACTACAAATAATTTCCAAGCAATCTGAGCCGCTATAATTTTCCTAGTAAATTTGATATATTTTATATACCATTCTGAATTTTTTCAAATTTTTCCACCCAACAGTTTAGATTTTAGAGGGGGGGGGGGGACGGTCGATTTTAATGAAATCTTTCACTTTAAAGTTGAATATTTCGCAAACAGATCACTGAATAGAAAAATCATGTTAGCAACCCCACAATGGTTTTAAAAGACCTATCCAACGATACCCCACACTATAGGGTTAGTCGAGAAAAAAAACCACCCCCACTTTACGTCTATGGGAGGAACCCTAAAAAAATTTTTTTTAGTTTTGTTTTATTTAATCACTTTGTCGGCGTGACTGATATATATATTCATGCCAAATTACAGCTTTCTAGTACTAACAGTCTCTGAGCTTAGCCGCGGACGGACAGACAGACAGACAGACAGACAGACAGACGGACAGACATGGCGAAACTATAAGGGTTCCTAGTTGACTACGGAACCCTAAAAAAGTAACCTGCTAGTTTCCGTAAATGCACAAAATACATCAAAGATGACGAAAATCAAAAAACATGGTGTATAATGTAACGAATTATTAAGCTGCAGAGTGAGTCAATGATCATAAAACATTACCCATCGCTCTAAAAACCTATAAAATTGAAATTTATCTTCAGAATTATTTGAAATCCGTTTGAAATTTACAACTTAACTAACTCCAAACCTTTTTGTCCGTTTGATCACGATCCTCGCACGATGTCAAGTAAATCTGGATATTACATTTAAATGATTCTACAATCATCTTCAACTATTTGCAATTTCAGTCTTAAGACAGGTAGCACTGAGTTGATATTTTATTGAAACTTCAGCGCAATACCTTTTCATTATCAGATCGCAAAATGTCAGCGGACAACCGTGAGTTCCCGATAGAATTTTATCTTAAATCGATAGATCAACATATAGAACATCAGTATAGTGATAGTATAGCTCAATTTGTTTGCTACGGGATCGTGTTACAAGGAATGACAATGTTTTATACCGACTGAAAAAAAAAGAGATTCTCAATTCTCACCGGGCTACCAGAGTTTGACTACCAGATAATGTTCCATAACGATTGGTCCTGCGTTGCTCCCATACAAATAGTTCCTGCGACCTCCACGAGATCGTTGGTCCACCTTGTTAGGAGCCTTCCTGCGCCACATCAAAAATATTTTAGTTTAAAACTACATCACTTTATTCGAGAGATTGCATAAACCTGCTTTCATTGATACAGCTTTTATGGTATAGGCAATGATCTAATTGCGTTGAGCTCATCAAACATCGTGCAAGGACTCATGCATTCCAAAAACTCATGGTTTTTATTATCAAAAACTTTATTAATTTTTTAATCACTATTTCACAAAACTTCTTTGATTTTTCTTTGTTTCGGTTGTTTCACTTTTTGTTTAGTTTTAGTCCGCGCAGAGATGTATACTTGGCAAGTGAGTTATAGTAATTTATAATTAAGTAATTTTGTTAAAATTGTTCGCTTTTATGATCTACAAATTATCCATTTACGCATGTAGTTTATGTAGTTTATCGCTTATATTTATAAGTGTACAGTTTATCTATCTGTGTGGCGCTCCGGGTATTACCGACGGTGCTGGCTGAAAATCAGCGGTGGGGTGTTATAAACGCCTCAGCAGTATGCTGAGCCAGTGTCCAATTTACAACCGCAATGACACACTCTATTTTTAGCCTTTGTATTGTCCTTTTTGTAAAAATATTTATGTGTCTTGTGTTGTTGTAAATAAATGTATTTTCTTTCTTTCTTTCTTTCTTTAAAAACACTTAGAAGTCTGACTGCATTTAGTAATCCTATATTGCGTACGTATAACTATATGAAATAACTCAACCACAAACACCACCCTAACCACCACCACAACAAACCCAACAATGGAATGCAAATTGGCTTCGAGCATACGTTTTTTGTCTTGATAACCAATAGAGAAGGGGACTTGTGACCGGGTTTTTTAGTCCGTGCAAGTCGGCTACTGTCTGGGCCCTCCATTCCCAGGTCGTCCGAAGGGATTTTTCCCGAGCACAAGTCACCCTTGCAACCGCAATGACACACTCTATTTTTAGCCTTTGTATTGTCCTTTTTGTTAAAATATTTATGTGTCTTGTGTTGTTGTAAATAAATGTATTTTCTTTCTTTCTTTCTTTCTTTCTTTCAATCCTTAAAGTAAAAAACAGCAAAGACTTCGCGTCCTTGGCCACTCTGGCGACTCATTCAAAAAAAATGCAAAGTGGCTGAAACGTCGAGGCAAATATTATTTGCGTGATAAGCTCCATTTCGTATAGTAATTTTGAGTGAAAATCACGAAATCCAACCAATATTATGAATGGATAATTTCGTGAGCGTGTATGTTTGTTACTCTCACGCCAAAACGTCTGGACAGATTTAAATGTGGTATGTTGACAGCTGCTCGTCGTAGTGGGTCATACACATTTTTTGTTCGCATCTGTCTTTCCTGTGGACATGGCAGAAGTTAAGGGTCTATCATCCCAGCCCATATACATATAAGATCAAGAGTTATTTTCTTCTTGAAGCATAACACAATGTGTTTCATCTAAAACAGAGAATCGACCATTTATAAATGTCCATGCTTTACTATTCTTATTATAAACACTTGAATCGTCTTAAGCACTTTTAAGTTAAAGCAAATTCACAAACATAACTGAGTTTTAAAGAAATTATAAAACAAACTTTGTTAATATAACTGTTACTATTCGATTGAAAAAAACAAACTCCCGTTTTTTACATTCTCCTCACTGGTGGCTCCCTCTTATGGCTGAACTGATACATACTCAAATGTCAATGTCAGTGTCAACGTCAACACAAAGCTTACATACGTCCCACTGCAAGGCACAGGCCTCCTTTCAGATTGAGAGGGGTTGGGCCGTAGTTTCCACGAGGGCCCAGTGCGCATTGACAAACGAATCTCTAGAACAAAACAAAAACATTACCTATTTTTGTTATTCCAAGGGGATATGCGTGTAAAATCCTTAGATTTCAACCGCAAAATCTGGAGATATTAAATTTTATAAATAAATAAATAAATAAATATCACGGGACAATTCACACCAATTGACCTAGTCCCAAAGTAAGCTAGGCAAAGCTTGTGTTATGGGTACTAGGCAACGGATAAACATACTTATATAGATAGATACATACGTAAGTACATATTGAACACCCAAGACCCGAGAACAAACATTCGTATTTTTCATACAAATATCTGCCCCGACTCGGGTATCGAACCCGGGACCTCAAGCTTCATAGTCAGGTTCTCTAACCACTAGGCCATCTGGTCGTCTTCATCATTTCAGCCAAAAGACTTCGACTGCTGAATAGAAGCCTCCCAAGGTTCTCCAAACAGACCGATCCTGCGCCATTCGCATCCAACGCGTTCCCTCAACCTTAGCCAGACCGTCGCTCTATAATATAACGACCGCTTTAGCCTAGTTGGTAGTGACCCTGCCTACGAAGCAAGAGGTCCTGGCAAGTTAAGTATGAAGTATCTTTTTCTATTTATTTTTTTATTTTTCAACTTCATTTTTTTATTACTTTTACGGTCATCCCGTGAAACCATATATTTCAAACTAAATACAAACTGAAATATAGATGCACAGAAAAAACCCCAGAAAAAAGGCCAATGCTGGGAATCGAACCCAGGTCCTCAGCGTTCCGTGCTGCGTGCTTACCCCTACACCATCACTGGTCTAGAAGTTAGCGAGTTTATCACTGCCTAATATGATTATAACAGACTGAAGTGTACGATGTATAGGAAAAATTCGTCGCTAACTTCTAGACCAGTGATGGTGTAGGGGTAAGCACGCAGCACGGAACGCTGAGGACCTGGGTTCGATTCCCAGCATTGGTCTTTTTTCTGGGGTTTTTTCTGTGCATCTATATTTCAGTTTGTATTTAGTTTGAAATAAAAGAGGTCCTGGGTTCGAATCCCGGTAAGGGCATTTATTTGTGTGATGAGCACGAATATTTGTTCCTGAGTTATGGATGTTTTCTATGTATTTAAGTATTTATGTATCTATATAAGTATGTTTATCGTCGTCTAGTACCCATAGTACAAGCTTTGCTTAGTTTGGGACTAGGTCGATTTGTGTAAGATTGTCCCCTTATATTTATTTATTTATTTATTTATATTTTTGGAATTCTACCTTTGCGTCTTTTGGTCCATGGACGCCATTCGGGAACCGGGCTCAATCAGCCATCAGTTCTACGAGCGATGTGTATTATTATGTGTAAATTTTCCACGAAGGTGTTCATGCATCGTAAATATTGCGAATTCCCATGCGCCATGCGAATTTCAGTTCAAATGCCTAGCTAGTGTAATGGTTCACGCAGACGAAATAACGGGTAAAGGCTAGTTAAATATAACTGCCCAATTACCTTGTAATTTATAGGCATTATTTAGAGATTACATAGGTTACAGTTTGAAAGTAAGATTTTCATGATCACTAGAAAGGTTCTTGAAGGCATTGATTCTAATCACCAGCGACATGGTACCAAGCGAAAAATTAAATAACAGTTCTGGAAAAAAATTGTTGTACTATAAGGGCACAGGCCTCCTCTCAGAATGAGAGGGTATGGACCGTAATTCCCATGATGGCCCAGTGCGGATTAGGAACTTGAAATGCACCATTGACTTACTTCTCAGGTGTGTTCCTGCACCGTAAAGCTAATCCTTGACAGCTTCTTTTAACTAACTTAAATTTTAAATTCTGATAATCGTTTGACGAAGGTTAAATTAATAGTGCGTGAATTATTAAGTAATAGTACATTATTTTCGTGGCCTGGAAGTAGGCAATTGCTGGCTGAGTATAGTTGCGAGTCCGCTTAACTAATACGAAGCCAGCAATTGCTATTCCAGCCGAAACTAATAAGTATAAAGCTTTTCTCAAAAATGGTAATGATTTTTTCATTAAAAAAAAACTACAGGTGTATTTTTCCACCGAAAACACCACAAGCTGTTTCAAACACAATAAAAAAGTCCGGAGTTCCAACAAAACCACTGATACCATACCGGTCATTTGAGTTAGCTGTATACGAATAGTGCCAACTTATTACTAATGGAATTAATAATGGAATTTGTATGCGACATTGTTGTCGAGTTTATCGAGCCTGCAATGTTTATAACTTTTTAATTTTTTACTGACCATAAACAATGCACTTCGCGTTCTGATATGTAAAGAATAATGTCAACTTTTACGGATATTTTTGAGAAAAAGAATATATTCCTCATTCCGTTGGCTATCACTATCATGCTTCAAAGGAACATGAACTCCTACCTTTAGCTGTATAAAAGCTATTGTAACAGATTATTACACATCTACATTCCGATGCGTGATCATCAATTTGTTAATAGCATCTTAACTATAGTGGTCGTATTAAAGATTGCTACTTACAGAGATTTCAAAATCATTCAGGCTATTCTCACGGAGAGCTGGCGAGACGTGCTGGGTTGTGTCAGTCTGACGAGCAAAAAGCTGTGTGTTGGTTTATGCGTATGTTTTTTAGGGTTCCGGAGGCAAGTCGGTCGTATGACCGTCTGCTTGCGAGGCTGCAACTGCTTGTTTCATGTAACTTGGACTTAAAAATGATCGCCACCGAAAACTGACCTAGAAAAATTTGTCCCTGATCACTGATTAAATATCATCGTGTACCTGTATTTGTTTTCGTGACTTTCACCTAGTGCCGCTGTCCAGTTGGTATCCTATTATCTCGCCCCATTCGTTTTTCATTTAATTCTTATTTCGTTTCATTCTGTAGGTATTCGTCTGTCTTGTTCGCTATCTGTCACTATCTTTTTTGGTCTAATTTTGCCACTTGTCTATGTCTTAATACGTCTTATTCGTTGTTCGTCACGGTCTTCTTTGGACTCATTCGTCGTTCTTCGCTTTTGTTTTTTGTCTTATTCGCCAAAATTATTTCGATACGTTCGGTACTGGTAAATAAATGTTCGTTAGTAAATGAGACAAAAACGAAAGGGAAGAACGAAGAATGAGTCCAAGGAAGACCGTGACGAAAAACGAATAAGACTTATTAAGAGAGAGACAAGTTACAGAGTGTGATCAAATATGATAATGACGGATAGCGAACAAGACGAATAAAGAAAGAGTGGCGAATACAGAATGAGACATAATAAGAATTAAATGAAAAACGAATGAGGCAAGATAATAGAATACCGTCTAGTTCGGCATTAATTTGAACGCCCATGCACGTTTGTGGCACCTGAAGAAGTCTCAAATCTGACAGCTGGCAGCGAATGCGTTAACTGATCTTTACGATGACTATTCCTAAAGTTAACCTTAGAATAAACGGTAGCCGTACTTCCACGGTTAAATTGACAGTTAAAAATAATGGACGATCTCGTTAATTTGTGAGGTGACCTTAGTTTGACCCTTCGCTTGAACGTTGCAATCTAATCTAATTTTATAACTACTTGTATGATATGAGAGACTGACAGGATTGTGCGTTTGTTAAATACTAGCAGCGCCTGCGGCTTTGCTCTCATTGCGGTACTACCTTGTCTTACCATTAAAATCTAATGAACTGAAACAATTACTTTGCTCACCCGCGACCTTACGATAGTTACGTTTATGTAAGAAATGCGTGTTCATGCAGTTCCTCCACCTCCACACTGTACAAACACACTCAAACCCAACAATCACCACTACCAAACTACACTGACGCATCCCGAACTCATCCAGAGCTCATCTTCAGAGGTACCAGAACCGTATGCAATGCTATGCTACCAAATGTTAGACAAATGTGAGCAAAGTAATTGTTTCAGTTCATTAATATGGACCTCCGCAAAGTAAAGCCTGATTCGATAAATCTGACATCTTAAAGGAAATCTCATTGCTAAATTCTCAATTTTCTAGATCTTAATATTTTAAGCTGAGTGTGAATGTGTCTGTCAGTTAGGACTTCTCGTTTTATACAAGGTAACACAAAATAAATCTAGACCATGTTTTTTTTGGTCATGTGCTTGTGCTAATGCAGATGAGCGACCCTGCAATCATTTTTACCGGAATTCCCAGTAGAGATTGGGAACTTCACACACACACCATTGAAAGTCTTCGCAAGAGCGTGCAGGTTTCCTCACGATGTTTTCCTTACTTAGGTACACCGTAAAGCTTATGGTAAATTCCAAATGTAATTAATCCGAGTCATCATCATCAGCCTATGCTCGTCCACTGCTGGACATAGGCCTCTCCAGTGGCACGCCCTCGATCTTCGACCACTCTCATCCAACTCTTGACAGCCGCCTGCGCCGCCGTCGGTTAGTCCGAGTACTACAGTCAACTAAAAAGCGATATGGTACAAAAGCCGACTGTACTTATTTGTTTTGTAGACCTATCACGGTTGTGTTACCGTGAATTCTTGTCCAGTTAAATGTTTAAGATTTCTCATAGGTCAGTGCATTCAGTAGAATACAATGATGATCCGAACGTAGTAAAAAATCTTAGCAAGTGTTCATAGAATTAAACAGATTTAATCAACCACAATTTCTGATAAGATCGCGTTTATTTAGAATGCGGATAGACGCGATAATGTCCGGTTAAAGTAAAAAAGACCGGTCAAGTGTGAGTCGAATTACCGTGTAGGGTTCCGTATTACGTACGATACAATTTTTTAGAAATCGGGCTATTGGCAGAATAGTACCCACATAGTCAAACTCTAACAAGGCAATGGATAAGTATCTTCCCACATTCTAATGGTCTTATTACAAAAATGCATGAATGTTTAGCAAAGTATAGGATTACATTACCTTACAACATTCAAAAACTACAAAATATCAAAAAATTGTACGACTTGTATGCTTTTTCGCTGAAATTAAGTTACGTGTTCATATTTTGTCACAAATCACTGTAATTACTGGTCATGTGAATTCAGACGGCTGCCAAAGATACATTATTGGATAAAGCTGTGTGCTGTAAATTAAGATCATGAAATCATATTTTCATGGATAATGCCACCAGATGACGACCAGATGGCCTAGTGGTTAGAGAACCTGACTACGAAGCTTGAGGTCCCGGGTTCGATTCCCGTGTCGGGGCAGATATTTGTATGAAAAATACGAATGTTTGTTCTCGGGTCTTGGGTGTTTAATATGTATTTAAGTATGTATCTATCTATATAAGTATGTTTATCCGTTGCTTAGTACCCATAACACAAGCTTTGCTAAGCTTACTTTGGGACTAGGTCAATTGGTGTGAATTGTCCCGTGATATTTTTTTATTTATTTATTTAATGCTTTGTAGGAGATTTGGAGTTGAAACCGGCCTATGGTAAACGATTTACTATGTGGGAGATATATAGCCCTTAACCTGGTAAAGGGTTAAGAGTAAATACCAGCCTGATATATTGCTTATTTAATACGGACAGTATAATTAATAGTAAAATTAATAAGATATGCAACGATTTTTTCGTAACAACTGCCCTATCCTGGGCGTGTCCGACACACTCTTGGCCGGTTTTTAGGGTTCCGTACCTCAAAAGGAAAAAACGGAACCCTTATAGAATCATTTTGTTGTCCGTCCGTCCGTCCGTCTGTCAAGACCCTTTTTCTCAGGAACACGTGGAGGTATCAAGCTGAAATTTATATCAAATACTCAAGTCTGCTGTTTGTTGGAGCTGTGATAAAATCAAACTTCTAAGCCAACGCAATCAAAAGATACAGCCATTTATGCCGCAAATTTCCGCAAATTTTCGAAACTCGCAAGGGAATCAAAACCTACAGGGTACTTCCCGTGAACTCAGAATCTTGAAACTTGGTACGAAGCTAGGTCTTATAGCACAGATAAAGGAAAAATTGCGAAAAGCATAAATTTTTTGTCTGTCTGTCTATATCAATAACCAATCTACAATGATCCCACACTGCGCTCATTTTACTTAGGAGCAGGGGTCTGCTAAGACTTGGATGTTCATAGATTATATATAAATTTGTACGGAACCCTCGGTGCGCGAGTCCGACTCGCACTTGGACGGTTTTTTTTGACGATGGAAGCATTCTACACTTACATTGAACGTAGTAATAGTTAAGATGTTAAGATTTAGTTTCTTAAGGGGCCATTCATTTATTACGTAAGACGATTTTGGGGGAAGGGGGGTCGACCATATCTTATTTTTTCTTACAAGGGGGTGGGAGGGGGTCTTGATAATTCATACGTAAGATCACAAAAAAGCGCAAAATTAAGATTATACTTTGAAAAAGCGCGCGCTCGGATAATATGCGTATAGGTAAACGATTTCCATGGCAAGATAAAATCGAAAATAAAACCAAAGTTGATTTTACCACAAAATAAAAAATAATTAGTAACTACAATGAAAAGAGACGTTCCTAAAAAATCTTTCTTTGAAAAATTAAAATTAAAACAATCCAAACGTGTACCTATTCATTTTTTCCTTTAGATTCTTACGTAATAAATATTACACAGGGGGAGAGGGGGTCGGCCGATTCTTATCTTTTCTTACATAGGGGGGGGGAGGGGGTCAAAAACTAGCAAAAATCGTCTTACGTAATAAATGAACGGCCCTTAACCAAGGTAGCCCATACATCACTGTATTTTTTATATAATTTATCTTTATTTTTATATTGTAATTTATACTATCTTTTTTGTTTGTAAGTATTCATCATAAGTTTGTAAATATGACTTTCTACCAAGTTTCTTGCGGCGCATGCTCTTGGCAATGATGGTCCTTACGAAAGCGCTAGTAGTTTTTAAAAAAAGTGACACGTAAAAGAGCCCTTTGCGGCTAAACGTTTTGATTTTTTGATCTTAATTCGAAACATGTCGGGCATCCCTCGAGTACAAATACGTGAGTGACCTGTGTTTCTTATTTTAGTACTTATATACATAAGTACGTTTTAGGTTTTCCTATAATCTACAAAGAACAATGGAAAAACTATGATGTTATGTATTTATTTCAAAAATTGTGATTTTTATAGATATGAAAGGGGAAACGAGCATACGGGTCCCCTGATGGCAAGGAACCGCTGCCGCCCATGGACACCCGAAACACTAAGGGTGTCACAGGTGCGTTGCTGGCCCTTTGAGAGATAGATAGGTTCGTGGTTTCGGAGATAAAGAGGGAATGGTTATCCGTATATTTATAGTAGCAAAGCACTCATTCCCCAGCTATCATTTATTAAAATAGGCTTTGTATAAACTTTATCATCAATTCCAAAATAATAATTACCTACAAAAAAATAGACTTACAAACAATGCTGGGGGCCATCACTAGTTTATGGGAAAAGCATCGATAATTTGAGTTTAATTAACGATAAAGGAACTCCAAGATTGACATAAAATTTTGTTACTTAAATTTCTATGTCTGTTGATTTAACTTACATTTTTATCCAACCTACATAGTTATACAAAATTTCATGTCAGTCCGACCATTGGTGTAGTGTAGGTAGATCGAGTCTTTCATGATGACGCGGGCCGTGGTTCTTATTACAATGTCATTAATGTCTAATTTTGCCAAATTTACGTGTCTTTGACTCAAACATAAGAGTAAGTTAATTTAACTTTTGTAAATTGGAGTAAATTAGGTACTTACTTTTTCATTCATATTCATAAGAAAAGGAACGAAAACGAAAAATCTATACCTAGTCATAATAAAAAAACTGTACATACGGTTGTGGTAACTCTGAAGATGAGCTCTGGTTGAGTTCGAAACGCGTCAGTGTAGCTTGGTGGTGGTGATGGTTGGGTTTATGTGATTTGTGTGTGTTCGTACAGTGTGGAGGTGGAGGAACTGCATGAACGCACATTTCTTGCATAAACGTAACTATTGTAAGGTCGCGGGTGAGCAAAGTAATTGTTATAGTTCATTAATATGGACCTCCGCAAAGTAACGCCTGATTCAATAAATTAAAAAAACTGTTTCTAAAAAGGCCGACTTCAAATTTGCAAATGATGCTGGCAGCTAACCAATAGCGCGGTTAATTAAAAAAAGAACTTATCACTGGCCATAAAAGGAGCCAATTGCAAAACTAGATCTTAAAAATGTTACACATTTAGGAAGGGTAACGTTATGGGCCTTCGGAGAGTGCATAGCGGCCGTGGATACAGCGTTCTAAGGCAACTTGGGAGGTATATAATCCTCAGTTCGTCTTCAATCTTCACAGTCAGACGTTCGCCGTCGTACAACACTGATATCAATTTCACATTTCCAAAATGAAATTGGTGAGTCACTTGCTATTTATAATATAGAGTGCTCTGATTAGATATAACCTGGAGTACCTAAAAAAAATACGACCTACTTAGGGATAGTAATTGTTATTACCGCGTTACTTTGCGGGGGTCCATATTTTATGAACTTAAACCCTTTTAGATGTATTTTCACCCGACTGTCGAAGGAGGGTTGTGTTTTTCGAGCGTATGTATTTATGTATCATTCTTTGGCACGCCCTGCAAGCCTCAACGGCTCAATGGATTTTAAAGTGTAAGGTGTCATTAGATTCGTCTCAGTTCCGCGAGTGACATAGGATATATATTTTCCCGGAATTCCCATGGGAACGGAAATTATACAGGCGGGTTTTTTCATCTAGTATTGAAATTAATCTACTTACTCACTCTGGTAGTAGCAGAGGAAAAAGGTACAAGGGTTGTAATTCATACTTTTTCATTTATTCATTTTTTTAAATATAGCTCCATCGATACTACTCGTATCGATGATCCTCCCGAAGTCTAGGTCGACAAAGGCACTATCTGTTAGCTGTTGTTCTGGTAGTTCACAATTAAAAAGTAAAAAAAAAATCCTTTGACATTTAATTAACGGTTAATGACAGTAGATTTAATTTCATTGTATGTGCTCTTTTCTGTTCAAAAATAAAATCATGCAAAGATTTAATACTGATCAAGAATGACATATGACTTTATCATACTCCTAAAAACTACCTACCTATCATATCATCTGATTAACCTTTCATCTTTGCCCGCAACTCCGTGTGCGAAGAATTTCCGCGGAAACTTAAAATTTTTCGGGATAAAAAGTATGCTACATGTTAATCTAAATTACTAAATACATTATCTGAATGCGTCCAACCGTTTTTGTGTGAAAGAGTAACAAAACATCAATCCATAAAATTTTCACGTCTATAATATTAGTGGGACGTATATCGATAAGCATTCTGCGTGCCTTCAATAATTTTATTTTAACTGCTTAGCAATAATAGTATCTTGTTATATGTGCAGAATTTTCGTAATCCTTTAGCAATCTTTATTGCATCTCAACTTACTGATAACTATTATCCCTAAAACTAAATTTGTTATAACCGTAAAAGTTCTTGAGCAAATAACATTAATTTGAACAAATTCAAGTGACTATTGCATATTGACATGCCTTTTGACATTTTGTAATGTGCTGTCATCATTAAAGTCATTGTCGACCCACGCTAGGTTCATTCTCATCAAACATGACACGACTTACACAAATCATTGTTGAAGCTACTGGGAGTACTTCACCGATCGTCAAGGTGTAAGTGAACGGGGGACTCATGGATGTGCTAATTTAAAAGTTTCAATTGATCTTTTTGCTTATATTTTAATTATAACCACTAATGACCCATTAACCAAAATATAGATGAATAGCTGATGCCCGCAGTTTCGTGTCTGCTAAAGTAGATTAAGACGTGGTTCCCCGTGGGAATGAGATATTTTTCTCGAATGTTAAACTTGTATCGACGTCAATGCACCAAAGATTATTTTTAACAACAGTATAGGTACTTTCAACTAAATGTAATATACATTTGACAAATTATGTGAGCTCTTATATTGTCAGCACTCAAAACATTAAAAAAAAACTGTTTTCCAAATGAACTTTTATGTACAGTCGCCATTGTAAACATCGGTGCTGTCAAGGTGCTCAAAATGTGGTCGCGTTCAGATATTTTTGAGGTCTTAAATAGCTCCGATATTTATAATTGCAACTGTATTACTATAAAAAAAATCTAAAACGCTAACCTAACCTAGAAAATGCTGGTCTCTCCGAAAGCGCTGATAGTACTAAAAAAAGACATTTCACCCGCCCTTTGCGGCCTATTTGTGGGATAAGCGTCTTAATTTTGTTATTTTTTCTTTCAGTTCGTAGTAGCCGCCGTTCTCGGAGTATGTGCCGCTGGGCGTCTTGACAACACCTACCTGCCTCCTGGTTCCCGTGGATCAGGCGGTTCAGGGTTCGGAGGGAACTTCGGCTCAGCTGCTGGCGGCAGTGGCTTTAAGACCGCTGGTTCCTTTGGGTCAGGCAGTTTCGGTGGAGGCGGCTTTGGACAGGGAGGGCACAGCGGTGGATTTGGCCAAGGAGGTGCTGGTGGACACGGAGGTGGATTTGGCCAAGGAGGAGCTGGTGGACACGGAGGTGGTTTTGGCCAAGGAGGAGCTGCTGGATTTGGACGAGGAAACGGCGCAGGTTTCGGACAAGGTGGTGCAGGAGGTTTTGGACAAGGACACGGCGGCGCTGGGTTCGGTCAAGCCGGTGCTGGCCAAGGCTTCCAAACCCAGCACGCTGGCAACCTTTACAACGCCCCGAACCAATACCAAAGCACTCGCCAGCAAAACTCCGCTGATGCCAATGCTCAGATCTTGAGATCCAACAGCGAAGTCACCGCCGACGGTTTCAAGTACGACTTCGAAACGTCCAATGGAATCCGCGCTGATGCGTCTGGCGTTGCTACCAACGGTGTCCAGTCCCAGGGTAGCTTTGGATACAAGGGTGATGATGGCCAGGACTACAGCATCACGTACACCGCTGACGAGAACGGTTACCAGCCCCAGGGTGCCCATCTGCCCACTCCTCCCCCAATCCCAGAAGCCATCTTGAAGTCTTTGGAGCAGAACGCGCGTGACGAGGCCGCTGGCATCTCTGATGATGGTAAGTGACTTAATTTCACAAATAATTCTGCCACCAAACAGGAGTATTTGCATTATTGTATTTCATATATTTCAAACTAAATACAAACTGAAACATGGATGCAGAGAAAAAAAAACAGAAAAAATGGTATTCTATTGTATTTCGTTGAGGAGAGTAAGACAGCTGGTGAAAAAGCTACCACATGGGGTATTATATCTTAGCTCTATAAGCTGGCAACACTCTTGCTATCTAATGTAGTAGATGTCCAGTCCAGTGGTCTGTGTGTGATATTGGTCATCAGATAAGGTGACTCACTCGCTCATTTGTCACTCTACGTTACATTTTGTTTCAACTTGAACCAGTATGTCATGGCTAGCTAAGCCATGTGCCTGCCAATTGAAACAAAGAGCACCTGGTTTACTCATTTGAAAAATTTAATGGTTTGCATACTCTACTAGAGGCTTATTTTAAAAATAGTGTTTAACCCACACTGGGTCAAGTTATTATTAGAGTTCAGACAGTCAAACTAGAAATACGCCTTATTATATTCAAGCATGAAGAATCAATCCTCACAATCACTTCTTCGCAAAAAAGCATGATATTAGAATGGTGATATTATAAAGGTAACACAGATTTACACGCTTATTGAATCCAGTACGTTCATACTTCCGTGTATTAACATTTTGTTTACAAGTACTGCTTGGCATAGGTTATCGCATTTGATTTATTTAGATGACCTGTACATGCAACATGTCTAGTTATACGGCTAGAGTTAGGTAAATAGGTCACAATCTAACTAAATAAATAGTGCAATTGGATATGCTCGGAATATTTGCTCATAAATTACAAAATAATACAAAAAATGTGCCTAAACCCAATGCTTAAAAATCAGACAGACAAAAGAACATAATGATAGGAGAACAACAATAAGCCTGAAAATTACCAATCATTAAAACCGATATTGCAATCAATACACTTCAAAAATCCAATAACTACATCTAGTTGGATGGATAATGATCCTTACAAAAAATGCACAAACTTACCGATATAATTTTCTGCGCCACAAAAAACTAATCAAAGTCAAAATTGACAGAGCTAAAGCTAATTTGGTTTTTTACACTAACAATCATCAATTACTATGAGATGAAACTAAGAATTTATCATTTGGTACTAACATCTTAATTTTGCAGTCCAGCCA
This sequence comes from Archips crataeganus, assembly GCA_947859365.1. NCBI lineage: Eukaryota > Metazoa > Arthropoda > Insecta > Lepidoptera > Tortricidae > Archips > Archips crataeganus. Next base: position 16,401,785 of record OX402062.1, on the reverse strand, counting down.
GCGTGCTTAAAAATAATTGCCTAATTACTACGTGGAATGCCATTTTTTTAATGAAGGACTCTAAATGCATTAATATAGTTTTTAAAATAACATAACAGGGAATTCTTGGCACGGTCTGCAGTGCTATGTGTGTGTGTTATAAAAAGTAGGACTTATGACGTTCAAATCATCTTAGCACATACGGTTAACAACAACACTTTTGTTTCAATTGATCTTTTCTTTTAGGTATTTTCAAAGATTTAAATACTCTATAAATCTTCAACTGCAAAACAAGTACCTACCAAAAGCTGAATACCTTTTACATTTTATAATTTTTTTTTGGAAATATACATCGATAATATCGATGATTCCACCCATGTCGAAGTGTACTAATTACCGTCTTTAATTATCCGTTGTTCGGTAGCTTTAGCGTCTCCTTTTACATTTTGTTTCTTAATTGACAGTCGTTTATCTGTATCTGTCATTTAAATATTTTCATTCGCTAGAAAAAGACAAATAATTACTTTTAATGAGAGGCTCGTAACTTGTTATAAAAGGAAACAATTAAGAATTTTTTCCAGTCATGTCAATGTTTGATGTCCATTTACATTATATCCCGTAATCCGTAATACTAAAGAATGACGCAGTTGTTTAGTCCACTGTCATTTTTAACTCATCTCTGGCATAATAACAATGTCCGTATTCTCATAAGTTCAAACTTTTTGTATTACATCAACCGCAATTGAACCTTGATTTGATGTATTCAGTAACATCTAGCAACCACAATTTTTAAAAATTGCATTAAGTTGCAAAAAAATGGCAAACAAAAAGCGAATGTTTTGTGCAAGTACTTAGATAAAAATATCATCTGCTACATACATAATAATACAAATGAAGTTGCTATTATTGCGATGGCTCTATCTGCCAACTCCAGGGGTCTTACTTCACCCAAAGGCTGAGCCTCAAAAAAAATGCGAGCCCGATACTCGTATTTGGCGAGCATCCTTGGAACTAAAAATAAATACATCATGGGACGATTGACGCTAACAGACCTAGTCCCAAACTACAACTTACTAGAACATAGGTACATACTTAAAAGGTACATACTTAGATTTATATTAAACATCCAATACTAGTGCTCAAACATTCACATTTTTCACACAAATATCTAACCCCGACCGGGAATTGAACCTGGGACCTTCAGTTTCGTAGGTAGTCAGGCTTTCTAACCACTAGGCTACCCGATCGTCGACAACGTCTCAGCTGGTCTCCGCCTTTTTATGGTCTAAGACTTTCTTCCGTGGTCTCAAATTTATGGTCTAACTAAGTAGTTCTTTTTTTACAAATTTTGTCTTTGTCTTTGTCTTTTGAATACCGATTTTTTCATATTATACCCTTGGCTAATAAAAACCTATTTAAATAATCGCCCCCATTCCCGCCTTAATATTTCCTCGTGCATCATCTCACAGTGAGATTTCGTAGGAATATCTAAAATCCATTCCTATTTCATCAGGTAGGCCACCCTGAAAGCAACAAGGAACTTGCATTAGTCCCGTAATGTTCGTAAATTATAACAATCGACGATGTTTAACACAGCAGACCTGTACCACAGACAGGTTTTTAATACTTAATTAAATAACAACCATTATTTTTTACATATTCGTACATCATTTTAAAATTATAGAAAAAAAAACCTTTTATACAAGAAAAAATGTTAAGTTTGTGGACCAAATAATTCGCTTGACTGTAATCAGTACTGAATTAAAAAAAAAAGTATTATTTTAATTAAATGATTCTTGTACACTTAGGTACAAATTTAGGGCAGACAAAAGAGTAACTTAGTAAATAAGAGAGTGATTGTTAGTCTATGAGTTACTATAGAAATTTAAAAAGCTGGGGCATTTGCCTGCCTCAAAAGTCAAACCCATCATAATTTTGTAGCCAGATTCACAATTTAATTTAGTTAGTTATTTTCGTACTTATAGTTAATAGAGCAATTAATAATAAATTTAATAAATTTTATTTCCAAAAACATACATCAGCAATAAGTATCTGGCAGACCCCAAACTAGGCAGAGCCTGTATCTTGTGGGACTTGGAGTGCACTATACATCTACATCTACACTAATATTATAAAGAGGAAAGATTTGTACCTATGTTTGTATGTTTGTAATGAATAGGCTCAAAAAGTACTGGGCCGATTTAAAAAATTCTTTCACCAATAGAATGCTACATTCTTCCAATTTGACATAGGCTACATTTAATTTTGAAAAAAATTAGGGATCCTTGGTAAAATTTGAACAATGTAACCGAAGGTGTAGAAAAATGAGTCTTAAAATGTCTTTCGTCGAATGCGCTGCCGAAACTATTAGCGATAGAACAAAATAATGTACAACAGTATTGAAGAACATCATAATGTCTACAAAAAACTCCGCGGTAGCATATGTCCAACTATTGTAGTTATGTCACTACAACAACTTTTTTCATTTTAAACATTAATGAAAATGCTAACCAAATTCAAACCATGCTATTTATGTGTTTATATTAATCCTTATCCAAATAAATTATTTTATGGTAAAGACCATTTAACTACCTATAAAATAGTTTTTAAATTATTTAAATTGGACTTTCCATTCAAAAGATATTACGAATTAAAAAATTCAAACAGTAAACAAAACCGCCATAGCGCCGTGGGCATCGCGGCGGGCGGGGTGGAGGGGGCACTGAAATACAGGAGTGGGGCGTGCACGTCTGTAATAATTAATAAATAATAATTTTTTAATAAATAAAAATATTTGTGAAAAAAAGTGTTTTATATCCAAATTTCCAAAAATAAATAATTGTCTACCCCGTGCGAAGCCGGGACGGGCTGCCAGTAATAAATAAAGTCTGATTCCTATTTTAATGAATGCTCTAATTTTTCTGCAACTTCCTTACTTCACTTGCAAGTAGCCCGTAGGCTGATGAGTAAGATGGCGTCAGTAGTTGCGTCAACTTCGTGACTCCACTTGCTGCGATTTGTGCGCATGAGTGTACCACAACAGATAGAACAGCTGCCTTAGGAAAGAAATTAGAGGCGTCCATAATTTAAATATCTCTTAAAAAAAATCAAAAATTTATGAGCAAAATAACATTTGAAATTTACTCACCATGAGCACAAAAGCAAAGAAAAACATCTTGCTGAAACGTGCAACACACCTGCGAAGAAGTTAATGGGCTCGCGCGGGAACTACGGCACAAGTACTCTCATTCTGAGAGGAGGTCTGTGCTCTGCTGTGGGATGTTTACATGCTGGGATGGTGATGATGATGATTAAAAACTGGAATATCTCATTGGTTAAGATAAAAAGCAAAGGTAGGAAATTTTATTATTACCAAGTTAATTAAACGACATAAAAAACCAGCACTTTTTGAAGATTTGTTGGAAATAAACATTGACATTTTTAAATTATTAATTTGTATACATTTGAAATTTCCTTACCATGAGCTTTACGGTGAAGGAAAACATCGTGAGGAAACCTGCGTACAATGCGAAGAAATTCGATGGTGTTTGTGTGAGATTTCCAATCCGCACTGGACCCGCTTTTTTTTTTTTTTTTTTTTATGATATAGGGGGCAAACGAGCAGACGGATCGCCTGATGGTAAACGATTACCGTCGCCCATGGACACCTGCGACACCAAAAGAGTCACAAGTGCGTTGCCGGCCTTTTAGGTAGGAGTACGCTCTTTTTTTGAAAGCTTGAAGGTCATATCGGTCCGGGAATACCGCAGCAGGAACCTCATTCCAGAGCTTTGCTGTGCGAGGCAGGAAATTTCTGGAAAAACGCACAGTAGAAGACAACCAGCCATCCAGATGGTGAGGATGGAAGTGCAGTGAAACTTGAAGAAGTGAAGTGAAGCTTGGGGACAACGGCCCAACCCCTCTCATTCTGAGAGGAGGCCAGTGCCCTGCAGTGGAACGTATATAGCTGGGATGACAATGATGATGATTCAGCACGAGATAAACATAAACATACAAACAGTAAAGTTATTTGTCTGTTGTTTGAATTGCGGTAAGAGGTGCGGGTCAGTAACTAATCTAGATATTTCGTACTAAATACAAACTGAAATATAGATGCACAGAAAAAACCCCAGAAAAAAGACCAATGCTGGGAATCGAACCCAGGTCCTCAGCATTCCGTGCCGCGTGCCATACCCCTACACCACCACTGGTCTAGAGATTAGACACGAATCTTTCCTATACATCATACATTTCAATCTGCTAAATCATCACCTTATGCAGTGACAAGCGCACATCTATGTTACACCCTCATCGAGAGATTTTAACACTCCTTCGGAACTAACCGCTCACCTGGACAAGAGATGGCGCTACTGTGCAACTTTAAACAAAAAAAGTAAAAAAAAAAAATGAAGTTGAAAAAAATAAGTACAAAAAAAGATACTTCATAGCTAACTTGTTTAACTAATCTAGACTTAGCCTGTATTGCGAAGGCGTGTGAAAATTTATTGTCCCTTTACTTCCAACCTTTATACGAAGATTATAATAGAAATGGACGGATTTGCGTGCAAAATGAACTGAAATTGTATGAGACAATTAAATTTAGTGCACTTATTTTTCCTACTGATTAGTTTGCTCATCATCATATCGGCCTATAAACGAATGCGAGGGCTCAGGCCTAGTGGTGAATTTAATATGTAATTTCGGACATAAATTCTGAAAAACTTAGAGGCGCGAGTCCGGACTTGATTGAACCCATGACCCTCTGCTTGAGAGGATATAGGTCAAACCACTAGACTACCACAACTATACTAATTTCTTCGTTCAAATTGGAACATTCGCCATATTTCCAAGAAGTAAGTCAACCCATTAATGTTTTAAGCATTTCACTGAGTGTTACGTTAGTTACTTTAAACTTAAGTTAATTTTGCTACTTTTAGCCTTTTAGAAGGATTTTTACTTATTACGTATACATAAAATGTTCTTTTAAAAATTGTAAAACTCTACAAAATCAGGGTTATAAACAAAGTCTCTCAGATTTTCACAAAATACTTCATCCATCAGTTCGTCATCCGTATCAATTATATTCAGAAATTTGTTAATTTGTAGAAACATGATCATGTCCTACAAGTCCTACAACTAACTGCATAACTGTCACGTTCAACGCGCTCCTATAAAAAGCGATCGGAATGGTATTTCCTCAGGTATCCCGAGGTTCGAGCATTTTCTTAACTTTTCCGCATCGGAAACAAAAGATTTGCTGCTTTTGGAAACAATTGACTTCCTAACTTCTTTATTAGGACTGCCATCCAATTTTTAAGTTTCGTCATAGGTTTATAGATGAACTAATTAGAAAAAGAAAATTCATATTTGATAGGATAGAATAGAATAGAATAGAATAGAATAGAATAGAATAGAATAGAATAGAATAGAATAGAATAGAATAGAATAGAATAGAATAGAATAGAATAGAATAGAATAGAATAGAATAGAATAGAATAGAATAGAATAGAATAGAATAGAATAGAATAGAATAGAATAGAATAGAATAGAATAGAATAGAATAGAATAGAATAGAATAGAATAGAATAGAATAGAATAGAATAGAATAGAATAGAATAGAATAGAATAGAATAGAATAGAATAGAATAGAATAGAATAGAATAGAATAGAATAGAATAGAATAGAATAGAATAGAATAGAATAGAATAGAATAGAATAGAATAGAATAGAATAGAATAGAATAGAATAGAATAGAATAGAATAGAATAGAATAGAATAGAATAGAATAGAATAGAATAGAATAGAATAGAATAGAATAGAATAGAATAGAATAGAATAGAATAGAATAGAATAGAATAGAATAGAATAGAATAGAATAGAATATAATAGAATAGAATAGAATAGAATAGAATAGAATTATTTTTATATGCCAAAATACTTACAAACAAACAAACATAGTGAGGTTAAAAACACGGCTCGTGAAAACACTATGCTTACTGAATAATTACTTTTGAAATCAGAAGAAACATAAAATCAGTTTTGGAAATTAAATCCGCGTGAGACCCAGATGTTACACAAAATAATTCCACAGCAAAGTTCAAGTATAATTTATGGCGCATCAAGTCATGATCGTTAAGCACTTGTACTAAACTTCGGTATTACGATCAGTAATAAAACCACACTACAGCTCAATCCTGCGCAGCCTCCTTTCTAAGAATCGAAGGGCGACGGATCATCCATTTAACTTTGCCACTGCAACTTTTTTATCCTCTCGCTTGAAACTGATTCGAAAGATTGATTATGGATTTCAAACTGACATAATAATGTAAGGATAAAGATACAGGCACTTCCTAGTTTGGGGCCGCTGTCACTGTATTCATGTTTCTACATCAATAAAAACTTTAATTTCAAAACTTTCATTCTTTTCAAACATATCAGCAAGCGTGATTTTCTTTGGTTTTTTAGTAATCGATCCCTTTCTCACCTGTTTGAAAGTGCAGATGAGATTTTTTTCTGATAAACTAAAACTTATTTTGAAGAAATTTTATAAACATTCAATAATAAATAATTGAAGGGTTGATATGGCACAAAATGAATTAATTAAGTTAAAATGAAAACAAATTGGGTAACGCCTTAGTCTTAAAGCATAGTTTTATGATCTAATATTAATACAAGATCGTTCAAGGAAGCTGGCATTAAGTAAGAGAAATGACGTGCAATGTTAACACAAGCTGGAAAGGTCAAAGCGCCTCAGGAGGGCCAGTTCGATTCATTTCTTGAGACGGTATCAGAAATAAGCATAGAAATAAGGCTGTGTCTATAGATTGGAATCTGCCCAGTACCGGTGTATCGCATTTTAGTTCTCTGAACTTGCTTGACACACTGTCGTGCATCCAAACACTTGTAGACGATGTACAATGTAATTTTTCCACACGTAACTACGGGCAATTACAAGGAGTAATGTAAAAAGACCTCGTAGTCTAAAAAAAGTTGTTTTAATTCTGTGCTCAATTCAATTAGGTATAACGGAGATGAGATTCCAAACAATTTTATCGCAAGCCAAACCTCTTCAAGAATTATACCAATTTAAATTGAAGCGAAACAGAAATGGTACACAATGCATCATGTGTAATTTTGAAAATTAGTCCAACCACTTTGCAATTACCTTTACGTGCAAACAATGCATATTCTGCATCCAAATACATACATCTTACAATATATGGGCATAATTTGTCTTCAGACACTAGAACAAACCATTTATCGCTGACTCGACTGCGTAACCAAAGGAGCGTAATTGTTTTCGTGTTTGATGTATTTATAATCACGCATATGCGTTTCTACCAGTTCAAAGTCAGACATCTGATATGTCTTAACGAAAGACTTATGAATCACCTATGATCGTGTATACAGGTAAGGACATGATAACGCGTGGTCTACCTAATAAGGTGTTGATGAATATACATGGTTTAAAGACCCACTGCTGGACACAGGCCTTCTCCAAAGGATTTCCTCGGCGATAGAGGACTATCTGATATACTCCTTGCAAGTCACCACACTTTGCCATATACGCGTTCATCACTCTATCCTTATGGCCTCGACAGCCATTATTAGTTCAACGTGAAATTGTGCCCGATCCACGTGTGCCATTTCAGCTAAACTACATCGGTAACATTACTTCAACGAATCTCATTTGTAATGATTGAATCTGCTGAAATTTCCCAGAATAGTTTTGATAAACCTTGTAGTTAGGAAGCAGATCGCCAGGGATTTGTCTCCCACCTATCACTTTGACAGATATTGTCAGGCGTGAATAGTATTTACGTATACATTTACTATGGTCCATGGTTGCGTAGGAATCAGTTTGGTTCACTGTACCTCTAAGTGATCTATATAATCACCACATTTACAATATATAGGTAGTTCGGGCACGAACTTCTCGTCCCTCGCTCCGTGCTACCTCAAAAGCCTAGCTAGTTTTGCATGTCTAGGGGAACATACCGCCGTTTCAACGAACTTATAAAATTTCCCAACAAAGGAATCCTTTTGTTCGAAATCGTCACAAGTGTTAACAATTTTCGCGTTTCGCAAAACATCCGTTATAATATTAACGGATCGCGCGGTCCCACGGTTGGGCAATGTGGGAATTGAGAACAAAGGCGTGACACTATGGTTCAGGTTCTTGCATGATTTGGCTTAAAAGTCATCAAAGATACCAAACTAATTAAAAACAGCATCTAGATTTTTTTTATCTTATCTTTGACTAAACATTCGCGGCCATAATACAAAAAACTATTAGTAATTTCTTAAATTATAGTTTTCTATGATTTGACACGTGGTAATAAACATAATGTTCAACGTGCTTTTATTGTATAACACGTTTACTTTACAAGAAATCGAAAGTACTCGAATAATTTCCAAGACTAATTAACTATAACAGTTTTGAATCTTAACTTAAGTATAATTTAGGTCCTAACTATGAACCAGCTAATTACATTTGAAATTTACCATGAGCCTTACGGTGAAAGAAAACATCGAGAGAAAGCCTGAAAGTTCAAAGGTGTGTGTGAAGTTCCTAATCCGCACTGGGCCCGCGTGGGACATACGGCCCAACCCCTCTTATTCTGAGAGGAGACCTGCACCCTTCAGTGGGAAGTATATTGGTTGAGGTGATGATGATTAACTAGAACTTTTTAAGCACCTTACTTTTGTACCACGGATGATTCTAAAACCAATGACCTCTGGCACGCAATAGTTCCGCACGTAATCGTAAGCGCACAACATAAAGCACCTATGACCGGAGATGGACTGGATGGATGGATGGATGGATGGAAGACGGTCCCATAAGGCTTATGGGAACGGAAGCGATACATGCCCTCGGTACCGCTCTGCTTTCAGAGTATGACATGAGTGCGTGTGAGCCAACTTTGGGGGCGGCAGGCGTAAGCTTGCCTTTGAAATCCAAAAGTTTAATGGTTACTTGACCTGAAATGTGTTTTAACACATTCGTTTTTAATGATTGTGGCATTGGAAGACTATCTCCGATATATATATATATTTTTTAACTATGGGACCCAATACATCCCTGTATTGTTTTTTTTATATAATTATTATTATTTTTTATTTAATTCTATATTTGTATGGTTTTTTAGTTTGTAATTTATTATATTTTAATTTGAAAAGATGACTTCCTGCCAAGTTTCTTGCGGCGCATTCTTCTTGGCAATGATGGTCCTTACGAAAGCGCTGGTAGTTTAAAAAAGTGACATGTAAAAGAGCCCTTTGCGGCCTATTTGCAGAATAAACGTTTTGATTTTTTTTTTGATGGTAACTCTCAATGTTTCCTTCTCTACCAAAAAACACGAAGTGTTTTTAGGGTTCCGTAGTCAACTAGGAACCCTTATAGTTTCGCCATGTCTGTCCGTCTGTCTGTCTGTCCGCGGCTAAGCTCAGAGACTGTTAGTACTAGAAAGCTGTAATTTGGCATGAATATATATATCAGTCACGCCGACAAAGTGATTGAATAAAAAAAAGTAAAAAAAATTGTTTTAGGGTACCTCCCATAGACGTAAAGTGGGGGTGATTTTTTTTTTCTCGGCTAACCCTATAGTGTGGGGTATCGTTGGATAGGTCTTTTAAAACCATTGCGGGGTTGCTAACATGATTTTTCTATTCAGTGATCTGTTTGCGAAATATTCAACTTTAAAGTGAAAATTTTCATTAAAATCGGCCGTCCCCCCCCCTCTAAAATCTAAACTGTTGGGTGGAAAAATTTGAAAAAATTCAGAATGGTAGTAAATATATCAAATTTACTAGGAAAATTATAGCGGCTAAGATTGCTTAGAAATTATTTGTAGTTTAAGAGTAAATAGTAGCCTAAGGTATAAAACATACCTAAACTTGGATGATTCCGTACACATACGAAATCCTTAGAAAAATATTACTTGATTTTTTCGTAATGGCTACGGAACCCTACCTTGGGCGTGTCCGACACGCTCTTGGCCGGTTTTTTAATAGTTGAGTTAGTAACACTGCGTAGGTGTCCATATAAAAGTTATTAGTTAGAATTCTAGGACTAGGAGGTATGGAAGCATTTGTCAACCGCAATCGAAAAATCTTAAATAACCTCTAAAGGTGTGTTCAGATACTAACTCAAACATCTAGTGGAATATTCCAGATTTAAAGTAACTTGTATGACAGACAAACTAAACCGAAGAGCATGTATGAAGGGAATAATGAAAGTGGACGAAGCGAAACAAGTATGTAAGGATCGTAGCAAGTGGAAAGAAATGGTCTCTGCCTACCCCTGCGGGAAAGAGGCGTGATTATATGTATGTATGTATGTATGACAGACAATACTTCATAAACCATAGGAAATGTTTACCTTTGTGCGTGTTTCACGTTTACGTAACAGTTTTCAGACATCAGGACAGTGTACGTACACTAACATACACGCTAAAAGCGGTAGAGAAATTATGTGCAAATATAAGCATAGGCAACTCCGGTAGTGAATGCTTTGTTGCGCGTGCGCAACCTTGAGCTTTGCGAGGTGCAAGCTGTGTGGCCATAAGAGCAGCGTTTTCACTATAGGTAATATTATTTAGGTGAAAAATGCAATGGTCTAACTCGAATACGTTAGTAAGTCAAACAAAACCATCATTAGATTTGATGTCCTGAATATTTTATTTCATACTAGCTGAATACTTTATTGAATCAGGCGTTACTTTGTGGAGGTCCATATTAATGAACTGAAACGATTACTTTGCTCACCCTCGACCTTAATTTGCCCTTTCTTTTTAAGGTCGCTGGTGAGCAAAGTAATTGTTTAAGTTCTTTACTTAGCTGAAGCCCGCAGCTTCGCCCCCGCTGATTTGTTTTCATAAAACCTACGATTTACGACCTTTTTTAATACGAACATAACAAGAAAATAATTTTCCGATTTGGTGCAGTGGTTTTAGAGTTTTGCGCTTAGCAACACATTTTGCGATTCATTTTTGTTTATCCTTTCACACCGCACGCTTCTGGCAACTATTGTTGCCATTTTATTTATTTATTTATTTATTTCAATCAAATTTACTCCTTAAGTCAATAATGACATTGTTTGAAATCACTTGGCAGTAAATGACAGTAAATACTAACAAGCATGTGAGTGGTTAAATAAGATTTAATGAATAACATTACTAAGGGCTGCTTGCACGGACTAGGGTTTAAAATTTAATCGTTGACCTTGGGTTATAGATGGCAGTTCCATACATTTTAAAACTATTTAACCCTAGCATTTAACTCAGAGTTATAATAGTTAACTTCTAAGTGTTTTATCAAAACCTCGTCTGCTTTCGGAGTATTCAAAAATATGCACAAGAAACACCATACAAAAGAACAATTAAAATTAGATGCTGTTTCTAAAAATAATGACAAATAAAACTGGTTATTTTACACTTAACTACATTACATTTGCCGCGGCAATATTAAATTTTGAAACGCCTTTTTAGTGGCCACAAAAACTATCATGAAACTATATCGCAGAAGCTTCATACAAGTACTATTATTTCTTACCACACCAGATGATGTAATTGTGCATCCTTCACGAATAATACTTCTCTATTAACTTGCACTTAATTCCTTGCAACATAAATTGACCCTTCTAAGTGTATGATAATAACTGTCGATTACTCAAGGATTCTATACTACTTAAATGTTAAACTTAAAAATGTTTGTTAATTTTCTTATACCTAGTGTCTTTCTTACCCCGTTTTTATTACAAAAGTGTACTGAACTACGCCAGAGCTCCCCATTTAAAAAAAAACTTTTTCTGCCGTAATTGAAGATCATCAGTTTATTTTGTTATTATTTGTATCTTTTTATTCGTCACTACAATACTGATCTATTTACCAAATAATAAAAAATCGAACGACAACTAACTATTTACTATTTAAAATCAATATAACGTATAAATAGCAACTTCACAACCACGCGTTCAGAACAGTTACGTCTTTGCAACCTCATGTATACTCGTATATAGACAACTATTACATTGGGGCTTTCAAGAAAAGGTTTATAAATCCGGCACGGCAACAGACTTTGAGTTGTTCTTTTGCCTCCCTCTCATAGTAAAAAAACAAATCAACATAAATGTGAAGTAGACTCATCTATCACCAACGTACAAGATGCTAATGCATAACAGACTTTACACCTACATGTTCACTATCACAACTCAAAAATGGCGATAGCATCCCACCAAATTAACCAATACCCCTCTTTTTCCCCCAGGTGCTTACAACGGCGAAGGTGCTGGCTCAGGCTACTCAGGCCAGTCTTACTCTGGAGCCGGCCAGTACTTCGGTCAGCAACCTTCCAACCAGTACGGTGCACCCAACCGCGGATTCCAGCCCTCAAAGTCCAACTTCGGAGCCGCTTCCCGCCAATACTTGGCTCCCAACGCCGCTCCTAATGGTTCTGGAAACTTCAACTCAAAGACCGGCTACCAATATTAAAAAGACACGTTTGACACTGAGGAATGACTGAAAATGCTGACGCTAACGCTGCACTCTCAGAAAAATGTGTTTCCGTAACAGTCAATTTATGATAAGCTTCATAAATATTATTAAAATTCGATGTCAGTTGCACGAATTAGAACACACTATAATCACTTACAACTTAATGTGCCTTATGCCAGATTTTGCGCTTATGTGCCAGATGTTAGAAAGCAGCAAAACATTGGTCAAAATACAAGTTCACTATTATCACTCAGTAGACAATAAGAGAACTACAACTTCTGATGAACTAACATTGCTTTTAATTTGTAGTGGGTAGTGGTAGTGGATACTAGTATAACGATGTCTTTGTTTTTTCAGAACTCAGTGTCAATTTTTTCTGAAACTACAGTAGAATAATCAAATTGATTTCTGATGACGATGAATTCTTTCTGTTTTTACATCACTGCATTCTAGTCTTTCATTTATTTAACTCTATGAATTTTGGTTTGTCTTTTCACATTTGTGTTTACACTTTCATTTGTCTCATTTACTTCGATATCATCGTCATAGGAAGTCAAAACCAACGGACAAAGCTGTGAACTGTTGATGTGATTAATAATAATATTATTACTGTTACCATTATCTCTCTATATTTTTAACATGATCTCATTTCCTCTTGTTCTTTTTCAAAATTTATTTCCTCTTGTATAAATAGATATAAGATGCAAATGGACAGTAATAGATATAAGAAAACGACAAAAAAACGAGTAGATATAAGGTATTGTACATATTTAAAACAATAAAAGTCGAACCAACGATAATTTTGTAAAGCATTTTGTTCTTTAATTATTACCTTATTTTCATCCTTATATCCCCAGTTTATGAGCTTTTTGGAGCAAGACCACTAAACAGAATATTCGCAATCATTGTTTAAAATTATGGAATATGCAAGGAACGATTTTAAAGTCAATACGCCATACTATTCATTCTAATGAATTAAAAATAGTAATGGTCTATGGTAATCTATGATCACATAGGACATGTCAATAGTTATTTGTTATACAAGGGGGGAAAGTTGTATTTTAACTGCGAGTGTTCATTTTGAAACACGAGCTATCGAAAGGATTCTATGATTGACCACGAGCGAAGCGAGTGGTTCAAAAATAGAATTCTTTCGATAGCGAGTGCTTCAACACACGAGACGTAAAATAACTTTTCACCCGTGTATAACACAAAACTTTTCACCTCACTACAGCGAGGAAAATAAGAAAAAGGGTTTGTACTATCAATTATTATTTATTTACCTCTTTGTCAATACAATAATTTTGAAGTACTTATAGAAATATTGGTAAAATCAAAAATAATGCAAAATAGCCTAAGCAAATCCAGTGTTTATGGAACTATTCCAATACCGACATATCGTCACTACTTTGAAAAAACTCGTATCTCCAATCAATGAATAAACCAAACTGAACTTTATTGCACATCGAGTAAAGTTCAATTAGCCAGATTATCGATTTTGAGATACGAGCAAACTGTATTACTGTTAAATTGTATACCGTTTTGACTTAAGTTTTTTTTTATTATTTCGGATGCGTTTTGTTCGCACATCGACTTACTTGGACTGTCAGAACATTTTATCCGTTTTTACAACAAGAATGAAGGTTAATGTTGAATGCTGATATTTATGAATTAAAATAAAGTTGTAAGACTGTATTTAGTGTTTTTTACTCGATGCAATTCATTAATTGTGATGTTAAAAATTCAGCACTTTTAACGTTTTACGTTTTGTTAGCTGTCAAATATCACTTAAGCTGCCTTCAAATGTCAAAACTCTTTCTTCACTTGTGGATAAAAAGCGATTTTCTCAATAGATGTCAAACAAACAAAAAGGGCTTTCCGAGCTAGTGAGGCGAAAAATAATTTTAACAGTAACAATATAAATCGTACCAAATCTGGGGATGGTTAATAAATATAAACTCTTTGGAATTCCAGACAACAGGTTCAGGCAATTTAACAGAAATAAGACTTACAGAAATAACTCGTAGTGCATTATTCTTTTCATCATCATCATTTCAGCCGAGAGAAGTCCACTGTTACATAAGCCTCCCCCAAGGCTCGCCAAACTGATCGGCCCTGCGCCATCCGCATCCAATGCGTTCCCGCCACCTTCACCAGGTCGTCGCTCCACCTTGTTGGAGGCCTATCTACACTGCGTCTTCCGGTCCGCGGACGCCACTCGAGAACCTTTCGGCCCCATCGGCCGTCAGTTCTGAGATTATTATTTTACCTACTCCGAAATAAAAAGAGGCGGTTAACTATTCGGCTGTGTATTTATTTTTGGTTTTGCAGCTTTAGAACTACTTACAAACAAACTGTTATTTACAAACAAATTAAGAAAAAAAAATTTGGTTGGACAGGGAATAAAAACTAGGGCCCATTGTTACTAGAATCAGGATGATTTTAAATCGATCAAAGTTCTGTTATGTTCATGGTTTTTTGGAATCGTTTTAAGTTTTTATTTATTCATATTTTCTTCCTTTGCAAGAAGAGACAATTAGATATACAATTTACCTAAAGTGTCACGCCTTATTTTAAATTATTAACATGCATACAGCATCGTTTCTTACGCATAATTGCCACATTAAACCATATTGGTTTCGGATTAATCAGTAGTATAAACAAATTATACTTGTATACGTAATTCATGCAAGTATGTTAATAAACACATGATTGAATATATATTGAATTTAAACGTTCTTTGCCGATGCTAATTATTTTTTAATGGGCTCAAACACACTAGGATTAGATGCCTAACATAGTATCATTGCAATTTTCGACGTGAAGGCTGATGCGCCGTCATCCAATGCACTTACATAGATACCGGCAGCAAAAAATGGTCTAGCAAATAGCTAGGGTATTTGATTGAACAGTTGTACTCAATGACTCACGGTCAAAGACATCTACATCTTTTTATCTTACTAATATTATAAACGTGAAAGATTGTATGGATGTGGGTATGGATTTTTGTTACTCTTTCACACTAAAACGGTTAGACTTTTTAATGAACTCATGTTACCTATCATCCACCACTGTAACGTTCCCCCGTTAGGCAGACCACGGCTTACAGGTAGAGCATGGGCGAGGAAGGAAACCCGAACAAAACATTGGCCTGAGCGGCTGTCGCGGTCGCCCAACTGCAGGTCTTCCGTGGTCAGCAGCAACCACTGGATTGGCTGATGCCGCCGAAGATGACCTGACCGCGCCGCCGTCTGCGGCCCAGCTCCCTCCAGTGAACTTGGGGTAGTAGCGCAGGTCCGCGACCGGACCCGGGAAAATTTGATAAGGTACCTATAGACCAGGCTCCTGCAAGGACAGGAGGCATTAGGAAGCTGCTCCTCACAGCTGTGCCTTGCCACCAACAGGTCTCGGCTACCACTCAGGACCAACGGCCGTTCGGGATAGTGAAACACACATCATTTCAGCCGTAAGACGTCCACTGCTGGATATAGGCCTCCCCATTAATGCCCAATCATTACGGTTGGAAGCGACTTGCATCCACCCTGAACCTGCGGCCTTCACCAAATCGTCCGTAGTCCCACGCTGCGTTTTCCAGTCCGTGGTCTCCATTCCAGAACTTTTGACATTCCAGATAGCATATATAGGATACTTCTTGATAATGTCTCGTGCCTACTTTTTACTTATGTTAAATAATATATTATAGTTCATTTCCAAATGTAAAAAAAAAAACGAAAGACAATTAAGTGAGGGCTTACTTAATACTTTGACCTGTTCCTCCTAATAGGTTTTATTCGGCATCGTAAAAGAAAGGACTTAAATGTTTAAATTTATATCAAGTCAAACACCTTATCGACCCGTCCTTGCTCTACTGTGTCTCATCTTGCCATCATTGGGCCCGAAGCGATCGCCGCATCTGCCGTTTTGCGACAATTAGCATTTACTGATGGACAGATGATACACTTGGAGCTTTGAATGTTCTAGATCAGACTATGGAATGGAATGTTATTAAGTATTGACGGGGTGCAGTATGCTCGGAGTGAAACGGTATAACTGGATCCAAAACACTTCCATTTCCAAACAACCTCCTAAACAAAAATGTTTATGATATTAATGGGTATTGATTGATTTGTCAAACAGTAAGTAGATAACTAATATTAATATTGATTCGATTTGTGGCATTTGATCATGGCGGATGTAGACAGTATCTAATTTTGGTATTTCTGTTTCATTGGCTAGTTGTAGTATAGTTTTGATAGTGTTTTATGCGGCGATTAACCTTAACTGTTACAGTGATCACAAAATTTTATATTGCTCTCGTGTCTGACATTTTTTAATGCGTAAGTTGTCTCCACGTCCGTCCAAACGAACGTCCAAAAACTACAATCACCGTACAACGTTGCTCCTAAAGAGAGCAATTTTTTTTTTCCATGTTCCAATTAAGTATCATAAGAAGTAGAAGCTTTCAATAACAATGAAAATTACCCTATCTCAACGTGCCTGAACACTAATAAAAAGTTACTCATATTAACAAGAAAACGAAATAATATTTTTAATGGAAATATTATACTCAACTAAATGAATGGGCGAATGAGCATTTACTGGACAAGCGTGTTCCATCGCAGGCCTCATCTTCGCTTTCCATCAGGCGTGATTGTGGCCAAACGCAAGCCTATATTGTATAAAAAAAAAACTAGTAGGTAAGTACCTGAGTTTTGTGGAATTTATGTGCATAATCATCTTTGAAATTTACTATCAGCTTTACGGTTTTACAACTGGAGGACGCCTATGTCCAGGATGGACAACCTGGTGCGAAGGACACTGCAGTCCATTGACTTTGTAAGTATAAAACATTATACCAGTGAACAAAGGCTATTTTTATTTATTTTATGAGCTTTACGGTGAATAAAAAAATCGCAAGGAAATTCAATGGTGTGTGTGAAGTTCTCGATCCGTACTAAGGGCCCTACCACACAAGAGTGATTTATTAATCGCCGCGATCTCGTTCTGCCGTAAAATCATCGAAGAAAATTGCTTGTGTGGTAGGGTCCTATGCTCGCCCGCTAAAGAAAAAGTGTCTTGACAAACTGACAGAGGTGATCCTGTAAAGATTCTTTTTTTCCTTTTGAAGCAGTAAAAATATAAGTTTTCCTTTCATCCTTTGTTATTTTCTACGTACGAGACATTTAACCGCTATACTCGTAATCACACCATTGCGCTTCTTATCGAGAATAGTGCCACATCACAAAATTAAATGCTGTTGCATTTAATATTATATCTTTTACTAGTAAGATTTGAAATCGAATTGCATTCCACTTTGTTTTGTGACACTTTTCATAAGAAGCAGCGATTGGTTTTAGGATCTTCAATTGTTAACTTTCTTTTGGTATTTTATAATATCCTTTTAACATAAATTATCATAATTTAACGACGATGCATCTGTATCTAAAGTTTTCAACAAAATCTTTAGTAAACCAACTCTACATTCACCCTCACGGAGAGAAACCGTGCTGACATCTAGCAAATTAAACTAAAAGCAACGCAAACACTAGGCGCGTGTAGAAGAGGATTCAAATTGCAAGGTGTCGCCATCTTTTGCATAGATCGTGACTGCCGAGCGTAGTGCTCTCCGTGCGGCATTAGTTTTGATGTGCACAACTAGATGGCACTAACCGCAAATTTCATTCGCTATGCGCTAAGCTGGTATTGAAGCTTTTATAATGACTTTATGTTCTAAGAGTATATTAAAAGAAATAGCCTTTGTCGTATCGTATCAGGATGTCAAGGAGGCTCATAGGAGGGATGAGCTAAAGATACTCCACTGGAGTGTAACTCTTAAGTTTAAATGAAAATGACTGCATTTATTTTCAGTATTTATGGAAGACTAGCGACCCGTCCCGGCTTTGCACGGGTGCAATTATGCATGTGTTATACATATAAACCTTCCTCTTGAATCACTCTATCTATTAAAAAAACGCATCAAAATCCGTTGCGTGCGTAGTTTTAAAGATCTAAGCATACATAGGGACAGACAGACAGCGGAAAGCGACTTTGATTTATACTATGTAGTGATTTGATTTAAATAATAATAATAATAAATATTGGGACGATTGACACCAATTGACCTAGTCCCAAACTAAGCAAAGCTTACAAGCTTATGGGTACTAGACAACGGATAAACATACTTATATAGGTAAATAAATAGGTACTTACATGTGTTAACACGTGTTCAACGGCTATCTAAGTATTTGCGGCAGCACAATATTCGTTTTAAGACAATTTTTTTTAAGCAACTTATTTGTGTAAATTCATCAGATAAAAAATAAACTTTGAGCATTTCAATATCTTACTAAATTCCCTATAATTGTATATATACTTCATTATGCCTGTCCACTGCTGGACAAAGGGTTCTCCTCTTGACCTCTACAACTCGCTGGCGCAATGTCAGGCCAGTGCCTTGCGTACGCATCCAAATCGTCCCGCCATCTCTTCGGTCTACCTCCTCGTCGTCGCTGGCCGCTCTCCGGCACCCACCAAATGCCTGCATGCTCCCACCTCTGTGAGTGCATGCGACAGATGTTAAATCCAGTCCTATTTTAGTAACCTTTTTCCCCAAAGTCAACTTATAGCCCAGTGTTTCAGATGAGTGGAATTTCTAGCCGGATTCTTCTTAACATAGATTTTTTTAAACCGTTGGTGTAGATTTTTCAACATTCAACATAATAATAATATGAAGATAATTTTGACCCTACTAAGATTTTGAATGTCGTTTTTTGACGCACCTAAAATTTTTACTAATAATTTTAAGAAATACCAACAATAGCCAAAAAGACCAAACCAAGAACACACATAAATCCAACTATAATAGCCTTATATATCTAACTAGCTAACTGTTGCCCGCGACTCCGTCCGCGAAGAATAGGGGTATAAAAAATAGCCTACCACCTATTTCTCAGATCTACAAAATATTGAAAAAAAATTATAAAAATCTGACAAGCCGTTTCGGAGGAGTTCGATAACATACACCGTGACGCGAGATTTTTATATATTAGATTATAGAGAAGAGATCGCTTCGAAGCGATAAGGCTATTGCTTACCTTATATATTTTTCCATGTACGTGTTTAATTTGTATTGGTATTTTAATTTGTATAGTCTATTGACTGATTGTAGATGGCAAAAAAAATCGGTTAGAGACCATGTTTAATACATTAGGTTAGGGTGGGCGTCTGGTTCATTACTTATTGATAATTTGTTTGAAAAAAAACAAGGGTCTATGCTATTAAAGTACTTAATTTTGTCAGGGATCGTGCAAATTTCCAATTTTTACTCCAAATTCGTTACAACAAAATATGAAGTTCGAACCATCCCCTGTAACATTACATGTACCTATGAACCATACGCGGTATTTACGTAGTGATGGTATGGTAGGTAAACAAGCACTAACTCCGACGATATGCATGTTAAACATCGCTACAAATTATTCTCATGCCAAGAAATACAATTTTATGTAAACCCATGCAAAATTCCTTTTAATAATTTAGCATACCGACATCACGTCCGAAGGTAACATTAGACATAAACTTTACGACATATATAGCTAATTGCGTTGGCTATCTCGATAGCATCAGATCAAACGTGCATGCCCTTGCAAAAATGAGCACATGTATTTTTAAAGTAGGTTGAATGAACGTTACGGGTTGATAACTGCAATGGGATAGTAAATAATATAATTTTAAAAAGATTTTTATAAGAAGAAAGTCCTGACTCAATGACTGACTGACATATCGACGCTTCGCCCAAGACCTTGCCCTAGAAGGCTGAAAATTTTGAAAGAGGTTGCCTAAACGAAAGACTTATATAATACTTGCGCTTACACCCATGAGTTTTAGAAACTTAACGAATTCAAATATAATAATATAGTAAGTATATAAAAATAAATAAAATAAAAATAAATATTAGGGGACAATCTTACACAAATCGACCTAGTCCCAAACTAAGCAAAGCTTGTACTATGGGTACTAGACGACGATAAACATACTTATATAGATAAATAAATACTTAAATACATAGAAAACATCCATAACTCAGGAACAAATATTCGTGCTCATCACACAAATAAATGCCCTTACCGGGATTTGAACCCAGGACCTCTTGCTTCGTAGGCAGGGTCACTACCAATTAGGCTAAAGCGGTCGTTCAAGCGTATCTAGTAAGCTTTACCATTTTTTTCTGACAGTTTCTACATCGGAAAAAAACTACAAGACTGTTTCTCACATCGATGTGTATAATATACTTATAGAAAATAGTCATTGATGTTTCCGATCATACAAACGCCATTATAATCTTAGGCTGGATTTCACCAAACTTTTATTCCGAGAATAACCCTTACTCTCAGATAGTTATGTCAAATCACTATGGCGGTTTGACATTACTATCTGAGAGTAAGCGTTATTCTCGGAATAAAAGTTTGGCGATTAGAGTAGTAAAGAAATTTCTTGGTCGGCAAATACTTTAGGCACGCCTATTGTCTGCCTGATTTTTTTTTTCTGTACTGTTTTGGTGATCAATAAAGAATATTTGTATTGTATTGTATTGTACGCATGAGGTTAATACGACACAAATTACTATGACCATTCGAAATAATTAAATAAAAGGTAATATTATGTTCGAAAAAACCAACTAGTGAATTATGATATAATCCTAATTCGCGATAAGTAGCTTTGTAAGAACAATTACGTCTCTTCTTTTCCAAGAGACGGCCTGTTTCTTTCATATTCAGAGATTCAAGGATATTATTTAAAATCCAGAAAAAAAACACAACTTATCAGTGGATCGACGGCGAATGAATGAATGAGCAATTCATCTTTTTCTATTTTTACAAGAATGAAAAAGAGAAGAAAGAAAATGAAAAAAGAATGAAAGAAAGAATGAGATTTTTTTTGTTTTTAGTAAGAATCTACATCATTTGAATTTCACCCATTTGACGGTCGTAGACGCAATACATGAAATTTGAGGTTATAGAATTAATCCTGGAACATTTTGTTTTGTTTAATTTAACTTAACCATCCTATACCTAAATGTTTTCCGATATGTTTTATTATGGTTGATATTTCTATAATTATTTAAAAGCGAAAAAGTTTTTCGGGTGCGCCGGGGGGATTCGAACCCACGTCTCCTGTTGGCGTATGTAAACGATTAAGAATTTCGGGGGAGTCGGTTGGATGCGACGTGGTTCAATTGGTATAACACCCGTTGGGGCGCATACCCAGGAGACGTGGGTTCGAATCCCACCGGCGCACCCGAAAAACTTTTTCGCCTTTAAATAATCTTAGATTCGGTGAGCAGCCGTACTGCTAATAAAATAAATATATTTGATATTTCTATAAATCGATCGATGTTCAAAATGTTTAGCGTTAAAGTCTACATCTCGAAACAACAATTACGATGAAAAACTTTTACACGGATGTGCAATCAAGCTAACCTTACCATCGGCTTAAATATTCTAGATATTTGTTAATTTTAATCGACACAGAAACATAAGGTATTTAATTTAAAAACTCACAATAATATCTAATATACACTAATAATCTGACGCTGACAGCATTTCCTCGCTGGATCGTAAGACTGATGCGTTGAGCGAGGACGCTGCTGAATATTCTCGATTAATTTTAAAATACTCGTGTCCAACTTGGATTAAAAAACAATGTATTAAATCAGGCGTTACTTTGCGGAGGTCCATATCAATGAACTGAAATAGTTACTTTGCTCACCCGCAACCTTAAAAGGTCTTAAAGGTTTTAAGGTCACGGACGAGCAATGTAATCGTTTCAGTTCAAGATTTATAAAAGTTATTTACGAATTTTTGTTAGTTACTGTTTTAATTGATAACTATTACAACTTGTACTTCTAATTTTCTATCACCGCCACGTCGAGCCTCCATACACGCCTCCAAACTTCAATTAGATGTCTCAATTATACAACTATTTATATACGAACGTAGTTCCGTTTAACGTCGTGTCAGAATCGTTAAATGGACGAATCGATTAAAAAAATTGTTAATTGATTCCTATCGATTAATCGATCCAACACCATGGTGACCCGGAAGCTTTTCTTGACGTCATGCGGGGGTTCGTTTTTGCGATGCAGGATTAAAGAAGACAATGGATACAGAAGATGCGGAAAAAATGTTTGAACAAGTAATTTTTTATCGGTTATCAATTGATTACAAATTGAAGATGAAAATGATTAGGGTGTCTTGTATTAAGTATATAAACGTTTTAAAATTTGATTGATTTTGTTTGTAAAGCTACTGTTGCACTTTTAATTTTGTTTTTTTTAATTAATATCAGATAAGCCATCAATTATTTGGAATTTATCGTTGTCGTTTGATCAGAAATTAAGATTTTTTTATTTTAAACTGTAAGGGAAACGTACCAATGCTCGGCTCCTCAACACCCAGTAGATGACATCCATCTTTCACCTCCTCTTACTATGACATAAGATTGAAGGTGCCAATGTATTGGGTCAGTATCGAGCACAGGGACGTTTACCTTAGTTAACCAGGGAGCAGTCAATAAAAAGATAATTAAATCAGTTGGTTTTTCTTTGTTTTTGGACTTAGTTTATTTTTAATTATTTCCGATATAACAATAAGTATAACTTACTATGCTAAATTAGGAGTTGTTCGTACCAAATTATGTTTCCATCGCTTTCTGGAACGCATTATCCTAACTTGTCCGGGGAGTAAGAAATCATTCTTCTGTCTATTAAGACATGACATTATGACACAACCAATCAACTGACGTACTTTTTACGAGCTGTTAAAACACGAATCTCTCATTTTGTACGGCAATTGCTAGTTATTATATTCGATGATTTTTATTTGTATCTTTCCCTGTCAACTGCATTTCCTGTGTATCGAATATGTGTAAATAAACATCTCTCTCTTCTCTCTCTCTCTCTCTTATGACGTCACTTTTATGGCAACTCAATCGACTGACTGCTTGTTAGTTCTAAAGCATCTTAAAATTTAATTTTGCAGTTAGTTGAAAATTAATCTAGTTTATTGAATCAGGCGTTACTTTGCGGAGGTCCATATTAATGAACCAAAAGAATTACTTTGCTCACCCGCAAGCTATCCGCGTTAGGTCGCGGGTGAGCAAAGTAATTGTATTAGTTCATTAATCTAGTTTTCAGGGGTAACATGAAATGTTTTTTTTGCTAGAGTACTAGAGTATCTTGGAACAATTGTATTATGGTGTCGTCATCCTTATTTGCCGATTTGACGACCAAACAGCCTGTTAGAGAACCTGACTACGAAGCTTGAGGTCCCGGTTTCGAATTCCCGTCGTTGGCAGATATTTGTGTGAATAATACGAATGTCTGTGCTCGAGTCTTTGATGTTTAATATTTAATTAAGTATGTGTTTATCTATATAAGTATGTTTATCCGTTGTCTATTACCCACTGTACAAGCTTTGCTTAGTTTGGCTCTAGATCAATTGGTGTCAATCGGCCCATGATTTATTTATATTACCCTGCTAATTTGGTAAATAAAGACAATAGAGTTTATTTCAATGTTTCAGAATTCCTAATGATGTTCCTTTAATTTTTTATCTTCCAAAACAAAGACGCCTAGTTCTCAAGAGTACTCCTACCGGGATTCAAACTCCAAAATTATAGCTTCATGGGGAGGATCACTAACCACCAGGCTATCTGTAGAAGATAAACAGAGTCTAGAACTAGCCCGCTTTGTTGATAATGTGAAATTTTGAAGCATTTTAGTGTCTGTAAGTTCTCGGGATCATGTGAAATTAGTGTAAAATTTGCAACGATAAAAACAGTGATTATGTTGCGAGGCGGAAGGCTTTTAAGTATTAGTAATAAAATTTTAGGTGCTGAACGAATCTGTATGGGTTTTAATTTCGATTTGGACCGATTGGTGCACTATTTTGTTTTTTAATGTTTATCCATTTTTAGGTACCTATGGCAGGTGTTGTAGGTGGTTGGAATTTATTAACTTTGTCGGCTTAAAGTATGTATTTAATTCATAAATTCAATCAGAAAAAACGTCATTTTTCTGGGAAAATTATGAAAAATAGGCAATTGTTTTTTGTTATCTATTGCTTTTGAAATTTTTACATAAGTTATAGGGGCCAGTTTAAATGTGACCATTTTTTAAAAGAAGCTGCAAGGGTAGTTCTACTAGCGTTTCAACCGCTATCACTCTCCTGTCGCATATAGTAAGTAAATGAGCGACACCTATCGGAAGGTTTTTATATAACGATACAGCGTGCTTGTGGTATAATTTCAATTTGTTGAAATTTCACTCTAGCTGTAGCATATTTCTTACGTATATGCGACAGGAGAGTGATAGCGGTTGAAACGCTAGTAGAACTACCCACTTGTCTAGCTTATGTTGTAATAGTATTGGGTATGTATTACAATACCGAAGTACGAAAGACCGAATGTATTTAAACATCGAATGGGTCAAAAGACCGACACGATTTTTTTCTGAAACCGTTACCTTTTTAAGATTGTTATAAAACAAACCTAACCTAACCTAATGGGTTCTGTATGATGCCGTTTTAATAAATTCTGAAAAGTTTACGGTTTCAGAAAAACATCGTGTCGGTCTTTTGACCCATTCGATGTTTTAATACATTCGATCTTTCGTAATTCGGTAATGTAATACATACCCAATAATATTATATACTTTAAACAGTATACTCTCATCTATAAAAAATCTAAAACCGTTACAGATCTATGAAGTCCTGAATCAAAATTCAATCGAAGGCTAATTGTGATAAATCTGTTACTCATCCCGCTTCATGACTGTGATTAATTGGTATGAAATCAGTTGCAAATTCAATAGACGACGATGCCATGAAAAAGCTTTAAGATACACTGGGTTCAGTATTAAAATTCAATAACTGATCTGCAAGATCTAAATAAAAAATAATAATAATTATATAAAAAAAAACAATACAGGGAAGTATTGGGTCCCTTAGTTAAAAAAAAAAACTAAAACTATACCTACATCTTAACTAACTATATCTATGTTCAGTGGAAGTGTAGAATGCTTCCACCGTCAAAAAATAAAAAAATAATAAATAAATAAAAAATAAAAATATTGGAGATAGTCTTCCAATGTCAACGGAACTTTATCCAGTCAGTCATTTTGTATAGGTAACTACGATTTACCGTGGCCCAACTTTTTGATCTCCACTCGAATAGGCAATTAGGTAATATACAGAAAAGAACGAATGATGATGTTGTTATTTTTAGGGTTTCATACCCAAAGGGTAAAAACGGGAACCCAATTAAAAAAAAAAATTAAACTGTTTAATTCAATAAGAAAAAACAAATACATCACAAAAACCAATAGCTACAAAAATCTTTAAATTTTAAGATTGTGGTAAGCTATAATGGGGGTGCACACGGATTATTACTGAGGCTCTGCTGTCCGTCCGTCTATCTGTCTATCAGTCTGTCTGTCTGTCTGTCCGTCTGTCACCAGGCTGTATCTCGGGAACCGTGATAGCTAGAGAGTTGAAATTTACACAGATGATGTATTTCTGTTGCCGCTATAACAACAAATACTAAAAAAATGAATAAAATATATTGTCTTTAAAAATAAATCATTTAATTTAATTAAAAAAAATATTTAAGGGGGGCTCCCACACAACAAACGTGATTTTTATAGATAATTGTACGGAACCCTTCGTGCGCGAATCCGACTCGCACTTGGCCGGTTTTTTTTTAAATTTTTAGTCCGAGAACGAAATAGAGAGTAGAGTAGAGTAGAGTAGAGTTCAAGAAATTGAATACGTCTTGACGATGATAGTGTTATTCGTAAAATGTGAGAAAAAAAATATTACGCTCTTTCTTTTAAACTCCCTGTTTATTGTCCTTTAGGTAAGATTTTTAAGTTTATAATGTAGTAGGCAACTATTTAAAAATTGACGCCTCTCAGATCCAGGTTTTAAGTCATTTTCAGCTACTTATTATTATAACCTTTTCAGCTTACTTATTTAAAATTTAATTTTATCAATTTCCTACACGATCCCAAAATAAAAAAATAAATCAACAGTTCAATATTTATTCTTTTGATAGACCGTGATTTGCGTCATCAATCAATTTAGGCTCTATTTGTAATTCTAGGTCACGACTTAGATTTTTTGGTGCTAATGTACGAATAGTAGCATCTTGATTCGATTAATTCTGGTAGGTTTTTACATAGCGCACGTCGACGTTTTTTCGTACTTTACGTACTTTGGCTAGTTTAAATTTGTTTTTAATTACACTTTTTCTTACTGGAACATCAACATGTATGTCATCAATGTCATGATGTCCTATTTTAGCACGAATATCACATGATCTTTTGGTCTCTATTTTATTTCTGTCGTACATCTTTTTATTAATATAAATATTGACCAAATTAATAATAACTACGTAGTGAACACTGTGTAATAAATACCCTACTGCACTCAAATGTTAACGCTGCATGCTCTTTTATATCAAACTAGCTGTCGCCCGCGACTCCGTCTGCGAAGAATAGGGATATAAAAAATAGCCTACGACCTATTCTCAGACCTAGCAAATACAGGGGAAAAAAATCATAAAAAATTGGTCAATCCGTTTCGGAGGATTTAGATAACAAACACCGTGACACGAGATTTTTATTTGAGAGATTTATGAAACAAGCTGACCCAGCAAACGTTGTTTTGCCATATAAATTATAGCCTACGTCCTATTCTCAGACCTACCAAATACAAACAAAAAAATTTCATGCATGCATGCATTGTATCCGTGACTATACAAGATATTAGCATCCCAGCCTATTATCCTACCACTGCAGAGCATAGGCCCCTCAGAATGAGAGGGCTCGGCCTGTAGTTCCCGCGCGGGCCGAGTACGGATTGGAAACTTTATACACACCATTGAATTTCTTCTCAAGTGTGTCCAGAAACACTCACAAGGTTTTCCTTCGCCGCTTCCCACTAGGCTACCATGGTTTTCTGCCTATAGTAACTTATTCCTTAAAAGTAAAAACCGATCGAGAATCAAGGGTCAATATCGGAACCCATAAATATTGAAATCCATAATGTAATATTTGCCATATTGATCATTTGACATAGCACTTCTATCTTCGAAGCTATTAATTGTTCCGGATTGTTATAAAACAAACCTAACCTAACCTATAGAGATCTACAGGATGACTACCTATTTCAAAGTTCCTGAAAATTTTACGGCAACAGAGAAAAAAAGAGTTATGGTAAACATTACTTAATGACTAACAATATTATGGATTGCGAATGGCACCCATAATTAGGTATACATAGTCCTTCATTAAAGTATGTGTGTTTGAGTTTGCCGTGCTTTTCTAACTTACATAGAGATCGCGAGGTGTCTCCATTTCAAGTTTAGGCAAAATAACTTACGTCTGTCCGGCTATTTTGACGACCAAATGGCCTAGTGGTTAGAGAACCTGACTACAGAGCTTGAGGCCCCGGGTTCAATTCCCGCGTCGAGGCAGATATTTTTATGAAAAATACGAATATTTGCTCTCGAGTCTTGGGTGTTTAATATCGCACCTTCGGTACAACAGTGTATCATCTCGAAATAATACACCATTTTAATTTAGACTTTACTTAATTTCCGGAAAGTCTAAATTAAATGGTGTATTATTTCGAGATGATACACTGTTGTACCGAAGGTGCGTATGTATTTAAGTATGCATCTATCTATAAGAAAGTAAGTATGTTTATCCGTTGCCTAGTACCCATAACACAAGCTTTGCTTACTTTGGTACTAGGTCAATTGGTTTGAATTGTCCCGTGATATTTTTTTTATTTACCAGTTCTCCTATAACAGATCGCATTTCTCAATCGACTATCGTGAAATTTTGTGACCAAGTTCAATAATTACATGGAACTTTTTCGTCAATTCAGTTTTTGGAAAATTTTGAAAATATATTTTAGCTATTTCGAAAACTCGTGTCTATAGCTCTCAGAGTCACTAGTTTAACGACTGGCTATGATTCAGTACGGGAGCTGTTTAAGCCTTCGTGCATAAATCTAAACATAATGAACCTCGTGAAATCACATTGAAAATTTAGCAATACTAGAACAATACTCATCACGATCTAGACAATACAACCGACTTTCCTTCCACGAAATCAATTTCATAATTAATTATCAAAATCCTTGAAAATGAACATTGCTCCTTATCGGTGATTGACGAGGCCGATCCGTCAAGAATAAAAAAAAACTATGGTAACTAATTACTTGGGCATGCATATCATAACTCGAATATGGTCGTTTATTATCTTCTATAAAACATTACGTCAGAATCTCGGGATTAAGATCAGGTCAGCCGGTATATAATAGGTCAGATGGTCTCAGAGCATCACAGTTCGCCGTGAGCTTCACATTTGGTTGTTCTACTTCACTCCAAAATGAAACTGGTAATTTTAGCTTTTTATTTCTTCAATTAGTTTTGATTGAGAATAGAGAATAATTAGTCTTGGGAATTTAATTTGGCAATGATTTGTGGTTTTGGAAATTTGCAAAATATTTTTCAAAAAATTTTTTTTTGGGGGTTCTTCTAATGTAACACAGCTTGCTTGTGAAATTTTCCTAAGTGATGAAAGCACTCACAAATCATATTTAATTGGAAGACATAACGCTTAAAATTAAAGTCTTATAAGTAGATAAATTTATTCAAAAGCTCCTATCCCACAGATTGAGTGCGCTTGGGCTTTGGGCTTTTAAGATTACTGAACGCGGATAAATTTTCCGAAAAACTTGCGGCTAGATCCTGGACTCGTTTTTTTTTTTAGATTGAGAACTCGATTCACAGCAACAGTACCGCTGGTACCAGTCAACAGGTGCTTCGCCCTACCCGGGAATATGTAAGCATGCTTGTGTATGAATTTATGAGTATTTTTGTTTGTTTCCAGTTCATCCTTGCCGCCCTTATTGCCGTCAGCTCAGCTGCCCGCTTGGAGCATCTGGAGCGAGGGTACCTTCCCCCGGATCAGGCCAACCAAGGGCAAGGTTTCGGTCCCCAAGGGCAAGGGAGCTTTGGTGGTCACGGATCCCATAGCAATGGCTTTGGTAGCCATGGCTCCAACGGTATTGGCTCTCACGGTTCCAACGGAGACTCCACTGGCTTTGGATCGTCGCCAGTAGGCTCCAGGAGTGGCCCTTCTGCCTTCCACGGTGGATCCAGCTTCGACGCTGCCACCTCCAACCAGTACCTGCCTCCTGATCATGGACCTTCTGGCAGCGGTTTCCCCAGGCCTGGTGGTTCTCGTTCTCAAGGTAATTATTACTGATCTGGAATTTACTTTGATGACATCGTTTGGATTGCTTTATTCCCATAATGACCCTTGTAACTAAATAAATATCACTGGACAATTCAGACCTATTGACGTAGTCCCAAACTAAGAAAAGCTTGTATTATTTTGGTACAAGACAACGGATTAACATACTTATATACATACATAAATGCATGCTGATAAATAAATAATTAAATAGATTAAAACTCGTCATTACTGATCGAGTTTCACAAAATTATTTTTTCTTTTACTAATAACAATGTACTTATATTATAATTAATAAAATAAAAAATACATACTTAAATACTTATTAACATGCAAGACTCGAGCAGGAACATTCATATTTTTCACACAAATATCTGCCCCGACTGGGAATCGAACCCGTGATCTCAAGCTTTGTAGTCAGGTTATTTAACAACTAGACTATCCGGCATGCTAAATCTTGAACTTAAACGTCCTATTTTCTTTAATATCTTGCAGTTATGAATAGTTTACAAATAACCCATATTTTTTTTGTTATTTATTAAAATCTACGTTCTTTTCAGATGCCTTCGGTGCCTCCAGCAACCAGAACCAATTTGGTTCTCAGCCCAACTCACAGTATGGCGCTCCCCAAGGATCCAATGGTTTCGGATCTCAGGGCTCCAATGGCTTCGGCTCCCAGGGCTCCAATGGCTTCGGCTCCCATGGCTCCAATGGCTTCGGCTCCCAGGGCTCCAATGGCTTCGGCTCCCATGGCTCCAATGGCTTCGGCTCCCAGGGCTCTAACGGTTTTGGCTCCAACGCCCGATCCCAGCAGGGCAGCAGATTCGAGGCCAACCGTCAGTACCTTGCTCCCAAGACCTCGTCATCCTTCGACAAGATCCCTCAACAGAGCTTCGACGAGGAGACCGGTTACCACTATTAGATACTTTAAAAAATGAGCGCGAATGAGCAGAAGCATAGCCTTTAAGTAAATGTTTAGGCGTACCGCATATTTAGTCAATTCAAATGTGTTCCAATAATGCTCACTGTAAATTTATATCAATGACAATAAATTGTACTTATAAAGTATGTGCGTTTAGTTTTTCCTATCCTACACGTCTGCATCTATCTACTTTAGTAGCTTCCCAATTGAATTTTCAAAATTAAAATTCTAAAATGGAGGATATCTTTACTTTAAAATAAAAACAGTTGCCATATCGAATGCAAGACAAAAAGCATCAATAATATGTTTTGGTAACAAAAACATGTTACAAATCAGCAAAAATTTTAAACGATGTATATTATAATTACAGCATCGTGTGGGGCGGCACGTGAAACATTAAATAAACAAAAAAACGCTAAGTTTCATGCTACATTAATCTTTTTGTGTGCCATAAAAAAATTGGCATAGAAACAAACTGCCCAAAATTTTATCGATACAGGGTCGTGATCGGAAACCTATAATTATTAGAACAATAAAAATTAATCTAACAGACACCTAGGAACCTAACAAAAGCTTTACAGTTCTGACAAGTTTATTACTTGCTAAATTACTGATCGAGTTGTTAATGGCATTGCGCATAATTATAGTAGATCGTGCTGTCTGCGATCTTAAAATGAGTATCGAATTCAAAAGGCATCTCATCTTTTAATAGTCATTATAATTTAGGCACGTATGCGGTTTATGATATCAGTTGCATGTAAGCAGTTCTGATTTAAATAATGTAAGTGTTAAAAACCATAAATAGTAACGAGAGTACAATGAAATAAAATGTATTCTAAAAATAACCTAACTATGAGTAATAATATAAGGTGCAATTCGCGTAAGTCCTGTCCCTGTGGAAGCGTTGCCATAAGGCTGGCGCAGCAGCATTTCCGCGCTGAAATGGAAATGCACCAGCCTTATGGTCACGGGTAATTTCGAATAATGTTTGCTTTATTTTGCCGAAACTTTCGTGAGCGTCCGGGCTCTACGTATTTGCAAGAGCTGCAAATATGTACGCAATTTGCTGATTCTGTTTGTGCAGACAAATCGAACTTTCCTTTCAATCTTGAAAAATTAGATGGCGAGTTGAATCTTTGCTGACGGATGTATGTGCCTGTGAACCTTACCCACTAAGTCTAGAGACATCAACATTTGCATGGATGTCTTCATGCAAGGTAAATTAAGATCATGATGTAATTTTTTGGAATTCTTTGGAAAATCTCTTAGGAATTTAATTAAAATCGGATTATGAATAAATTCAACTGCGAGATATGTTTCAGGCCGTGGGTAAAGCTTGTGGGCAACTGCAAGATCCACGGTGACAATAATGATATTGATTCCTATCAATTATCTACGGAAATATAGGGATTGGTCTTATGTTGAGGTTCCTAGTTCACAGGAATGTAATAAAATACCAGAGTTCCAGTACTGTAAATTGGGTTACTTTGACGTAATAAAGGATAACTTTTTCCCACTTTAAAGAGCGTACTCCTACCTTAAAGGCCGGCAACGCACTTGTGACTCTTCTGGTGTCGCAGGTGTCCATGGGCGACGGTAATCGTTTACCATCAGGCGATCCGTCTGCTCGTTTGCCCCCTATACCATAAAAAAAAACCACTTACAGTAGGGTCTAATAAAAAACATAACACAAGGGCGACCAGCTAAAACCAACCATATAACCATGTGCCATATTTTCAATGCAATAACAAAACATGAGGTCGTACCTATTGTCTAATGCACTCGAAATCACAATTAGCCATGCTAACTTTTTAAATATGTATGGAAATTTCAAAACCATTTCGAGAATAAAGCTTTCGGTACAGTTTCTGTATATCAGATTTAAATAAAAGTCTTACATTATTAAGATATTCGTTGAAATGTTTTGAACTTCAAATGACCTTTCTGTGAGTCATCAAACGAATAATGGATAATGATTCCTTTGCCTTATTAAAAAAAACCGACTGACATACGTGTCTAGTCTTTATCAAACATAAACTCAAACTTGACATTGACGTGTCGTTTCGTTAATGTAGATAGGATTCATTACAAACAAAAATAACGAAATTAGTTTCTTAAAATAGTCTATATTTATCAAATAAATTATAAAAACCATACAACAAAAATATGAAGCATGGCCAATTGTTCTCGCCATTTCTTTCTGCCACACGGTACAGTATTACGGTAGAAAGAGGTGGTGAATCCGATGCCCGTTAGTAAATAATAAATTAAGGGACGATTGACACCAATTGATCTAGTCCCAAACTATGCAAAGCTTGTACTATTGGTACTAGTACTAGACAACGAATAAACATACGCATATAGATAAATACATACTGAAATACATATTAAACATCCAAGAGTCGAGCACTTAAACATTCGTATTTTTCACACAAATATCTGCCCCGACCGGGAATCGAACCCGGGACCTCAAGTTTAGTAGTCAGGTTTTCTACCACTAGGCCATCCGGTCGTCCGTCCGTTAGACCGTCCGGTCGTGAAACAATACCGCTTCGAATTGATCCCAATGGGTAAAGTTACCATTCAAGATCAAAGGAACCCTTACGGTACATGTACAAAATGCCAGACATTATTCACGCGAGTGAAGTTGCAGTAAAGAGTAGATTTACATACAAGTTTTGCAAGGTAATGCTCCAAGTGCCTTAAAATCGATTCATTTATTCTACACATCACCATCAATCCATCGATATTTTAATCATAATAATCCACGATCATGATATACAGAATTTAGACATGGCCAATTTTCTTAACAAGTTTTCGTTTTTTTCTGTAAGTTTTTCTAACTCGTCGTAAAACACCTGTTGCGAACATGTGAATTAACAGTTTTTTTGTTAAACGTTTAAGCATTATGGTTTTCGCGATTTTTTTGTTAGATTAAGGTTTAAAAAACAGTTAAGTGCGGATTGAACTCGTGCAGCGAGGGTTCCAAAGTAATTGGTCAAACGAGCAAGCGTCTGCGTATCAGCTTGGGCAATAACTATAAATTAAAAATTTCAAGATCCCCAACGGAATTAGTTCACACTTAGTTTGGAAATAAAGTAAATGCCCATTATGTGTCTAAGATTTCTTCCGCAGCTAGCAAAAGAGCTGATAACTTTGAAACGGCTGAACCCATTTTGATAAAACATGATTGTCTAAAAACCATTGCCAAGAAACCCGCTTTCAAATAAAAAAAATCGCATCCAAATCGGTCCATCCGTTTAAGAACTATGATGCCACAGACAGACACACACACATAGCGGTCAAACTTATAATACTCCTCTTTTTGTGTCGGCGGTTAAAAATGCTTTCGTATGTTACGGCGGCGTCAAACGAAGTTTTTATTTTCTCTTTTGAGGTGCAGAAAGTAAATAAGTAAATAAATAACACTTCACCTATTCACTAAAGTAATGTCATTCAAATTATAGAGCAGAAGTTTAAACATTGAACAGATTTTATAACCCGTTTAAGGTATTATTTAATACAACGTAGTCATTCATTGAACTTCCATTAAAACAATCAACAAATTAAAATGTTTGGTGCACAGCCATCTCGTCTACGTAGCAAACTGCAAGCATAGTTACCACCCGTTCTGATATTTCCGGATAAGTTTCAAGTTTTCTTTCTTACGGCTGGGCTTAGGCGCTAATGATTTAAGGTGCTCTGCTCATTGACGTACAATAAAACAACTAGACTCCCAATCGCTTAACAAAAGTTCCTCAAAAAACGTCCGAGCGGCGTTGTGTGTACGTATACATCAATTTATACAGATAACATTAACAGCATTCATTCAAATTAACACCTTATTTCGTAGCAGTAATGTTTAATGTCAACTGAATACGATCGTTCGAAGTAGTGACATGACGTCACGCGCTGGAAACCGCCTAAAGAGTAAAGAATGCAGTGGAGTGGTCATGCAAAGCGGAAGCTAGACTGTCTGTCTCTTTTTTTCTCGTGAGTTTGATTACGGTGCGAAAGAGACATATACGAATACGGGGCGAGAAGTGACGTAATCAACGCGCGGTCGAAACACAACTGAACCAAAACTCTGCACAATAGACGCGTGTGCAGACTTTTGCTTCGGACAATTTTTGAGCGTGATTGGGAGTCTAGTTGTTTTTTTCAATGGCTCTGCTACAATCAATGCATCTATTTCTTTCGAATTTTAAACAACAAGAATTTTGTACACCTTTCATTTCATCTTTGTCGTACAATTTCGTACCTGTAATGTGTCTTTGTCGCTCGTACGTAAAATATTCGCCGTTCGCGCTCGCGCACTTGAGTTTGTGCGATGCTGCGATGCAAACGTTCAAAATTATCGGGAGGGTCAGTCGTACCCCGTGGTGCCGTACACATAATTTGTCGCCTATAGATGCGGGTTCGAATCCCGTTCGATGAAACCGAAAATCATTTTTGTATTTAAAATTCTTAGATTTCATTGAGCAAGCGTAACAAAAATAAAAAGATGACAGATTAGGTTCATTAACACCCTCATCGTCATTTCAGCCGAAAGACATCCGCTGCTTAACTTAGACCCAAGGCTCGCCAAACAGGCCGGTTATACGTCATCCGCATCCAACGCGATCCCGCAACCCTAACCAGGTCGTCGCTCTATCTTGTTGGAGGCCTACCCACGCTGCGTCTTCCGGTCCGGTCCATGAACACCATTCGAGAACCTTTCAGCCCCATCTGCCCTGCCACTTGAGTCTTTCTATTCCTTTTGATCCATGTTATTTATTCTCAAACATGTAAATAAAAAAATATATTTATCTTTTATGTTAAGTGTCGTACCGACGCAGCAGTCTCGCACATGTGTTCGCAGACTAACAAGGTTTGAGGACTTTTTAAAGCATGGTAGCCCCGTCGCACGTGACCGCGCCCTTCACCCGTCCGTGATCCGCTAAATGAGTTTCGTTAATCGTTCTTTTGTATCTACGTTTATGATTCTAAGGTTAATTTGTGTTACGTCGTGTGGAATTTAATTGTTATTTAGATTTATTAAATGGTCTGTTCGAGGTGTGCACGAAGTCATTGATCTCTATTGTTTATTATTGTTTCGTATTTGTACTTCATGATGATTAATGTTGTCTCTACTTCAATTTTTAACACGCTCTTATTAGCTTCACTACACTAAAAAAGCCGTGGTATCCTACTAGTGGTTCGAAGAAAGATGTGGTAGCTTAGTGGTTTGAAAAAAATGTTGTGGTATCCTAGTAGGATGATGTAATCATCATCCTTCACTTCTTTTTATACATTATAGGCTTGCGTTTGACCACAATCACGCCTGATGGATAGCAAAAATGAGGCCTACAATGGAGCTTGCCTAGTAAATGCTCATGCACTCTAGACTTGAATTTAGGGGAATTATCAGGAAGAAGGCAGTTGAGCGCGGTGTTGCGCGCGCCCCCAAGCTGTGCACAGCAAACCGTACAACAAACACGGGGCACTGTAACCGGTACGCGCGCGCTGCACAACTACTCAGACCCTTCATCCAGAATGGATTCTATAGGCAACAGGCCGGAACACGACGACAGTCGCTTGGCGGCCTGGCTCAACCTATAGTCTATTATAGGGTGGTGACCAACCGCGGCCGAAGCCTATCACCGGAGTTATACCTCTCGCTTAGCACCACGCAGGGGTCACGTGTACGGTCTCGATGGTAAACCTACAGATGCGAGCGATTCAACCCCCAAAACTCCTAACTACATAGGTACCTACTGTACTTTTACTTGTATGTATGTATCTGTGTATGTAACAGAATCTATGACCTTCAGAATTTCACACACATCTTTTCGTAATATTGACACAAAAACTAGCAAGTATGCGTAGTTTTGATGACAGTAAAATAATATGATTACTATCAAGCTGATCTGATAATGAAGCTAGAAGCTAAATCCAATCCAAAACAAAAAACCGGCAAAGAGCGTGTCGGACACGTCCAAGATAGGGTTCCGTAGCAGGTACGAAAAAATCTTTACATAGTTTATTAATGTGGTTGTTTTGGTCCCAACTCCCACCGCGCGCTAGGGTTAACAGCTCGATGTACCTAGAATTTCAACGTCGGCGGTACAGCGCCATCTATCGGCGAATTGGGTAACTAATCTAAGCTGCAGTCTACTAGAACTAGTATGTATGTTGATGGTTTTTCAGATGTAATTTGGCCATCTTAGGGTGTATTTTGACCATGAATTGTATCCAGGGTCTAATGGATAAAGCAGTCAGGCGGGCTTACCATACAGTCTATCATAATAGTTGTTGTTTATTTTTAACATAACCATTATTTAGAATATAGTCAGGAAAGATGATTAAAGGGCCATTAAGTATCTTGAAGTTTCATTTTAAATCATCACTTTTTTCTGACTGCATTTTAGTTGACTGTGCTTGCATTGGATGACTAAACACACCTGCCAAGAAATTCAATAGTGTGTGTATAGTTCCCAATCCACACTGGGCCCACGTGGGAACTACGGCTCAAGCCCTCTCATTCTGTGCCATGCAGTGGGACGTATATAATAGGGAACGTGCACATCGACGGTGCTACGAACTGGTGCCATCAATTTGACTGTTGTGTTGTGTTTTGTGTTGTGATTTAATAAGTTTCTTTTACTGTTCGCATAGTGTCTCTTCTGTCGCATTAGTGCTGCTGCCTAAAGGGAACGTGTACATAGACGGTGCTGCCAACTGGTGCCATCAATTTGAATGTTTTACCCTGATAAGTTTCTTTTGCCGTCCGCATAGTGTCTCTTCTGTCGCATTAACTAGTGCTGCGCCTATAGTTACAGTACCCGGCCATAAAGAATGCACATCGGTCTTTGGAAAAAGACTCGGCAAAATGTCAGCTTCGTAGAGCGCTGTCACACATTACTTGTAAGTAGCGTGCGACAACGCTCTACGAAGCCGAAATTTGCCGAGTCTTTTTCTAAAGACCGATGTGCATTCTTTATGGCCGGGTACTGTACTGCACTTTCCCTATAGGCCGGAATGATGATCCTATATTTTTTTAGGAATCTAGCCTATTGGGTACAGGAACTCCATAAACAACTTGACGTAACTTACTTACTTACTACGCAGTGACTGTAGTAACTGCAGGATTCAAATCTAAATGCAAAATGCTCTCATGAAATTGAGAACGCGCTTTAAGTAGAGCATGTTGGGGCTAAGACCTTGTATGAAAGTGACAGTAGATGTTAGAACTGATGGTGAAAGTGAGCATCTTGGTCGGCAATTCGAATGTGGGACATTATGTAGATAGTGTCTTAAAACAGCCGTGGTAGCCCAGTGGTTTGACCTATGGCCTCGCAAGCAGAGGGTTATGAGTTCGAACCCGGGCTCGCACCTCTGGGTATTTTGGTATTTTTTTCGTGTAAATTACATTTGATATTTACCATGAGCTTACGGTGAGGAACACCATAATACGCGGGTGAAACCGTGCCCCAGGATAGTCTTGAATAAGACAAAAGGCAACCGTTACTGACTGATCTATCAACGCACAGCTGAACTGAACGGGTTGTGCTGAAACTTGGCACACTGATAGTTACTATGACGTAGGCATCTGTTAATAAGGGATTTTTCTAAAATCCAACGGGATATGGAAAAAACGCGATTTGTATATTCAATTCAACAACAGCACTACCCTAATATCCGTAACTATAATTACTGGACTCTTTAAATTCGGTATAAATGTTAGAAATTATTTAAGGATTTTTGGATATTCCTACGGGATAAAAAACGGGATTTATACTATTAACAAACTGATATCGATGATGATGAAGATGAATTTTAGGATTTTTATATTTTTTTATTCTTTATTCAACGACCGTTTTAGCCTAGTTGGTAGTGACTCTGCCTACGAAGCAAGAGGTCCTGGGTTCGAATCCCGGTAAGGGCATTTATTTGTGTGATGAGCACGAATATTTGTTCCTGAGTTATGGATGTTTTCTATGTATTTAAGTGTTTATTTATCTATATAAGTATGTTTATCGTCGTCTAGTACCCATAGTACAAGCTTTGCTTAGTTTGGGACTAGGTCGATTTGTGTAAGATTGTCCCCTAATATTTATTTATTTATTTTTATTTATTCAATGAGATAAATGAAGAAGCTTTACCACACATTTTAATTCTGGACGGACGAAGTCACGCTCGAAAGCTAGTCTAATATAAGATTGCGAGACGACCAGTAAAAGCATGAACGATACAACCGATGATTACGTCAAGCCAAAGTGGATCAACCTTCACTGCCCGAGACCTTGTGGGAAAGAGACAGTGACCTTGGTGATGAAAGTAAGTATCTCAACGAGCGCGTTATCGTCGATTAAGATTACAGACAAATTGCTGTAAAAATTGCTCTTGCGTAATCCTAGTAACACTTTTAAAGTGAAAGTTTAGATGTTTGACAGTTTGGATGTTTGAGCGTTTGTTACTGCATACCTATCGCAAAAATGACTACACGTTTGGATGAGATTTGGCACACAGATAGTCTATAATCTGGATTAATACTTAAAATACTTTATATATAACTATATACTAGCTATTGCCTGCGACTCCGTCTGCGAAGAATAGGGGTATAAAAAATAGCCTACGACCTATTTTCAGGCCTACCAAATATAGAGAAAAAATTTCATAAAAATCGGTCAAGCCGTTTCGGAGGAGTTCGATAACAAACACCGTGACACGAGATTTTTATATATTAGAAGGAGATAGATTAGATATATAAAATGTAAAATCATTCGTATGCGAACACCATATAACATAACATAGTTCTTCTTTTTGTATTTTTTTTTAATTAAATGTTTTTCTTTCCTTCTTTCTTTTTTGATACGAATTACAATCAAATGTAACACCTACAATTTACCTATGCTGGACAAATAAATCTTTGTATCTTTGATCTTTGTTAGGTATTTTGGAAAGTTTTGTAGTTCGCGTGGGTTAGCGATAAACAGATTCTTCAAAAACAAATTCTTCGCAGGCATTTTAAATTTGTCAAAATTTGATTTAATTGTACAAAAATGATCGAATCTATCAACACTCATTAGAGCACGCAATACAGATTATCAAATTTTTTGCTCAAAACTCACGTTATAAGGAACTTATAGTTTTTGATTGAAGTTAAACAAACAAGGATCAGTTTTTCGCAAATTACTCAGTTACTTTTAAACAGGTTTGCTTTCGATTCAACCAATTATTTAGTTTAAAATTGCAAATGTAACGTGTTGTTTAAAACGGCAACATCTTTAAACAATTTATAACACACTATCGAAGACATTCAAATCTCATTTTATCACAGAATGTGATGGTTTCATAAATTTGCACTTTAAAGTTTAATTTATTAATAAGTAGGTAACTAGCTTTTGCTCGCATCTTTGTCAGCGCAATCGGTTTATGAATGAACCTAATGCCTAATGCATTGTTTCAGTAATCTAAAACCATCTTCGTATTTTTTTATAAAACCGTTTAGAGTTCATCGATTAGACGGTTTTAAAATCTATAACGGACATAAGTAGAAACATTTATTGTGTTTTATGTACATATTTACATAGAGTTCTTTATTTATTTAACAATTAACTTTACAGCATTATAAAAACAACCATTTTGAACTATTAATTGTTGATTCGGAATTATTAAAGCAGCGGATTTCTGAATCATTAAAATGAAATGATTTAAACAAGTCTGCAAAATTTTTGAAAGACCTGTCTTACGACACCTCACATCCATTTCAACTCCGTTTTTGCCGTTTTTTTTCTACGGAAACTTGAATCTCGTTGATAGGATTACAATTAAGGGTCCTCATTTCGACCGTAAAATGTAAATGTCCCCAACATTGTCGCAGCATTCTCTCATTACATTAGCGCCAAGGTTCAATAATAGTATCATCGAGATCCGTTTTATCAAAGTACGAAGATTTTCGAAACCGTATAAAAGTGACCGAAACAGGTCAACGGGCACAGTTTAATTCTAGGTCTCATCGATTGGACTTCATTTCAGTTCAAAAACATGTATTTAGTAAGTGGTTTTTCCTTTAAAACCTTTTTTTTTTCAAATTATTTAAAGTAAAAAATCAACTCTCTCTCTTGAATAAGTTTTTCATATTTTTTATTTCAATTGTTATTGTCATTATAGTATAAGCTTCTAATTGGTTCCTTATAAATAACTTGCTCTTGCCCGTGACTCCGTCTGCGAAGAATTCGTTTATCACTCCTGATCCTGCTGGAGCTATGCAATTTTCCGTGATCAAAACTTCCTATCGTATGTCCTTCGCAGGGTCTCAAACTAGCTCCATACCATCATCACAAAAATCATCATCATATCATCTAAATCACATGTGAATGATGCTCAATGTCGTGCAAGTGCAATGTCTTTGGTTTGCAATCTAAACGATTCAAACAGTTTACTAGTGGGTGTACACGAAGGCTTAGATTATCCATTCATACCTAATTTACTCTAGAAAGAATAGAATAGGAGATTTATTTGCATAGATAAGATGGTAAATAATGAGACAAAAGGTTGCTTATCCTGTTATCTGTATATTTTTTATATACTAGTCTAAACCAAGACTGTCTTACGAGAGAAAATCTCGTACACTGTTCTTATTTTTTAAGTTCGACTAAAGTTTTCAAGTTTTTCTAACATAATATTTCTACTTACATTGAATACAATTATCTCATCATGTCGGCCTTTATTTATAAGTCCCACTGCAGGGTACAGGTCTCTTCTCAGAATACAAAATAGTCCCCGCGCGGGTCCAGAGAGGATGGTGAACTTCCACACTGGACGTTTATGACGATTTCCTTCATCACAAAATCAAATACTTTTCGAAAAATTTAGAAATATGAGCCCGGTCTCTTGCCCACGACCCTCTTTTGGCCAAGATACACTGTAAATTTTAACTGTTTCATACTTTCCAGTTCCAGGTGTCGTTCTTGGCGTTCGTCGCTCTCTGCTCTGCAGCCCAACTCCCAAGGACATATCTTCCTGCCCAAGGATCGCAGAGTTCCAGCTTCCAGCAGAGCCAGTTCCACAGCTCCGGTGGTTCCAGCGGTTCCCATGGTTCCCTTTCTGGTGGAGGCACAGGAAACAGACGGCCCCAGCAGGATGCTGAGAAGAATGCTGATATTCTGAAGCAGGATACTGAAGTCGGGGAAACAGGTACGGCGGTTCCGATACCATATTTATGTGTAAATCATACTAATATAAATTTTAAAATTTGCGGGAATGTGATTATCTTTGTGACTCTTGCACACATCTTAAGAACAAAATATAAGCTACTTTTATTTATTTACTAGCTGAAACCGGAGTGGAGTGAAACCGTGGTTAAAGACTAGTAATAACATGTAATTCGAGCTGCTCTGCTCCACTGACAAAAAAAGGAATTTATTTATTAAGTAAAACAAAATTACAGTATTACAGCTGTATGTAGTACGGAATAATATCATCAAGATAAATAAGATATATGTATTTATTTTCTGCTTCATTTTGCGTGTTTATTTTTCAACTAGCTTATATAGCCAGGCAATCCAGCAAAATTCTACCATGTTTTTTGTTTAGATAACAATCAAGAATAAAATCTTGAAAAATAATAAACTTTCTAGGTCTAAGGGTTTGAATTGGAAGTTGACGTGCCAAGACTCTTATGTTTACATTATTTAGATTTAATAAGTACTCGAACATCATCTTTGAATTAAAAGAGTGAGAGAGAGTTTTTGAGTTTACGATTGGCTTTCCATTCAGGATTACCTTGATAAGCCACCACGATTTACTTAGTGCCAAATATTTGACCTGTGTGCCAAAAGATACTAGGTACCATATCTTAAGCCTCAGGCATGCCAAATTTTGGTAATTATAGAAACCGTTAGTCTAATGTGGATTCGATGCAATCTAAATATTTCACAAATGAAACTAGTGACAGTAAATACCTTGGTTTAGGTTTTAGCGAAATCATGCAACGATTGAATCAGTATTGTTACCTTATTAGTAATTTATTGTAACTTATTTATCACTTACTTACTTACTACGCTGGCTCAAGGACCCAAAGAGGATCTTGGCCTCCGACACCAGAACACGCCACTCAGCACGGTCCTGCACTACTTCACGCCAGTCGGTTTCCTAGGGCGTTCAGGTCCTTTGTGACTACCTCGCTCCAGCGATATCTGGGATCGGGCGCCCCAAATATGCTCTCTTAGCGGCACGATCCTCCTCCATTCTCTCAACGTGGCCCAGCCAGCGCAGTCGAGCATATTATCGGCGAAACTTATTTATCATCCAATTAAAACTATTTCTGATTTCAGGTTTCCAGTACAGCTTCGAAACTTCCAACGGCATTCGAGCTGAAGAGTCCAACA
Organism: Archips crataeganus; assembly: GCA_947859365.1. Classification (NCBI taxonomy): domain Eukaryota; kingdom Metazoa; phylum Arthropoda; class Insecta; order Lepidoptera; family Tortricidae; genus Archips; species Archips crataeganus. The sequence goes on along the minus strand of OX402062.1, from coordinate 16,358,690 downwards.
ACAACGGTCAATCGCAAGGTGGCTTCTCTTACAAGGGTGACGACGGAAACACGTACACCATCACCTTCACCGCTGGCGAAGGAGGGTACAAGGCTCAGGGTGCTCATCTGCCAGTCGCCCCTCCAACTCCTGAAGCTATACTGTTGGCTCTTCAGCAGAACGCTAAGGATGAGGCTGCTGGCATTTTCGATGATGGTAAGTTTTCTTTTATAAATTATATCAATGATTATGTCATGAAAACTGCGTCTAGCCTAGGAATATCTATTACCTGCTATTTTTCACCGACGTAGTATTCGTGCAATAAGCATCATTCACTTAATCATGCTCAGCGCCATCTATGTAGCGTCATGCAAACTGTTTAGTCGCTTCATAAAGCTGCGCGTGAGCTTGTTAATAAACTGTTTAAACAGAACAAATGGTCGGATACTAATCTGAAGAAGCGACATCTAGTAAAATGATAATGTTTATGTCTTATGAAAATCCTACTGCTTACCGTAAATACCTAAATATTTTCGTCGTCTACACTTATTTTTGTTTATTGTTTTTTATGTGATGTGCAATTAAGAGTAATTGTACTTATTGTGTTGTTTAATCATATGAATGGCGTTTAATACTTGTAAGGAAATCTTACGTTTTAAAAAGGTGACAGGACTAAAATTAAAATACTGTTGTAATCATAAAATTTAAAGGAGACAACAAAAGACCCGTTTACTTTTAATTCATTTTTAACCATTGGTCCGTTTTTCAGTGTGTATGTTATCAAAAGAAACAAAAGGGAACAATCACAGACGGACTATTTTCAGTCAATCGGGCTTCAGAATTTATTATAGCTCTGCTCTTCTGATTATGTGTCAACGCATAATAAAAATTGAAGTCTTGAAAAATTGGCAACCACCACCAATGGCGCCATGTTTTGGATGTGAAATTTGCGTTGCGTTGATTCATAAATGCCTTAGCACAAGAAACATTTACATGATTAATATCAACGTTCCTTCGGACAACGCCATCTATATATTGCAGACGAAGTTAACACGTCGTGTTGAGACCGGTGGATACCTCAACGTTCTTCGACAATGCCCTCTATTTTTGTTTAGAATTAAAATATTATCCAACAGAAACACATTACATATTACGTATCCAAACTTTTTAATATATTTATAATACGGTATCCTGCCTTTTCGCCAAAATATTATTTCTCAAACGATTCATTTACAAACTGTTTATTTTTTCTGAAATTGTAAACTATTCAGGACATGTTTCAGGACTATCCTGTAGGTTAGGTTAGGTTTGTTTTATAACAATCCTGAAAAGGTTACAGTTTTAGAAAAAAAAACAGTTGGCAAATTAATTAGTTGGGAAAAGGCAGAAAACCTTAAGATATTAATGGAATTAATTACTTTATAATCTGTTTAATAATTAAATTTAAATTACAGGTAAATACAATCCTGCTGTCCACGGTGGTGATATGGGCGGTTCGGGCGGTTTGGGCGGTTCGGGCGGTTCGGGCGGCTCTGGAGCCTCATTCAACTCCTTCCAATCATCATCATCAGGCTTCGGATCATCTACTCACCAGTCCAGTTTCAATCCCAATTCTGGATACAAATACTAAGGTTCTTTTGGCAACGAAATGATTCAGCTTTATCTTCAGTTACTTAATTTTTAACATCTATATGATTGTCTTTTACCATCTACATCCTTTTATTCTTGATTGTGTTTATTTTATTATTTTCTTTACAAACTTTGACTTTATCATTGGATAGCTCAATTATCACGAACTTTGCATGGTCTATGGTTATGGATTTGTTATGTAAATAATATAGTTTTAAGTATGTTGATAAATGTATGAAAAATATATTAACATTCGTTTTGTGTGCATTGTGTAATAATTCAATGTGAATAAATATTTATTTTGAGATTATTTCTGTCTTTTTCTGTGACACTGTATTCGTGGTTGATCATGATCTCCATCGCAATTATTAATGTCACAAACTCATTAGAAAAAACGGAGAATTGAATTGAAGTTGAGCAGAGCATTGCAGAATTGCAAGAGCGCTGGTGAGCAGTTGTTCACGGTTAGCTTCCCGTTCGAACCAACCTTGAATAAAACAAACGGGGTGAGCTAAATAAAAGCTTGTAAAATGAACCACTTATTGATTCAAAACATTACAGTCTGGCATACCTCAACGCGAGCAAGTGACTCTCGTTTCTTATTTTAGTAGTTATTTGTTCAAAACACGTAATAAGATATCAAAAAACATTAGTCATTGATTTGATTATGATATGAAATTATATTGGTATGATTATAACGAAATCAAGATTATCTTATAAAAGTAAGACCTGTTTCAACGGATGCAACTTATAAACCAAAAGTGTATTTCCTTATAAATACATTTGACTCCAATCTCTATTTGCATGATATAATTATTTCCTGTTTATTTGATAAATGGCTTAATAACCGCAATAAAACTTCCTACCACCTGTTCCAAAGAAAGTGATCTTGTTGCTATTACAGAGTTGGTCTCGAATAGATTCGTGCTTGTTAACTTAGGAATCATTACAACTAAGTGATTAAAAAAACATCTAATAGGTACCGTAAAATTAGGTTACTTTGGCCATTGAGATTAACTCACCATTTGTACCATATGTTCTGTGAATAAACTGTTCATTCATTCATTCACTCAGTCCATCCTTTATTTAGGTACCCAATGGCATAGTGCCTTATGATTTAGTTTTAGCTAACGGCCACGGTTTTACAAGCTTTTATTTAACTTTCAATGTACGTACCTAACTATCTTTGTTCGAGTGGAATCTTCGAACTCAATTTCGAAGTAGATAACGTCAACCGATTGAGCTGAAATTTTATATACGTGTGTAAATCGGATGACATGACTTACGATTAAGCTGAAAGGTGGCCACAGGAACTCCGTAATCAAACGACATAGCTCCATCGAGTTTGATCTCAAAGTAGGGGCAGTCAGCAAAGAAGGCTTGTATTAAAAAATTATTTTTTACCAAAAACTTATTTTAAGCTTCAATTCCCTTCACCGTAAAGCTCATGGTAAATTTCAAATGTAATTTCGCACCTAAATTCCGAAAAACTCATTGGTGCGAGCTGTGATTTGAACCAACGACCCTCTGCTTGAGATATATAGGTCAAACCGCAAGGCCACAACTAATACTAATACTACTACTACTGCTACTTTTTTTTGGAACTACGGCCCAAGCCCTCTCATTCTGAGAGGAAGCCTGTGCCCTGTAGGCTGGGATAGAAGCTTCAATTTAATATAAGTTATCTGGTGTTTGCGCACTAAAACTTTCTTTTGGCTTACAGCGGTGTTCTTTGTCTCAAAAAAGAAAAACTTTTAATTGTCTTTCCTGTCATCGTTTCTTGTACATACTCGTACTCCGCGGCTCAAGTTACGATACTACAATTGTGCTTGAAAAACTGAAGAGATACTCATACCGCCACCCACAGAAATATAATCATCGAAATATCTCGATATATTTCTGTGCCGCCACCGCATTCGCGCAACCTTACATCATCGCCGGAGCTCCGAAACAGGTGAGCGCTTCTGCACTATATTTCAAATTCCCTTTTTGACACCATCGTGTTCCTGGTTTTCCGCAACCAACAAAAATTAGCTATTTACACGCCATTTCATCTAGTTTGTGTAAATTTTGCTATAGTTTAATTTAAGAATATTTTTTTATATTTTTAAATATCAAGCACTTCTGTAGAAGAGAAAACGAAGAAATAGAGTTTGGTTTTTGTTTAATATGTTGTTTGTTCTTACAAATAGATTTTAGGATTATCTGCAAAACTTGGCGCCCATTTTGATCTCAATCCTTCTGTCAGCGATGTTCAATGATGTATATTTTTTTAGGAAATGATCATTTGATTTCTTTTTAGGCCATTCCTTTTGATGTATTACTGAAGCGTCACCTTTAAGTTTATGAAGTTGGGGTGTTTAAAATAATAAAATATGTTGTTAAAAATAGTATCGATTTATTCACAGAATAAATAATTTCACCTCACACGTCATGGTCACCATTAAGACTTAATCTAAAGAGAGTATTATACAGTACGACAACCATTTCAACATTAAGATCGCATTGACAATGGATATAATTTAGTATATCCATTGAGTAGCACTGTAATGTTTCCAAAAGATCATCTTATATTATTTTTGTCTAAATATTTAGATAAGACTATTACAATAATCGTGTCAACTTCTGTAGTATTATCGGTATTCACTATTTCGTTTCAGATTTTTATATGGTTTTCATCTCAATTGACTTCATCTCTTATGTTACCGTTATCGTCATGTATCTTCGCGACGATGGTCCTTACAGCTATATCAGGTGTCGGATTTACTAACTCAGTACTTGTAGGGCTGTCTGAAGCCAGCGCTGGCTTGCGCTTGTGCACGATAGGGCTGTTGGGCGAAACCAGCACCGGCTCCGGAGTGCTGGTCGGGCTTGTATTGACCTGGAATTGAGAATAAACGAATTTATTTATAGTGGTAATGATTATTTTAGTTTATAGATGGTTAAATTCATTATTACATTATAAGAAAGCATCGGTTTGCATAGCTTGACTATTTAGTTTCTCAAGGAACAAATCAATTTTAACTATTTTATAATATAAACTATTTACATAAAAAATCTTAGGTTTCGACATGGTGCAAAACTACATACTGTTTCAAGATTTTCGACAATCAAAATACAACAGTTTACAACAATGTGGGCTGTAGTGTAGGTCTTATCTTACTATAGTAAATTAATTATCAAGCATGAACGAAACAAACGGAACTCTTTTATTTGCCCGCAAAGGTTGGCATGACTTCATGTATAGTTTACCAATATCACTAACTATTCTTTATCTTATTCTATTTTTATTCGTAGTGCGCATTTGGCAGCAGCTGTAGCGTGTTGCTCCGAGAAGAAGGGCTACGGATTAGCCCGAAACATGTCGAGTTAAACTCGTTTTGAGACGTGAGTAATCCGTATTATTTCACTATGAGCGAGTCTCACGGCAGTTTAATGTTTAAAATATTCTTATACGTATGAAAATTGTTTATCAAAAACCAATTTTAATGTGTTTTGATATACTCGTCACGTCAAATTTTGAATATATTTATGGGAAACATGTTGTCAAACAAAAAAAAATTACATTAACTTTGCCGTATGTACTAAATTTAGTACGCTGGGAATAACAAAGATATGGTCTTTGTTCCTCCAACACAAGTGTCCATTTCACGACATTGTCCCTTCACCAACCCATTGTTCGACACTCATACATTTGATCCATTATCCTTCACAACTTCCCATTAAACAACCGCAACACAAAATGCATCCATTTTGCACTGAGATCTTCTCAATTACAACAGGTTAAATTTACCAGCAGACCAAGGTAAAGACTTCTTTAATTGTATGGCATTAAGCTCTGCTGAACGTAAATTGATGCTGGTAGTTCAGTTTCCCAAGCTTCGCGATCTAGAGTGAGAGGTCATTGTGAAACATCGGAAAGGTCAGTGCAATACAGGTGTGTATGTTCACATAAATTACCATCAAAAACGCCCAAGCAATTTTGTTATCCACTTTACATTGACGATATAATTTGTAGATCTAATTCTGCATCTATTTTAAGCGAAATACCGGCGCGCTTGTGCAGTTTCAATAATAAAAGCTTTGTAACAATTTAAAAGGATAAAGTAACTGAATTTAATACTTTTTATTGATTCGCAATTCCATAACCAACATTACCCTAAGATACTTCACATTTACCATCGCCCAATTAATAAAGCTTATTATTCAAAGTGCTTCCATCATGCATTTTCAATTTGATTTAAATTTTAGCTTATCTTTTGCTATTAACACACGTATTCATGCAAGCTGAACCAGATACAATAGAAGTCATGTGTTTACTAGATTTTTTGCAATCGTGTCAATATACATGATCTTGACTCACCATCATCGATGATGCCAGCGGCTTCATCCCTAGCGTTCTGTTCCAGGGCCTTCAGGATCTCTTCAGGGACCGGAGGAGCAGTGGGGATGTGGGCACCCTGGGGTTGGAAGCCACCCTGGCCGGCAGCGTAGCTGATAGAGTAGACCTGACCGTCATCACCGGTGTATTGGAAGCCGCCTTGGGATTCGATACCGTCAGCCTGGAATAATTAATATAAATATTTTTAAAGTTTAAGTTGCTAGGTGGTATGAATTATATGTTTTTTAGCTGAACACTTTTGTCTTTATGATTTTGAATTTATGAACTTTAACTTTTAATTTTAGTACCTATTGTTATCTTAAAAATTTAAATGCTTACAAATGTTTTTCTTCTGGTACAAGTTTCAATTTTTACAAGATGAAGTGCAATACCTATGTTATCTATTCTACATTTATTAGTATATCTATGCGAACAAATAATGAGAACACCGTACGTAGTAATAGTTCAAGCATCATTTAAAATATTTAACAGGCCAAACGCAAAAAACGACAACCAATTTTAACATTAAGACAATTAAACTAACATCAAACTTAATGACCCCTTAAACCAGGTCAGTTTATCATAGCATCAGCGTTACACACTGTCCCAAATCCATCATCGCAATCAACAATCATCCTGCCAAGTCAAAATCATGAAGTTTCGTCATTCTTCATACCTTGCGTCAGCCTTAAGTCCGTATTTGGCACCGTCATATTATTACCATTACCATTTTGATCATCTTGCAACGATGACCATCCGTCAGTTTTTTGCAACGTGTACCTATGTCAATATTTCAATTTATAACGAGTTGGCTTTCACATTTTTTTTTCTTTTCAAAAGAATATTGTAGTTACTGTATTGTTGGTATACGCTTATTAGGTAATATCATCAAAATATATAGTGCAAACAAAATTATAGATCAAAACAATGGAACAATAATAATATGAAAGGTAAAAAATGTTTGCTACATTTTTTTACTTCGTCACGGTTATGAAATTTTATTTATTTAGAATGTAGACTGCATAATGTATTTTGAACATCTTGTCCAATTTCCAAACTACTTGTAAACATACTAAAACAGATTAATTACGTCGCAAATATTAAATATTTGTAATCTTCGATAAATCAGCTGTAACTGTATTACATATAAGTCGTAAATCACCAATACCAATAAAATTGTTTATCACTTAGTAAGCAACTTATAATTTTGTGATCAATTGCAATATTAAATGTCAATGATTTTATTGACCATTACTTTGGGATTCCAGCATTTGACCGGTGATATATCAAATGTTTAATTTTTACCTGGTCTATACAGTGTATGTATTTGCTCAATAACAATTGAGTAAGCTTTAATGAATCGTCATGACTTGAGATCGACTGTGCCGATTACATTATCTTTATTTTTATAGACTTTTAATACTTTGGAAAAGGTTTTTACGGAAAAAAATCCACAGTTTAAAAAATAAACGAGATATACATTCGATTTAAAGTAACCTTATCTCTGTAACTATAGTTTTAGCTGTTATAGCAACTTTTTGGGATTTTTTGGGATTTCCCGCGGGATAAAAAACGAGAGTTGTACTCAAATTTTATCTCAAATTGCAGATAAAAGAAAATATCTTATTATACACTTAGATTTATATACTCTAGAACTAAGGTGTCCCCTGTTTAATTTTAATTAAAGTAAAAATTTATAGAACTATGCTTTTATTTTACACTTACTAAAAAAGACGTTGAAATATTCATGTAAAATACTAAAACATCTCCCCCTTCATTTACGTTTATGCTCGAGCTGAACTTGATTTCTTACGAAAATGAAAACTTCCAAATAATTAATAATAATATGTAGTTATAATTGATAACCAAGGCCTAGTGGTTAGAGAACCTGACTACGAAGCTTGAGGCCACAGGGTCGATTCCCGCGTCGTCGGGGCAGATATTTGTATGAAAAATACGAATATTTGCTCTAGAGTCTTCGATGTTCAATATGGTATTTAAGTATGTTTCTATCTACATAAGTATGTTTATCCGTTGTCTAGTACCCATAACACAAGCTTTGCTTACTTTGGGACTAGGTCAATTGGTGTGAATTGTCCCGTGATATTTATTATTTATTTATTGGGATAGCCGTATGATTAGAAGCGACACTCCTTCGATGAATCGTTCCAATATATCAGACAGAAGTGCCATATCGACCTTTTCATTAGCCATGCCCTTTTCAAATATTAGTAGGCTCAGCTATAGGTCAATTCGAACCGGATTTGGACCATTATTAGGAAACTAATATATCGCGATGATGGTGACACACCTAATGTGCAATAAATGTTCTAATATGTGTGACGAAATATTGTCAATGAAGGTTAAAATGTCGTAAAATACGATGCATACATTAATGGACTAGAGCAGAGCAAGCATTTGAAGTTGGAAATATATAGATGAAGTAGAGAAATTGAACTACTTACAAATATGACAATGATGTTATGTAGACTGCAACTATGTATTATACTCAAAGGCTTTTAATGGTTACTTTGTTTCTGAGGGATAGGTAAATCTTACCAATATTTTAAATGAAATAGTTTAAATAAAGGAGATAAAAATAAGAAAATTGTTTAAATGTTTGGATGTTTGGTTTTTTGTTAGTACATGTATACAAAGAACAGACAGAATACTTAAAATCCTCGTGACTCGTTAACTTTAGACAACAATAGAATATGAAATAGAGGACGCTATCTAAGAAAATTGAAATACCTTGGCTTTCAAAATGACGTGCTAAATTTGTCTGCAATCATCTCATTGTCCGAGCAAACGTTGAGCTTTAAAAATGTTACCGTAACGTAAATTTTCCCGTGTGTTATTCCTAACGCGGGAAAAGCCGCGGGTTACGGCTAGTAACGCTATAAAATCATCAAAAATGCAGCCTTAATAACTAGTCGAAATAAACATTTTAATTCATCGTTTTCTCTCTTTGGTGCAAATACAATTAAAAGTTATCAAGCTGATTATAATTAAGTAGATACAAGTGTTTTTTCAACGTATATTGTACCACCGATACTGTCCTGTACAAACAAAGATGTGAACTCCCTTTGTTGCAGCCCATGAGACTTTGACCTATAATCCGAAGGTTTTGAACTTTGGACGACCTACGACGTATTTCAGACGGCCAAGAATTGCTTCCAATACCCACAATAAATATCAAGGGCACATTCTAATTGTGATGTTCCTGTTAGATGAAGGTATGGAGAATCGCTGAAAGGTCAAGTGTAATCAAGATAATCATAATATTATTATCGTCTAACCATTTGATTCCTGACATCCTAGATCGTTTTCACAATAAGCGTGGTAATGATTTTCTTTGTCAGGAAATGTTCTGAGCTTGTGATGTGTTCTGTAAAAAGTTCCACAGTGAATCATGAGTCAATTGATTTGATAGTATGGATTCTGTCGATTACAGCAAAGTGCTGATATTAAACGCATTGAACATGGAATGTGTTTTAGACAATAGAGATCAGATTAGCTATCATATCATCTACGAAGAAAGTATTAAAACGTTCTTTGTATTTATCACTTTGACACATTAAGTGAGCTGCTTGTACGTATAGCGAAGTCTCATATTTATGATCAATGAAATTACGCCTTTTTTATCAAAATGTTACTATTTTTGTGGCAACAAAAGATCAACAGTATTTGCTTCCTTACCTCATGACCCTGTTCCTCAGCCTTGATCCCATTCTCGGTTTCATAGTTGAATCTGAAGGAGTCTTCTTTCACATCGGAGTCTAGAGCGAGGATGCGGGCATTCTTCTCGAAGGAAGCCTGGGGACGGTTGGACTGCTCCTGGTAGGCGGGTCCGGAGGGAGCGAAGCCGGCGACGGCTACACCGAGGATGGCGGAGATCACGATCTGGTGGAAGAAGAATCAAGTCAAGCCACATGTTAAGATCGAAACGTTGATGAAGTAGAAAATGATGATGAGACTATCGATTAAGATGAAAAAAGTTTGGGTTGTAAAAGTTAAAGTACTGATTGATTGTTAAGACCAATTTTTTAATCTGATTCATTCAAATAATCTTGTTATTGAGGTTTGATTATTTAATCAAAGGTAATAAATCTTGACACGGACTCAGAAAGACCTTCACAATATAATCAATTAATTACTTTAATGTTCTTTACGTTTTTAAAGACTAAATTAGTAATAATACGTACATTAAAAAAAATTGATAAATCATTACGTAGAATTGCATGAAGTTATATGTGACCAAAAAGATAATACTATGAGTCGCATCATAAAAGCTATACCTTCTAAAATTAATGATACAAAAGTTACGTGTACACAGGCATAAGTCAAACTAAGACAAGATCTAGACAGACATCCGGACAAAGTTGAATAGGTAACATATCTAATAACATTCTTGCATAATTTTGTATGAGACCTGTCGTTTCCTACAATGTGTCGAGTTTTTATGTAACAGACAGTTAAACTTCATGCAATATTTAATTAAACATTAATCTATGTGTCATTGTTAATAAGCTATTGTTTAGTGAAAGTTGACGTTATTTGGAAGTAATGATGTGTACTTCTAGGTCAGGTTACCATTGTTAGGTTATTTTCAGACAAGTGAAATTTTAAACAGTTTTATTTTTATGTTTAATCGTTATAAACTTTTAACACAAAGTTATTATTTAATCATAAAAATTTACATAAACTCTGATTATTTTTTACAGAGATATATAATTCAGTCCGCATTTATTAAATAAAGTATGTGTGTGTATTAGTAAAAAAAAAATGAAATTTAATAATCTCGAAAGGGATGGACGACAAGCTTGTTTACTGAATTACCGATTAATTTTAGTTCACTTTTGATTATTTGATTAAATAATCTTATCTATACTTATTAGCTTAACATTAATAATTAATAAATGATATTAAATATAATCAAATTTAGTACGATATTATTTAGTGAAAAAATAGTTTCATGAATCAACAACATCCTTCGAATCACATAACCGATAACCATTAATCACTCAGAACTCACCAGTTTCATGGTTGTGTTTACGTGTGGTTTGTACGGAGTCGAACCTGCGAATGTGGTGACTGGGTACCTCCGTCTATTTATATTGGCCACCGTTACCAAACGCCTAGATAATAATGTTACTACTTTTCCTATGAAATAAAGTTTTGCGTATGCTGATGATTAGTTTATTGTGATTTTTGGGTCGAGCTTTGAAGCTTTTTCTACAGATGTTTAGAATAGTAATTTCGATAGTATTCTACGACATTGTGATAGGGAAAAAGCAGTTTATGGGAAAACAAAGGCAAATAAACCGTTTAGTTTTTATTTCTTTTTACAGTTAAGGAATCGTTTAATTGGTTTTTAAAAGTTGCAAATTATGAAAATAATTGTAAAATATTTTTAGCTAGTTCATATGTTTATTATGGAAGCACTGAAAGGCCATGCTATTTTTACAAATTTATACAATATTTTTTAAACTATTTATTGAATCAGGCGTTACTTTGCGGAGGTCCATATTAATGAACTGAAACAATTACTTTGCTCAGCCGCGCCCTTACGATAGCTACGTTTATGTAAAATTTACTATTAAATAAATAAATAAATGTCTAATTAGGATATGGGGTTGAATTTTGCACAACAGATAATAAAATTAAGTGAAACTCACGCATTGAACTGTAATTTTTGAATGATCTATTATTGACGAGACTGAGTGACATACTTAACGAAATTTGGAAGGTCAATCAATTTGTACCTATATACAAATAATCTGGGATTGGGATAATTTTGAGCAACAGTAGCTTAATCCGATCGCTCCATTTTAAGGAACCAAAGGTTATAATGAAACAGTTCCAACTGACCCTGACACCTGACCTAACCTTACCGCAGAAATGTCAGCCGTACATCATAATCACCGAAGACATCCATATTAGATCTAACCAAACTACTTTCTAATAACAGTCCATACATCGACAATTATATTGAAAGGCGTAGACATGTTACATATTATTATGAGGATGAAAAAGTGGATGAGCTTTGCTTAGTTTGGGACTAGGTCGATTTGTGTAAGATTGTCCCCTAATATTTTCTTTTTGATGTTAGGTGTTTTTTTTTTAAATGGCCTCTCAAGGAGTATCATGAGCTCAAAGCCGGTCTCGAACCTCTGATTTTTTTTGACAATAAAATAAATAAATAAATAAATAAAATATCACGGGACAATTCACACCAATTGGCCTAGTCCCAAAGTAAGCTAAGCAAAGCTTGTGTTATAGGTACTAGGCAACGGATAAACATACTTATATAGATAGATACATACTTAAAATACATATCAAACACCCAAGACCCGAGAACAAAGATTCATATTATTCATACAAATATCTGCCCCGACACGGGAATCGAACCCGGGACCTCAAGCTTCATAGTCAGGTTCTCTAACCACTAGGCCATCTGGTCGTCAAAACAATAAACTCATAAAGATTTTTACATGTAGAACAGGAATGTAATTGACTGACGGAATGACATTATAACGCTTAACCTGAACAACTGGAGAGAATTTGGGTACTATAGCGTTGTATTTTAAAAAGAGTCTTCTGACATTCAGACGGGATAGGGAAATAGTCTATTTTATATTCTTCTTTGGAGGCAAACCTGCGGGTAAACACTATTATTTAATTACGTTGCGATCGGGTCTTGAAAGTGATTACTTTAGGATGTGCGCGACAATTTCACGAAATGGAAAATACCCGATTTCAATCAAGATTATTGAGTGTTTGACGATATGGCTAAACATTAGTGACTTGGTCATATAAAATGGTTGATCAATCATCATATTATGAGTGGATTTTAGTTTAGCTGACCATTTCGTAAAGCGTAAGAAAGTAATATTAATAACGTGCAAATCGGCGAGAAAAGTGCGAAAATTTAATTGAATCCAACCTACTGTAAACTAACTTCATTACCTCTTTAACTTTGTAGGTACACTTTATTTGTTTATGATATTATTACCAAACGTGGATTAATTTGCAAATCTTGGCGTTTGAATGATAGACTACACGTGATCAGTAGTAGTAAAGAAAGTAAAGTAATACAGGCAACAAGGTACATAGAAAAAAATACTATATACAGGGTGCTCGCGAGAAACCTGCATAACTTTACCAGCGTATAGCTGAGGTCGTAATGATTAAAAAACATTATATAAACATAGGTCGAATTATGCTTTTTAACTTTTTTATTTTTTATATATTGCTTTAGAGAGATCGCTAGTGGGCAACCTATTACAACAGGTGACAGGAATAGTTTTAGCGAAGAAATTCGATCGTATGTGTGAAGTCCCCAATTCACACTCTCACGAGAGTAGACTTGTGCAGGCATTGAGACATATAAAATCTGGGATGGTGATGATGATTTCATGAAAAAGTAGGTACTACTCACATCATGACGTCAACAATTTTAAGATCTGCATTTTAAATTGGTATTTTAGTCTTGTAATTTGGATTAATACAACATGTGGAGCAGCCGAAAAAGCAAAATCACACCAATGCTTAGGCTCCAAACCGTCTTTCTCCCATTGTCGAGACCCTTCGTCCGTAGGGTTCTAGCACTTTGAGTCTTCATATAAAGTAATAAAGAGGCTAGTTGTTGACGTCACAGGAGTTAGAAGCAGCAGCTTCCTAAAGCAAAGAATTAACTGAGCTCGTCAAAGAGGAACCGCTGCTAGTATCTTCGGGACCACGCTTAACATTTTTGACGCCAACGATGCTTATATATCCGCACCGCGGATTCAACACCAACGACGGATATATGAGTCACGGCGGGCAGACCTACCTACGTGCATTTCTGAAGGGTTCAGCTTCACGTTTGACATCCGAAGTCATGGAGATGAGTGAGAGCTTGTATTTGACATAGCGTTGAAAAGGTAGGTAGGATAAAGGAAAAGAAAGAGAGTCCTTGTATAACATGGTTTGTAGGGGTATTTAATTTTTTTTTACTTTAAGTTTAAGATACTTACTTACTTACTTACTACGCTGGCTCAAGGACCCAAAGAGGATCTTGGCCTTCGACACCAGAAGACGCCACTCAGCACGGGCCTGCACTACTTCACGCCAGTCGGTTCTTCTTAGGGCGTTCAGGTCCTTTGTGACTACCTCGCTCCAGCTATATCTGGGACGTCCAACCGGCCGCTTACCGATTGGACGCCCCAAATATGCTCTCTTAGCGGCACGGTCCTCCTCCATTCTCTCAACGTGGCCCAGCCAGCGCAGTCGGGCAGATTTTGTTTCGCCGATAATATTGGGCTCAAGTTTAAGATAATTATTACAAATCGTTCATAAATTTATATAGGTAATGTAATTTAGACCACCAAATAGCCTAGTGCTTAGATAACTTGACTACAAAACTTGGGGTACCGGGTTGGATTCCCGGTTGGGGCAGACATTATTTTATGTGAAAAATACGAATGTTTGTATTCGAATCCTGGCTTATTAACAGATTCACTGTCCCGAAGCCATATGCGGCGTTCTTTCGACATGACCCCCATAGTAACAATGACATTTAACGCTCATAGTTGTAACTGTTCCTTAAATAAATAAATAAATAAATAAATAGAGTCTTGAGTCACATGTGCCTCATGGGACAGGGAACCTAGTATGTATTCGTCTATATATATAAGTATGTTTATCCGTTATCTAATACCCATAGTACAAGTTTTGCTTAGTTTGAGGCTAGGTCAATTGGCGTCAATCGTCACAGATCGTCAGATCGTCGTCGTCAGATTTATTATTTTTATTATCTATACATATAAAATCCTTTGTCCTGACTGACGGATCAACGCACAGCCTAAACCGCTGATCGTAGAGACCTGAAACTTGGAGGGTGTGTTCTTTGTATGACGTAGGCATCCGATAAGAAAGGATTTTTCGTATTTCTACTCCTAAGGGGGTAAAAAAGGGGGGCAAAATTGGTATGGGACAACGTGATTCCTTGGTCCAATCTACTTCAAATTTTGCATAAACATTCTATAACAGAATTGATGGAAGATGTGTTTCGTATTTTATTGAAATTCATCCCTTGACGGGGTTAAAAAGGAGTAGAAAGTTATTTTGGGGGTGATTTGCTTCGAAGTTGATATCAATACTCCTTAGTGCTTTTGATTTAAATTACTTTTTATTTTGACACATTGTAAACGAAACGAAACTTCAAAACTTCAAATTTTGCAAACCATTTGTCTACGTTTGTCAACCACTTCCTGATCTGATCTCTGATAATAACTAATTATAATAAGTATTTGCATTTCACCAAGCTTTTGCTTTTACAAGCGCAGCGTGGGACGTTCACCAACGAGATGGACGGACGTTTTGATGAAGGCCGCAGGTTCAGGGTGGATGCAAGTCGCTTCCAACCGTAATGATTGGGCGGCAATGAGGGAGGCCTATGAGTGGACGTCCTACGGCTGAAATGATGATGATGATGATGAAGCTTGTATGTGAGTTCAACCTTTTTCGAATAAAATCGAATTGAGTATTCAAACATCATTGTTGAACTCGCATAAAACCTTGGTGCAATGCAAATACATATAAAATGCTTTGTCCTGAAGTCCTAAATGACTGACTGGCGGATTAACGCACAGCCTAAACCGCTGTATGTAGAGACCTGAAACTTGGATGATGTGTCCTTTGTATGACGTAGGCATCCGATAAGAAAGAATTTTCCGGAATTCCCACGGGATAAGGAATATACGGGATGTATATATTTCATCAATCGAGAGTGACCCTATCCCCATAACGAAGATTACTAAACTGGTCCAATGTGGCATTCAAGTAGACTATTAGAACAGGTATAAAGCTAATTTCAATAATTTTGAAAATATCCACGGGATAAGGATAAATCAGGGTTTATATACTCAAATCAACTGGATCCTATCTCCGTAACTACAATTAAGTACTAAACTTTTCAAATTCAGTATAAACGTAAATGGTCATACATAACAGCAAAAAAACTTATTGCAGGATTTTTGGAAATTCCTGTGGGATAGATAATCTCTGAAACTTCCGAGCCGATTTAAAAAAAAATCTTTTACCAGTAAAAAGTTACACTATCCTTTATTTAATTTTAAAAATTATAAATTTTAATTGGTATTTTTAATTTGGACATTTCATTTTTATTCTAATTCAATTTTAGTTATGCTTTTAAGTTTTATTTCTTATATAAATTCAAAGTTTGACACATATTATGGATTATGAATTTTCGATTATAAATTTTAGTTGAACTAACTTAGCTTGTAAGCTTTTACTAACAAAAAAATGGATCAATGTTGTCTGAGAATAAATAAATAATAATAATAATTTATTGACACAGGCTACTTTTTTCCGGGAAAATGCAAAATTCCCAAGGGATAGAAATAAAAATTCAACTTCGGAGCTCATTTTATTTTATTTTATTTTATTAAGATTATTTTTTTTAAATGTCTTTCACCAATAGAAAAGATACACTGTCCTTAATTAACATAGGATGCTATTTTCCGGATAAATGCAAAATTCCCGCGGTATACAAAATAGTAAATTTAACTTCGGGGCTGAATTTAAAAAAATTACCAATAGAAAGCTACACTATCCTTTGTTGGTATAGGCTAGGCTACCTACTATTTATTCGGTAAAATGCAAAATTCCCGTGGGATAGAAAGAAGTGAACATCACTTGAGGGCTGATTTGAAAATTTCTTTCACCAATAGGAAGTTACACCAACCATTATTTACATAGACTACTTTTCTCCGTGAAAAAGCAAAATTCACACGGAAAAAAAATATGTGAATTCAACTACGGGGCTTTAGGCTGGCATAGTCACACAGGTGCACTAAAGCTTCGAAAAAAAAAAATAGAAAAAAAAAAAAAAACTACGGGGCTGATTTTAAAACTCCTTTTACCGGTAGAAAGCTACACCTTTAAGGACATAGACTACTTTTTCTCGGGGAAAATGCAAATTCCCGCGGGATAAATATAAGCGAAAATTTGCATAGAATAAGGACAAATTTGTTGAAATTCCCACGGGATAGTGAATAAACGGGATTTATAATATTCACTAACTGATACTGATGATGATGAAATGATAATAATAATGGATGTTGCCGTTGCCGGTTTTTTTGGTTTATACAAGGAAAGAGATGAAAAAGCTTTACCACAAATTGTAACGCGTATTGTATTGTTACGCGTTGTGTAATTGTATTGTAATTGTAATTGTTTACGCGGACGAAGTCGCGGGCAAAAGCTAGTTGTTAAATAAATAATTCACAAAAACGCAAGACATTGACAAGTTAATATCGCGTTTCTCCTTAAAAAATGTTAACTATTTTCTCCAGCTCCCCATGCACTGAATCGAAACAATTACAGACACCCATAAAAGCATCGCTAATTGAATTTTAATACAAAAACGGCATTTCTTTTGGCAAAACATGTTCCATGAATATTTTTGAACCAGGAAAGGGCCATTCTTATTAAGCTCATTAAAATATCGTGTACGGCAATTCTTAATGATTACAGTTAAGAAAGGTTTGGTTTATCGTCATTATCATCATACCAGTCTATATACGTCCCATTGCAGGACACAGGCCTCCTCGCAAATTAAGAGGGCTTGGACCCTAGTTCCCACGGGCCCAGTGAGGATTGGGAACTTCACACACACCATTGAATTTCTTAATGATATTTTCCTTCACCGTAAATCTCATGGTAAATTTCGTACATAAATTTCGAAAAACTCGAAGATGCGAGCCTGGGCTTGAACCCACGACCCTCTGCTTGAGAGGCTATAATATGTTAAACCACTAAGCCACCACGGCTTCAAATTCAGATGGGTACAGATTGAAAATTAACTATGATTATTTTGATAACAATAAAAAGAAAAATAATATATTAATTTTATTAAGGAATTAATCCCATACTTATTTATGTGCAATTCTTATTTATAAATCAATAGCTGTCATCAAGTTATAAAGATAGTATCTAAACACCCAAAGCTATTTCTGTTATGTAGACCTATGGCAATATGGATCACAACAATGCACTTCGACCTTGCCTAAACTATGTAATGTAACTATGTAACTATGAATGCAATTTCGTGCTTTTGTTGTGTTGTGATGCTTTAAACTAAAAAAACTAAAGGTTAAAAAGACTTGAACTATTAGAGATCGATTTAAAAATAATAAATCCCTTTCAAAGACGACCAAATGGCCTAGACACTCAGATGCTCGCGTGAAAAAAAAAACCGGCCATGAATTGCTCTCGCCTTGCGTTGCAAACAGCGACGCAGTGTCGAATTTATTTAAAAATCGTTTTTTTTTTAATATTTCTCAAATATGTGTTACATAAATTATTACACAATAAAGCCAAAGAAACAGAGAATATGTTTCTAGTAGTAGTTTGGTGGGTTACTGTATTGAAATAATTATTAAAAAATGCACAAAAAGCAAAACAATGCTTACGTACCTACGAAAATTTGGGGCACTTTTTCGAGTCGATTTCAAACAATACAAACCACTTATAACACTTGAACTTATAAAAACAAACACTACAATCCTTGCAAATAACAACCGTATGCGTATCATTGTATTTAATAAACACGATATAATTTATTTCATCACAAATCTAAACAGCTGATCCGTGCCCGTTACGACTCGAACTTTACTTGTCTCATCGGAATATTTTTTTTCTTACGAATTTTGCTCCATAGACCTTCGGTTTTATTTTTTTAATGTTGCCAGTTTATCGCTCTGTATGAATGATACTTTTAAGGTCTCAATACACGTTGACCAACATAAGGAGAACACAAAAACTGTGAGACCGTTGTCTGGCAACCACAGTTGCCAGAAGCATTTTGCTAAAATATATTTGGCAACCGTAGTTGCTCAAAGCACGTGAGTGGCTAGTGGTTAGAGAACCTGACTACGAAGCTTGAGGTTTCGGGTTCAATTCCCGCGTCGGGGCAGATATTTGTGTGAAAAATACGAATATTTGTGCTCGAGTCTTGGATGTTTAATATGTATTTAAGTATGTATTTATCTATATAAGTATGTGTATCCGTTGTCTAGTCATAGTACAAGCTTTGCTTAGTTTGGGACTAGGTCAATTGGTGTGAATTGTCTCGTGAAGGTATTTTTACATTGGGAGTGTTTAAGACATTATTTTGAAATACTTTGGTTTATAATTATTAAAATCGGATGAGTAGTCTCGACGCTACGGTGGAACACACCATAACCACAAACATACATAGACTGCTAAAATCATTACACTTCCTTTTGGCTTTGCCGTAGTCGTGTAAAAAAAGCTAAATATGTACAAAGCTTTGCTTACTTTGGACTAAATTAATTGGTAATGCCGCGTAACTGAATGTGGCAATTTTTACAGGATATCATTAAAATTGAATATCTTTGTGTTTACGAGGGGCGTTCAATATAAAGTGAGAATGAGATGCAAACTCTTTTAATATTACGAAATTAAATACTGGCCGGTAAAGCTAATCTATCTAGCTGATTGCTATGAAAAAAAAAACTAACTGTCTTTTGTTTAAAAAAATGTACGGTAATTTCTTTGCAATGCTATTGAGTACGTTAGCGAAAATGGAGAAAATTGAACTGCGCGCCGTTATCAAATACTTGTGTTTGAAAAATTTTTCTACGGACCAAGTCAATTTGGATTTGCGGGACACTTTAGGGTCTAATGCTCCTTCGTATTCGACAGTCGCACGTTGGTGCGCCGAATTAAGACGTGGAAGAACATCGACAATGGACGATCCCCGCTCCGGACGCCCTACTACAGCAGTAACTGAAGAAATTGTGAAAAAAGTCGAAAACTCAGTTTTAACGGATCGTCGTGTCACGGTTCGTTTTATTGCTGAAAATGTAAAGATTTCAACGGGGAGCGTGCATAATATTTTACATGAACGCTTGGGTATGAAAAAGGTATCTGCGCGTTGGGTACCAGAATGCTTACTGACACGCAAAAACAAACTAGACTAGAGATTTGTCAAGAAGCTTTGAACCTGATGCAGCAAGACCGGGAACTTTTTTTGGCGCGATTTATAACAATGAACGAAACATGGCTCCATCATTACGACCCAGAAACGAAACTGCAGTCTATGACATGGAAAAGGCCATCATCTCCAACTCCGAAGAAATTCAAGGTGAGCCTATCTGCCGGTAAGGTCATGGGCTCTGTTTTTTGGGATGGTAAACGGGTATTAATGATTGAGTATCTTGAGCATGGAGCCACTATTACGGGCACATTATACGCCAAACAAATAGCAACATTGCGCAATGAGATCCGCGAAAAACGGCGAGGTAAACTCTCGAAAGTTGTGCTGTTCCACCAGGACAATGCCCCGGCACACAAGTCCGCCGTTGCAATGGCTGCAATTCGTGATGCTGGGTTCAATATCCTTAAGCATCCTCCGTATTCACCAGATCTCGCTCCCAGTAATTTCTACCTATTTCCGAGATTGAAACAATACTTGAGAGGCCACAAATTTGAAGACGACGACGCGGTAGTCGCTGCAGTACAAGATTTTTTTAAGTACTCAAGATGAGACCTTTTTTAAAAATGGAATTTTAAGTTTAGAAAACAGATATACTAAGTGTATTATGCTAAAAGGTGACTATGTCGAAAAATAAAATGACATTTAGTAAAAGTTGTTTATAACATACTCATTCTCACTTTTTATTGAACGCCCCTAGTATTGATGCCAAACTTACCCAAACTTAAATTTGACACATTTTGTTAGTTACGCGGCATTAGCCATTGTCAGTTACGCGGTATTGCAGTTTCATCGACGATATTGTTAATTTATGTCAAGTAATTTGAAAATTAAATTAGTTTTCCTACGTTTACGTTGTGTAGTTTTTAATTTGTTTCGTGAAATTATAATGTTAGTGAACTGAAACAATTACTTTGCTCACCCGCAACCTTAAGGTTAAGGTTAGTTTAAGTTTATTTGAGGTCGCGGGTGAGCAAAGTAATTGTTTCAGTTCATTAATATGGACCTCCGCAAAGTAACGCCTGATTCAATAAATTATTTTAGCAAATGTAATAAAAATCTCGTATCACGGTGTTTGTTATCGAACTCCTCCGAAACGGCTCAATCGATTTTTATCAAATTTCTTGCTCCACATTCGGTAGGTCTGAGAATAGGCCGTAGGCCATTTTTTATACCCCCATTATCCTTCGCGGACGGAGTCGCGGCCAACAGCTAGTTTTTTTTATAAAATGTTATCTTTATACTAATATATAAAGCTGAAGAGTTTGTTTGTTTGTTTGTTTGAACGCGCTAATCTCAGGAACTACTGCTCCGATTTGAAAATTCTTTCGGTGTTAGTTAGCCCATTTATCGAGGAAGGCTATAGGCAATATAACATCACGCTAACACCAATAGGAGCGGAGCAGAGCGGAAGAATGTTTCAAAATCGGGGGTTTTTGAAGTAAAACTTCTATATCTCGGGAACTACTGCTCCGATTTGAAAAATTCTTTCAGTGTTAGATAGCCCAGTTAGATAGGGCGGGTTGAGAGCGGGTGGGGGGGCGAGTTGGGAGCGGGTTGGGGGCGGGTTGGGGGCGGGATGAGAGCGAGTTGGGGGCGGGTTGGGAGCGGGTTGGGGGCGAGTTGAGAGCGGGTTGGGGGCGGATTGGGAGCGGGTTGGGGGCGGGTTGAGAGCGAGTTAGGGGCGGGCTGGGGGCGGGTTAGGAGCGGGTTGGGGGCGGATTGGGAGCGGGTTGGTTTATTATGAAGTTTCACTTCTTCCGGAAGGATCTAAGGAGAGCCATAATTGATGAAAACGCAATTTGGATAAAAAAATAAGCTGCCCAAATTACTAATTCCACGCGGACGGAGTCGCGGGCAAAACTAGTCTATTTAATAAACAGACTAGGGATGTGACGAATATTCGCATTCGCATTCGCATAATGCGAATATTCGCATCATTTTTAACATTCGCATCGACATTCGCATTCGCTTCAAATGATGCGAATGTTTTGCGAATGCGAATGTGTGCAGTACCACTAACATGAGTTTACAGTGACGGTACTCGATAGCGACTGCGTAAATGATTTGTATGAAGCCTCCCTACAAATCATTTACGCAGTCGCTATCGAGTACGGTCACTGTAAACTCATGGTAGTAGTGCAGGTCGCGCCTTGTCTCGCTCGGCGGTAACTTGTCGTCGGCTCGCTTTTTGAATTCAATTACAAATATTACAATGTTGATTTTGTAACAATATTTTTTTTTATGTTAGATTTCATTAAAAAATACTTTTTGTATTCAATTACAATGTTGGTTTTGTAACAATAACTTTTTTATGTTTGATTGAAAAATTACTATTTATCTGTGGTATTTAATTTTTTTTCCAAAGATTCGCATTCGAACATTCGCATCCTGGACATTCGCATTCGCATTCGCATTCGCGAATGTGTAAATTTTGACATTCGTGACATCCCTAAAACAGACATAAATACAAAACAAGGACGCCTTTTAGCCCCAAACGCATTTACCTTATCCGTTAAATGTGGTCATGGACAAAAAATCATCAAGGTATGCAAATTAACATGCAGATATGCAAATAAATCTGTCGGTCTGTTTAAACTTGATCTAATTCAGGCACGGAATATCGACTGGCTACAAAAACGATGATTTTGTATCATTGATTAATTGTGTACCCGTCCTGCTATGTCGACCTTTGGGCAGGTATAAAATATGTTATGAAGCAATAGATTTCATAAAATTATAGAATCGAAACTGGAAATATTTATAAGCATAATTTTCTGCCTAAATGTCAATTACTGGTATATACACTTATTAAAAAGCCATGGTGGCCTAGCGGTTTGACCTATGGCCTCTCAAGCAGAGGGTCGTGGGTTCAAATCCCGGCTCGCGCCTCTGAGTTTTTCGGAATTTGTGTGCGAAATTACATTTGAAATTTGCATGAGCTTTACGGTGAAGGAAAACATCATGAGGAAACCTGCATACACCTACGAAGAAATTCAATGGTGTGTGTGAAGTTCCCAATCCGCACTGGGCCCGCGTGGGAACTACGGTCCAAGCCCTCTTATTCTGAGAAGAGGCCGGTGCCCTGCAGTGGGACGTATACAGGCTGGGATGATGATGATGATGACACTTATTTGGCTTGGTTATAAAATGATTTAGATCTACTATATTTTATAAATTTAAATAAATAAATCATCCTGGGGCGATTGACACCAATTGACCTAGTCCCAAACTAAGCAAAGCTTGTACTATGGGTACTAGACAACGGATAAACATATTTAAATGGATAAATACATACTTAAATACATATTCAAACATCCAAGACTCGAGCACAAACATTCGTATTTTTCACACAAATATCTGCCGGGACATCATGCTTCGTTATTTCTAGCTGTACAGTCGAGTTCTGCAATATCTGTACAGCCAACCGTTCATAAATATCTGTACATAGACCTTAGTACCGTAACATAAGGTTCATGTTTATATATTAATGAACGGTTGGCTGTACAGATATTGGAGAACTCGACTGTAGGTATAACATACCATGTCTGTGACTGACTACCTTGATCATCATTTTTTTTAAATCAGAAATGGAAAACGAGATGGTGGGCCGCCCTTGGACAAATTTAAAAGAAATCGCATTGTTTACGTAGGTAAGAAGGATTATCTAAGTAATGCGACAAATCGTGGGCGCTTGTTTGTGCATCAAGACGAACACAATGCACCACAAATATTCACAATCTTCGAACATCGAAGAACAATAACAGTATACGTCCATTAAATCCGATCACGTTAGTTCAGTGTTTTACAATCTTTTGAATAGGCGACCCCTTTACGAGTTAAAATATTTTAGCGACCCCCTAGGGTCAAAATGAAACAAAATGTTAGTAATTTGAAAAACTATGTGTCCAATATCCAGAGCCGGCAAGCCACGCTTTAATATTATTAGTGACATTCGTTACTTCTAACTAAATAGAGAGAGAGAGAGAGAGAGAGAGAGAGAGAGAGAGAGAGATGTTTATTTACACATATTCGATACACAGGAAATACAGTTGACAGGAAAAGATACAAAAAAAATCATCGAATAGTATAAATTGGGCCCCACTCAGCATAATGTTGCGGCAAACTACAACGCTGTTTTTCAGTGGGACCCATTTAAAAACTAAACACAAAAAAAAAAAAACAACTCATTGTAATAACACGAACGCCAGCGCAAAGTGTAGTTCGCAACAAAACCTAGATAGGTACAAACCGGAATTATGTATGGCAACACTTGAATCTAATAGACGTCTCATGTTGAAAAAAAACTAGCCCGTTTGTTGTATTAAAATATAATTTTATTAATTTATTGCAGGAACTAGATACTTAACACATGTTTTTAGGGTTCCGTAGTCAACTAGGAACCCTTATAGTTTCGCCATGTCTGCCCGTCTGTCTGTCTGTCTGTCTGTCTGTCCGCGGCTAAGCTCAGAGACTGTTAGTACTAGAAAGCTGTAATTTGGCATCAATATATATATCAGTCACGCCGACAAAGTGATTGAATAAAAAAAAGTAAAAAACATTTTTTTAGGGTACCTCCCATAGACGTAAAGTGGGGGTGATTTTTTTTTTGTCGGCTAACCCTATAGTGTGGGGTATCGTTGGATAGGTCTTTTAAAATCATTGTGGGGTTGCTAACATGATTTTTCTATTCAGTGATCTGTTTGCGAAATATTCAACTTTAAAGTGAAAATTTTCATTAAA
This sequence comes from Archips crataeganus, assembly GCA_947859365.1. NCBI lineage: Eukaryota > Metazoa > Arthropoda > Insecta > Lepidoptera > Tortricidae > Archips > Archips crataeganus. The sequence goes on along the minus strand of OX402062.1, from coordinate 16,333,932 downwards.
ATCGGCCGTCCCCCCCCCCTCTAAAATCTAAACTGTTGGGTGGAAAAATTTGAAAAAATTCAGAAGGGTAGTAAATATATCAAATTTACTAGGAAAATTATAGCGGCTAAGATTGCTTGGAAATTATTTGTAGTTTAAGAGTAAATAGTAGCCTAAGGTATAAAACATACCTAAACTTGGATGATTCCGTACACATACGAAATCCTTAGAAAAATATTACTTGATTTTTTCGTAATGGCTACGGAACCCAACCTTGGGCGTGTCCGACACGCTCTTGGCCGGTTTTTTTTTTACTATTATCCGGGACGTGCTGAAGGAAGCTTCGCGACCCCGTTAGGGGTCGCGACCCACAGTTTGATAAACACTGCGTTAGTTGAAATCCACCTTCTTTCGCTCTCTTAGTATTATGATTGTTTGGCATGGAACTCAATTGTTAAAAGTTGCAGTGTATTTAATAAATTAACAATAATCTAATCATATAAAAATCTCGTGTTACGGTGTTTGTTATCGAAGTCCTCCGAAACGGCTGGACCGATTTTTATCAAAAAAAATTCCCTGTACTCATTAGGTCTGAGAATAGGTCGTGGGCTATATTATTCGCAGACGGAGTCGCGGGCAACAGCTTGTAATATTATAATATGTTTTTGTTACCCAAGTAAAAAATAATAAAAACAAATAACAAAAAATCGAGGTGTCCGACTCGTTTAATAAAATTAATATTTTTTTAAGTCGTTAATAGCCGTGTTAGCCTAGTAATTTAACCTATAGCCACTCAAGCAGAGGGTCGTAGGTTCAAGTCTGAACTCGCACCTCTGATTTTTTTGAAATTTAAGAGCGAGATTTCATTTGAAATACCATGGGCTTTATGGTGAAGGAAAACATCTTGTGGAAAACTCAACACACGCGCGCCACGGTAATCCAAACTGGACCCATATGGAATCTACGCTCCAAGCCATCTCAATCTAAGAGTTTGTGCCCTTCAATTTTTATTTTATTTAGGAGGAAATCACCGCTGCCCGTAGATACCCTTAACATAAGCCTCCTGAGTCCCAACGTTTTCTTAGTGAAGGCCCTACCGAGCTTTTGGCGCTAATCAATTTTAAGTATTCTATGCACTCGTGTATGTGTGCGTGAGAGCGGCTAAAATCAAAGCCGTCCATAAGCGCAAGCGACACAAGTTCCCCGTCCGATGGCCGAAGGAGAACTAACGCAACCAACTAAATGGACAACGGGGAAGCACGACGACTCAAGATAGGTTGGTCAGACCGCGCGTGTATTTAGGTATTTTCATCGTATTACTAAAACAAATACATATTTTAAAAATGTAGCAACACTAGGCCCTAGAAAACATATTGTTTTAATAACATTCAAAAAGTTATGACCTGCCGTGCAGTAAATTTACGCCGTACTAGGGATTTATTTTATTTTTTAGAGACGACTTTGAAATTTTTTTCTATCGAGCAAACTACAAGTAATCGTGTTTCGAAAAACACTGGTTACTAGAGTAAATACTCAAATATCATACACATGAATTTCAGAACTAAAGCTTTGCTAGTAATGATACAGCAAGGGATTAAATGAATGCAGTAAATGCGCCAAAAGCTCGGTAGGGCCTTAAGACCTAGATAAGAGTTTTAAGTTTTGCAAATTTGAAAGTTATCTAAGCATATTTAAAGTTCTTTATTCATTCAACAATTTGTACTTTATATAGTACATTCGGCAGTTAAGAGGTTAAGTTACGGATGCATTCTTGGCCCTTTGAGAAAAGAGTAGGCTAGTTTCTGGAGATCCCAAAGCTGTACCGGTCTGGAAATACTGGAGCTGCAAGCTGAAAATGGGACATTTACAGGCTATGATGATAGGGATTTGACACTACCAATCAACTGACGTACTTTTTATGAGCTGTCAAAACACAATAATTCTCCCATATATTTTGAATAGCAACAGCAACTTATGACGTCACTTGTTCGCCAACTGAAGCAACCTATTTTATTTGTTTTAAAGCAACAATAAATCTAATTTTGCAGTTAGTCAAAAATTAGTCTTGTTTTCAGGGCTAAAATAAAGCGTTTTTTTACTGGAGTCGTGTCTTCGAATTATTTTTTAATGGCGTCACCATCCCTATTGTGGTCAGTTCCAAAATTGTTATGAAAGGTAAACACTAAGTGATCAACCGATAAAAATGTTTCGCGAAAAGTATAATTTGGTTATAAATATTTATATGCATCTTCGAAATCGGCCTTCGACGCAGACGGATACGAATTGCTTTTATGTGCACAATAAATTTTGCAAGATGCATTTAGATGCGATAGACAGACTTCATGGAATTAACAATTGTGATTCAAATAATTGAGTGAATCAGCGTTACTTTACGGAGGTCCGTAGTAATGAACTAGGTACAACGTCAACTCATAAAAAATACAGATTAACACTTTGGAAGACAATATGGCTATAGGCATTCAAATTATATAGCTTGACAACTCTTAATTAAAAGTACCGTGTTAAGTATAAAATACTTAGACCACATTTGGTTTAATCTTGTATATCTGACATTCTAACGCGTCAGTGTAGTTTGGTGGTGGTGATAGTTGGGTTTGTGTGATTTGTGTGTGTTCATACAGAGTGTAGGTGGAGGAACTGCATGAACATGCATTTCTTACATAAACTTTACCATCGTAATGTCGCGGGTGACTAAAGTAATTATTTCAGTTAATTAATAGATATTATTCAATTTAATTCTTATTTTGTTATGGATTCAAATAATTAAACACGGATACGATGGAAACCACACAGGGGACCGAAGAGCTGGCAGCGGCCTCGCACAACGTATCAGCATTGCTATACAGCGAGGTAATGCTAACATCTTCTCTGCTAGCATCTTTAAGTCGGAAATGGCAGAAATTATTTCTTTCTTCATTTCAACCACATCATTAAATTTATCTGGTCACATTTTTTTAAAAATAGCTGTAGATATTCATGGGGCTTCCTGTTATACCATATATCCGGAAACTGTATCAGAATCTTTTGCCATTACTTAAAAAATGTGACCAGATAAATGAGGCAGTTGAATAGCCCATCTGTACGTCTACCATGAGTTTACATTAGTTCACAGTGACCGTACTCGTTAGCGACGGCGTAAATGATTTGTATGGAGAATTGTACTTCCGTAAGTGACCGCTAGAGGCGCTGCACAATTCTCCATACAAATAATTTACGCCGTCGCTAGCGAGTACGGTCACGTAAACTAGTGTAAACTCATGGTAGTGGTACTGATCGTAATATGACTAACCTGTAATACTAGTAACTTGACAGACAAACTTTCGCTCAATTAAGTTTAATTAAGTTACACTGTTACAGATCATTTTTTATGCAACCGGTAGGTAGCCTTGCAGCTTGAACTTGTCTAATGTGGCAATTGCAATATAGTCAACCGAGAAATTCCTTTACCAATAATTCTAAGATTCAATATCAGTTGTATGGCTTAAAACATTAAATTGTATGTACCAGTATATAATTAAAAAAAACATTTAAACAAGGTTTACCGATTAAAATTTATGGGTTCGTATCGAAATATAAGTTTAAAAATAATAATGGACGAAATACATAATGGTCATTTTATAATATATTATATTTTTTTTTTTCATATAGGATCCACTGAAAATCAGCGTCGTGGCCCCCTGCCTCGACTCATGCTGAGTGGACTCCTTTTTTGAGACAACTGCCACAATACTCTTTTAGATTTAAGAAATTTGTAAACTGTTCTTTGTTGTTGTTGTTGTTGTTTCGAAATAAATTTAATTCATTTCATTTCATTTCATTTCATTTCATTTCATTTCATTTCATTTCATTTATTTGATATAATGCAATTTTCTTGGAATTTCTCAACTTAATAGGATTTTTAAAAAATAAACCCAACCTAACTTAAAGCAATCTGTAGATTACACGATTAAAGTGAAAATCAAGGCTGATTTTCACTTTAATCGGGTAATCTACAGATTGCTTTTATTTTTTACACTTTTATTGTTTTTAATATTATCTTTGTGACATTTTATATTAATGTATTTTTCATTTATGTTTTTTAAATTCTTTTGACGATATATTTGTGAATTCTTTATATTTGTGACATTTGGAATGCTGAATATAATTGTAATTTTCAATTTGAAATAAATGAATCTATCTATCTATTTTGGGATAGGAAGGAACTGTCATAAAAAACTTTTGGTCGAGTATAGAGCCCTGGAACCTCTGCTAGCTTGGGTGTGAATATAAACCAGTCGCCAAATAATAACGCAAAATATAAAATTACCATCATAAAAAAATATTGCAGAAATTATTGACATTGAATTATCTTAAACGTTTTTAATTGAGCATAAATTATGATTCCAAAATGTACAATGGTTAGGTATGCAATATAATTACATTTTCATACCAAGTTTAAGTTATCATAAAGTTTTAGTAAATATCCAGGTGGCTTTTTTTACGAGATGCAAAATTAGCGTTCCTAGTTCCGTATAATATTAGTTATCCTTACTAATTATAAATGTGAAAGTAATTTTATCTGTACGTCTGTCTGTCTGTACCTCTTTTAGCTTAAACCGCTGAACTAACTTAGATGATCTTGGTCTTATCAAAGATAGATAGTTTAAAACCTTGGGAAGGACATACATTAGATTTTATCCCAGAAAATTGCAGTTCCCACGGGATAACGATGAACTAATTTTTTGCAGACGGAGTCGCGGGCAACAGCTAGTTAAAAATAAATTAACTTTTAACTAGCTTACTATGAACTATGATAGGATCAAGGAGTATAATAGTTCGCAGAATGACTAACGGATATTTAGTCAAGCGTGTAGGACAACGCGCTAATGGCGGTCCTTGACGAACGTATCGAATATTCTTTAGGTATCTTCCCTTTGGCACTAGGATAACACTAAATAAGAATTTCGTAGAGTAGTAGTAGTAGTGAGTGAGTAGTGTTAGGTCATTTCTTACGGCACGATAATTACATTAAGACTATAATAGAAGGAAAGATAGAAGGGAAAATGAAAAGGGGAAGATCAAGATAGACATAATTATGGAGCAGATAAAAGAAAAAATAAATATTTCATTATTATAAAGAATTGAAGGAAAGAGCGGAATGTAGAATAAGCTGGAAATAACTCACCGAGAAGAGCCTAGCTCTTAAATATATGATGATGAATCATTAAATAAGTGAGATATTATGGACGATATGCAAGCCAGATTGTAACTTAGTGTAAACATAAAAGCTAGTTACATATAATAATTATTGACAAATATCCCCCCGGATTGCTGGTGTTGGGGAGGGTAGGTACCCATAAGGCTGGCTGCGTTTCCTTGTTGTACGGCAATGCCAATACGTTGTCCGAGGAAAGAGCCAGCCCTATGGTCACCTACTTACGGATTAAAAAGATAGACAGTTATAATTTACTAGCTATTGCGTGCGATTCCGTCTGTAAAGAGCTCGTTTGTCACTATCCCGCGGAAACTATGCAATTTTCTGGGACAAAACTTATCTTATGTTATGGCCTTTATCAGAATCTCAAACTATCTCATTTCATTTAAATCGATTCAGCGGTTTAAGCGTGAAGAGGTAACAGACAGATAGATATTTCACATTTATCATTAATATTATTAAGGATAGCTTTTACTTTATACCGAGTGCATTTTACACGATTTTTCAACGAATTTAAATTTGATACCTACCTACTCAGGGGTCTAGGCTCCGAATATGTTTTGTCCCATTCGGTGTCGAGACCCTTGGTCCGTGGGTTTCTAGCGCTATGAGGCTTTTTAATGAAATCTGAAAAGGTTAGTCGACGTCACAGGAGACCGAAGAGCTGGCAGCTACCTCGGACAAAGAATTAGTTTAGCTATTTAAAGGGGGAATGCTGCCAGTATCTTCGGAATTTTGCCTGAAGGGACTCCTTTTCATAATATATTTTAATTATTATTACCTATTTTATTTCTTAAGGTTTTTAGATTTAGGTTACTTAATTGTTCTTTTATACGTAACTAGCGACCCGCCCTGGCTTCGCACGGGTGCAACTATATTATGCACTAGCTTTTGCCCGCGACTCCGTCCGCGTGGAATTAGTAATTTAGGCAGCTTATTTTTTTTTTATCCAATTTGCTTTTTCATCAATTATGGCTCTCCTTAGTTCCTCGATATAAAAAAATTACCCCCCCCCCCGAACTCCCCCGCACACCCGCGTTCACATTCAACACCGTACTCCCAAGTCAAGCGTGCCTATTTTGTTACTAACCCAAATGATCCAAGTTGGTCGTAAATAAATGAATTATTATTATTATTATTATTATAGAAGTTTTACTTCAAAAACCCCCGATTTTGAAACATTCTTCCGCTCCGCTCCGCTCCTATTGGTGTTAGCGTGATGATATATAGCCTCTAGCCTTCCTCGATAAATCTGCTATCTAATACTGAAAGAATTTTTCAAATCGGAGCAGTAGTTCCTGAGATTAGCGCGTTCAAACAAAAAAACCTGTTCGATAAATTCTTAAAATAGACGTATCTTTCTTATTTGTGAACCGATTCAAATGAAACAAACACTAAATGTTAATCCAAGAAAATACCAACATATCAGTGAAAACCGCATCCTTCTAGGTTAAGCTGTTTCTGAGATTAGCGCGCACAAACGCACAGACAAACAGACAAACAGACAAACAGACAATAATTCTAAAAATCATTGTTTTGGGTTCTATTGTGCTAATAAATAGCCCTAGTGACAGTTTTTCTCAAATATCTTCAATGTACAGACACCGACTTGTTACAGATTTATTATATGTATAGATAGATGTATTATACATATAAACCTTTCTCTTGAATCACTCTATCTATTAAAAAAAACCGCATCAAAATCCGTTGCGTAGTTTTAAAGATCTAGGGACAGACAGACGGGAAGTAACTTTGTTTTATACCTACTATGTAGTGATAAACCTATTGTTCACCTTTTTCTTCAACAAACCGTCACCTTTTCAAAATGAAGTCAAATTAACACAATCCCACGAAAGACTACACGTCACATAAATTCTTATCGAATCTATCTCGAGATCTCAAAATTTTGAAATCGGTCACGCAACTGTATGATGTGGGCGTTCCTACGGAGTTACGTTAGACCGCCTGAAGCGGTTTGTCGTTACGATTATCGGTTCAAGTAAACGGCAGGTCAAAGAGCGGTTGGTTTTACATTATTTTGCCCTTGTTAAAACCAGGATCAAGTGGTGGAACTATCTAGTGGCAAACCAAATTTATCTATCCTGTGAAACTTAAAATTCCTGCCCTAAATTGTAACTCTAGACCAAAAATCATCTAAATACGATCCGTTGCTAAATTAGAAAAAAAATAAACAACACAGGATGAAACTAGCACTCATTCAATGGCAAAAGTAATATGACCCTCCGCGGAACTCTGTCGCAGTCAGCGTTTGCCGCACTTATTAAAATTACTACTTATTATTAGCAGAGGCTCCCTGCGACAGGGTTCCGCGGAGGGTCCTACACGAGCTTGTCAGACTATACTTGGAATTAGTACTTAGAATGTTTTACATATATGTTACAAATAAGAAAGTTCATGAAGATGGTTCAGACTGAAGTGTACGATGTATGGGAAAGATTCGTCGCTAACTTCTAGACCAGTGATGGTGTAGGGGTAAGCACGCAGCACGGAACGCTGAGGACCTGGGCTCGATTCCCAGCATTGGTCTTTTTTCTGGGGTTTTTTCCGTGCATCTATATTTCAGTTTGTATTTAGTTTGAAATTCATGAAGATGTTTGTATGAATAAAAGAGCCATTCGTCAAATCCGTGGCGGGTTCGCTCCGTTTTTAATACGTTCGGAAATCGCCAGCGTGATATTCGCAATGGCTCTTACATACATAGACACATTTATCGATACCTTAGTTCACACTCATACTACACTGACGAGCAAAAATAAAGGGTCGGTACATAACCCGCTGTGATAGCTTCTTCGAATAAAATGAGTTTAGTAAAGAGTTTATTCTCAATTAAACTTTTTCTTGTTTAGATTAAAACTCCTTACCAAACTCATTTTACTCGAAGAAGCTATCACAGCGGGTTTTGTAGTTATCGTCATTTTTGTAACCGACCCTTTATTTTTGCTCGTCAGTGTAATTACAATGAACTGTACAATTAAGTAGTTAGTAGTTTTGTACACTAAGACATAGGTACCTACAGTGCTAATTTGTATGTGCAGTTAATTGTAATTAGTATGTGTGTGAACTAAGGTATCGATATGTGCTACATAGTGACATAGATATATAAGTGAAATTTATAATAAAAGCCGTGGTGGCCTAGCGGTTTGACCTCACCTCTGAGTTTTTCGGAATTTATGTGCGAAATTACATTTGAAATTTACTCTGAGCTTTACGGTGAAGGAAAACATCGTGAGCAAACCTGCAATACACATGCGAAGAAATTCAATGGTAGGTACTTGTGAAGTTCCCAATCTGCACTGGGCCCGCGTGGGAATTACGGCCCAAGCCCTCTCATTCTGAGAGGCTGGGATGAAATAGTAAAAGCGTTATAAAATACAATCTTTCCTTGGCCTAGCCCCAAGCGAAACGCAACTAAATGATGCATCGAACAGAGGAATGCCTCCATCAGTATCTATTACAATAGATGAGTGTCAGATGTGGGCAGATTTCGTAATCATTGTTTTAGATTAGTGTCAAGACATGATTCAGTGATTTATGAAGTATTCAGTCGTCAGCCGTTGACATTCCAGTGAGAATACCGATCGTTCTCAAGTTTTATCTTCGTCACGTAACTTCGTTGTCTCAGATTGAGAAAGAGTTGGGTTTGGGTAGGTTTATAGCACAACTTATATTCTCTATATTACGTTGACCTGGATTAAAGGACAATAATATTATTATACTATTTTCACTCATAATTAATTAAATTACCTCAACGTTTCGACAACATACCACCCGGATAATTATCTAAGTGGTTAGAGAACTCCTGACTACGAAGCTTGAGCTACCGGGTTCGATTCCCGCGTTGGGCAGATATTTGCATAAAAAATACGAAAGTTTGTTCTCGGGTATTATTAAGAATGTATCTATCTATATAAGTAATATAAGTATGTTTACCTGTTACCTAAATACCCAGAACACAAGCTTTGCTTACTTTGGGACTAGGTCAATTGGTGTGAATTGTCCCGTGATATTTATTATTTATTTATTTATTTTATTTATTGACCACGGCCGCTGCAATTTGGTCAAAACTTCGAGGTAATTTTAGCAATAAATAGTTCATTATAACAGACACTTATTTAAGCTAAATGGTCTCAGATAATAGGGGACATAAAAAATCTTTCTCAAAATGTTAACAACATTCGTATATTAATCAAAAAAACAATAACAACAGTAACGTTATAACAAAAGGAACAGATTAATTTGGTTAATTTTCTTATTTCTATCTAGATTATGTTAACGTACCACAAAATAGACATCACAAATCCAACCTATCTGCTCATAAATAATTTAGATGATGCCAGTCATTTGATAGCTACCTTGTCAAATTATTTTCAATTATGTTCATAATCCTATACCAAAACTGTCTCTTTTAGATCTCCTGTATTTACACTAATTTTTCCATAATTTTTCCCAAACGATGTCGTTGAATACTCTATCCAGCAACAAATAATAATTATTCCTTCTCTCCTAAGGCAACATCCATCTAAGATTGTCTGTGTGGTTCGTTACAATTATGAGAATGATTTGGTCGACAAATTTCTCAATTCACTACAATTTGACCAGATTTATCTGACAACATTTTCACATGGCATTAAGTACGTTTTTTATTTTTATGGTAAATCTCCTTAAAATTTTTCAAAGAGCTCATCTTTTTTGTGGACATTTTTACTCCGTAGTAGTGACAAAAGCTATTAGTGAACTGGGCATTTCTATTTTCCTTGTAACCAATTAAGAAATTGTTAATAGGGACTTAAAATTAGTCCGTTTATTTACGCACTTTTTCAAGCCTTTACAATTAAAAAAACGTAACAAACCAGACAATTCTTCACTTCTTTTTAAACATTGTTAAACTTGTCCGATTTATAACGTTTTTTTATTGTAAGGGCTTGAAAAAGTGCATAACGAAACGGACTAATTTTAACGCCCTATTAACAATTTCTTAATTGGTTACAAGGAAAAATAGAAATGCCCAACTTCGAAACGTTATGTGAAATTTGTTAACCTAACCAAGCCGTATTTACTGGTAGTGATACCCAGCAGTCGTGGCAGTCCCTTCTTGCTGGTACTCCTGGTGGTACTCTGGCTGGTACTCTTGTTGGTACTCTTGTTGGTACTCTTGTTGATACGCTGGGTTCTCGTACTCTTGACTGTGCTGTACATGCTGGACTTGGACTTCGTGAATAGGCTGTTCTTGGACTTGGTGAATTTCTTGAAGTTGTTGAACTTGGTGAACATCTTGGTGTTGTTGAACTTGTTGGGTTTGGTGAACTGGATGCCGTTGCCTGTTAAATTGCTGGTGCTGATGGTAACGTTGGAGTTCAGCGTCTTCTTTATAGCTCCCTGTAGAGTGAAAAGTGATACTGAATGTTTGTTTTGATAGCCATTCTTTTTTCCGAGCTGGTAAGACAGTATAATTGGTAATACAAAAAAATCTTTTCAAAATTACTGACACAATCTTGTACGCTGGATACAACTAGGGTTGTTACGAGCATTACATGTATCTATTAAATAATTATCATTTATTTTCTTTCTTTAATGAAAAAAAGATTCGAAAGATACTCCTAAACTTACCATCATCGAATCCACCATTAGCTTGTTCCTTAGCATTTTGTTCAATAGACTTCATAATAGCATCAGGAATGGGTGGTGGAGTAGGCAGATGGTTTCCTTGTGGTCTAAACCCGTTCTCGTCAGCAGTGTAAGTCACCGTGTACACTTGGCCATCGTCACCGGTGTAAGAGTATCCCCCTTGAACTTGAATACCTTTACCTTGAGATTGACCTCTTTCCTGGACTTTGATTCCTGGAATGTGAAGTTAACAGTATTATTTATGAGGTTTTGGGTAGGTTTACAAAAGTATAATGTCAGTCGCTGTAATGCCACTGCATGGTTCTGCTCATCTGCTTTTCAGAACAAGCAAATGTAATAATACTAACTAGCCTCTTACCGCGGCTTCGTGCATGTAAACCATTAACTCTATTAGTCAAAATAAAATTCCAGGATTTCACTAAAAACTTCAGTAGTGATTCCCAAAAATTCCATCGTGCTTTTCAGTAACAATACCATAAATTGTATACTTAATAAGCCAACACAGCAGACTAAGAGTATTGTTAAAAAGTATCTATTAACAAATATTAACTAATTATAATAAGTTAATGTAGTGTTAATGAAAGTAAGTTGTTAGTATATAATCTTAAAATTAATAATATTAATAATTAATTTTGTATTTCTTATGAAAGAAATAAACAGTTTAATTTTTTTTTTTTTTTTAGTAAAGTTTTGAATTTTGCTATTTTTTCCGACCCCGTGGCAATATTGGGATAAAAAGTAGCCTCTGTGTTTTTCCAGATGCCCAGCTATCATCATCATCATCCCAGCCTATATCGTCCCACTGCAGGACATAGGCCTCCTCTCAGGATGAGCGGGGTTGGATCGTATTTGCTCAGTGCGGATTGGGAACTTCACATATACCATTGAATTTCTTCGCAGGTTGTATGCAGGTTTCTTCGCGAATTTTTCCTCAACCGTAAAGCTCATGGTAAATTTCAAATGTAATTTCGCACATATACCCAACGCAAATTATTTAGCAAATCTATATATATAAAAATGAATCCCTATTTCCCTTGGTCACGGCATCACGCATGAACGGCTGGACCGATTTCACTAATTCTTTTTTTGTTGTGTTCGTCATTGTCAGGAAAAGGTTCTTATGAAAGAAAAAATTAAGAAAATTGCGCGGAAAATTAGAAAATATAAGAAAAATTACTGTCCATAATAACTTTTCTAATGTAACCTTATGGCGTTTGACATAACAGCCAGTCGTTTGACAGTTGGCGTGATTAACAGAATACGATCGTTTAAATTAAATGTACGGGTCGAAATTTTATTCATAAAACTAGCGACGCGCCCTGACTTCGTGTGGGTGTAGTTTGGGGAAAAAGAGGTAAATATATAAACTTACCACCTTAAATTATAGACTTTCTTTATTTTTCACACCTATTTTTCAAAGTTACACCCGTGCGAAGCCGGGCGGGTCGCTAGTTTTAAATAAATACGTCTAGCCGTTTTAGCGTGAAAGACACACAAAGACACGTATAAGACACACAAAGACACGTATAAGCACGTGCATACTCAAGAATTTTTGTATTAGTAATATTGGCAAGAATAGGATAATTTAAAGCGCTTTTAGCCATTACTCTGAACTCACCATTTTCGGTCTCATAAGAATATTGATAGCTATTCCCTTTGTTTTCATTTTGTAAGCTTATTATCCTCGCGGTCTTCTCCGTCGACGACTTTTGCTGCTGTTGCTGTTGTTGATATCCATTCTGCGCTCCAGAAAACACACTTTGCCCAGCGAACTGAGTTTGCCCGCTGGGGAACGCTACAGTTTGCCCGCGGGAGTAGCCGGCTTGTGATTGGCTGTAATCATTCTGGCTGTGCTGCGATTGGTCGCCGTAGATGCCTTGTTGTTGCTGCTCGAGCGTTGATTGGTAGGCTTCGGCGTTGTTTGCGAAGTGCTCGGTTGGTTGGGTCGTGTAGATTGGATTTGATGAAGCTATAGCTATGATAGCTGCTAAAGTCGTGATCTGAAAATACAATGATTAAATTAAATTTTGTGTTCGTTTTTTAGTGTGGAGTGGAGTTCAATAACTATAAATTAAAAATTTTAAAAACCCCCAACGCAATTATGTCACTCGTATGTTTGACATTAAGTCAATGCCCATTATGCGTCTAAGATCCCTTTCCGCAGCTATCAAAAGAGCTGATAACTTTGAAACGGCTGATCCGATATTGATGAAATATATCTCAGAACCATCGCCAAAAAACCAGCTTTCTATTAAAAAAACCGCATCCAAATCGGTGCACCCGTTAAAGAGCTATGATGCCACAGACAGACAGACACACACACATAGCGGTCAAACTTATAACACCCCTCTTTTTGTGTCGAGGGTAAAAATAGTACGAAACGTTCCGTCGTGCGACAGACAGCCATAGGTTATTAGCTAGACTATTTAAATGAGCCCTCGCCCGCGCGCTACAGGGGCTGGGGGGTATGACGACAAAGGGGGCCGAGAGAGGGGCGCGCGGCAGGCACACGAGGTGCGCTTGCCGCCCGCACCTCTTCCGGTCCCCTTTGTCGTCATACCCCCCAGCCCCTGTACCGCATGTTAAACGTTAATGTATGTTAAACGGTTCAGCTATAGGCTACCACAGCTTGGCCCTGATCTGATGTTAAATAATGTTTTGTCTCTTAATTATAGTTATTAGTAGGTTTTTTGTATCTTAGCCGCTTTTTTTTTTTTTTACATTTTTATCATTCTTAGCCACTGTTAAAAACCATAACTGGTTTATGTAACAGTTGGCGAGATCGCGCGATTCGGTCCGCGCTTACAATAATATTAAATGTTAAAATTAAGTATAAATATACAAATTTAGGGTTGTCTTTTGAGGATCGCTGAGCTGCCCCGCTATCATGACCATTGTGTACCTGTTCCTGTGATAATCTTGGAACCATTCCAGGAGCGGCCCCTGTGTACCAGACTGCCTAAGCTTTGGAAACAGCGTGGGATAACTCAGCGTATCGAATGCCTTCTGTACCTATTTATTATCATGATGGCTATGTTCGTCATGCTTCCGCGTGTCAAATGATGATATGATGGCTTATTTAATTCTGAACAAAAGGTTTTATCTTTATCACTTAAGTAGGTTTTTCTTCATAAATAATTTCGTAACTTAATTTCATGGCAGCTGATTTTGCTTCGTTCATATTTTACGAGCTTTTATTTAACTTTCCCGTTGATTTGGATCAATTTTTGGACGTTGAGTTTAACCCACTTTCAGTGGTCGGATTGACTTAAAATTTGGTATAAGTATTTATGTAGGATAACAATGAAACTACGGTTAACAGAAAGGACAATCAGCAAAAAAGCTTGCACTGGAGTCTATTTGTGTAATCCCCTTTAACTGTTCTTAATCGAATCTCATTAAAAACAGTATTCTTCACCAAAAGTACAACATTCATCACCATTTAAACAACAATGTCACAATAAGCACTTTTTCACTTCACATACCAGCTTCATTGTTCACAGAAATCCGTAAACTGATTCGATAGAAACAATTAAACAATTGTTAACTAAAACAAAAGACAAGTAAGTATATCACGGCGAGTAACGAGTGTGTACCGAAAATTTCACTGTTCCGTATTTATAGCGAAAATGTTTGTGCGTACGTCTGTGTAGAGTTACACACTATGCGGCTACGATGTGCGGGGACCTGAGATTAAGATAATTTTTTTATGTCGATGTGTGGATCGTTTTCATAAGGATTGTACATAGTTAAAGGCTTATTCAAAACAAAATCACGATCGCTTTCGAAACTATCGAAAGTAAGTAACTCCATTACACAAAAAAAAGTTTTGTTTTTAATCCCTTAAATGTGTAGGTACATTTTTTTTTTGAAAACTAGACGTGTGGAACTGTAAAAAAATACGACCAATTATGTTCATAGATTTGTACTCACATTGAATGTTATTTTAGAGCTAAGTTAGTTAATTTCCGTTTTCTATTTTAGGTCCTACATGATCTTTGTTCGTCAATGTCCATTTTCATTTTTATGCCTAAATCTTTTACTACAATTAGTCTTAAACTTATCTACAATCATACTAGGAGTGTGTAAAGAACAAAGAGTGCAAATAAAATAAAATAAATCGTCCTGTTTTCACTTTTGATCCCAATATCCCTCAACATTTTTGACTATTCAATAGCTAATATCAATAACGTACTATATTGGAAAATTTAGAAGAAAGGAAGAAACACTCTATTGCTCATTATTGATACGTACGCGAAAAATATGGAAACTTATGTTATTTTAAGTAAATAATCTCATCTTTAAAAATTACCTTTTACCTAAACAAGAAAATGACTATATAAGGTTCGCATCTTTTATTAAAATCTCCCTGGAAATCTGTTTTCCAAAGTCTCTACGTCCCTTTGCCATGAAGAAAAACTACAAGAAGCTATCATGTCAGCCGTCAGCGCTGATTTTTATGTTATCGTAAAAGTAATGATATTTTTTTAACAACTTCTTTCCTCTCTTTTTGAAGTGAAACTTCTAATGCGACTTCCAACAAGGTCGCGTTAAACGTTTAACGCTACCATGGAGGGGGTATGAAAGCTCATTAGTATATGTACTGCCGAAGCAAGAAATCTCGCATTGTATATATACTAACGGATGTTAAAAACTTCGACAGTGCGATGCAGAACTCATACTGTCTGTGCAAATTTGTATGAGACTTGATAAAAGCGCCATCTAGTGAGTAATTTAAACACATAGATGCATAAGTAAATTTAGTTCTTTAAGTTATTGCAATAAGGTTCATATTGATGTATAAGTGCCTTTTTCATTTCCACATTACGAAGTTTCACTTCTTCCGCGCGAAGGAGCTGCACGCACGATTTTTTTTTCACACGGCCCAGTTGGGAACTCCTGCCCTGGTTATTTGCCCAAGTCCGCAGCGTGCGTGGTCGCGACGTGTTAGGTAACGTTGGGTAAGATGCACCGGCTGCTGAGCAACTAGAGCGGATTTCGGGCAGAGCGAGGAAACTTTAGAGGTGGCAGTGAAATAAATCGTCATTTAGATAATCTATTATGTATTTCGGTAGAATGTATAATTTAAAATTTATAAATCCGTATTATACACCGTGAAATTTTAGTGGTTGTTTTCCCGAAACGAGGTGATTTAGTATCGATTGTACAATCGATTTATAATTACTATTTTGACTAGAGTCAAAAATCCAATTGTGAGAAACGAAAGTCGAAAATGACCGCAATTCAATAGTAACGCTTCGTTGGTACCTAACCTATCGTACGATCGTACGCTACTTGTACCAACGAAGCGTTACTATTGGTTTGCGGTCATTTTCGACTTTCGTTTATCACAATTGGATTTTTGACTCTAGTCAAAATAGTAATTATAAATCGACTGTACAATCGATACTAAATCACCTCGTTTCGGGAAAACAACCACTAAAATTTCACGGTGTATAATGTTCATAATTTTCACGTATTATAAGAATTAATTTAAATATTTGCATACCACTGTTAAACTGTGAAACTGTGATGTGTGTGTGTGTGATGTTCATTCATTTTTACAAGCTTTTATTTAAAGAAAGAGAGAAAGAAATAATACTCATTCACATTCACAAGAACTTACTATGCAACTTAACTTAACCTAACTTAACTTATCCTTTTTGATGAGTTGCCAGAGGGGCCAAAGACGCGAAGTCTTTTCTGCTTTTTACTTTAGGGTAGGAAGGGTGACTTGTGCTCGGGAAAAATCCCTTCGGACGAACTGGGAATGGAGGGCCCAGACAGTATCCGACTTGCACGGACTAAAAAACCCGGTCACAAGTCCCCAAACTTAACTTATCTTAACTTCCAATGTATGTATTTAATTATGTACGGGTCAAATCTTGAAATTCAAATTTGACCTACTTCCCGGTTTCCGATTGAGCTGAATTTTGCATGCATGTTTAAATCGGTTGGCAATACAATATTATTATAACATAGAGCTGAGCTGATGATGGAACTTGAAGGTGGCCAATAGGAACTCTATTAATAAAATGACTCGACCGAATCTAACGTTCTCGTTTGGACTACTTTGATTCATCTTGACGAATACTTTGGTAACATGGCAACAAGAGGCAAAAAGTACATTCAGCAAAACAACTTGTATTAAAAATGCAAAAAAAAAGTATTTACGTGTAACACCAGAGAGAGTCCTGTAAAAATGCCATAGTTTTCGCAAATAGATATAATGATTAGAAGCCTTATGGATTGATTAAAGCGTTACTTTGCAGAGATCCATGATCCATCCCGCGAGATATTTATATCAAGCGCCAATGTCAATTGCACCTTATTAAGTTTCCACACAATTATTGCTATCAATGTCTTCTGCTCTTCTTCTTTGAACCGCTTTACATCCTATATAAATATGTGTAATGATTCCAAGATACCATCTAATAAAATAAAATCATTTTATTTTGCCCCGAAACCAAATTACTTTAAGATTTTTTTTTTATTTATGTATATACTAAGTAGAATTACACAAATACAATTAGTTTCAGTGCAAGAAAGTACTAACACATTTTTACTGCACTTTTTTTTTTACTTTTCTCCGTAACAGGCAAACCTTTGGTACAGTATCTCCCATCATATATCGTTTGGCAGATAGAAATGTTTGTTGCGCCGCCAGCTCTATCAGTTGTTAGGTGCGTGCAACGCGAGGCGGCGACTTTCATTACCGCCGCTGGATTCATTATCCCGCGAGATATATCGAGCGTCAATGTCGACTGCGGCCTTTCAGGGTTCCCCGGGATTAGTTGCGTACCGATCTGATTAATGCATGAAAAGTATTTAAAAATAAAAAATAATTGTGTTAATCAAAAGCATGCATATGCAAACGTTAGGTTGACTATTTTTTCCGGTCATAACTTTTGGGTACAAACAAACAGGTAAAAACAGGTAAATCCATAGTTGCACTGGTCTGGTTAGTCAACCTAACGTTTGCATATTCTATAGGCTTTATACTTTTGTTTGTTACGTCATTTGTCTATTAACCGAAAAGGTAAAATTTTAAAATAATAATAATACCTCGGTCCCAGGCGTAACATCTGCCTAGAGAAATATTTCTCTATTATAGCTTAATCATATTCTGGACTGAAATTTTTTTGTCAATCCACTTGCAATGAACATATTTAACTTAATATAAAATACTTTTCACCCATAAACCAGATCGGTGAAGGTCGTTGTATTCTCGGATCCTAGGCTAAGGTGTAGTTTTGTAGTGGTAGAGCTACGTTTTATCTAGTCGCTTCATAACGAATGTGCCAGCTCGACTAGGGCACCACCACCACCCTCTCACAGAACACCGGCGAGAAGCAGCAAAGCTGCGCTTCGTACGGTCAGTGAGAGCGCCGGGGCCCGATACCTCTCCCCCTCCCCCATTCCTCTCCTTTTTAAAGGCCGGCAACAGATCAAAGTCAAAGTCAAAGTCAAAATTCTTTATTCAATTTAGGCATCAATTGATGCTCCTATGAACGTCGAAGAATCTTCCACCGGTTCGGAAAAAACCCTGTTGAGAAGAAACCGGCAAGAAACTCAACAAGGTATATTTTTTTCAATCAGATCTACATTGTTATTAAATTACATACATCTAAAGTATTTAATACAATTAAATTTTTTAACATTTTTTTACACAGTAGATACGCTATTTGAGACTAGGGATCGCCAATGCGGATCGGAATTATTTCCAAACATCCCTGTCCATGATATAGTCATTAATTTTATAGTACGCCTTAGATATTAATGTCTTCTTCACAATGGATTTGAATTTTGTATCAGTTTGTTCGGTTATTGTTTTCGGAATTTTATTATAAAAACGTATGCATCTTCCCAGAAACGACTTTTTAGTTTTATCAGTGACTCTCTTTGAGTTATTGTCATTTATGGGCGGTGGTAATCATTTTCCATCAGATGAACCGCTTGCTCGTTTGCGTCCTTATCATAATAAAATAATATGTCGTGAGTAAAAAAATTTTAAAATAAATGGAATGCTTTATTTTGCTCCTCGGCGAAGTTATGGGGTTAAATTATGCAAAGTAGTTGCGTTTCACGTACAAAATCAGGTACGAAATTGGGCCAATCCGTAGACTGGGACCCACGGAACCCTTCCACCTCGGTACTGCTCACGCGCACCTTTTTTGGTAAGCTTTGTGTAACGTTTTAGGTAATTGATACCTCGGCATTACTTCTATTGAGAACAACTTCGAGGCTGATTTATTGGTTTAATTAAATGATTGTTGTTTTGGAATTTTCATTTTTTAAACATCGATGATGAATCTAACTAACAAGCAGGTTTGGTAAGCATTGGGGCACCAACGTTTGATCGCAATTTTGATAACTGCCCCCTAAAGGGGTGAAATCATCATCATCCTAGCCTAATACGTCCCGCTACAAACGGTCCCCTCTCAAAATGAGGGGGCTTGGGCCGTAGTTCCCATGCGGGTCCAATGCGGAGCGGGAACTTAACACACATTTAATTTCTTCGCAGGAGTGTGCCGGTTTCCGCACGATGTTTCCCTTCCACTTAAAGCTCATGGTAAATTTCAAATGTGGTTCCGCACGTAAATAAATTTTCGGTAAACTCAGAGGTGCGACCCCGGGCTCGACCCCGCGACCCTCTGCTTGAGAGGCCCTAAGGACAAACCACTGGGCTACCACGGCTTTTGAAGGGGTGAAATAAGAGACGGAATATTCGTTACGAAATTCCTTACCGCTGAAGCTAGCGACCTCAAACTATAAGCTATGGGGTTTTTAAATCGACCCTTAAGGGGGTGAATAGGGATGAAAATATTAAGGGTCAATTTTCATTAATTTCTCGACGAAGGACGCGAGGAAAAACTAGTTTTACGTAACAAAAATGTGACTGTAACTTCTATTTAAAAATATGTTAAATAATGTAAAGTAAAACATAGTCTCATACTTAACTTCGCCTTAGATGGACGCTACATGGATGGTACACTTACACACATACGCACAACACGCGTGTATCCCTAAAGATAGTAGATTGTAGGCAGAACACACAAAGTGCTAATTTTTTTTTAGGGGCAACAATAGTGCGAGTGCGAGTGCCTATGGAAATTGCTATGCTCACAGTTTCTCTGAAAGATCGAATTCGTAACGAAGTGATCCGACAGAGAACCAATTCTAAGTTATCGACATAGGTAGCCCACCGCATTAGCACGCTGAATTGGCAATAGGCCGGCCATATAACCCGAAGAACCGATAACCGTTGGGGTAGACGAGTTCTTGAGTGGAGACCACGGATCGGCAAACGTAGTGTAGGACGTCCTCAGACTCGGTGGAGCGATGATCTTCGCAAGGCGGCTGGCAAGAGCTGGATGAGAGTGGCCGAGGATCGTGCTCAGTGGCGTGCCATGGGAGAGGCCTATGTCCAGCAGTAGACGAGCATAGGCTGATGATGATGAATGGTGCGAGAAACACATAGATCTTTGTTGAGAGTCACAATACAAACGCGCCACGAGTGCGGGGTCACCCTTAAAGGGGTGAAATAAGGGGTGAAAATCTTAGATGTTAAATTTCTTTTATTTTTCCATATACAATGCAGGTATAAGCTAGTTTTTCGTAAGAAAAATGTGACAGTTATTTTTTTTTGAGGGTTCGAGTTTATCGCAATTCATGTGCGAAATTATATTTGAGAAGTACCATGAGCTTTACGGTGAAGGAAAACATCGCGAGGAAACCTGCATACGCCTGCTAAGAAATTTAATGGTGTGTGTGAAGTTCCCAATCCACACTGGGCCCGCGTGGGAACTACGGCCCAAGTCCTTTCATTCTGAGAGGAGGCCTATGTCATGCAGTGGGACTTATATAGTCTGGGATAGTGATGATGATGATGATTTTCTTTTATTTTTCCATAGATCATACGTAAAAGCTAGATGTTCGTAAGAAAAATGTGATTGTAATTTCTGATAAAAAATAGTTAAATAATGTAAAGCATAGTTTCATATATAACGTTGCCGTTGATGGATGTAACAATGCAATGGTGCGAGAAACAAATAGACATTTTGTTGAGAGCCACAGTGGGAACATTCCGTGATGGCGGGAGGTCAAGTGTAAGCGGCGGTGGTAGAGGGTTCTGTAGCCAATGTTAAATCAAATCATAATGTTTAATAATATCTAAGGCACTGATCACACCGCCGGCGAGTAAGCGATGAGCTATTGGCGATTTTCTCGCCCAATAAACGAACAAAAGATAATCGCATCCGTGTAAATAAAAGAGAGAAATATATATTTTTGCTGTTCACACTGCCGGCGAGGACTCTTTCTTCACTAGTTGATCGCAGCGATAAAAGCTATCAGCGATAAAATTCGCTCAGCGGTACTCGGCGATGAACGCTTGGCGATCAGAGCGATCATTCTACCGTATGCGAGTAATCGCCCGTCGCACTCGAACACTCGCTTATAGCCGAGCGACAAAACTATCGAAATTACACACTCGCTTCTCGCCGCTCGTCCACTCGTTTCTAGTTTCTAGTTCTATTCATTTGTCGCTCGTCGCCGGCGCTGGGACCAGTGCCTTTGTAGACTGCAAAAGACCGTCATTGCCAAGAAGAATGCGCCCAATTTACGCGAATGGTTCCTGCGATCTATACCCGATTGTCGGTCCATCTTGTTGGCTATTTAATGTCAGTTTTAATTTAAGGGTGCGTCTTGATTAGCTAAACTGTTAAGTATCTTTCGTTTTAGGTTTATTACGTCCTAGTTTATTCGGTAAAAAGATGTACTAGGTCTAAATAACAGCCCATTTTTGGAAAAGTCCAACTTTCTGTTCCATCCTGTATACTATCCAACTTTCGCTACAAAACATCATCCATACTAGGGATATTCAACTATGATTTATAAAATGGTATGTTACAAAGACTGTTAGTACCTGTGGGCTAATTGTCTAACTCCCTCGCAATTGCCATCGCGTTCATTTTGACAGTTCTTGTATGGGCTGACGATTGGTATCGGAAACAGCCAGCTGTCACAGCCATACAAAAACTGTCATTTCAATCCGATGCCAAGTGTCAAAAAAGTTACACAATTACCCTGCTGGGTGAATGAGCATTTACTACGCAGACGTGCTCCATCGTAGGCCTCATCTTCGCTTTTCATCAGGCGTGATTGTGGTCAAACCCAAGCCTATATTGTATGCCAAAAAAGCCTTTGGGTATACAGCGGAACCCTAAAAGTGATACGAAATAAGATTACCTTTACAATAGCGCTGTATATTAGGAACGATGCCGCTGCAAATTATTTATTGTTCAGTGTTTGCTCAAGAATTGCAGATAAGCCCAACTTTTGACAATAGATTTCATGACGTACCTACCGGTATACTGGGGTTACTTTAAGAAATTTTGGGGCTACTTTGATAGATTTAAAACGGTTATAAAAACGCAAATATTCATAGCTCGTTTGAGCAAATGACGTAAAAAGTTAAGTGATTTATCAAAGTAGTTATTTCACTGCCACAGATGGTCTAAAAAAATAAGGACACGGCGTAAAAAACTGTTTTCTAAAGTAGCCCCGCATTTCAAAGTACTTGTGATATTTCATTTGCCAATAATTACTATTGCCACTCTCATCTAGCTCTTGCCAGCCGCCTTGCGAAGATCATCGCTCCACCGAGTCTGAGGACGTCCTACGCTACGTTTGCCGATCCGTGGTATCCACTCAAGAACTCGTCTACCCCAACGGAGACGTGGTCAAGTGTGGAGGTGGAGGAACTGCATGAACACGCATTTCTTGCATAAACCTAACTATCGTAAGGTCGCGGGTGAGCAAAGTAATAGGGATGTTTCCTAGGTAAAAAAATAATAATTCTTATTAGTCCGTATTTTACATTATCAAAAAATATTAGACACGTAATTTTTCTTTTGCCAATTAAACAAAAAATGACGAAGATATGGTGCGTTGAAGTTCCGCGTGACGAGGCGTGACGTCACTTGTTCCTAAAACGCTCATACAAAGTGTAGGAACAAGTGACGTCACGCGAAACTTCAACGCGCCATATCTTCGTAATTTTTTGTTTAATTGACAAAATAAAAAATACGTGTCCAATATTTTTTGATAATCTAAAGGACTGACTGGTTAGGAAAGTAGCCAATTGTTTCAGTTCAATAATATGGACCTCCGCAAAGTAACGCCTGATTCAATAAATTAAAGAAAACAGAGTCAAACATTTTTTCATACTTTTATTTGCTTCACTGTGTACAAAAACTACAACTACTTAAACTACTGATATACATTATCGGTTAGTATGGCACAGGAGAGTTTGGTGGCACTCAGTAGTACGGGCGACGCGCCTGCGGAGGGGCGTACTGTCGCGCAGGCGCGAACGATCTCACTGCCGCCACACCAGAACCGTACTGGCTTTCGTGGTAGCTACCTGCAAGGACAGTATTTTGCCATGAAATTTTAAATTACCAGGTCGTAAATTATTGAGGTGCGAAATTTTAAATTTACCACATGCTTTACGATGAAGAAAAACATCATGAGGAAACCTCCACACACCTAAGAAGATGCAATAGTATCTGTGAAGTTTCCGATCCGCACTGGGCCCGCGTGGAAAGTACGGCTTAAGCCCTCTCATTCCGAGAGCAGGCCTGTGCCCTGCAGTGGGATGGTTATAAACTGGGGTGATGTTGGTCGTTTTCAAAAAAATTGTACATTTTTAATTTAATTTAATTTAATTAAAACAAAACCTAATTAATTCCTTTGTGTATTGAAAGTTACCCATATAGTTTGTATGAGTAACTTTTGTTATTCAAAGGACGCGATCGTGATTTTGTTTTTATTAAGCCTTTCACTAAGTACACCTACCTAAATTTTTTTAAACGACTCATGTATTATTTCGTACTAAATACAAACTGAAACATAGATGCACAGAAAAACCCCAGAAAAAAGACCAATGCTGGGAATCGAACCCAGGTCCTCAGCATTCCGTGCCGTGTGCCATACCCCTACACCACCACTGGTCTAGAGATTAGACACGAATTTTTCCTATACATCATACATTTCAGTCTGCTAAATCATCACCTTATGCAGTGACAAGCGCACATCTATGTTACACCCTCTATCGAGAGATTTTAACACTCCTTCGGAACTAACCGCTCACCTGGACAAGAGATGGCGCTACTGTGCAACTTTAAACAAGTTAGCTATGAAGTATCTTTTTGTATTTATTTTTTCAACTTCATTTTTTTTTATTACTTTTACGGTCATCCCGTGAAATCCTATATTTCATATATAATAAAATGAATACAAAAAGATACTTCATAGCTGACTCATGTAGTGTCCTTAAACGTCCTCTCAGAAATATTTAGTCTTTTCCAGAATATTATCCTCTATGCTTACCGTCATCAAAGATTCCATTGGCTTCGTCCCTTGCGTTTTCAGCCAGAGCTCTAGCAATAGCTTCTGGGACTGGAGGAGGAGTCGGCAGATGGGCACCCTGGGCTTGGAAACCGTTGGCATCAGCTGTGTACCTCACTTGGTAAACCTGTCCATCGTCACCGGTGTATGAGTAGCTCCCAGCAGCTTGGATACCGTTCGCTTCCTGGCCAGATTCTTCAGCTTGGATGCCTGAAATTATTTTTTCATCTCTCATACTCGGAAATTGAGGCAAATCATATCTGCCATACGGGAGGATATGTATTGTTTTCTTCCCAAGGGTAGAAATGAATTAAAAAAAATAAAGGCATTGGCTGTCAATGGAACACATACGCATTCAGCCAAGCATTACGGCATGGAATAATGAAGTATTGAGCTTTTTTTTCTTAATTAGTCATATTACAAATTTTATAATGCCAGTGAAATATTATTAAAATAAATTATTAATTTCTTATTTAGTGGGTTAAACCAGAAAAGTTAGAAAATGTTAAGAAAAAAACACGGTAAATGTCAATGTTATTGTCCAAACAGCCTATCTCTATACAGCTTAACTCCTTGGTTCAAATTGGTTACCTATTATGTACCTACTTACATATTTTATAAATAAATTTACTAAAATACCTACTATATTGAACATTCTAAATTTTGTTAAATTAATTATTCCTTAACAATAAACTCCATTGAAATATTTTACAACGATCATATTAACCAGTTTAGACATTTTTATTTATTTATACTTATATTTTCTTACTTTCCTTGTAGTCGAAATGAAAAGCAGAGTGTTTAACTCGGGAAAAACACCAATATCACCCTCGGAATATTGGCACCCTCGCTGTGCTCGGGTGCCAAGTAACCTCGTGTGATATTGGTTATTTTCCTCCCTTGTTGAACAATCTACTATAGTTAGTTTATGTGCGGAATTACATTTTGAAAGTTTCCATGAACTTTACGGTGGAAGAAACCGTGTGCGGCGTGAGGAAAGCTGTACGGTCGGCCAAGAAAGTCGTCTAACACTTTTGACAAAAGTTTCTGTGAGATCTAAATATTGCTAAGGTTGAGTTTTCTGAGTGAAGTCTTTAGTCACTGTCATCATATTATTGCAAGGGAAAATCAACCTTGTAGTCCTTGTGCCATGACGTGCAAATGGACTTCAATCGTAGGGTAGTAGACCATGTTTTTGGCTGACTGTACACACCTGCGAAGTAATTCGATTGTGTGTGCGAAGTTCCCAATCCGCACTGGGTGCGCGTGGGTACTATAATAGGGAACGTGCAGTAACTATAGGCGGCAGCACTAATGCGACAGAAGAGACACTATGCGGACAGTAAAAGAAACTTATCAGGGTACAACAGTCAAATTGATGGCACCAGTTGGCAGCACCGTCTATGTGCACGTTCCCTATAGCCCTAGGCCTGTGCCCAGCAGTGGGACATATATAGACCGAGACAATGATAACGACAATTTTTATATGAAAAGATGCAACACCAATATCATGGGTTGTGTGATATTTCGTTCTGCCTTGAAGATTATTTTAATAGACAAGCAATTAACGTAATTTATTGCTTGTAAAGCAATTAGTAGTAATAATTACTCAGACTGAATCGATTCGTTAGAATAAGTTATGACTTTGACACTTTAGTAACTTGATTTATTATTTTTTTTATAATACGAATCGCTTGATATGCATTCAAAATTGATAGGATTATGTTTAATAAACTTAATTAGAATAAATTACAATAATATTTTTAACGAAGCGGTGAATCTTTGCTTTGATTTATATCGTCTTTCTAGCCATTAATAGGTAGGTACTCTTTCTTTTTAACCCCCGACACAAAAAGAGGGGTGTTATAAGCTTGACCGCTATGTGTGTGTCTGTCTGTCTGTGCCATCATAACTCTTAAAAACATGAACCGATCTAGATGCGGTTTTTTTTTATTTGAAAGCAGGTTTCTTGGCGATGGTTCTTAGACATGTTTCATCAAAATTGGTCCAGCTGTTTCAAATTTATCAGCTCTTTTGTATGCTGTGGAAGGGATCTTAGACATAATTGCGTTGGGGGTTTTTAATTTTTTTAATTTATAGTTAGTAGTTATTCTTGCATTAAATATACAAAAAAATACAGTAAAAAAATTGGTATCAAATAGACCCGGCCTTAAAGTAAGCATTTGTACGAAGGGTACTAGATAATGGATAAAAATGAATATTGTATTAACTTTTCACTCTTAGTGACCACGGCCATTGCAGTGTGGCCGAATCTACGAGCGAGGTATATTTTATATTTTTAATGAAGTGACGGATTTGTTTTCTTTTTTTTTCAGAACTGGTCTAACTTCACCTCTCCCTCGGTACCAACATACCGTTGAGTTTTGGGACAACCTATGTCTGTCCCGGGTGTTCTATTAATTACGTCTAGAGCCTACGTCAAAGTACAGGCTATTAAAAATTAAGACGTTTCAACATAGCTAAATGAAAAAACTTTCGTACTCACCATTGTCGGTCTCAAAAGCGTAATGGAATCCCTTGTCATTGACTTCCGCGTCGGACCTCAAAATGGCAGCGTTGCCCTCAAAGGAGCGCGGCCTGGGTTGGTAGGCCTGGTACTGGGTCGGCTGGTACCGGTAGCCTGGGGCCTGGGCCAGGGCCACTGAGAGCACAGCTGCTAGGATGATCTGAAACAATCAACTCACTCATCACTATCAGATCATCCGTTTGCTTATTTTCCTGACGTCTCAAAGAACATTGTTTCACCCCGAACTCGGCCTAACTATTTACGGTTTAAGATAATGCTGCACTTTTAGCCCTTCTTTATGGCATTATTATTAATTGAAGGTCTTATTATTGAAAACTGTTTGTCTTGTTTGTCTGTTTAAAAACTATTGAAGTTATATTTTTGCGTTTTCATTACGTAGCTTGCTTGATTTTTCTATGTAACCTTAAGTTTCCTGATTACTAAATTAAAAAGTTAAAAGTTGATATTACCCGAAAGGTTACCCAAGATGCCTATCTTTGGTAACAAATAGCAGTGAGTTTACTTTTATTGCCTATACATTTCGCGAAGCACCAAGTTAAGAAACAATCATTTTGATTCTTCAAGATAAGTCAAATGCGTATCATTGGCTCTCTTTTAGATAGACTAAATATTTCCGTAGTTTTTTTTAGTTTTGACAAACCCAATTAAACAATTGATTGAGTCAGGTGCTAATTTACGGAGGGTAATTTTAATGAACAAAAATGCTTTTAGGTCATAAATTCGAGCATTTGTTTCAAATCACTGTAGAAATGGCAGAAGATTCTGACACACTTTCCAGATATCTGATAGAAGTATAGGATTTCTCGTAAATAACCGAAATTGACATCAAAATCTACAGTCAATTTATAGAAAATGTGACAACCAAAGGGAGGCGGCGAAACACTCGAATAATGAATATATGAACCTTGGTCTTTTACTACCAAAAATTTATTTTACAAAGTGTGCTAGAGGAGGACCAAGATGGGATTGTAGTTTACTTAGTAAAAGATTAGGCAACTATCCCAATGGAAATTCAGTAAACAACACTTTAGGTAACACAATGCCCTTATCGAAAGCAATCGAGTACAACTACCAAAGATGCAGTCGACAAAAAACGCGACAAAAACTGATCGTGCACTAAATGGGTTCACTAAACTACTTTGATTACCGATTTCATGGTGTTATCGTGGTTGGTATCGATCGAGGAATGCGCCTGGGCAGCCGGGCGGGGCTTTTATAAGGCTGCGAGCCAATGCCAAGGTTGTGAAGATGTAGGATGTGTCTGGGATTAGAACTGTTACTTTTAAGATTGACTTTTATTGGGAAGCGGATGGGAATTAGAGACAAGTTTTCATTTTAAAGTGGGAAAAGCACAAGGAATTTTTGGGATTTTCTTATTCAAAACCACGAGCACAATTTATTTTCGTAAAGGAAAAAGTGTCTTTATATTTGAGTATTTTTTCTGACCTTTTGTCACATAAAAGAAATAAATAAATAAATATCACGGGACAATTCACACCAATTGACCTAGTCCCAAAGTAAGCTAGGTAAAGCTTGTGTTATGGGTACTAGGCAACGGATAAACATACTTATATAGATAGATACATACTTAAATACATATTAAACACCCAAGACCCGAGAACAAACATTCGTATTTTTCATACAAATATCTGCCCCGACACGGGAATCGAACCCGGGACCTCAAGCTTCATAGTCAGGTTCTCTAACCACTAGGCCATCTGGTCGTCAAAACATAGCTTTATATAACACGTCACGAGACGTGTAGGTACACAAAAAAATGCATGGATTTTTTTATCATCAAATCAATAGTTCTTTATTCTGAACCTCAAAATTTCCTAATTTAAAAAAGTAGGTGAGTTCCGCACTTTGAAATGAAAATGCCTAAATACTTTACGATCGACTTTTAATGAAGAATGTGGGATACAGACAGGTGTTTTCTTTGACCTTTTTTGAAGTAACTTTTATTTCAATCAAAAATCGACTCTACGTGCATAGTTCGTAAAATTAAAATATTTTATGCTGGATTCTCGCTGATTGTGACATACCTAATAATAAGAACCTATGCATACTAACTCACAACCCTCCTCACACCTCTCACAACCTATCAAGAAATTTCTCTAATTTTCATTTGTAGGGACGCTTCAGTTTACTTAGTTTTATATTTATCTGTAAAAACTAGTCCATTTTTGCTGTGACTCCCTTGTATGTACCATGTTTTCAAAAAATCATCATAATCATCAATCATATTCGGGTTATGTGTCGGTACGTCACACTCATATGCATAGGCTTCCACTCAGAATTCTCTAGATCTAGTTTCAGACTAAATTATTTTTTAACCCTCGACATAAAAAGAGGGGTGTTATAAGTTTGACCGCTATGTTTGTGTGTGTGTCTGTCTGTCTGTGGCATCATAGCTCTTAAACGGGTGAACCGCCCAGCGGGAGAATGCATGCTCCTCTCCCGGCCTTCCAGCAAATGGCTGAGGCAGGACACTGTAGGTAGATTAAGTCCCCCCCGTACCCCTCCCCTCCTCAAAATTTAAAGCATACGTTTATTGTCTTGATAACCAATAGAGAAGGGGACTTGTGACCGGGTTTTTTAGTCCGTGCAAGTCGGACACTGTCTGGGCCCTCCATTCCCGAGCACAAGTCACCCTTCCAATCCTTAAAGTAAACAACAGCAAAGACTTCGCGTCTTTGGCCCCTCTGGCGACTCATTAAAAAAAAAAAAAAAACGGGTGAACCGATTCGGATGCAGTTTTTTTTTATTTGAAAGCAGGTTTCTTGGCGATGGTTCTTAGACATGTTTCATCAAAATCGGTTCTGTCGTTTCAAAGTTATCAGCTCTTTTGTTAGCTGCGGAAGGGATCTTAGACACAGAATAGGCATTTACTTTATTTCCAAAATATGACCAAAATGGGGTTTTTAATTTTTTTTAATTATGGTTATAAATTAAATTATTTAGCAGGTGTGTGCAGGATCCCTCAGTATGTTTTCCTTCAAATCAAAGCTCGTGGTTTTCAAAATAAGTACAATTTTTAAATGCTCAGAGTTGCGATCGTCACTTTTCATAGCGTATAAATAGCATTATAGGTACACCCATTTACTACTAGTATTTTTTCTGAAATAAATCAGAGGCCGTATTGTCTAACGCTTCTGACGCTTGCCTTCGCTTTCACCATCTCTTTGTGTTATCATTTTAGCCCGTTTGACAGAAAGAAATAGTGATTGCGAAGGCAAGCGTCAGAATCGTTAGACAATAAGCCTGCTGTACGCTTAGTATAAGTTTTACTTCACCAAAATACTTCTCGATCGCGTTTACGTAAAAAAATCAATTACCAGGGAAACATGGACAGCGCCTCTGCGGCCGCGCGTCCATGTTTCCATAGAATTGAATTTTTTACGTAAACGCGATCGAGAAGTATTTTGGTGAAGTAAAACTTATACTAAGCGTACAGGTCTACGCGGTCTCACTTTTAGATGTGTGACATTGACACTCAGCATACTCAGACAATTGCCTACATACAGCTCCTTATTTGTAGCATGACCTTATGATGCACCGAACAAATTGAATAGTGGCAAACAACATTAAATAACTAACAAAAACTATTCAGGCATGAGGATTGAACTATTGATATAAATGGAATGCTATTTGCAAGTTCAGGAAATAAACTCTTCTGATGAGATATTGAATTCCTCGCGTTTGGAAGCTATTTAGCTATCAACTGTTTTCTTGCTAAAGAAAACGAATAATAGCTGCTATATTATGATAAAAAGACTCTAGTTATATTATACTCGTACCTATATACAAGTAGTTTAAAAGATTTAGGCGTACATATAGAAAGACTAACTGTTGCCCGCGACTCCGTCCGCGAAGAATACGGGTATCAAAAATAGCCTACGACCTATTCTCAGACCTACCGAGCTTAGAGAAAAAAGTTTAATAAAAATCGGTCCTGCCGTGTCGGAGGAGTTCCATAACAAACACCGTGACACGAGATTTTTATTATATTAGATAAACGGCGGGAAATGACTTTATTTTATACTGTCTAGAATATTTATATATGTCTAGAATTTATACTGTCTAAAATAAACAAGAACCTAAACCTGGTTTTACCTAAATGGGCTTAAGAACCAAGCTAGGTTAGAGGCTATATAGACGTTATACTTACGATAAAGAGATAAGTATCTGTATTTTTATCCGAAACTGAGTTACGTATTACGCACTTAGTCATATACGGCATTTTCAGGGTTCTGTAGTCCTACAAGGAACCCTTGCTGAGGAGTATGTCAAAATATAAATGAAATGAAATGAAAAAGTTAAGTTAAGTTAGTTAAGTTGAAATATAAGCTATAAATGGCCGCATCTATAAAAAAAAATCAAGTGTTATCAGAGTCCTGTTTCTAATCAAAATGTACGCAGTGCGAGGTCATTTTATATTGGTTTTAGCAGCCCCTTAATTTTTCATTTAATTTTATTTTTAATATATTCTGCTGTAGCGGTATTTGAAATATATTACGGTTCTTGAGATAAATTTTTGTGATAGACAGACGGACGACCCGTGACATACAATCATTTAAAAAAAGCTCGTATAACTAAACTTATATGCAGATTACTCGCTCCGATATAATCGATGGCGATTATTAATCATTTAATTGCTTAGCACTCTGCATAACTTAGTACTGTAGTCATCAGAACATACCTACAGACTCGAACCTACGACCGACGCCTAACCCATCAAATCGTGATTAAATCTTCAACCTACAGGCCCCCGCATGCTTTGTTTTCTAACATCTTCCTGTCGACTAACAGAGTATAAATCCAGTAAGTAATCTAGAAACAACCTTCAAAGAATGAGAGTTTCTATGACAGGCTAGATGGCGCTAGTATCGAGAGGTTTGTTTGACGACTTTGATATTGTGTCAGGTTTGGGTTTGGTTTATAACGAAATGGGCCAATCGTAAGCAAGACTACACAACACTACAGATACCATAATTGTTGTTTATCGAACGGCCGTCACCATCATGATATCTTTCCATCACCATACAATATAATACAATGACTCTATTGTACACCACAAAGAAAACAATACAGAAAAACAGTACATGGAAAAATATATATATTATAAGGTAAGCAATAGATGGCCTTATTGCTTCGAAGCGATCTCTTCCAGGAATCCTTTCAACAAAAGAATGACAGGAAGGAATGGATTACTGCAGCACCATAATTATAAAGTTTGACAGAAAGAAATAGTAAATGCAGTAGCAAGTGCCCGCGCGTTAAACAATAAAAACATTAATGAAATTTCTTTTATCGCATATCTGCAGAAACGGCACAAGCCTTAATTCATTTTATACCCCTTTGGTAGAAAAGCCAACTTAAACTGAGAGGGTAATACCTACCTACATCCTCCATTCAAACAGTTCTTGCAAGTCACGAAGGCGAGAGGGCTTCACTTGTGGTAAACACGACGTATCTGTATACGTATCAAAGTGCGTGTGAGAGCGAAATCGGGTATCGTTAGGATAAAAAAAATGTTCTACAAATTTATCGTACTACACAAAACTTACACACATTCAATCTTATACATGTTCAGCCCGCAGTAAAGCTCGCTCGGCTTCTTGTACCAATTCCACGCATTAAAAAAAAAAACAAATATCACGGGACAATTCACACCAATTGACCTAAGTCCCAAAGTAAGCTAAGTAAAGCTTGTGTTATGGGTACTAGGCAACGGATAAACATACTTATATAGATAGATACATACTTAAATACATATTAAACACCCAAGACCCGAGAACAAACATTCGTATTTTTCATACAAATATCTGCCCCGACACGGGAATCGAACCCGGGACCTCAAGCTTCGTTGTCAGGTTCTCTAACCACTAGGCCATCTGGTCGTCTAAAGCAACGCATTGCTTGTAGATTACATACCTACTGGATTTATACTGTACGTCTAAAGTACACAGGCGGACAAATTACACCTGTTCTGTATGAGTGACATGATAGATATAATGGTAAGTAATGTATTGTTTATGCTAATAATGAGATAATTGTCATATAGTATATCTACTGTAAAGACTATTTGATTCTTATTTTGTCCGCGTATTATCGACTAAATAAGTGCTTTAGCATTTTTTATGACAGTCACTATATCATAAAAAAAATAATCATCATCTCAGCCTATATATGTCCCACTGCAGGGCACAGGCCGGATTGGGAACTTCACATACACCACTGAATTTCTCCCAAGCGTTATCTTTTTACGTATAAAAAGATAACGCTTCTAACATCATTTAGCCTACTTATCGTAACAGTCGATTGTCTGGTTATTATTTAACCCAAACTTTAGCAATAACTTTACCTTATAAAAGAAATAATCGTGATCCGCCATGGACGCAAAAGAAATTGGTGTCATCGTCGTTACATCTAAATTATATAAAAGCTTGTAATATAAAACGCATTGCTCTAAATATCTTCAGATATGGGAACTACTGCTATTTAAAAAAGGTATCATAAAAATTGAACCCACTCCAAAAGACCACGAAAAGACTTTCTACTCATGTGTTTGAAATCGGTGCCTCAGCACGAGCCAGCAGGAGTAGACCTGGTCATCTCCCTTGCCTACATACCTACATAATACTATCTAATGGACTTCTGCCACACTGCTGGCTCCTGAGGCGCTACCACGAAATTCGAAAATCGAAGTTCGTATCGCATTATCCCTCTCACTCTCGTGTCAAATCACATTAGCGTGAGCGGGACGGCACGAAACGAAGTTCGAATTATGCACTTCGTGGTAGGGCCTCTGCTGAGGCACCGACTTCAAACAGATCAGTAGAACATTATTGTCGTAGTTTTTTGGAGTCGTTTCAAATTTTCTTTGAAGTATAATTTTTTTTTCTCGCTTTTTAGTGTAACTAATTTAAGTTACAATATAATGTAATTTCTAAGATCAAAACCACGAGTTGCTACAAAATATAAAAATCAGTTTATTTTAGGTGTCCCCACAACATTTGGAGAGTTCCCTCGACTTCCCCAGGATATCTCATTAGAACCTGACTCGGTGACAATAAGACCCAATTGTAAGTACTTATTCGTCTTGAAAAAAAATTAATACACAACTGAATTGATGACCTCCACTTTTCTTTGAAGTGGGTTATAAATGATAAGTTATATAAAAAAATTGTAAGTTTAATAAAAGCTTGTAAATTTTTGATGATATCACGGGTATACTAAGACCAACATACTCGTAAGCCAATGCTACCGTCATATCCTACAACCGCAACATAACAAACACGAACAATGTTTAATATTCATACTCCAATGCCAAAAAAAAGCATTTCTATTGAAATATAGCGAACAATAGTTAATTAGAGGATCTCGCGGCATCCTGCGCCCACGCCGGTGTCAAGGCTGCATGATTCATTTAGGAAGGTGTTAGCTTACTGAAAATAAGGCTATGCTCTTGTAAGCTATGTTTCGTATCGGAATGGGAACGTTAAAATCCATATCCATCCATAATATTCTAATATATAAAAATCTCGTGTCACGGTGTTTGTTACCGAACTCCTCCGAAACGGCTTGGCCGATTTTTATGAAACTTTTTTCTCTACACTCGGTAGGTCTGAGAATAGGTCGTAGGCTATTTTTTATCCCCCTCCCCATTCTTCGCGGACGGAGTCGCGGGCAACAGCTAGTTAATAATATAATATGTGAAAGTGTGTTAGTCTGCCTGAAATTTCAAATGACCGACCATTAGGGTAAATCGCTGTAACCGGCTCACTCATACCGAAAATGAACTCTGTTGCCCTACAAACAGAATTCAATTTAGTATAACGTGGCGAGTTATTGAAGGGTGGCCAGTAATTAACACCTCATACAGGGTGATCAATCCAAATGCGTCAGTATGGAGAAATCAGAAACTATGAGAGTTGGAGTAATCTGTTCTTAGGAACCATGGCTTTGATTTTAGATTTAAAAAAAATTACATTCAAACATTTTTTTTTAACTCTCATACATAACCGGGAACCGAACCTGGTCAAAATTCTGTACCTTAAGTAATCGCATGTCGTTTTGTTATTAGTTCATCCCTAGTAAGGAAAAACTTTAGTTATGAAATCTTATACAAACATTAACCAGAAATTAAATAATTTGCAAAATATTGTCATTAGTTCATCAATTGTGTTTATTTGAAATTAGAACACATCCGTTCAGTGGGCGTGCCAAATCATTTCAAACTAGCCTTCCGTCCGCAGCTTCGCCCGCGATAAATTAATTTTCCCGTAGGAAAAGGTATTTTCCCGCGGTAAAAAGTTGCCTATGTCACTCACTGATAATGTAGCTTTCTAACGGCAAAAGAATTTTTGGAATCGGTCCAGTAGTTTCGGAGCCTATTCAATGAAACAAACAAACAAACAAACAATCAAATCTTTCCTCTTTATGATATTAGTAAAGATTTATTACCTTAGAGAATCTTTGTATCCAGGAAAATGCCACCATTTTGATAATCTACTTTAATAAAGTTATTATCTAAATTATTTTTCAGTTATTTAAATAAAATTCCTTTAAGAAAGGTGTTTTTGTGACTTACGATTCCCAACTTCAACAAATAAACTATAAAAGAAAATTTGACCAGGTTCAATTCCCGGTTATGTATGAGTCTTGAAACAAATGTTTTAATGCCATTTTAGTTAAATCTAAAATCGAAGCAATGGTTCTTAGGAACAGATTTCGCTATCTCTCATAGTTTCTGATTTCTCTATACTGACCCATTTGAATTTAACACCCTGTATACCTGTGTACCTGGCCTTTACCTGTTGAGGGGTCCATATTGAATTGTGGTGTTTAATTTAATGAAAATCAATTTAAAAATAGAATATAAAATTATATCATTAGTATAAAATATTTAATAATACTGAAATATGATTTATTGCAAAATGAAATTTAATTTAGAAATAGTTATGAAATGTTGATTTAATAATTAGTGTAATAATTAATTTAATTATATTGAGAATGTAATGCATGCACCTATGATGTACTATGATATATGTGGAATGAATACAAAATGGAAATAAAAATATATATTTTTAGACAACTCACACACGACACATACAAACAACGCAAGTCCAATGAAAGCTTGTAATAAAAAAGCAGTGCTAGCATGGCCATATAAAACTCGTTAAAGATGATCGTTTAAATTTGACCTCCTGATTGATGCACGTACCATTTGCAACAAATAACTTAGCTTGTAATTAGTTTGGATCCATATTAGCGTTAAGTAATTTAATTAAAAAATCTTGAGCAGACTTAATGACGATTTAGATGTCTGCGCAATGCCTTGGTAATGACCTTTTAACTGCAGCCATGGAACATTGGAATTAAGAGTAAGTATTCGTATCTATTTGTACCTCAATTAAGTAACAGTAGAGATTTAAGATATATATCTCCATTGTCATTATCATCACAGCCTTTACAGTATACGTCCCACTGCGGGCAGAACCCAAATCTCGGAATGAGAGGGCTTGGGACGTAGTTCCCACACGGGCCCAGTGCGGATCGGGAACTTCAAACACACCATCACCAACTAACGATGTTTTTTTTTCACTGTAAAACTCATGGTATTTTTCAATGAAATTTCACACGTAATATCCGAGAAACAGAAGCGCGAGACCGGGCTCGAACCCGTGAGCCTGTGCTTGATTAGTCAAATCACTAGGCCACCACTTCTTCTTTTTCCGTTAATGGCGGCCACCAGGCTTATGCCAACGTCAGTTATTTGTATAAAAGTAGTATAAAAAATTTGACAGCAGAACAAACATTTTTGTGAAACCAAACTTTTATAATTCCCCCTTCCCTTGTCTAATTTTTAGAGCGCGCGCAGACAGAGAGCGGTCTGGAGTTCCGCGTTCCGAGTTCCGAGTTCTGCGTTCTTTCGAATGTACTGAGTCCCTTACGATAACGCACACAGCAGGCGGTCGGAACTCCCGAGCGGTCAAAACACAGAACTCTGAACGCGGAACTCGGAACTCCAGACCGCTCTCTGTCTGCGCGCGCTCTTAGCCATCGGTCAATGAAACTTCCCCGACACGCACATCCTAAGTAAGTTCAATGCATTATTTTTTTGGCAAGCGGGTATAAGAAATATGTATGGGTTTATATTAGGAATAAGTTTTAGAAAGATGTCCTGTTACTCAAATTAACATAATACATAGATTAACCAGAAGGTAAGGTTACAATAAGTTTGGTTCAAACTTCAAACTCGTAAATTTAACCAAAACAAAGGACTATTGTTTTCATCGGTTTCAAAGTCAGAAAAATAGACGCGTAAATAGCGTTTTCATGCCATAGATAACACAGACATAGACAAATGCACTGTGCCAAATATAAAATCGTCGGACGCTTGAATCTTGTTAAAATGCAGTAAAGTTACAAAACTCCGAATTATCAACGCACACCAATGCTAGACAAGTCATTATCATTCAAATCGCTTATAATTTTTTACAGCTTTTCCCAGCACCTATGAAACTACGTTAGCATGCGGCGCCGCTCGCCCGAGCATGACGGTTACGTAATAGTTTTATTATACATTTAACGAATTCAGATGAAATTTAATTGCTTCCGAATTAGAATGGCGTCATAATTGTGACTTAGATTTTTTCTGGCCCTTCTTTATAGTCAGTGTAATCATATTGTAGTAAAAGATTAACCTTTTGTTAAAATTAAATCATCAACGAAGAACCCTTCCACAGCTTCTAAAAGAGCTGATAACTTTGAAACGGCTTAACCACTTTTGATGAAACATGTCTAAGAACTATATCGCTAAGAAACCTGCTTTCAAATAAAAAAACGCTTCCAAATCGGTTCACCCGTTTAAGAGTTATGATGCCACAAACAGACACATGCATAGCGGTCAAACTTATAACACCCCTCTTTTTAGTGACCTCCCCCCACCTCTCTTTTTGTGTGGGGGGATAAAAAGACATCAGTTCTGAAAACGGGTTAGTACATGAGCTAAAGCTGCCTAAAATGTATCACTGACATCGTGGTGTCAATACACAATAGACAATAGTTCCGGCAGCGTGATGTAACCATAATGTGTTATGCAGCCTGAGTTACCAGTCTCTGTTGCCAGGTCTACTGTTTCGCTGGAAAGCCACGATTTTTGATCGATTTCTACTGTTCTACTGCGTCAGGGGGGTTTCACTCCGCAGTTTAGGTATGTTCGGCCGGTGCTCCTCCGGGGAGGTTATGGCAGTAGGTTGTCGTTCGGCCTTCAGTTCGCACCTAGCCGCGTCGCGCGTAATTAAGCATCTTTTTTTCTGTGACTTTTGCAACAAACAAGGACTTCTAAACGATCTTATAATTAACTTACTTACTTACTAAATAAATAAAGGTAGTTCACTGAATTAATACACACTATTATCTTTCTTGATTTATATACCTATCAAATGTCAGCGAGTGGGAACCCTGTGCCCTTGGTTTCGGATCAGCGGTGCCCTTCGGAATATGAACGCTCGTATCACACGATAAGTTTCAATTTCGTGTGCAAGCAGTAAGAGTAGGCAAGTTTTTATACCTTAGGTAGATGACTTTTGTTTGAGAGTGATCCTTCTGTACGTTAGTACTATTACTTATTCTGTGACTGCGGGCACTGCCGTTTCGGCAAAAAATATTTGGCAAAATGATTCATTTGGCAACTGTTTATTTTTTCTGAGACTATAAACTATTCAGGGTATATTTCACGATTATCCTGTAGGGGGGAGGCCGGGGAAAGCCGAGCCCGCATTGCACGGTGTCGACAGAGGAGGCCAGGGCGGCCAGTGGGCGTCGCGGTGTCTCTTCATGCTCCCGTGGCGTTTACAATGGCAACGAGGGAATCCGTGCGGTTTTTAGTGGGTGGGTTTTGCGGGAGAGCCCCACATACCCTCTGTTTCCCCAAACAGAGACGAATGCATAAGGCGAACTTTCCGCATCATAAAAAAAAAATTAAAAAAAGCTTTGTTTTATAACAATCCTGAAAAGTTTACATACAGTTTCAGAAAAAATAAACAGTTGCCAAATGAATCATTTTTGCGAAAAATTTTTCGCCGAAACATTAGTAAACCGTTCTACTGATATTTGACAAAGGAGGATTATAATTACACCTAGATATTTTCCTGGCACGAATGATCCAACGCTAGTGGCTTCCTTCTGGTATTAAATTAAGTTTATCGATATCTTATAAGTGTCACTATATTAATGTGACACGTTTGAACGTGTAGAAGCCGTGGTGGCCTAGTGGTTTGACCTATGGTCTCTCAAGCAGAGGTTCGTGGGTTCGAGTCCGGGCTCGCACCTCTGAGTTTTTCGGAATTTATGTGCGGAATTACATTTGTAATTTATCATGAGCTTTACGGTGAAGTAAATCGTGAGGAAACCTTCATACACCTGAGAAGAAATTTAATGGTGTATGTGAAGTTCCCATTCCGCACTGGGCCCGCGTGGGAACTGCGGCTCAAGCCCTCTCATTCTGAGAGGAGGCCTGTGCCTTGCAGTGGGACGTACATAGGCTGGAATGATGATGACACATTTGAAAATAATGTGAGCATTAATACTAAACCGCATCGATGTTATTATTACTTATCTCAAACACTATACCTTGACAAGCTCGTGCGCGGCGCTCGGCGAAACCCTGTCGCAGGGAGCCTCTGCTGTCCTTAACGAGATTGTTTTTAATAAGTGCGGCAAATGCTGACTGCGACAGGGTTCCGCGGAGGCGCACGAGCTTGTCAGACTATAACCACACGTCGTTCGTTGTAGGAAAATCTCGAAGTAGTTCAACATTTCAGCCGAAAGACGTCCACTGCTGAACACAGGCCTCCCCCAAGGCTCGCCATACAGACCGGTCCTGCGCCATCCGCGTCCAATGCGTTCTACTTATATTATAGAAATTTATAATCATTTTTAGGGTTCCGTGCCCAAAGGGTAAAAACGGGACCCTATTACTGAGACTTCGCTGTCCGTCCGTCTGGCACCAGGCTGTATCTCATGAACCGTGATAGCTAGCTAGTTTAAATTTTCACAGATGATGTATTTCGGTTGCCGCTATAACAAAAAATACTAAAAAATGTAATAAAATAATTATTTAGGGGGGCTCCGATACAACAAACGTGGTTTTTTTTGCTCGTTTTTGCTCGATATTGATAACGGCAACAGGTAGACGCTTGAAATATTCACAAAATGTTTAGTTATATATTCTCAATACTTAATACAATACAATACAATACTATGACTCTTTATATTATTATTATAGTACACGACAAAAAAAAATACAGAAAAACAAGTACATGGAAAAAATAAATAAGGTTAGCAATGTGATTAAAAAAAATAATAGACTTTAAAAATAAATAATCAAAATTAAAATAAAACAAACAAAATTATTTAAGGGAATATGTACAACAAACGTGATTTTTTTTTGGCGTTTTTATAGATAATGGTACGTAACCCTTCGTGCGCCAGTCCGACTCGCACTTGGCCGGTTTTTATTTGTTATATCTCCTGACTTTTTGAAATTCGACCGGGCAACACTTTATGCAGCGTTAAATAATTCAGCGAGCACGGTGAGAAATTATAATAACAATTTTGAGCTCATTAAATACATATAACGTTACAAAACAAACGGTTAACTAGAGAACAAATAGTATTAGGGAAGCCATTTTAATTTCATCATCATAAGGCGGAAGATGTGCATTGTAGAACAAAGTTCTTCGTCTTAGAACGCCACATCATCCCAGCCTATATACGTCCCGCTGGAGGGCTCAGGCCTCCTCTCAGAATGAGAGGGCTAGGGCCCTAGTTCCAACGCGGGCCCAGTGCGGATTGGGAACTTCACACACACCATTGAATTTCTTTTGAAAGCTCAGTGGTAATTTATATAAAATAAATAATAAAATAAATAAATAAATATTAGGGGACAATCTTACACAAATCGACCTAGTCCCAAACTAAGCAAAGCTTGTATTATGGGTACTAGACGACGATAAACATACTTATATAGATAAATAAATACTTAAATACATAGAAAACATCCATAACTCAGGAACAAATATTCGTGCTCATCACACAAATAAATGCCCTTACCGGGATTCGAACCCAGGACCTCTTGCTTCGTAGGCAGGGTCACTACCAACTAGGCTAAGGCGTTCGTTAATAAAATTTCGCACACAAATTCTGAAAAACTCAGAGGTGTTAGAAGGGATTTGAACCCACGACCCTCTGCTTGACAAGCCATAGGTCAGACCACTAGACCACCACGAACGCCACAGTCAATGACAAATCGCCACTTTTATCCACCGGTTGCCTGCAACTCGAGCTTCTTAGTCCTCCTATGGGGGGTCGTCCAACGCCTCAAGACTCTCGAGAACCTTTCCCCCCCAAAACGGTTATCTGTTCTTCGATCGACGTGGCCCAGCCATTGCCTCTTCAACCTGCATATTCTTCGAACTGTGTTAGTCTTTTTAGGGTTCCGTACCCAAAGGGTAAAAACGGAAACC
Source organism: Archips crataeganus (assembly GCA_947859365.1). NCBI lineage: Eukaryota > Metazoa > Arthropoda > Insecta > Lepidoptera > Tortricidae > Archips > Archips crataeganus. The sequence continues at coordinate 16,292,594 of OX402062.1, read as the reverse complement.
CTATTACTGAGGCTCCGCTGTCCGTCCGTCTGTCACCAGGCTGTATCTCGAGAACCGTGATAGGTAGAGAGTTGAAATTTTCACAGATGATGTATTTTGGTTGCCGCTATAACAACAAATACTAAAAAACGGAATAAAATAAATATTTAAGGGGGCTCCCATACAACAAACGTGATTTTTTTGCTCGATATTGATAACGGCAACAGGTAGAAGCTTGAAATATTCACAGAATATTTAATTATGTATTGACTTTAAAAATAAATCATTAAATTAAAATAAAAAAATATTTAAGGGGGGCTCCCATACAACAAACGTGTTTTTTTTTTATAAAAAATAGGCTTAGGATGGAAGGCAAAGATGAGGCCTAAGATGGTACACGAAGTCATGCTTGCCTCTTCCAACATTTCCATCTACACTCGCCTTATCTCTTTCGTAATTATTCCTTCATCACATATCATAGTTACTGTTATGGACCGCCGTAAAGTAACGCCTGAATCAATCAATTATTTAGATAACCGAGCTTTAAAACTAAACGTCTATTATAATAAACATATTCGCACATAAATTGCGCAAACTCTTATCTATACATATAATAAATCTGTAACAAGTCGGTGTCTGTACATTGAAGATATTTGAGAAAAACTGTCACTAGGGCTATTTTTATTAGCACAATAGAACCCAAAACAATGTTTTTTAGAATTATTGTCTGTTTGTCTGTTTGTCTGTTTGTCTGTGCGTTAACCTAGAAGGATGCGGTTTTCACTGATATGTTGGTATTTTCTTGGATTAACATTTAGTGTTTGTTTCATTTGAATCGGCTCACAAATAAGAAAGATACGTCTATTTTAAGAATTTATCGAACAGGTTTTTTTGTTTGAACGCGCTAATCTCAGGAACTACTGCTCCGATTAGAAAAATTCTGTCAGTGTTAGATAGCACATTTATCGAAGAAGGCTATAGGCTATATATCATCACGCTAACACCAATAGGAGCGGAGCGGAGCGGAAGAATGTTTCAAAATCGGGTGTTTTTGAAGTAAAACTTCTATAGGCACGCTTGACTTGGGAGTACGGTGCACGGTGTTGAATGTGAACGCGGGTGTGCGGGGGGTGCGGGGGCGGTTAATTTTTTTTTATATCAAGGAACTAAGGAGAGCCAAAATTGATGAAAAAGCAAATTGGATAAAAAAAAAATAAGCTGCCCAAATTACTAATTCCACGCGGACGGAGTCGCGGGCAAAAGCTATATTTGAAATAAATATATATTGGCCAGGCAAAGCTTGCAATGGTTGATAAAGAGGCGATTTCATCGACCCGATAAACTTGTTAGGAAATGCATTTAACCTAAGTGTTACAGATGTACTCTGATCCTGATATCGAACTGCATAATTGGTTATTTAGCAACACTTTAATGCTATACTCAGAGTTCGGACTAATACTAATATTACAAACGAGTATTACACAGTATTAGATTAGTATTAGAGTGGATGGATGGGTGTGTGGATGTTGTTACTCTTCCACCTTCCACGCTAAAACGGTTTGACGAATTGTGACGAAAACACGTATATAGTTTATAAACTGGATTAACACACAGGATGTTTTTATCCCGGAAAATTGCATAGTTCCCGCGGGATAGCGATAAACGAATTCTTCGTAGACGGAGTCGCGGGAAACTACTAGTGTTGGTATATGGTGAATAGGCTACTTTCCTAACTAGTCAGTCTTTTAGATTTTCAAAAAATATTGGACACGTATTTTTTATTTTGTCAATTAAACAAAAAAATACGAAGATATGGCACGTTGAAGTTTCGCGTGACGTCACTTGTTCCTACACTTTGTATGAGCGTTTTAGGAACAAGTGACGTCACGCCTCGTCACGCGGAACTTCAACGCGCCATATCTTCGTCATTTTTTGTTTAATTGTCAAAAGAAAAATTACGTGTCTAATATTTTTTGATAATGTAAAATACGGACTAATAAGAATTATTATTTTTTTACCTAGGAAACATCCCTATTATCAAGAGGACCTCAACAATCAAAGACTGAATCGGGCAAAGCAATATTTTGTAAAAAGCCTAGTGACCTATGACCTCTTAAGCAGAGGGTCGTGGGTTCGAAACTGAGCTCATACCTACCTTTCAGTTTTCAGAATCTGAGTTTTTGAAGTTTACCATGAACTTTATGGTATGTAGGTTCATGAAACATGCGAGGAAATTCAATGGTGTACGTGAAGTTAGAATTTCGTAGTTGCCCTCCAATGTAAATCCGGCCAAGTGCGAGTTAGACTCGCGCACCGAGGGTTTCGTACACATTTTTAGCTATGTTAACAGCCATAACTATAATAATCCAGTGTTAGCAGAGCCCTGCTTCTAAGTAAAAAGTACGCCTTGTCGGATAATATTATGTTGGTTATTCGGAATCCCCCGTAATGTTTAATTTACTTAATTATAAAAATAAATAAATAAATAAATATCATGGGACAATTCACACCAATTGACCTAGTCCCAAAGTAAGTTTAGCAAAGCTTGTGTTATGGGTACTAAACAACGGATAAACATACTTATATAGATAGATACATACTTAAATACATATTAAACACCCAAGACCCGACAACAAACATTCGTATTTTTCATACAAATATCTGCCCCGACACGGGAATCGAACCCGGGACCTCAAGCTTCGTAGTCAGGTTCTCTAACCACTAGGCCATCTGGTCGTCCATTATATTTTTATTATTTGTTTTTGTAGGGCCACAGTAATACATAATCGGTGAAAATGTTAACTACCTAGTTAACGTCATTACATTATAAAGATATAATTAAAAACGCGTGAAAAAAACTCGTTGACAGCCCCCTTTAATTTTTAACTTTATTTTATTTTTTGTAATTACTATTATAACGGCAACAGAAACACATCATCTGTAAAAACTTCAGCTGTCTAGCTATCACGGTTCATGAGATACAGCCTGATGACCGACAGACAGACGGACAGTGGAGTCTTAGTAATAGGGTCCCGTTTTTAGGGTTCCGTAGTCAACTAGGAACCCTTATAGTTTCGCCATGTCTGTCCGTCTGTCTGTCTGTCCGCGGCTAAGCTCAGAGATCGTTAGTACTAGAAAGCTGTAATTTGGCATGAATATACATATCAGTCACGCCAACAAAGTGGTAAAATAAAAAATAAAAAAATAATTTTTTTTAGGGTACCTCCCATAGACGTAAAGGGGGGGTGTTTTTTTTTTCTCGACTAATCCTATATTGTGGGGTATCGTTGGATAGGTCTTTTAAAACCATTGCGGGGTTGCTAGCATGATTTTTCTATTCAGCGATCTGTTTGCGAAATATTCAACTTTAAAGTGAAATTTTTCATTAAAATCGAGCGTCCCCCCCCCCTCTAAAATCTAAACTGTTAGGTGGAAAAATTAGAAAAAATTCAGAATGGTAGTAAATATATCAAATTTACTAGGAAAATTATAGCGGCTAAAATTGCTTGGAAATTATTTGTAGTTTAAGAGTAAATAGTAGCCTAAGGTATAAAAGATACCTAAACTTGGATGATTCCGTACACATACGAAATCCTTAGAAAAATATTACTTGATTTTTTTTGTAATGGCTACGGAACCCTACCTTGTGCGTGTCCGACACGCTCTTGGCCGGTTTTTTAACCTCTGGGTACGGAACCCTAAAAACATTTACGGAACTACAAAACAAACAAAGGGTCCCTGAACTTTGTAAAACCTCTAACCTTTTATTACTGTCATAAGGGTTATCCCACGGATGGGTAAATAAACAATTTTCATGTTCCTTTGAACTTTAGACGGACATAAAAACTGTATCCGTGTCCTAATGTCGGAATAAATGTATCAAACTGTTGTTACGATATTATCGCATATTGGGGCCGCTGATAATATAGACTTGGGCCAACTTTTTTTTATGTTAGAGAGGCCAGACAAACGAACTAGTGGGTCACCTGTTGTTAAATGATCACCACTGTCCATAGACACCCGCAGCACTTTACGCGATGCCAGTGCGCTATCGGCCCTAAAAGGGAGAGAGAAAAGGAAAGGGAATAGAGGAGGGGGAGAAGTATTGGGCCCCCGGCGCTCTCACTGACCGTACGAAACGCAGCAGGAGTACGGCTGCTTCACACCGGTGTTCTGTGAGAGGGTGGTACTGCCCCGGACGAGCCGGCCCATTCAAGATTCAGCAGGTAGCTACAACATGGCTCTACCACTACAACAAAAAAATTACTTGATAAGATAAATAAAAATAAAAATAAATAAATATCCGGAGATAATTTACACCAATTGACCTAGACCCAAGGTAAGTTGCTTGTGTTATGGGTACTAGGCAACGGATATACGTACTTATATAGATATATGAAACACCCAAGACTGGAGAGCAAACATTCGTATTTATCATACAAATATCTGCCCCGACGCGGGAATCGAACCCGGGACCTCAAGCTTCGTAGTCAGGTAGATATTTACCAAGGATGATATAGACTGGATTAGCAATCGCCATAGTACAAATCGCCCGCGGAAAAATAGTTCGATTATTAAATCTAGATGGCGCTGACATATAAACCCGAGGGTTTGAAAGCAAAACAATAAGACTACAGATATTTCATATTACTGCAAATGTATTATTATGCATTATTTTTGAAAAATAATACATTTGTAGTAATATGAAACATCTGTAGTCTTATTGTTTTGCTTTCAAAGCCTCGGGCTATATTTCAGCGCCATCTAGATTTAATAATCGAACTATTTTTCTGCGGACGATCTGTATTATGGCGATTGCTAATCCAGTCTATATCATCCTTGATATTTACTAAGCATTTTTATTACTATATTGGCGTTAGTCATAGTCGAGCCTTGGTAGTCTAGTAGTTCAACTTATGGTCTTTCAAGTAAAGGGTTGTGGGTTTGAGGCCGGACGCGCACATCTGAGTTTTTCGAAATTTATGTGCGGCATTTGAAATTTACCATGAGCTTCACGCAACGAAGCGTCGACTGCAAAGAAATTCAATGGTGTGTGTAAAGTACTCAATCCGCAATGGACCCGCGTGGGAACTACGGCCAGATGCATTGCTGTGCCCTGCAGTGGAACGTATTTATGTGGCCAAGATGATGAGATGATGATGATTATGATTTTTAATTTCTATTAGTCCTTCGTTTTTTTTAAACAATTATAAAAATGCAAACAAATAATAATAAACCTACCTGAAGAACCGACCGATATATTATTAATTATTATACTAGCTTTTGTCCGCGACTCCGTTTGCAAAGAATTACTTCATCACTATCCCGCGAGAAATATTAAATTTTCCGGGATGAAAAATTACCTATATGTACCTATGTTAATCCAAGTTATAAACTATCTGTATGCCAAGTGTCATCAAAATCCGTCAAACCGTATTTCGTGAAGAAGTAACAAACATCCATACATCCATCCATCTGATCCATACTTTCACGTTTATAATATGAGTACGATAAGATTAGTTTGTGTATGCCTCCGGCAAGATTGAGCGCCGACCTGGTTAAGGTAGTTGTGGGAACGCGTTGGATGCGGATGGCGCAGGGCCGATCCGTTTGGCGAGCCTTGGGGGAGGCCTATGTTCAGCAGTGGACGTCTTTCGACTGAAATGATGCTGATGACCACGGACTGGCAAGCGCAGCGTGGGACGTCCACCAACGAGATGGATGGACGATTTGGTGAAGGCCGTAGGTTCAGGGTGGATGCAAGTCGTTACCAACCGTAATGATTGGGCGTCAATGAGGGAAGCCTATGTCCAGCAGTGGACGTCCTACGGCTGAAATGATGATGATGATGATGATGATGGATGGTGATGATGATGAAAATAAGATTATGCCAAGTTCATATTCTACGTAGTAACCATACGCAAGGCTGTGACATTTAGCGGAGATGGTGCTCTAGTTGCATACTACGCAGATAACAGACTGCGAACACTGTGATATGCGAAGCGGCGGGCGGAGCGGATCGCGTTATTGCTGCGACTTGGCTAGTCTTTTTATTCGTGTATGACAACTCCACAAAGATGGGGATGGGGATTTTAGATATGTATCTATTTTTGTATGTTTTTTATTTATGTGGTTTTCACTGTAGTGCCGAAAATCCTGGTCCATTTGTGATGAAAAGGAACTCAATCGATTTGTTGCTATGATTGCCGTGACATAAAGTACATTGTATAGGTATAAATGAAATGATAAAGACGGACTTGATGATCAAATAATCGAGTAATAAAAATAGCTGATATGTATATTAGTATATAAATTACCTATCATTAGAAAAAAATATAACCTATTTATTATTATTTTTATTCATTACTTAGCCTGGTTGTCCCCAATTGTAAGGTCTCCAAAAATGTTTAAAAGATTTTTTTACTTTTTGTTTAAAGTGTAAATTAGAGAACCTATAAACTGCTAAAATCTTCAAAACTGTATCCCCTCATACGATGTAGAGCATATTTTTCGTAGTCGGGTTATAGTTTTCAAACTTATCATAAAGTATAATATATTTTTTTGTGATTGTTACTAATCTAATATTGATAATGAAAGCATAATTATAACAGTATCACAAACAGTAGATCACATTACGTAAACAGTGAGGAAGTGTAATTCGTGATTCACTAACATGCAATGACATTGTGTGCTATGAATAATTAAATAAATTCATTGATTTGTCCATGTATTGTGTTTCTTTTTTCAATGAGTCTGAAAAAGTAATCTACATGCCTATTTCTTGACAGTTCAGAAGCAAAATAATCAACTTAGTATAAGGTAAACGTACCAATGCTCGACACCTGAACGCCCAGTAGATGACACCCATCTGTAACCTCTATTACTATGACATAAGATTGAAGGTGTCATGTATTGGGTCAGTGTCGAGCACAGGGGCGTTTACCTTAGTAGCGAAATGAAAAGGTTCGTCACTTTTCGACCTCAACTCGTTGGTGACATAGAGTCGAAAGGTGGCGAACCTTTTCATTCCGCGACTGTATATTATAATAAAATCCTTATGTTATTACTTTAAAAACATTAATAACTATTAAAACTATCGAGTCACCATTCCGCTTCGCTTATCGCTTGTCGCTTTTCGCGTATCCTTCCACTAACAGCACAGCCTAAAGTCATTACCTTCTCGTCTTTACTACCAACCTATGTCTCGAACGGCTTCAAATGTACAGGACGAGTACCAACAGACTAATTTATGTAATAATTATTCCTTAATTACTTATCCATTTGGGGCAAATCATTTGAATAATAAAGGTCAACTGCTTCAGGATCATTTTGATGATACGGAAATGTTTTTTATGTGTTATTGAATTTAATACATTGAATTTATTGATTCGACCATACATGGTTTGACCATTGGTAGTGGGAATGGTAATGTCAAAATAATGTAACTTTTGCGTAGTTTAAAGGTTAGAAATAAACAAACTCAGACAACAACTAGAGCTTAGACTAAATCCTACCCTATTCATTAAGATGTTTGGATGTATAGAATTTTGGATGAAATAACTAGTAAATCATAGGACGATTGAGTCCAATAAGTCTAAAAAAAATTACCAACAGTTTTTTTTTGTACAGAAAAGTCAATTATTAGAAACTGATTTAAAAATTTTTCATTTGATTCACTACTTTTTTCAAAATTAACTATTGAAACTATTTTGCTTGATGACGTCAGATTATAATTGAGGGCCCACACGGCTAAATTGTCAGTGCGTACAATAAGGCAACCCCTTTAATTATTTTTTGCGTAGTGGTAATACTGTAACTAAGTGTCACTTTATTGGCGCTGTCAGAGTGCTAGATGTCAGACAGCGGGTCCAAATCAAAGTCCGTAGCTTAATCCCCGCCTAAATTGAGTAAAATTTTAAATAATGCCATGACACACCGATTAAAGTACAGTTTGGACCATCCACGTATTTTACTTCAATGTCAAGTAAAGGTCATTGCTTATATGTTATGTAATAAAATTATTACATTATATTAAAATTTAATAACTACAGAAAACGAGTTAAAAAACATTTACCTCGAAATAGTCTTCGATTTACTATACATTGCAAAAAAATAGACATCCCCAATTGACCTAGTACAAAATTGATAATGTTTGGACTAAGTGTTTAGATACCTATAACTTGCCATACAGATTTGCGAATCAGAGGTGAGATGGAGCGACGACTTAAGTTTTTTGTGCGAGTGTCATTTTAACCAATCAGTAAGAAAAGAAACAAAAAATAACCACGTAATATGAATCGAAAAAGACAAAATGGAACGCTTGAAAAAACGCTCGTCTCGTATGGTTAGTGTTTGTTTTATGATCAGTAATTAAAGAAAACTTTATACACCTACCTAATTTATATTTATTTACATAAAGCTATATTCAAATCAAATCAAATTCAAACTAAAGAATCAGAGAATCAGATCAAATTCGTAACGAAGTGATCCGACAGAGAACCAAAGTTATCGACATAGCCCACCGCATCAGCACGCTGAAGTGGCAATGGGCAGGCCATATAACCCGAAGAACCGATAACCGTTGGGGTAGACGAGTTCTTGAGTGGAGACCACGGATTGGCAAACGTAGCGTGGGACGTCCTCAGACTCGGTGCAGCGATAATCTTCGCAAGGCGGCTGGCAACAGCTGGATGAGAGTGGCCGAGGATCGTGCTCAGTGGCGTGCCATGGGAGAGGCCTATATCCAGCAGTGGACGAACATAGGCTGATGATGATGATGATGATGAAAGCTATATTAACAACGTATTTGTACACATTCTGTCCGGGTGATTTTTACGGGTCTCATTCTAAATCCCTAACATCGTTTGTCCTAACACTTTTTTTCTCGGAAACCGTGAATTTTCAGGAACTTTTTTGTGATTATCCTCTAGAACTCTATAGGTAAGGTTAGGTTTGTTTTATAAAAACCGGCCAAGTGCGAGTCGGGTCACGCACCGAGGGTTCCGTACAAATTTATATGTATATATGAACCTCCAGTCTTATCAGACCCCTGCTCCTAAGCAAAATGTGCGCAGTGTGGGAACATTGTAGATTGGTTACTGATTTGTCTATACAGACAGACAGAAAAATTTATGCTTTTCGCAATTTTTCCTTTATTTTGGTTTTGATTCCCTTGCGAGTGTCGACAATTTGCGGAAATTTGCGGCATAAACTGCTTATCTATTGATTGCGTTAAAAATTTATGCTTTTCGCAATTTTTCCTTTATCTGTGCTATAAATACGTTGCTTCGTACTATATTTCAAGATTCTGAGTTCACGGGAAGTACCCTGTAGGTTTTGATTCCCTTGCGAGTTTCGAAAATTTGCGCAAATTTGCAGCTTAAACGGCTGTATCTTTTGATTGCGTTGGCTTAGAAGTTTGATTTTTTCACAGCTCCAAGGGACAGTAGACTTGAGTATTTGATATAAATTTTAGCTAGATACCTTGACGCGTTCCTGAGAAAAAGGGTCTTGACAGACGGACGGACGGACAACAAAGTGATCCTATAAGGGTTCCGTTCTTTTCCTTTTGAGATACGGAACCCTAAAAATCCAGAACAATTAATAGATTTTAAATAAATAGAAAGAGTTAGGACAAACGATCATTAGGACAAACACTATATTAGGACAAACAATCATTAGGTATTTAGATATAGAGCCGATTTTTACAGACAAAAGGTGCAGTTGAGGCCGCAGAACCGCATATAATAGATGAAACCTAGATTTAGATTTTCATAACACATGGGATATGGTGGATGAAACGCTTTAGAGAGCGACCGATCCGTAGTCACACACGCACGTATACAGTACGCTTAGTATGTTTTACTTCACCAAAATACTTCTCGATCGCGTTTACGTAAAAAAAACAATTACTAGGGAAACATGGAGAGCGTCTCCACGCGCGCGCTTCCATGTTTCCATAGAATTGAAATTTTTACGTAAACGCGATCGAGAAGTATTTTGGTGAAGCAAAACTTATACTAAGCATACTGGTGTGACTATGGTTCATTTTATTTATCCGTAGTCACACTGGTGTGAGTGTGACTACCGTTTATTTTACCCGACCCACGGTCACACCAATGCACCCTCCAACCATAATATTCAGTTCAGAAAATAGGTAGGTTAGGTTAGTTAGGTAGTTTCTTCTGCCCGAAGGGCAAACCGCCCAGAAATAGGAGACCCGCGAAGCGGGGCTCCGTCGAGTTGGTTCAAATGAAATATTTATGTTTAGTCAAGGGTGAGGTGGTCTATAGTGGTGTGATTACGGATAAGTCATGCTTTAGAGCCCTGCCAACCTACCTATCCAATTAAATATCTCTATTTCTACTTGATATAATCAATTATTATTTATCTGTCGACTCCAATTATCAAAGCATCTTTTAATTAAGTCTGTGGACGTTTGGCCTTTATCTATAGGTTTAAATCAGGTCGATAAAATTATCTGAACGATATCTAGATCAATGTTATATCATCAGTTACATAGTTTATTAGATTTAATGAAGTAATTTTGTATTAGCGATTTCTGGTACGTACATACAGTGTTCTTCTGTACAGTCGCCATCATAAACATATAAGCATTCAAGGTGGTCAAAAATATCCGAACACGACTGTACCTATTATCAATCGCGTAGGTGCGTGTTTAGATATATTTGAGCACCTTGACTAGGTACTCCGATATTTATGATGGCGACTGTACTAATGTTATAAATGCGATGTTTCTGAGTTTGTGTATTTGTTATCCTTTCACGCTAAAACAGCTGGACAGATTTTTATGAAATTTTTTTCTCTATTTTCGGTAGGTCTAAGGAATAGGCCGTAGGCTATTTTTTTACCTATCTACCCCATATTCTTCGCGGACGGAGTCGCGGGCAACAGCTAGTTTATTTATATTTATGAAATTGAACCTTAGGTTGGTAAAGGACTGTACTAACTCTAACGTCTTGGCTTTTCTGTAAAGTTTTATGTTAAGTTGTGATAAATAAATAAATAAATAAAAGGAATTTCTTGGTCGAATATACATACATTGACATAATAAATGTTATATGGCTTAAAACATAAAACATGGAATTTTTTTCTGCTATTGTTTTTTTTAAATAATACCGTTGAACTCTATCTCTCCTTATGAAAAGTGTAAATTGTAGAGGTGAAACTCATTGGTTCAATAAGTTTTTGTTAAAAATTTCATTTTCAATGCAAGCTTTTTTCGCTGACTGTTACTTTTTGTTGACTGTACTTGCCATCAAACCTACATAAGTATACCAAATTTCAAATGAATCCGACCACTGGAAATGGGTCAAATGCGACTTCCAAGATTTGAACCGTACATATACATATACATACATTGCAAGTTAATAAAAAGCTTTTAAAAACAGCCTAATCACTCTTATTAACTATAAAAATAAAACTTTTAGAGCGTCTAAATCAAAATGACACGCTGCTTGAAATGATACATTTATTAACAGACAATTCGATGGCCCCTACGTAAATCATCGAAAGTCAATTTCTTCACTTTTCAGTATAGCGTTTTGAAGTTGGTTTATGGTATAATTCCGAAAATATAAATATTACATTGACTTCATATATCCGTAATAACTAATAAAGTAAGTATTTATCTTGCGGGATTTTTATTTTCAGGAAAATTATAATAGTTTTCTGGAAATTTGAAATTCGATAGCATACGTCGTGATAAAGAGAATTACATGTATCGAAACTGCCAATTTCGATTTTTTACGCCGGAATTATTTTTAAAGGTCTTATCCAAAATGGTAGTTTCGATTATTTACTTCGACAGTAGTACTGCGGTAGCTAACGTAACTGATAGTGTAGATGGTCTACGCCACAAAAAAAAATCTCTATTATAGCTATTTTACCCGTTTCAATATAAACGCATAATTTTTTGAGACACTTTTTAGTATGAGTACTTAAATAAAATCAGTATTGTTTTGTTAATTGAAAACTTTATTCAGAAAATCAATTTTTTATTTCTAGAAATCTGACTTTTAAATCACTGTTATCATCACAGCTTATTATTTTATAATTACTGCTTAGTATTGGCTAGTGAAAATCAAAAAAGTTCTCAACAAACTACAGATGTAGTAAATAAATAAAAAATAATATAAGAAAACTCGTAACATACAACATAAATGTATCCAAACGCTCTAAATTACTAAACAAAAAACTTCTCAAAAACTCTTTATTGCACGAATGAATGAATCTTACTTACTTATGAGATAAAAAAACGAAATACCTTTTTGGCTCACTAACTTCAAACAAAATATGAAATATAAGTAAGCATATAATATTCTAATCAGAATCGTCAACATTATCACCAATACTGTACTGTAATTAATATTTTTTTTTTAAATATTCTTTAGGTGATAGGTATCACCCCCGATTGACATAAAGAAATAAGATCTTTATATTTTGCATCTGTAACAGTCAGCAGGTTACCATATTATGCCATCATAAGTTCAGCGTCATCATTCATTATTTTCCCACTTCTTCTAGTAGTGATAACTGTGTTTAAGCAAAATTACTCGCCCTTTAAATCGTATTTAAAGAAAAGACAATTCGGTGCATTTTTTTCTACCCTGACCTCTTTGACTTTGTTCCATATTACAAAAATTTTCGCTTATATTATAATACAGCAAGTCCAACATCTCCAAGTGGACAATTCAATATTAAAAGTCAAATGTACCACAAACAACTTCGGGTGAATTTTGAGCTACTATTTTGTCATCTGCTTTAAATTTTCTTGTATTTTTTTTATTTTCTATATGCTGAGATTGGGCACTTATTTGATCTTCAGTCGGGTTTGCCTCATTTGAAAATGCATGACATTTGTCGCAAATGTCTTTTTTTGGGACATAGAATCCAACGTTCATGTGCTCATTCACTATATCAGTGTTAGTACTGACGTAGTGTGACAGATTTACTTTTATAGTTTGGCAGCTGATCCCATTCTTTGTACAAGGAAAACATTTTTTTGAAGGATACGTTATTATTCAGATAAAGTTTACTACTACTTTCTCTTACTTTTTTGGTTGCATTTCGGTAAATTTGTCTACATGTTCCCACTGCTGAGTATGCACCCCTAATTTCCGAAAATTGGTTAATATTCTTTGCCGGGTGTCGGTATCAAATTTATCGTAACATTTTAATTTGCACGTAGAACGACACATCTTTTTCTTTTTTTCCTGGGTTTGCTTTGAATGTAGACATTCTCTTTTGGTTTAATGAAATGGTCGAGCTCGGCGAATCGCACTCTGATACTGTTATAAGAGAGCTAATGCTAGCTATGGGGCCTGGACTACTAACTGGTAGGTGTAGGTAGTTTCCCGGATTCAGTCGGCAGCGGTGTCAATGGAGAAAACGAACTTCTAATGTTGCTTATTATCTTCAGTTTGGCTTTGTATTGAGATTTCAAAGTCTTGTAATGGGGATGGCACTGGAGTATTTACTGAGCTACTTAAAATAATTGACTCCTTATCACTGTTTATTGCAATTAGTACTTTTTCTACCGTCGCTTCCAGAACAGAAAAATGTGGCGTAGCCAAGTTTCTGTCTGAAGATAGTTCTTCGTCAACTATTCCCTCGAGGGTGGCCCATTCTGAGTCTCCAAAGGTACAAGTTGCAGGTAGCGAAGAATCTGAAAAATACTAGTACCTAATGATAGTTTGATATTCTGATGAACACAATACAATATCGAATCTGCCAGTTTCGATACAAAGTTAACGGCAAATTCCAACGTACAATATTGAAACTGGCAGTTTCAATAGCAAGTCAATAGTAAATTCCAAAGTACAATATTGAAACTGACAGTTTCAATACCAAGTCAATAGTAAATTCCAAAGTACAATATTGAAACTGGCAGTTTCGATAGCAAGTCAATAGTAAATTCCAAAGTACAATATTGAAACTGACAGTTTCAATACCAAGTCAATAGTAAATTCCAAAGTACAATATTGAAACTGGCAGTTTCGATAGCAAGTCAATAGTAAATTCCAAAGTACAATATTGAAACTGACAGTTTCAATACCAAGTCAATAGTAAATTCCAAAGTACAATATTGAAACTGGCAGTTTCGATAGCAAGTCAATAGTAAATTCCAAAGTACAATATTGAAACTGACAGTTTCAATACCAAGTCAATAGTAAATTCCAAAGTACAATATTGAAACTGGCAGTTTCGATAGCAAGTCAATAGTAAATTCCAAAGTACAATATTGAAACTGACAGTTTCAATACCAAGTCAATAGTAAATTCCAAAGTACAATATTGAAACTGACAGTTTCGATTATTTAAGTCGGTAATACTATTAAATGTTCATAATTAATAATTATTTGTCAATAACTTGACCGTAACTGCACACTATTCCTATTAACAACGTAAAATACACAATCTTTTTAAAATATTATCACTAAAAATGTTCAAACTTACCAGCTTTAGGTTTTTCATTATCGGTGGCTGCACTGTCTTATGTTATCAAACCAAGATTTTTTTAGATTTCGACGCATTAAATCTGTTGAACCTCATTATTACGTGTTTTAAAAACAAAAATCATAATAAAATTGTAACGTTATTAGCTGATTGGTCGCTTGTTGCCAACTGATCGCCTCGCGGGCTTGTGCGACGTATACTATTGAAGCTGTTAGTTTCGTCTCGTTTACACGACAATTATTCCCACGTAAACAATCGAATGTAGACTTACGATGACCTACTACGGAAATGTTATAATGTTTTCGATGTTTTACGACTCAAATATCTGCTTAAAAATAAGAATTTTCTTTTTCCTTTCGGGGGTGCAAAATATGGCTTAAAAGAAGTAGATTAAACAAATAAAAAAAAACGGCAATTTTGAGTTTCGATGGTTTACGTAGGGGCCATCGAATTATCTTTGTCTTATCGGAAGACAAGAGCTTGAAAACCATAACAACTTCATATAAACAAAACAATGTATGTACGTCTGTAACCTTGCCTCGCCTGCTAAACATTTTGATTGTTTTCTAATAGCCCGCATTTCCATCATTAAGTTACATCTCAGACATCAGGTGTGACCTTAAAAACTTAACCTTCACTTGTTCATAGAATGCTTATGTAACCGGACGCGTAAGTCGCTTGATCGTTACAACAGTTTCTACCTACGAGTCTTCTATATGTAATTACTAGCTTTTACCCACGGCTTCGCACGCGAAAACCATTAAATCTAGAAGTTAAATTGAAATTCCGGGATTGTGCGAAAAATCCTGTGGGAATTCCCAAAAATTGCATGGTGGATTTTATTAAGGTTACATAAAAAACACCTGCATCAAAATAATGTCATGTCCCTAATCCTAGCGATTGAAGCATTAGGATTTTATCTATATCCGTATTAGCCTCTATATTATTCAAGACGTCTAGTTATCTGTATGCCAAATTCATCTAAATCCATTCAGCTGCTTTAGCGTGAAGGAGTATTAATAATAATAATACACATAAATACATGCACACACGCACGCACAAACTTTCACATTAATAATAGTATATAGTATAGTAACGAGTAGTTCACCTATATTTATTTATTTCGGGGATTTCGAAAGCGGCTATTTCGATTTATATGTAATTCACTATGTGGGTCTTATCTCTGAGAAAACATGTGTTTTCGAGTTTTAGCCCGAGTTAAACTCGATCGTCCAAATACTAATATAATAAAGAGGTGAATTTCATTTGTATCATTTATGTTTGTGTGTGTTTATTTGTGAGTTAGAAAATTGAATAATTATTAATAGACTACCTGTCCACCCCGGCTTCGCAAGGGTATTCTGACGAAAAATATTTCCTTTTTCACTGCCGCACTGTCTTTTTTAATGTGGACATATTTTAACACAAATAATTCTGGTATTCGTACAATTCTTAAAAATTATATTTCATGCAAACCTTGTGCTTTGATTTAATTAAAACACAACAAAAAAGAATAAGCCTATAAGGTACATCCGATCTAAAGTTATATGCTTACGTACACGTGGCAATTGATTTTTATTTACATACATCTATACTAATATTATAAAGAGGAAAGATTTGATTGTTTGTTTGTTTGTTTGCATTGAATAGGCTCCGAAACTACTGGACCGATTTCAAAAATTTTTTTGCCGTTAGAAAGCTACATTATCATTAAGTGACATAGGCTACTTTTTACCGCGGCAAAATACCTTTTCCTACGGGAAAATTAATTTATCGCGGGCGAAGCTGCGGACGGAAGGCTAGTATAAGATAGTTATGAGGACTAATTAGCAATAGAAATATATTTTGTAGAGCACAAACATAATATTTTCACGGCTTCGGTCTAATATAACATCAACGGCTACCTCACAGAGACTAATAAAAGTAGGTAGAAAACCTCAAGAGATTTCAAGATGTCCAATGTTTTTATAATTGTAATAATCATTGAGGTATCATTAGCAAGTCGAATTACTTGAAAAATAACAAGAGGATTACGACACATACATAGCAAACAATAGCTTTATTGCATTGTGAGAATACTATGTAAATAAATAGCCTAACATTACTTTGACCTAGGTTATAATATGTAAAAGTAAAATCAACTCCACGTTACCGTCCACGGACCGGAAGACGCAGTTATTTCCGTTGCATGATGAACACTCACGCAAACTTTCATGACTCTGGCCTTCGCGGTTCAGATTTTGAGATTCCATCCCGATCCCTTGGGAATTCGTTGAGCTAAACCGCTGACAAACAGACAGACAAGCGGACATAGCGAAACTATGAAGGTTCCTCGTAGGAGACCTGAAGAAACGGATCAATGCATTTCTCTATATTACACTAGCTTTTGCCCGCGACTCCGTCTGCGTGGAATTAGGAATTTGGGCAGCTTATTTTTTTAATTTGCTTTTTCATCTATTTTGGCTCTCCTTAGTTCCTCGATATAAAAAAAAATACCAGCCCCCCCCCTCCCCCCCAACCCCACTCCCTTCTCCACCCCCCACCGAACCCCCCGCACACCCGCGTTCACTTTCACCACCGTACTCCCAAGTCAAGCGTGCCTATACGTGCCTATACTTCAAAAACACCCGATTTTTTTTTTTTATTTCTTTTTTAAATTTAATTACAACTTAAGTACTGCTACATAAATATTCTCGCTAAACTGTTACGTTCGAGGGCGAGACGCAAAATAAATTGAATTTTGAAACATTCTTCCGCTCCGCTCCGCTCCTATTGGTGTTAGCGTGATGATATTATAGCCTATAGCCTTTCTCGATAAATGGGCTAACTAACACTGAAAGAATTGGGAATGTCTAAAAAAAATTACCAGTGGTTTTTATATTTTTTTTGTATAGAAAAGTCAATTATAAGAAACTAATTTCAATATTTTGTCACTTAGTTCAATACTTTTTTCAAAATTAATTATTGAAACTATTTTGGTTGATGACGTCAGATTGTAATTGAGGGCTCCCACAATGCCAAATTTCTAAATCTATCTAAATGCGTACGATAAGGCAACCCCTTTAATTATTTTTTGCGTAGTGGTACACTGTAACTAGTGTCACTTTACTGGCGCTGTCAAAGTGCTAGATGTCAGGCAGTGGGTCCAAATCAAACTCCGTAGTTATAATCCACGCGTAAATTTGTGAAGAATTCTAACCACACAGAATAAAGTACGACTTGGACCGGTCACGCAATTTACACCAAAGTCAAATGAAGGTCATTGCTTATTTGTTATGTAATAAATTCATTATATAAAATTAAAATTAAATAACTACAGAAAACGAGTTAAAAACCATTTATCTCGAAATAGTTTTCGATTTACTATACATTGCAAAAAAATAGACATCCCCAATTTTTCAAATCGGAGCAGTAGTTCCTGAGATTAGCGCGTTCAAACAAACAAACAAACTCTTCAGCTTTATAATATTAGTATAGAACGTCCCACTGCAGCAGGGCACAGCCCCCCCCCCCCCCCCCCCAAAGCTTGCCAAATAGATAGGTCCCGTGCCATCAGCATCCATCGCCTTCAAGCAACCTTAGCCAGGTCGTCGCTCCATCTTGTTGGAGGCCTACCTACACTGCGCCTTCCGGTCCGCGGACGCCACTCGCGAACCTTTTTGCCGCATCAGCCATCAGCTCTATGAGCGATGTGCCCTGCCCACTGCTACTTGAGTCTGGCGGTTCTCCGAGCTATGTCGGCGACTTTAGCTATTTTATTATACACCTAAATGTAGTTATTACAGCGCAGCAGAGTTGCCAATACTATTGCCCACTATATCAATTATTAATTTACACCGGTCATTAATAAATTATGTTTATTGCGGGTTTAATTGAATATTACATGTTATTTGCATTTAATTTGAGATGAATATCGATGCGTATAACTTATTTGACATTTTGGAGGAATGGTATGACTTCGAGGTTATCTTATTCAAGGTTAGAGAGAGACGCAGCTATCGGAGGGGTAGATAGTTTGTCCATGCCCGCCCATAAGACCCTTTTGAATCCTAACCAGTATGTGAACTCAAAACCGTAAATTTCTCCATCATAACCCTAACTTACGAGCTTTTCATCATCATCATCATCATCCTAGATAATATGTCTCACTGCAGGGCACAGGCCTCTTCTTAGAATTAAAGCGCTTGGGCCGTAGTACCCACGCGGGCCCAGTGCGGATTGGGAACTTCACACGCTTCATTGAATTTCTTCTAAGGTGTGTGCAGGTCTTCTCTTTTTTTTAAAAGCGTCAGGTTCTATCTCTTTTATTGGACAAGGAAACATTCCACAGCTTTTATTTGTCCATAAATGTGGTTTTCCTTGTTGGTTAACCTTTTTAGCAACAATTTTTACACATACTTAGAGAGTGACAAGTGATAGTACCTTAGACAAGTGCGTTGCGTAACGCAGTCGAACTCATGACCCAAATGTTGTGAACGCCTGGCGAATGCTCGTTCAGAAGCGGTCGGCAACCATTTCAACTTGGAGCAAGTTTATAAAAAAAATAAGTTTTATAATGTTTGTTTATTTTCAACTAGCTTTTACACGTGGCTTGCTTGTGTGAATGATGTAATAATTTTACTGAATTCCCAAAAATTACACAGCAGACTTAATTTAACAATGTCTAAAAACGTCTTTAGACGACCAGATGGCCTAGTGGTTAGAGAACCTGACTACGAAGCTTGAGGTCCCGGGTTCGATTCCCGTGTCGGCGCAGATATTTGTATGAAAAATACGAATGTTTGTTCTCGGGTCTTGGGTGTTTAATATGTATTTAAGTATGTATCTATCTATCTATATAAGTATGTTTATCCGTTGCCTCGTACCCATAACACAAGCTTTACTTAGCTTACTTTGGGACTAGGTCAATTGGTGTGAATTGTCCCGTGTTATTTATTATTTATTTATTTATCTGTGCTGAATTTCATGTGTCCTGACTAAGACAGACACCATACACACACACTTCAATAAATCTGTACATTTTCACTTAACTAATAAGAAATTTGTGTGTAAATAAAATAATAAAATTATTTTGTAAATGTTTAACGAAACGAACAACAAGTTTGGTGTTGTAATGACATAATAAAGTGTATAATAATGTCCATTACCTTACCTTTTTATATTAAAAATCACTTCAACAAATAGTTAAAGATAATGACATTACATGGTGAATTTATTTGTTTGTACACAGTTACTATATCGGGTCTTACTAAAACTAAATACTCAAAATTTTCGGTTATTTTTATTATTTCGCTTTGTGTCTATTTAAACTTTAGTGTAACCTACAAACAAATTAAATTAACAACTATGAGATATTAAAATAAATACGTTGAGATAATGAGACAATGAATAAAAAACAACTTATATCTTGTTCAACCAAACTTTATATAGGTAATAATAACGACAAAAATGCCAAATGTCAGTTTTATGAAATTCAGGAAATAATAAAAATATTAATGAATTAAATAAACGGTAGCGGTGGTCGACCCCTGCATGCGATAGGTCACGAGATAGTGACGCGCAAGCGCATCCGTCTCTTCAAATCATGTCGATAGATTTTGAAGGAATACTAATTGAGAATTTGCGTAAACATACAATACAATACAATGACTCTTTATTGTACACCAGAAATAGTAAGCAATACAGAAAACAGGTACACAGAGAGAAAGTTACAAGGTAAGCAATAGGCGGTTTTATCGCTTAAGAACGATCTCTTCCACACATCCACATCTCATCTTCCACAAACTGACATGTTAACAGTAATCTAGTAAGACGTTTTGCAAATGTATCTTTATTTAATTTTGATAGCGGTAGAGTTTGTATATCTATTTGTTGAGTAGTTGATAACCACTGAATCGCTTAAATGTTTAGATACTACTTAATAACCTGGATAGTCATAAATTATCTATACATTTAAACAAGCAATTCTTGTATACCTACATTTTTATTCGGTGGTCTCGGAAACGGCTATAACGATTTCGATGAAATTTATTATATGGAGGTTCTTGAAGGTAAACAATCTATTTAACTTCGTCGTATCTCTGAAAAAACGCATGACTTTGTGTTTTAATAATAATAATAATAATGTTTTATTTTTAGGCATTCGGTACACCCATATTATAAAGTTCCAATTTTAAATGAAAATTAAATAAATTAAAATCAAATTACAAATTACATTTTAGTTTAGTCTAAGTACCTACTTAGACTAAACCTAAATGCAACAATAATGTTTCCGTCATCCTACAACTACTTTCGGTTCTCGTTCTGGTGGGTAGAAAGCCAGTATCTAAAGATAGGACTCAAGTGAAACTCAGTAGCCCAGATACTAGTAATAATTAGTTAAATCTCCTTGCCTATCTTCTATCTATACATATAATAAATCTGTAACAAGTCGGTGTCTGTACATTGAAGATATTTGAGAAAAACTGACACTAGGGCTATTTATTAGCGCAATAGAACCCAAAACAATGATTTTTAGAATTATTGTCTGTTTGTCTGTTTGTCTGTGCGTTTGTGCGCGCTAATCTCAGAAACGGCTTAACCTAGAAGGTTGCGGTTTTCACTGATATGTTGGTATTTTCTTGGATTAACATTTAGTGTTTGTTTCATTTGAATCGGTTCACAAATAAGAAAGATACGTCTATTTTAAGAATTTATCGAACAGATTTTTTGTTTGAACGCGCTAATCTCAGGAACTACTGCTCCGATTTGAATAATTCTTTCAGTGTTAGATAGCACATTTATTTTATCGAGGAAGGCTATAATATATCATCACGCTAACACCAATAGGAGCGGAGCGGAGCGGAAGAATTTTTCCAAATCGGGGGTTTTGGAAGTAAAACGTCTATATCTCGGGAACTACTGCTCCGATTTGGAAAATTCTTTCAGTGTTAGATAGCCCAGTTAGATAGGGCGGGTTGGGAGCGGTTGGGAGGGCGGGTTGAGAGCGGGTTGGGGGCGGCTTAAGAGCGATTTGGGGGCGGGTTGGGAGCGGGTGGGGGGGGGCGAGTAGGGAGCGGGTTTGGGGCGGGTTGGTAGCGGGTTGGGGGCGGGTTGGGGGCGGGTTGGGAGTGGGTTGGGCGGGTTAGGAGCGGGTTGGGAGCGGGTTGGAGGCGAGTTGGGAGCGGGTTGGGGGCGGGTTAGGAGCGGGTTGGGGGCGGGTTGAGAGCGAGTTGGGGTGGGTTGGGAGTGGGTTGGGGCGGGTTAGGAGCGGGTTGGGGGTGGGTTGGGAGCGGGTTGGGGGCGGGTTGAGAGCGGGTTGGGGGCGGGTGGGGGGCGAGTTGAGAGCGGGTTGGGAGCGGGTTGGGGGCGGGTTGAGAGCGGGTTGGGGTGGATTTTGAGCGGGTTGGTTTATTATGAAGTTTCACTTCTTCCGGAAGGATCTAAGGAGAGCCATAATTGATGAAAAAGCAAATTGGATAAAAAAATAAGCTGCCCAAATTACTAATTCCACGCGGACGGAGTCACGGGCAAAAGCTAGTAATTCAATAAAATAACTATGCTTCTTTGTTTTTAAAGTTAGCAAAGAAATCAAGAAATATTTTTCTCTTAACGTGTTTTCTTTTCAAACTATAAAGTACAGACAGCCTCAAAAGTCGCTGAACACTTTTGTACTTTTTCGCAACAGCCAGTTATACTGTGAAGTTTGAAATATTGTCACGTCGTTAGTGAAGACTCAAGATGCAGTGGGCAGGACGCATCGCTCGTAGAACTGATGGTCGATGGGGCAGAAAAATTCTCGAGTGGCGTCCGTGGACCGGAAGACGCAGTGTATGCAGGCCTCCAACAGGTTAAGGTTGCGGGAACGCGGTGGGATGGCACGATCTGTTTGGCGACCCTTGGGAGAGGCCTATGTTCAGCAATGGATGTCTTCGTGAATGTTGATGGTGTTTAGTGAAAATGACAAAGTACTAAAGCGCTCAGCGACTTCTGTGGTCGGCCTTACACGTACCTACAGCCTTAAAACATACATACAAGTTAACGAATCTTTACAAGCAATTTGCATATTTTATAATTCACTAATTTTTAATTATAATACATTAATTAATCAACACCAAAAACCACCGTCCCAGTCAAAATTCTCGAGATATCGACTTCATAACACTATCGACTCGATCACTATTATCAGATGCATCGATACAGCGTACAGCACTAGCGCCAGGTGCATGAAACAGTTAATTATTGACATCTTATGCCGAGGCTTGCAATCTAATTGTACCCATAAAGTTTGAATAGGGACAAAATAATATTCCACTTAGGTACTACGCGAAATCGACTTACGACAATTTAATTATTCTGATTCACGAATCTTCTATTAAGAATAATTTGAGTTGAGAGAACAAAATTGAATATTACGCGGATGCGGATAGGTTAATTTTTGTATTATAGTATTATATAGTATTAACTGTTCATATTTGTTCAAGTATCCAGTATTGGTTGTTTGGAAGAGATTGCTTTTGAGCGATAAGACCGCCTATTGTCTGCCTGTTTTTTTTTTATTGTTATGAATATTTTTTTCTGTATTTTTTTGGTTATCAATAAAGAATATTTGTATTGTATTGTATTGTATTAATCTTCCCAGGTGAATTTTTCACTTCGAGCCATTACATTAAATTGGAACCTTAATACTATGGCGATACCGTTTGTTTTGAAAGATAAGGGCTCGAAGCGAAAAATTCACCTGGGAAGATTTATACCCGTATTGTCGTCTATTGCCGACACTGGCGTTCAAAAGGTCGGTCTGCATATAGTAGTTGATAATATATTTCAGTACTAGCTTTTGCCCGCGACTCCGTCCGCGTGGAATTAGTAATTTGGGCAGCTTCTTTTTTTTTTATCCAATTTGCTTTTTCATCAATTATGGCTCTCCTTAGTTCCTCGATATAAAAAAAATTACCCGCCCCCGCACCCCCCCGCACACCCGCGTTCACATTCACCACCGTACTCCCAAGTCAAGCGTGCCTATAGAAGTTTTACTTCAAAAACCCCCGATTTCGAAACATTCTTCCGCTCCGCTCCGCTCCTATTGGTGTTAGCGTGGTGATATATAGCCTATAGCCTTCCTCGATAAATGTGCTATCTAACACTGAAAGAATTTTTGAAATCGGAGCAGTAGTTCCTGAGATTAGCGCGTTCAAACAAAAAAACCTGTTCGATAAATTCTTAAAATAGACGTATCTTTCTTATTTGTGAACCGATTCAAATGAAACAAACACTAAATGTTAATCCAAGAAAATACCAACATATCAGTGAAAACCGCATCCTTCTAGGTTAAGCCGTTTCTGAGATTAGCGCGCACAAACGCACAGACAAACAGACAAACAGACAAACAGGCAATAATTCTAAAAATCATTGTTTTGGGTTCTATTGTGCTAATAAATAGCCCTAGTGACAGTTTTTCTCAAATATCTTCACTGTACAGACACCGACTTGTTACAGATTTATTATATGTATAGATAGATATAGATTTTAAAACGAACCTACTTTTTATCTCGCATTTTCGCGCGTTTTTTTTATTTTTTTTTATTTTCTAAACTAGCTTACGTAAAATTCCTGACGTCCAGTTATCTACATACCAAAGGTCAGGCGATCGAAATGAAATTCCAGAATTCTCTTCAAAATCCTATGGGAATTTCCAAAAATTACATCGTGCTCTTCATTAACGGTACATGAGATACACTCGTGCCAAATTTCATGTCTTTCAACCTAGCGGTTGGAATTTTGGAATTTATCCTAGTCGAGTAAGAATATTCCACTGCAGGGCACAGGCCCCCTCTCAGAATGAGAGGCCTTGGGCCGTAGTTCCCACGCGGGCCCAGTGCGGATTGGGAACTTCACACACACCATTGAATTTCTTCTCAGGTGTGTGCAGGCTTCCTCACGATGTTTTCCTTCACCGTAAAGCTCATGGTAAATTACAAATGTAATCTTCCCTTTCATTCTGAGAGGAGGCCTGTGCCCTGCAGTGGGACGTTTATAGGCTGGAATGATGAAGTAAAAATATCGGGATAAAAAGTAGTAAATGTGTTATTCCGGACACCCAGCTATCTACATACCGAATTTCATCTAAATCCGTCAAGCCGCTTTAGCGTGTAGTTGTGACAAACGAACGCACGCACGTCGCACGTAGGTACGCACATAGTCACATACTTTCACATTTATAATACCTATGTATTAATTAAATCACTTGACCCCAGTCAAAAGGTTATTTCATAACGATTATATAATATTACAGTGCCTGCTTAGTTTTGAAGGCTGACATGCCCTGCTGTCACTGCGTGTACTGTCTAGTGTCAATTAGTTTTTTAAATGTCATTTTGAAAGTGACATTCTATTTTTTCTAGGATATATCAGCCTTCAAAACTTAATAGGCACCTGTAAATGACATACAATGTTTTGAAATTGATCCTGAAGATTTTAAGAGGCGGATGAGTTAGCGCCGTCCCATCTTGCTACTACGTAATTGATATGAAAGAGATAGAGAGAGAGAGAGATGTTTATTTACACATATTCGATACAAACACAGGAAAAAAAATACATTTGACAGAAAATATTATTTTGTGTGAATAAATGTTTCCATAACTATACATATAATAAATCTGTAACAAGTCGGTGTCTGTACATTGAAGATATTTGAGAAAAACTGTCACTAGGGCTATTTATTAGCACAATAGAACCCAAAACAATGATTTTTAGAATTATTGTCTGTTTGTCTGTTTGTCTGTTTGTCTGTGCGTTTGTGCGCGCTAATCTCAGAAACGGCTTAACCTAGAAGGATGCGGTTTTCACTGGTATGTTGGTATTTTCTTGGATTAACATTTAGTGTTTGTTTCATTTGAATCGGTTCACAAATAAGAAAGATAAGTCTATTTTAAGAATTTATCGAACAGGTTTTTTTGTTTGAATGCGCTAATCTCAGGAACTACTGCTCCGATTTGAAAAATTCTTTTAGTGTTCGATAGCACATTTATCGAGAAAGGCTATAGGTTATATATCATCACGCTAACACCAATAGGAGCGGAGCGGAAGAATGTTTCAAAATCGGGGGTTTTTGAAGTAAAACTTCTATAGGCACGCTTGACTTGGGAGTACGGTGTTGAATGTGAACGCGGGTGTGCGGGGGCGGGTATTTTTTTTTATATCGAGGAACTAGGGAGAGCCATAAATCATGAAAAAGCAAATTGGATAAAAAAAATAAGCTGCCCAAATTACTAATTCCACGCGGACGGAGTCGCGGGCAAAAGCTAGTAAAATAATATGCTTAAAATCTGGTTCACCAACGAGTTTTTAGAAAATGAAATATTCTTCAACTTTGTCATGAAGCTTTGCGTGTCATTAATGAAGACGCGTGAATTTGTGAAAATTAGACACTAATAACATTGCATTAAGGGTTACGGCTCGCGTCATGAATGACTCGATCTATAGTCTCGCGCGTGCGCACTGAAGCTGCGCGAGAGCACACGACAACCTTTTATTATTTATGTGGAGCGTCTCACACCTTACGCCCACTCGAACAGGGTGTTCAAATGAGCCAAATAACAAGAAATAAATAAAAACCGACCAAGTGCGTGTCGGACTAGGGTACCGAGAGTTCCGTGTTGTGGCTGTGTCAAAAATTCACCTGATTTATTTACAATTAATAGCAAATTTTGTTTTTAATTGACTTGAAATAAAAAGTCTATTGAAAGAGCAAATAAATAAAGTCACAGCTTGCTATTTTCATACAAGATCTATAAGAGAATCGTATAAAGCGTAAGCTGTTAAAAATTATGCGGATTAATTGATGTTATATCGATTTTTTGCGAGAAGATGGATGACAGGCTAACTACCTGTCCCCGCTTGATGTTCCCCAGTTTTTTTTTGTTTTTTTTTTTTATTGTGATGCTGATGTTATTTATGTTATTATAATTTTTAAATGTTTTAAAATACCCTATTCAATTCTATTAGCTTTACTTCCGATTGGGTTATGATCAATTGATCATGATTTTACGAGCATATAACCCCTGGAGACGTAATGCCTGCGAATTTAAAAGGAAACGATTCTGTCAACTAGCTGAGGTGCGGGGGGAGTTGCGATCGGTTCGAAGTGTTCCGAAGTATTCCGAACCCGATCACTAGGGCGTGCATCGTAATGACTATGCTTTCTATCGATATCGATAAAAGGTTGTGCAAAAAGGTTTTTCAAGCAGTACACTCTGGTAAAATTTAAATGCCAACTTTGAATTTACTTTAAGCTTAAACTAAACAAGTTGAAAAGTACTTTTAATGGTTTATTGAACTTAAGTAAGTACTAAAATATTATCATAATAGGTATAGTTCAAATAAAATTACGTTATACCTATCCAATACAGGTACAGTCGAACAAATTGAATCATGACCCAGGGTGGACCTTTGTGCTACTAATGTTATGTTGACATCTCATACTTTTGTCATGGAAATCATGGTGAAATTGATTATTAAAAGGTTCTATCCTGTGTCATGATTCAATTTGTTCGACCGTACACGAAAATAAGAATTATAATTAATATCACGAAGTCTAATAGTAATAAACCACGAAAAAAAATCCGATATCAATAGATACAATAATATCATTTAGTGGATAATTATCGACAATACAAAATAAATGCATCGCACCACACTAGTCATTGGCGACACGAGACTAATTACGATAATAAGAGATAGATATACACGATTGCAGTGAGAAAGAAAAAGATGGGGGACGGAGCAGTCCAATCCAACTTGACCCGCGTTGCAACTAATCAAATTTTCGTAAATATTTTGATAAAATAAACAAATGGACTTGCCGATGAAAAGTAACATTGTTTTTTGTTTCATTACATTTTTTACTGTTGTTTCCGCACCATTTAACTGCACAACAAGACATGATGCCGTATATTGAAGCTGTTTTACGTCGTAAATGTCAGCTGTCTCATCGGTCATACTTTGTGGTTGAAACTGACGGTAAACCAAGGAGTCGGGAAATACATCATTGATAAATCACTGACTAGTCGACAGATTAGTGTCGCCTTTCACTACGTCTCTAGGGGTTATATGCTCGTAGTCATGATTATTGAATCAGATAGTTTGAGTCCCGGGAAAGTAGTTCCCGCAAGCGAATTCTTCGCAGATAAAGTCGCGGGCAATAGCTAGTCGCTAATAAAATGAGTCATTGCATTTTTTTAGGGTTCCGTGCCCAAAGGGTAAAAACGGGACCCTATTACTGAGGCTCCGCTATCCGTCTGTCCATCTGTCACCAGGCTGTATCTCAGGAACCGTGATAGCTAGACAGTTAAAATTTTCATAGGTTATGTATTTCGGTTGCCGCTATAACAACAAATACTAAAAACTAGAATAAAATAAATATTTCTGGGGGCTCCAATACAACAAACGTGGTTTTTATGCTCGTTTTTGCTCGATATTGATAACGGCAACAAATACTAGACTAAATAATAGACTTCAAAAATAAATAATTAAATTAAAATAAAACAAATATTTAAGGGGGGCTCCCATAGAACGATTTGCTATAATGGTACGGAACCCTTCGTGCGTGAGTCCGACTCGCACTTGGCCGGTTTTTTAACTTGCTTGTTACTTTGACAGTAACAAAAACTTAAAAATAAATAAACGCATTTTTTATTATTTTCAACAAATACATCATGCTGTATAGTCATATCAACACCACTTCTCTGTGACCTTAACACCGCATTATTTTAAGCGAACGCATTAAAACATTATCATTTTCGCACGAAAGTAGTTCAAGAGCTCGCACCATTGTCGATCAATCTGATGCACATGGTAACTTTGAAACTAAATACAAACTGAAATATAGATGCACAGAAAAAACCCCAGAAAAAAGACCAATGCTGGGAATCGAACCCAGGTCCTCAGCGTTCCGTGATGCGTGCTTACCCCTACACCATCACTGGTCTCAGAAAAAACCCCAGAAAATTATAATTAATTATTATATTATTGAAATATATGGTTTCACGGGATGACCGTAAAAGAAATAAAAAAAAAAAAAAAAAAATGAAGTTGAAGAAAATAAAAAATAAATAGAAAAAGATACTTCATACTTAACTTGCACATGGTAACGTCAGCAGAACAAGTGAAACTATCCTGTGGTGGAATGCAACCTTCACATTTGCACTCTGATCTCCCGGGTTCAAACCCAACCTTGCTTCTGAGATTTTTGGAAGATTTTTTATTAAATTTAAGAAAAAAAAAATTTCAGGCCAGAACCCATATTAAATGATATTTAAAACAAAATTAAAAGATAGTTAATTAATGAAAATGAAATTAAAATAATAACAATAAAAATTAAGAAAATTATAATTGCGCGGCACTGAGCGAAGGTCGTCACTTAATTTGACCAGTGACGATCCAGTGACGATTAAGGGAAACATCGCAAAAAACCTGCACACTCAAAATATCGATGGTGTGAGAATTTTGTACTTTGCAGTGGGTTCGCGTGAGAACTTAGCCGACTTAGCGAGCGAGGTTGACTGGCAGAGATCCCTTCAGGGATAAGTCCACCTTTGTACTTATAAATAAAATAAATAAATAAATATCAGGGGACAATCTTACACAAATCATCCTAGTCCCAAACTAAGCAAAGCTTGTACTATGGGTACTAGACGACGATAAACATACTTATATAGATAAATAAATACTTAAATATATAGAAAACATCCATAACTCAGAAACAAATATTCGTGTTCATCACACAAATAAATGCCCTTATGCCTTTATGCCTTGGTAATAAGTAAAGTGGGGGTGAATTTTTTTTCTCATCCAACCTTAATAGTGTGGGATATCGTTGGATAGGTCTTTTAAAATCATATCAAAGTTGTGAAGACGATTTTTCTATATCGATTCGAATTTTAAGTTAAAATCGAGTGTCCCCCTCTAAAAGCTAACTGTTCGTATAATTTTTTTTTAATCAGTACTTATGGGAGGACATTATGACCAATTAACAAGGAAAACTATAACGGCTAAGTTTGCTTGAGAATTAAATAAATAAAATAAATAAATATATATTAGGGGACAATCTTACACAAATCGACCTAGTCCCAACTAAGCAAAGCTTGTACTATGGGTACTAGACGACGATAAACATACTTATATAGATAAATAAATACTTAAATATATAGAAAACATCCATAACTCAGAAACAAATATTCGTGTTCATCACACAAATAAATGCCCTTACCGGGATTCGAACCCAGGACCTCTTGCTTCGTAGGCAGGGTCACTACCAACTAGGCTAAAGCGGTCGTTAAACAACAATTATTAGTATTTTAAGAGTAAATAGCAACCTGACCTATAAAATATTGCTTGTTTAATACGGACAGTATAATCACATCACACTAATTATTATAAAGGCGAAAGTTTGTGAGTGTGTATGTTTGTTACTTCTTCACGCTAAAACCGCTCAATCGATTTACATGAAATTTGGTATGGAGATTAACTGAAACCCTGGCAAAGACATAGTATAGTTGTTATCCCGGAAAATTGCAAAGTTCCCGCGGGATAGCGATAAACGAATTCTTTGCAGACGGAGTCGTGGGCAACAGCTAGTGAATAGTAAAATTAATAAGATATGCAAGGATTTTTTCGTAACGACTGCGGAACCCTATCCTGAGTGTGTCCGCCACGCTTTTGACCGGGATTTTAACCGACTTTAAAAAAAGGAGGAGGTTCTATGTTCGACTGTACGTAGGTATGTTTTTTTACTTTTTTTTATGTATGTTCATTTAGCCATATGCACGGTCGCGTTTTTAGTTCCCGCGAAATTTCTAGTATTTATCTTAATTTAACTCTGTGTTTTTTACTACGTTTTCACGGCCTTGATGCTCAAACACTTTAAAAATTGGATTCTCAAGAAGCATATCTGCATATTAAGTATATCTTTCACAATTTTAAACTGTATCTTCACGACCTGCCAGAGGTCAGCGAGGCTGATGAGGCATCTGTTTATTGCAATTAATCTCTCAATCACAATAAATCGGTTCCAAATTGAGGATGACTGTGTGGTCCAAGATGTGAAGATTAATTTTTGGATGACCTCTTATTAAATAAGCTTTATTTTGTTGGAGTCAGGGGTCATTTTACTGTGTGAAGATACTGATGAAATATATCACGATATTTGTCATAGATCGATTCTACTAAATGTTATTGATACGAAAGTTTGGCAGTTTCTTGCAGTGCATTCTTCTTGGCAATGATGGTCCTTACGAAAGCGCTGGTAAAAACTTGTGACTCTTCTGGTGTCGCAGGTGTCCATGGGCCACGGTAATCTTTTACCATCAGGCGATCCGTTTGCTCGTTTGCCCACTATACCATAAAAAAAAATGGGTGATGTAGTATTTTGATAAATCTGGTATTTTGGGAACGTTGTATTTTAAATACGAACGCTTCTAAATTACGCCGTTCGAAGGTCCAGCTCCCATACCTCATGCCCGCTGCTTAATCGCGCTACTTTAGTTTGGTAACACTTTGCGGTAGCGTGAGTGTTTTATTTTTGACAGCTATGTGCTAATCAGGCGTATGCGCAGCCCACAGACCAGAACGGCTGCGTCACTTAACAAATATAACTGTAATGACAAGAAGGTGAAAATAAAATTTTGGAACTATAGAACCAATTGAATTAATTAGTGATGTTCCGGATATCTGTATCCACGTATATCTGAGGGTGAAAAAAGATGCGTATTTGTATCCGCTACTTTTTTGGCTGATCTTTTACGGTTTTTTTACCTTATTAACTTTCAATACATAGATGAAATTTGTGTGTTTTAGGTACCAATGAAAAAAATGTTAGTTCCCATACAGTTTTTTTTTTGTTATTTCTTTATAAGTTGTCCAGTGTGACAATCCATACTAATACTAATATTATAAATGTCTGTTACCTCTTCACGCTTAAACCGCTGAACCGATTAAGATGAAATTTGGTATGAAGATATTTTGAGACCCTGGGAAGGACATAGGATAGTTTTTATATATTTATTCAGTTTATTTACACGGCAATATAGCGAACCAATACGCCGATGCCCAGACCTCGGATTATACAGGGCAAAATTTATTGAGGTCTAGTCACGTCGAAGTGGTGATAATAGTTCAAAATAGCCTTGTGGTATTGTTTAGTATCAATTAAAAGCACGTTTAATGTGTTTTAAATTAACAATGTTTAATGAACTAAAACAATTACTTTGCTCACCCGCGACCTTACAATAGTTACGTTTATGCAAGAAATGTGCGTTCATGCAGTTCCTCCACCTCCACACTGTACGAACACACACAAATCACATAAACCCAACCATCACCACCACCAAGCTACACTGACACGTTTCGAACTCAACCAGAGCTCATCTTCAGAGTTACCACAACCGTATGCTATGCTACCAAATGTTAAACTCAATGCATATGTAGCATAGCATACGGTTGTGGTAACTCTGAAGATGAGCTCTGGTTGAGTTCGAAACGTGTCAGTGTAGCTTGGTGGTGGTGATGGTTGGGTTTATGTGATTTGTGTGTGTTCGTACAGTGTGGAGGTGGAGGAACTGCATGAACGCACATTTCTTGCATAAACGTAACTATTGTAAGGTCGCGGGTGAGCAAAGTAATTGTTTTAGTTCATTAATATGGACCTCCGCAAAGTAACGCCTGATTCAATAAATTATTTAACAATGTTTAATTTAAACGAAACATAATGGCTTGTGAATCAGAGCATTTCGGAAAAAGTTCACAAATAGGAGGGGCGATATTTTTGACGCCGAGAATAGTTTCGGAGATGTATATAATATATATTATCATATAATAGATTTCCCTCCCTCTCCATCTTGAGTTGGCAACCACTAAATAAATAAGGACAAAATTGTGACTCGCTCGTACTGCTAAGTTACTGTCAGTTAGCCAGTGATGTAACTGTTTTAACCAATCTGTGTTTATCAAAGATGAGTACAGAAGTGTTAGGTTTTGTAAGCCTGATGGGCATTTCTTTTTGTAACTTATTTTATGTAACGATCTTGACTCGGTTTTTTTCTTTTGACCCGACATTGGTAAGATAAGTGGCATATGCCTAAATATTATGTAAACATACTTAAAAAATGTGTTTTTAGGGTTCCGTACCGAAACCAACGGGACCCTGTTAATGAGACTCCGCTGTTTGTCTGTTCGTCTGTCCCTCCATCCGTCCATGTGTCATAGGGCTTAATCTTTTGAACCCTAATAGCTAGAAACTTTGAATTTTCACCAATTACGTATTGCTGCGGTCGCTATAACAAACAAAACTAAAAATTGTATTAAATTAAAAATTAAAGGGTCGTCCTTCTTTAGCGTTCTTAACTCGAATCTTATAATGTCATCAACGAAAAAAAGAAAACAGGCAAGAAAAACATTTTTTTATAACAACAATAACACGACACAGGCAAAAATAAGAGTACAAACATAGACATAGACATAGGTACATATTAACTTATCTATCTATCGTATTTTTTACTGAACTATTTTTAAAACAATGTTCAGAAGTACGGAACCCTTCATGTACTTATGTGTCCGACTCGCGCTTGACCGGTTTTTTAAAAATAACTTCTCAACACGTAAGACATCAAATTATAGGTATTAAAATGCAACATTAGTTACATTAAACCTTATCCATACTAATATTATAATTGCCTAAGTATTTCTATCTGTTACCTCTTCACGCTTAATGGCTCGACCATGACGCGCGACCGGCGGCAGCGGTGAGCGTTTTCTCCGTTCATTGCGCGGCCGAGACGCTCCCCGCACAGTGGTTGTCTGGCGGCGCACGCAATGAACTGATAAAACGCTCGCCGCTGCCGCTGGTCGCGCGAAGCCGCGACCGGGTTGTACCGGCGCAGACCAGATGCGTGTGCGTGTCACGCACCAGTTGTAATGAATGAAACTGTTAGAAAGATGGCACAGTATCTAGTGCGCCATCTTTCTTACAGTTTCATTTATTACAACTGGTGCGTGTGCGTGCCGTGACACTGAACCGCTGAACTGATTTAGACGATGTTATGCAGATAGTGTGACACAATTATTCGCAGATAGAATCGCGGGCAACAATATACCTCCCACTGCAGGGCACCGGCCTCCTGTTTGAGTGAGAGGGCTTGAGCCGTAGTTCTCACGTGGGCCCGGTGTGGAGTGGGAATTACACACACCCTTGAATTGTGTCGTCCACCAACGAGATGGCGGGACGATTTGGTGAAAGCCGCAAGTTCATGGTGGATGCAAGTCTCTTCCAACCGTAATGATTGGGCGTCAAAGAAGCAGTGGACGTCCTACGGCTGAAATGACGATGATGATGCCCCTTGAATTTCTTCGCAGGATGTTTCCTTTTACCGTTAAGTTCATGGTAAATTTCGCATGTAAATTGAAGCAAGCCCGGGCTTGAACCCACAACCCTCTGCTTGAGAGGCCATAGGTCAAATCACTAGGCTAGCACGGCTTTTTAAAGCTCATTGTATGAGCTTTAAGCTTATTGCGTCAGTATTTGAGACCTCCGCTAACCAACGTTCCGGATCCCAAGTATGTGCTCTATTTCCTATCAGAAAGATCATCTTTGAACACCAATAGTTATTAAAAACAACTCTAACACCACCGCATAAATCCCAAATTCAAATACTAATTCCTAGCTTTTAAAACCCTAAAGTTACTATGTAAAATGAGTTTTGTGTCTGTTTGATAAGGTTGTTTTTAGAATGGTGCGGTTGAAAGGATTTTAAGAAATGGTAATTGTTAAGGCGAAACGTGCGCTTTTTGGCACCGAAATCGTTATTTTGATACTTAGATGAACGCAAACATTTAGATACGGACTTGTTTGTATGTTTGCTGGGGCAAATCTCGTAAGTCTAAATTTTGATCCCCTTCTAAATCGGATTGACTTGAAAAATGTTTCCAGTAAAAATTTTTTTTTTTTACTTTTTTGATTAAGTAGAGTAGTTAGATGGCCTGAAAGAGGACAAAACATTGAGTATGATTCTAAAAAAAAGTGATTTTGGTAAAAATTGGACATCCGACCTGTTGGCTCTGATGTCCAGAGTTTTAACATTCTCTTATTTTAAAAGTTACAGGGGGGACATACATTTTACCACTTTGGAAGTGTCTCTCGCGCAAACTATTTAGTTTAGAAAAAAATTATATTAGAAACCTCAATATCATTTTTGAAGACCTATCCATAGATACCCCACACGTATGGGTTTGATGAAAAAAAAATTTTGAGTTTCAGTTCTAAGTATGGGGAACCCCCAAAATTTATTGTTTTTTTTTCTATTTTTGTGTGAAAATCCTAATGCGGTTCACAGAACACATCTACTTACCAAGTTTCAACAGCATAGTTCTTATAGTTTCGGAAAAAAGTGGCTGTGACATACGGACGGATAGACAGACAGACAAACAGACAGACATGACGAATCCATAAGGGTTCCGTTTTTTGCCATTTGGCTACCCTAAAAACACGGGTCATTCACGTGTTTCAAACCCAAGCCACCACGGCTTTCAAACCACTAAGGCCTTAGGTTGGCGCGTATAATCAGGAGATATGGGTTCAAATTTAAAGACTTGAATAAGAATTTTGAATGACGCATCTATATTTGAGTGAATCAACTAAACCGATCCAGGACGTGTGGCGACATTTTGGTCGTGAATCGCTATAGGTCGCTTTAGAGTTAGTACTTGAACTGGGGTTTGCTAATCGGTTCAATTTAACTTTTTGACGAAATTTGCGGATCATTGACCGCAACGTGTATTTATGCTAACGAGGACTCCACATAGTAAAATAATATTGGTCTTTTTAGGGTTCCTTAGTTCAGAACCTTTATTGTTTCGCCATGTCCATGTCCGTCTGCTATGTCAGTGTAAGGCTTATCTTAGAGACTATTGAATGAAGCTGCGAAACTTCTAGATCTTCTGTAGTTTTTATTTTACCCAAAAGACGTCCACTGCTGAACATAGGCCTCCCCCAAGGCTCACCACACAGGCCGGTTCTGCGTTATCCGCATCCAACGCATACCCGCAACATTAACCAGCAGGCTTATTGTCTAGCGCTTCTGACGCTTGCCTTCGCAATCACTATTTCTTTCTATCAAACGGTATAAGATGATGACAGAAAGAGACGGTGAAAGCGAAGGCAAGCGTCAGAAGCGTTAGACAGTTCGGCCTTAGGTTGTTGATGTTCCATCTCGTTGGAGGCCTACGTGCACTGCATTTGGACGCCAATCGAGAACCTTCTGGCCCCATCGGCCATGTTCTACGAGCGATATTCCCTGCCCACTGCCAATTGAGTCTGGCGATTCTTCGAGCGGTGTCGGTGACTTTAGTTCTAGCTCAGATTTTAAAATTTTTAATATTTGTTACCGCAGAAAAACTCTGAGTATAGAGCCCTCTATATGTATTGTTAATAGTAAATTTTTAAACCCCGCCGCGTTCTCTGCTGTTTTAATCACCGCGAGCGAGCTAGAATCTTCTCCAGTCTAGATTGTAAATCACTTGGACCAGTTTTAGCTAAAGGTCACAGTGACGGAGGTTTTGTTGGGGCCGTACCTTGCACTAGGAGTCCTCAAATTGACTCGTTTAGACCATCCATAAAACTAGTATGCCGTATAACGTATCATTAGTTATGGACCTTGCTTTTACTACTTTATTGAACCACTTCGCGATACACATTGCGACAGCCTGCAAGGTGCATCTCTAAATGTATTTTTTGTATAATTAGAAGCAAGGACGATCTTAGCATAACAATAAATTTAAAAATTTAAAAACCCCCAACGAAGTTATGTCACTCGTATGTTTGAACATGTAAATGCCCGTTACGAGTCTAAGATCCCTTCCGCAGCTAACAAAAGAGCTGATAACTTTGAAACGGCTGAACCGATTTTAATGAAACATATCTAAGAACCACCACCAAGAAACCTGCTTTCTATTAAAAAAAACCGCATCCAAATCGGTCCACCCGTTTAAGAGCTATGATGCCACAGAAAGACAGACACACACACACATAGCGGTCAAGCTCTTTAGCTCTTTTTATGTCGGGGGTTAAAAAGGACCTCCAATGGCCATACAATGTCCGACCCACAGGTGACCATAGGGCTGGCTCTTTCCTCGGTCAAAGTATTGGTATTGTCATACAACGAGGAAACGCATTGCAGCCAGCCTTGGCACTTTGCCCATTAGCAGCAATCTGGGGGATATTTGTAAACTATAGGTTTTAGGTTTATATTAATCTAAGTTTTTTTTTCTTTTTTAGTAACAGATCTTTCTGTAAATATGTATATTTTGTGTGAAGACATATTGTATGTTTCTGCTGAACATAATAAGGGAAGGTTCCTAGTGAAGTAAAACATCATGAGGAAACCAAGCATATCTGCGAAGAAATTCAGTGGTGTGTGTTAAATTCCCAATCCGCACTGGGCCCTCGTGGGACCTCGGTCCCAACCCCTTTCAATCTAAGAGGAGGTTTCGACCCTACTGTGAGTGAAACGTGTATGAGATTGCGAACAATAATAAAGCGAAAAATCGTCGGTAGCTTCTACTTTAACGACCGCTTTAGCCTAGTTGGTAGTGACCCTGCCTACGAAGCAAGAGGTCCTGGGTTCGAATCCCGGTAAGGGCATTTATTTGTGTGATGAGCACGAATATTTGTTCCTGAGTTATGGATGTTTTCTATGTATTTAAGTATTTATTTATCTATATAAGTATGTTTATCGTCGTCTAGTACCCATAGTACAAGCTTTGCTTAGTTTGGGACTAGGTCGATTTGTGTAAGATTGTCCCCTAATATTTATTTATTTATTTATTTATTTACTCATCATATCAAGAGACATAGTATTTTTTTTCATGCGTTCATGATGTCTACAAAAAAAACTGATGCAGAAAAATTATGCCATCTGTCCATCCATAGTCAATTAAACGTCAATGCATCAACGTACATCTTCGGCCATCTTGCCTTACTGAGGTGTTCCCAATGCACACTAATGAAGGAGGCTTTATGGCTTACTAGCTGTTGCCCGCGACTTCGTCGGCGAAGAATTATTTTATTGCTCTCCCGCGAGAATTGTGCAATTTTCCGGAATAAACAGTACCTATTACTTATTTTTATAAAAAAAAATCTTTATCACGCACAAAACATAACAACCAATAATTTCACAACATAAGTAAACAAATTTCTGTAACCTTGGCAATTAAGTTTACCCTTTTAACGCTTAAAAGCTGTAAAGCTTTAATTTCCGTGATTTTCCCGATAGTTTTTCTGCTACTCGGAGCGAATGCGAATCTAACAAACGAAGAATCATTGGGTAGATTAAGTTATTAATGGTCTATCTAACAAATTTGTTTTAAATATAGTAGTTCGCCGTTTGAGGGGTCAAATTAAGTGAAGCTCGATACAAAACAATTGCAAGATAAAAATTTTGTTAACGACTGCATTATCGATGATTAAAAGTACCGGTAAACCGGGGTTACTTTAGGAAATTTTGGGGCTTTTTAAGATTTAAAATGGTTATAAAAACGCAAATATTCATTGCTCAATTGAGTAAATGACGTAAATAGTTAGGTGATTTATCAAGGTAGTTATTTCACTGCCACAGATGGTCTAAAAAAATAAGGACACGCCGTAAAAAACTGTTTTCTAAAAAAAACTAAAGTACCTAAAGTAAAAAGTAACTCCCACCCCAGTTTACGGTTTAAAAATAATAAGATTTTGTTAAAAAAATCCTTTTTCTCAAACATGCTATGAAATATTGACGTTATGTTCCTTAAAATACGCCACGAACTGTCACGTTGCAGGTGCGGCTAGACGAGAGGACAATAATGGAATTTCATACAACATTGCTGGCTAAGGCCAGCAAAGTGATCGTCTATTGTTTTATGTGACACAGCACCATGACGTTTAATAGGTCGACGTGGTCGACGTGGATGGATGGATGGATGGATGGACGGATGGACGGACGGACGGACGGAGGGATGGATGGATGTTGATGGATGGATGGATGGATGGATGGATGGATGGATGTTGATGGATGTTGATGGATGTTGATGGATGTTGATGGATGTTGATGGATGTTGGTTGATGGATGTTGATGGATGTTGGTTGATGGATGTTGATGGATGTTGATGGATGTTGATGGATGTTGGTTGATGGATGTTGGTTAATGGATGTTGATGGATGTTGATGGATGTTGATGGATGTTGATGGATGTTGGTTGATGGTTGTTGATGGATGTTGATGGATGTTGATGGATGTTGGTTGATGGATGTTGATGTATGTTGATGGATGTTGATGGATGTTGTTGGATGTTGATGGATGTTGATGGATGTTGATGGTTGTTGATGGATGTTGATGGATGGATGGATGGATGGATGTTGATGGATGTTCTTGTTCATGGATGTTGACGGATGTTGATGGATGTTGATGGATGTTGATGATGTTGTTGGTGATGGTGATGGTGATGGTGATGGTTATGGTGATGATGATGGCGGTGATGATGGTGGTGATGATGATGATGCATGTTTGAGAAAAACTCTATACAAGCCTTGGCCACGAACAGGGATTGCCGGCCTCGTATCTCTAGATGGCCTCGTTAACACTCGGCCATCTATAACTACTCGGCCGGCAATCCCCTATTTCGCGGCCGCTGCAGTAATGTACTATTTATGCAAGCTTTTTCACTGTCTGTATCTTGTTTTTATTGACTGTACCTACTTGCATTGTCGTCCAACTTACATAAGCACACCAAATTTCAAGAAAATCCGACCACTGGAAGTGGGTCAAATTCAACTTCCAAGATTTGACCAGTAAATACGTACTTACATACATTGCAAGTTAATAAAAAGCTTTTAAAAAGCGATCGAGATATTGTATGTAGTAGTAAGTAGTACCTAACTTATTTTTTTACACATTTTTGATACATCGTTTATTTTGTGAATTGTATACCTCCTTATTAGGAGTTTTTATTTATTAAATTTATTAAACATGAAAGTGTGTAAATATGTTTAATATTGAACTTAGGTAATATCTGTATAGAATTTGACAGACGTTGCGAACATTTAGCGATGCTTGATTTTCTTTAAAAGTCTAAATGATTGATTAAATGGACTATACTAACAAAGCAATCAAGACGTATTCTGTTGGTTAATCCACTAGCTTATCTGATACTAGCATTTTCCGCGGCTTCGCACGCATAAATCTAACTAAATTAAAATTCCGGAACATAGCTGAATTCCTATGGGAAATCCCAAAAATTACATCTTAGTAAGATGGAACGGCGACCTGGTTAAGGTTGGGAATCGCGTTGGATGCGGATGGCGCGGGACCGATCTGTTTGGCGAGCCTTGGGGGAGGCCTATGTTCAGCAGTGGACGGCTGAAATAATGTTGATGACATCTTGGTCTTCATTTACACTAAATGACGGATAGAAACAAACACATACACGCACGCAAGCATACATACACAACCACACACGCCCGCACGCACGCGCGGGAATAACCACAAACTTTATAGTATCTACTCATCGTCATCATCATCAGACGACCGGATAGCCTAGTTGTTAGAGAACCTGACTACGAAGCTTGAGTCCCGGGCTCGATTCCCGGTCGGGGCAGATATATTTGTGTCAAAAACACTAATGATTGTGCCTATATAGTATACGTCCCATTGCAGGGCACAGGCCTCTTCTCAGAATGAGAGGGTTTCGGCCGCAATTCTCACGCGGGCCCAGTGCCGATTGGGAACTTCACACACACCATTTCATTTCTTCCTAACCTAACCTAACCTAACAAATAAAACGTTCTTCATTTTCATTTTCTCATTTTCTCAGGTGTACCAATGCATGTTTCCTCACGATGCTGCCTTCACCGTAGCTCATGATAAATTACAAATGTAATTTCGCACGTAACTTCCGAAAAACTCAGAGGTGCCAGCCCGGGCTCGAACCCACGACCCTCTGCTTGAGAGGCCATACATAGGTCAAACCGCTGGCTAGGCCACCACGCCTTATTATTAGAGGCTTATCTAGACCTAAACATCTCCCAACGTCTCTTCAATATTTAAGTAACTATAGAAATACGAGGTTGATGAGATGATACATTGCGTACTAGCGGCTATGGTGGGATAGAAAGAAGTGAATTTCACTTTAGGGCTGATTTGATAATTTCCTTCACCAATAGGAAGCTACACTAACCCTTATTTACATAGACTACTTTTTCTCGGGGAAAATGCAAAATTCCCACGGGATAGAAATAAGTGAATTCAACTACGGAGCTGATTTCAAAAGTTCTTTCACCGGTAGTACACTACTACACAACTAGTACACTAGTACACAACTACATATAAGGACATAGGCTACTTTTTCTCGGGGAAAATGCAAAATTCCCGCGGGATAAAAATAAGTGAAATTTTGCATGGAATTAAGACGAATTTAGGGAAATTCCCACGGGATAGGGAATAAACGGGATTTATATATTCACTAACTGATACTGATGATGATGATGATAATGATTGCCGTTGCCGGATATTTGTTTTATTTATACAATGAAAGAGATGAAGAAGCCTTACCACAAATTGGAATTCTACGTGGACGAAGTCGCGGACAAAAGCTAGTATTAGAATAAAAGTTGCTCGTGTATTATTCCAGATTCGTTCAAACCTTTTAGCGTGAAAAACTAATGGATCATGCACACCGTAAGTAAAAAATTAGGTATAGTACGAATTTTTTGAGGTGTCCCGATCTCGTTAGCAGCCCACATTTCGAACAAAGCCATTGTATTCCATTATGTCCACAAGTGCACAATCCTCAGTTTAAAATGAACAGAAATATAAGATAAAATAGCTCCTTGAAATAACGACTTTATTATTTACAGTAGAGAGTCCATTTTCAATGAAACTTTGCTGTCAGATAATATTTTTCAACATTGAATGCATCGTAGACATGCAGCAACAACCAAAACAAACAAAGTTTCAATTAAATTGAACTCTCTACTGTAAATAATAAAGTCGTTATTTGAGTGAGCTATTTTATCTTACATTTACGTTCATTTTAAACTGAGGGTTATTCACTTGTGGACAAAATAGAATACAATGGCTTTGTTCGAAAGGTGGGCTCTTAACGAGATCTGGACACCTCAAAAAATTCTTACTATACCTATTCTCTCCTGTAGATATAAAATTAGCTACTCCGAGTCGGCAAACTTAAGATTTATTTAATTGGGTCGAAGGGCTATGGTATGGAGTTTCTCTGAAACTTAGATTATTGCCAAAAAACCATTTGACAGCTTCATATTAAATATCACGTTACGTCATTCAGACTGAAGGGGGACAACTGACTTATAAGCCAATTGTTGGCTTATATTTTTCGGGACGTTTTCATGCCGCCGAAGCTCTATCTAGTATATATAAATAATCTAAACTCTGAAAGATCAAATTCGTAACAAAGTGATCCGACAGAGAACCAAAGTTATCGACATAGCCCACCGCATTAGCACGGCCATATAACCCGAAGAACCGATAACCGTTGGGGTAGACGAGTTCTTGAGGAACCACGGATCGGCAAACGTAGCGTGGGACGTCCTCAGACTCGGTGGAGCGATGATCTTCGCAAGGCGGCTGGCAACATCTGGATGAGAGTGGCCGAGGATCGTGCTCAGTGGCGTGCCATGGGAGAGGCCTATGTCCAGCAGTGGACGAACATAGGCTGATGATGATGATGCTTCATGCACACGCTGATGATGACTAGACTTAACTTTTGCTATGGTCAATTGGCTGCAGGAAAGACGCAAATAAAAAATGTGTATGACCCTATCATACAAACACACACAAGTTGTCGCATTTATTATAATAGTAGGATTATTACTTCTCGCGTGCAATAAGGAATGGTAATAAAAGTACTTTGTAACGATACTTTTATAACCTAACTAAAGCAAGAAATGCCTTAGTAAAACAATTGCAACATTGTAATGTAGCAGGACTTAAAATAACTTGAATTAAATAAATATGTAAATGAGTAATTCTGCTAACATTTCAACCTCTCAGTATCCTGTCACTATATTGGTAAAACGAGCTAAGTACAAATACATCGAGGGGAGGATTTTATAAAATGACACAATGAGCTTGTGTTACGTCATCGATATCATCTACATTTCAGCCGAAAGACGTATTCTGCTGAACATAGGCCTCCTCCAAGCCTCGCCAAACAGATCCATCCAGTGCCATCCACACCCAACGCGATCCAGCAACTTGTCGGAGGCCTACATACACTGCGTCTTCCGGTCTGTAGACGCCACTCGAGAAACTTTTTGCCCCATCGGCCATCAGTTCTACGAGCGATGTGCCCTGCCCACTGCAACTTGCTTGCGGTACAATATCAATTAATTAAAATTTCGTGTAAAATGTAGCTCATCATCATTGTATCCATAATAAAGAAAAACATTTATTTATAACAACAATAACACGTACCTACACAGGCTAAAATTAAAAGTACAAACATAGACATAGGTACATATTGATATTGCTATAAAGGGTCCCGGCTCAGAGTGTCGCTGGTTAAAAATCAGCACTGGTCTACACACTGCCATATGACACAGGCCTAATTTTCGAATGAGAGGGCTTGGGCGTAATTCACACGCAGGCCCAGTGCGCAGTGGGAACTTCACACACACCATTGAATTTCTTCACAGCTGCAATCCTTGCCCTCCGCGATATTTTCTTCCACCGTAAAGCTCAAGGACAAATGTAATTTCGTGCGTGAATTCCGAAAAATTTCGCACATGAATTCCGAAAAGCTCAGAGGTCCAAGCCTGGGACTGAGCCCACGGTCATCTGTTTGTGAGAACATAGGTCAAACCACTGGGCTAAAACAACTGCACACTTGAATTATATTTTGTAGATTTTGCAGTAAGTATAGTATAGTGTCTTGATGTCATTTGTTTTATTAAATAAGTCTTTAAAGTATAGTCGACCAAGTAAGTGGTTTACCATTTTTTGTGACAGTTCCTACATCAGAATAAAAACAATAAGGCTTATTGTCACATTGACTTGTTAGTGAAAATAGCCTTTGATGTCTTAAGTAATATAACTGACATTGAACTTTAGGGTGGCAAAGGAGTTTCTTGGTCGACTATATATACTTCAAAGTACCTCTGTTCAATCGAAAAAACTGAATCCCGTTCCAGAGTGAAGCATTATCGTTGCAAATGCCATGTCGACATTCCATACATCTGCCAAAGTAATCATAGTGAAATTGATTGTGAAAAGATTCCACCAATACATGATTCAGTTTTCCCGACTGCTTGACAC
The DNA here is from genome assembly GCA_947859365.1 of Archips crataeganus. NCBI lineage: Eukaryota > Metazoa > Arthropoda > Insecta > Lepidoptera > Tortricidae > Archips > Archips crataeganus. Next base: position 16,248,794 of record OX402062.1, on the reverse strand, counting down.
ATAAGTAGTTTCAAAATAATTTTGTAACAAATGTAGGTTTATCACCGATTGGGTTCCAAGCGACGGGCACTGGAGCAAGGGCAGAAACGGAGATCGCGGGGTGACTTAGACCGTTTTGACCCATTTTTGGGGGATTTTGCGAAGGATAGAGACGGGTGGGAAGTATAAGGGGAGGCCTTTGCCCAGCAGTGGGGCATCCAATAGGATATTTAAAAAAAAATGTAGAGATAGTCCAGACCATGACAAGGGACGTTAAATATCTCATTCAAAATCAAAACGTTTATTCTGTAAGTAGACCGCAAAGACTTCTTTTACAGGTCTAGTTTTTTATGCTACCAGCAGTTTTGGAAAGACTCAATATCAATGCTGATGTGCTGATAGTAAACATCAATAAAATTAGCATACCATTGAGACCATGAAAAATAAGACCAATTAAAACTAAGTGAAATAATCACGCTATTAATAATATGCATTTCAAAAAAAATCGATCGAACCAAATCCAACTCTAAACATTGCTCTGTACGACCGATGTGAATGGTCGTGAAAATTCGAACGGAGAATTCCGATCCTATATCACTCTTATACCAAAGGCAGTATAAATATGTTGGATGCGTACCGAGGAGTTACACTTTACAATCATCTCCTTCGGTGTTCACATCTCATCTCACCATGAAATACGTTAGTAATCAGTGTTATAAGTACCAATTCGTGCCTCTCTAGTTATGTAGTTGTCACGTACAGTGCTGTGTTAGTGTATTGCGAAAATTTCAGTGAATTGACAAATTGTAGGGGGTTGGTCAATCGACGAGTGTGAATTTGAAGCCCAACAAATCTTTGTTGGGACGAGATTTATTGGTGTGGTCGTTGCCAAGCCAAGGGTCACGGGTTTGATCCCCGTAAATTTTAAGTAGAATCAAGCTGCGTCGTGTCTCGGCGTAGTGAACTCTAATTTGTGGTGATAAAGATCACGGTTAAGGATGATAAATGGATAAATCAATCATCAATATACTTCATTAGGGATATTTTAGATGACTTGCTATTAGGACCGTCTTTGTTTTAAACAGAGTGAAAAAAACTTAGACGACTTACTGTTTAGACTAATCGCATTTTAAACTACTTCTATTGTTTCTTAGCAAACTGCGTTTAGACAATTTCCTATCTAGACCGACTGCTTTTAAGTCCACTCGCTACATAGACCAGCTGCCTTTTAGACGAAATGACACTAACCCTATGAAACGAGATAAAACGACTTCTCTTGGAGTAACGAAAAAGATGTTGTCAGACAGATTTTTACCACGACAGTGATTTGTTTTCCATCTCAAGTTTTGTTTCTCAGTTCGGCTCATTTAGATTTTTTTTTTAAGTTAATCCTTCAAAACAGGCAAAAGAAACTAGGGCAATGCAGCCACAAGTCTGGTGTACTTTAATTTGTAAATTAAAAAGTCATATCACATTTATAGATTTGTCTTGGTCTGTCTTAGCCATGTCCTGTCATCTCATCATGACATCCGTAAAGCGAAAGTGTATTTTTTTATGGCTAACTACGACGAGGAGCAGTCGGTTACAAAAGACACAGGATTTTTGCGTTCACATTAGTTAATTTAAAAGGCTCTGTCAAGTATCTTTTGTATATAGCCGTTGTTTAGTAAAAAAAAATCATGACATCGGTCAATTTTCTAAATTGGTTCAATTTCATGTTATCCACCAAACATTAAAAATACAAATTGATTACTGCAGTCCACTCACGCCGATATTTCAAGCCTTTTTGATATTTGAATTTCACAATCATAACAAATCTTTTTTTTTATGAATTCAAATCCGTAGACAAAAGCTACTGGCAACAAAAGGAAGAAAAAAATTGTTTTTTTTTTCTCTATTTCCAAGGCATCTGTCGAACTAGCCAGTACTATTTATTTTAAACCTACATAATCTCCTCAGCGTGGCTAACTGTTCTTATACCTTTCACTTAATTCACTTTAATTTATAATCCCAACGTATTAAGATTAAAATTTGAATGAACAGTGACAGGTTTAAAAGTACTTCTCGTCAATCAAATAAGCTTAATTAGTAGCCGCTTAAGCAAAACACGAATCTGCTAATTCTTTAAGCAATCACACTTTATCTTAGTCGTACCTATATCGATTTTTAGGATTCCTTAGTCAAAATGGAACCCATACTTACTATACCTAATTACGCAATGTGCGTCTGTTCACGACTTAGCTCAGAGACTCTTAGTTCAAATTAACTGTAATTTGGCATAAGTACTTTTACGATTTAGGAATCCGTTTATGAAACACATTATTGAGCATTAAAACTTTAATTTTTGTTAGTGTCAATTTTCCCCACCCACCAGTTAAATTATATTGATTAAAAAATCATGACGAAGTTAAAAGGAAAATTATCACAGCTATGACTTTCCAAGTCAACGAGTAATATTAGATAAAGACTTAATTCATAGGTTGGTACTAATATTATAAATCCGAAAGTGTGTCTGTCTGTCGTCGCTACTTCACGCTTTAACCGCTGAACTGATTTAGATGAAATTTGGTATAGAGATAGTTTGAGTCCCGAGGAAGACCATGCGATAGTTTTTATCCCGGGAAATTGCATAATTCCTGCGGTATAGCGATAAACGAATTCTTCGGAGATGGAGTCACAGGCAACAGCTACTATGAAATATTTTAGTACGGAACCATACTGCGCATGGAAGTACATTCACTTGGCGGGTTTTTAACATTCTAAAGCACCTACCTGTTCAATCAACACTGATTGCTATTTATATTCGGTATCCCTTTTGTAACACCAACATGAAAGAATTTTTTTAACAGCGACATACTAAAAAGCCACATCATGCTACATACTAATTGGGACTCTTTTATCCAGAAACCGTTTTGTCTAATGCGTTCGCAATTACAATCACGTTTACCATCTCTTTCTAACTTTATCTTCAAGCATTTGAAAAAAAGAAATGGTGATTGATAATACCGTGTGCGCTTGTGCATATCAGTAATATCGTTATTTTTTTCCTCAGCAGTCTCTTCTACATTTTTTTTAATTTACTTCGCATGCTGTTAAGGGCCTACCGAGCTTTTCGCGCTAATCGGTTTTGGGTGGGCGATTTCGGGCGTGGGGGAGGCACGATGGCTCAAGATAGGTTGGTTGGACTGCGCGTGTTTTTGGGTATTTTCATCTTATTACTAAAACAAATACAATATATTTTAAAAATGTAGCAACACTACGCCTACGCCGTGCAGTATTAGCGTCGTACTACGAATTTATTTTATTTTTTAGAGACAACTTTGGATTTTTTATCCGTCGAGCAAACTATAAGTAATCGTGTTTCGATAAACACTTGTCATTAGAGTGAATCCTCAAATATCTTACACGTGAATTTCAAGACTATAGCAGCTTTACTTGTAATGATACAGCACGAGATTAAATGAATGCAATAAATGCACCAAAAACACGGTAGGCCCTTAAGGCATATACTGAGTTGCATCTTATTAGGGTCGGTGTTGATAATAACTTTTCTTTCCAGTTCATCGTCCTAGCCATGGCCTCGGTCGCCGCAGCGGCTCGATTGGAGAACGTCTACCTCCCCCCCAACTCCAGGTCTTCGAGTGGTGCCAACGCTGGTCTCCAAGCACCCAGAGGCTCTGGCTTCCAAGGATCCCAAGGTGGTCAGGGAGGTTAGTTTCATACGCATCATTTCGTTTCCCATAGTTTCAATTCGTCACCGCCATGTGACAACCTCGTAAGTAACAAAATTTTGTGAAAACCGTTTTATACTTTGATCCATTAGAAAACCTTGTAATGCGTCTTGTCTCTGTCTCTCCTGTAAATTTTTTTTAGCACCCACGAGGTCTTCACATGGCGGTGACGATTTGTCATAACTTATTTTCTCGGATTTTTTGTAATGTCGTCTTAGAATGCAGCAGATTAGGTTAGTTTAATAATAATTCTTAAAAGGAGTACTTACTTTTTCAGAAATAAATCACTGACATAATATTCTCCATTAATATCTCTCACTAACTTTGTAATTTCCGTACCTCATGTTTTTAGCTGATTAAATTGATTATAATTCCAGACACAATTTTTACAATAATAGACTTCACTCAGCTAAAAATATGAGATCAGTTCAGAAATGACATAGTTAGTAGTTAGTAGTAGATAAGTAGACAATATTATGTCAAGCACTTTAAGATTAATTAAAATGAAGATTTTTTTAAATTCGAGCGAAGGATATGGAACCAGTTTAATGCTCATTTTTATAGGCAATTTCCTGTGCTAAATTCCCACTGCATATCTCATTTCACATAATTTTAAATGTTCAAATGAGACAGAAGCATCAATACATCATCTTTCAGGATTCAACGCCCAAGCACAAGCCCAAAGCTATTCCTCCGCCTCCGCAAGTGCCTCAGCAAGTGCATCAGCAAGCAGCCAGGCCCAAATCCTCAGATTCGATAACGAAATCAACGAGGACGGCTTCCGGTATGCGTACGAAACCAGTGATGGCACTAAAGCTGAACAGGAAGGTAAGTCCACCAGCATTGCAAGAGCAGATGAAAAACATCCAAAGGATCTTTATGCATTTATCAGGTTGTTAATCACCCATTTAACAGTTGAATATAATCCTACTTCAAAAAATATAAATAGGCATCTCTTAAAAAGGGCAACATGCAAATTGAACGATCGCTAGCGCCAGTGCATCTTCAACATATTGTTATCTTTTTTCTTTTCAATCACAACTGAGGGTCGGTTTAGAATCTGCAGCCTAAACCGCCGCAAAGATACACTTTGTGTCCTTGACAGCAGCAATGGCATTTTCTCCTGCGGATTTTGTACACGCAATTCCATTTAGGTATGCATTACAAGCATTGGAATTTAATTTATCATTACCTACTGTTGTAGGTACAGTCACGAGCTTTAATTTGGGACCCACCTAAGGTTGACGGTCCTGTCATATCGTAAAGGAATTCAAAGGATATTTTTTTCGAAATGGGTCCCAAATTAAAGCACGCGACTGTACCGTACGATTTCGAATCAACATGAGAGCGAAGTTTTGTTTTGAAAAGCTTATGAAACAGTGCATCCCCTTTCAACTTTACAAGTTAGACAAAGACAATGTCATATTTAAGTGACAAACTGAATCGTTGTCACTTTTACATCCTAACAGTCCTGCTGTCTTGTCTACCACTTTAATTACAATAATTCACCCTCACTTAGGCCGAGTGATTCCTGGCTCAGCGCCCGAAGAAGGCTCCCTCCAGGTATCTGGCTCGTACTCCTACGTCGGTACTGATGGCCAGACCTACTCCGTGACGTACACAGCTGACGAGAACGGATACCACGCTGAGGGAGACCACCTTCCCACCCCTCCCCCTATTCCTGAGGAGATTCTGAAGAGCCTGCAGCTTACAGCTGGGAATGGTGGTAAGTTGTTTAGGCGCCTAGTTATTTCTAAGAAGAAGAAGTTTGCAAACCTTTGCTATTACAAACTTGCAGGCGTTATAACTTTTTATTTATTCATTCCAGCTCACTACGAAAGCCAGAGGAGCAGTTACGATGCCGACCAAACCGGTTATTAAATTATAACATAAAAATATGTTTAAGTCATCGAGTATACTCAATTTTCGAAATGCAGACAACTACAAAAAAATGTTTTACTAAACTCTTTTTTACTTTTATACTTATTGAATTTTTGTGGTTGACTGTTTTTTGATGGCCAGTATGTGTTCTTTTCAGTCGTTAATGTTATAATAAATTTGTAAATATTTATTTCATTGTTTCATTCAATTACTCAAGTACAATAGGTACCTTCCTACTGGAAATATTTATTTTCACACAAAATACAATACTATACAATACAATACAATGACTCTTTATTGTACACCACAAATAATACAATACAGAAAAACAAGTACATGAAAAAAAAAGAAATAATGTAAGCAATGGGCGGCCTTATCGCTTCGAAGCGATCTCTAAAAAATAAAAAATTAAATAAAAAATAAAAATATACAATATATATATATTGTAAAATATACAATAATTAACAAAAGAGTTTCTAAAAAGAGAAGAAAAACTTAAAAGCAGTGATAAAGTGTGTTTCCATGGCACCGCCCGTTATTTTTAAGAGCATAAAAAATTACAAGTTAAGTATGAAGTATCTATTTATTTTTTATTTTTTCAACTTCTTTTTTTTTATTACTGTTACGGTCATCCCGTGAAACCATATATTTCAAACTAAATACAAACTGAAATATATACTGCCTAATGTGATTATAACAGACTGAAGTGTACGATGCATGGGAAAAATTCGTCGCTAACTTCTAGACCAGTGGTGGTGTAGGAGTAAGCACGCAGCACGGAACGCTGAGGACCTGGGTTCGATTCCCAGCATTGGTCTTTTTTCTGGGGTTTTTTCTGTGCATCTATATTTCAGTTTGTATTTAGTTTGAAATAAATGCATAAAAAATTCACACATGATTCTTCTTGCAGATTTAGACTGAGCCTTAGACAGGGCTACATAGGCCACATAGCAAAATTAACGAGTTCAGCCAATACTAGCAAATACGAGTAGAGAGGTGCCATCTGATCGAATAACATACTTAGTCGAGGAGGTATTTTATAATAATTCTGACCTCCAACTTCTCGTGCATCCTCCATACAATTAAGTAGCAATTTAGTTGCTCTACATACAAACTGGCATTTATTGATTCGTCACGATTATCATGATTGAGATGACAGCAATCATGTTTGTCGGTGTGATACTTAGGTAAATCATGTAGATGACGATAGGCGTGCGGCACTCTCAACGCATGTTTGCTTCCTATGAAATCAGAATCACAATCAGAAATGCTTATCATTATAGCTCTTACATAATTAACACTTTACATAACATAATAAAGCCAAATAGAACAGCCATGACTAACAACCAGAGCCCGGAATTCAAGTAGCACTTTTGAGTTGTCATAGGGACTTCTCGCTTATCGACTTCATCATCATATCATATCATCTAATCCAATACCTTTACACGATTATATATAATCAGAACCTCAGAAATGGCTGAAAAATTGATCTTGCTTGATCTTATCTCTGGGAAAACGCTAGGTAGGTACCGAGTTTCAACCAGAGGCCGTATTGTCTAACGCTTCTGACGCTTGCCTTCGCTTTCACCATCTCTTTCTGTCATCATCTTTTACCGTTTGACAGAAAGAAATAGCGATTGCGAAGGCAAGCGTCAGAAGCGTTAGACAATAAGCGTGCCGGTCGCCCAGGTACTAAAATTAGTTTTACAAAATTTACTGTTATTTAATTATTTTATGTTTAGTTTATACACTGTCTTTGTAACTGTAATAAAACTACATATTATTGTGCTAGTAAAATACCTAAGTAAAATACATTTGAAAATATTGTCAAATCTATTATCACAACGTCAATTTTTAACCCCCGACACAAAAAGAGGGGTGTTATAAGTTTGACCGCTATGTGTGTGTGTCTGTCTGTGGCATCATAGCTCTTAAACGGGTGCACCGATTTGGATGCGGTTTTTTTTAATAGAAAGCAGGCTTCTTGGCAATGGTTCTTAGATCCCGTCCGCAGCTAACAAAAAAGCTGATAACTTTGGAACGCCTGAACCGATTTTGATAAAACATATCTAAGAACCATCGCCAAGAAACCTGCTTTCTAATAAAAAAAAACCGCATCCAAATCTGTTCACCCGTTTAAGAGCTATGATGCCGCAGACAGACAGACACACACACACACACACACACACACACACACACACACACACACACATAGCGGTGAAACTTATAACACCCGTCTTTTTGTGTCGGAGGTTAAAAAGAGGTTGATAAGTGGTAATTGTTTACGAAAAGACTATTTGAAATCATCCTATGTACCGTGCAACGTCATCGGCACTAAATGTTCGTGACCTGATGATGATGATAAATATTACAGTAGAAAATTATAAAAAGACACAACGAGCAAAGAAACGACGCACATGCCAGGTACCTAGTACTCCTTTTATACCTAAACACACTTGACCCGTGCAGATAGCCTGAGTTTTTAGAACTCGTATCAAAGTGCTAAAAATTGCGGCCCACCAAGGTCGCCAGATAAATTTGCATTTAGGCATCAAATTTAAAAATATTACGCAACTGTGTGTTGCGGTTTACTGATATTTACAATGTTTAGCGTGACGGCATCAGCTGTGCAATTCGATGACTTATCTACACGAGAAATTGAATGTCATTTCGAAATAAAATAAAGCAACTGTTATCACTTTTCTCTTGACATCGATACTTTTATAGGATATTTATAAGTATACAACTATCCTAGACTATACTTAGGTAGGTACAATAAGAAAAAGAAAACAAAACGTAGTAGGGTAAATTACCCAGTAGCCAGGCAGGCACCTTCATTTCATATTCAACTTTAACGACCTACAAATAAAGCCAATTTTAGAATACTGTTACCCACGTTTGCAGATTTTGTAATAGCTACTTTATTTGTATGGTGTTAAAGTTGGAAATGAAATGAAGGCAAGCCATCTGTCAGTGGTAAACTAAAAGTAAACGTATTGTAAAAAAAACGCAAATATTCATAGCTCGATTGAGCAAATGACGTAAAAAGTTAGGTGATTTATCAAGGTAGTTATTTCACTGCCACAGATGGTCTAAAAAATAAGGATACGGCGTAAAAAACTGTTTTCTAAAGTATGTAGGTATAATAGCCCCGCCCCGCATTTCAAAGTAACCCCAGTGTCGATCGATGTTTGCGCTTAAACGGTTTCACGGGTTGTGATGGGATGAAATATGGCACACGAATTACAACCTGGATTAACATATTGGATACTTTTTAACGCGGATAATCGCATAGTTCGCGCGGTAGAACGATAAACGAATTCTTCGCAGACGGAGTCACGGGCAGCAGCTAGTAAGTTCTGCATTATAAGTTTGTCTTTAAATTGCAAGTGGGGATAAAAAAACGCAGATATCGCCAATAAAGATAACTGTAAAAAATATTTTTTTTTAATAATACCCAAGTAAAAAATAACCTTGCAGTGGCTAAACTAATTGTGATGAAACATGTCTAAGAAAGGACCATTTGAGTTGACTTAGAAGCTTGATGTTTTTACAGCTTTAAGGGTTCTGATCGACAGACGGACATCAAAGTGGTCCTATAAGGGTTCCGTTGTTTTAAGCTACGGTATCCTAAAAGAGTGTATTCAGTATAGCAACACGAAGAATGCCGTGGGTTTTAAGTAAGTATAAAATACTGTGCTGTCTTATAGTTTTAGGTATGGAGGAGAAATAATGAGATCAGACAAATCATAATGCGCTTAGCATACAGTTAGGCGGCCGCGTTGGGTGACCTAGCGAGCTTTAGTCTAACTTTTGACACTGGACAGCGAAGGCTGAAATGGCTGAGATTTATTTATATTTAGTTCTTATTTTAGTGCAGTTTCGCGGAGACGGAATTTGCAAAGTAAGTCAGTTTGTTGTTTTTGTTATTGTAGCTTTTATTTATTTTCAACGCGTGCAAGTTTCGAAAAGTTACGAAAAACATTTACCCGCATTGAGTTGGGATACACATTATGACAATAAAAAATAAATTAAATAAACAGATCTCAAAAAATGTACCTATACCTACAATTAATGATCCGTCAGAAATATTATCAATGTCAGAATTACTACGAACATAAAAAAAAATAATGACAAAGTGCTATCATAACAATAAATTACTCAACGTCTAAAACTTTTATCTCAATTATTGTTAGAATTATTTCTATTAAAAAAGGTGTAGTACCTATAGATAAGTTACCTAGGTGTGGTGGTGCTTTGACCTATGGCCTCTCAAGTAGAGGGTCGTGCGTTTGAACCCGAGCTCGCACTGCTGAGTTTTTCGGGATTTATGTGTGAAATTTGCCAAGAAGAAACCTTGCGCACACCTACGAAAAAATTAAATGCTGTGTGTGAAGTTTCTAATTCGCTCTGCGTCTGCTTGGGAACTACAGTCCAAGCCCTCTAATCCTGAGAGGAGGCCTATTCAGGTGTCAAAAATCAATAATAACTTGGTAAAGGGCGAGAGACAAGTTATACCAGTTGTGGGATAAGTATGTAAAAAATCCATGCCACTTCAAGTCAAACAATAATAGAGTTACATAACACATCACATCACTTTTAGAATTGGACATTTAAAAAAACCGGCCAAGTGCGAGTCGGACGAAGGGTTCCGTACCATTATCTATAAAAACGGCAAAAAACACGTTTTTTGTATGGGAGTCCGACTTAAATATTTGTTTTATTTTAATTTAATTATTTATTTTTAAAGTGAAAACATAACCAAATATTCTGTGAACATTTCAAGCGTCTACCTGTTGCCGTTATCAATGTCGAGCAAAAACTAGCAACAAAAATCACGTTGGTTGTATGGGAGTCCCCTTAAATATTTATTTTATTCTGTTTTTTAGTATTTGTTGTTATAGCGGCAACCGAAAAACATCATCTGTGAAAATTTCAACTGTCTAGCTATCATGGTTCGTGAGATACAGCCTGGTGACAGATGGACGGACGGACGAACGGACAGCGAAGTCTCAGTAATAGGGTCCCGTTTTTACCCTTTAGGTATGGAACCCTAAAAATGTCCGTGATTAGAACACTAAACTTAACTAAGTGACATGGATTGGATGGTTTTTTTTTCTAATTTTTTGTAGACCTTGTTATAATAGCATGGCCTGATACCTGGTTATCATTGAGTTTTAGGACACTCTGTGTAGGCCACGATGATACATGTTATACTTTTGTTATTTATAGAGTTCTAAAGACACCATTTTATTGTTCACGCACAATAATTATAACGGTTCTCCGAAGCATCGTATTCCGATCATTTACTTCGACAAAGGAGCATTGTGCGAGACCGCACATCCTTTCACAATTAAGTAACTAAATATCCCGCATTTCCGGAGATATATATGTGGGATAGTTTCAAGTTCTTTTACCTTTTTGTTTCTTGTTATATTTAAAAAAGTTGTTACTAGGTATATCTCTAATTTAGAAGAAAAAGAATGAAATGTCTGTCAGCTAACGAAAAGACTACGATGCTGTAACGACTGTCTAATTTTTGATTGCAACAAAGAAATAACATTGTTAATTCGCGCGTGTTCCTATTTTTTTTTTTTTTGAATGAGTCGCCTGAGGGGCCAAAGACGCGAAGTCTTTGCTGTTTTTTACTTTAAGGATTGGAAGGGTGACTTGTGCTCGGGAAAAATCCCTTCGGACGAACTGGGAATGGAGGGCCCAGACAGTGTCCGACTGGCACGGACTAAAAAACCCGGTCACAAGTCCCCTTCTCCGGGTGTTCCTATTACTTATCCCACATATATACGTGATGGGTATGTATTACAATACCGAAGTACGAAAGACCGAATGTATTAAAACATCGAATGGGTCAAAAGACCGACACGATGTTTTTCTGAAACCGTAAACTTTTCAGAATTTATTAAAACGGCATCATACAGAACCCATTAGGTTAGGTTAGGTTTGTTTTATAACAATCTTAAAAAGTTAGAAAGAAAGAAAGAAAGAAAATACATTTATTTACAACATCACAAGACACAATATTATACAAAACAAAAAGGCAATACTAAAGCTAAAGATAGAATGTGTCATTGCGGTTGCAAATCGGACACTGGCTCAGCATAATGCTGAGGCGTTTAAAGTACCCCAGCGCTGATTTTCAGCCAGTACCGTTGGTGACACCCGGATCGCTGTTTAGATAGATAAATAAATAAATAAACTGCACACTAATAGCTACATACATAAGACTAGGTACATGCGTAAATAAATAATTTGTAAATTGTAAAAGCAAATAATAATAAGAAAATTTCTTGAACATAATTAGTATATCTCACTTGCCGAGTATACAACCCTGCGCGGACTAAAACGAAAAATGAAATAACCAAGACAATAAAAATCAAAGAAGTTTTGTGAAATAGTGCTGGAAAGGAGAGGAAATTAAGGATTTTGCAATGACAACAAATAGCCTTTAAGCTTTCGCCCAAAGGTGTACCTGCTAGTCACACTTAGGATGGGAGGGGGGATGTCATTCCAGCACTTAGACGCCGCGAACCTAAAACTCCCTCGAAACGCCGCCGTCCGGTGCGGCGGCACAATAGCCTTAAGTCTGCGCAAACTTTTCAACCATGAGATTTTTTTAAAAAGGTAGGAAGGCGTCTTGTGTCGCACTACACCGAACAAAAGGGTTGCAAGGTGCAAGCGCCTGCGATTGTGCATCTTAAGCAGATCAGCAGCGTTCAAGTACGGAGTGACATGGGACCGAGGAGGGACCTTGAAGCAAAAACGAGCACATGCGTTTTGAACTCGTTGGAGCAATCTCCCAGAACGACCAAGTAAGCAACCATCATAAACGACGTCACAATAGTTCATCCTAGACAATACGAGTGATTCACACAATCGGACACGCAAATCCACACTGAGGTAATCACGAATATTGTAAAGAATCCGAAGGCGATAGAAGCAGCTGCTAACTAACTGAGCAATATGGCTCTCGAAGCGTAACTCGCCATCCATAATTAGCCCAAGATTTCTTGCTACGTCTACCCTCTCTATTGGTTCGCCCATGATAGCAACATCCTCGGAAGCCAGGTATTTCAGAGTATTACGAATTTGATGCCCGGATCCAAATATAAGATACTTGAACGGTTTCAGAAAAAATCATGTCGGTCTTTTGACCCATTCGATGTTTTAATACATTCGGCCTTTCGTACTTCGGTATTGTAATACATACCCATACATGATACTAGCTTTCAGTGGCGAAGGGTACTGACCTCACCAATGTTAAGGTACAACCCCACTAATGCTTAATTAGTTGTCAACATATAAAAGGATGCAGGTCGACTCTAGCTGAGCTATGGCGAGTATTGTATATTCCCACTCTTAGGTAGGTTAGACCTAACCTCAATAGGAGGGAGGGCAATTGTTAGCGGGCATTCGATGCTGGCACCCGAATGCTCTATCGTAATATTTACTACCCAATTCAGGCACACGAGGAGCGCTCGCCGCCCGCACCTCTCCCGGTCCCCTTTGTCGTCATACCTCCCAGCCTCTGTACCCCGCGAGCGAGGACTCATTTAAACGGTTTAGCTATAGATAGGTACTTTGTCGTCAATGGGGAGGTTCTCCAGAAGACTGGACGCATTGCCACGTTATATTTAAATAGCCGAAGCCGTACTGCCGTAGTGGTCTAATGGTTTTACCTATAGCCTCTCAAGCTGAGGGTCGTGGGTGCAAATGCGGGCTCACACCTCTAAATACTAAATACATTTGTACGGTCGGCCAAGAAAGTGGTCTGACAAAAGTTTCTGTGTCATCTATATAAATAAATAAATAAATAAATAAATAAATAAATAAATAAATAAATAAATAAATAAATAAATAAATAAATAAATAAATAAATAAATAAATAAATAAATATTAGGGGACAATCTTACACAAATCGACCTAGTCCCAAACTAAGTAAAGCTTGTACTATGGGTACTAGACGACGATAAACATACGTATATAGACAAATAAATACTTAAATACATAGAAAACATCCATAACTCAGGAACAAATATTCGTGCTCATCACACAACTAAATGCCCTTACCGGGATTTGAACCCAGGACCTCTTGCTTCTTTATATATCGCTAAGGTTGACTTTTCTGAGTGAAGTCTTTAGTCGCTGTCATCTTATTATTGCAAGGGAGAAACGACCTCGTTGTATCATGACGTGCAAATGACTTCAACCATAGGGTGGCAGACCATATTTTTGGCCGACTGTACAAAGTCAAAAGTCAAAGTCAAAAGTGTTTTATTTGTGAAACATAGGTGATGGCTGCATAAATACAGAGATGTTACATTTCTCATTGTTGCACTATGTTTTGCCAATCGGTGTACAAAAAACTTGCCTTAATATTATGCCCATCTGAACATTACATTAAATAATAAATAAAATTATGATATAGATAATACCACACAGTACCACACGGTGAAGGAGAAATATCGTGATGGAAATTGTGTGAAGTTCCCAATCCATACTGAGCCCGCGTGGAAACTACAGTCCAAACCCTATCATTCGGAAAGGAGGCCTGTTCCCAGCATTGGGACCTATAATAATCTGAGATGATGATGATGATGATGACTTAAGTGGTTTGGATTTTACTAATACCTACTAAACTTACCTCACATGCAACATTTAGTTTCTAAATTTCCTCTTTCCTTGACACATGTACTGTTCAATATTTCAATACAGTAAAATAAATCCCTATTTTATTTTTAGATGTTAACGGGAAAACCTATAACCTAAGTTATGGGGATTCGAACTAAGCTTCTAAATGACGACATAGAATGCATCATTGAAATACAATGTATGTACAGTTACCGGGAAATTATTTAATAGGATAAAATTACATTAATATTAAGTTGATCAGAAACTTTATCGCTTATATTCCATACCTCGGTCGATGTCGCCATTTTGGTATCCTATTATCTCGCCTCATTCGTTTTTCGTTCAATTCTTTTATTTCGTCTCATTCTGCACTCGTCTTCGTCATGTTCGCTATCCGTCGCTATCTTTTTGATCAAATTCTGCAACTTGTCTATCTCTTAATATGTACGTCTTATTCGTTTTTTGTCACGGTCTTTTTTGGATTCATTCGTCGTTCTTCCCTTTCGTTTTTAGGGTTCCGTAGTAAACTAGGAACCCTTATAGTTTCGCCATGTCTATCCGTCTGTCTGTCTGTCTGTCTGTCCGCGGCTAAGCTCAGAGACTGTTAGTACTAGAAAGCTGTAATTTGGCATGAATATATATATCAGTCACGCCGACAAAGTGATTATATAAAAAAACTAAAAAATTTTTTTTTAGGGTACCTCCCATAGACGTAAAGTGGGGGTGATTTTTTTTCCCCGACTAACCCTATTGTGTGGGGTATCATTGGATAGGTATTTGAAAATAAATAGGGGTTTGCTAAAACTATTTTTTGATAAAGTGAATATTTTCGGAGATATTCACTCCGAAAGTTCTAAATAAAGGGGGGGGCCTCTAACTTTTGAACAGGAAGTCTAAAAATATGAAAAAAATCACGTGAGTTAAACTTAATAAAAACTTTCTAGGAAAATTATTTTCAACTTAATCAGTTGAGCAGTTTATAAGTTTTTGTAAAAAAATATTTTTAAACTAAGATTGTAATTTAACCGCCATTGCAAGCATTTTTTTTTTCTTTAAGTACCTATAAGATCACGCTAACAGTATCTTCTTTCAAATAAAAAAAATAAAATTGAAATCGGTTCATATAATAAAGAATTACATCTGAAAACCATCAGATTAGTTACCCAATTCGCCGATAGATGGCGCTGTACCGCCGACGTTAAAACTCTGCGCGCGGTGGGTGTTGGGACCAAAACAACCACATTAATAAAGTATGCAAAGATTTTTTCGTACCTGCTACGGAACCCTATCTTGGGCGTGTCCGACACGCTCTTGGCCGGTTTTTTTTGTCTCATATAATTACTCGCCAAAATTATTTCGATACGTTCGGTGCTGGTAAATAAATGCTCGTTAGTAAATTAGACAAAGAACACAAGGGAAGAACGGCAAATGAGTCCAAGGAAACCCGTGACGAAAAACGAATAAGACTATTAAGAGAGATACCATTTTTCTTAGTCGTTCGTCTCTATCTTATTTGGTGAAATTCTGTAACTTGTATCTTATTCGTTTTTCGTCATGGTCTTCCTTGGACTCATTCGCCGTTCTTCTGTTTTCTTTTTTTGTCTCATTTACTTACGAACATTTATTTACCAGCACCAAACGTATCGCAAATAATTTTGGCAAATAAGTAAATGAGACAAAAAACGAAAGGGAAGAACGACGAATGAATCCAAAAAAGACCGTGACAGCACAGGCTTTTGGAGCTTAAAAATAAAACAATGTAGGTAAGTATAAAATTAAAGGGAGCATACAAGAAACGTGTTTTTTCAGTGTTTTTACCTCGATCTAAAATATTCCAACTCAACGGACACATTCACATTGTCAAGTAATGCGATTTCAATTAGAAGCTTCATTCCATAACTGTACTGCTGACATACTTAACTTATGTGCAAGATTATGATTAATCGTCGCAAATAAACATGACACTTGTTTCCTCGAAAGTCCTTGACCCCAGCAATACTGCCGCGAGTGATACCAGACCTGAACGAAAACAATTTTGGATGTTATCGAAAGCTTTTGCAGAATTATTAAATTTTACCGCTGTTTTTGCAGGATGTGAATTAAATCCGTACCAATATTATAAATGCAAAAGTGTGTTTGTCTATAGATCTGTCTGATACCTTTTCATACTTAAAACGCTAATCCGATTTGGATGAAATATGGTATGGAATTAGTTTTTAGTTAGTTTTTTTTTATCCCAGAAAATTGTATTAGAATTCTTTGTAGACGGAGTCGAGGGCAAGAGCTAGAAAATAATAAATGTATTGTTAAATGATAAAATTAAGAAATAAATTTCGTGATATCTTGTATAGTATATTTTTTATCGAGGGACTAAAAGAAGCCAATATATACCCGAGGTGGTTAGCCACCCGAGCTTTAGCGAGGGTGTCTATTTATCCGAGGGTTTATATTGACTTTTAGTCTCCAGGTGAAAACTCTATTTTTCACTTCGATATTGCGAGAAAAAATCCAGCCCATAAAGCTTTCATAGGTTTTTAAACAAATCTTTCTAGATTTCGGCGGCAAAAGATTATCAATTATGTCTTTTGCTCTTTGCTCGACATCATAATTTTCACAATCACTTGACGACATTGTGAGAATAATCGATTTATTTTAATTGTTTACGATTTACGCTCTACAACAATTTCAAAGTTTTCGCGGTAAGTATTTACACATCAAAAGTATCACACAAATCGCATCGGCGAAATGGTCCATACACAAACTGGAAAAAACAGAATGGCGCCACCTTCTTTGCGGAAAAAGCATAGAACTAAGACCACGTAGACTAAGAACGTAACATTTTCGTTATGAAAATGGTTCACACAATCTTATTTTTTTACATATATTTTGTTTTGCCACTAAGCAAGTACTGGCTCTTTGAGTTTATCTAAGTCACTCGAAATGAATTAAAAAATTAATTACTTTTACTCCCTGAGGACTAAAGCACTCACTTTACTCCCGCCTCGTAAGGCTATATTGACCTACTTTTAGAGCATGAGAAGTGAAAAAACATTTTGCGCATTAATCTCTATTCTTCTTTTCAGAGCCAAAGCATTTCGAAATACAAGACTACCAAAGATCTACAAACCATAGAATACTTCACTAAACCGAATCAAGAAATAGTGATTCCCATTATGATGCATTTAGACAAAGCCATGGAGAGCCAAATGCCCAGATTGAACGGATCTAAAAGAATCCACTTCCAACCGAAGGCAGTTTTGCGCGACGTCGAAAAAGTGTTCTCTTTAAAAAGTTTGAACCAAAAAGTCCGTTTGAAGCTAGTGAATTTAAAAGTAATAAGCAATCGGACCGGTGTTGCCGCCGATGAAAATGTTTCCAAGTATTTAAAGAGCTATTGCGAATGGCAAAGGCATAAGAAGCATGAAAACGGTGAATGGTATTTCTCTGTGCTGTTGACTGGCCTGGAGATATACTATGTTGATGAAAAAGGGGAAAAAGTTAAAGAAAGCACAGGTAATTTTTGTATTTTAAATCTTTTATTATTGACCATTATGTGTTGCCAGTAGTGACTTATGGTACTGAGATGTTATCACTGATGATAGGCCGCATAAGAAAGCTCAAGGTAGAGGCCGATGGACGCGTGGATATACGCATGATCACTCATGCATACACCCTTAATACACGCACAACACACCATTAGTACTAGAATCTATTAAGTTCTCATTTTGCACACTTTGTTACTTCTTTTCTTATTGTGTTTTCATTTTGCGTGCTCCTTTTGCGCTGTTTTTATTTGTGTTATGGGCGTTATGGCTGATGGCGCCCAGCTGTTTTCATTAGTGAGTAACTTTGTTTCTTATAAATCGCTCTCACAGACACCCAAGAAACAGACAGGCCCAGCCTAATTTGGGGTCTGATGGATAATTCATTTGTGAAAAGCTATGTTCTTATTTCAATAAATTAGTGTTATTATTATTTATTATTATTATTTGCATAGAAAATTAATAATTAAAACTCTTATTGATATGACAATACAAATGCTTTCAGGACGCGGTTATATGAGTAAAATGTGCAGCGTAGACAAAAGCTGTGCGGTCGTCAAATGGCATCCCAAGGATGTGGTGCATTTGCTAGCTCATGAGATTGCGCACAGGTTAGTTCAGGGGCTGAATTCAGGAACGGGCCTTCACGGGTTTGGTAGCGGTAATTCAATCGTTTGGGTTGGGTTTGGTTTGAACTGCTATTCAGGAACGCCAAAAATCACTGGTTTGCGAGAGGTTTGGGCTGAGTTTGGGATGAGCCTTATTTATTTGTTTATTTACAAAGCGAATTAACAGGAAAATAAGGCTCGTCCCAAGCTCAACCCATTCCTATCCTCTCCCAAACGATTGAATTACCGCTCGCAAACCATGTTGGGCCGTTCCTAAATTTAGCCCTAGGTCATCCCAGCCTATACTTCGTTTTTTTAGCATTAGAAATAAGGTAAACAATCTTGACGAGTCTTTTTATTGAAAAACGCTCTTAAAAAAATATTAACTATAGCTTTTGCCCGCGACTCCGTCCGCGTGGAATTAGTAATTTGGGCAGCTTATTTTTTTATCCAATTTGCTTTTTTATCAATTATGGCTCTCCTTAGATCCTTCCGGAAGAAGTGAAACTTCATCATAAATCAACCCGCTCCCAATCCGCCCCAACCGGCTCTCAACCCGCCCCCAACCCGCTCCCAACCCGCTCTCAACTCATCCCCCACCCGCCCCCAACCCGCTCTCAACCCACCCCCAACCCGCTCTCAACCCGCTCCCAACCCACCCCCAACCCGCTCCTAACCCGCCCCCAACCCACTTCCAACCCGCCCCCAACACGCTCTCAACCCGCCCCCAACCCGCTCCTAACCCGCCCCAACCCACTCCCAACTCGCCCCAACCCGCTCCCAACCCGCCTTATCTAACTGGGCTATCTAACACTGAAGAATTTTCCAAATCGGAGCAGTAGTTCCCGAGATATAGACGTTTTACTTCCAAAACCCCCGATTTGGAAACATTCTTCCGCTCCGCTCCGCTCCTATTGGTGTTAGCGTGATGATATATAGCCTATAGCCTTCCTCGATAAATGTGCTATCTAACACTGAAAGAATTATTCAAATCGGAGCAGTAGTTCCTGAGATTAGCGCGTTCAAACAAAAAACCTGTTCGATAAATTCTTAAAATAGACGTATCTTTCTTATTTGTGAACCGATTCAAATGAAACAAACACTAAATGTTAATCCAAGAAAATACCAACATATCAGTGAAAACCGCATCCTTCTAGGTTAAGCTGTTTCTGAGATTAGCGCGCACAAACGCACAGACAAACAGACAATAATTCTAAAAATCATTGTTTTGGGTTCTATTGTGCTAATAAATAGCCCTAGTGACAGTTTTTCTCAAATATCTTCAATGTACAGACACCGACTTGTTACAGATTTATTAGATGTATAGATTACTTAAAACCAAAAGAACCATATTTGCTTTCAAACTGGTACATATTAGCTGTGACTTACTTTTCAAGTGTATTTCAACAAAAAGACACGTCAAGATCGCTTACCATCTTTCTTACGATAAAAAAACGAAGTATATATTCGTCCCACTGCAGGGCACAGGCCTTCTCTCAGAATGAGAGGAGTTGGGCCCGTAGTTCCCACGCGGCCCCAGTGCGGATCGGGAACTTCACACACACCATTGAATTTCGTCGCAGGTTTATGCAGGTTTGCTCTCGATGTTTTCATGTAAAGCTCATGGTAGATTTCAAATGTAATTTTGCACATAAATTCCGGAAAACTCAGAGGTGCGAGCCTTGATTTGAACCCACAACCCTCAGCTTGAGAGACCACATGTCAAACCACTAGGCCACCACGGCTATACTAGGCCAACCGGCGATTTAGTTCAGGTACTGCCGGCTAAACTATTTTAGATTTATTTCGTACTAAATACAAACTGAAATATAGATGCACAGAAAAAACCACCGGTCTAGAGATTAGACACGAATCTTTCCTATACATCATACATTTCAGTCTGCTAAATCATCACCTTATGCAGTGTTGGTCTTTTTTCTGGGGTTTTTTCTGTGCATCTATATTTCAGTTTGTATTTAGTACGAAATATATGATTTCACGGGATGACCGTAAAAGTAATAAAAAAATGAAGTTGAAAAAATAAATACAAAAAGATACTTCATAGCTAACTTGTTTATTTTAGATTTATTTCAAGATAGCTTGTGTCCCGCCAATTACTAGTCTTGACTCTAGCTAGACCCACTTAACGAATACAGGGTTATTTGTAAGTCACTAGCATCCTTTTAACCCTAAACTCCTACCACTTAAACAAATGTTTTTTTGTTTAACGGCTTTTGTCATAACTTACCTAATATTTTTGGTGTCAATAACGTTTTGAAAATTAAAGATTAATTCTTATTTTTACGATACTCTCTGTATTTGTATGGGAAAAAAGGGCTTCATTTTAAAAAGTCGTAAAACAAAAAACATTTGTTTGAGTGATAGGAATTCAGGCTTAAGAGGGTTTCAGTGAATTACAAATAACCCTGTATACTCATCGAATGAGGTGCGAAGTTTATTTTGTCAGATATGTACACAAATTGGATCGTTCCAATTTAATTACAATTGATACTAAGAACGGCACGGTGATGGCATTAAATTCTCAAAATCGTTTGGTCTCAATTCGCAACAATGTAAATCGTGGAGGTAATTATGTCAGTTTTCTATATGTAACAAATGTTATTAATATTAGAAATGCGATTTTTTTAAGTGAAATAAATAAATAATAATAAATAAATTATGGGGCAAATGACACCAAATGGCCTAGTCCCCAACTAAGCAAAGCTTGTAGGTAATGTAGGTGCTAGACAATAGTTAACATACTCAGGTATAATAGATAAACATATACTAAAAAACTCGACTCGAGCACAAACAATTGAATTTTTCAAACAAACAAATTTCAAACATATTTTGGCAAGCAAAGCCTATGTCTATAGCTAGACCGTTTAAAGCAGCAAACGAACAGACAGCGGAGGCGTGGCGGTACGGTGGCAGTGACGGTTGTAATATTCTAACTTGCATGAACGAGTTCGCAGTTTCTCTATGCGAACTCTTTCATATTAGATTCGTCACCACCACCACACCGCCACGCCTCCGCTGTCTGTGCGTTTGGAGCTTAAAATGTGTCCTCGCCCGCGCGGTACAGGGGCTAGGGGGTAGGACGACAAAGGGGCGGGAGAGGTGCGGGTGGCAGGCACACGAGGCGCGCTCGCCGCCCGCACCTCTCATTATTTTTTATGTTAGAAAGGCCGGACAAACGAACTAGTGGGTCACCTGATGATAAATGATCACCACTGCCCATAGACACCCGCAGCGCTTTACGCGATGCCAGTGCGTTGTCGGCGCTAAGGATGAGGGAATAGGGGAGAGGGAGGGGGAGGGGGAGAGGCATTGGGCCCCCGGCGCTCTCACTGACCGTACGAAACGCAAGCAGGATTACTGCTGTTTCACGCCGGTCTTCTGTGAGAGGGTGGTACTACCCCGGACGGGCCGGCCCATTCGTGATGCAGCGGCTAGCTACAACATGGCTCTCTTGGCTCCTTTGTCGTCATACCCCCAAATCCTATACCGCGCTGGCGAGAACTCATTTAAACGGTTTAGCTATATAAATAAATAATAAATACTGACATTTAATCTCAACAAACGTATCAAATGTCGGTCTTCAACATTCAGTATTCATATTTATAAATTACCTGTAAAATTTTGAATTACTTATTTTTTAAAAGGGATATGTTTTTTCTTCAGCCTCGGTGTTTACCACGACGGTGTGAAGAATCGTTGTCGAAAGAGCGGCTCTATCATGGCAGCCATATACAGCCGACGGCGACCACCACAGTACTGGTCAACTTGTAGTAAGACACACCTCAGGAATTTTATGAGGTACGATAATATCAGCTTATATAGGTCCCACTGGTGGGCACAGGCCTCCTCTCAGAATGAGATGGTTTGGGCCATAATTCCCACGCGGGCCCAGTGCGGGTTGGGAGCTTCACACACACCATTTGATTGATTTTCTTCGTAGGTTTCCTCAAGATGTTTTTTTCCTTCGCTGTAAAGCTCATGGTAAATTTAAAATGTAATTTGGCACATGAATTCTGAAAAACTCAGAGGTGCGAGCCTGGAATTTGAACTCACGACCCTCTGCTTGAGAGACCATAGGTCAATCCACTAGGCCACCATGGTTTTTTTTATAGTAAAAAAGTGTAAAAGTAAATCTCCCACTGAGACCTCATACATCTCTGAATGAGAGTTCTTGAGCTGTAGTTTCCACGCAGGACCAGTACGGATTGGAAATTCGCAGATTTATTAAGGCTCCTCACAATGTTTTCCCCGAAGAGCTCATGGTAAATTTCAAATGTAATTTCGCTCATAACTTCCCTAAAAATCAAAAAGTAAAAGCCCGAGTTCGATCCTACCTCTGCTTGAGGTCTATGGATCAAATTACTTGAAAAAACAGGGAAATAAAGGAAGAAAAGATAAATCTAAAGAGGAAAAGAGACATCTTACCTATAAAGAGAGCTTTACTGGATGCAACAATACCCATTCTTAATTTACTTCTTTTGTTCGATTCACACGCCTCACCAATCTTTCACTGTCCAGATAGGTTGTCCTTTTCCCTCTTCCAGACTGGACTAAGTAGGAACCTACTATAAGTCAAATTAAATGCTGTTTTTCATTTGCAGAAACGAAAGCAAATCATGGTGTGTTCAGCTTTCGTCATAGTTCATGAAAATCAAAGGGAAATATCCTTACAAGTGCCTTAGAGAATATTAACCGTGTAATAGGGTGATTATTCGAGCGTTTCGACCGCCTCACTTTCGTGGTCAGGTTTTCTAAGAATCGGCTGTAGATTTTGACGGCGTTTTCGGTTATTTCCTGGGACCTGTACTTCTACAACATAATTAAAAACTGTATCAGAATCTTTTGCCATTTCTACAAATTAGTGTCCACCAAAGTGATTTGGAACAAACACTCGAATAATGACCCAATTTTACCAAATGAATCCTCATTAGTTCATGTGATAATACTCATTGCATTTTGTTTAGTGTAATAATTTAACTTAACTGTTGTATAAATGTAACTTAATTTATTATCATAAACTTGTTTTTTTTTAAAGCGTCTATAAGTTATTAATAGCAATGACAATGATGTGAACTTTCCTCCCAAGTTTTTTACTAAGTATAGGTATGCGTTAAGTTTTTATTTAGAAAGGTGTAAACGACCGACAACATTTGGAACAGTAATAATTTATTTAATTTCTGATGTTTAAAAAAGAGCCCCTATTACCCATGTTGATAATAATATCAGGCTGTTATGAAAGGAAACGGCGTAATTTTCATGATAGCAGTTCACAAACTAGAAGAACGCCTATCGTTAGAATTCATGCAAAGTATCGTTCTAGCAGCCATCTAAAGTAGCGTAATGATTTTTATGCATCTACAAGATGTTAAACGCCTATCGTTAGAATTCATGCAAAGTATCGTTCTAGCAGCCATCTAAAGTAGCGTAATGATTTTTATGCATCTACAAGATGTTAAACGCCTATCGTTAGAATTCATGCAAAGTATCGTTCTAGCAGCCATCTAAAGTAGCGTAATGATTTTTATGCATCTACAAGATGTTAAACGCCTATTGTTGGATTTTATTGTACAAGGACTCGGTCTGACAGCCATTTGAGGTGGCAATGGGCATGGCACATTACTCGTAGAACTGAAGACCGATAGAGCAGTAAAGCGACCGCAATCCGGAAGACGTGGCATTGGGGCCCCCAACAAGATAAATCAACTTGTTTCTAACATAAATTAAACCACATTTTAGTGCTCTGCTCTGGCTGGGATCTTTAAAAAACGAGCCTACCAATTCCTAAAAGGGTCGGCAACGCACCTGTGATTCCCCTCGTGTTGCGGGTGTCCATGGGCGACGGTGATCGCTCTCCATCAGGTGACCCGTCTGCTCGCTTGCCCCCTCTTATATAAAAAAAAAGATCACCACCGCCCATAAACATCAACAACTCAAAAAGGGTCACTGATCTGTTGCCGGCCTTTAAAAAGGAGTACTGCTGCTTGACGCCGGTGTTCTGTGAGAGAGTGGTACTGCCCCGGACTAGCCGGTCCATTCGTGATGCAGCGGCTAGGTACAACATGGCTCTACCACTACTAAAAATTTGCGCATGGCACTTGGGATTCCTCAAAAAACGAGCATACTCTTTTCTTAAAGGGCCGTCAACGTCAAAGGCCATAAAGGGTTGAGACATGGTTGAGACCCATATATTTTTCTTAACTTTGGCGATTCTCCCTCACAGTTAATATCACCCAGGGTTTAATTAGGATTCCATAACTAATGCTAATTTATCTCAACGTTTCGGCCAGATTGCAGCGGTCTACACTTGATCACGCTCCCTCCAATATGATCGAAACGTCGTCGAGGTAACTTTAGCAATATAGATAGTCTATCCATCTATCTATCTATCTAACTAACTATATTGCTAAAGTTACCTCGACGACGTTTCGATCATATTGGAGGGACCGGGCATAATTATATGCCCAAATACTAAATATACAATAGATCAAAGTTGGTATTTTATTTTACGAGTCGCGAGTTTCACAAGGTTTAGTCAAATGACCAGTGAAGATCCATTTCTATGACTTTTTGTAGGCCCTACCAAACATCTTGTGCGTCACATACCTAAGTACAAATCACTGGCTTTCACATAACTAATGATAAATGACCAGCAAGAATATAAACAAATAACTTGCACTTTCACTGACGTGTCATCATAAGTAGTGATGTGAAGTAATTGTAGGAATAATGACGAACAGATCTACAGGCATCAGCTGGTAACCGGTTAAGTACCAATCTGATTACTTATGTCACCTGAATCGCAGTGATGCGATGTAGGTACACCGTGAAATTTTAGTGGTTGTTTTCCCGAAACGAGGTGATTTAGTTTCGATTGTGCAATCGATTTATAATTACTATTTTGACTAGAGTCAAAAATCCAATTGTGAAAAACGAAAGTCGAAAATGACCGCAAACCAATAGTAACGCTTCGTTGGTACAAGTAGCGTACGATTGTACGATAGGTTAGGTACCCCACCGCTGGAATCCCCATTTTGGCCTTGTCCCACCTCCAATTTTTACTATGTGTTACCGGTTATTTCAAAAACCAAGCAAGAAAACCATTAAATGTTACTGTTCACAGCAAGCCAACTAACTACTTTATGAATTAAATTAAATTATCTAAATATTCCTTTTTACCTTATCTTTTTTTTTAAACCATATTACATAAATGTCCCGAGAAAAGCGTCTTATCCAATTTCTTTCATAAAACTCGTCATACTGTTCTTACGCACACTTCAAGAACATTTGACGATGGCTTGCCAGAAAGAACCATCCACGTTGCGTCGATTGAACAGGGCGGACTTAAGGTTTTTTGCGTCACTGCCGAATTATGATGGTAAGAATCACGTATGAAATTTTTGGTACCTCTGAAAGTGATATCAGTGGCAATTTTTTCTCGCTTGATTTGTTGATATATTGAACTCAAATTAATTTGGCATATTAAGCAGTGTTATTACTACTTCTAGAAAAAAAATCGAGTTTCTATTGTTAACCGTTTTGAAGTAATTCGTTAAACACAAAATTGCTCATGTGAATTCGGTGGCGGTGAATTCGGTGATTTGAATGAATCCGGTGGTATTACAGTTAGTCGTGCATTTTTGAAACTGTCAATTTTATTTCCTGTCAGTTGATAATATTGGTAAATATTTAATGATTGTACGAAAAAAACTTTGATTTTTGAACGTGTTTTCAGCTTTTACTAATAATTATTTAATTATGTACTGATGGTGGATTAATATTGGTCAAATATTTCTGAAATTTGTATCTTTTTTATTTCATTATTTATTTGTTTCGAAAAATAAATTAGTTTGTGTTCAGCCGATTTTTGATATCATAAATACTGTTGAAATAATTAATAAGTAGGGAATGATTATTGTTTTTAAGAGATTATTTGTTTTTATGAATGTATGCTTTAACTACGTTAAATAATTATACTAATAACTACTATTTAAAGCATAATAGCTTATGAACGAGAGCTAAGTTATGTAATTACCTTACAAGACTTAGATACTTATTTAACTAGTGAAACGTTCCAAAAAATATGGTGATAATTGTTTAATTATAGTTTAAGTCCCTTACTGGAAGTTTGGAGTTATTACACATTGTTATATTAAACAATAAAAGTAATTTACTTCCATTATTCGCAGTTTTGTGATTTCGGTGGCATATGAAAATTTGATATTAATTATCTCGATAACTGTGAGGACTAGGCTGGTGCCTCCTTCTGCAAAACATTTCAAATAAACACTAGTTTTCGATGTAATTATAAAAAGTCGGATAATCATAAAAAAAAATCGTGCCACCGAAGGTCACGCAAAACTGCCTTGGTCAGAGAACGACCCTTATAAAGTTAAACTTCCAAGACCTAACCCAAACTAATAAAAAACAATTCATGTTTATTATACCAAAAAGCCGTGGTGGGCCAGTGGTTTGACCTACGGCCTCTCAAGCAGAGGGTTGTGGATTCAACTCGGCTCGCACCTCTGAGTTTTTCGGAATTTATGTGCGAAATTACATTTGAAATTTACCATGAGCCTTATGGTAAAGGAAATCATCGTGAGGAAAGCTGCATACACCTGCGAATAAATTCAATTGTGTTTGTGAAGTTCCCAATTTGCACTGGGCCCGCGTGGGAACTACGGCCCAACTCTTCTCATTCCGAGAGGCCTGTGCCCTGCAGTGGGACGTATATAGGCTGGGATGATGATACCTATAGTTCTGGAGCTTAACTCTGTTACACATTACCAGGGGCCTGTTTCTCGAATGTTACAAGTTCACAAGTCTACAAGCTTACATTTTAAACTTAATTGTACAAGTGTATTTTGAATTCTGTTTCTCAAAGGAATGATTACTACAAGTGCTACAAGGCGGTTGTATTGAGTTAGAAAATAGGTTTGTTTACTATGCAAAAAGGAAATGCAATGGCCATTATAAATGTTATCTTAATGTCATTGTCACTGATGTGTCATAATCTTTATAAGAAGATAAACTCTATGGATAAACTACGCTAACGCTTTGATCAATAAATAAGAGTATTATTTTACTTTACAATTCTTGTGCCAAAATGGAAAAATTAGACAACAAAATTTCGGTGCTGACAAAAATCCGCGACGTCAAAGATATTTTATTTGGTCAATTCTCTGATACACTGACAAAGGAGAAGAAAGTTCAAGAGTGGAAAAGAATTTGTGAATTTGGCAAAGCTTTGGGTTTAATCGCGAAAGAAAAAGATTTTCCGTATGCCCGAGACGTATTTTGGTCCAATATTAAACGGGCGACATTGGTAAGAACATTACGAATATATATTAAATTATGAGTTTTACTCGTATTGACTATAAATAAATAAAAAAAATAATTGGGTTTATGCTTCGTGCTTTCTGTCCGTATAATTTATTATTTATTATTTCTTGTAACATAGGTATAAGTAGTTTAACACATCCTACTAATATTATAAACGCGAAAGTTTGTAAGTATGTATGTATGTATGGATGGATGTTTGTTACTCTTTCACGCTAAAACGGTTTGACGGATCCTGATGAAATTTGGCACACAGATAGTTAATAATCCGGATTAACACATAGGATACTTATTATCCCGGAAAATTGTATAGTTCCCGCGGGATAGCGATAAACGAATTCTTCGCAGACGGAGTCGCGGGCAGCAGCTCGTTAATCATAATTATGAGTCTGTAAAGTTACTCGAAATAAATGATTTATTATATTATTATTATTTCAATAACAAAAATTACGACTCTAGGATCAGACAGGCTGAGACGTGGCTAGCGACATTCATTTATAATACTCATTGAATTTCAGGCTAAAAAAGACAATGCCAGTAAAACAGGCGCTGGGGGTGGGAAAAGCAAAAAACTTACCCCACTTGATGATATTGTCATGGAAATCATAGGTAAAGATTCGCCAATTTTGGAAGGCTTAGGGATACGCGACACTATGACAAGGAGCCAAAAAATTGAAACAAAAGAAACAGACAACAGTTCCGAAGTTGACGCCTCAGTACCTTGCCCAAATATTCGACAAGTCAACGTTAGTAAAAAATGTAAGTATATGTATGTGATGTTTTATTATTAGGTACAACATTTTACTAATTTAGGTAGCGGACATGATGTGTACATAATATTTACATTTTATTCACAGACAAAAAACAAGCGTTACCATAGATACACACTTTTAATACAAGGCTTGTACTTTTTGAGAAATAGGCCCCTGGTCACCCACCACAAATAATAACCCTATTTTATAACACAACAATTTGTATAGAAATAAAAACACTTTCACACGTCACGGTCCACGGGAGAGGTCCGGAATAAACAATTCACTATCAACATAACAAATTCCATGTAGAGAGCAAAACGCGGTATTAACATTCATAGTGCACCGCCGAAAGTTCTTGATACGGGGAAAGTTAACGAAAGTCTGTTTAAAAAGATGATTTTCTACTGAGGTAAATAAAATTACCACCGCAAAATACAACCGAACAATAAGAAAACAAAGCACAAGAACAGGACTTCCTTCCGCCACCGCCCTACGCGACAACACTTCCATCCTCACCATCTGGATGGTTGGTTGTCTTCTACTGTGCGTTTTTCCAGAAATTTCCTGCCTCAAACAGCAAAGCTCTTGAATGAGGTACCTGCTGCGGTATTCCCGGACCGATATGACCTTCAAGCTTTCAAAAAAAGAGCGTACTCCTACCTAAAAGGCCGGCAACGCACTTGTGACTCTTCTGGTGTCGCAGGTGTCCATGGGCGACGGTAATCGTTTACCATCAGGCGATCCGTCTGCTCGTTTGCCGCCTATACCATAAAAAAAAAGGAATGTCCGAAATGTTTTTTTTTCTACGTTTCACATTGTCAATATTTAGAAACTTATACTAGTACTAGCTGTTGCCCGCGACTCCGTCTGCGAAGGGGGTATAAAAAGTAGCCTACACCCTTTTCTCAAACCTACCGAATATAGACAAAAAAGTTGCATAAAAATCGGTCGAGCCTTTTCGGAGGAATTCGATAACACATACCATGACACGAGATTTTTATATATTAGAGATTTATTTGTTAAAATACTTTGAAGAAAAACCTACTGTTTTAGAAATAAATTACTTTATGACAAGTAACGACACAATACGAATGTTTGTTCTCGGGTCTTGGGTGTTTAATATGTATTTAAGTATGTATCTATCTATATAAGTATGTTTATCCGTTGCCTAGTACCCATAACACAAGCTTTACTTAGCTTACTTTGGGACTAGGTCAATTGGTGTGAATTGTCCCGTGATATTTATTATTTATTTATTTATTTTATTACGGCATATGAAATTCTAACAAACGATAGAGAACCTTAGCATCGTAAGGAAATCTGCAAACACCTGTTAAAATTCAACGGTGTGTGTGAAGTTCCCAATCCGCACTGGGCCCGTGTGGGAACTACGGCCTAAACCCTCTCATGCTGAGATGATGATGATGATAATGATGATTATGATGATGATGATGATGATGGTGATGATGACGATGATGGTGATGATGATGATGATGATGATGATGATGATGATGATGACAAACTTGGGCTTTTTAAGGCTAGAGTGAATAGGTTACTGAACCAGTGAGATGTACTCCCTCATATGTATTTTCTATCAGGTAAGATAGAGGTCATTCACGTGTCAGTTTTATGTAAAAGCTTCTAACCAACACCTGTCACTTTCATCACGTTTGACATCCTACTGACCCATAGACACAGAAACCGCTATTAATGAATGACTGGTTTAATTGTTTCAGAGGTAATGAGAGAAACAAAAGAGCAACGGTTCATGGATACGGCTCGTTGAGCAGATCCCATTGCTGGACATGCCATCAAAAAGTTAAAATTGTACTTACTAAATACACCGTGAAATTTTAGTGGTTGTTTTCCCGAAACGAGGTGATTTAGTATCGATTGTACAATCGATTTATAATTACTATTTTGACTAGACACAAAAATCCAATTGTGAAAAACGAAAGTCTAAAATGACCGCAAACCAATAGTAACGCTTCGTTGGTACCTAACCTATCGTACGATCGTACGCTACTTGTACCAACGAAGCGTTACTATTGGTTTGCGGTCATTTTCGACTTTCGTTTTTCACAATTGGATTTTTGACTCTAGTCAAAATAGTAATTATAAATCGATTGTACAATCGAAACTAAATCACCTCGTTTCGGGAAAACAACCACTAAAATTTCACGGTGTTAGTATTTGACACCATCAATGAAGAAGCAATTTCGAATTTTAAATAAATATTTTTTTGACCAGTGTGTGTTGCCAGTAATGACTTATGGCACTGAGACGTGGTCGCTAACGATGGGCCTCATAAGAAAGATCAAGGTCCTTCAGAGCTACGTTCGGAGTTTCTCTGAGGGACCACATGCATTAGGAATGATGAAATCCGCGCAAGAACTAAAGTCACCAAGATAGCTCAAAGAATCGCCAGACTCAAGTGGCAGTGGGCAGGGCACATCGCCTGTAGAACTGATGACCGGTGGAGCGAAAAGAACCCGCGACAAAGCGCAAAGCGGGAGAGCAAAGTAATTAAATAAATAAATAATAATAAATATTAGGGGACAATCTTACACAAATCGACCTAGTCCCAAACTAAGCAAAGCTTGTACTATGGGTACTAGACGACGATAAACATACTTATATAGATAAATAAATACTTAAATACATAGAAAACATCCATAACTCAGGAACAAATATTCGTGCTCATCACACAAATAAATGCCCTTACCGGGATTCGAACCCAGGACCTCTTGCTTCGTAGGCAGGGTCACTACCAACTAGGCTAAAGCGGTCGTTATAATTGTTTCAGTTCAACACAAACTGGTCAAAGACATTTTTGGAGCGGAAGACGCAGTGTAGGTAGGCTTCCAACAAGATGGAGCGACGACCTGGTTAAGGTTGCGGGATCGTGTTGGATGCGGATGGCACGGGACCGATCTGTTTGGCGAGTTTTGGGGGAGGCCTATGTTCAGCAGTGGACGTCTTTCGGCTGAAATGATGATGATGATAAAGATCCTCTTATTATTAGTTCACTGGTAAGCATTTAATATAAACTACGCAAAAAAAATCTACAGCAGTTAAATTAAGTCACTAAATTATCTTTAGAACAATTTCCACCACGAAACCCAAGACCTAAATGCATGTAATTGACTCCTTTCCGCATCTTACAACAATGGCTGACAGCCCATCTGTATCAGGGGAAAGGCACAATGCAGACATACAGTGCAGCGCAAGTGACATATCGAACCAGATCTGAACCGTAAAAGAAACAACGAGATGCGTGGAGCTGTGGAACTGGTCTTTTTAAATTTAAAATTGAGGTAAAGTACGAATGAACTGAAACAATTATTTTGCTCACCCGCGATCTTATGATAGTAATAACGTTTATGAAAGAAAGATGTGTTCATGCAGTTCCACCACCTCCACACTGTATGAACACACACAAATCACACAAACCTAACTATCACCACCACCAAACTACACTGACGCGTTTCGAACTCAACCAGAGCTCATTCTCGGAGTATCGCATTCGTTCACTATGCTACCAAATGCTAGACTAACAAACTAAAACTAATGATTTAGTTTGTCACTGTAACTTCCCAAGTACCCACTTTATTTTTCTCAAACAAACTATCCGCAAAAGTTAATGAACTTTAATTGTCACATAAAACTACCTTGAATCTTTGTATATTTACTGTTAAAGCATGTTTCATTAATTCTAACTGTTATTGCTCCATATTAGATCCAATATTGGGTTAAGCGTTGGTACAGTGTGGAGGTGGAGGAACTGCATGAACACACATTTCTTGCATAAACGTTACTATCATAAGTTCGCGGGTGAGCAAAGTAATTGTTTCAGGTCATTGATTATGGACCTCCGCAAAGTAGCGCCTGATTCGATAAATTATTTAAAGTATGAATTACAACCTTAATAACATGCTTTATCTCTATTGTAAATTAAACTCATATTAATTTAATTATTCTCCCTGATGAAAAACTGAAGTGTCATGGCAGTTCTAGTAAAATTTCAGCAAAAAATAAATTTGAGACCAAAATATGTTTAGTTTTCTTTTTTTTTTAAATTTCCGAATGATATAATGAATACCTACTAACTGCCACCGACGAGTGTTAAATTATATATACTATATATAAAAAAATATATTGTTACTCAGCCACTCCACACCTCTCTTATTCTAATCCGAGAGAGTATGAATCGAAGCGGAACTTACCGCGTGCATTTTCACTGCTTGTTCATTACCAACGTGCTTATTAACAAGGAAACGGACGGACCGAAACAAACATCTACATACAGACCCACACAAGATAATCTCATACGTAACAAAGAAAAAGAACGGATAATTTTGGCCACTGACTTGGAGTCAGTAAAATTGCAACTCTCGAAAAACGCAGATCCTACTACTGAGCACAGTGAGTGCTTGCAGCCGGAGAAATTACAAACAAAAGAGGTAGTTCACATTGAAAATTTACCATTACGGTGAAGACAAACATCTTGAGGAAACCTATACACAGCTGCGAGCCCTGCCGTCCCATCTATACGCCAAGTCCAGGCCAGTGTTTTCTTTTAATTCAAGAGCAGTACTGACTGAAATCAGTATTTTGTATCCATATACCTACACGTTTTCTATGATATCCATCCATAAGACAGGCCTCCATACGACTCCGGAGTATGTCGGGCCAATTTTTCGAATGTTCAGGTGTCAAATTTTCAAGAAGTAAGGTCCAATTGTTAAAATGCCCAGTTGTCATTATATCCAGTTGCCAAAACAACAAATTGTTAAAAAGTCTAATTGTCATAATGCCCAGTTATCTAGTAGCCATAATGTTCAATTACTAAAGCACCCATTCGCTAAAACTTTTCTTGCTATAATGCCCAGTTACCAATGGAACAAATTGCTAAAATGTCTAGTTGCCATAATTATACATTTCAGTAAAATGCCTGTGACATAGAGACATGACCAAAACAAATAAGGGTTCAGTTTTTGCTATTTTGAGTACGGATCCCTAATACTACGAGTACTAAGAGAGTAGGTAATGGTATTTTTAACTTCTGGGCATTATTACTCCTTGTTGGTCATACTGACAATTGGCCCAACATACTCCGGAGGCTGAGAGCCGACGCACTTGGCCAGTTTTAAAGCCAGTTAAAAATACCGACAATTCCTAATGTTTTAATTAATTAATGGTGTTCACTTTCCAAATTAAAAAGGCGTTTCCTTATAGGTGCAATTAAAAAGAAAGATCTTAGTTACCATTATTCAAAGCGTGAGAAACCGAATTTAAAACGAGTGCATTCCAATTTCCGTTCGACCTGTCGTTAAATTGCTTTGATTGAGAACGCATAGCCATCATCATATCAACCAAAAGACCTCCACTGTCGGATAAAGCTTCTCCCAAAGAGTTCCACAACGATCGGTCCTTTTTTTGGGTTCCGTACCTAGAAAGGAAAAAGTAAAAACCGAACCCTTATAGGATCACTTTGTTGTCCGTCTGTCTGTCTGACATCTTTTTCACAGGAACGCGTGGAGGTATCAAACTGAAATTCATATCAAATACTCAGGCATAAGAATAAATAAGAACATAGGTAGAAGGGAAACTCCCGCTCCGGCCGGACTCAAAGGTCACGATATTAGAGTACTCGCTAAGCGAGAACTCAGTCAGGGTGTCACGGACGGCCGCCGCCGCCGGCCGTGACACCCTGACTGAGTTCTGAGTATTCAAGAGGAACTGTCAAGCCAGTAAGTCCTTAAGCGATACTGCAACATGGCAACTGACTGCGACCGCCTCATGTCTCTCGGCCACCGATTCCACAGACTAACAGCGTGCACGGAGAAGGATTTGAATTAGGACTTGGATGGAAGCTAGTGAATGATTATCACTCTATCGCAATCGGTTCCCAGACCCAGCAGCTAAGTAACTAAATTTTTCTGACAGGTAGGAAGGGGACTAACCATATTATTATGTACAACTCACTCTTGTTCCTTGGGTGAGGGGGCGTAGCTTACTTTGGGACGCGACTTGCGTGGGCACATTTGCCCCCTCGCACCTAGGCTGCACGGGGCGAGTTGCGGGAGCGGCTGCTGAAGGTGCGGCGAAGTTGAAGCACGACAAATATTCGGAATTGAAGAAGAATTATGACTTCGTTCCGGTCGCTGTTGAGACTGGTGGGCCTTGGGGCGTTGAGGCCAAACGTTTTGTTAGGGACTTAGGACGCCGTATGAGGGATAGGGGGGGGGGGGGGATCCGCGTTCCGGTGCTTATTTAGTCCAGCGCATATCTCTAGCGATACAACGGGGTAATGCGGCAAGTGTTTTTGGGACGTTTGGCCCAGGATTTAATCGACTTGGAGGGTGGGCTGTTTAGGTTTACATGACGAAGCTTGTAGCGGATTCGATTTTATATTTTTGTTGAGCTGACGAAGCCTGTTGCGGATTCCAATCTGTTGTTATGACGAAGCTTGTTGCGGATAATAATATTTTTGCTTAACGAAGCCTGCGCTGCGGAAATTACTAATATGCAAGTCTTTCTAAAAATTTTTATTAATAAAGAATTTATTTATTAGTTATGTACAATTAATCTAACTTCTGTCCTTGCGGAAGGGTGTTTACAGGCTGGTAGCATTTCCGCGCTGGATTGTAATGCCAATAAGGACGAGAATGTACCTACCAGCCCTATGGTCACAAGTACCTAATTTCGAATAATTTATCTTTTATTTGGCCGAAAACTTTATGAGTGTCCGCTAACTAATTTCGATTTCGAGTGTTAATAAAGAAGACAATGTGTGGATAATTCATAAAACTTGTGCAGCCAGTTTTCACTTTTGTCACTGACATTTTTTTTTTTTTTTTATGTGGCAACAGTTCGAACTGTCAAATTATTAAGAAAAATCGCGATAAATTCCGCGTTAGCTAAACATTATATGTATAATCTGCCGTTGGCCCAAGCCTTAAGGCCGCCATTAAGGAAAATAATAATAATAATAATAAACATAATATATAATCCTCATGGTGTATTAGGGGATAGACCCCCATAGTTGCGCCCATCTCATTTATATTATATAGTACCAAAGGCCTCTTCATGTTGGCTTCGGCCCTATGTATGCCTTTTAAATGACCGGGTCCCCATGGGCCCGTGATCGGAAATCCGTACCAACATAATATTTTTTAACTAGTTACACTTTTTGTGACGCAACTAAAAAGCTCCCTAAACATACATAAATTACAATATGTTGTAAATTACAATAAATTACAAATTACAATTGAGCGCCATTAACGATTTATAATGAACAAGATATAAGTACCAGCCGGTACGCTAGACCACAATTATTAGACTTGGTTCAATACAGCTATTCAATCGAAGGTTAACGCTTAGGTATGTGAAGCCTAACGAGGTGGCACAATTATCAAGATTTTTGTATAGACAAGTTACCAAAGAAGAATAATTGTTAGGAAGAACAACCTTCTTACCATTTACACATCTGGATTCTAGATGTAACCTTATTTGTTGTATTGAGTAGCATTTCAAGAATAATTTATGTTTAATGTAAAGCCGTCATCGTCGTTTCCCTCATATAAAAAGATATGTGGACTATAACAGACAGTGGTGATCATTTATCATCCAGGTGACCCACTAGTTGAAGACCAGCGCTGGTTTTAACTAGCGACATGTTGAGTCGGGGCCCTTTTGTGACAGCATTAATATGTACATAACTCTATCTATCTATCTGTCTATGTCTATTGTATTCTTATTTTTGCCTGTGTACGTGTTATTGTTGTTATAAATAAATGTTTTTCTTTCTTTCTTTCTTTAGTTCGTTTATCTGGCCTCTCTAACATAAAAAAAAATGTGAAATGGAATTAATATGGGTAATGTTGTATTATGTTATCTATGTACAGTCAACTAATTTCATTCCCGGGCCACCATAGAAACTTTTATCAACTTACTCTACCTATATCTTATCCTACTAATATTATAGGTAAATAACTATAAATTAAAATTTTTAAAAACCTCCAACGCAATTATGTCACTCGTACTTATTGCCCATTATACGTCTAAGATCCCTTCCGCAGCTAACAAAAGAGCTGATAACTTTAAAACCGCTTAACCGATTTCGATGAAACATATCAAAGAACCATCGCCAAGAAACCTGCTTTCTATTAAAAAAAATCCGTTTCCAAATCGGTTCACCCGTTTAAGAGCTATGATGCCACAGACAGACAGACAGACAGACAGACAGACAGACAGACAGACACACACACACATAGCGGTCAGACTTATAACACCTCTCTTTTTGTGTCGGGGGTTAAAAAGGGTGAATTGTTTGGGTGTTTAGATGTTTGGATGGGCACACCTTGATTTCCCATAATTTAATAAAGTCATTATGTATAACTTTCCATAATTGCCATTATTCATAAAGTGATTTACGAGTATTTCTGAAACACTATTTTCTTCAGAATTTTTTAAATACCATCTTATAGAATGCAGTGGCTTAGGTTAGATTAGTTTAATAACAATTCCAAAGAAAATACTGTTTCCAAAATAAATCACTTTATGACTAGGTATATGATAATTATGGATAACTATAAATAAAAAATTTTAAAACCCCCAACGCAATTATGTCACTGTCAATGCCCGTTATGCGTCTAAGATCTCTTCCGCAGCTAACAAAAGTGCTGATAACTTTGAAACGGCTGCACCGATTTTGATGAAACATATCTAAGAACCATCGCCAAGAAAACTGCTTTCTATTAAAAAAAACGCATCCAAATCGGTGCACCCGCTTAAGAGCTATGATGCCACAGACAGACACACACACATAGCGGTCAAACATATAACACCCCTCTTTTTGTGTCGGGGGTTAAAAATGATACATTATGACTTATTAAATTATGGGATGCCATAGAGACCCGTTTGGAT
The DNA here is from genome assembly GCA_947859365.1 of Archips crataeganus. Classification (NCBI taxonomy): domain Eukaryota; kingdom Metazoa; phylum Arthropoda; class Insecta; order Lepidoptera; family Tortricidae; genus Archips; species Archips crataeganus. Next base: position 16,211,364 of record OX402062.1, on the reverse strand, counting down.
GTTTGTTACCCAATCGCGCAATAACGGACGTTGAACGGATTTAGATGGGACATGTTTTTTCTAGTAAAATTTAAATTCCATTTTCGTAGTTTTAACCCCCGATACAAAGAGAGGGTTCTTATAATATGTTTGACCGCTATGTGTGTGCGTGTCTGTCCGTCTGTATGTGGCATCATAGCTCGTAAACTGGTGAACCGATTTGGATGCGGTTTCTTTTATTAGAAAGCTGGTTTCATGGCGATGGTTTTTAGTTATGTTTCATCAAAATCTGTTCAGCCGTTTCAAAGTTATCAGCTCTTTTGTTAGCTGCGGAAGGGATCTTAGACGCATAATAGGCATTTACTTTATGTTCAAACATACGTGTGACATTTTTGCGTTGGGGGTTTCTAAATTTTTTAATTTATAGTTATGTTTGACTCAATATACAAGGCGTTTTAATATTGATTCGGATTGTTTTTTTGGAAGGTTTTGGCAGGCATTTGTTTTGTGAGCTCTGATTTGAAAGCTCTAGTGACTTGGCATTGTCACCGCTCGTACTTTAAAAGCTTTTGAAGGAGTTAACTCGTAACCGATACTTAGAGGACAGTGCGGTGCGAAAGTTTTAGAGACGAGCTTAAGACTAAGCACAAAGTATCGATAAATTAATTTAAAATTTGTTTTATGAGTTAAAATCGGGTTTTGTTCCGCGTACCTTGATTTTGAAGAAGCCCGATATTTCGGCACCGTTGCATGCAGTTTTATGAGTTTAACTCATAAAATTAGTAATGGCCGCGATAGTCTAAAATATTGTGTTAAAATTTGTTTCTGTTTAAACAAAGCAATGTATCACAAGATTTATGTTTTAATTAACATGCTTAATATTACGCAGTAACTAACTATTGCTTCATGAATCAATATAGTTTAACTGACAAATTAACACAATAAGTTAAAGAATTATATTGTAGCTTTCACTATTTCTACTTTTAAACTCACTCTTTGTCGGTCACTTAGTAATTGCTTCTCTCTTTCACTCAAAAGGATAAATTCAACTTTGTACATTTTTCTACAATTAAGGATTAACATAAGTATTGTAACGTCTGAACCAATCAACCACTTTTATGATTTATGTTATGATACTATTTAGCACTAAGTAAAATTACAATACAATACAAATATTCTTTATTGATCACCAAAAACAGTACAGTGACATTACAAAAATAAAAATTCAGGTAGACAATAGGCGGTCTTATCGCTAAAAAGCGATCTCTTCCCGACAACCAATTACTCAGAAATTAATAAATATCAACAGACTAATGTAGGTGACAGAAATAACAGACAAGAGAAACGCAGTATTACAAAAAGCAGCAGCGCAGTATTATTATTATTATTATTAAAATTAATGATTAATACGAGGCTATCTTGTCTTATAGTTCGTGGTGGGGTAGTGGCTTGAGCAATGGCCTCTCAAGCAGAGAGTCGTGGGTTCAAATCTCAACTCGCACCTCTGAGTTTTTCGGAATTTATGAGCGCAATTACATTTGTACTTTACCATGAGCTTTACGGTGTAGGAAAACCTGCATACACCTGCGAAGAAATTCTATAATTCAATGGTGTGTGTGAAGTTCCCAATTCCCAATGGGCCCGTGTGGGAACTTCGGCCCAAGCCCTCTCATTCTCAGAGGAGGCCTTGCAATGGGACGTATATAGGCTGGGATGATGATGGTGAATGGTGATGAAAATTCGTGTCTTTCCACAGTATAATATTTTAATAAAAGCAGGCAACATGTATGCTGATACTATAAAATTCTACATTCCAGAAAAAATCCCATTGATCCCAGTTCGACCTATCCACTTGTTTACGTAAAATTCATCACAATAAATAAATTTGACAGCAACTATCACAATATCGCACCATTTCTATCGATAACACCACACCTCTATCCATTGTAATCCGCGATACAGATCGGTTGCAGCTAACCGCAGTCGCAGCCCGCAAAACGTTGCGAACTGCCGCTTGGCATAAAACAAGCAGCCGGTGCCTTTTCACTTCGACTACGATTTAAAAAAGTTAGCTGTCAAAAATGCGCGGCAAAGAAATCACATCTCAAAATTCAATTCAATGTTTTTAAGATAAATTATTAGTTTTATTTGTGGATTTTAAAATGGATTTTTATAATAAAATGTAGCTACATTTTTTTGTTGTGATATACTTGAAAATATGGTGATGTATTGGAGGAGAGTGCTTCTGGCGGCGGTTCTGTATTCGGTTTTGGATGTCAATAGCGAACAACTGTTTGGAGACAATGTAAGTTCCTAATTTTAATACATAAATTAAACTTCAAGTTTTAAACGATCGTCCTACTCCACTGTAAGTAATAATAAATTTAGTTCGATTTGCACCCTATTACAAACTGGATGTAAGTACCTAGGTATGTATGAATGAGGTGTAAAGAAATTGAATGTTACATACAAGCGAATAAATTTTATTTTCTTACCCTGCTTTTGGGGAAATAAAGTAACATGGCACAGTTTCTCACGTTCGGATTAGTGACCTAATTAGGAGGCACTACTCGAACAACATGAAAAGCTAGTGGTTTAATCTTGAGTTTTTAGGGTTCCGTAGTCAACTAGGTACCCTTATAGTTTCGCCATGTCTGTCCGTCTGTCTGTCTGTCTGTCTGTCTGTCTGTCCGCGGCTAAGCTCAGAGACTGTTAGTACTAGAAAGCTGTAATTTGGCATCAATATATATACCAGTCACGCCGACAAAGTGATTGAATAAAAAAAAGTAAAAAAAAATTTTTTAGGGTACCTCCCATAGGCGTAAAGTGGGGGTGATTTTTTTTTTCTCGGCTAACCCTATAGTGTGGGGTATCGTTGGATAGGTCTTTTAAAATCATTGTGGGGTTGCTAACATGATTTTTCTATTCAGTGATATGTTTGCGAAATATTCAACTTTAAAGTGAAAATTTTCATTAAAATCGGCCGTCCCCCCCTCTAAAATCTAAACTGTTGGGTGGAAAAATTTGAAAAAATTCAGAAGGGTAGTAAATATATCAAATTTACTAGGAAAATTATAGTGGCTAAGATTGCTTGGAAATTATTTGTAGTTTAAGAGTAAATAGTAGCCTAAGGTATAAAACATACCTAAACTTGGATGATTCCGTACACATACGAAATCCTTAGAAAAATATTACTTGATTTTTTCGTAATGGCTACGGAACTCTACCTTGGGCGTGTCCGACACGCTCTTGGCCGGTTTTTTTTAAAATTTACGTGTAAAATTATAAGAGCTTCTCAATCCGCATGAGGCCCGCGTGGGAAATGCAATCCAAGCTCTATTCTGTGAGTAGCCCTGTTCCCAGCAGTGAGACATATAATATAAACTAGAAATACGGTGTTCACTGGTGTATTATATGATAAGAAAATATGTTGCACAAAGCTCAGCTCTACTCTAAGTATAGTACTAAATTTCCCGAAAGTACATACCTAACTACTTGCTACGTTTTTTTTTTTAAATACTGGTGTACTTTAAAAAAGACATCTAGCGCAATAACGACAAAAGGTTAAAGAAAAACTCGCTACGTCACGCATTTTAGGCTGTGCTCCCATAGAAGCGCAGCGGAGCAACTTCGCTAAGCTTAATTGTGACGAACTGACTTGCATAACTAACAGGATATTTGACCCCACTAACCAATAATTAAAAGACACGGCTCTAACAAAACAGACATATAAAAAGTCTATTAATTGTCTAACAAGTGACGTCACAATTCAGTACTCCTAAAACCTATAGGGAACCACGTTTTGACAGCTCATAAAAAGTATACCAATTGGTTCGCTCCGTTTTTATAGAACCGTACCTTTACATAATAATTATTAAGCTTAAAGTTGTGCTGATACATCGGCATTACTTTCAAAGCACTAAATAAAAAGTGAATAAATTTCTTAAAAATCCGAAGGAAAGCTTTAGCACTTACCAGTTTTGTTGTGAAAAAAATAAGTACACGATTTTGCAATTTCTCCAAAATTACTTGAAAGATTCGTAAGCAACCGCAAAATGATACTTTCGTTTGATGCTCCTTTCTAATTCGACTCAGATATAGATCTTAATCTATTGTAATGAAAAATAGATAAACCCAAGTCACCATAAGTAATAATAAGTAATAGTAATAATAATAATAGTTATAATAATAAATAAGTAATAGACTCAGGATATGAACAAATTGACGAAAAAAAGATCGATGAAAACATAGGTACCTATAAGGTCGATGCAGTATTTTATAACTTCAGAAGTATTTTTGTTCACTTTTGCTCTTCGATGTTTTCATCGATCTTTTTTTCGTCAATTTGTTCACATACGCTTGGAGTATAGTCATCAAATCCTTTTTAACGAACTATGTTTCGCCTCCATTACACTAGAATTCCCACGCGGGCCCAGTGCGGATTGGGCACTTCACACACACCATTGAATTTCTTCGCAGGCCCAAGCCCTCTCATTCTGAGAGGAGGTCTGTGCCCTACAGTGGGACGTATATAGGCTGAGATGATGATGATGATGATGAACACTAGAATTGTTTTGAACTCACTTTAGTTCTCTCATCATCATCATCATCATTTCAGCCGCAAGACGTCCACTGCTGGGCCTCCCTCATTGATACCCAATCATTACGGTTGGTAGAGATTTGCATCCAACTTGAACCTTGAATCTCGTTTGTGGACGTCCCACGCTGCGCTTGCCAGTCCGTGGTCTCCATTCGAGAACTTTTCAGCCATCTGTTCCGCGTGCTATATGACCTGCCCATTGCCTTTAGATCTTTACTTTTACCTTATTATGCTCCCGTATTGCGTTGCGCGTGATGAAAAACCCTCCCATTGCATTATCTCTTGACATTGCTTATGCAGCCTGCAATTGACAGTGTATTAATAAAGCATGTCGTGCCACTCGAAGTTGAAGCAAGTCGTGGTAGCCAAGTGGTTTCACCCTATGGCCTCTCAAGCAGACGATCGTGGGTACAAACTCGGACTCCCACCTCTGAGTATTTCGGAATTGATGTGCGAAATCACAATTGGAATTTACCATGAGCCGTAAAGGTAGGTAAACACTGAGGAAATCTCCACACACGGATAAATTCAATGGTATGGTGGTTTTAATGGTGTGTGTGTGAAGTTACCACGGGCGGATCCACCGCTGTGGGCTTGATGAGCATGCCCACAACCCTAATAGACTTGTGACGACACACTTTCATGGTCTAATGAGATCGATATGCTGATGACAACTGCGACTCGCACTTGGCCAATTTTCTGGTGGCTGTGACCAGAACCTTATTTGAGAGCTGGATCCGCGCCTGGAAGTTAACGATTCGAACTGGGCCCGCTTGCGGACTACATCCCAAGCCCTGTCGTTCTGAGAGGTGGCACAGGCCCAGCAGTGAGACTCTGTCTGTCTGTGATTCATTATTCTAATTTTAAGTGGCTCAGGATCATACGAGGAGGATCTTTTCCCACACACAGCAGGAAACGGTACGTCTCGTTCTTACCAAAGCACGTTGAACTCCACCCAACAATCCTAGCCCACGATTACTAGTTAAACTGTCTCTATAGCTCAAATAGAACTACCAACGTACTCCTACGCCTCACTGAGGCAACAAGTAATAACGTACGCGTACTAGTCACTCTTCATTTATTTAGAAATGAATGAGTGTGTTTAATGCACACCATGTAACAAAGACAGATATGGCTATGGGTCATTTCGATTTTTTACGCTTATTTCCTAAGAGTCCTCTACACATCAAATTTTATTCAAATATTACTATTGGCCACAATTTTTGTATCTATACTAACGAACTTGTCAATGCGTTCGATTGACCAGCACTTCTGTAAAACTGCGTACATTTTATTAATGCCAAAATTTTGCGAGCTGCAAAACGTAACATTGTAGCCCAATAGTCTAAATCGCCGAATCGCCGGCTGTTTTTACTATTGTTTAGCCCGCACGAAACCAATGGCTCCTTTCATAGCCGCATTGCTATAAAATCTGAGTATTTTGGCATTTCAGTGTCACGTTTCTAGACCTTGGTTATGGTTTTTGCATGAACATTATGATAATTTAAGAATGAAATTGCGGGCAATTTTGCGAGGGCTAACCGAGATGAATGGTTCCAAGATTAGACTTCAGCGCGCCAGGAAAATTAGCTTATTATGTCATTTTATTCCACGTCAGTAAACTGTTGCTGAAAGAACTGGTTCCGGTAGCTTAGTTGGCAATGTAAAAAGAGCAGTATGGATTTGAATTTGTGTAATTGAATGGCTTTAACGGAAATGAGACTACAAATTTGTACTGATTTTCCTGCTTTTCAAATAAGGTTCCTCAAATGTGATTTGGATATTATTTTAAGGGGCCTGTACTTAACATCGTGAGTGTTAATATCATTCTAAATTGTTGATTTACCAACCTATGTAGATACAAAACTACCGTGCGTATTAAAATTTTGACTTTTGAAAATGACCTAGAGCAGGAATTCTACTTAATTCGCATCCCAAATTCAACACAGTTTTTCTCCACTTTCAAATAATAGTTTCGCAAAGATACAATTTCAAAAATTGACACCCTTCTTCAAAGAATTGTTTTTGTAAGATAACTTTGTATTTGCACCTTAATGAGAGACACACTATAATATAGACAAGGCAATACGATAAAGATCGTGGCGAAATCGTAGCTACCCATTTTTCTGCTCTAATTTAGCCATATTACTGCAAAAAACAGTGAAAGAAAACATTAAATGGTATAAATTTCCTAATCCGCACTGGCCCCGCGTGGAAGGGAACTATAGCCCTCTCGTTCGGAGAGGAGAGCTGTGCCTTGAAGGGGGACGTATGTATATAGATTAGGATGATAGATTGATTTAACAAATAAGTTCACAGAAAACTGTAATTTGGTTGTTGTCAGTAGGTTAGTCCCACGTGCTTTAAGTTTTTTGTTGTAAAATCATCTTCCGTGACTGCACCGCCGCAAGCCTAACTTAATAACCCTAAGGTAAGAATTAACCCAAGGACTGTTGCATTAATAATCCTTCTCCAATCTAGATTTGTGCAAGCGCCAGTTTTCGCCACTTCATGCTCAGTCGGATGGGAAGCCATTCTTTAATGGCATATTGCCTCATAACATTCTATGTTGGCGTGAAACTGTTTTGCTCAGGTATAAATTATTTTTTTTATTTTTTTTTCTTTGTCTCTCCTGTGCACATCACAAAAGTTAAGGTTATCCTGTAGTCAATATTTTTTTAGTCAAGTCTACATCGGCGTGTTGGACGCGCGACCAAATTTCGACCTATTTATATTTGTAAATCTTGCTTAAGTTTTCTGACTCGGAGTCGCTAATTTTATGTCCGTAGGAGATGGAGACACAACTTTTGTTTCTCACGATACCCTTAATAAGATCTTTTTGATGATAGTCAAATAAATAAAAAGAAAGAACCGGTCAAAGGCATGTTGGGCGACGCATGTCAAGAAAATTTTGATGTCAATGTTAGTTTAAAACAGTTCAACGAGCACAACCAACTAATTCGATTCCTAGGCCCTCATAAAACTTTATAGTAGTATTAATAGCTACATAACAATCAATGCTTATCGAATAATGTAAATGTCACGATGATAATTCTGTAGTAGCCTAGGAATAATTATGGTAACGGTTGTATGTTTACAAAGGGATTTTCTCCCGCGAACGCTCCGACAGTGGAAAGAGCTCCGAGATACCAGATCTACCGAAATATTATAATATGCAGTTCTTTAAGAAAGGAGTACAGATTATTAAAGGGTAATATTCGCATACTGGTACTAGAATGCGAATGCCTATTAACTCTTGCTCCAGGGAGTTAGCGTCCATAGGGTACGGCAACCCCTCACCATCATATTGTGGGCCGTATACTTAATTGCCACGGATCTGGTGTAAAAAGAAAAAATAAATGTTAGATTACTAGTACAAAACAACTGTCGCGTTCTTTTTTTTTTGAGAAGATTGTGTTATACATAAATTATAATACATATATCATGACCCCTGCCTGTATACTAAATGACAAAGGCCTTTTTCTTAAGGGAGTTATGGATTTTCGTACAGTTTTTCTTCCCAAGGGAGTTCTAACTTTAGTTTTAAAATTTGCAAACAAGTTAGTCATTTCAGACTAAGGAGGTTTCAAGTCAGCCAACGTTTTATTTATATCTTTAAAACTTAGCTATAACCCAATTTTACAACACAAAACTTATCTACGCTTCATGAAACTTCGTTATTTTAATATTTTAAATTTATATCAAATAGTTTTGCAATAATTTTAGTAAGTATTTTTTTAACATGTTGGCAGAATCTGGCCGTATGACCATTCGAATTCTAAAATAAACACAGTTTACATTATCTATGGTAGATGACTCGAAAAAACTGACAAACTACTGGCGGGTAGCCATTATTTTGTTCAATTTAAGTGTGTAGAGAAAAAATAATTTTATTTTTGGATTTCTTTTCCTCTCGCAATGTGATTAAAATCATTGTGTGTATCACGGGCAGTAAGGGGATTACAAACTCGAGTCATTAAAAATAAAAATAATCTTATTACCAGTAGGTACCTACCTAAATATATTGCGAATTTCCTGTTTGATTATTATATATTTTTTTATTCATTTGAATTTACGAAAGGAATCAATACAGTTTATTTATTTACTCAATTTATTTACACGGCATTATAATACAATCTTAACTGAAACATAAATAAAAATTAAACACTTAAAAAGTTCAAACTAGATACTTAAATTAAACCGTTTTCACTTGCAATGTTTAGATGGTTTAATTACAATTTAAAAAATATGTACAAAATATATTTACTTTCTTTTATAACTTATGCAACTGTACAAGTCGTGAAGCGCAATAATTACAGATAATTGAGCAAAAGTAATTATTGTAATTAGCCAACACAAAACACATATGCAAATGTAATCGTCAAAACTTGGGTAATTTGTCTCAATTATTGTTTTAACGCAATAAATAAAAATAGATTTTTATATATAAAATGTTGATGTCAACCATTAAATCAATAAAATGATGTCAAAAAATAATAACGTAATTTTTATGATATAATAGTTCAAGTAATTGATAGGTGATCCTACTAATCCTATTCTAGTAATGCTACTAATATTATTGACGACCAAATGCCCTAGCTAGTGGTTTGAGAGCCTGACTATGAAGCTTGAGGTCCCGGGTTCGATTCCCGCGTCGGGGCAGATATTTGTATGAAAAATACGAGAGTTTTCTCTCGGGTCTTAGGTGTTTAATATGTATTTAAGTATGTACAAGATTTAAATAAGTGTATACGTTGCTTGGTACCCATAAATCCCATACCATAACACAAGCTTTGCTTACTTCGGGACTAGGTCAATCGGTGTGATTTGTCCCGTGATATAAATACATATTTTTATTAATGAGTAAGTTTGTGAAGATGTTAAAATGTTTGAATATTTGGATGTTCGAATAGGTATTTGTTAGTCAATCATGCAATAATGGCCGAACGGATTTGGATGAAACTTGGCATTCAGATAGACAAAAATCTGAATTGAGGCGAAGTATATTTGATATCCCAGTAATGCTTCCTCCTGGGATAATAAATAAATAAATAAATAAATATCACAGGACAATTCACACCAATTGACCTAGTCCCAAAGTAAGCTAAGCATAGCTTGTGTTATGGGTACAAGGCAACGGATAAACATACTTATATAGATAGATACATACTTAAATACATATCTAACACCCAAGGCCCGAGAACAAACATTCGTATTATTCATACAAATATCTGCCCCGACACGGGAATCGAACCCGGGACCTCAAGCTTCGTAGTCAGGTTCTCTAACCACTAGGCCATCTGGTCGTCATAATAATATTTTAACTTCAAACTAGAAATGAAAGCGCTATCCAAGAACGTTGTGGTAGGTAAAATCAGCCAAAAATATGGTCTACCACACTACGGTTGAAGTTCATTTGCACGTCATGGTACAACGAATTCGATTTTCCCTTGCAATAATTATGATGACATGACAGTGACTAATGATTTTAATGGTTTCACGGGATGACCGTAAAAGTAATAAAAAAAAATGAAGTTGAAGAAAATAAAAAAATAAGTAGAAAAAGATACTTCATACTTAACTTGTAAAAGTTGGCCTAGTAGCGCCATCTCTTGGTCCAGGTGAGCGGGTAGCTCCGAAGGAGTGTTGAAGTCTCTCGGTAGAGGGCATTAACATAGATGCGCTTTATCACTGCCTAATGTGATTATAACAGACTGAAGTGTACGATGTATGGGAAAGATTCGTCGCTAACTTCTAGACCAGTGATGGTGTAGGGGTAAGCACGCAGCACGGAACGCTGAGGACCTGGGTTCGATTCCCAGCATTGGTCTTTTTTCTGGGGTTTTTTCTGTGCATCTATATTTCAGTTTGTATTTAGTTTGAAATATATGGTTTCACGGGATGACCGTAAAAGTAATAAAAAAAAATGAAGTTGAAGAAAATAAAAAAATAAATAGAAAAAGATACTTCATACTTAACTTGTAAAAGTTGGCCTAGTAGCGCCATCTCTTGGTCCAGGTGAGCGGGTAGCTCCGAAGGAGTGTTGAAGTCTCTCGGTAGAGGGCATTAACATAGATGCGCTTTATCACTGCCTAATGTGATTATAACAGACTGAAGTGTACGATGTATGGGAAAGATTCGTCGCTAACTTCTAGACCAGTGATGGTGTAGGGGTAAGCACGCAGCACGGAACGCTGAGGACCTGGGTTCGATTCCCAGCATTGTTCTTTTTTCTGGGGTTTTTTCTGTGCATCTATATTTCAGTTTGTATTTAGTTTGAAATATATGGTTTCACGGGATGACCGTAAAAGTAATAAAAAAAAAAAAAAAAAATGAAGTTGAAGAAAATAAAAAAATAAATAGAAAAAGATACTTCATACTTAACTTGTAATGATTTCACTCAGAAATGTCAACCTTAGCGATATTTAAATCTCACAGAAACTTTTGTCAAAACTGATAGACCATTTTCTTGGCCGACTGTAAAATAACAAATTGAATCTGCAGGGGGTGAAGGCCTCCGCGGCCGCGCGTCCATGTTTCCATAGAATTGAATTTTTTACGTAAACGCGATCGAGAAGTATTTTGGTGAAGTAAAACTTATACTAAGCATACAGGCAATAACCCCGTCAATACGTAGTTAACGCGACTGTCACGCCATCTAGCCACGGTCACAGCCCAGTCGGTTTATGGCCATTTTATGCCAATTAGTCGTCACAAACTCACTGGTTTCCACTTCTCGCTAGTAAATAGAAACGGGTTAAAATCGTACACTAAAAACTTAACCATTGAGATTGACACAGCCTAAAAAATCCGTAGCAGCCTAGTAGTTTGACCTATGGCCTCTCAAGCAGAGCGTTATGGGTTCAAATCCGGTCGCGCCTCTGAGTTATTCAAAATTTACGTGCGAAGTTACATTTAAAATTTTACATGAGAGCTATACGGTAAAGGATAACATTGCGAGGAAATGGAAAAAGAAGGAAAGGAGCTCGTGACTTGATTTTTTGTTTGCCAAATTATAATTTCTGAGAACTTTTTACTTTGAGGTACGTAAAAATTCAGCGACGTACACGTACGTGTACGTGGATACACTTATAACTTTGGTTAAATGCACACGCTAAGAAACCCTTGTCACCCTAAGTCATTTAATTAGCTGTAATTCTCTACCCTCCCATGTTATTTCTAATTCAGCACAATTTATTCGCACTTTCGAACGGTAATTCACAGATGTGATTAAAAACATCGCCCCCCCCCCACCCCCTTTATTTTATTATTTTTATTGCTCGTGTCCATTTCGTTTCCACGCTTTAAGTTATTATTATTATTATTTATATTATCAGGCACCTGTATCTATCTTAGCGAATAAAAATGTAAAGAATCTTAGATTAAAGTAAAGACACCGCTTCAAAAGTACGCTTAAAAGGCAAAATAACTACAGAGTGAATCCTAAATCGTGAACCGAAATTATTGTCTCTAACTCAGTTGATGTTGGACAATATAATAAGAGTAAAGAGAACGTAATACGCTAACGTGACGAAAAAGGATCATCATTCATTACACTTCAGAAGAAAGTTTTCACAAGATTACCTACACCCAGATTAGCTACAATTTGACAGTCAAAACTCTATCGTGTACAAAACTGCGTTACATCAAATTCACAATTAACTTTACAGTTACAAGGCCCTATATAAAATGTCACGAAAAATCTTCCGAGTTCACAACAATTTTACATCATTACAAACATACTTTTTCTGTCCAAACGACACTCAGTCTTACAGCTTTTGCTTAGAAAACGGGAAAACTCAATAGAAAATATAACATTGCAGCCACCCAACCAAGAAATGTCACGAGGTTTGTCAACATGATTGTCCAAAATTGCGCTTCAAAAAGAAAATAGCCCCGTAATCGCAGAAGACCGTAACTGTTATCCGACAGTGTGAAGCGACAGTTGGGTACCTAGCCAAGCATTCGAGGCACATCTGAACGCCTCATCTGAAAATTATAGCTTGAGTACATTTAATAGTAAATTATTATAGCACCAGATTTTACTGGTTAAAAATATCTGCACGAGAAACATTTACGATTTTAGATTTTGGCCTATCATCATCATGGTTACAGTAACATTTTTAAAGAACAAAGTTAAAACAATGTTATCAATGTTGTATATTCGCTTAAGATAAATCGTCACAGACGGGTGTGTTTTGAACATTTTTTTAGCAAATAAATCACCTTAATACAAGCTATTTGATGGCTGTTACTTTTTATAGCTTGTACCGTCGGCCTAGAAAGTGATCTATCAGTTTTGACAAAAGTTTCTGTGTGATCTAAATATCGCGAAGGTTGACTTTCCTAACTGAAGGAAGTGTTTAGTTACTGTCATACTATTATTGCAAGAGAAAATCGACCTCGTTGTATTATGACGTGTAAATGAACTTCAACCGTAGGGTGGTAGACTATATTTTTGGCCGCTGGTACTTACATTGTCATCCAAACTACATATTCGTACCGAAGTCAATCCTATCACTAAAAGTAGATGAAATTTTACTTGCAAAGTTCTAGCAGGTAAGTAATACAATTTAAAAATTATGTAAATGCATGTGCTATCATTCCTGTTTCAATCCAAAATAAAGAGTGTAATTTCCGTCTGACCAATAACAAAATATTTATTCATTTTTATCTTTCATGAATGCGGTCGAAAAGAGGATTTTCATCAAACCCAAGTTTTCCCTGACGCAATTTTAGTAATTTCTAATGTATTTACGCTAACCCATCACTCACGTTTCTATCATTTTCTGATGCATTTATTACCGATTAGTTCTGCAGATTGCTGAAGCAATTTGAAAATTATTGGCAACCATAAGTTTGGTAATCATTTATCTTCTAGATGATAACTCAGACAGGCTATACCGAAGTGTAAGATTGGCAAAGACTAAAAGAGTACAATCGAATTTTAATCGAAGTTTTATTCAAGCGTTGCCAGAATTTCCTCTAGGTACTTCAGTATTTTTAGCAATCGGAATACTGCTATTTCTTTTTATAAAGTTAACAGATTAAATAAATAAATATCACGGGACAATTCACACCAATTGACCTAGTCCCAAAGTAAGCTAAGCATAGCTTGTGTTATGGGTACAAGGCAACGGATAAACATACTTATATAGATAGATACTGCAGCGAAAAACGCTCCATGTAGGTTGGTAAATACTATAAGTTTTTTAAACTTTTTGGTGGAAGTGGCCACTGGTAACAGGCCGCTTGTTGTGTCAAATTTTGAAATTTTGTCGTCTGGTTCTAGACTGAAAAAATTGAATGTGGGTCTGGGATTATTTCACTGGAAGGCGGACGATTCACGTCGTTACGAAAGCTTGAGTTTTTTTTTGCTGTGGGACATAGTTTTGTTCTTGTCCGAAGCTGTTATCATTTGTGAAGTGCGCCCGAGTAGTGGGCATAGTGCGCCGTCGGTCCGTGGGACCAAATTGAGCAGTTCATCGAAGAAGAAAAGGGCAGTCCTGTCCCTTGGGCGGTGACCGAGGGGTCCCGCTTTTGCCGTCGGTTTGTAAGCCTGTCGTTTATCACGCCAGGGTGAGTTTTAATAGCATCGCTTTGTGGTTTCGCCTTTGGACAAGTCCCGGCTTTTGGGGTGGCGTTGCTTATTTCGGGTTGAATTGTTCCAGCTTCCGGGTACCGGAGCTAGACCTCAGCCGCACGGAGCCAGCTCCCCAGGATGCCCGAAGTGCTTGCTTGACGCGCGGAGTTCGGAGGCGACCAACGGGATGCCGTGTCGGTGCAGAAGACCCCAACGTACTTCCGCGTGAGGCCACTCAGGCGGTTTAACTTTGCTTACTAGCCGAACGATCGTATTCCGGCGTATATTATTTGATCTGTCAGTAATGTTAACGTGTTAGGTCCCCCTCCAAATTAAAAAGGCACTTTGCAAGCCAACGTTATTCTTTCTCGGCCCATTCGGAATATTATTACCTATTTTAGTTAGTTACTGTAGCGGCTATAGCGCCATACATCGAAGCTCTGAGCCCGATTTCTCGGTGGGCGCGACTCCGGAGCGCTGGGTAGCAGTCAGTGTAGCCACCAGAGCCGTGCGGCGGATCATTTTCATACCCATCCCCATTACATCCTCATCATCGTCCGCACACCCTCGCCTGGTTACCTTTTTTTTTAGCTTGATGCCCGAAGCCCTAATCGGTCCGTGACCGAAGGAGCTCGCTAGGCCCGACCAACCGAAATTCGGCTCGACGTTGCCTTTGTTGTATGTGTACTTTGACCGCGTTATGTGCCGCGTTCCGTACAGGCGCATTCAACGCCTACGGTGCTTACGCTGTGTAATTTTTTTAACCCCGCGCGTGTGTGTTTTATTTCCAACCTGTTCTGTGAATATTGTGTTTTTATAAGTGTTTGGCAGTTTTATTAATAAATTATACGTGTATGCAGTTAACGACTTTTTTTTCTTATTAGTTAATGTTGCAATACATACTTAAATACATATTAAACACCCAAGACCCGAGAACAAATATTCGTATTGTCCATACAAATATCTGCCCCGACGCGGGAATCGAACCCGGGACCTCAAGCTTCGTAGTCAGGTTCTCTACCTACTAGGCCATCTGGTCGTCTAAATGGTGTCGTGATTAGATTTGGTAAGTACTTGTATTGTTCTAGCTATAAGAATGATAGAAAACAGCAAAAATACTGTCAACTTGTCTTAATGTAGGTTTTAACAAACAAGTATTACGACGCCAAGGTTTCAAAAGTGCTTAGTTTTCCCAGTTTCTGACAAAGCAACCACGTTAAAGTCACACAATTTACATTAAAAAACCATTTGATTTACCAAAAAGCTCCAGCGAATTGCTAATGCAAACCTAACTTGCAGCTTACATCGTTGGTACCACTTACTGAATAAGATTCAGAATGTGTCGTGATCTACAATTTGTCACGGCGCGGGCGTTGACACTTGACACTGCATGCGCGCACAATTAGTGTACGCCTTGTGCGTAACTTTGATTTCTAAGTTAGGAGGTTTCTACGTTGATCTAAATGTGTTACAATCTTTCTAAACTTACTTCGTTTTAGGGCGAAATTTGTTTTATTGGATTTCGTTTGTTTACGTCGATATTCAATTATTATTTTTGTACCATTACCTACATGATCTAATAATTAACTAGCTTTTACCCTAGGCTTCGCTCGCATGATCCATTATATCCGGTAGTTCAATAAACCTTCGGGGTTTATTCTTAAATGCCAATGATTATTCTTAAAAATGGCATCGTGCTCTTAATTTACTAACAAACAAGCCAAAAAAATATAATTTAAAAGAATCTGCTACTTTTTTAGTCATCATCATCATCGTCTCAGCCTCTGCAGGGCACAGGCGTCATCTCATACTGAGGGCTTGGACTGTAGTTCCCACGCGGGTCCCGTGCGGATTGGGAATTTTACACACACCATTGACTTCATTCAAAAGTGTGTGCGGGTCTCTTCATGATGTTATCCTTCACTGTAAAGCTCGTGGTAAGTCTAATTTCGCACATAATTTTCGAAAAACTCAGAGTTGCGAGCTCAGGTGCTAATCCACGACCTGGTCAATTTCGGAAGTTGGTGACTTGAGAATTAGTTGTTTTGGGAAATGCCCCTTCTGGGAAGTGGTCAATCTGGGAATCGGTCTTTATAGGAATGGTCATTATGGAAAGTGGTCCTCAAGACATGTGGTCGTTTTGGGAAGTGGCCATTACTTGACGAAAGGCTAGTTGAGAGGTCAAACCAAAAGGCTAAAACTTACCTTTACAGTGTAATAAACCAACTGGCTAAGTAGGTAAGTAAAGTTGTAACTTAAAAACCCTAATTACGTTTAGCATCTGTAGTAATTTTCACGAATGCTACGCAGAGATGCTTAAGATGAGATTGCGATTAACATGCACTTCCTTCTTACCGGACCGTTAGAAAGTTCCGTCATAAGATTGTATGTCTAACGACTGCTTTCTTACGATTTAAATGAAAATGAACGAGGAAATTAAAGTCTATGCCATCACCATCTAAGAGAAAATTGAGACGATGCAAGAAGTAAATTTCATAATAGTTAGTGAAACAGAGAAAATTGTGAGCCGGGTAAGTCAAGATCGTTTTGCGAAATGATCTAGGCACCACGTGACCATGAATTGTTTTCAATTGCAATTTCTAAATTATCAATCGAGCAAAGCTAATTAATCAACTACCTATTTACTCAAAAAAATATAGGTACTAATAGGCTTTAAGAACGCTCGAAGTCACTCAACGAGCGAGGCAGCGAGCTTTCTACGGAGTTTCCTTACGTGATTCAGTGAATCAGACATAAGCAGATCCGTAGGAGAAACAAAGTTACTGACATAGTTTATTGAATCAGGCATTACTTTGTGGTGGTCCATATTAATGAACTGAAACAATTACTTTGTTCTTTTGTCGCGGGTGAGCAAAGTAATTGTTTCAGTTCATTACTGACATAGCTCGGAGAGTCGCCAGACCAAAGTGGCAGTGAGCAGGGCACATTGCTCGTAGAATTCATCTGTATAAGTAGGTACTTATGTCTATCCGTTTTCTAGTACCCGTAGTACAAGCTTTGCTTAGCTTGGTACTAGGTCAATTGGTGTCAATTGTCCTATAATTTATCATTATTCTTATTATTGGCTCGCACTCGGCTGTTAGCTTCATCTTTCCTAACACGAACTGCTAAGGAATGGAATTCATTCCCATCGTCTTATTTCCACGTAGATAGAATCTAGGAATCTTCAAGGCTAAAGTTAATAGGCTGTTACCACAGAAATAATAATAAAGAGGATAGAAATGCCTTAGTTCCTATTTTGTTCCGGGACCAGTGGCGCTAGTTTGTCCCCTCTACTTACTATTAATGCACACACGCAAAAGACCGGAACCGTACTACGCAATCACGCACACAATTACTAATATTTTGCTTACAAACAATTATGAACCTAACTACTTAGAGACAGCGTTGAATAACACTCACCGTAAGTCATACCCACACTTACAACACGGCTTTCTTCATTGGCCTCGTCGGCAGTATGGTTGTAGTGTACAAAAGCAATTTATTTCACATTTACGCTAGGCCTCGATTCATCGACAATTTTATCGACTGTTAGAATTTGCAGTAAACTTTACAGGAAATTATTGGTTAAATGATCAAATTTAAAATTAATTCGTGGGTATGGACATTAGTATAAATAATTTGTAGCTAATTACGTGAATTTGACCTAGGTATGTGAATGTGAAATGTATAATGTTTGGCTGCATGTGTCTGTCATACCAACGTCATAAATAAGTGACCACTTTTGTAGTACCTTGTCACTTTCAATCGTTACATAATTTCGTATGGCTTTTCAAACATGACGTTAAAGCGACAAGGTACAAAAGTGATCACTTATTTATGACGTTGGTTGACCCTACCACCGACTCTGTGTAAGTGAGAGATGTGAGTTTAAACATGAAACTATCGTGAGACTCACTCATAGTGAAAATAAACGGATCACTCACGTCTTAAAACGAGTTAAACTCGACATTCTCGACTCGACTTCTTCTCGGAGTCACACGTCACGGTGGCTCCCAAACGCGCACTGCGCGCTACTGCCCTGGTCGTGCGGCTACTCGACGCAACTGGTTGCGACACACAATTACCCCCGTTTTCATCATCACTTTTATTGTCATTGTCAAATGTAGGATAGGGGGGTAAATGTAGGGTTGTCAAAGTGATGTTGTTAGTGTTGTGTGCTACCCTACATTTGACGATGACAATAAAAGTGATGATGAAAATGTGTACTAAGTACCAATTAACTGTAGGGTGTATTCGTTTTGTCATACATATTTGAAATATGTTTTTAAATAATACGCTGTTTAATACTGAATTATCATTTTTAATTTAAAGTCAAAGTCAAAATTCTTTATTCTTTATACAATTTAGGAATTTTGTAGTTTCGGTGAGAGTTTCGGGATTAAATAAACAAAAGAAACAATCAGTATTTTTTTTACAATGGAATTGTAACTTTATTATTTGTACACTATTATAGTAATTACACCACCTTTATACCGTGTTTAGGATGATTGTAAACTAGGATATCGATAAAAAGTCTACGCAAGTCAACGGGCATCACTAGCTCGGGACTAGTCGTAACCTGTCTTGTGTTCGTACCATGAACATTTGTGCGAGGCAGAAGGTTTATCAAAAATTATATTACATTGCTGCGTATACTTCAAAGCAATCTGCGTTTTTAAGGATATGAGCAGCAATGGTACCTGATGTTTCGTGTTAATAACGTGTAAACCAATATTTCATAATGAAATATTTTCTCAAGTTGCATTTTGATATAAACCGCATTATTACATTAAATTAATACATACCAATGAAATGTAATCCCCTTATTAGTGTAATTACACAGTGTGGACGAGTTTCCGCAATTGCTAATGCTGCAAAACACCATTTTAAAGCACTTGTTATCATACCCACGTTTCAAATAGCGCTGAGCCACAAGTCGCGCGCTTGTGACCTACGAGCCACAAGCGCGGCGCCAAGTTCACGCGTCTAAGGCACTTCTATACTCTTTATTATTATTTCTGTGGCTGTTACTGAACTGTTGACATACACCTTTGGTTGTTCTGCACTTTCCATCAAGTGACGTAAGGGTCAATCTCGGGTCAGTTTTGTGTAAAAAAATCGTAATAGATAGACAGCTTAAATTTAGTTGTATCTGTTTTTACATTTATTAATGCACTTACCGACAGCATCAGAATTTTATACTTATTGTTATATTTTATTTTAATGTGTTTATTTTTATTATTTCAGTTCTACTTTTCTGTCGTATTCTATGTGTTTCCATCTCATCAGAAGTTAAAAAAAAATATTTCGTGATTAGGAAATTAATAAAAAACCGCCTAACACTAAAATAATCAAACGATTTAATCTAGAACCCTTCATCAGTTCAGCTCCAGTGATCTCTCCAATTGCACCATCTTCTAACAAAACGTTAACATACTTATGTTTAATTAGCACAAAACATTGGCTAAGTATTTCGAATGCCATAAACGCACTTTTTTATTGCTTAATTGAACAGAAGTAATATTCATTACTTGCCACACCGCCGACTGGAAGTAATATTACCATTCGATTAGGGTTTCGTTGGTTTATGCGACGAAGACCCTATTTATTAAACTTTAATAAGCGGCAAGTTTTTTCTACAATATTCGTAATAGGTACATTATGAAGAAGACCCCTACCATACAAAAAAGTCAAAAAACAATTAATATTACTACGTAATATTTTTATTACAACGTAGAAACAATAGCAAAATATGAATACCCAGTTAACAAATTCAATCGTTAAATTGGTAACGGTTTCATGATCGTCACTACTTAACCCTGGGTTTTAGCACTTAACTAGAATTTGTATAGCTCAATCCCACCTGAGTTAACTGAGTTGGATTACAAGTGACGTCACATCTTAGTATTACTAAACAAAATTTAGAAAGAATCGGTGGTCGGTGGTGGGTGAATGGTGGGTGTCAAATAAACTATAGGATTAATACAAGAATCTAGCAAAGCATAGTCATTTCATTTTTTGGAATTATTACACAAGAAATGTTTTTGGTATTTTTTTTGGCAGTGTTTTTAATGGTAGTGGGCAGGGGACATCGCTAGCAGAACTGATGGCCGTTGGGGTGAAAAGTTTATCGAATGGCATCCACAGACCGGAACAACAGTTTTGGTAGGCCTCCAACAAGGTTGAGCGACGACCTGTGGCCATATTGTCCAACGCTCAAACGCTTGCTTTCGCATTCACTATTTCCTTCAGTCGAACGGTATAAGATGGTGACAAAAAGAGATGGTGAAAGAGAAGGCAAGCGCCCGCGCGTTACCATCTCTTTCTGTCATCGTTTGCCATATCTTTCTGTCATCGTCTCATACCGTTTGGCAGAAAGAAATAGTGAACGCAATTGCAAGTGTCTGGTTGAGGTTACGGGGATGTGGATGGCGCAGAACCGGTCTGTTGAGGTGAACCTTGGGGGAAGCCTACGGTTCAACAGTGGACTTCTTTCGGCTGAAATGGTGGTGATGAAGAAACTTTTTGACGTGACAACGTCTAATAAATCGATGAACGCCGGCTGCATACACGAAAAAGGATGACGCAATGTACCTACCTACAGAGCAGCGAAGGCCATGTATAAGAGAGCAGCGAACGCCAGTGTGTACAAGAGAGTAGCGAACGCCAGCATGTATTTAATGGGGGGTGCGGGGGGGATCTTAAAGGGGGGATGAAAATTTCATTGATTTTGCCGTAGGATGCACCGTTTTCAGGATATTTGATAAAACACCGGTTCTCGTTCGATCACCGAGGTTAAGCAACGTCGGGCGTGGTCAGTACTTGGATGGGTGACCGCCTGGTTTCATTTTTGTTTTTTGAATGTTTTGTTATAACGTTGTTACGTTAAACTATCGTCAGTCAAACTGACTTTACAGATAACCGGTTTATTACGAAACAACATGGCTCCACTCGCCATTCAAAAGAAAATGACAACTTTTTGAATCTATTTCAAAGCTCTAATAATATAGCTACAGAACCCTAGCTACTTTCTTAATGCGCCGGCATCGATCGAGTGCGCATGACCGCGTCGGAAGTTTTTTTGCTATTGAATCACTGACTTTCCTTATTGATAATGTTAGCAAACATTTATTTGTTATTCAAATAGTCTATTTAACGAACGTGGATTGTAACAGATCATTTGTTCCGCTGCAAGGGTCACTTTAGAAATGTTGAACAGTTTTGAGTAATAATACATAATGTAATTGATAGTCACGTAAAGTGAGCGAACAACTGTTCGGACTTAGACGACCGGAAGGTCTGATGGTTGAAGAACCTGACTACGAAGGTTGTCCCGGGTTTGGTTTCCGGTAGGGGCAGATATTTGTCTGAAAAATACGAATGTTTGTGCTCGAGCCTTGGATGTTTAATATGTACTAATTTAAGTATGCATGGCGCCATTCATTTATTACGTAAGACGATTTAGGGGGAAAGGGGGGTCGGGGGTCGGTCTTATTTTTCTTACAAGGGGTTGGGAGGAGCTCTTGATATTTCTTACGTAAGGTCACAAAAATGAGCAAAGTTAAGTAAAAAAAAACTTGATTATATAACCAAAAATTAATTAATTATTTAATAATAAATTAAATTATCCGTTGTCTAGTACCCATAGTAGTACAAGCTTTGCTTAGTTTGGGACTAGGTCAATTGGTGTCAATCGTTCCATGATTATTATTATTATTATACTTGTGCACAATACGAGTAAAATGTCCAATTGATAATGTCAATGTTCTTTGATGATGGTGAATAAACGGATCCAAAAGTCCCAACATTCACACATTAAAAAATCACCAAGAGCATTTTTCAGTTTCTACATTCGTATTTAATTTATATAACTAATGTTTAGCTTAAACTATCATGTGCTCCTCGTAAAAAGAAGAGGAACATCTGTCTTGGCAAATTCTAGAACTTTTCAAATACACTTCCTCACTTACTTAGATACAGTTACGTGCACTGAACTGGGATACAGACGCACCTGCCACGCGTAGAAAATGCGCAGAAATCACTATGATGGGTCTCGTATCAAACCTAAAGTATCTACCATAACCATGACTTTGGTAATTTTAGACGGTGTGTGCAATTTCTACTTAGGTCCTTGATAAATATACTGAGCGACTTAAAAACTATCTAGCTACTTTAATAAGATAATAAGGAAGGAATTTAAGGAAGCTCAAAGTCACTCAGAGGGCAATGGAGAGGGCTATGCTCGGAGTGTCTGTGCAGGATCGCATTAGAAATGATGAAATCCGCGCAAGAACTAAAGTCACCGACATAGCTCGAAGGATCGCCAGACTCAAGTGGCAGTGGGCAGGGCACATCGCTCGTAGAACTGATGGCCGATGGGGCAAAAGGGTTCTCGAGTGGCGTCCATGGACCAGAAGACGCAGTAAGGTAGGCCTCCAACAAGATAGAGCGACGACCTGGTTAAGGTTGCGGGATCGCGTTGGATGCGGATGGCAAGGGACCGATCTGTTTGGCAAGCCTTGGGGGAGGCCTATGTTCAGCAGTGGACGTCTTTCGGCTGGAACGATGATGATGATGATAGATTACATTTGGAATTTACCATGAGCTTTACGGTAAAGGAAGACATTACGAGGAAACCTGCATGCATGCACCTGCGAACAAAATTCAATATGGTGTGTGGGAGTGAAATTCCCAATCCGCACTGTGCTCGCGCGGAAACTACGGCTTATGACTATGACAAATTGCTAAATTATTTAAGACTATCGTGCGCCATTGCACAAATGAGCTCTGCCATGCGACAGCACGCATTCAATAAAGTCTTGAAATACCTGACAGCGCATAAATGCGTATGCGACTCGTGCGCGGAAGAGCGAGGAAGCGTCGCATGCGCATATGCTGCAAACTTTCGATAAGTGAGATATCGAACAACTGACTCACCAGACATCGCACACATGGGCAAACTTAGTAAGTAAGAGTTACTGTAAAATGCGTATTTTCACCCGACTGTCACACTTTCGCAAATGCGATATTATAATTATAATAATTAGTGCAGATTACATAAGACGCAGTGTAGTTGGCCTCCAACAAGATGGAACGACTACCTGGTGAAGGTGGCGGGAACGCGTTGGATGCGGATGGCGCAGGACCGATCTGTTTGGCGCGCCTTGGGGGAGGCCTATGTTCAGCTGTGCTCTTTGGGCTTAAAAATGATGATGATGATGATGATTTCTATTGCGTGCTCACATCCATCAATACACAAGCCAATCTAGCTATGATTACCACAGACAATACAAAACTTCTCCATCAAGACAGCAACAATAAGGTGTTGCGCGAATTCGGTGCGCACGCGCTGCGGTTTCGTAAGTCGTCAACAATAGAATCGAGAGCGAAGCGATACCTACATGGTGAGTTCGTTTGAAGGTAGATGCGGGGTGTGTCGATATACATTTTAACAATTTACTTAATCTAACCTAAAACGTGGTGGCTACGATAAAATAGGGGCTAATTTGATAATTTTAATATTGCTATAAAATCGACATCGTCCAAACGAATCGCGATTTCGAGTTAAAATTACTTAAAGAAGATCGATGAAGACGTCGACTGGGAGTTGCAAATGGGAATAAAAACAGGCCAAGAGCGTGTCGGACACGCCCAAGGTAGGGTTCCGTAGCCATTACGAAAAATCAAGTAATATTTTTCTAAGGATTTCGTATGTGTACGGAATCATCCAAGTTTAGGTATGTTTTATACCTTAGGCTACTATTTACTCTTAAACTACAAATAATTTCCAAGCAATCTTAGCCGCTATAATTTTCCTAGTAAATTTGATATATTTACTACCCTTCTGAATTTTTTCAAATTTTTCCACCCAACAGTTTAGATTTTAGAGGGGGGGGGACGGCCGATTTTAATGAAAATTTTCACTTTAAAGTTGAATATTTCGCAACGAGATCAATGAATCGAAAAATCATGTTAGCAACCCCGCAATGATTTTAAAATACCTATCCAACGATACCCCACACTATAAGGATAGCCGAGAAAAAAAATATCACCCCCACTTTACGTCTATGGGAGGTACCCTAAAAAAATTTTTTTACTTTTTTTTATTCAATCACTTTGTCGGCGTGATTGATATATATATTGATGCCAAATTACAGCTTTCTAGTACTAACAGTCTCTGAGCTTAGCCGCGGACAGACAGACAGACAGACAGACAGACGGACAGACATGGCGAAACTATAAGGGTTCCTAGTTGACTACGGAACCCTAAAAATGAATAAATTTGTCGAAAAATATTTTTTTAAAGTCACCCCGCTTCACGGTACGTTGTATATTGATGACATAGTAGTTACCTATGTCTTCATCATCATTTTTTTTTTTTTTTTTTTTTTATGATATAGGGGGCAAACGAGCAGACGGATCGCCTGATGGTAAACGATTACCGTCGCCCATGGACACCTGCGACACCAAAAGAGTCACAAGTGCGTTGCCGGCCTTTTAGGTAGGAGTACGCTCTTTTTTTGAAAGCTTGAAGGTCATATCGGTCCGGGAATACCGCAGCAGGAACCTCATTCCAGAGCTTTGCTGTGCGAGGCAGGAAATTTCTGGAAAAACGCACAGTAGAAGACAACCAACCATCCAGATGGTGAGGATGGAAGTGTTGTCGCGTAGGGCGGTGGCGGAAGGATGCGGCAGGGATCAACCCGAATAACTCCTCGGAGCACTCTCCGTTGTACATGCGATAGAAGATGCACAGTGAAGCTACATCTCTACGCAGCGCCAAGGAATCAAGCCCATCAGAAGTTCGTTGGCAGCCGACTATTCGAGTCGCTCTCCGTTGTATGCGATCCAGAGGGAGAAGCTGGTACCGGGGAGCCCCCGCCCACAGATGAGAGCAGTATTCCATATGTGGGCGAACCTACGCCTTATAAAGCTGAAGGCGGTGGGCTGGAGTGAAATACCGTCATCTTCCGTCTTTATCTTTGAGGTATTTATACGTTCCACTGCTGAGTAGGTACAGAGTACAGGTCTTCTCTCAGAATGAGACCTCGGTTACTTACACGCAATATATGCTCTTGTCTTGAAAAATTAGTATTGCGTATGTAGTGGGTTTGGACGTACTGGATGTTAGGTAAGTAATATCTGACGCAGTTAGGTATTTAGGATCAATGTTTAATCGACGTAAGAAATGGAGTAGGTTCTTGATTCGATTATTTTTTTATTCTTGTTACCTCAGAACTTCGTTTATATAAGAAGCTTCGTTTTTTAGCTTGTTATTCGTTTGATCTTATTTGGATTTTAAAAAAAATACCAATAAGTTTTCGAAGTAGTTTTTTTTTCTTAATGCTGAGGTTTTTGATTACTTACAATATTGTAGTTGTTATAAGTATAATAAAACTTACAATATCATGGACGTAGAATAGATACAATACACGTTCTATCTATCAAAAGTATTTTTATGGCTAGACAATATTTAAATCCGAAATTGAAGATTAAATAGAATTTAGATACGCGCGTGACCAATAAATAAAGATGCCTTCAAGTTACCCAACTCTGCACAATTCTAAGTAAAATGGGTAGCAGTTTCTTAATTGCAACCTGAATTCCAAAACGTTACCAATTTAAGATTTATTACGTTTATTAGAATTGGATCGTAACTGCACGTAGTTTGTACCTAATGTTTACATGCAATATATAGCAATACTAGCCGTTGCACGCGACTCCGTCTGCGAAGAATAGGGTATAAAAAATAGCCTATGACCTATTCTCCGTCCTACCAAATATAGAAAAAAAAATTTTAAAAATCGGTTAAGCCGTTTCGGAGAAGTTCGATAACAAACACCGTGACACGAGGATTTCATATTAGAAGATAGATAGTAAATACTCTCTTATTCGCAAACACTTTTAGAGCTTATGTCAATTTAACATACCATCTATGCCATGGTGGCCTAGTGGTTTGACCACCACTCTAAAGCAGTAAGGTTTCTACAAGGAGGACCTATGATCTGGTGAAATCCGCAAGAGTCCGTTGGATGCGTGGTTGTTGTGGTACCTATTATTTAGAAGAGACTCATGTCCAGTACCTACTGGACGTATTTCGGCTGACAATGATGATGATGATGAAGTCAAAAAATACGTAATGTTGTAAAGTCATTCACGATGTTATTTATACATAAAATTTCCCGAATAAAAAAAATCAAAATATACAACAAAATTAAAATGACTCAAGTACCTACTAGTTAAACTTAAACATTTGTACCTAAACATAAAGTTAAAACAAACAATTCCGTAGAATCTATAAGATTATGTTTTAATTAAGCTAAGATAAAATAGAACTAGTTAAAAATAAGTTTTGTAAAATTCACACAATCTTTTTTACTGACTCTACATTTAAAATACCTACATATCTGTACCAAATTGGTATCAATCGGTCAACAGTAAAGAGAAAAATTTCAATTACTAGATTTGACACACACATGACCCAAAAGAGGCAAGCTAACTAAAAACTTACAAAAATTTCACTTATAATCGAGTTTTAGGATTTTATAGAACAACAGACGTATACCTACGTATGCCAACAAACAGACAAAGGTTTAAAAGTCATAACTCTTCTTTCGATCTATCAGGGTTCAAAAACCATACAACGCACATTTATCTTGTATAACTTATCTGACTGTGAAATTAATCTAAATATTACAATTGAATCAATATTTTTGCATAACAAAAAGTTAAAGTCATTGTTGTTGGTCTGTCCAAGGCGGATTACATTACGGATTGGATCAGTATTCGAACTGTTCTTCATTTGAAAGGTCAAATATTTTTAAATTTATCATGGACTGTTTTTTCAAGTTTTTTTTTTAACTCAAAACTCTGTGGTAATTATTTTACAAATGTGTACTTTCCTAGAAGCTACCCGACTACCCGACGCCTCCAGTAAAGTGAAATCATTTGCCATCTCATTTTCACACTACAAATTGCTCGGAGTTTCTCTACGGGATCGAAGCAGGAACGAGGAGATCCGTAGAAGAACCGGGATCACCGACATATCCAAACAGATTAGCTCATTAAAATGGCAATGGGCACGCCATATAGCACGCAGAACCGATGGCCGTTGGGGCCCAAAAGTTCTCGAATGGAGACTAGACTGGCAAGCGCAGCGTGGGACCTCCACCAACGAGATGGACGGACGATTTGGTGAAGGCCGCAAGTTCAGGGTGGATGCAAGTCGCTTCCAACCGAAATCAATTGGGCGTCAATGAAGGAGGCCTATGTCCAGTACCTCTACCATGAGTCATGATAAGTTGAAGAAAATAAAAAAAAAAATAGAAAAAGATACTTCATACTTAACTTGTAAAAGTTGGCCTAGTAGCGCCATCTCTTAGTCCAGGTGAGCGGGTAGCTCCGAAGGAGTGTTGAAGTCTCTCGGTAGAGGGCATTAACATAGATGCGCTTTATCACTGCCTAATGTGATTATAACAGACTGAAGTGTACGATGTATGGGAAAGATTCGTCGCTGACTTCTAGACCAGTGATGGTGTAGGGGTAAGCACGCAGCACGGAACGCTGAGGACATGGGTTCGATTCCCAGCATTGGTCTTTTTTCTGGGGTTTTTTCTGTGCATCTATATTTCAGTTTGTATTTAGTTTGAGATATATGGTTTCACGGGATGACCGTAAAAGTAATAAAAAAATGAAGTTGAAGAAAATAAAGAAATACATAGAAAAAGATACTTCATACTTAACTTGTAAATTTTTTGTATTGAGAATTGTACAACGCCTCTAGCGGTCACTTACGGAAGTACAATTCTCCATACAAATCATTTTCGCCGTCGCTAGCGAGTACGGTCACTGTAAACTAGTGTAAACTAGTGCGATGGACGTCCTACGGCCGAAATGGTGATGATGATTAACAGCCACCAACCATATCAACCAGACGACATCCATTGCTTCTCGTAAGTCTTCCCCGAGAATCTCCCCACCGATCGGTTTTGTGTTACTCACAGGCAAAGGTTTCCCGTGATTTTACCAGGTCGTCCAAATTGCTAAATTTCCTTCACTGTCTTTTTTTTACTTTTTTCGTAACACGTTCCACGCCCTTTAGGCATACACATTGATTTCATCACATCATTAATATTTAATTAAAACGTGCCTAACAATAATAGGCTACTTTCCTAACTAGTCAGTCTTTTAGATTATCAAAAAATATTGGACACGTATTTTTTATTTTGTCAATTAAACAAAAAATTACGAAGATATGGCGCGTTGAAGTTTCGCGTGACGTCACTTGTTCCTACACTTTGTATGAGCGTTTTAGGAACAAGTGACGTCACGCCTCGTCACGCGGAAGTTCAACGCGCCATATCTTCGTCATTTTTTGTTTAATTGTCAAAAGAAAAATTACGTGCCTAATATTTTTTGATAATGTAAAATACGGACTAATAAGAATTATTATTTTTTTACCTAGGAAACATCCCTATTGCTTATTTCAACATAAGTTTGTTATACTATAATTTATTATGTTGTAAGTACAATTAAAGGCATATCAGGCTCAAAATTTACATACATATCTAAAGCTGAAAATATAAACATAATATCAACAGGAAAATGCCACTAATTGCTAAGTTTTAAGTATTGATTAAAGCATATGTTTTAACGACCGCTTTAGCCTAGTTGGTAGTGACCCTGCCTACGAAGCAAGAGGTCCTGGGTTCGAATCCCGGTAAGGGCATTTATTTGTGTGATGAGCACGAATATTTGTTCCTGAGTTATGGATGTCGTCTAGTACCCATAGTACAAGCTTTGTTTAGTTTGGGACTAGGTCGATTTGTGTTAGATTGTCCCCTAATATTTATTTATTTATTTATTTATTAAATGTTTATTAAAATGATGGGCCCAAGTCGCTATCCAGCGGCTTCCGTAATAAATATGGCCATCGAAACAAACCCAGACCGAAAAAGAAATGGCAGAGCGACTTGGACGCATATAAAAATGAGTGGCAAGAGCATGTTCTAGATAGGGATGAGTGGTAGAAAGAAGGGGAGATCTTTCTAAAGTAGTAGTATAAAGACGAAATTTAAAAAAAAATGATTTGCGTGCCCTATTTAAAAATAGGACACACTTATTAGGGTCGTCTTATCCTATCGGGAGCCCTGGACATTTTAGGATAATTGAGTCCTAGAGTCTATCACCGAAATACTGCCTCTAGAAGAACTAGAGTCACTGACATAGTTCGAAGAATATTATGTAAGTTGAAGAAGCAATAGGGCCATATTGCTCGAAGAATAGACTGTTTTGGGAAAGGTTCTCGAGAGGCGACCAGGAACCAGAAGGCGGTAAGCAGGCCTCCCATTAGGTGAATTGAAGTATTGCGAGAACTGCGATCTTGTCGATCATTATGGCGTTCTAAGGGGATGGCTTTGTTCAATATTGGGGATATTTAGCTTATATTTTGAAACAATTTTTTTACAGTCACGAGAAGGACGATTGTTCACGGGGTCCTGGGCACGTCCCTAGAGTTCCCAGTGGGAAAGAGAGACCCTAGCAGTTATCTCTTACCGTGGGTACCTTAATAAAAATCGACTGAAGGACTTGGTGTGAGAATGGGAATCAGCGTTATTTATTCCCAACTATGCCCTCCAGACTCCAGTAAAAGCACCACAGCATTTTTCAAACAAAATCATCATGAATGTTCAGTAGGTACAAGATACTAAACCAATCTTCAACCGACGAGCACTCAGTCCAGAGCGAACCCTCTAGGAGAAGGCCATGACTCCGCTTCAGTGGTTCTTTCCACATTTAATTTGATGTAGCCACATAAATAAACAAATAAATATCACGGGACAATTCACATCAATTGACCTAGTCCCAAAGTAAGCTAGGCAAACCTTGTGTTATGGGACATAAAAAAACATCTTGGAACAACACTTACACTTTCATGTCGTAAACGTACGTGAGTAATTAAAACAGCCCAACATAATTGCTGGTTTCAACATATTACATGTGTTTGTTGAACATAACATAACTTTAAGTAGGTACTGCATTTTTGACAGCTACAATTACAATAAAATGCGAGCCGTTCAGACAGATTGATCCATCAATTAACATGTTAAAAGAGCCAATCGTTCATTTTATATGACTTCATAAGGTTTTAGAGATATTTACGTCAAATCATTCGTCAGCGGCGTTGCTAGGAGTGGGCGAAGTGGTATCGCGGCTGGAAAGGTTCTCGTTCTTTTAATCTGTGGTGAAATTTAAGTCCTGCGTCGCCACTGTCGCTCATTTGGGAAGTGAATTCGATTGAAATTTAATGAACTTCCAATTTCGTAAATGTTGAGCCTATTTCCTATCCTTGGTGCTTCTGTAGGAGACCTCCTATAGAAATAGAAGAAATCCTGTTTAAAATTGTAAGCGCCTAGCTCCAATGGGGTAGGGCTGTGCATTAACATGACAGTCAGTCAGCCCGACATTAAATCAGATTCTTCCTATAAATTTATAAATGCCATTAATCAAAGTAACTTATCTCAAACTAGGTACTTACATTATTTAAATAGCACCATTAATCAAGTAAGCACAAAAGAAAATTACTATTCTACCAATTAGTTACCAGTTTAGTTAACCAAGAGTTCAAGTCACGACCATTTAGCGGTCTTATTTACTATATTGACACGCGATCCAGATAAAACCGGTTCGAACTGGATTACGAAATACATTCAAAACTACACTACACATCAATCATTGTTCACGAATACCAACTTGGAATTGCCGACGGCAATGTCACTAAAATGTACGGTTTACCACATAAATCATACATTACATTTGATTAACTTACATTACACTTTTAATCAAAGACGTAAGAGTTAAAATACAATGACAATTGGTGGCAATTTTTACTTGCCATACATGATACGGAATAAAAATAAATTGTAAACGCTTTTAGAAGTATTTACTTTTTTATGTAGTTGTACCTATATGGTTGTGTTGGTATCCATAATGCGGTTTCAATTTCATGGTCGCCTAATAACTTGTGTGATAGATACGTTTTCACAACTTCCGACAGCTGTCGAGTTACATTTTCCATTGCGATCATTAAAACCATAGGAAATGATAACTATGACATAACATTTTAGCTCGCGCTTTTAAAACCAGTACTACACGTGTATTGTAATTATTCCTTTTACCGGAGGCTTTTCTCGCGTAAACCATCAGGTCTGACAATCAAATTGAAATTCGAGGATTTCTGGAAAGTTACATAGGTACAGCTCGCGCGATAAGAGTTTGGCTTTGACCGTTATTGCGCATTGGGTATCAACGGGGGTGCGGGGTATGCGCAGTAATCCCCTCCACCCGAAGGTCAAAGCCAAACTCTTATCGCGCGAGCTGTACTTAGTACTCTTCATAAACGATGCACACCCGTTTTAAATTTCATGTCTCTAAACCATTTTAAAAACATTTTAAAATGTTATCCCGCCCAATCTCGAGAGAATAACGGGTTAAAAGTAGCCTAGTGTTATACTAGACTTCAAGCTATGTTCATGCGAAATTAGACGACCAGATGGCCTAGTGGTTAGAGAACCTGACTACGAAGCTTGAGGTCCCGGGTTCGATTCCCGTTTCGGGGCAGATATTTGTATGAAAAATACGAATGTTTGTTCTCGGGTCTTGGGTGTTTAATATGTATATAAGTATGTATCTATCTATATAAGTATGTTTATACGTTGCCTAGTACCCATAACACAAGCTTTACTTAGCTTACTTTGGGACTAGGTCAATTGGTGTGAATTGTCCCGAGATATTTATTATTATTATTTTATTTATTATTCAAATCCATTGATGTAATACAATAACTCAGTGTTCAAATCCATCCAGCTGTTTTAGCTTTAGCACGCACTTCCAAACTTTCAAATTTATATAATACTACTACTACTGTTGTCCGCGACTCCGTCCGCGAAGAATAGTAGTCTACTACCCTGTCCTCAGACCTACCGAATATAGAGAAACAAGTTTCATAAAAATCGGTCAAGTCGTTTCGGAGGAGTTCGATAATAAACACCGTGACACGAGATTTTTATACTCGTATATTGGAAGATTAGTATAATATAAATTAGTTTGTGGAGTTAGTTGCGTTTGTGGTGGAAAGGCGGGAAAAATGCATGAAAAAGTATATTTTCAACACAAATACAGTTAATTTGCAAGACTTACCCTCTGTTTCACCATCCATTGATCAAATTTGGCGGATAAATGTGATGCCGTCTTTGTTCGTTTTGTTCGAATAGACGGAGAAGGCATCACATTTATCCGTCAGTTAAAATTAATCACTGGGTAGTGAAAAGCCCCTAAACATATAGGGGAGCAAAATAAGTACCATTTACGACCGCTTTAGCCTAGTTGATAGTGACCCTGCCTACGAAGCAAGAGGTCCTGGGTTCGAATCCCGGTAAGGGCATTTATTTGTGTGATGAGCACGAATATTTGTTCCTGAGTTATGGATGTTTTCTATGTATTTAAGTATTTATTTGTTTATCGTCGTCTAGTACCCATAGTACAAGCTTTGCTTAGTTTGGGACTAGGTCGATTTGTGTAAGATTGTCCCCCCAATATTTCTTTATTTATTTTTATTTACAGTAGTTTTCATAAACATCGTAAAAAAATGCGTGAAAAATTAAGTTCCTTTACCAATTTTTCACTTTTTCTTGTCATCTGTAAACAAAGCAGGCGTCACATCCGGAAGAAGACATTAAATAATAGCTCAGCTTTGTTATCCAGCAGTTAGGTAACGAGCATTTATTTTTTGTCAATCCTTGCTTCATTAGCACCGTTGGAAAGTGTCGGAGCTGGCGGAACGGCTGACAATGTTAATATTCATGAATGGTCGCAATGCATTGTGTTATACCGATCTGTACGCTGACCTCAATTTTTTTTTGGTATTTCTAGGCACGGGTAAACTGGATGGTTCAATTCGCTGGCTGATAAAAACAGTCATTTAGCGAAAGAGATAATCGTAGATAAAACATCATCAGCAAAGAAAGTTGTGTTACTTATTTTGGGCATGTGATGAGAAACGCCAAGTACAGAGTTCTCCAGCTTATTATCCAGAGGAAGATTGCAGGAAAGAGAAGCGTAGGCAGGAGAAGACATACCACCACTTCTTTATTTAGAGCAGCTGCCTCCAAAATCAGAATCGCCATGATGTTGTCCAACCTCCGATAGGAGAGGAATGGGAAGAAGAAAACACCATAATCCCCTTTTGGTGTAAAACTTTAGTCGTGGAAGATGAGCTCGGGTTGGTGTAATGGTTCAGCATGCGCGCGGATTGATGAATATTACATAGAATAGATTTAATGGTGTGTCTGATTGATTGCAATGAAAAAACTTAAAACTACTAGCCCGATTTCAAAAATTCTTTCACTTATACACGGTGATTTTTAATCGGCGAACAGGAGTTGAAGAATCCAAGTACTGACCGCGCCCGACGTTGCTTAACCTCGGTGATCGGACGAGAACCGGTGTTTTGTCAAATTTCTTGAAAACGGTGCATCCTACGGCAAAATCAATGAAATTTTCATCCCCCCTTTAAACACCCCCCCCCCCCCACCCCCCATTAAATACATACTGGCCTTCGCTGCTCTGTAAGTACATGTAACGTTACATTGCGTTTCATTTTTTTTCATTGCGTCATCCTTTTTCGTATATGCAGCCGGCGTTCATCGATTTATTAGACGTTGTCACGTCAAAAATACACTGCAAGACCAAATCATTTACGGGAGCAAAGCCGTGGACAAACGCTAGGTGAAGTTTTATTAAATTAATTATTTGACATCACGAATCAAACATAAAGAAGGCGTGGCTGCCTTTTGAAGCTAGTTGTACGACCCCACAAAAAATAATAAGTAGGATAATAGTAATAGCTGTATAAAATGCGATAGAAATTACAAGGTATGCCTTAGAGTAGATAAGCAAAGGCGATTAACTTGCCAAACTCGTTACTGGAATGCACTGAAATTGGTTTAAAATCTGGTTATAGACGCCCAACGGACTCGATTCAATCTAGGTTTGTAGGCACAAAACATTTGGGTCATAGGTACATAGCGTAAGAAACAAAAGTAGTCTGTCCTCATCATCATAACTCGCCAAACAGATTGGTCCTGCGCCATCTGCAATCTGCATCCAACCCGATCCCGCAACCTTAACCAGGACGTCGCTCTATCTTGTTGGCAGCCTACCTACACTGCGTCTTCCGGTCCGCGGATGCCACTCGAGAACCTTTCGGCCCCATCGGCCGTCAATTCTACGAGCGATGTGCCCTGCCCACTGCCACTTAAGTCTGGCGATTCTTGGAGCTATGTCCGTGACTTTAGTTCTTGCTTGTCTTGGATTTAGTTCTTGTCTGTCCTATTTTGTCCTTCTATTTTTTCCCGTCATAACTTTTCGGTGGCGGAAAGGGCGGCGGCGGAAAGGGGAGGCTTTTGCCCAGCAGTGGGACATATTATAGGCTATAAAAAAAAACTTTTGGGTACTTAGGTAGGTATAAACATGTAAATCTATATTTGCACTGGTCTGGTTAGTCAACCTAACGTTTTCATATTCTATAGGCTTCATACTTTTGATTGGTATGCCATTTATCTTTTAACCGAAATGGTAAAATGCTTAAAAACAAAAAAATATCATATTCTGGACTGAATTTTTTTTTAGTCAACAATACCATACAATACAGTACAATACAATGACTCTTTATTGTCCACCAGAAAGAAAACAATACAGAAAAACAAGTACAAAGAAAAAAATATATACGGTAAGCAATAGGCGGCCTTATCGCTTCGGAGCGTCTCTTCCAGGCAACCTTTTTACAAAAGAATGACAGCAAGGAATATATTGTCAACCCACTTGCAATATATTTATTTATAATATAATCTAATATATAAAAATCTCATGTCACGGTGTTTGTTATCGAACTCCTCCGAGACGGCATGACAGATTTTATCAAATTTTTTCTCTATATTCGGTGCCTAGGTCTGAGAATAGGTTGTGATATTCTTCGCAGACAGAGTTCGCGGGCAACAGCTACTAGGTAGTTTAATATAAAATACTTTTCATCCCTTAACCAGATCGGAGAAGGTCGTTCTATACTCGGATCCTATGCTATAACTAAACATTTCCTAGTAAAGCTATAATAACAGTGGAAGTAACTCTAACAGCTACTCTTACAGTTTACTGATACGTTCTGTAGATTGGCGGCTAAATACGATTTTCTCTCAAACCGGTTTATTTTCTCTTAGTAATAGATAAACATGTATTGTAAAAGCACTGCTTGCATTGCCACAAATGCATAGTAATGAGGCATATTCCAAATAGCTCCATTATCAGTTCTATTAATACGATTAGGAGGAAAAGGTTCTCGAGTCCACGGACGGAAGATGCAGTAGGTAGGCCTCCATCAAGATGGAGCGACGACCTGGTTAAGGTTGCGGGATCGCGTTGGATGCGGATGGCAAGGGACCGATCTGTTTAGTGAAACTTGGGAGAGGCTTATGTTCAGCAATGGACGTCTTTCGGCTGAAATGATGATAATGATGATAGGAGTTATTATGCTGCAGTAGCTAAACCAGTTTATTCTGAACTGCCATATAAAATGGTACAGCGCTTACTTAGACGACTATACGATACAATGACTCTTTATTGTACACCACAAAGAAAACAATACAGAAAACAAGTACATGGAAAAATATACAAGGTAAGCAATAGCGCCTTATCACTTCGAAGCGATCTCTTCCGGGCAACCATTCAACTACAAATAAATACTAATAACAATACAAAAAAAAATTAAATTAGGTACAAATTATTTTGTTTGTAGGTAATCCATAACCGCCAAATACCGCCCTAATAGGACTGCGGGAGATGCAATGGGCACGGGTCACGCGATCGGCCACCGTTCACGCTAAATGCCCTACGCGACCAACGATTTTTGGTTCATTCTGTTTACGCACTACATGATAGAAAAAACCGGCCAAGAGCGTGTCGGACACGCACAAGGTAGAGTTCCGTAGCCATTACGAAAAAATCAAGTAATATTTTTCTAAGGATTTCGTATGTGTACGGAATCATCCAAGTTTAGGTATGTTTTATACCTTAGGCTACTATTTACTCTTAAACTACAAATAATTTCCAAGCAATCTTAGCCGCTATAATTTTCCTAGTAAATTTGATATATTTACTACCATTCTGAATTTTTTCAAATGTTTCCACCTAACAGTTTAGATTTTAGAGGGGGGGGGGGGGGGGGACGCACGATTTTAATGAAAATTTTAACTTTGAAGTTGAATATTTCGCAAACAGATCACTGAATAGAAAATCATGTTAGCAACCCCGCAATGGTTTTAAAAGACCTATCCAACGATACCCCACACTATAGGATAAGTCGAAAAAAAAAATCACCCCCCCCCCCTTTACGTCTATGGGAGGTACCCTAAAAAAATTATTTTTTTATTTTTTATTTTACCACTTTGTTCATGCCAAATTACAGCTTTCTAGTACTAATGATCTCTGAGCTTAGCCGCGGACAGACAGACAGACAGACGGACAGACATGGCGAAACTATAAGGGTTCCTAGTTGACTACGGAACCCTAAAAACGAAGTTGTGTTTTTATACGATAATTATATACTGAATGTTATATATCGTTAGAAAGCTGAGATTACACACTAGGTTTCTAAAATATCATTGCTATTTCTAACTCACCTGATAGTAACGAAAATAATGTATTATTGTTTCGTTTCAATTATTTTCACTCTAACCTCAAAACATTTTTCCACAGCTAAATTTACTGACACATTCCACATTTCCACTACTGCCACTACACTATTTTGAACATAATTAGTTTAAGAATCGATTACACACATTAGTTTACAATATTAATACTTTTCACTCCACAAAAACAAACCCGCACAACTCGCACCCGTAACAGATTGTATCGGACTGGTGCAAAATTTGTTTGCCGTTACATTTTTATTAATTCACCAAAAATCAACGGATGCTTGAATTTTGACCAATAAAAATTAGTTTGAGGCAAAAATGACAACAGACTTGGAAAAATATAGCCAATAGCCTGAAAGTTAAACGAAACTAATAAAATAAATTGGCCAATCACGAACAATTCGTTATGTGCCACTGCGGCGCGCGGGACGCTACCGGCCCGAAAAATTTACGCGCCAGTGCGGCGCGCGGGACGTCCACGGGGGTCCTGTACTGGTAGGCGCGCCAAGTGTTCCGGCGCGCCTACAGCGAAGGTGACAGGAGACGTACAGGTCTCCTGGAAGTGGGTCCATGACCGGACATACCGCCGTGCTGCCGGGCCGTGGATGCGTAGAGTTCCCACAGCCCGGTTGCTTACCGGCGACGAAGTGGAACACCCTAGGGTTATAAAAAAAAAAAAAGTTAATCATAATCATCCTCCGACGTCCCATTCCAGGACACGCAGGCCTTAGAGTGAGAGGGTTTGGGGCGAACTTCCCACGCGGGCCCATTGCGTATTGGAAACTTCACATACACTATTGAATTTCTATATACGCACGTGTGTGCTCACAGTGTTTTCCTGCACTACTGTGCTTTACGAAGCACATGGTAAATTTCAATATTAAGTAACGGGGTCTACTTAAAATTGAAAAATATGGCAAAGAGTAATATGGTATGAGTGTCCATAAAATTCTGTGCCTTTGTGAATTAGACTGTAGTGTTAATAATTATTTTAATGAATCATATGAATTACATTTGGCTGCATTACTATTTATTATTTTTATATTTTTTATATTTGGCATTGGCGTTTTTATTATTATTATTATATTTCAAACTAAATACAAACTGAAATATAGATGCACAGAAAAAACCCCAGAAAAAAGACCAATGCTGGGAATCGAACCCAGGTCCTCAGCGTTCCGTGCTGCGTGCTTACCCCTACACCACCACTGGTCTAGAAGTTAGCGACGAATCTTTCCCATACATCGTACACTTCAGTCTGTTATAATCACATTTAGGCAGTGATAAAGCGCATCTATGTTATGCCCTCTACAGAGAGACTTCAACACTCCTTCGGAGCTACCCGCTCACCTGGACCAAGAGATGGCGCTACTAGGCCAACTTTTACAAGTTAAGTATGAAGTATCTTTTTCTATTTATTTTTTTATTTTCTTCAACTTCATTTTTTTTTTATTACTTTTACGGTCATCCCGTGAAACCATATATTTCAAACTAAATACAAACTGAAATATAGATGCACAGAAAAAACCCCAGAAAAAAGACCAATGCTGGTAACGCCAGTAGTGGTGGTGGTGGCTAGTAGCGCCATCTCTTGGTCCAGGTGAGCGGGTAGCTCCGAAAGAGTGTTGAAGTCTCTCTGTAGAGGGCATAACATAGATGCGCTTTATCACTGCCTAAATGTGATTATAACAGACTGAAGTGTACGATGTATGGGAAAGATTCGTCGCTAACTTCTAGACCAGTGGTGGTGTAGGGGTAAGCACGCAGCACGGAACGCTGAGGACCTGGGTTCGATTCCCAGCACTGGTCTTTTTTCTGGGGTTTTTTCTGTGCATCTATATTTCAGTTTGTATTTAGTTTGAAATATATGGTTTCACGGGATGACCGTAAAAGTAATAAAAAAAAATGAAGTTGAAGAAAATAAAAAAATAAATAGAAAAAGATAATTTATTGAATCAGGCGTTACTTTGCGGAGGTCCATATTAATGAACTAAAACAATTACTTTGCTCACCCGCGACCTTACAATAGTTACGTTTATGCAAGAAATGTGCGTTCATGCAGTTCCTCCACCTCCACACTGTACGAACACACACAAATCACATAAACCCAACCATCACCACCACCAAGCTACACTGACGCGTTTCGAACTCAACCAGAGCTCATCCTCAGAGTTACCACAACCGTATGCTATGCTACCAAACGTTAAACTAACAAACCAAAACAAATGTTTTAACTTGTCACTGTAACTTCTCAAGTACCCACTTTATTTTTCTTATTCTCAAACTACCCCACAAAAATTAACTTTTATTGACATATTTAAAAATACCTTGAATTTTTTGTTTATTTATTTATAAGGCATATTTAATTAATACTAACTGTTCAAATTCGACCCAAGCCGCAGTAAAGGAGAAGATACTAAATTTACCTGTTCATTAATAATAGACCCCATAGTGTTGTACCTAATTATTTCCATGCATTCCAGAGCATCCAGACGCAACCCCTTGCCGCAATAATGTAACACTTCATAAGAATCTGAATCTAACAATGAATGATTTGTACCCAACAAATGTTTTGCAAAATTCGATCTATCTGGATGCTCATTCCTATATGCCGAAACATGCTCTTTAAATCTAGTATTAAAACTTCGGCCTGTCTGTCCTACGTATATCCCATTGCAGTCATTACAAGTAAGCTTGTATACCCCCGATCTAGTTCCCTTATCTACCTGTTCTTTGTGGTTACATAGCCTAGAGTACAAAGAGTTGTTAGTCTTAAAGGCAACATTAATATTGTTTGATTTTAAAATGCCATAAATCTTATCAGACAAACCCCCGACGTAAGAGATGCTAGATCTATATTTGTTAGTAGACTGAGAAGGTAACGCAGCGTAAAGCATGCTATTTACTAACCGTGCCTGCTTCTTTTGAACTAAACTATCTACCATTGATTTTGTATAACCATTTGAGATCGCTATCTGATAAATAGTACTCAACTCTAAATCATAATGTTCCTTAGAAAGAGGCACAGTCAACAATCTATTAACATAACAATGGAAAGCAGCCAGTTTATGCTGCCACGGATGATTAGAAGATGCTGGTATAACAGCATCTGTGTACGTGGGCTTACGGTATATTTTAAATTGATGTTTACCATTTAATTTTGAAATCGTTAAATCCAAAAAGTTCAACGAACAATTTTCCTCCAATTCTTTTTTGAACCTTATCTTTACGTGCTTGTTATTCAAACCATTAATAAACACGTCAAGCTGTCTCATACTCCCTCTCCAGCATAGGATCAAATCATCAACAAACCTAAAATAGTACACAATATTACTATTACCCACAATATACTGATTCTCAAAGACTAACAACTCTTTGTACTCTAGGCTATGTAACCACAAAGAACAGGTAGATAAGGGAACTAGATCGGGGGTATACAAGCTTACTTGTAATGACTGCAATGGGATATACGTAGGACAGACAGGCCGAAGTTTTAATACTAGATTTAAAGAGCATGTTTCGGCATATAGGAATGAGCATCCAGATAGATCGAATTTTGCAAAACATTTGTTGGAATCAAATCATTCATTGTTAGATTCAGATTCTTATGAAGTGTTACATTATTGCGGCAAGGGGTTGCGTCTGGATGCTCTGGAATGCATGGAAATAATTAGGTACAACACTATGGGGTCTATTATTAATGAACAGGTAAATTTAGTATCTTCTCCTTTACTGCGGCTTGGGTCGAATTTGAACAGTTAGTATTAATTAAATATGCCTTATAAATAAATAAACAAAAAATTCAAGGTATTTTTAAATATGTCAATAAAAGTTAATTTTTGTGGGGTAGTTTGAGAATAAGAAAAATAAAGTGGGTACTTGAGAAGTTACAGTGACAAGTTAAAACATTTGTTTTGGTTTGTTAGTTTAACGTTTGGTAGCATAGCATACGGTTGTGGTAACTCTGAGGATGAGCTCTGGTTGAGTTCGAAACGCGTCAGTGTAGCTTGGTGGTGGTGATGGTTGGGTTTATGTGATTTGTGTGTGTTCGTACAGTGTGGAGGTGGAGGAACTGCATGAACGCACATTTCTTGCATAAACGTAACTATTGTAAGGTCGCGGGTGAGCAAAGTAATTGTTTTAGTTCATTAGAAAAAGATACTTCATACTTAACTTGTAAAAGTTGGCCTAGTAGCGCCATCTCTTGGTCCAGGTGAGCGGGTAGCTCCGAAGGAGTGTTGAAGTCTCTCTGTAGAGGGCATAACATAGATGCGCTTTATCACTGCCTAAATGTGATTATAACAGACTGAAGTGTACGATGTATGGGAAAGATTCGTCGCTAACTTCTAGACCAGTGGTGGTGTAGGGGTAAGCACGCAGCACGGAACGCTGAGGACCTGGGTTCGATTCCCAGCATTGGTCTTTTTTCTGGGGTTTTTTCTGTGCATCTATATTTCAGTTTGTATTTAGTTTGAAATATATGGTTTCACGGGATGACCGTAAAAGTAATAAAAAAAATGAAGTTGAAGAAAATAAAAAAATAAATAGAAAAAGATACTTCATACTTAACTTGTATTATTATTATTTTTTTTTATTTATTATTTCTTCTATTGATGAATTATTATTGACTGGATTGTTATTAACTTATTGTATAAAAATTAATTGATGTTTATTGTTTTTATTTTAAATATTATTGAATGAATCGTTGTAAGGTGAAAATTTAATTAATTTATTGTTATTATTAATCTGATTAATTGGATAGACTATTGCACGTCTCTCAGAGACAGGACATGATATAATGCTACTATATACCTTATTAACATCTTGTAAAAACTCATGACTATGCAATAAATAATTTTTAATTTTTTTTTTTAATTTTGAAAGGGTCTACGAGACAAGTTTGGGGATTTCTGATCTAGATAACTTTATTACTTTTACTTCTGTACCACTTTATCTGAGTTTACCCAGCGGATAGGTAATTGACGCGATCATTCATACACCGGTAGCGATTAACAGTGTCGCCATCTATCATCTTAAACTAGATCTTGTAGATATCTTGATCGATTGACAACGAAACTGGGCTGGAGCCGCTGTGTACACAAAGTTGGGTTTATTCATCCTTCATAATATATGCGTATGTTAGCAAACTACAAAATAAAATACTAAAATACAAATAGTACCCATATAGAAAGTAGTAAGGCGAACTTATCTCTATTATGGGGTTTCCTGCAGACAACATACAGTTATGAGATAAGAACAAAAATGGGCAAGCTAGTTATTGGATCGACTTGACATATTTGGATGACGATGCTAGTACAGTCAGCAAAAATATTTGTATGTCAAAGTTGTGTCTTTCAGTTTTTAGTGAGTAGGCACCCGGGCGTCTGAAATAACGCAGCGCAGACTACTTTTCATAGCGCAGCGTGGGACGTCCACCAACGAGATGGACGGACGATTTGGTGAAGGCCGCAGCGCAGGTTCAGGGTGGCTTCCAACCGTAATGATTGGGCGTCAAAGAGGGAGGCTATGTCTAGCAGTGGACGTCCTACGGCTGAAATGATGATGATGATGATGATGACTTTTTATAATGATACTCCTACGGAATTTATGTAACTCCGGAGACATGAAATTATGCACGGTTATCGTCATACAATGTAAATACTTATAGATCACATTGTAATTTCTCCCAATTCTCTTGCTAGATTTACCGGTATGCGCAACCAAAGCCGCGGGTAAAGTCTAGTGACAAATAGTGCTATTTAAAAATTTTCAATGTTGTCATGTACCCCATTTGGCAGCGTCTCAAGCAGTCATGAAATTTCCAAACAACAGTTTCGGCAACAACTATATTATCCGATGTTTATGGACTCTTCCCATCCCGTGAAAGCTAAACTTAATGCCTTGAGACATTCTCCACCAGTCAACCTTGAAAAGCAGATTCATGACAAGTGTAATAGCGCCAATCAGGTATAAGGAGAAAATTAAACTTATCTCAACTTCTTTGTGTAAACCATAAATTAAGGCAACAGCAATCATGTCACACGGTTTACAAGCACACATGCCCGCCTTTTGCACAATTGGACTAATTAAATGCAATAGCATTCTTATGCAACTGGCAATATGTACCAGTATGCCTTGAGTGGGAATTAGGTTAGCTGTTAGTTTCGTGGGACCGTTTAGGTTATTAAGATATTTTGAATGAGTCTTAGGATTTAGGGTAACTAGAAGTCTGTAGTAGTTAGTAGATCCATAGAGGCTAAGAGACTCAAACAAAAAAAAACTGACTACTTCTATGATCTAGTGTGCCTGTTTAAATAATGTTGACTTTGCGAACGCTTATCTTTACTGCGGTCAATCACCTCCTAAACAACATTCCTGGATCTGCCGCTAGAAATCTAGACGACAGAATCCTACTTCCTACTAAACCTACTAATGTCATAAATCCAAAAGTTTGTTAAGGAGTTTCATCATTCCAGCCTATAATATACGACCCAGTACAATGCACAGTCATTCCAGATTTGTCCAAATTGTTTTTAATTGCTTTCCATTTTCGAACAAATTCTTCTTCGTCCACCATTTCTACAGAGGATCCTATCGATGTTTAGAAAATTTTATTTCCGAAGGTTTAGAATCCCGAAAACTTAATTTGTCCGAAAGCATTTTTTTCTGAAACTGTAAATATTTCAGGATTTATTTCAGGACCATCGTGTAGAACCCTTTAGGTTAGGTTAGGGTTGTTTTATAAAAATCCTGAAATATTTACAGTTTCAGAAAAAAATGCATTCGGATAAATGAAGCATTTGGGATTTTAAATATTCGGGAAAAAAAATCTAAATTTTGATAGGTAACCTTTCAACAGAGCTCCGCTCCGCACAGCGAGGCTTCTATTTTTGATGGTTTACTCTTCTGGCATCTAAACTATCTAAAGCTACTTAATGAACCTAACTTATATCTAGCTAGCGTCTTCAATCTACGCTATCTAGTACCTTGAATCTCCAGTTTTAAGACTAGGCACGAAGACTAATTTTTAGGGTTCCGTACCCAAAAGGTAAAAACGGGATCCTATTACTGAGATTCCGCTGTCCATCTGTCTGTCTGTCAGTCTGTTCGTCTCTCACCAAGCTGTATCTCATGATAGCTAGACAGTTGAAATTTTCACAGATGATGTATTTCGGTTGCCGCTATAACAAATACTAAAAAAAAATACAATAAAATAAATATTTAAGCGGGCTCCCATACAACAAAAGTGATTTTTTTCTCGTTTATGGTCAATATTGATAACGGCAACAGGTAGACGCTTGAAATATTCACAGAATATTTAGTTATATATTCACTTTAAAAATAAATCTAATATATAAAAATCTCGTGTCACGGTGTTTGTTACCGAGCTCCTCCGAAACGGCTT
This sequence comes from Archips crataeganus, assembly GCA_947859365.1. Taxonomy (NCBI): domain Eukaryota; kingdom Metazoa; phylum Arthropoda; class Insecta; order Lepidoptera; family Tortricidae; genus Archips; species Archips crataeganus. The sequence goes on along the minus strand of OX402062.1, from coordinate 16,167,049 downwards.
GGCCGATTTTTATGAAACTTTTTTCTCTACACTCGGTAGGTCTGAGAATAGGTCGTAGGCTATTTTTTATCCCCCCCCCCCCCCCATTCTTCGCGGACGGAGTCGCGGGCAACAGCTAGTAATTAAATAAAATTAAACAAATATTTCAGGGGGACTCCCATACAACAAACGTGATTTTTCTGTCGTTTTTATAAATAATGGTACGGAACCCTTCGTGCGCGAGTCCGACTCGCACTTGACCGGTTTTTTATTTTTTTAAATGATGCACACATCACAAAACATAGTCATAGAAGCTATCCCATTACAGTGGCTTGCCATACGCCAAGGGCGATATTAAACGATATAAAAAGAGATAAGAACCATCACAACAATACAATGTTTTTACAAGCGCACAGTCAGTAAGATCTATGGTGATAATGGAATTGCTTAAGAGGCTGTTTATTTAAAGATTTGGATTCTAATTTGCAATTATTTCTCAAATAAATTTTTTTGCAAGATGTTTTTGTGTTTTATAGCTTTTTTCGCTCAATAACATCGTTTACTTCGGACCTCTATGCATGTACTAAACTTTGAGCCAATGAGACTGTTGAAAGTAGGTCATCATAATTCACTAAGTACAAGATTACTTGCACGGTCCAGGGTGACCTGAGTTGAGGTTGACAGTTCCGTACACTTTGATACCACTTAACTTAACTTAACTCGGAGTTTTATCATCACCATGATTTCAGCCGCAGGACGTCCACTGCTGGACATAGACCTCCCTCATTGATACCCAATCATTACGGTTGGAAGCGGCTTGCATCCACCTTGAACCTGCAGCCTTTACCAAATCGCACCCTACGCTTGCCAGTCCGTGGTCTCCATTCGAGAACTAGGAGTTTAACTAAATTCAAGATTATCGAAAAACGACAAAATAGTTCACATAAATTCGTTAGTTCTTCCCTAAGGGCCGGCGCTCACTGACGGCATGGCACGGCATGGCATTTTATTACTATCAAGTTATTTTGAATCTTATTTCAATGAGTTTACAATTCATGTTACTTTATTGGTTATGCGTTGCGTCATCCCTCGGCACGTCGCGGCATCGTGGTATCGAAATAAAGTAACATGAATTCTAAACACATTGAAATAAGATTCAAAATAACATGATAGTGATAAAATGCCATGCCGTGCCATGCCGTCAGGGAGCGCCGGCCCTAATAAGTACCTTTAAGGATTTGCCACACTGGATGCGTTCTGCGGTCGCGGTCAGGTCAAATTGAAGACTCATTGGTCCACCGTCAGATCGCATATCTATACAAAATATATAGGACCGACAATGTTGTTCATACATAATGCGGGCTGCGTTCAATTTGAACTGACCGCGGCCACGGAACGCATCCCGTGTGGCAAATCCTTTAGCTGCCACTGTATCAAAATGAGGTTCGTATGGGTTGATATGTTATTGCTTAATAGTTAGGACGCCTACTCAAAATCCTTAACTTCATTCAGTAATGCGATCTCATTGCTGCACCTAACAGCCTCCTTAAGAGGGTACGATGGCTGAGAGAATTTTGAGAAATAGGTATTTTAATGATATTTCGCTGTCTCGCCCGAACCCCTCCATGTCAGTACAGCGAGAGCGGGACAACTGCAGCTCAGACCGTTAATAGGCGCGTAAAATTGATCAAAACAGCATTTCGTCCCCTGTTTTCTTCTCGAAAACTGGACCAATAAATTTATTTTTTTCATAAATAATTAGAAGACAGATTTAGCTATGCCCCTATGTTTTCCTTTTTTTGTTTATAGGAGGGATCCTTTTCTGATGAGTGTCTGAAAATGACGTTGAAATTGGGCAATTTTTTCAGTTTTTGAAAGCTCATATTTCTTATGTTAATTGAAATATGGAAAAAAACGAAACATAGGGGCGCATAGCTGTGATAGATACAGATTACACAGGAAAAAAAATTTGGCTCTAAAGCCATTATCCCGGGAGGAAACAGGGAATTAAGTTTGTATGGAGAAATGGTGCGCATCGTACCCTCTTAAGAAGTCCTGGTATTTTAACAATTACATAGTTATCTCGTGTGTTGTTACGACCCTGCTAGGATTTAGCACTCAAATTACAGGTAATTATGCATTGTAGGTGCGGTAGTTAGGACAACGAGGTCGGTTTTAATGCCGTCTTCATACCGCAGACAAATTACTACAGTCGTTTAGAAATTACCTTGTCGTAAGTTAACTTAATAATTTTTAACATCAGAATTCCAACTTTATTTCTATTTACTCTTGTTCTGGCCACTTCTCGAAATTCCCACGGGTTGGGAATTAAGAGCTTTTTTAAGCTAGCTAACACTTACAGTGACTGCCCTAGTATCCGTTATATAATTACATTCTATGAAGTTTTAAGAGGTCTACAGAAGAGTTTTTCAAAATTCACCGTTGGGCCCTTCGGGGTCAACTGAGTCCACAGAGCACTGAGCCCACGGGCTCAGTTGACCACTTTGATGTCTTGCGAGCTACTTGTTGTAAGAATGATAGGTTTCTGAATGTTTAGTGGCTGTCATTCTGACAGCCTTTTGGGCGGGGTTCACACTTAGCTTAATGGCGGATACAGAGAGACGGGACTGGAGAGAATAAAGAATAAATTACTGAATACAGCATAAGAAGACTTTTATTATTACTACATGGTGGCAGCGGGGTAAGAATTTGCATTTCCAAAATGACTTTAGAAGGGGAGGATGTTCAAAGCGGAATGACTGAGGACGGAAAGCAAGTTCAAATTATCAATGTGAACACGCCGTGCTCGGTAGCGGCGCCGAACTCTTTTGACTTCGTGCCGGAGAATTGGATAAAATGGAGGAAAAGATTTGATCGTTATATGGCAGTCTCTGATAGTGCCAATAAAAGCGATAAAGATAAAGTGGATATGCTACTTTACCTCATGGGAGAGAAGGCGGAGGATTTGGCGATTCAACTTAACATCAACGCCGACAGTGAAGTCGCTTGCACAATAGAAGAAGCCTTGAAGAGAATTGATAATCACTTTACACCTAAAAGAAATCCAGTGTACGCGAGGTACAAGTTTAATAGCAGGAAACAAGAGCCAGGGGAGAGTGTGGACGAGTACATAAGGGAATTACATGTGTTGGCTGAAGTGTGTGACTTTAAGGACTTTAAGGAAGAAATGATCAGAGATCAAGTAGTTGTAGGTGTGACAAGTAAGAAGGCGAGGGAAAGAATGCTATTAGATGTTTCTCTTACGTTACAAAAAGCAGTACAAATAGCAAAGAATGTGGAAGACTTTGAGGTTAGAGGGGGTTTTGCAGGAGAATGCAAAGATATAAATAAAGTAAGTATGGATGACAAGCAGTGTTGGTTTTGTGGAAGACGCATGCACAAAACCCGTCAGCAGTGCCCAGCTTTGCATTCTAAGTGTTTGAAATGTAAGAAGACAGGACACTTTGCAAGATGTTGTAAAGGCGGCCAGATTAATAATATGGAAAATGAACCATCTGGTAGCGGCTTTAAGGTTTGTTTAATGAATGGAAATAAGTACAAGGTGAAAGTAGATGTTTATAGAGAGGGAAAATTTAAAACTAATGTGACATTTTTAATTGATACAGGAGCAGATATAGTAGCTATCCCTGAGGAACTTGTGGCAGATCTAGCCAGCTTGGAGCCATGTGCGATAAACATCAGCGGACCAGATTCAACAAAATTAATTGTTCAAGGTAAACTTAAACTTGTTTTGAAGTATGAGGGTGAACAATACTGTGGTGAGGTTTTTGTATTAAAAAATTTAAAGACACCTATCTTAGGTGTACCAGCATTAGAAGCTATGAAAATTATTCAAATCAAGGGTATCAGTAATTTAAATAAAGAGTGTACAGTTGTTGTTCAAAAGGAATTTCCCAACCTTTTTAATGAATTGGGGGTTTTTAAGGAATCTTTTGATATAAAATTGATAGATCCAAGTAAGAGCTATATTCAGTGTACTCCCAGAGTAGTGCCAATACCATTACTTGATAAAGTGAAACAAGAATTAGACCGACTTTGTGAATTAGGAGTAATGACAAGAGTAGAGGAGCCAACTCTGTATGTTTCTCCCATTGTGGTGGTTCCAAAAGAAGCAGGTAAAGTCAGAATTTGTGGGGATTACACTGAACTAAATAAAAATATTTTACGGCCAATTTTTCCTATTCCAAAAGTAGAAGTCACATTAGCCTTGCTCAAAGGGTCTAAGTTTTTTTCAAAATTAGATGCCACTGCTGGTTTTCATCAGATTCGCCTTACTGAAGAGTCAGCTAAATTAACAACCATAATAACTCCTTTTGGACGTTACATGTATAATAGGTTACCATTTGGGCTTAATTGTGCTCCTGAATATTTTTCAATGAAGTTTTCTCAGCTATTTGAGGGAATAAAAGGTGTAGTAACTCATGTTGATGACATATTAATATATGCAGATACAATGGAGGAACATGACAAAATTTTAAGACAGGTTTTAGGCAGATTAAATGAAAAAGGCATAACTATCAATAAAAATAAATGTGTATTTGGGGTTCAAGAGGTCCAATACCTTGGACATATTATAAATGCAGATGGTATTTCTGTGGATAAAAATAGAATAGAGGCTATCACTAATTTTGAGGTACCTAAAACAAAAAAACAAGTCATGCAATTCCTAGGAATGATTAATTATGTAGGTAGGTTTATTGAAAACAAAACAGAGTTACTACACCCTTTATACATGCTGTTAAAAAAAGAAAATGTTTTCCTCTGGGATCAACAACAACAGACTGCGTTTGAAAAAATTAAAGAGAAGTTGCGTCAAGCTCCCATACTGTCACATTTTAACCCTAAGTGCAAAATTATTATAGGGGCTGATAGTAGTTCATTTGGGTTAGGTGCTACATTGATGCAGGAAAATGATGATAATAGTAGGAACATTGTGTCATATGCGAGTAGAACATTAAATGATACAGAAAAGAGATATTCACAAATTGAAAAAGAATGTTTGGCATTAACTTGGGCAGTGGAAAGGTTCAAAGACTATGTGTATGGCATTAAGATAATTTTAGAAACAGATCACAAACCTCTAATACAGATTTTGCAAACAAAGCACATAGATGAGTTAACACCAAGACTGATGTCATTCCGAATGAGATTAACACGGTTCAATTATACAGTATGCTACATTCCAGGAAAAAAATTGGTTCTACCTGATGCTTTGTCTAGAAACCCTATGTTGAATGATTGCAAAGACACATTTGAGGACAGTTCAGAATTGTTTATTAATTTAGTTCTGAAAAATATTCCTCTTAATGATCAGTTACTAGCTAATATTATAAAAGAGCAAGGTAAATGTACAATTTGTAAAACAATAATAGAGTTTTGTCAAACAAACTGGCCAAATCAATCAAAATTGACACCACTAATAAAGCCATATTATCAGTATAGACATGATCTATGTGTAGTAAATGACATCCTGTTATATAAGTCTCGCATTGTCATACCAACAACATTACAATTAGATATGTTAAATAAGATACATGAGGGCCATTTGGGAATAAATAAATGTAGAAATAGGGCTAAACAAACTATGTGGTGGTTAGGAATGGCTACACAGATTGAAAAATTGATTCAGAGCTGTCCTCAGTGTATTGAACAGAAAATTAATAGTAAAGAAGAGATTTTGCTAGAAAAACAACCTATGAGAGCTTGGCAGAAAGTTGGGATAGATTTGTTTTATTTCAATAACACATGGTATATGGTTATTATAGATTTTTATTCACGATATTTGGAGATTAAGAAATTAAACAATCTTACTGAAATTAACATAATTGAACAGTGTAAAGACATATTTTCCAAGTTTGGTATCCCAGAATTAGTAAGAACAGATTGTGGCACCCAATTTAAAGCAGGATTTAAGAAATTTGCCAAAGAATATAATTTTGAACACATTACCAGCAGTCCTTACTATTCTCAGAGTAATGGATGTGCTGAATCAGCTGTAAAAATAGCTAAAAACCTGTTAAAAAAAAACCAAGATATACATATGGCTTTATTAATTTACAGAAACACACCTTTAGATTTTGGATACAGTCCTGCAGAGTTAATGTTTAAGCGTAAGCTAAGAGATAATTTACCTAGATTGTCTGATGAGTTACAAAAAACAGTCTTTTCAAAATTAGATTTTAAAAAGAAAGAGCTTGAGAAAAAAGAAAAGGTAAAAAAATATTATAATAAGAGACACAGGACTAGGAATTTGAGAAATTTAATGAAGGGAGAAAAAGTGTGGGTCATCGACTTAAGAATATATGGGACAGTAGTAAGAAAATCAACAGAACCTAGGTCTTATATAATCAGTACAGAAAGGGGATTGTTTCGCCGAAATAGGTGGCATTTAATTCCTTCTCCACATGTTAAAGATGTAAGTCTGCCCTCATATTCTCAATCAAGCAATGAACAAATTAATGTAGACAGTAACAGTAGTAATTTTAATAATAATGTAAGTAAGAATGGCTCCGAAGAAAGGTTCAAGGTAAATGAAGAAGAAAATCCTAAGCAATCGCACATGGCACCAAGAGACAATATGTTAACAACAAATTCTGATTGTAATTTTGATCTAGTAAAGGAGAATGATTGTGATTTAACGGAAAATACAGAAAATGTAAAACGTAGTTTAAGAAAAAGAAACCCGCCTAGGTGGTTAGACGATTATGTTTCTTAAGGAGATGTGTAAAAGTTCTAACTATTGTATTGATTTGATTATTAAAGTTTCAATTGAAAAAAGGGAAGATGTTGTAAGAATGATAGACGATTATGTTTCTTAAGGATATGTGTAAAAGTTCTATCTAACTATTGTATTGATTTGATTATTAAAGTTTCAATTGGAAAAGGGAAGATGTTGTAAGAATGATAGGTTTCTGAATGTTTAGTGGCTGTCATTCTGACAGCCTTTTGGGCGGGGTTCACACTTAGCTTAATGGCGGATACAGAGAGACGGGACTGGAGAGAATAAAGAATAAATTACTGAATACAGCATAAGAAGACTTTTATTATTACTACACTACTCGACCCACTTAATCGGGTAATACAGCCCGCGGGCTCAGTCTACCACTATAACCGGTTATAGATAGTGGGGGTCTTAGCCCACGGGCTGAGTTGACCCTTAGGCGGTAGACAGTGGTAGATTGAGCCCGCGGGCGGGTTGTCCGATCAGTGGGGTCGAGTTGCCCACAAAAAAATAATAATTGGTCAACTGAGCCCGTGGGCTCAGTGCTCTGTGGGCCCAGTAGATCCCGAAGGGGGGATAGGGAATAAAAAAAGCATATACATACGCTCACCATATAATTATTATTTGTTAAACTATTTAAATTTCTCATGTAAGTGAAATGTAAAATATTCTTATGAGAAATAAATTCTTTAAACCGATATATATATATATATCGGTATATATATAAGAAGTGTTATGTAGGTTTATTATGATTTTGATGGCTTTGTTCGCGTCGATAATAAACGATTATAAAAAGCAACTGGCAAAGTGCATGTCGGGTCAGAGCCACTTAAAAAAAAAATATATATAGATATATATATATTTTTTTTTAAGTGGCTCTGACCCGACATGCATATATAGATATATATATATATATTTTTTTTTTTTTTTTTTTTTTTTATGTGGCTCTGACCCGACATGCACTTTGCCAGTTGCTTTTTATAATCGTTTATTATCGACGCGAACAAAGCCATCAAAGTCATAATAAACCTACATAACACTTCTGTACGCGTCACTACTCTTTGTTCACCAACAATATTGTAGTACAACTGTAATGAAAAACATCTTAAACGTATGCAAAACTGATGCTCTTACGCCGTTTTTGAAATACGTAAAATAAAGGTAATTTCAGACAAACAATTGGGCGTGCAATAAAAAATTAACAATTATGAGGAACAGGTGTATTTTACCAGAGGTATGTATGATTAGATTAATTAAATATCGTGAAATTTAGTAGTGACTTATCTAAACTCAGTGAGTCGATCTTTTCCGGTTTTGTACCAAAATTAACCATTAAAGGCAAAACTGAGAAAAATGCTCGATGCTCGAACGAACGGATGGATTGAAAAATCTATTCAACAATTAAATTTCATTAGTACCTAATGCGTGGTTAACCATTTTTTTTCAGTTAACACTTACTTAATTTTTGTTTCTGATGTCCTGTCAATCGTTCAAAGGTGAGAAATTGGAAGAAATCTCCTTAAGGATAACTCACCTTTATAAATACCTACATCTGTTTAACTTGGTTTAAGTCCAATAAAGAGTTTGACTTAGGTAAGTACATACATTTAAGATTATTTAAAAGCGAAAAACTCCGCCGGCGCAACCGAAAATCTTTTTCGCTTTTAAATAATCTTAGATTCGGTGAGCACCCGTATTGCTAATAAAAATAAATAATACATACATTATATGAAATCCTCAGTGCACCCGACTCACGCTTGACCGGTTGTTTCAAGTGTTGCGTATGAACGTTCCTTTACCCATAACGTTTCGTTTCGCACCGACGCTGGCGACGTCTTGCAGACAAAGGCGTTGATGCCGTGATATGGCTGCAATGTGCATTATGAATGAGCATGCACTTAATGGCATTCATGCAAAAAATGTACACGGGTGTTGCTCAAGAAGTATTTTTTTTTTTCGTGTTTTTAGAGTTCTGTAACCAAATAGCGCCAATGGGACCCTATTGAGACTTCGCTGTCTGTCCGTCTGTCAAGGGTTCTATCTCTTGAATCGTAATCGCTAAGACACTTGAAATTTTCGCGGATTTTGTAGTACTTGTAAGTGCGACCGAAACTTTGAGGTACTTAGGCCGGCAACACAACAGCAGTCCCAGTGGTGCTGTAGGTAACGATATTTAAATAAAAGATAACAGTTAGGAACCTTTACTATTAAAAAAAACCTACACCCGCACAGACAGCGGAGGCGTGGCGGTGCGGTGGCGGTGACGGTTGTAATATTCTAACTTGTATGAACGCCAGAAAAAATACCAGCGCTGGGAATCGAACCCAGGTCCTCAGCATTCCGTGTCGCGTGCCATACCCCTACACCACCACTGGTCAGGAGCTTAGACACAAATTTTTCCCATACATCGCACAGCACATCTCAGTTCGTTTAACGAATCGCCGTGATACAGCGCCATCTATGTTACACCCTCATCGAGAGACGTCAACACTCCTTCGGAACTACCCGCTCATCCGGACAAGAGATGTCGCTACTAAACCCACTTTAACAAGTTTGCTATGTGCAATGTATAGGAAAAATTTGTGTCTAAACTTCTGACCAGTGGTGGTGTAGGGGTAGGTATGCCACGCGGTACGGAATACTGAGGACCTGGGTTCGATTCCCAGCGCTGGTCTTTTTTCTGGGGTTTTTTCTATGCATCCATGTTTCAGTTTGTATTTAGAATAAAATGGATTTCACGGGATGACCGTAAATGTAAAAAAAATGACGTAGAAAAAATAAAAAAAAATACAAAAAAAGATACTTCAAAGCAAACTTCTTTAATTGCATATTTTTTTGCGAAAATTCTGTCAATATGTTTGCATCGGATGAATAGTTCCCCTTGAAAATGTCTACGTCTGAATAACCAAGTGCCCTCTTTTACCCCGCTATTTCTATTAAATCATCATTCGAATGTCATTGCATTAAAACAGTAAATAAGTCCTCAAAACATGACCTAAATTGTAAATCGTGACAGTCCCAGTTTCTAAAAAGTCAAACAGCCTTGTGCGCCTCTCGACGTATACAAAGCTACGGAACCAATCGTGAATAGACGGAATACCGCTGCCAAGGCGAACCGGGGTCAATGTGGACTCGTGCCAACGGTCGATGTTTGAGGATGTTTGGAATTTAACTTATCTTAAGGGATAGAACCTTCGAGAATTTATTGTTAAAATCAAAGTAGATCCATTCATCATTATCATCATCATTTCAGCCGAAAGACGTCCACTGCTGAACATAGGCCTCCCCCAAGGCTCGCCAAACAGATCGGTCCCGTGCCATCTGCATCCAACGCGATCCCGCAACCTTAACCAATTCGTCGCTCCATCTTGTTGGAGGCCTACCTTACCGTCATAGATATCGAGCAAAAACGAGCAAAAAAATCACGTTTATTGTATGGGAGCCCCCATAAATATTTCTTTTATTCTGGTTTTTAGTATTTGTTGTTATAGCGGCAAACGAAATACATCATTTGTGAAAATTTCAACTGTCTAGCTATCACAGTTCTTGAGATACAGTCTGGTTACAGACGGACGGACAGCGAAGCCTCAGTAATAGGGTCCCGTTTTTCCCTTTGGGTACGGACCCTAAAAACAACAAAACGTTTATTCTGCAAGTAGGCCGCCAAGGGCCCCTTTACATGTCACTTTTTTTTTAAACTACCAGCGCTTTCAGAAGTACCATCATTGCCAAGAAGAATGCGCCGCAAGAAAAACAAAAACTCATCACCATTAACTGTGATGTTAAACCCAGACGCCAGACGTCTCAATCCATAGTGGCCCATTGCGCAAGCGCCGACGAAGCGTGGCAAACACTTTCATTGTACTCTAGATAAGCCCATCAAATAATTATACACTTTCGCACTAATCAGGACGGAAATTAAACAAAACTAGAATTATTTGGAACGAAAGAAATTATGCCGAGTTGTAAATGTGCGACGTTGAACTAGTAAAGCTTATTGTTCTCAGGCAATTAGTCAACAAATTCAAAATCGGACTCGCCCACCGATGGTTCTGTACAACATTAAGAGCATAGAGCATGGAAATAAGTTTTTGTTTCCTATCTAAAACAAATTACTTTCAAATAAGAGCAATTTAGGCGATAACAAAAGAAAACAGTACAATTTTAGTAACTATATAAGGACAAAATGAAGCTACATTATGAAAAAAAAATATATAAAAATTTATAAAAAAAAAAGTATTTATGCGGATATTCTGTGATGACTCGCACGTGAGCCAAATTTCTTATTTCTATGTCTTGTATTGTACGTAAGTTTTAGTTCCCACGGTTTTGTACGCGAAATTGTTTAATAGCCTAGCCTCCCGTAGGTATATAATATTACTCTATGGCGAAATTATAACTTTCATCCTGTGAACTTAGCAACTTATTTTTCCACAGCTCCAAGGAATTGAAGACCTATGTATTTGATATTAATTTCAACTTGATACCTTTATAACATACTCATTTAAAAATCAAAATTGACTCACCAACAAGTTTTCTACTGTAGAAATTCACTAAGTATTCCTCACTTTTCAAACGAAAGTAAGATGAAATACTTAATTCAGGTTACCTATAGAACAATTTCTATTAGTTTTAATACGGTGTAGACGTAAAATAAGATCTAATGGCTTCCAATTCAACTACTTTCAACTCAGAATTAGGCTACAAATAAAAAAACCAGCATTATCTAATTTCTAAACGATGTGAGTGAACAATCGCCTTTACGAAACTTTTCTCGTAACGCGTTCATTAAGTACTATAACTTATGTAAAATAATTATATTTAATGAGTTTTTAAGAGCTTTCCTCCAATAGAAAGCTACTTGTACTGGATACCGAGAAAATGTTTGTTTAATTGTGGTATATAATTATGTTGCATGACTAGCATATTTTACTGACAGTCTCAATATTAGATCTAATCTTAAAATTGATCTGTTTAAAAATTTTTGTCGATAATTATACCTTCAAACGGATAGCTGTATAAGGGCCACATGCATGCTCTTGAATTCTCGTTTGAGTGTGAAAATGTATGGAACTTTGTATGGAACTATCGGGCTTAAAATGGGTTTGAGCATAACTCAATAAATAAAGTGAGTTTAAACCCAATCGACCACTGGAAATGGGTCAAGATGCATTTGAGATAAATGAGAATAGAAATAAAGTCTTTGTTGAAATTTAAAAATTAATCTAACCTTTTTTCCGACTGTAGGTACTTTTTGCTGACTCAAATTACACTGTCATCAAATCTACATGCAGGATTGTAGGTAGGTACTGTATACTTACAATATTTGACGAGTGATTAAAAAGTTACCCTGTATAAAAGGCAGCCGTTACTGACTGATCTATCAACGTACAGCTCAAACCAATGAACGGATTGTACTGAATTTTGGCACACAGATAGCTATTATGACGTAAGCATCCGCTAAGAAGGGGTTTATCGAAATACCCACGGGATAGGGAATAAATGGGATTTATATTTTCTTTTCAAAGTGGCTCTATCTTCCCAACTACAATCACTATAGATTTCAACTTTGTCATGCAAGTAGGTGATTATAACAGTAAAAAAACAGGTCAAGAGCGTGCCGGACAAGCCCAAGGTAGGGTTCCGTAGCCATTACGAAAAAATCAAGGAATATTTTTCTAAGGATTTCGTATGGTACGGAATCATCCAAGTTTAGGTATGTTTTATACCTTAGGCTACTATTTACTCTTAATCTACAAATAATTTCCAAGCAATCTTAGCCGCTATAATTTTCCTAGTAGGTAAATTTGATATATTTACTACCATTCTGAATTTTTTCAAATTTTTCCACCCAACAGTTTAGATTTTAGAGGGGGGGGGGCGGTCGATTTTAATGAAAATTTTCAGTTTAAAGTGGAATATTTCGCAAACAGATCCCTGAGTAGCAAAATCATGTTAGCAACCCCGCAATGGTTTTAATGACCTATCCAACGATACCCCACACTATAGGGTTAGCCGAGAAAAAAAAATCACCCCCACTTTACGTCTATGGGAGGTAAACTAAAAAAATTTTTTTTGTTTTTTTTTATTTAATCACTTTGTCGGCGTGACTGATATATATATATTCATGCCAAATTACAGCTTTCTAGTACTAACAGTCTCTGAGCTTAGCCGCGGACGGACAGACAGACAGACAGACAGATAGACAGACGGACAGACATGGCGAAACTATAAGGGTTCCTAGTTGACTACGGAACCCTAAAAAAACTGATTTCACGATTTTCAAATAATCCCACGGGATAGGGACAAGACGGGATTATTCGATTCAATGGAACCGTATCTCAAGTAACCATTCCTTTAGGATAATAGAGGTGCGTATAAACGGATTTTTGTAATTTCCCACGGGATAGTAATCGGAAATAGACCATAAATTTTATTTGAGCGCGGACGAAGTCGCGGGAAAAAGCTAGATCAATATTAAGTTCTATTCAAATGCTATCACCACACCATTCAACATCATTATTGATCATTACTTATTCAAACAGCACCAAATGCTTAGCCAAAGCCGTGCGAATACCATTGTCAAAAATATGCCGAGGTCGCTCATACCGAGACAATAGTAATTATTCCGAGACAAGGTTAATTAGGTACCTAGATTTTTACTAAAGAAAACGTTTTATGACGCTTCACACAGAGATGGTGCCACGAAGCACTCAAGCCCGGAGTTGCTTTAGATTATTAATTAGAAGCTTGCAATCATCATTTCAGCCGAAAGACATCCACTGCTGCACATAGGCCTCCCCCAAGGCTCGCCAAACAAATAGAATATAAATAGAAACAAACAAATCTCAAGAATGGAAGGGTAACTATGAAAAAGAGTCACCTTAGGCAAATCTCCGAATATAGTGGCATTGCGAGGCATAATTTTAGCAAAGTAGAATGCACGCTTGCCTTCTCCTGTCATAAATGCTTTGAGATTATGGTAGGCTTGAAAGTTCACACATAGATGCAACTTTGTATACTAAATACAGACGCCGGCGCCGATGCTAATATCTTAGATATGGGAAGCGGAAATTGTTAGGGAAAGGAACAACTAAAACCTTGCTACTCCACGGACACGTGCGAGACGGCTGCGTCTTGCGACACCATGTTATCATCACAAAAAAAGTACCTAATATTGTAAAGACATTGAGGTAGGTACTTAACTTAGTTTAGTAGTTTGACCTGTGGCCTCTCAGGCAGAAAGTGGGTTCGACACCGGGCTCGCAGCTAGGTTTTTTTAAATTTTCCATGAGCTTTATGGTGAAGGAAAAGATTGTAAGGAAACCTGCCTATACCTACGAATAAATTCGATGGTGTGTGTGAAGTTCCCAATCTACATTGAGTCCGCTATGCTCCAAGCCCTCTCATTCTGACAGGAGGCCAGTGTCCTACAGTGGGACGTATAGGTATAGGCTGGGATGATAATGATAATGATGATAGTTGCGTTAAGGTATCCTATTATAAAAAGGTTATTTTATATTGTTGCAGATACATTCACAACAACTGTTGGAACATCTCACAGACGCCGAGAAATTATTCCTATTTGGTGCCAAACACAATGGTAAGAAATTCCTCAAATTTACTTTTCTACAGAATAAAATTTGTGTCTGTGCCCTTAGCACGTTCATTCACGGAGAACGTAACTTATTATTGTACAGTTAGCTGCAGAGAAAAGTGACCCGCACTGCATACAATTTTTGGATGCATCGGAGTCACGTTTCTCTGCAGCTGACTGTACATAGGTCCTTCATACACTGGGCTTAAAGCTGTTATACTTAGTTTATAAACATGAGAACTGAAGGCGTTCGGTATTGCATTATGACTTAGTCCTTCATTTATAGCATAAAACCTAAAAAAGAAAAATCCGACATACCCCCTTCATCCACTCATGTCTTCAAATTATATATCTGGGTCAATCAACTTTTTTTTGTAAATTTCTATTTACTCCTTTACAAGTAACTCTGTAATCTCTGGTTAGTGAAACCATGATTTTGCAGTAATTAGATAAACTGTTTATCATAGTGCATATGTGAAAACCAAAAAAAATAAGTATTTCTATGAAAAAAACCGGTCACCCAGGGGAAATACCACTATTTTCATACAAATTTCGGGGACAACCTTGTCCCCTGGGTCACCCACGAAATAGAAGCTAAACAAAATAAAATAAATATGGCAATTACACCATTATTGACTACAAAAATCTAGGGTTTTGAAAAGTATACTTTAAATAAGGAATAATAATCAGTTTTTTAATTATTTCGGTTTTCATAGAAAGTAGCAGAAAATCGTTTACAAAAAAAAGTTGATTGGCCCATCTATAATACTAGCGAACCACAGCAGCGCCACCTACCGGCTTCACTTGTGTGTTCAAACCATCCTAGAAACATTGAAACATATACACGAATTGGTCCAGCCATTGGAGTTAGGTGACAATCACACGTACAGAAGAATCCACACTAATATTATAAATGCGATAGTTTGTTTATTTGTTTGTACCTCTTTCCCTTCGAAACTGAGCGACGGATTACCGTGATTTTTTGTATGGACATAGTTGAAGGGCTGGAGAGTGACATAGGCTACTTTTACCAAGGAGAAAACATCTCATTCCCAAGAGAAAATACGTTTTAATTTGCTTCAGCTGGGCGAAGCCGCGGGCATCAACTAGTTATATTAAGAAGATAAATGTTTGTATAGACAAAATTGACAAAAGCTAGATAATATTCATTATTCCGCATAAGGCTCACAAGGGTACTACAGTTCAAGTTCATGTTTCAAGTTTGTGTTTGTAATCTGGTCCACAAGTGGGACGGGACGTATACAGGACGTAGATGATGAAGAGAATGACGATGATGATGATAAAACGAAAAAATCACTATATAATCTTAAAATTTTTCAGAAGCACAATTCGAAATAGCACATCTCGTTCATCAACGTCTCCGGAAACGCTCAACCGCAGACCTGGACATCCTACAACACCTAGATCTCAAACCAGCACCAAGGCATAGCTTCTTAGACCCACAGTTCCTGTTGATGAGAAGATGGTCCAACAGCACTGAGGCTGTGGAGCACGGTGATGATGATGATGATTGTTATTATAGGAGCGACAGCGCTGCGTTGTTTGTTTGTGATGATGTGGTGAGTTTTGATGAAGCCAATCATGATACTAAAAACAGTTCGCTTGAACTAAATTACATAGTTGCTAAACAAACTGCAAGCTTTTCTATATTTGACCTACTTTTTTTTCAGAGAGGTTTAGTCAAATCCAACGATAGTTACTATTTAATACATCCACTGCCAGAAAGGTTTCACAATGAAGACGCAAAAGCACACGTTATAGTCAAACAATCTGCACCAGACACTACTCATGAAGAAACCTGCGTAGAAAGAGATAATCTCAACACAATTGCTCCTGAACCACCCCGCATATGGACTAAGCATAGAAGAAAAAGAGAAGCGGATACACCAAGCAAAACCTTAGAAGAATTCAAACTAGATATAAATCATAGAAACAAAACTATAGCAGCATTCATTAACAAACTAGTTCCAAAAACAGAAAGACAAAAGAGGGCTGTTTTAGCAGCAGTTTTTGTAGAAACAGCAGTTTTTATTGATAGAGATTTGTATAAGCATATGACTGTGAATTTTCCTAAGGATACTGAGAGGGAACTAGTCAGATTCGTCCTAGCGATGATAAACGCTGTTCAGTTGTTATACCACGACCCATCACTGGGTAGACCAGTGAATTACATTTTGAAAAGACTTGAAATTCTCCACGAAGATCCATCCAATTTGAAAAGACCACATGATATTGATAGGTTTCTAAGTAATTTTTGTACGTGGCAGAGGCTGGAGAATCCACAAGGGGATTCAGATCCATTGCATTGGGATCACGCTTTAATACTTACTGGGCTAGACTTGTATGTAGTAAGTAAGAATGGTAAAGTGAGCAGTCAAGTTGTAGGTGAGTTTATTGTCAATGTTAATGATCATTTCAAAGTTGAGGATTCAAATTAAATTTGTAACTCGTATTTTTGTAGGTTTAGCACCAGTTGCTGGGATGTGTACGGTGACAAGTAGCTGCACTGTTAATGAAGGAAGACACTTTGAAAGCGTGTATGTCGTAGCGCACGAAATTGGGCATAAGTAAGTAAAGAAAGTAACTAAGTCTTATTTGCTAGTCCAATTAGGTTTTACAATCATCAAGACATTAGGTGGCTTTTTACGACGAAGATATTGCCAATGATCATAAATTTATATTTTTTCACTTTAATGAGTACTTTATATTCAAGTTGCGGTTAAGTATTTATGTAAAAATTGCAATTTGTTCCTAGAAAAAAAACTACAAAGTTTTATTGCAGCGCATTCTTCTCGGCAATGATGTTTTTTTCCAAAAACTCTGCGCTGCTAATCTAAAAAACCGGCCAAGAGCGTGTCGGACACGCCCAAGATAGGGTTCCGTAGCCATTACGAAAAAATCAAGTAATATTATTTTTCAAAGGATTTCGTATGTGTACGGAATCTTCCAAGTTTAGGTATGTTTTATACCTTAGGCTACTATTTACTCTTAAACTACAAATAATTCCCAAGCAATTTTAGCCGCTATAATTTTCCTTGTAAATATAATATATTTACTACCATTCTGAATTTTTTCAAATTTTTCCACCCAACAGTTTAGATTTTAGAGGGGGGGGACGGTCGATTTTAATGAAAATTTTCACTTTAAAGTTGAATATTTCGCAAACAGATCACTGAATAGAAAAATCATGTTAGCAACCCCCCAATGGTGTTAAAAGACCTATCCAACGATACCCCACACTATAGAGTTAGTCGAGAAAAAAAAAATCACCCCCATTTTATGTCCATGGGAGGTACCTACCCTAAAAAAAATTGTTTTAGTTTTTTTTATTTAATCACTTTGTCGGCGTGACTGATAGGTATATATGTTCATGCCAAATTACAGCTTTCTAGTACTAACAGTCTCTGAGCTTAGCCGCGGACGGACAGACAGACAGACAGACAGACAGACAGACGGACAGACATGGCGAAACTATAAGGGTTCCTAGTTGACTACGGAACCCTAAAAAAGACGTCAAAGAGCTATATGCAGCCTAAGTATTTACTGAATACAGTTTTGGTTTCAGTTTTAAGAGTAACTGGAAATTGATGTTTTCATAGTCATTGCGTTATCTTCTTCATTAAAATTAATGTCCTTTCCAAGATCTATAATTTCATGTAAATCTAATTGTCTTCCAGTCTTGGTATGCGTCATGACGGTCCACTAGCAGACAACGGTTGCGATCCCAGCGCCTACATCATGAGCCCAACGCTGGGCAGCGGCAAGATCACCTGGTCCCAGTGCAGCAAAAATTATCTACAGAAATTTCTAGAGTAAGTACCTGTATGTCAATTATGTTTAATTATCTAAGTGTAAGTAAGATGGCCAACAATGTTTAGGACGGTCGCGTACGTACCTATATTTAACTAAATAAATAAGCAACTTTGAGGTTGATAATGATAAATGTCTCAGTACAATTAGCCGACGTTCAAAGTGTAACACGTCAAAGAAGTGACACCATCTTTAATAAAAATGTCTAGTGAAAAATCTTTGACTTGTTTTGTTCAACAGCTAGACGAAATATTTTGGATTATTGTGATACCCTTTATACCTACGTGTGCAACTGAGTCTAAGGAAGGTAAAGCGCAGTCTCACATATCAATAGTCTAATGTTACTTTTGCTCTCTCTCTCTACACCTCTTCTTACTACTAGCCCATCCCTCAGGTAAATTTTATGCCTATGCTTACATCCTGTCACTCCTGACAGTTAAGGCTCTTACATGAATACTAATAAATAAAACAAACGAATTTCACTATCTTCTTCAAGTAGATATGTACACCTACTTGTTCGTGTGTCGATAGAGGCTCTTCTTAGTAATGTTCCATTGTTTTTCCAGCACCGTGCAATCTCGATGTCTTCTGGACCACGGCAACTCGGCTGGGCAACTTGATCACAGCGCCGAGGGCATATTGCCAGGAGAGAGATTTGATGCCGACCAACAATGTAAGTCCCCATACGCATGTAGCTCAAAAAGCTAGCATTTGTTGGGACTTTTTAAGTAATCTATACTTTTTAAGTGACAAAATCTGACTTAGAAATTTCTAGTTTTTACCTAAGTATATAAGATAAAATGCAAAAAATTGAGTTTGAAAATTCACATCAAATATTACATAAATATTACATATCTGAGACATTGACTGCACCAGTCAGTAAATGCTTTCTTCTTAAACCAAAAATCAAGACGAAAATCGACTAACTTTATCAAGCAAATCTAAAAGTATAGCTAATCCATCATTGATCTAGGTAGGTATATCAAATTTAGTGTTACATAACAATGATTCGAAGTTATGATCACAAACCAAAGCGTAAATATTATAATTGGATTCACTAGCAAAGTGAACCGCTTTCTTGAACAAGGGTCGATTGACAGTAGATGCATAACTTTTTGACAGGCATGCTAAAATACGGTCGCGGCAGCCGTCACTCCGGCGCACAGAGCTTAGAAGACATCTGCAGGGACCTGCATTGCCAACGGGAGCGCTACACGTGGACGTCTCATCCAGCGCTCGAAGGGACCAAGTGCGGGGAGGATATGGTAACTTTTTAGTAACATCATTCATCAATCAGAGATTTTTTGGGTGGTTTGACATTTACAGGGTGTTTGGTAGCTACGTGCAAAGCTTTAAGGGGGTGATAGCCGAGGTATTTTTGAACATTTTTAGCCATATATGTCTTAGCCGAAATTTGATATTTTTTTTTAAATTGAACACTTAGAAATTTTAGGAAAATACCCAGAATTTGATAGTCACGAGTCAATATTGCCCCAATGAGCGTTAATTTGGAAACCAAATCTTTTATTTCGGATAGTTAAATGTGTATTGGACCAAATTAAATAATTTTTAAGTGTCTTTCTTGCCACAAAAACAAAATAAGGCATTCGAAATTACTAAAAATGTCTTAGATTGGAACAGTCATTTTACTGTGCCATAAAAAAAATAAAAATAAAAATCCTTGAAATGTTCAAACTTTTTAAAAACATGCCTGTTTATTGTTCTTTCTTTTAAGGTATCACTCATTGACATTGCTTGCTAAATCTGAGATAAAAAGTAAAAACTAAACTCAGGGAGCACTCGCTAAGAATGCACTAGGTAGTCTCGAAATTTTACTAGTAAATAACATATGAAAAAGACAAGACGTCTACGTCATTTTTCTGTGCCATATTTAAAATTTCCAAATTAACGCTCATTGGGGCAATATTAACTCGTGACTATCAAATTCTGGGTATTTTCCAAAAATTTCTAAATCTTCAATTTAAAAAAAAAAACAAATTTCGGCTAAGACATACATATATGGCTAAAAATGTTCAAAAATACCTCGGCTATCACCCACTTAATAAAGCTTTGCACGTAGCTACCAAACACCCTGTAGGTATAGTTTTAATAAGCGTTACTTATTACTCATTGCTCGTAGAGCTGATGGCCAATGGGGCCAAAAGGTTCTCGAATGGCGTCCACGGACCGGAAGGCGCAGTGTAGGCTAGGCCTCCAACAAGATGGAGTGACGACATGGTTAAAGTTGTGGGAACGCGTTGGATGCGAATGGCGAAGGACCAGTCTGTTTGTCAAACATTGGGGGAATATGTTCAGCAGTGGACGTCTTTCGGCTGAAATGATGGATGATGATGATAAATAAAAACTTAAAAAGGCAATAGGCTACTTTCCTAACTAGTCAGTCTTTTAGATTATCAAAAAATATTGGACACGTATTTTTTATTTTGTCAATTAAACAAAAAATTACGAAGATATGGCGCGTTGAAGTTTCGCGTGACGTCACTTGTTCCTACACTCTGTATGAGCGTTTTAGGAACAAGTGACGTCACGCCTCGTCACGCGGAACTTCAACGCGCCATATCTTCGTCATTTTTTGTTTAATTGTCAAAAGAAAAATTACGTGTCTAATATTTTTTATTTTTTTACCTAGGAAACATCCCTATTAATATTCAGAGCTGTATCAGGACATTCCGGGTACCTTTCGCACCATCGAACATTGGGTTCCTTCGGGGACCGTCAGCATGTGTGGGCTACAGGTCCCCCGGAAAGATAGTACTGATTGCAATGACATTAACAAGGACTTAGACAATCCGGTGTCCACGTTGGTTGGCAACAATCGTCTACAAGATCGTTAAATTCTATTGAACAATATGTTTAGTATGCTACGCTATTCTTCATGATAATCCCAGCCTATCTAAGTACGCCCTACTGCGTCCTATTGCTTGTGGTTTAAGCTACAATAGAGAAACATTTCTCTAGGCAGATAATTGGGAATGTCTAAAAAAAATTACCAGTGGTTTTTATATTTTTTTTTTGTATAGTAAAGTCAATTATAAGAAACTGATTTGCATATTTTGTCATTTAGTTCACTACGTTTTTCAAAATTAATTATTAAAACTATTTTGGTTGATGACGACAGATTGTAATTGAGGGCTCCCACACTGCCAAATTTCTAAATCTATCTAAATGCGTACGATACGATAAGGAAACCCCTTTAATTATTTTTTGCGTGGTGGTACACTGTAACTAGTGTCACTTTACTGGCGCTGTCAAAGTGCTAGATGTTCGCTGTCTGCAGCGGGTCCAAATCAAACTCCGTCGTATAATCCACGCGTAAATTGTGAAGAATTCTAACTACACAGAATAAAGTACGACTTGGACCGGTCACGCAATTTACACCAATGTCAAATGAAGTTCATTGCTTATTTGTTATGTAATAAACTCATTACATAATACTAAGTTTAAATAACTAGAAAAAACGAGATAAAAGTTAAAAAGCATTTATCTCGAAATGGTTTTCGATTTACTATACATTGCAAAAAAATAGACATTCCCAATTATGCACCTACTGCACGGCACAGATCTCTCTCTTAGAGAGTGGCCTAGGGCTCCCGCGCATCTCGAGTTCGAATTGGGAACTACTAGTATTGTCTATTCCAGTACTGCCGCGGCGGCGAGTGCGTGGAACGGGCAGGGTCCACTCCTCGCCGTGGGGCGTGGATGCGCTGGTCCGGCTGGTCAGAATGCGCGTCGGCCTGCCTCCTGGACGACACCCACGCCCCAGCTGCCACCGGCGTCGCTGTGGCCACGCGGCGCTGCCAACGACCACGGTAAGCAGACTCAGGGATTCAAAGTCAAAGTAAAAAAAAACTGACTAAAAAAAAATATATATATAGACTGTGACTGTGTGCTCTGATTATAACTTGGGTGAATCAACTTATTTGTGTTGTTTACTCTGTCCCCAGTTGTCCAAGTGACACTTCGTACTGTTTCATAGAAAATTCTAGGTTGTCCAAGGGACATAACATAACCATAGCAACGGGTCACTAAAAAGTTGATTCAACCACTTAAGCTCCAAACGCACAGACAGCAGAGGCGTGGCGGTGCGGTGGTGGTGACGGTTGTAATATTCTAACTTGTATGAATGAGTTCGCGGTACGGTACCGCACATCCGTTCATACAAGTTAGAATATTACTACCGTCAACTCTACATTTTATGTGAAAGCAACTCATATTTAGTAAATTTAACGAGAAGATAATTACAGTTGGCACACAGCTGTAAATAAAGATAGTCAAGTGCCGCTATGACACAATGGGTAGAAGAGATGAAGGAATACCTTAATGATACCTATGTACCAGTGAAGAAGTGTGAATTGAGTGAGTGAGGCTACAGAAAAGCAATCAACTATAATTTATAACAAGGATTATGTTTCCAGGAATGAAAACGGCAACAACTTTTGCTCGGGACATGACAAGAAATATCAATCCTGTCAAGCACAACAGGTTAGTTCAGTACGAGTAAAACGACTAATCCTAAGGCGTAAGCTACACAAAAGAGACGTCGGACGGGGGCGCGTTCAGTTTGCGCCTCTTGTATCAGTTTTCATACTAAATGTATAGAAGCGTCGCGATCCAAAGCAGACAGAAGAGACGGGGCGGAGACGCGGCCTGCGAACAAACGACGCGGACTGCGACGCGCCCCCGTCCCACGTCTCTTCTGTGTGGCTTTCGCCTAATCCTGCCAAAACAATGAGTTATAAAACTACCTGCATAGCAATTACCTACTTAGCGATCTGGAAATCTGGCTCAAGTTCGCATTGCTAATTTCCAGTGTCACAACGTCCCAAGGATGACAGTTCGGGAGTTCGCAGACCAGATTTGCCGGAGGGCCCGAGAAGTAGACCCTGATCTCATTGGCACTGGACTGCAGAGAATAGACTCAGACGGTAAGAGGTTTACCTACCGTTATGCTCTAGTTCATAAAGTAATAGTACATTACTGCAGAGGCCGGGACTTAAGGGGTTGCCGGCCGAGTACCTAAGTTGACGGCCGAGTGGTAGAGGCCGGCATGATACGAGGCCGGCAACCCCTGTTCCGGCTGAGGCTTGTATAGTGCTTTTCTCAAACATGCACCATCACCATCATCATCATCATCGTCGTCGTCATCATGATGGTGATGGTGATGATGATGTGATTATGATGATGATGATGGTGGTGGTGATGATGATGATGATGATGATGATGATGGTGATGATGATGATGATGATGATGGTGGTGATGACGATGATGATGGATGATGGTGATGATGATGGTGATGATGATGATGATGATTATGACGATAACGATGATGATGATGATGGTGATGATGATGATGATGATGACGATGATGATGATGATGATGGTGATGATGATGATGATGATGATGGTGATGATGATGATGATGGTGGTGATGACGATGATGATTATGACGATAACGATGATGATGATGATGGTGATGATGATGATGATGATGACGATGATGATGGTGATGATGGTGATGATGATGATGATGATGATGATGATGGTGATGATGATGATGATGATGATGGTGGTGATGACGATGATGATGGATGATGGTGATGATGATGGTGATGATGATGATGATGATTATGACGATAACGATGATGATGATGATGGTGATGATGATGATGATGATGACGATGATGATGATGATGGTGATGATGGTGATGATGATGATGGTGATGATGATGTTGATGGTGAAATATTTCTCTAGGCAGATCACCATTACCATCACCATCACCATCTTACCTTACCTTAAATAAGCGTAGTGGCAGAATGTCATAATGAACCAAAACGCAAATATTGCTTATAGTTTTTTTTTAAATGGCTAAATGCTATGATGCCATAGACCTATTTTAAACATCATGGTGCTGTGTGACATGAAACAATAGACGATCGCATTGCAGGCCAAGGCTTGCAACGATGTATTTTGAAGCCTGTTTTAAGGAACACAACGTAAACATTACATAGCATGTTTGAGAAAAATCTTTTGTCTCAGACTAAGGCAAACAAGCGGCAACAACCTGCACTAACACTAAAAGTTAAAAAAATCAAGTTTTATCTAATTTACTCTTTTTTTACTAAATTAAATGAATTTAGGCAATTCTGAAAGCTATTATGAAAATTGTAATGCATGAAGACTAAAAGGCAGTTAGTAAATGAACATTTATTTGCACTGTTACTGTTTAAATGCATCGCATTCAAAGTGAAAGACAGAGTGTATTTATTCATATAACACATTCGGCCCTCGACTGTATCAACCCTCGCCTGCGGCTCGTGTAGATATAAACGACTCTGATATAATGGCGCGTTTTATGCACTTTGTAGATGTGAGCAGCGCCTGCGCAGTGTGGTGCGACACTCGTGGCGGCGGCTACAAGTCCCGCGGCTGGACCTTGCCCGATGGAACTGCTTGCTCCACCAACCATCCGATGTTCTGCATCTCTGGAGTATGCCAGGTGACTTTGATAAGATACCAGTTGTTCACGACTACTTCCATGTACAATTTGGTCATTATTTTAATCCAATTTTTTTAAGCCCGGGCCGGGATTCATTTGGTTACAAATTTCCCACGACAAGTGTCGCCAGCGGCGTCGAACGAGTGGCAGAGCGTTGACGAACTTCGCTCGACATGTTTGGCGACATTATTTACATGGACATATTACGTTGAGCGAAGACCGTCAACATTGTGGGACTTCAAACTAAGTACGTCGCTGGCTTCACGTGCCGCGATACTTTTGTCCCCTAGTGAATCCCTGCCCTAACTTTTTCATACAAGCTTCCAAACTTTTTACAGTTACAGATACCACAAAAAATATTAGCCAAGCTATTTAGGCTTTTTCAGGTGTACTTTACCATTCTGTAGTATAGTATGACCTATGGCCTCTCAAGCAGATGGTCATGAGTTCCAGCCCGGGCTCGCACCTCTGAGTTCTTCGTAATTTATGTGCGAAATTACATTTGAAATTTATCATAAGCTTTACGGCGATAGAAAACACCGTGAGGGAAACTGCACATCTGCGAAGAAATTCAATATTGTGTGTGAAGTTCCCAATCCGTACTGGACCCGCGTGGGAACAACGGCCCAAGCTGTCTCATTCTGAAAGAAGGCGTTTGGAAGTAATTACATACTTAGTACATTACGAAATATTTTTATTTATACTGGACATCGATTAGTATACTTATAATTTCAGAGATTCTCGTGTTCCTCCAACGCTGATACGGAGTTCTCACTACGATCGGGAGAATGCGAATGGGAGGCCCTCCAGCTTCAAACTGCCACCCCTCACACCACCTCGTAAGTACATCAGTGATGATTCCACACTACGAAGTTTACCTCTTTACACTGCGTCAGTGACTTGTGTCAAATTGATCTGGAGTATGCCAGCAGATGACAAGGGCGGATCCACCGCTGTGGGCACGATGGGCATCCCAACAACCCTAATAGACTTGTCACGACACACTTTCACTGTCTATTGAGACAGACAGAAGTCAAACACTTTCGCATTAGCATTAATATGGATAGTCCACTCGCGCTAAAGTTGTAAAGAGCTGATATAGTTTGGCAAGTAAATGGATTCTTTCCTCATCAGAACAAAGACTTCTTCGACATGGCGCCGCGCCGCCGGCTCGCAATGGCGACCACAGAGCGGATGCCACTACCACTGCATAGCTCCCGGCAGTGGCGTGAGGCTGGTCCGAGCAGCGAGACGGGCTAGTATACAGCTGTGCCGGCCGGACTCCGCGAGGGCTGACCTGGTAACTACACTCTACCCTTAGCAGCTGGTTGCAGAAACAATTTGAGGGTTTTTTTTTTCCCCTATCGTCTACCTCCTACATAATCGGAGTCCTGTCTTTGCTAGCTACATCTAGCAAAGACATCGTCCAGTTCTATCATGTGCTACTACTCGTACTGCCATGCTACATAAGATATCTTTCTTGCTTCCTTCCTCTTTTAGTCTTTTCGGGTCATTACCCCTATACTATTCCAGCTAATCTAACTATACTTATACTACTTAATCCGTTCATTCTTTTTCTCTTTGTCATTCAATTCCATCATTTACTATGCCGTCCTCTTTGTCACTCATCATCTTTCTTATTTACAACTTATATAATAGTTCGGGAATGGGTGGGTTTCGCCAAAACAACATAACAATTTGAGGGCTGGTTGACACAACCACTGCATAGCTCCCGGTAGTGGCTTGAGTATACAGCTGTGCCGGCCTGATTCCGTGAGGGCTGACCTGGTAACTATACTAGACACCCTTAGCAGCTAGTTGTAGAGGGTTGGCTGACATAACCACTGCATAGCACTTGGCAGTGGCGCGACGCTGGTCCGAGCGGCGAGTCGAGCCAGTGTACAGCTGTGCCGGCCTCACATCGCGAGGGCTGACCTGGTAACTACACTCTACCCTTAGCAGCTGGTTGCTATATATTTTTTTTGGTTGCGACTCCATCACATCAACTACTTTATCACGTCGCCGTCTTCTATCTCAGGTTGACGATCATGATCTTCAATTTTACTCCCATCCCTTCCAGCCCCAGGATCGCGGAGTTTCTAACCCATTGCGTCCAAGAGTATTCTCCTGTATACCCTCACTGCAGATGCTTCCAGATTTCAGTGCACACCTTTGAGTTATTGCCGAATATAATTTTCATTTCTAGGGCTGTACACAAAGGAAGTCACCGTACCAATACGCGACGATGGTGTGCACAAAATACAAGGAGAGGGTGAGAAGACTATCAGGCTTGGGGATGCAGATATCTCCAGCTCTTGGTAAGTTATACCTACAGTTAGTTGGGACTCCCAGAGACTTGGGGCGAATGAATGTGTGTAAACACACAGCTACATAAAGTACTGATTGCAAAAAAGGTAGTGAATGAATGATGTGAGCGAGTGAATAAAAATGTAAGTTATATGATCTTATGATGAAATAGTTACGCAATACTGTGCATATTATAATTTTTCTTTTTTAATATAACCTATTTTTGAAATAGAACAATTTGAAACTAATAAGAAATATTCGCAAGAAAAAATCGGCATTTTATAAATAGCGAAAAATATGCTTATCTGATTCATATAAAATAGATCAAAATATTTTATTTTCTGTTTTGTTTGAACTAGATTGTATATTTTCCTAAATTATTCTTAAAGAAATAGGTTGAAGAAATTTTTAGTCAATCTTGTAATTCTATGTTGAGTCTGTTGAACTAGCTATCGGTACGAATAAATGTCAAAATCCCGCTGTCACTACACAACGTGTTGTGGTGTGCGTGACCTCAACTCTGATGGCGTTACCTATACTTATGAGGCTAGGAAAGTACAGTAACTTCTGGACGTAAGGTTCCCGAGTGTATTGGAATACTTGCTAACTTCGGTGAGTGATACCAATCACTGGCCACAAAATAAATAATAAATAAATAATAAATAAATATCATGGGACAATTCACACCAATTGACCTAGTCCCAAAGTAAGCTTAGCAAAGCTTGTGTATGTGTTGGGCCATTCTACTTTTCGTTGACCAGTCATTTTTTGTACTGTGATCTTCAAATATTTTTTTTACAAAAACGGTAAAGTCCTCGGTTTAAATCATTAAAGATTTATTAAATAGGCACATAATTAAGCTTACATTTAAAATTATCACTACGTATAAAAAGTAATCATTATTATCTATAAAGTAGGTAACGCAGTGGACATGCATGTCCCCGCCATTTGTATGGAAATTGATGTTTTTTCCGCTGAGTTACCAATTTTTTCCACAAAATCTCTTTGAATTTAAAGTTTTATTGCTTTAAAACATTAAATTTAGGTGTTTCAGTTTGTATATAAGTTATTTACACTTGAAAAAAATCACCAGGTATGCCTTATATTTCACAAAAGATTAATGGTTACTTAAAAGTAGAATGGCCGTGTTACAAAAGGACCAAAAAATTACGGAATTCTGAATTAAAATAGCTTTAGACTAGACATACGTATTTAATAGTTGGGGTATGCCCGACATGTTTCCAACCAATCCGCACTGCACGGTTGCCTTTGCGTTCGACCTCACCTAGACAAAGAACCAAGGATTGGTTCGAAACAAGTTAGACATACCTCGACTCTGAGTGACCCGTGTACCCTATTTTAATAAATATGACAGAGTTCTGAGCTGAAAAATACAACAATACAAGTTTTTTGGAGTTGTTTAAAAGGATGAGAACTTACTTACTCAGCTAGGGCCACTTGATTTTTCCAATGCTTAAAGTCAACATCAGATCATGAAGGATTCAGACTAAAATCATGAAGGATTTAGACGACCAGATGGCCTAGTGGTTAGAGAACCTGACTATGAAGCTTGAGGTCCCGGGTTCGATTCCCGTGTCGGGGCAGATATTTGTATGAAAAATACGAATTTTTGCTCTCGGGTCTTGGGTGTTTAATATGTATTTAAATGTCTCTATCTATATAAGTATGTTTATCCGTTGCCTGGTCATAACATAAGCTTGCCTAGCTTACTTTGGGACTAGGTCAATTGGCTAAGTAAAGTTTTTTGAAGAGGTGCTAATTATATTTTTTTTCGACAGTCGGCGTTCTGGAGATCGAGAAACTGCAGCTGTTTTATTTTTATCTCCTATTGTTTACTGGAAATATTTTTTTGAGTGTTTGAAATGACATTTGTGAGATTTTATGGTTGACAAGCCGTTCGTGCTCAGAACTTAGTAGAAACAGAAAAAAAAACCGAAGGGAACTGTCA
This sequence comes from Archips crataeganus, assembly GCA_947859365.1. NCBI lineage: Eukaryota > Metazoa > Arthropoda > Insecta > Lepidoptera > Tortricidae > Archips > Archips crataeganus. The sequence continues at coordinate 16,138,106 of OX402062.1, read as the reverse complement.
CTGCTGTCAATGTCAAATCGTTTGCGTTTCGTTTGCTTTGCGTTTTGGTGGGCTCAGTGTGATTTTTTGACTATTTTTATCGACCTCCGAATAAAATCCGGACTTTCAATTTTACCGCATTTCTCGACGACCTATGCACAATAATTGGATCACGATTGAATACTTTCGATCACTAATTTGGTTCGGCTTCTTGGACAACGCAAAGCAAACGAAACGCAAACGGTTAGATTTCATTTGACATTGACAGAAGCGACAGTTGAATTCGTTTTTTTTTTCTATTTCTTCTTAGTACTGAGCACGAACCGCTTGTCAGCCATAAAATCTCACAAATGTCATCTCGAATACTTAAAAAAATATTTCCAATAAATAAAAGGAGATAAAAATAAAACAGCTGCAGTTTCTTGGTGTTGAAGTCGACCACTGTCGAAAAAAAATATAATTAGCATCTCTTCAAAAAACTTTACTTAGCCAATTGGTGTGAATTGTCCCATGATATTTATTTATTTTAAAACATCTTGCAACACACCACTTTAATTACAACTATTTTAATTACACCATTACAGAGGACCCCGACCGTCCCTGCCGCATCGCCTGCCAAGACGAGCGCGTTTCACATCGGTTCTACTTAGTCAATGGCCACGAGGGCTGGTTCCCTCTGGGCACGTCGTGTGGGAAGAACAATGCTTCCTATTGCGTCAGCGGGAAGTGCCTGGTAAGACTTAACAGACTGCTTGTGCTGTGCCTATTGTCTCCCAAAACGAACGCATGTCACGCAAGTTTTGCTTGGTCAACGGCCACGAGGGCTAGTTTCCGTTGGGCACGTCGTGCGGGGAGAACAATGATTCCTACTGCGTCAGCGGGAAGTGCCTGGTAAAAATTTTAACATACATAATTTTTTTATTTTTATGGCTGTGCTGTGCCTATTGTCTTTTTAGGGTTCCGTAGTCAACTAGGAACCCTTACAGTTTCGCCATGTCTGTCCGTCTGTCTGTCTGTCTGTCCGTCCGCGGCTAAGCTCAGAGACTGTTAGTACTAGAAAGCTGTAATTTGGCATGAATATATATATCAGTCACGCCGACAAAGTGATTGAATAAAAGAAAGTAAAAACAAATTTTTTAGGGTACCTCCCATAGACGTAAAGTAGGGGTGATTTTTTTTTTCTCGGCTAACTCTATAGTGTGGGGTATCGTTGGATAGGTCTTTGAAAACCATTGTGGGGTTGCTAACATGATTTTTCTATTCAGTTATCTGTTTGCGAAATATTCAACTTTAAAGTGAAACTATTCATTAAAATCGACCGTCCCCCCCCCTCTCTAAAATCTAAACTGTTGGATGGAAAAATTTGAAAAAATTCAGAATGGAAGTAAATATATCAAATTTACTAGGAAAATTATAGCGGCTAAGATTGCTTGTAAATTATTTGTAGTTTAAGAGTAAATAGTAGCCTAAGGTATAAAACATACCTAAACTTGGATGATTCCGTACACATACGAAATCCTTAGAAAAATATTACTTGATTTTTTCGTAATGGCTACGGAACCCTACCTTGGGCGTGTCCGACACGCTCTTGGCCGGTTTTATTTTATGGTATAGGGGGCAAACGAGCAGACGGATCGCCTGATGGTAAACGATTACCGTCGCCCATGGACACCTGCGACACCAGAAGAGTCACAAGTGCGTTGCCGGCCTTTTAGGTAGGAGTAAAAGCGAGCGAAAACAAACGAGCGCTGCTGTTTGTTTTGAGCGTGTATTGTATCAGTACCTCTACCATGAGTTTACACTAGTTAACGTGACCGTACTCGCTAGCGACGGCGTAAATTATTTGTATGGAGAATTGTACAGCGCCTCTAGCGGTCACTTACGGAAGTACAATTCTCCATACAAATCATTTACGCCGTCGCTAGCGAGTACGGTCACTGTGAACTAGTGCAAACTCATGGTAGAGGTACAGAAATTTCCAGTATTCACTTACGCTCAATAATTATTTTATCTTAGTCCTTTCCTGGCTAATTGAATTGAATTTCTATTGATAAAAGATATCAGATATCCATCACTATTTTCTACATCTATGCTGACGTCCACAGGAATTCGGTCCAGACAACACACCACTCTCAGAATCAGTATTCACCCTGCCACTGCTGAATCGCAACGCCACAGTCACAGTGTCGCGTTCGTCCCGGCACCGACGCGACGCGTCCGACACACGGGACAGAAGAAGCTTACGAACGCACGGGACAATCACAGCGACGTTGGGACAACATCATTTGGATGAAATTATAGCGAGGTTGAATTTGACGCGTAAGTATTTTTAAGAGGGTACCGTGTGTTTACGGGGTACGTATCAAAATGTATAAAGTTTAAAACAATTGATGGACGAAATACATAATGGTCATAATACATACTAAAATTTTCTATGAAACTATTGATGAAACGAATTTTTTTAATTGTGTAATCTACAGATTGGTTTAGGTTAGGTTAGGTTTATTTTATGAAAATCCTGTAAAGTTGAGAATTCCCAAGAAAATTGCATTATATCAACTGACCATTATGTATTTCGTCCATTATTATTTTTAAACTTTATATATTTTGATACGTACCCGTTTTACGTTACCCGAATGATGGATGGACTTAAGTTAAGGGCCTACCGAGCTTTTCGCGCTAATCCATTTTGGGTGGGCGACTTCGGGCGTGGGGGAGGCACGATGGCTCAAGATAGGTTGGTTGGACTGCGCGCGTTTTTGGGTATTTTCATCTTATTACCAAAACAAAAACATATTTTAAAAATGTAGCAAAACTACGCCCTAGAAAACATCTTGTTTTATTAACATTCAAAAAGTCATGACCTGCCGTGCAGTTTTAGCGTCGTACTACGAATTTATTTTATTTTTTAGAGAAGACTTTGTATTTTTTTTCTATCCAGCGAAATATAAGTAATCGTGTTTCGATAAACACTTGTCATTAGAGTGAATCCTCAAATATCTTACACATGAATTTCAAGACTATAGCTTTACTTGTAATGATACAGCACGATATTAAATGAATGCAATAAATGCGCCAAAAACACGGTAGATTATGTTCGTAACAACTCATGGAAAACTTTTCTTAAACAAAAAATATTAGATTTCAAACGTGAATGTAATTACAATTTTATAAAATTGGCAACTCGCACACATTCCGAAATGATCCAGTCATAACTCGTCTTCTTATCTCAGTCATTTCAAACGATATTAATTTACACTTAAAATATGAACAAGTCAGGACGTGGATGTCTCAGATAGTCAGGAAATAGATTATAAAGGGTGAATTCAAATTGGTGATACAAAATTAGTGTTTCGTACCAAGGATGATATAGACTGGATTGGCAGTCGCCATAGTACGGATCGCCGTTTTGGGCTTAAAACAACTAAATTTCATTATACCTTATTCACTAATACCCCTAATTTCAAATTACCATGGGCTCAAAATACCTAAAAATACCTAAAATTTCAAATTGTCTCATCTTAAAATTTGAAATTTTAGGTATTTTTAGGTATTATGAGCCCATGGTAATTTGAAAATTGGGGGTATTAGTGAATAAGGTATTATGAAATTTAGTTGTTTTAAGCCCAAAACGGATCGCCCGCGGTTTTTGTAGTTCGATTATTAAATCTAGATGGCGCTGAAATATAGCCAGAGGCTTTGAAGGCAAAACAATAAGACTACAGATATTTCATATCACTGCAAATGTATTATTATGCAATATTTTTGAAAAATAATACATTTGTAATAATATGAAACATCTGTAGTCTTATTGTTTTGCCTTCAAAGCCTCTGGCTACATTTCAGCGCCATCTAGATTTAATAATCGAACTACAAAAACCGCGGCCGATCCGTTCTATGGCGACTGCCAATCCAGTCTATATCATCCTTGTTCGTACTCAGTTAATGCTGGGCAATATAATGCGCTAACTCATTTGTTTTAATTAGTCTTACAAAATTTGGGGCGTCCATACATTGAATTCGTGACTTTTGTATCACCAATTTGAATTCAGCCTGTATAAGAACAGTGACGAGTTGAGGTGGCAAAATTGCATCCTGGAAGTCATACCGGGCTTATGTTGTTGTTGTTTTATTTGAACCTCTCTTTTGCAGAAAACAACAACGACCACATAATATACTACGACCCAGTGCCAGACAGTATCGAGGTGGACTTCAGCAACCCCATACACATCGCGCCGGAAGACACCATGATGGGGAAGCACCCTAGACCCACGTGGGACTAAAGACTACATACCATGAGATTCAAGATTCAAGATACAAGATTAGTTTATTTGGCCAAGTAACATCAGTCACGTTTAGCAAGTCATTCAAACTATTTACAATCATATAAGTGCTCTTAAACTAAGTGCTTAAGGGTCAATCAATTTTATTTTGTTAACGATTTTCTGCTACTTTCTATTAAAACCGAAATAATTAAAAAACTAATTATTTTTCCTTGAACGTGGGATGGCAAGAGCTCGCGATGAATAGGCATGAGTGGAGCAAGAGAGGGGAGGCCTTTGCCCAGCAGTGGGACACCAAAACAGGCTAATAAAAAAAAAATCCTTATTAAAGTAGGTATACCTATACTTTTCAAAACCCTACATTTTTGTAGTCAATAATGGTATAATTGCCATATTTATTTTATTTAGTTTAGCTTCTATTTCGTGGGTGACCCAGGGGACAATGATGTCCCCGAGATTTGTATGAAAATAGTGCTGTGTCCCCTGGGTGACCGGATTTTTTTCATAGAAACACTTATTTTTTGGTTTTCACACACGCACCATGATAAACAGTTTATCTAATTATTACAAAACCATGGTTTCACTAACCAGAGATTACAGAGTTACTTGTAAAGGAGTAAATAGAAATTTACGAAAAAAAAGTTGATTGACCCTTAAACAATTAGGAAAGAGTAATTGTTTGGAGCGTGGACTGTAGGTTATCTTTAGTGGACCAATTTAATGAGAAGACTGCTGTTCACTTAAGAGGTTTCTGAGAGGAGGGAGGTTTTTGGAGTCTTTTGTATTGAAAAATAAAAGTACAAAAATACACCAAAAACCAATGCTGATAAAGATTGCTTAAGAGCGACATCTCTTGGTCCGGGTGAGCGGATAGTTCCGGAGGAGTGTTGACGTCTCTCGTTGGGAGTATTAACATAGACTAGGTACGATAGTTACGTTTATGTAACAAATGCGTGTTCATGCAGTTCCTCCACCCACCTCCAAACTTTATGAACACACACAAATCACACAAACCCAACTATGGTGATACCACCAAGCTACACTGACGCGTTTCGAACTCAACCAGAACTCATCTTCAGAGTACCGCAACCGTCCACTGTGTTACCAAATGTTTTGGATGCCGATGGCGCAGGGCCGATCTGTTTGGCGATCCTTGAGGGAGGCCTATGTTCAGCAGTGGACGTCTTTCGGCTGAAATGATGATGATGATGATAATACGCCAGTGACTGCCTAAAGCGATCTAGGATTAGAAATAAGACTTAGTGTACATAAAAAAAATATGTGATCAAAATATTAGTATTTATTTTAAATATTTTTTACCGTTACATAGTTAAGTTTTAAATTAAAAATAGTTTTTGGAAAATGCACGTTTTATTTCGACCCCTCCAGTTGTATATCTACCTAATTTCATGGACATTTAGATTATAGTATAAAAAATATATTTATTAATTTTCTTAACCTTTTCACCGCCACGCATCGTGTTTGTTAGGAACAAAATTGATTCTTATGCGGATGCGGGTAGGTTTAATTTTGTATTACCGTACTGTCGTCTATAGCCGACGCTGGCGGTCAATAGTTTTAAATTAAGTCGTACACTTAGGCGCAAGCCACACAGAAAAGTCGTGGGACGGGGGCGCGTAGCAGTCGCGGCGCCCCTTGGATCAGTTTTCATACTAAATGTATAGAAGCGTCGCGATCCAAAGGAGACAGAAGAGACGGGGCGGAGACGCGGCCTGCGAACAAACGACGCGGTGCGACGCGCCCCCGTCCCACTTCTCTTCTGTGTGGCTTGCGCAGGGGCAGAGGCGGAGACGGAGGGCGGGTTTACAACAAATACAGCAAAGCAAAATATGACAAACTCTTTGGGGACCAGAGACGCACTACGGGATTTTTCTAAAATCTCACGGGATAGAGAGCTAGCTATAGTACATTGTGCATCAAGGGCCGTAAGTAGGGGATTACTAACGAGAGCCCATTAGAAGCCCGACGCCGGAGGCGGAGGGCTTTTAATGACTCGAGTTTGTAATCCCCTTACTGCCCGTGATACACACAATAATTTTCATCACACTGCGAGGAAAAAAATCCAAAATTAAATTATTTTGTCACTAAACACTTAAATTAAATAAATAATGGCTACCCGCCAATACTGATTGTCACTTTTTTCAAGTCATCTACCATAGATAATGTAAACTGTGTTTAGAATTCGAATGGTCATACGGCCACATTCTGCCAACACTTACTTTTTACTTACTAAAATTATTGCAAAAAGCTATTTGATATAAATTTAAAATATAAAAATTACGAAGTTTCATGAAGCGTAGACAAGTTTTGTGTAGTAAAATTGGGTTATAGCTAAGTTTTAAAGATATATAAATATAACGTTGGCTGACTTGAAACCTCCTTAGTCTGTTTGAAAATCTTAAAACTAAAGTTAGAACTCCCTTGGGAAGAAAAACTGTACGTAAATCCATAACTCCCTTAAGAACAAATTAGGCCTTTGACATTTAGTATACAGGCATGGAATAACACCATTGACGAGCAAGTGTGATGAAAAATTATTTTCACGGGAGGAAAGTCGCACAAGCTACTTATTACAATATGCTCGCAAGGCCCAGTGCACCTACTAAATTTAAAAGAAACAGTATGTAAGTGAACGAACAGCAAATACCTGAGCCCAATTGCATAACGAAATACAAGCAAATAGTATTAGGGTCACTTGCACAGTTCAGGGTTAAAAAATTAAATCGGTAACCTTTGGTTAAGAATGACAGTTCCATACATTTTGACACTTGTTAACCCTGGGTTAGTAGTTAACTCGGAGTTAAGTAGCTAACCCAGGTCCACGCAAGCCGGCCTTAGTGAATTTTATTACAAAATAGCTTGTAATTTGTTATGCTATTGGGCCCTGGTTGATAGCAAAGTGGAGTATGATGGAATGTCATACTGTACAGTCAGCGTCAAATAGTTTGTGACACCCAAAGTGCGTCTTTATTACAGTTGGAATAAGGCCGTGTTGCTAACTTTTTGGCCACTTTGGGTGTCACGAACTATTTGACGCTGACTGTACTTAATATTAAATCTAATTTTAGATAGACCAAACGATTTTTTTTTTATTATGAGAGGGAGGCAAACGAGCAAGCGAGTCATCTGATGGAAAATGATCACCACCACCCATAAACATCAGCAACTCAAAGAGAGTCACCAATCTGTTGCCGGCCTAATAGTCTCTGAGCCAAGACGGACAGACATACATGGCGAAACTATAAGGGTTCTATTATCATACATATCAAAGCAAATACCAACTTTACAGCATTAACATTAAGTTTCAAATTATGAAACAAAGTTTGACGCGGGCCTTACGAGGCTAACTAAGCATTACAATAAATTGTAAGTATTCAATACTAGCAAAAGCCCCTGGTTTGCGCTGCGCGCATGGCTGCGGTCAACTTGTTCTGGTCGGTAAGGAACCACTGCCATAACTTCCGAAGACCTTGCTTGTCGCCGTTCTGAAAAGAAATACATACAACTTTAGTTCACCTAATTCATGGCTTCTCAAGGTCGTGGGTTCAAACCGTATTTTACCATTAGCTTTACGGTGAAGGAAAACATCGTGAGGAAACCTGTATACGCCTGCGAAGGAATTCAATGGTGGGTGTGAAGTTCCTAATCCGCATTCCCGGCCCGCGTGGGAACTACAGCGCAAGCCCTCTCATTCTGAGAGGAGGCCTGTGCCCTGCAGTGGGACGTATATAGGCTGGGATGATGATGATGATGATGATGATGATGAAAAATCACTCCCTCCCAAGGAGCCAGTAGTAGTAGTATTAGTAGTAGTAGTTTAGTAGTGGTAGAGCCATGTTGTAGCTAGCCACTGCATTACGAATGGGCCGGCTCGTGCGGGGCAGTACCACCCTCTCACAGAACACCGGCGTGAAGCAGCAGTACTCCTGCTGCGTTTCGTACGGTCAGTGAGAGCGCCGGGGGCCCAATACCTCTCCCCCTCCTCTATTCCCTTTCCTTTTTCCTCTCCCTTCTAGGGCCGACAACGCACTGGCATCGCGTAAAGCGCTGCGGGTGTCTATGGACAGTGGTGATCACTTAACATCAGGTGACCCACTAGTTCGTTTGTCTGGCCTCTCTAACATAAAAAAAAGGAGCTATTTGAAATAGACCCGAGGCCGTATTGCCTAACGCTTCTGGCGCTTGCCTTCGCTTTCACCATCTCTTTCTGTCATCATCTTATACCGTTTGACAGACAGAAATAGTGATTGCCAAGGCAAGCGTCAGAAGCGTTAAACAATAACAATAAGCTTCAGGCACAGATTAAGTAATAGTAATGAACTAAAACAATTACTTTGCTCACCCGCGACCTTTTTTAAGGTCGCGGGTGAGCAATAGTACGTTATTGTCGTGGCCTGGAAGTAGACAATTGCTGGTTGAGTATGAGCTGGTTAACTAATACGAAGCCAGCAATTGCTATTCCAGCCGAGACTAATATAAAGCTTTTCTCAAAAATGGTGAAGGAAAAAAAATAGAATAAACTTTTATTAACTTAAATAGGTACAAAGAATTGCAAATCACTTGAAATTAAATGACATTAAAGCCTTTCCCGCCTTTTTCCATTAAAAAAAAAACTGCAGGTTTATTTTTCTACCGAAAACACCACAAGCTGTTTCAAACACAATAAAAAAAGTCTGGAGTTCCGACCTCCATCTGATTTGGCTGTATACAAATAGTGCCAAATTAACACCATGGCCGTTTTAACTTTTTTAAAAGTTTGAGACTCGACAATAATGGAGTTTGTATGCGACATTGTTGTCGAGTTTATCGAGCCTGCAATGTTTTTAACTTTTTAATTTTTTTACTGACCATAAACTATGCACTTCACGTTCTGATATGTAAAGAATAATGTCAACTTTTACGGATATTTTTGAGAAAAGTAATTGTTTTAGTTCATTAATATGGACCTCCGGAAAGTAACGCCTGATTCAATAAATTAAGTAATAGTACTAACGTACAGAAGGATCACTCTCGAACAAAAGTCAACTTGTCTACTCTTACTGCTTGCACGCGTAATTGAAACTTATCGTGTGATACGAGCGTTCATATTCCGTTGGGCACCGCTGATCCGAAACAAAGGGCACAGGGTTCCTACTCGCCGATGTTTGGTAGGTATAAAAATCAAGAAAGATAACAGTGTGTATTAATGCAGTAAACTACCTTTAGTAAGTAAGTAAGTTATTTATAAGATCGTTTAGAAGTCATTGTTTGTTGCAAAAATCACAGAAAAAACCGGCCAAGAGCGTGTCGGACACGCCCAAGGTAGGGTTCCGTAGCCATTACGAAAAAATCAAGTAATATTTTTCTAAGGATTTCGTATGTGTACGTAATCATCTAAGTTTAGGTATGTTTTATACCTTAGGCTACTATTTACTCTAAAACTACGAATAATTTCCAAGCCATCTTAGCCGCTATAATTTTCCTAGTAAGTTTGATATATTTAGTACCATTCTGATTTTTTTCAAATTTTTCCGCCCAACAGTTTAGATTTTAGTGAAAATTTTCACTTTAAAGTTGAATATTTCGCAAACAGATAACTGAATAGAAAAATCATGTTAGCAACCCCACAATGGTTTTCAAAGACCTATCCCCACACTATAGGGTTAGTCGAGAAAAAAAATCACCCCACTTTACGTCTATGGGAGGTACCCTTAACAAAATTGTTTTAGTTTTTTTTATGTAATCACTTTGTCGGCGTGACTGATATAATAATATTCATGCCAAATTACAGCTTTCTAGTACTAACAGTCTCTGAGCTTAGCCGCGGACGGGACAGACAGACGGACAGACATGGCGAAACTATAAGGGTTCCTAGTTGACTACGGAACCCTAAAAAAGATGCTTAATTACGCGCGACGCGGCTAGCGTGCGAACTGAAGGCCGAGCGACAACCTACTGCCATACGCCGAACATGAAAGCCGAACATACCTAAACTGCGGAGTGAACCCCCCTGCCTCAGGTCTTACCTTGACGGTAGAGAAGCGACCGCTAGCATCAGCGACCTGTCTCTCGACGAGCTCCATCCGCCTCGTCAAAGCACTCGTCATGGCGGCCACCGCGGTATTCCAGCAGTTAGGCTGTTTGGTACACCCGTCCCAGATGTGGCTGCGGAGAGGCAGTGTTGACTTTTGGCTGGAAAAATAAGTTTTTGTTAATTAGGGCTCCGTACCCAAAAGGTAACTCACTAACTAACTAACATTAAATAACTTACATTAGATAACTTTAATTATTATTATTATTACTTAGATAACTTTAATTTCAATACTAGATGAATAAACCCTCCTGTATGGAATTCTGGGAAAATATATACCCTATGTCACTCTCGGAACTGAGACGAATCTAATGGCACACTTCAAAATCCATTGAGCCGTTGAGGCTGCAGGGGGCGTGCCAAATAATGATACATACATAAATACATATGCTCAAAAAACATAACCCTCCTTCGACAGTTGGCTGAAACCAGAACCCTATTACTAACACTCCACTGTCCGTCTATCTGTCCGTCCGTCTGTCTGTCACCAGGCTGTATCTCATGAACCGTGATAGCTAGACAGTTGAAATTTTTACACATGATGTATTTCTGTTGCCGCTATAACAACAAATACTAAAAATAAAATAAAGTTAAAAATGAAAGGGGGTCGTCATACAAGTAACGTGTTTTTTCAGTTTTTTCAACTCGATCTTTATAACGGTAGTAGTATCTAGTACTTATAATTTTCACCGATAATGTATTACTACGGCCGCAATAACAATAAATCCATACTAATATTATAAATGAGAAAGCTTGTTTGTTTGTCATTCTTTCACGTCGAAACTGAGCGGGGGGGGGGGGGGGGGGGCATTAAAAGGGGGATGAAAATTTCATTGATTTTGCCGTAGGACGCACCGTTTCCAAGTTATTTGACAAAACACCGGTTCTCGTCCGATCACCGAGGTTAAGCAACGTCGGGCGCGGTCAGTACTTGGATGGGTGACCGCCTGGTTTCATTTTAGTTTTTGAATGTTTTTTTATGACGTTGTCACGTTAAACTATCGTCCGTAAACCGACTTTACAGACAACCGGTTTTTTGTATGGACATAGTTGAAAGGCTGGAGAGTGTCATAGCGTCGGGGATAGTGCAATACCGCGTAACTAGCACTGGTAAATACTGCGTATCTACACAACGGGTCTCATTCGAAATCCCTAACATCGTTTGACCTAATGTAATGTTTGTCCTAATGATCGTTTGTCCTAACACTTTTTTCTTGGAAACCGTGAATTTTTCTGGAACTTTTTTGTGATTATCCTCTAGAACTCTATAGGTTAGGTTAGGTTTGTTTTATAAAAATCCAGAACAATTAATAGATTTTAAATAAAAAGAGTTAGGGCAAACGATCATTAGGACAAACATTACATTAGGACAAACAATCATTAGGGATTTAGATATAGAGCCCTACACAACACCCAACTTTACAGGAGAAGCTTAAAACGTTTCTAATCAGGATTTTACGTTCGTTGGCGGGAAATCTTAATTTAGCTACATTTTGTTAGATACGCGGTATTAACCAATGCCTGTTACGCGGATTTTCCTTATGGGTGTTGTGCAGATAAGCAGTATTTACCAGTGCTAGTTACGCGGTATTGCACTATCCCCGACGATAGGATACTTTTTACCACGGGAAAATATCTCATTCCCGCGGGAAAACATGTTTTATACTTCAGCGGGGCGAACCCGCGGGCTTTAGCTAGTATTAAAACAAAGTTAGTGGCAGGTCTGCCCTCGCTACGTCTTACATATTATTTCTGTTAGGGGCCATCCATAAATTACGTCACACATTTAGGGGGAGGGGGGGGGTCAAGCGATCTGTGACACTAGAACAAAATAATGGCGATTTTAATAGTAATAAGTGTGACAAGGGGGGGTGGGAGGGGTCCAAATTGATCGAAATTGGTGTGACGTAATTTATGGATGGCCCCTTACGTTTGTTGATCAATTACTAATTTATACTGTAGCAACAAGCAACAAGTACTTACAAATCGATCAACGCCTGCTCTCTCCTCTCATACTCGTCATAAACATTCTCCCGTAACTCAGCCGCCTCAGCCAACAACTCGTTAAAGCACTTCACCAGTAGTGTATCACTTGATTTCACGCCTAGAACCGAGCAGAGGGTATCCAGGAGGTAGTCTGAGCAAGCGAGACGGCTTTCACAGGACTCTTGCTTAGCGCAGATTTCATTCATTGATTTCTGGAACAGATGGTTTAATATGAAAGAAAGAAGGCAGGCATTTATTATTTTTGACAAGAAGACACAGGAATTCGAGAAACATAAAATAAATTTATAAAACGCCTGAAGTATAAGTTTAAAGACGTTAATTTCAACGATATTGTTCCCCTCCAGAAACGTAGGGAACACAATGACCAGATATTATTGTACAAAATTATCAATAATAATTATTGTCGATTCTCCGTACCTCCTTAGTAACATATCACTTAAGTGCTCTGGCCTGCGTACTCGCTCCAAAACCACTTTCGCTGTTAGTACTTGTAAAAGTAAATATTCTAAAAATCGTTTTCTTATAAGAGCTTGTTCCATACATAATAGTAAGTATAACCATACTGATATCTTTCATCAAAGGTATAGTAGTTATGTAACCGCAATAAGAAGCGCTGTATAGTTAATTGGTGGCTGTTTTCTGCGGTTCCCCTTGTTAACGCATATGTGCGAGATGGGGGGAATCCGTTTTCTGCATGTATTTATTTAATTAAGTCTTATTTTCATTACTTTTGTTGTTTTTTACTTTGTGCATTACATTTCCTCTTATAAGTATCGATATACTAGTGAAAACTTTGCTGGCTTATGTTCTACCTGCTTGTATTACCTTTATGTATGATTGTTGCTGTTTGTTTTCCTTAATAAAGAAAAATAAAAATAAATAAAATAAACACTCCGCACAAATAAACAAAAATCACAAATATGAAAGTAGTGAGTAAGTACATAATCATCATGTGCGTCCTCGCAAAAGTGAAACGGCATAAGAAGCCTCCAGCGCTGATTTTCTGCCAGAGCCTTCGTGAACTTCTGCCAGAACGGGGCTTTACTCCCATAATCTTATTTATCCGAATTTTGAAAGTCAGAAATCGATGTCCACAATATTCTTGCTCATAAATATCGATGGTCATATTTTTTTTAAAGCATATCGCTTAATTGTTCTAACTGCAATGATCCATAATCCTATTGGTCATAACTTTAAAAAGTCATAATATTGATATCAATAAAATTTAACGGAATATCGTTGATTATTCAGAAACATTGTAAGGCATATATCTTAAAGTAATAATTGTTTTCAGTCATAATTTTGCATTACCTAAAATGCACTAAGCATATACATCGAAATCTATAGCATCTAAAGGAATATCGATAATTTATTCAGAAACATTGGCATATCGCTGGCAGCGAGCGAGCGAAGCGAGCGAGCAAGACCTTTCAGGGCAGAAGCGACTCGGACAGGATAGGTTCAGAAGGCTAAGGCGGGAGCTACGCTCGCTTCGCTCTTCGCTTAGCCTTCGATGTTAGGTATTTTTTTATGACAGCACAGAAAAGGATTGTTCCTTACAATAATTATGACAGAAAACGTTATGGGCTTGAAAATTCGGAACATAAATTTTATGGGAGTCATTATAGACCCACATGAACCACTTGCCTATAGGCTGGGATGATGATGATTATTATAACCAGAATTAACGTAATAATTTAAAGGATACTTTTTATCCCGGGAAATTGTATAATTGTATTGTATTTTTTCGCAGACAGAATCGCTGCTTAGTCGCGGATTATTTAGACCAGAGGCCGTATTGCCTAACGCTTCTGGCACTTGCCTTCGCTTTCACCATCTCTTTCTGTCATCATCTTATACCGTTTGACAGAAAGAAATAGTTATTGCGAAGGCAAGCGTCAGAAGCGATAGACAATAAGCCTGCAGAGCTTCTTAAAGTGGGGCATGTGTATCAGGGGTCCGCAGTAGGTCAGTTTGTAAATATATTTGTTAGGAAATTGTGTGGTGTGGGGCGCGGGGCCTGACTATTTTTACCTAATTACCGAAAAAAAAATTTGACAGGGGTCCGTGGAATTGCTTAAATTGTGAAAGGGGTCCGTGACTGCAAAAAGTTCAAGAAACCCTGATTTAGACTATTTACTCACGATCCTGTCAGCGGACGCAGCGCCCTCTGCCGCCAAGTATTCTTTAAGCTGGCTGGTCAACTGCACGAGTTCGCTGACGCCGCGCAACGCCGCGCGCAGACCGTAGTACAGCGCGCGGTCCACGCACAAAGCTTGATGCGACGCGTCCAGCAAATGTGTTAGGTCGGAGTGGATGCGTCTGTGAAGGAATCGAGAAATTAAATACAATACAATACAATACAAATATTCTTTATTGATCACCAAAAACAGTACAGTGACATTACAAAAATAATAATTCAGGTAGACAATAGGCGGTCTTATCGCTTATTGCTAAAAAGCGATCTCTTCCAGACAACCAATAACTCAGAAATTAATAAATATCAACAGACTAATGCAGGTGGCAGAAATAACAGACAAGAGAAACGCAGTAGACAACAAACAATAAAAACAATACAAATATAATATAAATTATATAAATAAACAAATACATTCAATATAATACTTATACACTACATATACTTAATACAAAATATCAATGGAAAAAAAATGTCAAAAGGCCGCATGTGAGAAAAGGATTTAAAAAGGAAATTAAAGAAACAATATAAACAAAAAAGAAAAACAAGTTAAGTATGAAGTATCTTTTTCTATTTATTTTTTTTATTATCTTCAACTTCATTTTTTATTACTTTTACGGTCATCCCGTGAAACCATATATTTCAAACTAAATACAAACTGAAATATAGATGCACAGAAAAAACCCCAGAAAAAAGACCAATGCTGGGAATCGAACCCAGGTCCTCAGCGTTCCGTGCTGCGTGCTTACCCCTACACCATCACTGGTCTAGAAGTTAGCGGGTAGCTCCGAAGGAGTGTTGAAGTCTCTCTGTAGAGGGCATTAACATAGATGCGCTTTATCACTGCCTAATGTGATTATAACAGACTGAAGTGTACGATGTATGGGAAAGATTCGTCGCTAACTTCTAGACCAGTGATGGTGTAGGGGTAAGCACGCAGCACGGAACGCTGAGGACCTGGGCTCGATTCCCAGCACTGGTCTTTTTTCTGGGGTTTTTTCTGTGCATCTATATTTCAGTTTGTATTTAGTTTGAAATAAAAAAGAAAAAGAAAAAAATAATAAAGAAGGAAAGAAGGATTATTTACCTGCTGTTACGCAACTTTAAGGATTTGCCATACTGGATGCGTCCTGCGGTCTGCGGTCAGGTCCAATTGAACGCAGCCTGCATTATGTATGAACAACATTGTTGATGAACTGAAACCATTACCTTGCTTACCCGCGACCTTACGACAGTTACGTTTATGTAAGAAATGCGTGTGCATGCAGTTTCTCCACCTCCACACTGTACGAACACACACAAATCACACAAACCCAACTGTCACCACTACCAAACTACGCTGACGCGTTTCGAACTCAACCAGAGCTCATTTTCAGAGTTGGCACCACAACCGTACGCTTTGCTACCAAATATTAGACAAAATGTTAGTCAAACATTGTCGATCTCTATATATTTTGTATAGATATGCGATCAGACCGATCTGACCGTCGCATATCTAAGTATACAAAGTATATGTATAGAGACCGACAATGTTGTTCATACATAATGCGGGCTGCGTTCAATTTGACCTGACCGCAGACCGCAGAATGCATCCAGTGTGGCAAATCCTGTAACCCTTTAGTGGGTAATGGCAAGATATTTTGCCGTCATACATAAATCAATGCCGATTCAAATTTAACATAAATCCCAAAATCGAATGTCTTGACAGGGTTGTCAAATGGTTTAAGGGTTAACCTATAGCTAAACCGTTTAAATGAGTCCTCGCTCGATATAGACGATGATGATTAGTAGCACTTACTCTCTAACAGCCAGCGCGGCCCTGGCCGTGGTCTCGGTGGCGAGTCTGGTCCGCGCCTCCACCAATCCCCTCACGGCTTCTTGCAACTGCTGGTCCAAATAGGGCTCCTCTTGCTCCAAGTCCAGGGCTGCCTGCTCCGCCATCGACAAGTGGCTGGAACCAAACAATAGTAGATTGTACGAGTGAATAAAACGCGCCATTTTATGACCATAATCCTGTAGTCACGGCTAGCACGAACATTTTATGACCATAATCCTGTAGTCACGGCTAGCACCAACATTTTATGACCATAATCCTGTAGTCACGGCTAGCACCAACATTTTATGACCATAATCCTGTAGTCACGGCTAGCACGAACATTTTATGACCATAATCCTGTAGTCACGGCTAGCACCAACATTTTATGACCATAATCCTGTAGTCACGGCTAGCACCAACATTTTATGACCATAATCCTGTAGTCACGGCTAGCACCAACATTTTATGACCATAATCCTGTAGTCACGGCTAGCACGAACATTTTATGACCATAATCCTGTAGTCACGGCTAGCACCAACATTTTATGACCATAATCCTGTAGTCACGGCTAGCACGAACATTTTATGACCATAATCCTGTAGTCACGGCTAGCACCAACATTTTATGACCATAATCCTGTAGTCACGGCTAGCACGAACATTTTATGACCATAATCCTGTAGTCACGGCTAGCACCAACATTTTATGACCATAATCCTGTAGTCACGGCTAGCACCAACATTTTATGACCATAATCCTGTAGTCACGGCTAGCACCAACATTTTATGACCATAATCCTGTAGTCACGGCTAGCACCAACATTTTATGACCATAATCCTGTAGTCACGGCTAGCACCAACATTTTATGACCATAATCCGGTAGTCACGGCTAGCACCAACATTTTATGACCATAATCCTGTAGTCACGGCTAGCACCAACATTTTATGACCATAATCCTGTAGTCACGGCTAGCACCAACATTTTATGACCATAATCCGGTAGTCACGGCTAGCACCAACATTTTATGACCATAATCCTGTAGTCACGGCTAGCACCAACATTTTATGACCATAATCCTGTAGTCACGGCTAGCACCAACATTTTATGACCATAATCCTGTAGTCACGGCTAGCACCAACATTTTATGACCATAATCCTGTAGTCACGGCTAGCACCAACATTTATTTATTTTATTTTATTTCATTTGGAAAACCAACAGCTTAAAATTACTATTACATATTAAAACGAAATAAATAACAATAGAGCCAATTAAAGGTTTCCACAGATATGCACGAAGATATGCACAGGTAAGCACAAAAACAGGATACAGTAAAAGAAAGAAATATTCAGACCAAATTAAAAATTAAAAAAAACCGGCCAAGAGCGTGTCGGACACGCCCAAGGTAGGGTTCCGTAGCCATTACGAAAAAATCAAGTAATATTTTCCTAAGGATTTCGTATGTGTATTTTTGATTTTTGACTTATTGTATTTTTAATGTACTGCATGCGAATGAATATTTCTTAGGTTAAGTAAGTTTTAATGCCTACTACTATCCTGCTGGACGTCTTGGCTTGAGCTGTAAGTCCACAGGATCAATATTGCATAAATAAATAAATGTGTACGGAATCATCCAAGTTTAGGTATGTCTTATACCTTAGGCTACTATTTACTCTTAAACTACAAATAATTTCCAAGCAATCTTAGCCGCTATAATTTTCCTAGTAAATTTGATATATTTACTACCCTTCTGAATTTTTTCAGATTTTTCCACCCAACAGTTTAGATTTTAGAGGGGGGGGGACGGCCGATTTTAATGAAAATTTTCACTTTAAAGTTGAATATTTCGCAAACAGATCACTGAATAGAAAAATCATGTTAGCAACCCCGCAATGATTTTAAAAGACCTATCCAACGATACCCCACACTATAGGGTTAGCCGAGAAAAAAAAAATCACCCCCACTTTACGTCTATGGGAGGTACCCTAAAAAAAATTTTTTTACTTTTTTTTATTCAATCACTTTGTCGGCGTGACTGATATATATATTAATGCCAAATTACAGCTTTCTAGTACTAACAGTCTCTGAGCTTAGCCGCGGACAGACAGACAGACAGACAGACAGACAGACAGACAGACGGACAAACATGGCGAAACTATAAGGGTTCCTAGTTGACTACGGAACCCTAAAAAACATGAAACTAAAGAAGACATAATTATACCACGGAATGAGGAGCAAAGAAATTGGACGACATATGATTTCTAGATTTCTAACTGCAGCAGGTTTTAAGTTTGTATATGTCCCACTGCAGGACACAGGCCACCTCTCAGAATGATAGGGTGTGGGCCGCAGTTCCCGCGTGGCCCTGTGCGGATTGAGAGCTTCACACACACACCATTGAACGACGACCAGATGGCCTAGTGGTTAGAGAACCTGACTACGAAGCTTGAGGTCCCGGGTTCGATTCCCGTGTCGGGGCAGATATTTGTATGAAAAATACGAATGTTTGTTCTCGGGTCTTGGGTGTTTAATATGTATATAAGTATGTATCTATCTATATAAGTATGTTTATCCGTTGCCGAGTACCCATAACACAAGCTTTACTTAGCTTACTTTGGGACTAGGTCAATTGGTGTGAATTGTCCCGTGATATTTATTTATTTATTATTTATTTATTGAATTTCAGGTATGCAGGTTTCACTGTCACGGCTATCACACTGTCCAATTTTTCCACCATCAACTGATTCCATACATTTTTTGACAAGTCATTATAATCATAGAGGTAAGCCAAAATAAGTTTTCAATTCATCAACACTAAAATATGTATGAAATTTAAATTAAGAAAAAAAAAATGTACAAATCAAGATGTTTCAACTGACAACATAATCAGTTACATTAACTCACGCAATACGACTTGGATGCACGTCCTGGTAGTTTACGACAAGGTTCAGTTTGGCTTGCTCGCCGGCCAACTCGGTCTTTGCATCGATGTAGGCAAGCGCCGCGTCCGACAACCTGGAATATAGACTTATCAGTTAAAAAAACAGTACGCACAATCATCCAATTTGATTCCAACACTCCTGGTTAGTTTAATCGTTTTTTTTTGACGTCACGTCTAATAAATCGATGAACGCCGGCTGCATTCACGAAAAACGATGACGCAATGTAACGTACATGTACGTACGTTACGCGTACCTACAGAGCAGTGAAGGTCAGTTGCAATATTACATAATACAATCTTAGTACCAGCGCTCGGGTAATTTTCAATGCGGGGGGTGCGAGGTGCAAGGGGGGTGTTTGCGGTTGGGGGGTCGGAATGTTTTGTTATGACGTTGTCACGTGAGGTGACGTGACGTTGTCACCAGACGTGTTTATTCCTGCCTGACATAAGTTTTTCATTCGCAAATTTCACCATTTGCCAATTTATTCAAACGCAACTACTGCTAACCTAACAGCATATATCTAATATATAAAAATCTCGTGTCACGGTGTTTGTTACCGAACTCCTCCGAAACGGCTTGGCCGATTTTTATGAAACTTTTTTCTCTACACTCGTTAGGTCTGAGAATAGGTCGTTGGCTTAGATTATTTATGCACTAGATAGAGCTTTGGTGGCATGGAAACGTCCCGTAAAAATATAAGCCAACTGTTGGCTTATATGTCATTTGCGTCATTTGCAGGGTTGCCAATAGTAATATGCTAAAATCCCCAAACGCATTGTCGAAATTCCCCACGTGTGGGGAATGAAAAATTATGTGGGCCGAGTGACTTAGTTTAGAGCTGTTGCGAATAATGAATTGTAGGAAATTAATCAAGACCAGCAGAAATTTGATGTCAAATGTCGCGTATTTGTGTTCATACTTAAAATCCCCTCATTTTCGCCGAATTGAAGCTCTCCCCACACATTCCCCAATCAGCTTCACTTTCCCCACATTTTGGAGAATGTGAAATTAACTGGTATCATTAAGCACGCACACAGTGACAACCGGAATGACGTAACGCGATCGTAATATGAAGCTGTCAAATGGATTTGTGGACGTTTTGTATCGCAATGTTTGCTACTGACGCTCCATCTAGTGCATAAATAATCTAAGGTCGTTGGCTATTTTTTATCCCCCCCCCTCCCCCATTCTTCGCGGACGGAGTCGCGGGCAACAGCTAGTATATATATATATCTTAGCATGTCACAAAACATAATGAATAATCACTGAAATAATTAGAAAGGTGGTGTTTTTTTTATAACGATTTATCTAAGTCGATTTATAGTTTGTAGTCCTATAAGACAAGGTGGAAAAATAGTAGACAAAAGGAAAAAATTAGGTCAAAATTAGTGTCACCTCTCTCCTATAACGGTGGCTTCGACGAGCGCGCTCCTCAGTTCGCCGTCCGACGCGTCGTGCAGTTGGCCGGCGAACCGACGGGACACGAACATGTCGAAGTGCGAGCGGAAGAGCGCCTGTGTCTGCCGATACGACTCGAACGGACCGAACGCGACGAATTTCTTCGCAATTTCCTGAAAATGTAGATTAACATTGAAAACAGTGAAAACCGTGGTGGCCTAATGGGTTGACTTGTACAGATTTTTATACACTGACGAGCAAAAATAAAGGGTTGTTTACAAAAATGACGATAACTACAAAACCCGCTGTGATAGCTTCATTGAGTAAAATGAGTTTAGTAAAGAGTTTCATTATCAATGAAACTTTTTCTTGTTAAGAGTAAAACTCTTTACTAAACACATTTTACTCGAAGAAGCTATCACAGCGGGTTTTGTAGTTATCGTCATTTTTGTAAACAACCCTTTATTTTTTCTCGTCAGTGTATATAGCCTATAATATGTTAACAATTACAAAAGAAGTGAGCTACTGGTTCGATCTATGGCTTCTCAAGCAGACAGGTCGTTTTTGTGAGCTTTTAATTGCAGGAAAACATCTTGAGAAAACTTTGTTAGTACAACACAAGATTCCTACCATCCCACCATGATTTTCTTTCTACATCCTTTGTGATCATGTTTCTTGAGCAACTATTTAAAAAAACTATATTATTAATAGCTTGTTAGAAAGCTAGAAACACATACATGTTTTACGTACAATCTGCACGCCAAATGTATTAGCAAAATTTTCTGTTTTTGTGTCATTTATGTTTAGCAACCTGACAAAAAATCATATTATTTTTTACTTTTTGGACTCTCATTCTTAAATGATTACAGATAATTCTTAACACGCATTTCTTACATAAACGCAACTTTCTATCGTAAGGTCGCGGGTGAGCAAAGTAATTGTTTCAGTTCATTAATATGGACCACCGCAAAGTAACGCCTGATTCAATAAATTAAAAATTCACCTTATTGCCTTGTGCGCTGCTGTACAAGTTGAGTGTGTTAGCTATAACATCAACCACACCCTCAGTGAGTGTTTCCACCTCGGCTGCGAGTATGAGGCACTCCTCAGCAACAGTGGCTCCATCTTGGGATAGCTGTTGCTGCGCCGAGTTGAGCTTGGTAATCTCTCGGCTGAGCTCTTCTTTTGTTAGGCTGGAAGTAAAGGATGTTACCAGACTACTTAAAGACATTGGTGGTATGAATATGATTCTAAGTAAGCCATTGTCAGTTGATGCAATAATGATGTATAAATTCATTAGACATGCTTTTGTATACAAAGATTCCATCTCTGTGCAAGGTAGCATTTAGTGTGATGTAGTTTTCTCTGGCTTACAAGCTTAAATTACAAGCGGAACTCCCTTTCTAGTTAATATGTATAACTGAGGCCAGAGTTCCGCTTGTAATATTAGTTGTACTTTGTTATGCAAAAGGCCCCTGGTGACAGACAAACGGACGGACGGATGGACGGACTGCAAAGTCTCAAAGGGCCGGCAACGCATCCATAACTCAACTTATGTTATGTGTGTCCATGGGCGGCGGGCTGCTTTCCATCAGGTGACCTGCCTGCTCCTTCTCATCATTATCATATTTAAAAAAAATTGGGCCACACTTAATAATTACTAAAATTAAAGAACACAATACTTACTCATTCTGCTTAATCAGGTCCTTGATGACCGCCTCCTGTTTCTCCAAGTGTTTCAGCCTTTCATTCTGCATCTGTATGTCTGTCTTGACATCCTGCAGGGATTCCTGATCCCCTGGTAGACAGAGCCCTTGGAACTCATCTTGTAACCCCTCTATGTAGGCGTCCAAATCTTCTGGAGACAGCAGTTGCTGCTCAATCTCTGCATATCTGTGTCGGTTATGATTTGACTTTGATACTTTTTAATAGGTACTCTTATTATCTATTGTCAGTGGCATAGCTTCCTGAACCCTGAACCCTGCTCCAAAAAACTTGGGCCCCTCAAATTGTCTACCAACTTCTCTTTCCGGGCATTTTTTCCAATTAAAGGCACCACTAGGTTTCTTTTTTTATCTATAACTAGCTTTTGTTACATTTCGAAAAAGCCAATAAACATATCCACACAAATTCTGGTATTCTATCTATAATAGCTATCTATGCGCCACACCACAATCCCTTCAGTGGTTTTAGCTTTGCGTTAATAGATCAACGAATCACCTTTGCCTATATATCGCGGGTGAGCAAAGTAATTGTTTTAGTTCATTAATATGGACCTCCGCAAAGTAACGCCTGATTCAATAAATTATATATTTTAGATTAGGGTCTGAGGGCCCCCTGAGTGTGAGGGCTCCGGTGCATGGCACCGTCCAGCCCTCTGATACCTATACCACTGTTTATTCTATGCTATTTACATGCATTCATTAAAAATTACTAGTTTTCTTTATCTCAATTTTAAATGAGCATCTAATATCATTTTACTTCTTTAAATCAGATTTTTAGATATTAGAGCAGGGAATATTATAAATAAATTCTTTATCAGGGCACATAACCATACGTATGACTCCCAATTTATAGCAAATATTAAAATCCCTTTCATGCAATACATGTAAGTCTGAATGTGGCACACTTAAGTCTAGAAACAATGTTTTATTTTGTTCTTCCTCTTTGAAGCTATGGCTAACAACAGCCCAATGTGACATATCAAACCAGCGACTATTCATGCGGTCTAAATGAGCCTTTACTTCATCAATAGTACCCTGGGCATCAGGTATTGCCACCGTACCAACAAGCATGGGTAATATCATAGCGGATGCTAGCACAACTTTAAGTGTACACCCTTCCCAAAGATCAGTGATATTAGAAACAGTTTTAACAAGCCAATCATAACTATATTCATCATAGCAGGACAACATAACACCTTGTTCTGTTATTTCAGGGCAATGCTCGAACACTGGAGTTAAATTATTGATAGGGCTCTCTATAAATTTGTTAAGTTGCTTTTCTATTTCATTCTTTATTAAGATACACTGTTCTTGTGTGAGTTGTGAATTACTATCCGCTGACATGACATTTGCACTGATATGGGAAAGTTTTTCAGTTTCTTTAATACCTGACTTGGACATTTTTTTAACTGGTCCAAGCTCCTCATCTGAGTATCGCTTTAGATTAATTTTTGCTTGCTCTAATTTCTTAATATCAAAATTTTGTGATGGTTCAGGATCAAGTTCTGCAGTTTCCGCTGGCCTATCAGCATGTTTTTCAATGATAATAACCTCATCAGTATCGTCTTTTTCTGTGTCTGACGGAATAATTTTTAATGGTTCATTAAAATTCTCCTGTCTTTTATTATTGGCAATTTTCCTTTTTAGCACTTGGAGATTTTTAATAGCAACATTATCAAGAGTTAGTCCACTAGCAAAATCCTTTCTACTTTGTGCAATATAATCATCCAGAACCCCAGAGGTTTTTAGTAATCTTATAAGCTCAGCTTCAGCTTTTTGTTTCATTTTGGCATAGTATTTTTTAACCTGTCGAGCGTCCTGTGCGCACAAGTGTGCGCACAACAGTTTAGAATTTTTACTACAAAAAAAAAGCGGGACACTCGACGGGTTAAATACTATTGTGAATCTATTCATTCCCTTTTGATATGTAGTATTTGATATGTTTGGTTTCTTGTATTTGTTCATAGTTAATCCTTAACGTTTTTATTAAATTGCTTCACAAAAATCTATATCTGAAACTAGAGGACATTCCCTACAACTTTTTTAACCTTTTCAATGCCAATGATGGATATATGCGTCACAAAAAACAATATCAAAGAGATCTTCATAAAATGACTTAAGGTTCAAAGTAGCTTTACATTTGGCTAGGCTTGGCATTAAAAAGGTTAACAGTTTGCATGAGTATATTGCCTCGTAAGTCCCGACTTTTTATATCTGCCATAGCATGCAGACTACACCAAGAATTCCCAGTTAAGTAATTTTGAAACTTATATAAACACTAGCTATTGCCAGGCAACCAACTGCTACTTTTAATACAACTATACTTTTCCATTTCAAGTACTGGTTTTTTAAAAGACATAGTGCTCAAGGCCAAGCAAAGAGTATCCAGTTATTGCGATTTTAGAAATTATTTCTACAAATTGTACCCCTCACATGCAGGAAGTAAAAAACCTGCATAATAAATAAACAATACCAATTTACATATTAAAACTAGCTGTTGCCCGCGACTCCGTCCGCGAAGAATGGGGGGGGGTAAAAAATAGCCTACGACCTATTCTCAGACCTACCGAGTGTAGAGAAAAAAGTTTAATAAAAATCAGCCAAGCCGTTTCGGAGGAGTTTGGTAACAAACACCGTGGCACGAGATTTTTATATATTAGATAATCTCAATATATAAAAATGAAAGTCCTGACTCATCAACACTTAAACCCTTGAACCTAGAAAGCTGAAATTTTGCACAACAGTTTCCTTTCATGATGTGTCTGATAATGATGGATGTTTGGATGTTACCATAGCTGGATTTTTGTTTTATTCAATGAAAGAGATGAAGAATCTTTACCACAAATTGGAATTCAAGGCGGACAAAGTTGTGGGCAAAGGCTAGTAATACAAAAAAATAGCCTTACATCTGTCCCAAATTCGCGTTACGGCATCATCATCATCATCATTAATCATCATGTCATGTGTGTCATGTTTAAGGCATCCAAGGTGTTAAAATTCTCATTTCATTGCAAAATTTGTATACCACATAGTACATCCGGCGTTTATTCTTACGATGGATTTGTACTTAAAAGGTAAGCGAAGACTTGCGAAGTTTAAATTGGATAGCATTCTTTATAATATTCAGAAAATTTTACCTACATATTTGTTTTTGTGAAAAAATTTGGGGTATCATATTTCTCTGGTGATAGCTGTTAGCCGACAGTACTAATTAAATAGTTTATAGCGGGTTTAATACAGTCAATGTACGATTAAAAAGAGCAAACAGCTAAAAATACACACCTAGCTTTTAATAAGATTGCTTAGAATATACCGCTTCTTTTACATTAAATACAACTAAAGGATGCTTACCTGTATTTTTCACGTGCGCTTAAAGCATTTCTTTGGTCTAAACTATTAAACAACCACCGCAAAATACAAGAGAGTTCCGGATCATTAAACATCCATTCGAAAGACTTCCTGTCGCTCTCTATTTCCAAACTTTGAAGGAACGGCAGGAATTCTTCGTCACTTATATAATTTAAGGCATTCATAGTACAATTAGAGGCGTTTAATTATTATTTGTGAAATTTAAACACACTTTACCTACGTAAGTCCAAAGCCGTTAACAACAATACTTCAAAATCTTTCAAATTTGAATGAAATGTGTCAAATGACAAATGTCATTTTTATGGGCTTTCTGCTCAGAAATATCATAAGGGTAACAACACATTTTAAGAAATTTCTAACAAAAAAAAATATCCTTGTATTAGGTGACTCCTCCTCCTCTAGCACTATTTTTAACGAATTATTGGACTAAATTAGAATAAGACAATAATATTGTTTTAACTTCAAAATGTGTATATTTTTAGGTAAATGCAGAAAGTTTAAACGTCTTTCAGAGCAACAGGGGGGGCACACTTACATATATGACACTTTTCATGCGACTACAGCGATCTCTGGTTGTTTGGTGAAGAACTAAATTAGCGGCCATCTTGGTTGACTTGTCAAACTTGTCAGTTGTCATTCATCGGCCATGGCCATGGCGTACCAAATTGTACGGTCAAGGACTTTAATTGATAGGCCACTTGCCAATGTTCGTATTTTAGCCGTATAGTGCAAATCGGGTTTAGCCGCTTATACTTCGTATATGCTGATTTGAATTAGACGGCTAAAATACGAATAGTGGCAATTAGCCTATCAATTAAAATTACGCGTAATTATAGCTGTACATCACTACCAACATATACATATAGATAGGTATACATCTATAGATACGTCACATTAGTTCTTCACCAGGGCGTAGGGCAGCAGCACCTTCCATACATGCATATTTGACCATAGAGTTGCCACTCTTGTTCATATAATATTACAATACTCTTTGCAGAGCAACTTGAAATTTCTCTACCAGAAAAATCTGTTAATGTGCAACAGGCATTAACGGTCCGAATTGTAGCAAAGACTTTATTTTCAATACCTATCTTATCAATTTATCAATCAAGGGTAGGTAGGGTTAAAACCATGGAAGTAATAAGTACTACGTATAACGGGAATGCGCTGTTGTCGCAAAATTGAAGCCGAACGAGAGCTCAGTAACTGTACCTCTTATCCCTTTCTGGCGATGGTTGATTGGTTGGATGGTTCATGTGGGGTTTTTTTTTTGTTTTGAATGAGTCGCCAGAGGGGCCAAAGACGCGAAGTCTTTGCTGTTTTTTACTTTAAGGATTGGAAGGGTGACTTGTGCTCGGGAAAAATCCCTTCGGACGAATTGGGAATGGAGGGCCCAGACAGTGTCCGACTTGCACGGACTAAAAAACCCGGCCACAAGTCCCCTTCTCTATTGGTTATGAAAACAAAAAACGTGTGCTTTAAATTTTGAGGAAGGGAGGGGTAGGGAGGGGACTTAATCTACCCACAGTGTCCTGCCTCAGCCATTTGCTGGAAGGCCGGGAGAGGAGCATACATTCTCCCGCTGGGCACTGGGGGTGCTTAGGTCGGTCTTTTATGTTTTTACCCGTTGGTTACTTCCTTGACCGACCCTCGCCCGTTTCTGTACAATTACTTAGTGCTATTGGTTGAGTTGGTGGGATTTCCTATCATATGCATTTAATCTGGTTCATGTTGTTAAACCTATTCAGATAACAGATCATCCTGGCCTGTCGTAACATTTAAATTATAAGAATGTGTATTAGATTGTATTCTGTCTCCCTCTGACTTTGTCACTCATGTTATTAAAACTGGAATACTTGGAACTATCAAATCTATTATTTTATTTATCTAAATAAATATCACATGTGGGGTTGTCAGATCAAGAAGTGTCCGTATTTCATACAAATTAAAGAAAACCTATACGCCAATCGCAAAGTTTTTTGCGTTAATAAGGCTTTACACGTAGCAACGTAACATGCCTTAACATGTCGGTAATAAATTATTATTTATATGTAGAAACATTTTAGAAGTAGGTAAATGTTTTTACTTCATTATCATTACATTACATCAATCGCATATTGTTCCACAAAAAACGAAAGTATTGAAATCAACTTAACTCTGGCAACTCTAAGTCACTGGGGGGCAACTCCGAAATTCGAAAATCGATGTTCGTATCGCATCGTCTTGCTCACTCTTGTATTAAATACTATTAGCGTGAGAGGAATGGCACGATACGAAGTTCGAATTTTGCAGGCCAGTTAGATTAGAACGGGACACAGCGTTCAGTGGTTGCCCTCTCACTCGGCTTCAACAAGACAACAAGACTCAACAAGACTCAACAAGACTCTTACGACCTTAGCATAATTTTTTATTTTCTTTATTTTAGCTGCAAGATGCACAGATAGAGCTCATTCCCGTTGTACGTAGTGTAGTACTTATTACTTCCATGGTTAAAACACTACCACTTCACTTGCGTCACTCATTTCGGGTCGAGAAATACAAACGCAACGGGAAAACTTTATTCAATCAATTGACAACATTTCATATTTCTAAGACTACAGAGAACGAATCAAATTATAATTTGATTCGTTCTCTGTATTCTGTTTGGAAAGAGAAAGACGGTGATCGTTTTAAATTTTCACTAGGATTATTAATTAATTTATTACAATTTTTTTAAGAAGTGCTTTTTCTAAAAGGATATAACTCCAAAACTACCACACAATGGATTCATTTACTTTAGTCTAGTCTCTATTAAAAAAAAAGTGATTACGTAAATGACGTTGACGTTGTGTGTGGTTTGCTTGGGCGGTTTGGTTCTTTCTTGCTTTTCGATCACAACTACGGGCTCCTTTAAAATCTTATTTAAATCAATAACATGTCGTTCGTGCATTAACATTAATAAAAATAGATCATTTAATTTTATGTATCTGTCAAGTCTCAATCACAGATTACTTAATAGTTACTTCGTAACAGATACTGCATCCCGTACAAAATCTTGGTACCATCGCCCCAGACGCCAGATACCCATTTTCAAAACAAATTTGCTTGCAGCCGTTGATGTTTATTGCTATGGATTGTTATGGACAGATGTCTAGCCACTGCACGCAAACTGGGCCTTTAAGGTGGTTATCTGGCGCTTGGGGCGATTGTACTTACCGCGATTGTAGCCACAGATTATACTACTCCGTCTCCTTAAGAATGTGTGCGTGCCGACAGTGACAAGGGCTGGCAGTTTGGATTTTTTTTTCTCTACATGTTGTTTTACCATTTTGTCGGGATAATTGCTATATATTATATCCATGCAAACTTTCTAGCACTAATATTCCCTAAGCTAAGCCACAGACGGACAAAGGGACAGACGGTCATGGCGAAACTATAAAGGTTCCGTTTTTGCCATTTTAGCTCTGGAATCCTAACAAAAAAGGATATTTATTGTAATGCGCAGAACACATTGCCCTGCTCACAGTACCCTAACTAATATACTAGATACGACGGTTAACTTTTGAACTTCGCATCGTGCCATCGCGCTCACGCTTATAGCTTTTTATAGAAGAGTAAGAGGGACAGCACGATACGAACTTCCAAATTGTTATATTAGCTATTAATTCTAGCATAGTCATATTAAAGTTTGCCCCTGTTTCACCATTTTCATTTATAAAAGTCCAGGCGGCATATTTTTTCCCCGGAACACGAATGAACGTGCGCCGGCGCGCGCTTGTGACAACCTACTGAAATTTCGATCGTAGCAGATCGTCCCCGCGGTAGGTAAATATCGCGCGTAAGTACATGGCATGCATGAGGCCTGTCTCAATGTTAATTTCAAATTTAAAATTAGGACAGGTCTTCTTTTCTAGTGAAAAAGGCAAAGGAAACATATGTATTCTGTGGTAGTATTTGTAAATTCGGATACATTTGTTCAAATTCTTGTATATTTTTAAATATGCAGAAATAAATTATAAATAAGGTCGCGCTACATGGCAGTGTTACATGTCATGGTCATATCTTGCTTCATCATTTGGATCATTTATTTTTGCACTTGACTTTTATATTTTTACATAACTTTATCAATAGAACCGAAGTTTTAATTGTAATTTTGGTACATTTCTTATTAATCTCATTAAAAAAGTTATATTGCTGATAAATATAAATAAGTTAAGTAAACAACTCATAGTGACATCATAAATTCGCAGCTAAATGTGCAGTATGAGTTCTCCGAAATGTATTTTTCGGTAACGGAAACCTAAGTCCTGCTTTTTTTTCAAACAAATATAAATAAATAAATAAATATCACGGGACAATTCACATCAATTGACCCAGTCCCAAAGTAAGCTAGGAAAGCTTGTGTTATGGGTACTAGGCAACGGATAAACATACTTATATAGATAGATACATACTTAAATACATATTAAACACCCAAGACCCGAGAACAAACATTCGTATTATTCATACAAATATCTGCCCCGACACGGGAATCGAACCCGGGACCTTAAGCTTCATAGTCAGGTTCTCTACCCACTAGGCCATCTGGTCGTCAAATATGAAAGAATAGTTTCGAAAAAGTTTAAACAAATCAATCAATCAAACAATTAATAATTTTATTTGCCAAAACATAGGTAAATACATGTACAAAGATCTTAACTGTATGATAGCATCACTATGTTGCACCATGAGGCATAACAAAGTCGCTCCATTATCGCAGTTACGAAACTGTTTGAAAAAACCATTAGTAGGTAAGTATAAATTTTAGATTTTATTCATATTTACATTACATACACAGCTAATAAAGAAAATTAATACATAAATAAATATTAGTTAAACTATGTTTTATTTCATAGAGATTATAATAATTTATCGAAAATTATAATTAATGCATATAGGTATCAACAGATGGCGCGTTGGCGTTGCTTACCAGTTTGTCCGTGCAGAGAGAACGAAGAAAAAGTTTTTTTTTTACCAAACTGCGCTAGAAGGAGATTTGTTAAAAACTAACTTTAAGAGTGAATACTTCGTCAAAATTGGTTTTTTGGAGTCTTTGTGTATTTTTATTTAACAACTCCAAAATTTTTACTTTTACGGTCATCCCGTGAAATCCATATATTTAAACTCCTGACCAGTGGTGGTGTAGGGGTGTGGCACTCAGCACGGAATGCTGAGGACCTGGGTTCGATTCCCAGCGCTGAACTCTTTTTCTGGGTTTTTTCTGTGTATCCATGTTTTATTTTGTATTTAGTATGAAAATACATGAATACTTCGTGTTAAACTAGTGATTTTAAAAGCTATGATAGGTGTCATAAAAAAGATGCCTGAACAAAGAAGGGTAGGATACTTTAATATAGACGCATCTTTATAACCATCACAACATCCTCCACGGTAGCAAGTACCTCAAAATTTCAGTGTTTACTCCCTACGCAATGATTAAACCGTACATCATTCGTTTGAAGTGACACAGCCAATCGCGGAAGCGCGTTATTGTCCAATCAGGATTCGTGAACCCCTCGTTTTGGCACATCCTCGCTCTTGAACGTTGCGCAAGTTCAAGGTCACAGCCACCAACAAGAAAATACTGACGTCGAATGTCAAATTACACGACTTTCGAACTAAGCTTCCACACTACACCGATAGATGGCGTTGGTAGTAACTGTATTCGCAAGTTTGTTTTGATTCAAGCGTAACGTCACGATTGGATTTTGGGCATGCGATTTTAGATCATGTAACAGACTAGATAGATGCGGTTTTAGAATTGACGGAATAGCTCCTAATCTGGATTAATGCAGTATCGATGGTGCCTTGGATAATCACTACTAGGAATATACTAAACTAACAATAAGTACGTCGAAAGTAGAGCTCAATTGAATGGAGTCGAGTCCAAACAGTTGGACAGCGTTAAAATGGTAGTTAGCTATGCAAAACCACTGACTGGAAAAAAGTTTCGCTGTGGTACGAAAATTATCCATACATTCCACAACGGAAATTTTTCATAAAATACTAATTTTAACTACCGGCGCTAGGTGTCTAAATTAGTGTACCTATCTAATACTGATTCTATGCGCTCGAATACCGGTAAACAGAATTGGGGTAAGTACTTTAGGAAATTTTGGGGTTGCTTTGGTAGATTTAAAATGGTTATAAAAACGCAAATATTCATAGCTCGATTGAGCAAAAAAATACGTAAAAAGTTAGTTGATTTATCAAGGTAGTTATTTCACTGCCCCAGATGGTCTAAAAAAATAAGGACACGGCGTAAAAAACTGTTTCTAAAGCCCCGTATTTCAAAGTAACCCCAGTTTACGGTACTCGTATTTACCTGGCTGAAGACGCTTTATGTCCAAAGTTACGGCCAAAATACTAGCTCCCGGCAACATATCCGAGAGTGGGGCGCCCACGCCAAAGCTTTGGCGTTATCGTCTGTCCATTGTCCTCATATTGTGCTTGTTCAGAGTTGCTGCCGTTGTCGGGCTTTCTAGTAGGAGCCTGTGTCCATTGGACGAGGCGACACGGCTTCCGAAGTTTCACTAGCGGGGCGAGTCTTCAAAGCTTAGAGTATACATAAGCAAGCTATAGAGCGCGCGTTACCGAGTATGAACTGTAAGCAGTAAGCACAAGTATGAACAGTCTCAAAATTTCAAGAGCGACGTCATAAGTCACGCACAGTCCCACGCGCTGATCGTCTCTCCGTTATTTATCGATTTTTTAAGTAATTATGGTCTGTTTTTATTGACGCAAAGACGTAAATCATCGCACATCACTAGTCAGCGCACCGACCACGTACAGAACATCTGCTTACGCTATGCACAATGGGCGAAGAGCGATGCGCGCGCTCTATAGCTTGCTTATGTATACTCTAAGCTTCAAAGCGATGTTACTACCCTATTGCATCGTCAAAAACCCAATCAAAACGATTCCGTTGCCTAGTACCCATAACACAAGGTTTGCCTAGCTTACTTTGGGACTAGGTCAATTGTTGTGAATTGTCCCGTGATATTTATTTCTGATGGATGGATGTTTGGAGGGATGTGCGGATGTTTGTTACTCTTTCGCGCTATAACGGTTGGACGGATTTTTATTAAAATTTAGTACACATATATTTTATAACCTGGATTAACATATAGGATACTTTTTATCCCGGAAAATTGCATTCCCGGGACCGTGATAAACAAATTCTTCGCAGACGAAGATGCGAGAAAAAGCTAGTGATATAAAGCAATGGAAACAGTGTCCAATACAGTACTGCCTTTTAGGAAGTAGGCGAGATCGAGTACCCTCCGTGCTTTGTCCTCTTAGCAAGAAAAACAATGGCCCAACATCAATGGCTGTTCATTGTTAAAAGAACCTTATAATCATGAAAGGGTGGTTCAGATTGCAATGGCTATAGGTTGAGGTGGATCCGAGAACTCTTCAATTTTATGTCAACCTGGTAGTTCCAGATTTACTTGAACTTTCTATCCTAGTTCCTAATAGGTAAGGGCGCAGTCAAGATGCTCGCGACTGTAACGGAGGTATATATGTATTATGTATGTATCATTATCATCATCCGATTAGCCTCCTCTCAGAATGAGAGGGCTTGGACCGTAGTTCCCACGCAGGATCAGTACGGATCGGGAACTTCACGCACATCATTGACTTTCTTGGCAGTTGTGTGCTTCCCTCACGATGTTTTCCTTCACCGTAAAGCTCATCGTAAATTCATACATAAATTCCGAAAAATTCAGAGATGCGAGCCCGGGCTCGAACCCACGGCCCTCTGCTTGAGAGGCTATAGTCTAACAGGCTACCACGACTTTTCTGGTACATCCCGTAATAAAGAATATGTAATTTCATAGGCGCAAGCCACACAGAAGAGACCTGTACGTTACTGCCGTGTTCATAATAGAATCCAATGTCGTAATGCTGGTCATTATCTATGGTTTTTGAACGCATAATGGAGGATTTACTAAGTATATGGGTGTAGATAAATACATAAATGATCTATTTTATTAATGTTAATGCACGAACGACGTGCTATTGATTTAAATAAGATTTTAAAGGAGCCCGTAGTTGTGATCGAAAAGCAAGAATGAACCAAACTGCCTAAGCAAACCACACACGCAAGCAATCTTCTTCTTCTTCAAGTGCCTCTCCATTACTAAAGGTTGGCAGTCAGCTGCTTCTCTTCTTCTTCTTGTCAAGCGCCAATATAAACAGTTGCTCGACGGTCTTGATCCCTGTCCACTCCCTGATATTACGGAGCCAACCCAGCTAGCAATCAGGAGCTAGATTTGATTGTATATCAGTGAGATAAGAAGTCATAAATCCATAATAGAAACGTGTCTATCATTGGAAAGTGGCCCCAGTTTTACAGCTGTTTTACGATATATCTTGTGTATTTTGGTACCGCTTATCACTACTTTGATGTAAATCCGCGATACTTCACTGTTGTACGAATCTGTTTGGTGTTATATCAATGATGTCTAGATCACTATATCACAAAATGATGACATATTAACAATCGCGATGCTGATAGTAAGCTATTTGTTGTTATATTGTTGGTAGATATTCTGTTATATATCGCATACCGTCAGTTGTCGACTAAGTAATAATACTCAGGCGTGTCGTTTTTTGTGAAGTGAAAAAGATAAAATATTGCATCTTATTGGTAAGTATAATAAATAATGTTCATGAGCTCTATATAAGAGAATATAACGTTTGTATGTAGCTGGTGGTATATAAGCACTTTCAAAAGTATATTTACAACTACTTAGTGTTACTGTAGATCCCAGTAGACTTTTTTGTTGCTGGCGTTAGGAGACGTTATTATACGATAAATTAGATGTATATCAGCTGTGGTATGTTCTTATATATCACGGGTTAGCTCCATTCGTCCCAGATATATCACCAGTGATATTGCAGTGACTTAGAAACCATAATAGAGTAACATAGCTGTATAAAAGTACCATTTATATCTGATATACCACAAATTTGCCCTAAATCGCTGTTGCGAACAAAGTTGTACAGCTGTGTTATATGTGCTATATAAAGCAGTCGAGTAAACGTTTATGACATCATTTATTATCAAAATTAGGCTGTACAAGATTATACAGCTTTGCTTTTTTATGACTATTTTAACACCGTTTAGCGTTAATAAATTGTCCTTTATCACTACTTTGTTAGCTGGGAAGACATCCTACGTCTACCTGGCTTTCGGTTCCCGGGCACTTTCCCCATCATGATGGTCTGCAGGAGGGAATACCTATCATGCCGCAGTACATGCCCGAGGTAGGCAATCTTTCTCTGCTTGACTGTCCGGACAAGTTCTAGGTTTTTTCCCATACGAAGCAAAACTTCTACGTTTGTTACTTTATCCGTCCAGCTGATGCGAAGCATGCGACGGTAACACCACATTTCAAAAGCTTCTACCTTTCCACGCTTCACACCCATACAGAACAACGGGCCATACGTAGCACTGAAGGAGCCTGGTTCTCAACACAATGGAGAGTTGTCGACAGCATAGGACACTCTGTACGCTTAGTATAAGTTTTACTTCACCAAAATACTTCTCGATCGCGTTTACGTAAAAATTTCAATTCTATGGAAACAAGGACGCGCGGCCGCGGAGGCGCTGTACATGTTTCCCTAGTAATTGATTTTTTTACGTAAACACGATCGAGAAGTATTTGGTGAAGTAAAAACTTATACTAAGCATACTGCATACGCACTCACTCGTTGAATCGACTCGTCTAGGACGCAAGCAATGCACGACCTAATAATTCAAATCCTTATGGAAATTACAGTCATGAAGATTAAATTTGTCTTCAGGTCGTACTACATAAGTACATTATTGTCAATTATTCGGGTCGACAAGTACAGGTCATATTTAACCCCACCATAGCAATCTCTTATCTAAAGATCCTTCTTTTGATTGCCCTGGCATTTAAGTAATTCTCTACAAGACAACTACTTACCTATAAATTGGTTTCATTGTGTTTGTCCTCAAAATAGGACAACAAAACCTGTCTCATGCAACTCATTGTCAGCCCTTTAAAGACGCAACGGACTTCAGTGTTTATTTATGTACGCCTATTTATAGCGCTTTGAACAAAAATCTATTGTTGGCCAGGACTAACGATATAATCCTGTTTTAGTTAGCACACAATGTTAGGTGAGGAACAGGGAAAAGAATGGAGTGTATAACATCTTAAACCATCTGAAAAGAACCAATTTTAATTCTTTTAAATGTGAATTTAATTGTTGAACCAATTTTGAGACAATTTATAGAGGACCATCCCTATGATCACCTTTTCAAACAGAAATCGGAATACGATTCCCAAAGTTTTTGGTTATTTTAACTATATTATTATGTAGGTAGACGAAAAATCAAGAGCTTTTTATTTTTTAACTTCAGTATCAAGTCTGGCCTTGTTAATTTTATTATTCTAATTTATTTATTTAGTGTCTTACTTCATTAATTATTTAAGAAGCCTTGTCTCATGGAACACCATAATCAATGCTAAATGTTATACATAGGTAGGTAATGTAAGTAATTGAAAAATCTTTGGATCCCTTGGACTTAAAAAATATTTTTTTCGAGGGAAAAAATATTTATTATTCAGAAAATACAAGTCAAACATAAAAAAAAGAAACAGTCAACAAGACAGGTAAGTAGGTCTATATTGGCCAATGGAGTAATAGGTTCGGTAGAGCTGCATGCACTGTATTTTTTTTTATTTACTAATATCGCAAGCTATTAGGTACGTTATTAAATTATACCCAACTTCCATCAGACGATCCATTTATAAATTAAAAAGCCAGAATATTAAGATAATTGATTCCAGTTACTTCCAATATTAAGTTATGGTGGCTAGTGGTTGGTTATGACCTCTCAAGCAAAGGATTGTGGGTTTGAGCCCGGACTCGCATCTCTGAGTTTTTAGGAATTTATGCGAAATTATATTTAAAAATTCCCATGAGCTTTGCGGTGAAGGACAACATCGTATGGAAACCTGTACAAGCTGAAAAGAAATTCAATGGTGTGTGTAGTTCCTAATCCGCACTGAGCCCGCGTGGAAACTACGGCTCAAGCCCTTATTTTCAGAAAGGATTGGGATGAATATAAGCCACTGGTGATTATGGAAGAACTCAGCTCCGACTACTGGTCGGGGCTCTAACTGGACATGCCTTACTTAACAAACACTTACACAATTTAGGTGTTACAGACAGCCCCCCTATGCAGAGCGTGCATGGAGGCGGAAGAAACGGTCTAACACGTCCTGCTGGAGTGTGTTAGTGTGGCGAGCTACAGGGCACTACACCTCGGGACACCGAGGTCGCTCCAGGAAGTCGTCGGCAACGTGAAGGGTCTGCTAGGCTTCCTTATGGAGTTGGGCTGGCATGAATAGTGCCTACAACCAGTTACGCAAAATAGGCGCGTAAAAGACGTCGAGTTGCGGAAACTTGCCCGTTATTACCTATTACCTATTACCTAAGCTACTGGTGATGATGATTTTCAACGCGGCTCCATAGCTCTCTACGTCCAATTCTTCGAGCGTGGGCTGTCCTAGACAAACAAACAAACTGCCCCACCCCAGCGTACACGTAAGACGTCAGAACCGTACGGTAAACGGCTAGTTAATGCGTGAGGATTGAGGACTTTTGTAGTTATTTTCATTTCAACCGCTCAATGGCTTTCTAAGCTTTTGCTTATGTGCATTGGTTAAAGAATGGATTGATTGAAGGATGAATCAAAAAGTAGATTCTATGGGGGGTGGGGGAGCTCCATTTGGGTGGGCATTTTTATTTAAAATTATACTTAACTTTTTAATACTTATTACTTCATAGGTACCTACTTTTGTTTTTTTTTTAATCAAAACCAAATTATGAACTGATTCTGATGAGGAAAAAAGTGTCCGCAATTCTTCATGCATTTTTTTGTCCGTTTTGTGACGAGTTATATCTTCTAAATATATAAAAATCTCGTGTTACGGTGTTTGTTATCGAACTCCTCCGAGATGGCTTGACCGATTTTTGTGAAATTTTTTCTCCACATTCGGTAGGTCTGAGAATAGGTCGTAGGCTATTTTTTATACCTAGGTACCCCTATTCTTCGCGGACGGAGTCGCGGGCAACAGCTAGTAATTGTATGAAAAAATGACACAAAACTGACTCTAAAATATACGGGCTTTTTTAATTTAGGTATGTAAATGCAGGTATTTTATAAAATAGTAGTTCTGATTTTAATAAAAAACTAGAAAGTAGTTATAAATGTGGCACAAATGAAACAAGAAATGTCCAGAGAAAGTACCTATGTTGGTTAGATACTTAGATAAATTGATAGTAATTATATCTGGCCAATAATGCTGACCATTATATTTACGGACCATTAAAACTAACTCCGGTATTTTTCCATGATGTTATTCCAGACTTAATGTTGTGACATAATACAGTAAAGAAAGCCATAAACTTTTATTAATACTCCATATAAATAGACAAATCCGGGTGTCAAATGGGTGAAATAGTGTGCTGACGGGTTGATTTGCACCATAGTATAAACACAGTAAGCCATCCACATACAACAAGCCATATTTGGACTCACACAAGCAAACCAATTTGCTCTCAGCCACAAGAATGTACATTATGTAGTAACTGTGTAGGTACCTACCTCTACAAACATCTGCAATATCACCCCCGCACCCTGTTGCTATCTTCGGCTTTGTGTTGCTTTATCTTCGTGTTTTAAGTCAAGCTCTGTTAAATACAAGAAATTGTTTGTTTGTTTGTTTGTCCTTCTTTTACGTCGAAACTGAGCAACAGATTGCCGTGATTTTTTATATGGACACAGTAGAAGGGTTGGACAGTGACATAGGCTACTTTTTACCATGGGAAAATATCTCATTCCCATGAGAAAACACGTTTTAATCTACTTCAGCAGGGGCGCAGCCACGGGCATCAGCTAGTAAATCAATAAATATCTGTGCACTTCACTATTTCACTTTTTTTAATGATAGCAAAGCAAAAACAATAATCGTCGCTCAACGGATACCCATTAGTTGTACAATTAAGGATGCGTTATCGGAACGGTAAGAACAGAATCTAGGCTCTTCTATGAAGAGTCCTAATTCACTATTACGTGAAAAATGGAGAATCAACAACCAATTCTACATGATCGTTTGCTTTGGGAATTTATTCGCGTGCTTCAACCGCCTCATTTACCTGGTTGGCAGAAGATTCCTAATACAGTTTCTGAACTATACTTTGTTTTTTTTAGCATTAGAAAGAAGGTTAGCGATCTTGATGGGTCTTTTTATTGAAACATACATTTGATAAAAAATCATAGCGAATATGTAACAATTAGAAAGGATGTCACGGTCGCCAAATGTGGTGGATCTAAATAAGGCGCAAGGATTGTCAATATATATATATTTTCGGAAAGAATAACTTATTCACACAACCAATAGTTTTATAGTGACATTCGAATTGATCTGTTTCTAAGCCAACAATACTAGTAAATTTACATTATTTTGGTTTCATAAGTAATAGTTACTATTATTTTAAAAGCATTCTTCAATAAAAAGATTCGTCAAGATTGTTTATCCTATTTCAAATACCAAAAAAAAACGAAGTATAATTGCATAGTTTCTCGTGATGTTTGTGCAATACAGTGTACCTATTCAGTTAGTTTGGAGACAGATTACTGGATTTATACTGTGGTTTCACCCGTGTTCCACCTAATGTGTGGAAGGATTTGTGACCTGCCCATAATCGTATAAATAGCTCTTAGGATTTTTAGATAGTGCCGGTAGAGTTGCAAAGACACAGGCGGGGTTATTAAATTTATAAAATAAAAATTGAAACCAACTCCAAAAAGAACACTAAAATAATTGTCTTCTGATTGAAGTCGGTGCCTTAGCACGAACCAGCAGGAGTGGACCTAGTCATCTAGCTTACCTAGATGCTATCTATTGGGCTTCTATCACTGGGCAACTGCGGCGGTCGTCAGAAGAGAATGACATCATCAGTGCCAATTCACCAAATGATGGTTTCCATGAGCATTCACGAGTTACTACAAAACAAACCCAAATTACATTATAGCCATGGTCGTGGGTTCAAATCCCGGCTAGGCTCGCACCTATGAGTTTTTCAGAATTTATGTGCGAAATTACTTGTAATTTACCATGAGCTTTAAATAAATAAATAAATAATAAATAAATATTAGGGGACAATCTTACACAAATCGACCTAGTCCCAAACTAAGCAAAGCTTGTACTATGGGTACTAGACGACGATAAACATACTTATATAGATAAATAAATACTTAAATACATAGAAAACATCCATAACTCAGGAACAAATATTCGTGCTCATCACACAAATAAATGCCCTTACCGGGATTTGAACCCAGGACCTCTTGCTTCGTAGGCAGGGTCACTACCAACTAGGCTAAAGCGGTCGTTAAAGTGAAGAAAATCATTCAAGAAGAAATTCAATGGCGTGTGTGAAGTTCCCAATCCGCACTGGGCCCGCGTGGGAACTACAGCCCAAGCCCTCTCATTCTGAGAGGAGGCCTGGGCCCTGCAGTGGCACGTATATAGGCTGGGATGATGATGATGATATCCAAATTGCTGTAGGCGTGCATACAACTTTCTGTGCATACAAGATTTGAAGAATTCCTTCGATTCCTCCAGAATCCACTCATCAAATACCTGTTTAGGAAGTAAACACCCAACACGACGAGATATTGTATGTAGGCGTACTTAGTAATAATAGTCTACTTATACCGCTTGTGGTATCAACATAATAATAATCATCGGGTACAGTCACGGCCTCGAATCCAGCCACATTGCTTACTCTAAAACGAAGACCGTACAGGTCGATTCACAAGAGTTGGCACGAATGGATCGAATGAGTGAATGAAATTATCTATGTGTTACCTATTTGAATGCACTTCACACAAATACGAAAATGTCATGCTTCAGTCATTTCCCTACAAAAATGCCAAAGTGACATTACTTTCGTTCAATCCATTCGTGCCAGCTCTTGTGAATTGACCTGTACACAAAGGATAGCCAACGGAACACTTTTAATTTAGCTATACTGTTCGTCTGTCTGTCTGTCATAGGCTTATGGCAGCATCCGAGAACAGATAGACAGCAGAATTTTATATATAACTAGCTGCCCGACCTGGCTTCGGCCGGATGTGCTACTAATTTAAAATCAACAACATTTTTTTTTTCATGCAAACCTCTCAATAATTACTAACACAACAAAAGAAGAATTTGAAAAATAGGTGCAGCCGTCTTGAAGTTATACGCGTAAATACAATTAACGAAAGAGTGTTGAAGTCTCTCGGTAGAGGGCATTAACATAGATGCGCTTTATCACTGCCTAATGTGATTATAACAGACTGAAGTGTACGATGTATGGGAAAGATTCGTCGCTAACTTCTAGACCAGTGATGGTGTAGGGGTAAGCACGCAGCACGGAACGCTGAGGACCTGGGTTCGATTCCCAGCATTGGTCTTTTTTCTGGGGTTTTTTCTGTGCATCTATATTTCAGTTTGTATTTAGTTTGAAATACAATTAACATGTTCTGCAACTGATTTTTATTTATATACTTAGATGTGTACCTAATTT
This sequence comes from Archips crataeganus, assembly GCA_947859365.1. Taxonomy (NCBI): domain Eukaryota; kingdom Metazoa; phylum Arthropoda; class Insecta; order Lepidoptera; family Tortricidae; genus Archips; species Archips crataeganus. The sequence goes on along the minus strand of OX402062.1, from coordinate 16,096,659 downwards.
TACTGCCGCTACAACAACAAAAAATTAAGGGGGTCCATACGAACCAATTTAAAATGATTCCACACAGCGTACATTTTGCTTCGAAGCAAGGCTCTCTAACACTGTATTTTTATAGATACGGCCGTTATTAGCGTATAATTTAACATACATACCTACAAATTTGTATGAAATCCTCGGTGCGCGAGTCCACGTCGCACTTGTAATACTTCGTCGGCTTGAAAACTAATGCTCAACGTCCTGACTAGATGGCGCTACCCGCCACTCGACCCGCGTCTACCAAACCATTTCGCCCCGACTGTACTTTAAAATTAAATCCTTCTATAATAGCTTCATTAAAAATTCAGCATTAAGGTCAGTGACCTCCCACGCCCAGCTAACGGATTCTGTGTGCCACATGCCAAGTGCCAAGTATGTGTCTTGAAAGTTCGTGACCTATTGTTCTGACGGATTAATGATTTGTTTGATTTCTGATTGTCACTGAGCTTATCGAATGAAGGTATTCGGTTACCGTTTTGATCATGGAACTAATAATTTAAGGTAATAGTATAGAAAACCATGGTGGCTTAGTTGTTTGACCAATGGCCTTTCAAGCAGAGAGTGTCCAGGGGTCGAGCCCAGGATCGCACCCCTGAGTTTTTCGGAATGTGCAAAATTACATTTAATTTTGAAATTGACCATGAACTTAACAGTAAAGGAAATCAACGTGCAGAAACCTATACACACCTGTGAACAAATTCAATTTGTGTGTGAAGTTTCCAATCCACACTACACCCCCGTGGAAACTACAGCCCAAGCCCTCTCATTTTGAGAGGAGGCTTGTGCCCTGCAGTGGGACGCACATACGCTGGGATACTTGGGAATCAAATTGACCTCTCCGAATGCGGCATTTAGTCTAACGTAGTACTCAAGGCACAATTAGTTGAGTATGCAAATGTGTTAAAGTTCACTGACCTTTCCTTGCAACGACGCCTGAATTCTGTTTTAATAATCAACCAACACGCAAATAACTTTAACTGAACACAAGCATAATAATTAATCTAATGATTACTGGCCATGAATGCGTTTATTTTTATGCAGAATGCCATTTAAACACGAAGTCTGTTTCATTTCAAAATTTTATCACGTTTTGGGAAACACATTTCAGTATAAGCATGTGACCATTAATAAATAAATAAATAAATATTAGAGGACAATCTTACACAAATCGACCTAGTCCCAAACTAAGCAAAGCTTGTTTACTATGGGTACCTACTAGACGACGATAAACATACTTATATAGATAAATAAATACTTAAATACATAGAAAACATCCATAACTCAGGAACAAATATTCGTGCTCAACACACAAATAAATGCCCTTACCGGGATTCGAACCCAGGACCTCTTGCTTCATAGGCAGGGTCACAACCAACTAGGCTAAAGCGGTCGTTAATAGTAAATAACTATACCTAAATTATAAATTAAAAGAACCCCAACGCAATGAGGGTTTTCTATGAGAGGCTATTTGGCGCTAGTATCGTCAGGTCCGTTTGACAACTTTGACATTTATTGTATGGGTGTAACGTCAAATAGACCTTACGATACTAACGCCATCTAGAGATATTCCACCTGTCAGAAAACCCTCATTAGATCACACATATTTTTGAAAATATAGTAATAAATGCCCTTATGCGTCTAAGGTCCCTTTCGCAGCTAACAAAAGAGCTGATAACTTTGAAACGGCTAAATCAATATTGATGTAAGTGTCTGAGAACTATTGCCAAGGAACCTGCTTTAAAAAAACCGCATCCAAATCGGCTTACACGTTTAAAAGCTATGACGCCACAGACAGACAGACACACGCACACAGACACATATGGCGGTCAAACATGAAAACCCTCTTTTTGTGTCGGGGGTTAAAAATAGACGTAAAGATAATTTAAAGTTGTTTTTCCAGGAAAAACCGACTGAAATTATTACCTAGGTACGGTCGAGTGCAAAAATAAGTATCGATTTAATCCTCCCATCGTTATATACCTTTACCTTAATTCGACGACATAAGAGCTATGGGACATATTTATGTATTTCGTACTAAATACAAACTGAAATATAGATGCACAGAAAAAACCCCAGAAAAAAGACCAATGCTGGGAATCGAACCCAGGTCCTCAGCATTCCGTGCCGCGTGCCATACCCCTACACCACCACTGGTCTAGAGATTAGACACGAATCTTTCCTATACATCATACATTTCAATCTAATGATAATGATTTCATGATGTATAGGAAAGATTCGTGTCTAATCTCTAGACCAGTGGTGGTGTAGGGGTATGGCACGCGGCACGGAATGCTGAGGACCTGGGTTCGATTCCCAGCATTGGTCTTTTTTCTGGGGTTTTTTCTGTGCATCTATATTTCAGTTTGTATTTAGTACGAAATATATGATTTCACGGGATGACCGTAAAAGTAATAAAAAAATGAAGTTGAAAAAATAAGTACAAAAAAAAAAAAAAAAAAAGATACTTCATAGCTAACATATTTATGAGTAAGTTTTGTTCACCCATGTTTTTACACTTAACTGTACAGCCGTGGAAAGTGCAAGTCGTATTACTCATGGGGTTTTCCACCCAGACGAGGTATTTGTAGTATTTCAGTTCCCCTACTGAACTGATACAATCTACTAACTACTGGTTTGCCCGCTGCTGCCTGAGTTCTAAAGTAAAAAATATTGTAATTTCATTGCATGGATTTATGGAATGCTAGCTGTTGCCCGCGACTCCGTCTGCGAAGAATCCCGCGTGAATGACGCAATTTTCTAGGATAAAATAGTAAGTATCCTATTTATTAATCCAAGATGGCCGAGGATCGTGCTCAGTGGCGTGCCATGGGAGAGGCCTATGTCCAGCAGTGGACGACAGACAATAGGCTGATGATGATGAAAGAAATATTCATTTTTTTTTTCAAACGAGACATGTTGATAGGTAATGATAATGCTCTATTATAACATCTGGCCACTAATAGCGATTTTATTTGCGATTACCAAAGGACACGTATTTTAACAATAAATAACTGTTATAAAGAGACAACCTAATTAATTCAAATTATTAAGTTCATAAATCAATTAACTTCAAATTTTATCATTATCAGACACGTTTGAAGGCGGCGCCTCAGATATTACTTGTCAAGATAAGCCAGGCGTGTATGTAACATCAAAATTACATATGTTAAATTAGTTCTTTGTTCTTGACTATGACTTGCTATGACTACATAAACTATCAGTTAGAAGCATTTATTACCATTTTAATAAGGTAAACGTCCCTGTGCTCGACACTGACGCAATACATGGCACTATCAATCTTATGTCATAGTACGAGAGGTGACAGATGGGCGTCATCTACTTGGCGTTGAGGTGTCGAGCATTGGTACGTTTACCTTAGTACTTGAACGTAGGTATGTCACAAAAACAGTTGAAGTCTGTGTTTGTACACGCTCGGTGGCTGGGCCAAATTATATAAGAAGCCCCCAGGCAATGCAAATTTTGGGGCCCCCTTTCATTTAACATGCCCTATGCTATTACCAGCAGGCTTATTGTCGACCTGTCGGTTAATTGTGTAACTTTATTGACACTCGGCATCGGATTAAAATGACAGTTTTTGTATGCCTGTGACAGCTGGCTGTTTCCGATACCAATTGTCAGCCCATACAAGAACTGTCAAAATGAATGCGATGGCGATTGCGAGGGAGTTAGACAAATAGCCTGCGGATGGCCTAGTGGTTAGAGAACCTGACTACGAAGCTTGAAGTCCCGGGTTCGATTCCCGGTCGGGGCAGATATATTTTGTATGACAAATACGAATGTTTGTGCTCGGGTCTTGGATGTTTAATATGTATCTAGGTATGTATTTATCTATAAGTATGTTTATCCGTTGTCTAGTACCCATTATACAAGCTATACTTAGTTTGGGACTAGGTCAGTTGGTGTCAATCGTCCCACGATTTATTTATTTATTTTATTTATTTATTGTCTAACGCTTCTGACGCTTGTCTTTGCTTTCATCATCTCTTTCTGACACCATTTTATACCGTTTGACAGAAAGAAATAGTTGCGAAGGCAAGCGTCTGAAACGGTAGACAATACGGCCCCTGGTAATACAAAACAATTTAAAACTCCAAACAAGCATAACCAATTCATAGTCATGAACACAGCTTTAACCGCCACAACCGTCAATAAGTATAGGGTCTCACACAGGATTCGACGACGGGGCGATCGTAATAGCCCTTCGTTAGGCAATGCATCATTACATCCTGTATAAATGTTATGGAGGATATAAAAAAGCGGAGAGGACTTTAATGGTTAACTTAGTTCTTCCAACACTGTGAAATGGTTGCCTTTAAAAGGCGAGCGTTTATTACAAGGCCGGCAAGGTACTAGCAGTCGGGTCTATAATGACTCCCATAATTTAACAAGTCATAATGTATCATTAGTCATAATCAACGTTAGTCATACAGTGATTTATTTCTGAAACGATTTATTTTTCGGCATTGTTATAAAGCAAACCTAACCTATATACCTACTGCATTCTATAAGACGGCATTTAAAAAAGTCCTGAAAAAAATACCGTTTCAGAAATAAATCACTGTATGACTAACGTTGATTATGACTAATGATGCATTATGACTTATTAAATTATCCCATAAATGGTGTACTGCCGTTTGGCGAATTATTTTTCCCAAATATGACATCCCAAATAACTTATCGCAATAGTTTCATTTCCCAAACGAATGTTTAGCAAAGTTACATTTCGCATTTTATTCATTTGGTCAAGTCATCATTTGGCAAAGTTTCACTTCGTCAAGATTTTATTACGCAAATGTTTATTAAGCAAATGTTTTATTTTGTCATAAATTATATGCCAAAAAAATGTTTGCCAAATTTATCACTTCCCATGCTCAACTCATTTCCCAAACGAATATTTTGTTGCAGTTATACAATAGTAAGTAACATTGTTAGGCATATCGCCGGCAGCGAGCGAGCGAAGCGAGCGAGCAAGACCTTTCAGGGCAGAAGCGACTCGGACAGGTCAGGTTCAGAAGGCTAAGGCGGGAGCGAAGCGTAGCGTAGCTCCCGCCTTAGCCTTCGATGTTAGGTATTATTTTATGACAGCACAGAAAAGGATTATTACTTATATTATGAAATGTCATACAACCATGACATTGAATGTTTTCCATGCTTTAATGTAGTAAGTAGTCTTAGATGCAGTACACTTCTTCACTTTATCCCGCCGTAATTCACAATACCAGTATTATTAATTTTTATCCTACGCACTACTCAAATGGGGATATAAACCGTATGCCATGCAATGTTTTGGGATTGGTATGTTATGCCAAACGATACATTTGCCAAAAAAAATTTGGGAAAATAGAACATGACCATGTAATTATTTGCTAAACAATCACTTGCCAAAAAAGAGGTTTGCTGACTGTAAAATTGCGATAAGTAGTTTTGACAATTGAGTTTTTGCCAAATAAAAATTTGGGAAAAAAAGTTTGCCAAACACAACAACATTTTTTGCCAAACAAGAACATTTTTTGCCAAACATTAGTAATCCCCCATAAATGGTCCCATTGGTACTATACAAGCAACTGACGTACTTTTTATGAGCTGTCTAAACACAATTATTCTCCCATAGAGTTTGAATGGCAATAGCGACTTATGACGTCACTTGTTCGCCAACTCTATCTACTAACTATTTATTTGTTTTAAAGGAACAAAAAACAACGGGTTGCACTCCGGGAGTGCCGGCAGAAGTGAAAACGTGAACAACGTTGTGCCGTCTTACGAACCCCCCTGCCCCCCTACTCGCCCAACCCCCTCAACCCCCTTCCCCCCGTCTTACGAATTTTTGATCAGGGTCACGGGTACTGACGCGAGTTTAACATTTTTTACCCATCCCAAAAAGTGCACAAGAACGCTAAAGAAGTTTTCACTCCAAAAAAATAATTTTGCAGTGAATCGAAAATTAATCTGGTTTTTAGGGCTAAAATAAAGAGTTTTTTTTACTGGATTCGTGTCATAGAGTTATTTTTAAAAGCGTCAGCATCCCTATTGATGTCAAAGGACGGTGGTGTTCATTTAACTTCCAGTGAACCGCATGCTCGTTTGTCGGTTTGTACCTACTAAGAAGTCCTAAATACAATGTCTTGATTTTTTAACACCCTTTTATTAGTTTCACAGAAGTTCTAGTTAGAAAACTATCTACGTAAGGTAAATGTACCAATGCTCGACACCAACGCCCAGTAGATGACACCCATCTGTCACCTGTCTTACTATAAGATAAGATAAGATAAGATAAGATAAGATAAGATAATTTTTATTTCATAATTTGCAGTACAAAGTAACAAAAGATACAATATTTTACAAAAAGTCTATGTAACACGTGTGCCTGCACTAGGGTACTATGACATAAGTTTGAAGGTGCCATGTTTTGAATCAGTGTTGAGCGCAGGCCTTATGTATTTACGTATGTAACTGAATCTTTGAACTCCAATTTCGTGATTTTGACACAATGAGTAGGTACTTAGAGGGTGAAGTTTTTTTTCAGTTTTTTAAACTATTTTAATTATTTCCAAAGAAATGAAAACTGGTTTCATGCAGGCGAAGTGTAGGTAAAAGGGAAATAAAACTCAACTGAATTTATAAATATTTTTTGAATTATAATATTTACAATTGCAATATGGCACTATATTTTTATTGCACTTTCGAATATTCCTTTTCTTTCAGTAGATACAGTTCGTAATATATAACTGTTCAGTCGTCAAATTTTAATAAATTAAATTAGTTATATCATAACTTACATTAAAAATAATGTTTAAAGCTATGAAACCTTGTTAGATAATCATACAGTCATCAGACTAAGATACCTTTTTTCTTGTTATTTTGCCTAGCCAATACTATCAGAGCTTTATTTATATCCACAAAACTCTTAGGAGCCAGCCTAAATCATAATCACTAAAAATACTTTTCTTAAATTTAAAAATGTATGTACATTATATTTTTCTATTCATACTTCGAATATAATACATTACGGTATATATTTTTAAGTCTTTTGAAGTAGTTTTCCTAAAGTCTCATCTTAAATTATAATTAACATACCTACAGTGTAATTAAAAAACTTTGAAATTATATTTTACACAAATGTATTTTCAGGTTTACTAATGTTTCGGCGAATTATTTTTCGCAAAATGATTCGTTTGGCAAATGTTTCACTTTCCAAATGTTTATTTTTTCTGAAACTGTAAACTTTTCAGGATTGTTATAAAACAAACCTAACCTAACCTAACCAACAGGATAGTCCTGAAATATATCCTGAATAGTTGACAGTTTCAGAAAAAATTAACATTTGGGAAATTAAACATTTGCCAAATGAATCAGTTTGCGAAAAATAATTCGCCGAAAAGGTACACGGTATTTTCAATATCTAAGATATAATCGATCGACGATATATTAAATATAGGGGTAATTTTAAAATCGTTACCCTGTATCGTTTAGTAAATACTTCTTTACACTCACACTTCTTTACTTCTTAAAACACGACCTGTAATTTTATTGTCGACCCGGAATTAATGATAATGACGACCTGATAATTTAAACCCTCATACTGTTATTTATTTATTACTTCATCAATAAAAATTACAAACAACAATAAAATAATAATAATAATTACAAGGCCTCAATAGAGCTCTCTCCGTTGGGGGGCCTATCTCCACAGCAAAATTATCGTAGAGTAAGTTTTTTTTTACTTTGAAGTTTCCAATCCGCATTTTGGCCGTGTGGAAACTGCGGCCCAAGCCCTCTCATTCTGAGAGGAGGCCTGTGCCCTGCAGTGGGACGTATATAGTCTGGGATGATGATGCTGATGACTATTTTTGCCATAAGAGTGAATTATCAGGTCGTGCGTTATTGACGTTCATTCCAAGTCCACAAAGTCGTACTTTAACCATACCCCCGAACTTAGTAGTAAGGTAAACGTCCCTGTGCTCGACACTGACCCAATACATGGCACCTTCAATCTTATGTCATATATTTCAAACTAAATACAAACTGAAACATAGATGCACAGAAAAAACCCCAGAAAAAAGACCAATGCTGGGAATCGAACCCAGGTCCTCAGCGTTCCGTGCTGCGTGCTTACCCCTACACCATCACTGGTCTAGAAGTTAGCGACGAATCTTTCCCATACATCGTACACTTCAGTCTGTTATAATCACATTAGGCAGTGATAAAGCGCATCTATGTTAATGCCCTCTACCGAGAGACTTCAACACTCCTTCGGAGCTACCCGCTCACCTGGACCAAGAGATGGCGCTACTAGGCCAACTTTTACAAGTTAAGTATGAAGTATCTTTTTCTATTTATTTATTTATTTATTTATTTCACGGGATGACCGTAAAAGTAATAAAAAAATGAAGTTGAAGAAAATAAAAAAATAAATAGAAAAAGATACTTCATACTTAGCTTATGTCATAGTAAGAGAAGTGACAGATATGTGTCAATCTACTGGGCGTTGAGGTGTCGAGCATTGTTACGTTTACCTTATTCTCGAATGACATCCGTAAGTTCATTGTGAAGTAACGTTTTTAACACTTAAATGTGTCCTCCATTTTATTATGCAATTATTTTTATTAAGAACAAACAAATCTTCGGGTATAATGCAAATCCACTTATCTACCGTGCGTAAATACCGCGTATCTGCACTACGTTTAGTTTTACAGATGGTGGTTTAACCTTCACATTTCTTTTAGATATTCTAACGAATTCGGAGTACCTAACAATTGAAAATTGTCACAATTTGATATATACGCGTTAATGTCAGTTAAGCGGATTTGCAGTAGCCGCGATAAAATTGCAATCATGATAATTTCATTAAGTACCTATGTTAGTACTATGTCCTAAGACGACGGACGAACTCTTCGGGTATCATATAACATGTTTGTTGCAGATTTGGGCGTTTTAGAAGCGTCTTCTCTTTCCCTGACCAGCGAAAAGTTATCGCAAATAACAAGTACCTGTAAGAGAAATTAATAAAGGTTAGAAAATACTTTGAGGTGGCAAATATTTATCAATGTACTCAACCAGGCAGTGACAGACTGAAATCCCTTTATACTTATACCTACTCACAAGTTAGTCACTAAGCACTTACCTACTCGAAATTATTGCGCTCAATTTGTAAAAGTAGAAAAAAAAATATTTACAGTCTTTTTGGTGACTATACTTTCTACTATATTAAATTTCCAGTAGGTATACCAAGTTTCGAGTCAATCCAACGACTGGAAGTGAGATTATGATTTCCAAGATTTGACCCATAACACGGCAAGTTTAATAAAAGCCTAGGATTTAGCAAAAAAACTTTCTGGTTCACCAAGGGTTTTTACCCTTTCGTTCGGGAGGTGTTCAAAAAGTTCACACCCTAACTGTATTTGAAATTTTTATGAACCTTGTTTAGTGACACGAAACCAGAAAATTGTATGGGTAATTTTTCGTATCACAAGAGACTTTTTCCAGTCAGGCGTTTTGTAGGGTTAAATATGATTTCACATGATCCAACTTTTTGGTTAAAAAAAAGACTAGGTGGCCTAGTGACTTATGGACTCTCGAAAACACGGTCCTGGGTTCAATCTCCCCACTTATACAATACAAAAACTGATGATATTTTGTTTAACGCTTTGAATGCATTACAAAAATAAACTCTTAAATATTCAACATTCAAACAAAGTTCTAATGTTAAAATTGCCTGCTGCGCAATAGGGTCAGGGGTTCAGCCCAAATTGTAGACCCTTCAGACCCTAAACGGTCTTGCGTAACGCAAAATCCGAGCCAGTGGGTCAAGGAGCATAGCTGTTGGAACTGAGAATGGAATATTGAGGAGATGATCATGAATATCACGTTTTTATCTTGTACAATACAGTCAAATGCAAAAATATGGAGCGAAAGTCTTTAGATTTATCAAAAGATTATTTTGCAAATAAGCTGGACCCTCTCTTTACGTGCTATTTCTTGAGTATACCGGTGCTTTCAGAATACTTGTAGTACTTGTTGGTCTAATAAAAACTTGAAAAAACATCACTAAGTACGTAGTCAAAATTGTAGAAAGCAAAAAAAAATGATAGCCCAGCAAAACCAGAATGCATTTCTATATTTCGTTTTTTTTAGCATCAGAAAGAAGATAAGCGATCTTGACGTGTCTTTTTATTGAAAAAAACTTTTGAAAAATCAAAAATCAAAGCAAATATGTAACAATTAGAAAGGACTAAATGGTCATTTACATTCTTTTGGTTTCATAGGGAATAGTTACTTTTTTTTAAAGCGTTTTTCGATAAAAAGACTCGTCAAGATTGTTTACCCTATTTCTAATGCTAAAAAAAATGAAAAATGAATTATAGTAGGTACATTTACCTAGAAAAATAAAAATAAAATGTCTTTAGGACCAATACACCCCTATATAGACCCCCTATGGCCTGCTCAGGGCAACGAGGTGACCACATTAGTGTGAACGGCCAAACGTGAAGAAGTGAGTGACAACGTTGATTTTTTAGAACTTATTAACTGCTAGCGAGCTCGCAATAGCGCTCGGTTTTTAGTTCAAGTCTCGAGCTATCAAACACGCGCTGTTGCGAGCTTGCTAGAAGTAAATAAGTTCCCAAAAATAGACGATGTCACAACTCTCCTCGGTCTGCCCTACTTAGACTTTAAAGTATTAGTATCCTTCACTTACCGCAAACAGCATCGTAAGGACTCCAACAACAGCCCCCACTAGCACGTCCCACCAGTGGTGACGGTGGTCTGTGATGCGGGACAGCGAGCAGAGAGCGGCGTAGGAGGCGCAGCAGAGTTGGAGGAATGGCACCAGGAGGACTGTCCGGCCAGACCAGCTGAAGGCGCGGCGTTGGAGATACCACTGGAGAGAGATATAACATGTCACAGTTTAGGTATAGGTCTCGAGGTGAGGAATTAAACCATAAAAAACAAATCTAGACGTTTATTAGGTAGGTACGCTAAAGCTGTGATCAAGCAAGAGACTAGAGGGTCGTAGGTTCTAAGCACTTGAGTGGGATACGCTTTCCCCGGACAGACACTGCCCTGGATTCAGGAGACCGTAGGACGCGCTGCGGGCGTTGCAGGTGGATCTCCAGAGACGTTACTGATTTGCAGGGCTGAGACCAGGGTGCTTCAGGGCTCGGAGTGTGCTGGTGGTGTAGTGCCAAGAGGTGGAGACTGCAGTATCGATCGGCGGTTTAACCCCGACTTGGTTGCCCAATAACGGGCAGAGTATCCACAGGATTATTATGTAGTAGATGTACTGTTTTTAGATAGCTGTGTTCAGATTGAAATAAAACATCCAAGGCAGTATACATGATGGATAGCGATGGCATGGTGAGATGACTTAGACCTGAGGCCTTATTATTTGGACATTTTCATTTGAATAATAAAAAGAGCAGAAAACTTTTTTAAATGAGGTAATTTTGATGCACTGAAAACTTTTCTCAACGCTAGAGCTACGTGTATGTAAAAAATGCGTTCATGCAGTTCCTCCCCCTCTTACACTGTACGAACACACACAAACCCAACTATCACCACCACCAAACTACACTGACGCGTGCTACCAAATGTTAGGTTAGACTAACAAACAGGTGACTGTACCTTAAAGATCATCAATCTATTAAATTTCTAGCTGGTGCCCGTGACTCCGTCCGCGAAGAATTCGTTTATCGCTATCCCGTGGGAACTAGGCAATTTTAGCCGTTATTGCGTGATTGAGTAACAAACATCCAAACATTTTCACAAACTTTCACATTTATAATAATAGTGGGATACTGTGCTTGACTGAAAAATCCTTGTCTTTAATTGTACCCTCAAAGAAAAACAAAAGTCATGTTGACATTTTGAAGATTCGCTGAGTATGAATGTTTTATGATATCATGGACTGTATTACGAGTTTTGATGTAACTTTTCAAGGAATAGTTAAGGATTTAATGGCTACTGTGTTTATTCAGTGTTTACTGTTAATTTGGGAAGCCAGTTCAGAACTAAGCGGCGGCTTTGTTTGATCATAAATAACTAAAGCGGGTTTACCACATTGTTGATTTACCGGCTAAAAATAGGTAACATAGGTACAAATTCAGCTTGGCATAATACAAGTACACGGACTGGCAAGAGCAGCGTTGGACGTCCACTAACGAGATAGACAGATGGTCTGGTAAAGGTTGCAGGTTTAGGTACGTAGGATGCAAGCCGTTTCCAACCGTAATGATTGGATGTCAATAAGGGAGGCCTATACCCAGCAATGGACGTCCTATAACTGAAATGATCATGATAATAATACGAATTGCTGTCGTAAATTAAAAGATACAGCTTTAAGTATAGTTCCAACACCAAAGTGAAGATGCCTGTAATGTAATACCACTGTCATTGCTTACAGATAATTTTTGGAAAAACATTACCAAACAAGGTGATTATAACGACTAGTCGATTGGTTGGCTAAATTTAATTTAAATAAAGGTATATATGTACCTATTACTTCATCGAGACTGTCGATGATTACGCCCTTGATTTCTTGTCTTTTTTTGACTAAATGGATGGCCTTACCGCAAAAAACTTGCCTTAAATGACAGTTTCTACAAACCAACATGTATTTAACACACTCAGAGTCTCTAAGTTTGTGGCAACACTGGTATAGTTTGACTTACAGCAACGAATAAGCCGCAGTAGACAGACAATGAGGTGTGCCCAGACGGGAAGCTGTGGTACGAGTCATACTGCGCCCACCAGGAGTTGGACGATGTGCATTCGAATGTAGAAACGTATTCGCCTCTGGAAGAAAAAAGATTGTTTTGTTTACTATATCATCATCATAAAATCAGCAGTAAGATGTTCATTTCTATACCTACAAAAGGCCATAAGCTTTGAAACTTTAAGCTCACATTAGATCTGCAAGAAAAATCGCACAAGTTGCATTACATTGCCACGTTCCATTGACCATAGTGAAAATAAACGGATCACTCACGTCTTAAAACGAGTTTAACTTGACATGTTTCGGGCTAATCCGTAGCCCTTCCTCTCGCAGTCGCACGTCACGGCGGCTGCCAAACGTGCACTGAGAAGGGCGTGCGTGCTTAAGACGTGAGTGATCCGTTTATTTTCACTATGAGTGAGTCTCACGGTAGTTCCATTGACCACTTGAAAATAGTTCGCTTTACAGCCACGCAATCTGATCTAGTGCAACTAGCACGAGCTTTCTTGCAAACCTAAACTGGGCTATAGACTTGAAATTTGACTGACGTACATAAGCCCTTTTGGTTCATAAGTATGTACTAATGGATTTTTCGAAATTCCCAATTTAGCCAATTCTTTATTTTACTACGGGAGCGAAGGCACATGATAAACGTAGTTCTAAAGGATGTCCATGATGTGACAACAGGTTTAATTTATGCCACCTGCAGGCAATGACTTGCGATCTTTACCGGATAACCCGTAAAGATCTTGGAAGGTCTACCTCATCATCCCAGCCTATATACGTCCCACTGCAGGGCACAGGCCTTCTTTCAGACTCTCTCTACCTACTCGAGTGAATACTCGAGTGCGGGCAGCGCAGCACCGATCGTAGTACAGCTATTTAGGGAAGGCCTTTTTCCAGTAGTAGACATCTTTCGCTGATATGATGACGATAAGATGGTGGACTAGGATGTCATAACTTACGGAATACAATCCACGTTTGTATCTGGCGCGCACTGGTCGAAGAATACTGGCCTCGGCATCCCAGTGATGCCTTTCATCACTTCAACGATCATGAAGTTGAAACAAAAGCCGTATGAGTAAGCTCTGAAGAGCAGGGCAGTTCTTCGCAAAGCTTCGGTGGTGCGAGAGCGGACGAGGTACTCTGAATCTAAGAGGAACACCTCAGTTATGAGGACCTGGAAAGAGAAAATATGGAATGAAGGGCAAAATATTAAAAGGCAGGCGCTGTACGGTCAACAACTTTAATTGTTGAACAACTGTTTCCCAAAACAATAAATAAATAATTTAAAAAAAATTGATTGATTTGATTTGATTTGCATAAACTTGCCACTATTCGCATTTTAACCGTGTAAATAATATACGAGTACAAGCGATTAAACTAAACCTGATTTGCATTATTATTATTCGTTAGCCTGGAGAAGTCTCCCACTGCTGGACAACCCCCCCCCCCATTTTCTCCATTCATCCCGATTTTGAGTGGTGTCCTTCCACTTTCTAAAGTATATCCAGGTCGTCCCGCAAACGCCTCCTGGGCCTACCTCGTCGCCACCATCCATCTTGTGGTAGGTATCCATTCTGTGGCTATTTTAGCCCACCGATTTGGATCCATGCGGCTAACGTGGCCAGCCCAGTCCCACTTCAGCTTGGCAGCCTTGGCAACCACATCAGTAATTACACAATTTACGTTACACGGCTAAAATACAAACAGTTGCTCAACAGTTTAAGTTATTGACTGTATTATGCATTAAACAATTGCGTTTTACTTTAACTCAGTGTATCACCATTACATTAAGTACATTATGTGCTATCAAGCCAATTTGAATTTTTGTTCTTTGTCTTTTAGGTGGGCATTTTAAAGTGCGCAATTTTTTTTAATCAGGAAATTTTGGGGTTTTTTTGCTCAGATGAATAATTCACAAGTGTGACGTGATTAGTTGCGATTAACAATGTCTACGTTTCTTAATTTTGTTACTAAGTAGTTGATATTGTTTGATATTCTGGGGCCAGGATCAAAAACATACAAAGGTAATAGGCAAGAAATAGACACTAGAAACTAGGGATACACTGGGGTATCAATCTACATAACTTTAAAAAGAATATTGGACAAAATACATAATGGTCTTTTGGTATACCTAATGCAATTTTCTTGGAAATTCTCAACTTTACAGGATTTTTATAAAATAAACATAACCAATCTGTAGATTATATTATACGATAAAAAAAGTTCGTTTAATTAATAATTTCATCAAAAATTACGTTATATCAAATCATGAAGATATAAGTATTCGTCCATTATTCTTTAAGCCTCATAAACTTTGAGACGTTCACTATAAAATGTACTCACAGAGGCAATAGGCAACAAGAGGACGCTGGAAACTAGGGCAGCGCCAGAGACGGTGTCTCCATTCAGGGTGTAGTTCAGCTTTGGGTCCTGGCAGAAGAAGCCACCTTTGTGTGACGGAATGATGCCAAACTCGTATAGTCCAACGAGGGAGAGCACTGGAACAAAAGGGATTAGGTATTAGACTTTTGACGAAAGCTACACACAAGGCCTCTTACATCTTGACAGATGATTTAAGCAGCGTCTATTTGAGAGAGGCAACGCCGTTCGTGACTGTAAAGTCCGATCCGAGAGCGGCACGTTCGCCCGCATTTTTGGCACACGAACTGAGGGCCCGGCGACAAAGCAGAAGCTGTATCGTAGCCGTGCCGTCTCGCCCGTTTCTGTTACAGTTTTCCCTCTAAATATAGTTAGATTAGACAATAGAACTTCATGTTCCGTTGGACTGGACTGGATGGCCCAATCAGAGAACCTGCCTAGAAAGGTAGGTCCCAAGTTTGATCCCCAGTCGGGGCAGATTACGTATGAAAAATAAGAATGTTTTTATATTTCATACTAAATATTTACAAACTGAAACATGGATACACAGAAAAAACCCAGAAAAAGAGACCAGCGCTGGGAATCGAACCCAGGTCCTCAGCATTCCGTGCTGCGTGCTAAACCCCTACACCATCACTGGTCAGGAGTTTAGACACAAATGTTTCCTATATATCGACATTTTTTCAGTTTGTTTTTATAGTCACTTATGCAGCGACACTAGCGACATCTATGTTAATGTGTTCTCATTGAAACGTCAACACTCCTTCGGAACTATCCGCTCACCCGTGTTTGTTTGTTTGTTTATACTCTTTGGGAAAACAAGAAACAAAACCCCTTGTAACAGTAAAAAGGAAAACAGAAAGGTTACAGAAAAAAAATTAAGTACAAAGGCGGACTTATCCCTGAAGGGATCTCTGCCAGTGAACCTTTGAGTGGTAGAGAAGATCAATCAAAAAACAAAGATCGACAAATAGACAAAAACATTCAGACAGATGTCGCTCTTAAGCAATCTTATCAAGATTGGTTTTTTGAGTCTTATTCTATTTTTTATTTTTTTTATTTTTCAACTCCAAATTTTTACTTTTACGGTCATCCCGTGAAATCCATATATTTCATACTAAATACAAACTGAAACATGGATACACAGAATAAACCCAGAAAAAGAGACCAGCGCTGGGAAAAAAATACAAAAAGACTCCAAAAAACCAATCTTGATAAGAATGTTTTTTCTCGAGTCTTGGAAGTTTAATGTTTATTTAAGTTTGTATTTGCCCTATCTATACCGCTCGTGCCTAAAATGCCACGTTCCCAAAATAGCAGATTTTTCAAAATACTACATTACCTGGAAAATAAATTACCACATTTTCTAGCTTACCAGATTCTCGTTGCACCACATTAAAAAATCGAAGATTAGCCACTCAAGGAAGTGGTTTTTTGGTGGAGTGTCTTATTTTGGACATCTGGTATATGTAATGGGAATGTAATAAATGGTAATGTAGTATTTTGTAGTATTTCTAGTCTTATGTATGTAGCTATTAGTGTGCAGTTTATTTATTTATTTATCTATCTAAACAGCGATCCGGGTGTCACCAACGGTACTGGCTGAAAATCAGCGCTGGGGTGCTTTAAACGCCTCAGCATTATGCTGAGCCAGTGTCCGATTTGCAACCGCAATTACACATTCTATCTTTAGCTTTAGTATTGCCTTTTTGTTTTGTAAAATATTGTGTCTTGTGATGTTGTAAATAAATGTATTTTCTTTCTTTCTTTCTTTCTTTCTTTTTTATTTTGAAAAATTTGGTATTTTGGGAACTCTGTATTTTAGACACGAGCGGTTTATACACTCAGATCAAATAAAAAGTAAAGATAGAGCGCTGCGAACAGCCGAGTGAGGCCGGTTTTATAAACATGTGTGCGTAGGCCGGTGTTGTCATAATAATTCTTAATACCCCGATACTACGTTGCGTGTCACGTTGATACCGTTACTACAGTAAAAAACGTTGATAAACTTTTACAATAAACAAACAACTTTACGTTGCGTGTCACGTTTTCACGTTTTAAGCCGTGCTAATAAAGAATAGAATTTAAAATGAAAAAAGAAAAGGTTGCAATAACAGGGTAACTACAACATTATAATGGCAACACTAGTGTTGACGTTTTGGGTTCTAAGCAAAATTTGGTGCAGTTTGGATGCAAGTGTGTGCGTGCCATTATGTAAGCACACGGTTTGGTGTAGTTTGACCGGCCTTACTTCGTTGTTTGCAGCGCTCTATCTTTACTTTTTATTTGATCTGAGTCTATACACGCATGTTTATACGTTGGCTGGTGCCCATACCTAGGTTTGTTTAGTTTGGGACTAGGTCAATTATTGGTGTCAATCATCCCATGAGATTTATTATTATTTAATTAATCTACTTCAAATATGATGGCTATTAGATGGGTCTACGTAGACGGATTTAGATTATGACGATAGAAAAAGGACAAAAATAATACACGCAAACAATCAACAAACAGATTACGATAACGAACAAAGAAAGTCCATTGACATAAGGAATGGCGGTGACCTTACCGTTCTGAAGTCCCCACGACCAGAAAACAAGGGGGCAACGACTCAAAATCCTACTAATGTTATAAATGCGTATGTTTGTTAGTATGTGCGTGCGTGAGCGCATGCGTGCGTACATGAGTGCGAGCGTGCGTGCGTGCTTGTATGTGTATGTTACTCCCCGCACGTCAAAAGAGCTGGAAGGGTTTTGATGAAATTCAGTATGTAGATGGCTGGGTGTTTACATAGAATAATACACTGACGAGCAAAAATAAAGGGTCGGTTACAGAAATGTCGATAACTACAAAACCGGCTGTGATAGCTTCTTCGAGTAAAATGAGTTTAGTAAAGAGTTTTATTCTTAACAAGAAAAAGTTTAATTGAGAATAAAACTCTTTACTAAACTTATTTTACCCGAAGAAGCTATCACAGCGGGTTTTGTAGTTATGGTCATTTTTGTAACCGACCCTTTATTTTTGCTCGTCAGTGTACATAGACTACTTTTGATCCTACGGGATCCGTGTAAAATCCCAAAGTTTTATAAGCTCCAAACGCACAGACAGCGGAGGCGTGGCGGTGCGGTGGTGGTGACGGTTGTAATATTCTAACTTGTATGACCGTTGTGCGATTTCGTACCGCGACGTCGTTCATACAAGTTAGAATATTACAACCGTCTCCGCCACCGCACCGCCATGCATTCGCTGTCTGTGGGTTTCGAGCTTTATGCTGAGCCTGAGCCTATTGCTACGAGGATATTTTTTTCGTGTTTTTCTGTATGTTTTTTTCCTGTTTCTTTTTTATGTTCATTGTATTTTTTTGTTTGGTAGTGGCAATAAATGACATTTTATTTTTATACTAGTTGTTGCCCGCAACTCCGTCTGCGTGGAATTAGTAATTTGGGCAGTTTATTTTTTTATCCAATGTGCTTTTTCATCAATTATGGCTTTTTTACCCGCCCCCGCAACCCCCCCCCCCGCACCCCCCCTCCCACCGAACCCCCCCGCACACCCGCGTTCACATTCACCACAAGTCAAGCGTGCCTATAGAAGTTTTACTTCAAAAACCCCCGATTTTGAAACATTCTTCCGCTCCGCTCCGCTCCTGTTGGTGTTAGCGTGATGATTATATAGCCTATAGCCTTCCTCGATATATGGGCTATCTAACACTGAAAGATTTTTTTTAAATCGGAGCAGTACTCAGTTCCTGAGATTAGCGCGTTCAAACAAAAAACCTGTTCGATAAATTCTTAAAATAGACGTATCTTTCTTATTTGTGAACCGATTCAAATGAAACAAACACTAAATGATAATCCAAGAAAATACCAACATACCAGTGAAAACCGCATCTTTCTAGGTTAAGCCGTTTCTGAGATTAGCGCGCACAAACGCACAGACAAACAGACAATAATTCTAAAAATCATTGTTTTGGGTTCTATTGCGCTAATAAATAGCCCTAGTGACAGTTTTTCTCAAATATCTTCAATGTACAGACACCGACTTGTTACAGATTTATTATATGTATAGATGTATAGATTAACTACCTATTTTATTTATTTATTTTTTATTTTTATTAATAAAATCCTAAAATTTCAATTCCATTGCCAGTCCAATGATTTATGCAAGCGAAGCCACGCGTAAAGGCTAGTTGTAAAATAAAGCCAAGTGATTTATCTAATATAAAGATGATTGCGACGTCATCATTTAGCGCTTTAGCGAATTGACGGCGCAAGGAAAGTGGTCGCGGCGTGAACGTCCGGTAAACGTCCCGTTTGATGAAGACTCACTGACAGGAGTCGGTTTCACATGTTAAAGGTCTGGTCATTTTCATTCAAGCTTTACAGATAATAACGTTTTTTTTTTTTTAATGTGTCGCCAGAGGGGCCAAAGACGCGAAGTCTTTGCTGTTTTTTACTTTAAGGATTGGAAGGGTGACTTGTGCTCGGGAAAAATCCCTTCGGACGAATTGGGAATGGAGGGCCCAAACAGTGTCCGACTTGCACGGACTAAAAAACCCGGTCACAAGTCCCCTTCTCTATTGGTTATGAAAACAAAAAACGTGCGCTTTAAATTTTGAGGAGGGGAGGGGTAGGGAGGGGATTTAATCTACCCACAGTGTCCTGCCTCAGCCATTTGCTGGAAGGCCGGGAGAGGAGCATGCATTCTCCCGCTGGGCACTGGGGGTGCTTAGGTCGGTCTTTTATGATTTTACCCGTTGGTTACTTCCTTGACCGACCCTCGCCCGTTTCTGTACAATCAGATAATAACGTTAATAGTACATGACTACAGAGGCCGGGAAGTAAGGGGTTGCCGGCCGAGTAGGTTTGACGGCCGAGTGGTACACGAGGCCGGCAGCCCCTGTTCCGGCCGAGGCTTGTGTAGTGGTTTTCTCAAACGGACGTAGTTTAACGAAAAGGATCCAACCCTCAACAAGTCGCTTTTTGATTTTGGATCTAGTTTCAGTACCAACAAAAGATAAATTAAAGAAGAAAATGTCAGTGGTTTGGATCCTTTTCGTTAAACTACGTCCAAACATACAATGAAATAAATAAAAAACTTCAAGAAATTAAAATTGAAACTATTGCTTATGTATTTTTAGGGCTGAATGCCATGATGCCATAGACCTATAAACGTCATGATGCTGTGTCACATGAAACAATAGACGATCGCTTTCCCGGCCTAGGCCTGCAATTCTGTATGAAAATCTTATACATAGCACTCGTCTAACCGCGCCCGCAACGTGATACGTCCGGCCTATTATTTGGAACGTAAGGTTAATATTTCATTGCATCTTTGAGAAAAATAAATAAATATCGCAGTGAACTGAAACAATTACTTTGCTCACCCGCGGCCTTAAAAGAAGGAAGGAAGGAAGGTTGCGTGAGCAAAATAATTGTTTCAGTTCATATGGACCTCCGCAAAATAACGCCTG
This sequence comes from Archips crataeganus, assembly GCA_947859365.1. NCBI lineage: Eukaryota > Metazoa > Arthropoda > Insecta > Lepidoptera > Tortricidae > Archips > Archips crataeganus. The sequence continues at coordinate 16,076,035 of OX402062.1, read as the reverse complement.
ATTCAATAAATTATTTAAACATCGTAGTCTAATCGACACCAAATGACCTATTTTTAACCCCCGACACAAAAAGAGGGGTGTTATAGGTTTGACTGCAATAGATTTTTTTAGGGTAGGTACCACCCATAGATGTAAAGTGGGGTGATTATTTTTCTCGTCTAACCTTATTGTGTGGGATATTGCTGGATAGGTTTTTTAAAATCAGTACGGGGTTGTATATTTTCAATGAATTGACAGCTACATATTTGCGGCTTTTGCTGTTGAGACTCTGGGGCCGTGGGGATCCGAAGCACAAAAACTTTTTAAATTTTTAAAAGTAAACTAGTTCGATCCACAGGTGACCATAAGGCTGGCTCTTTCCTCGGTCAACGTATTGGCGTTGCCATTCAACGAGGAAACGCAGCCAGCATTATGGGCACCCTGCCCATTAGCAACGATCTGGGAGACATTTGTAAATACAGGTTTTTAGAATTAGATTTTTAAGTTAATGAAGTGATTCATTTGCGAGATATTCAACTTTAAAGTGCAAATTTTTGTTAAAATCGAGCGCCCCCCCGCCCCTACAAAACATAACTCTTGGTTTGAAAATTTTGAAAAAAATCATGACGGGAGTAATATTAAATTAGGAAGGAAAATTATAACGCCTAAGTTTGTTTGAGAATTATTAGTAGTTTAAGAGCAGAAAATAGCAGCTTGACCTATGAAAAGGGGAATTTCAGAAATAGGGTACATTTTTTCAAATTTGAAATTTTTTTGCATGTATCTACTCAGAATCAGTAGCACTATACATAGAGAAAAAAGTGTCCCGAGGTCAGTTTTGTTAGTTTTCATACACTGGTGGAAGGTAACAAAACCGACACTTATTTTCATATGAAAAACTGGAGTCTTTTTTTACTGCATTATAATCGATTCTGAGCAAATCCATGCAAAAATTTCTAAAATCGGAGAAAAAAATATAGTACTATTTCTGAAATTCCCCAAATATACCCGCACAAAATACAAAATCCTTAGAAACATATTAGGTAGGTACTTGTTGAACAGATAGTACACGTCGTAACGGCTGCGGAAGCCTACATTGGGCGTGTTCGACACGCTCTTGGCCGGTTTTTTTTTCTATTTTTTTTTAAATGGTCGGTTTTAATTTAATCATCCTTACCTTCACACATTTTCCTCACTGACGCCACTATACTACGAAATTCGATTTACAAACTTCGTATCTTGCCGTCCCGTTCACGCTCATAGCATTAAAACAAAAGATTGACAAGGACAACATAAAACGAACTTCGTAGTAGCCCCTAGATCTCACTACGAATTTGACCTCTCGTCGAGTAAATTTGACATTGACTTTGAACTCGCGAAAACGGACGCGAGCGTTTGGCAAATTGGCAAAATGGCAGAACGGCCTAGCGGAGTAGTTCCTGGTTGTAGGTATACGTTGGTATTAAGAGGCTAAATTCATTTAGGGGACAAGGAAACGCCTTGGTGATCCAATGGGGCTGGATCCAGAGCTTCCTTGTTAAATTTGAGGGTTTTTCGTGAATATCCTCGGGTAAAGTTCGAATCGCTACTACTATTAGATTACCTGTCTCGAAGCAATGCGGCGTTCTTTCGACATGTCCCCATGTAATAATAACATTAAACGCTCATAAAGTCATGTGCCTTATGGATCATGGACGTACCTACCAGCAATCACCATGAGGCGCATTTGCCTCACAGGACAGGGAACCTGTCGAAGGCATCCCTGTAAAAACTAGATATAAAATTATGATGAAATGTGTTTCGATGAGCCGTCGCGGTCTAGTGGTTTGACGGCCTCTGAAGATGAGGATCATGGGTTCGAAACCGGGCTCGCACCTCTGAGTTTTTTGGAATTTACGAGTGGAATTACATTTGAAATTCATCATGAGCTTTACGGTGAAGGAAAACATCGTGAGTTTAACGTGAGAAGAAATTCAATGGTGTGTGTGAAGTTTCCAATCCGCACTGGGCTCGCGTGGGAACTTGGTGGGAACTACGGTACAAGACCTCTCATTCTAAGAGGAGGCCTGTGCCCCACAGTGGGGCATGTGTATACATAGGCAAAGATGATAATGTTGAAAATATAATAGGGTTACATTTACGCAAGGATTACATAAAATAATAGATTGGGTATGCACTCAACTAGATTACATCTGTGATGCAATAATCCACCCAATAAATAGTAATAGGCCACATCCTCAAGTTAAATCACGCGTGTGCACAAACGTGCCCTCTCTGGAGCAATTCACTCAATACAAATAGTGACGTATCTGCGCAATTATAGTTAATATTCTTTGCTCACAATCAAAGAAAAACACTAAGACAGTGGCGCCACTGTCTATGCGAATTTTGTCGCGTATAAAAAATTATTACGTTTTTTAAATACTCTATTATAGTGGGTTCCAAATATGCGTGGGTTTAAAATTTTAAGTCGCAAGAGATAGAACGAACGTTGTTGAAAAGTTCCGCTACTCGACAAGAGATGGCGCTAGTAGTATGCGTAGAAGAAGAACTTGGTGACAACATTAGTGGCTCAATAAAAGTAGGGTAAACTACCATGTTATTGCTCATGCACCATTTACCACATTAAGAAAAACATTGTCAAGTGCTGTCTAGCACTTGCGTTTGATAAGCTAAGTACACATGTTGACTACAAAGTTAACACAGCATGGGCAACCATCTGGGTAGTTTACCCTAATCCTTTTTTTATATATAATGCCAAGTATGCCAAGGTTCGCGAAATTACTTCGCAGTCTCTTCTAAATTGTTCGCACTGACTAAAAAAGGTGCCCAGACGGGATTGTAATGAAACCACTTGGGACGATAAAAAACCGTGAACCGGGAATACATTGGACCAATTAAGGAGTTAATTTTTAACTCCATAACAGATTGAATAAGTAAGTAAAGGCACACAAATGATACGTACTACTTTTCTTAATGTCAATAATCTTGAAAAAAAAGTTAAATGGCGATTTTCAGTTTTTTTCGACTATTTAGCCCTCCACAGACCGCAGCACGAGGCGTGCGCGCGACGTCAAAGGAGCGTATCCAGCGCGTTGCATAACACTGAATCATATACGCTGTGCTTGGCTGCCGGTGTACGTCACCGTATATATGATTCAGTGTTATAGACCGCGCTAGGCACGCTACGTCGACGTCGTGCGCACGCCCCGCGCTACGGTTTGTGGTGGCCTTTAGAGTTAGAAAGAAAGAAGATATCTGATCATAACATAAAAGTTACTAACAACAAAAATCAAAGCAAAAGAAAGATAGGTGCAAAATGTAAATAACTAAGTAGGTATACGAGTAGGACATAAATGGCTCCGCTTATCAGTCCTATGGCTGTGTGTCGCTTGTCTTACATTTGGACCATCAGGACAGATAATTTTTAAACAGTTCAGAAAACAATATTGTTTTAGGAATAAAACACCAAAATTGGCTAGCCTTCTTTCGCGATAATTTCTAAATATTCCTTCTTAGTGCGCCTATAGCCTCATAAAAATTTAAGTACCTATGCCCTATGCTAAAGCCTAAATTTCTAGACTATAATAAGCTCTAATGATTTATGTAGACTGTGAGTTGTTTGGCAGTCAGTCAGTCAAGTTACGATTTTCTCGAGTGGCGTCCGTGGACCGGAAGACGCAGTGCAGGAAGGCCTCCAAAAAGATGGAGCGACCTGGTCAAGGTGGCGGGACCGCGTTGGATGCTAATGGCGCAGGGCCGATCTGTTTGGCAAGCCTTGCTAGGCCTATGTTCAGTAGAACAAGTTAATAAAATGTTGTTGTTTCCGTTACTTAACTGGCTAGTTTGAGACTGCGGGAAAGACATAACATAGTTATTATCCCGGAAAATGCGTAGTTAGTTCTCGCGGTATAGCGATAAACGAATTCTACGCAAACGTAGTGTCTTGACAGGCAACAACTAACACGTCACAATAAAATTAAGTAGGTAGGTACTATCGCCCCAGACGTCAGCTTGCCATTTTCAAAACCAATTCGCTTGCAGCCGTTGAAGTTTTTTTGTATGGATTGGTATGGACAGATGACTAGCCACTGCACGCAAACTGAGCCTTTAATGATGATGATGAATGAATGAATGAATGATGAGTACACCTACTGGGTCCCTCCAGCCAACACGCATGATTTTTTCGTGGTTTGCTTCCATTTTGTTCTTTGTGATTCATGTCGAGTTACAAACCAAAAGCGCTGAGCATTTGTTTTAAAGTTTACAAAGGCATTGTGTGGTCAAGCTAAGTAAGCTAACTTGGCTGTTAGACTAAATTGAAAAAGAAAGTACTTATTCTCGAGGCGTGGTAATTAAGACAAAAGGCAGTCGTAATCATCATTCCAGAAGTAAGACGTCCACTGAACGTAGGCCTCCCCAAAACACAAAACAGACCAGTACTGCGCCATTCGCATCCAACGCGTTCCCGCAACCTTAACCAGGACGTCAGTCCATCTTGGTCTACCAACACTGCGTCTTCCGGTCCGTGGACGCCGTTCGAGAAACTTTTGGCCCCATCAGCCATGAGTTCTACGAGCGATGTGCCCTGCCCACTGCCACTTAAGTCTGGCGATTATTCGAGCTACGTCGGTGTCTTTAGTTCTTGATTTCATCTTTTCATTTCTTGAGTGTATAAGGTCAACGTTAAAAAAAACACACGATGCTGCACAGAGTATATTTACATGAACTTTTTTTGGTGGTATTTTACACCAATCATGGACATGTCAAGCACATTAAATACCCAGTAATGGACAGCAAAGATTCAATGCCTTATAGCCCACCATTCATGAACTTTACCAGTTTTAAACATCAGTTATCTGAGCATAATGTTGATAGTTTAAAAATTTAGTGTGGGTTTTTCTTAAAATTTGGGTTCAGGGCAAAAAAAATGTCCTTAATTGGTTCTAGTCCATTACTGGTGCTGTCACCCTAGGTGTGTGCAGGTTCCCCAAATTCCCCACGATGTTCTCTCTCACCGTAAAGCTCAATTTCACACATAAATTCCGATAAATTCAGAGGTGCGAGCCCCGATTTGACCCCAACCAAACCCACCCGACCCTACCCGATTTGCCCACGACACGACCCTCTGTTTGAGAAGCAATAGGTCAAACCACCTAGGCCAATGCAGCTTGTTCACGGCTTTCATTCTGAGAGGAGACCTGTGCCCTGCAGTGGGACGTATATACACCGTGAAATTTTAGTGGTTGTTTTCCCGAAACGAGGTGATTTAGTAGGTATCGATTGTACAATCGATTTATAATGGTACTGGTAGGTACTGGTATGATAACCAAACAAACATGGTTCGATGGGCAGGGGGATACTCGGAAGCTTATAGGATGAAGTGTGGAGTGAGACAGGGAGGGCTAACATCACCCACGCTATTTAATATATATGTAAACGCTTTGATTGAGGAGCTCAGCAGCGCCGGAGTCGGTTGTTCGGTGGACGGCTGTTGTATGAATAACATCAGCTACGCCGACGACATGGTGCTGCTGAGCCCCTCAGTCAATGCATTAAAGATAATGTTGGCTATTTGTGATAGATTTGCTGTGGCACATGGACTCAAGTATAATGTCAAAAAGAGTGAGATATTAGTCTTTAAATCTGGTACTAAGACATACCCAATTCCGTCAATAACTCTTAGTGGTTCTCCTCTTCAGACTGTTACTAAATTCAAGTATTTGGGTCACTGGGTCACGGATACCCTGAAGGATGACGTAGACTTGGAAAGGGAACGCAGGGCATTGTCGGTGAGGGGTAATATGCTTTCACGCAAGTTCGCACGATGTTCTCGGGAGGTGAAGATTACGCTCTTTAAAACTTATTGTCAAACTTTGTACACGTGCAGCCTGTGGAGCAATTACACCAATAAGACCTACAATGCTCTGCGTGTCCAGTACAACAACGCCTTCAGGGGATTGTTGAGGCTGCCCTGGCGCTGCAGCGCGTCGGGGATGTTCGCAGCGTGGAGCACGAGCGGCTTCCAGGCCGTGCTGCGCAAGCGTGTGGCGTCTCTGTGGGAGCGTGTAAGGCGCAGCACCAACACTCTCCTGAAGGTGGTGGCAGGAAGGACAGACAGTGCTATTGTCGCTCACTGGATGTCTATGCATATCAAATCCAACAAGCATTTTATTTTTTACTAATTTTAATTTTTAAGTTTTATTGTTACTAACCTATGTAGTACCTATGGATGGATTGATTTAATCTAATCTGAATAAATAAATAATTTCAATTTCAATAATTACTATTTTGACTAGAGTCAAATATCCAATTGTGAAAACCGAAAGTCGAAAATGACCGCAAACCAATAGTAACGCTTCGTTAGTACAAGTAGCGTACGATCGTACGATAGGTTAGGTACCAACGAAGCATTACTATTGGTTTGCGGTCATTTTCGACTTTCGTTTTTCACAGTTGGATTTTTGACTCTAGTCAAAATAGTAATTATAAATCGATTGTACAATCGATACTAAATCACCTCGTTTCGGGAAAACAACCACTAAAATTTCACGGTGTATAGACTGAGATGATGATGATGATGATGATTTACCAAGTATTTTTTATAAGTACTTGCATATTTTTGACGCTACTTTATTGGTCTTTGGGTTCAACAGCGCAGTTCGTCGACACAGCTTTTTCTTTTTAAAAACAGAGACTGCGATTGCGTGCATTCTGCCACATGCGCCCACACGTGCATCGTAAACATCCTTTTTTTTTCTTGTCTCTGGTTTTATGTTTCTTTAATTCCCTGTCGCTATCACGCAAACTTATGTTTGCCGGCGGGCAAACTTGCAACCAACTTAATTACGAAGCATTTTAAAGTTGTTTGTGAGATAGCAGCGCTGCTTCTGGTTGTATAAATAAATTTGTTAAAACACCCGCATTTTTTCGTGACCAAAACACGAGTTTATTATTATCGTAAGAAAAATGCTATTTGAATATCGAAAATGATAAATAATATTAAAATAACGAATACATTATTAATCATGACATCGAAAAGGTTTTTTTTGTAAAGCCATAACATGTTAAGATTTTTATAAAACTAATCTAACTTTACCTAATAGGTTTTATACGCTCCCGTTTAAATCCTAATAAGTTTACGGTTTCAGAAAAGAAACTTTTCGATTCCATATTTTTATAAAATCGTAAATGTATTAATTTCGATGTTCAGAAACTTGACCGTCAAATAGGTACTTACGACTTAATATAACACGTAGATTATTTTTGCTATTGTTTTAACAATAAATAAAAATAAGATCAAAACATTATATGATTTAATGCTTCCCAGCTATAAAGCTTACCATTTTAATTCATTACAAAATCAACAATTTCATTTCGTGTCCAATGTCAATCAAAAATAGTCTCTATTACATTTAACTAAAGTTCGGTACTGTATGTTTACGTGACGATCGTTTCAATCTTTAAAATTTAAACCCATTCGTTATTACCGGGAACAAATTATAATTATCTACTTCGATGAAATGAAATCCATTTCGGGAAGTTCATTTTTTTAAATTGATATTGTTTATTGAGTGAAATATGGTTGGTGCTTGACGAATTTTTAATGAGCAGTTACTTTAGTTTAACAATCGTAACATTGATGCCGTATAACTCCTAGAAGTAAAAAAAGAAGGACACTTCTTTAGAAAAAAAAATCAAAATGGAATAGCAACCCTTTTCTGGAGGTAGATAATAATCACCTGTTTTGTATCTTTAGAGATAATACCAACTTAAAGGACAAATTTGAAGAGTCTAATAGTCATAGTTACGGAGATAGGAGCACTCTGAATTGAACCTTTTAAAAATCCCGTTTGTTTCTTATCCCGTGAAAATTAAACTTTTGCCAACCTCATAAAGGCAATCTCTATACAAAATGGTAGCCTTCTGGGGCGTTGATGAGTGAGCAATCAATCAGGACTTTACTTTTTACATGTTACTTCTTGTTTCAAAATTACATGAGAATTAAAGTATAATTTATTGAATCAGGCGTTACTTTGCGGAGGTCCATATTAATGAACTAAAACAATTACTTTGCTCACCCGTGACCTTATTAATTAAAGTATAGGTTTAGATAAACTTACCAAGCGCAAGTAGAGGTATATCTATGAATACGTTCCACCATATGCTGTGAGTTCTGGCCGTAGAGTTTGTATTTGACTGAGATTCCAAATCTCTTCTCTGAAAAAAAAGAAAAAATTGGTCAATGAACTGAAACAATTACTTTGCTCACCCGCGACCTTACGATAGCTATGTTTATGTAAAAATGCGTGTTTATGCAGTTCCTCCACCTCCACACTGTATGAACACACACAAATCACACAAACCCAACTATCACCACCACCAAACTACACTGACGCATTTTTAACGCTTCCAGAGCTCATCCTCAGAGTACATACATAAAAATAAAAATAAAATAAATATTAGGGGACAATCTTACACAAATCGACCTAGTCCCAAACTAAGCAAAGCTTGTACTATGGGTACTAGACGACGATAAACATACTTATATACATAAATAATTGCTCATCACACAAATAAATGCCCTTACCGGGATTTGAACCCAGGACCTCTTGCTTCGTAGGCAGGGTCACTACCAACTAGGCTAAAGCGGTCGTAACATAGATACAAAGCTTCTAAAAAACATATTGGTTTTGTTATTTTACTGTCATTGACCACTCTAATCGTAAGAATAAACCAAAAGTTACGGCTGTAATCATTAAAATTTAAATCATTAAAATGATTAACTGATGCCAAAAGCTCAGTCGCCGTAATTGAAATCCTGAAAGGTTTACGGAACTTAGGTCGTTAGTCCATCGATCGTCTGCAAGGTCGCGGTGACCTTAGAATTTACATTTGACCTTCGCCGGCGGTGACCTTTAGGCACGTACAATCGAAAACACTGAAGGACTGCTAACCCTTACCAAGGAAACACGATGGAAATACTAGGTTACTTATTATGAAGGTTAAAGTTTACGCAATCGTAGTTTTCATCAAAAATTTAACTATATACAGGGTTAATGTAATTCACTAGCATCCTTTTAACCCTAAACTCCTACCACTTAAACAAATGTTTTTTGTTTTACGGCTTTTGTCATAACTTAATATTTTTGGTGTAATAACGTTTTGAAAATTTGAGATTACCTCTAATTTTTACGCTACTCTGTGTATTTGTATGGGAAAAAAGTGCTTCATTTTAAAAAGTCGTAAAACAAAAAACATTTGTTTGAGTGATAGGAAGTCAGGGTTAAGAGGATGTCAGTGAACAAAAATAACCATGTGTTACAAATAACCATGTATACGTTCGCGATTGCAACCGCATTAAAAAAAATCCATTATCTAAAAAATAATAATATAAAAATCTCGTGTCACGGTGTTTGTTATTCGAAACTTTTTTCTCTGTATTCGGTGAGTCTGAGAATAAGTTATAGGATACTATTCTTCGCAGACGGAGTCGCGGGCAACAGCGAGTAAAGCTATATAAAAATCTCGTGTCACGGTGTTTGTTATCGAACTCCTCCGAAACGGCTTGACCGATTTTTAGGATTTTTTTTACATGTTCGACTATTTTAGTCGTACGTATACAGGATGTCCCAAAACTCAACGATAACTTGGTACGGCTAGAGGTCAAGTTATAGACATCCTGTATATGTCGGAGATGTGATGAGATGTGATTGGTCGGATTCTGCACGTGTACTTCCTCTTCATGGGTCCGCTTCACCAATAATCTTATGTCGGAATATTTTGACTTTGACTTTGAATCAGGGAACGTGCAGAAACTATAGGCGGCAGCACTAATGCGACAGAAGTGACACTATGCAGACAGTAAAAGAAGCTTATCAGGATAAAACATTCAAATTGATGGCACAAGTTGGCAGCTCCGTCTATGTGCACGTTCCTTAATAGGGAACGTGCAGAAACTATAGGCGGCAGCACTAATGCGACAGAAGTGACACTACGCAGACAGTAAAAGAAGCTTATCAGGATAAAACATTCAAATTGATGTCACCAGTTGGCAGCACCGTCTATGTACACGTTCCCTAATAGGAAACGTGCAGAAACTATAGGCGGCAGCACTAATGCGACAGAAGTGATACTATGCAGACAGTAAAAGAAACTTATCAGGGTAAAACAGTCAAATTGATGACACCAGCTGGCAGCACCGTCTATGTGCACGTTCCTTAATAGGGAACGTGCAGAAACTATAGGCGGCAGCACTAATGCGACAGAAGTGACACTATGCAGACAGTAAAAGAAGCTTATCAGGGTAAAACATTCAAATTGATGACACCAGCTGGCAGCACCGTCTATGTGCACGTTCCTTAATAGGGAACGTGCAGAAACTATAGGCGGCAGCACTAATGCGACAGAAGTGACACTATGCAGACAGTAAAAGAAGCTTATCAGGGTAAAACATTCAAATTGATGACACCAGTTGGCAGCACCGTCTATGTGCACGTTTCTATTCGAGTAACAAATAGTAACGTCAAAACAGCTGCGTTTGACCTTAGGTGAATGCTTAATGAGAGATTTCTAAGTTTCAAGGCCCCAAGCCCTTTGCGGTCTCATTTATTATGCAAGCAGTAATGGGGTCCCTAAACTAACGATATAAATTATTATTTTTGTTGTTTACTTACTTTGTAATTAGGTACTTGATGTTGAATTTAAATTTCGTTGACACTCATTCGTCAAATTACATGTTGAAGTAGAACTTTTTTAAAAGCCAAATAATTTATTCATTTAATACTTAGTAGGTGTACTTTTCTTTGTATTCACTTCATGCGGTCATACTGCATATAAATATCTACACTATTATAAAGAAAAGTCCTGACTGATTGGTTGAATGACTCACTGACGATGATCTGAAGATGAGCTCTGGTTGAGTTCGAAACGCGTCAGTGTAGCTTGGTGGTGGTGATGGTTGGGTTTATGTGATTTGTGTGTGTTCGTACAGTGTGGAGGTGGAGGAACTGCATGAACGCACATTTCTTGCATAAACGTAACTATTGTAAGGTCGCGGGTGAGCAAAGTAATTGTTTTAGTTCACTGACTGACTCATCAACGCCTAGCTCAATCGCATGGTCATAGCAGACTGAAAGTCAGAGGGACCCTATCTTCGTAACTGTGATTAGGTACTAGACTCTTCAAATTTGGCATACAAGCAGGTGATCATAAGTATCATAACAGTAAAAAGGTTTCAGGACTTTTGGAAATTTTAAGGGGATAAGGAAAAAATTGGGTATTATATTATATGATCATAGATTTTTGTTGTATTCAATAAACGACATGAAGAAGATAGCTTCAAGTGACTTTAAAAAAAAGCACTTGAACTTTTTGTGCTAAAGACCATAATTTTGAATTCTGCGCGGACGAAGTCGCTAGCAAAAGGTAGTGAGGTAAACTAATTATTGATTTAATAAAAATAAAGTTACGAAAAAAATTTGAGTTAACTCTTTTAAAATGTCCAGTTAGGAATATTTTAAGGAGCAAATAATAATTGTCATAGTGAAACATAATTGTGCCTCATTACATTACAGAAGTTCCCCGCGGTCAAGTAAATAACAATACATATAATAAAAGAGTAATGATGCCTGCTTCATCATCTTTGTTTTGCAGTCAAGGCACATGTATGACTTAATAAATTAATAAATTACCGGTACAATGTCGTATGTCCTGAAGGTATCCATTTCAGATCACTTGGCCACTAAATACCACAATGTCCACGATGTAACACTAAAAATGATTGACGATTCGTGTGTCAATCAAGGAACATTCGCCACGACTGTCTACACTCAAAAGTGTTACGCATAAAGACATAGATATAGATTTTACTATCAATTAGATAAGAAATCATTACTAATCGTTGCCATTTTAATAATCATTGTGATGTCAGCAACCTGAAATGGGTGGCGGGATGATAAAAGTGATAACACTTTTAAGCGATAAATAGAAAATTGATCGAATAAGATTTCCTGTATTTGAAAGTAAAAGGAAAATTGGATTTAAACGTTTTCGAGACATTTACTCATAGAAACTAAAAAACATTAATTGCTGTTTAAAAATGCAGCTTAAAATTAAAATTTTAACTTGAAAAAATTCTTGCGCTTAAAACAAGAAAATAAATGTATGTTTTTTTATTAATTGCTATTTTATTTAATTTTTGCATTGATAAGATTAAAATGTCTATACTTTAATATCCATGAATCATAATACTGAGATTATTGTTTATCTTATTGCGTCAAGTGTGATGATAACTTAGAAATGTCTTTTATTTCTCATGAAATTACGAAATATATATTTTTGAAAGAACGGAAGTAGGTAGATAAATATCACTTAAGCCTTTTTTGTAAGGTTTAAGATTATCACTGTTATTGTGAGTGGCGTTATTATAATAGTTTATTGTTTTTATAGTTTTGGACTAATACAGTCAAACAGGGGTCTAACTTACCACTTTGCAACTATGCCCCAAATGTATTTTTTAATTTTGATCTCAATTTAATTCTTAGTTTTATTTTGTAAATGGCAAAATAAATAATCATTAAATTATTAAGCAAAATTACATTAAATTTTTCATTTACTTTAAGTCTCGTACTATCGCCGCAGACGTCAGCTTGCCATTTTCAAAACAAATTTGCTCGCAGACGTTGAAGTTTTTTTGTATGGATTGGTATGGACAGGATGTCTAGCCACTGCACGCTAACTGGGCCTTTAAGGTGCCAAGCTGGCGTCTGGGCCGATGGTACATGTTTGCAGTATTTAAATCTTATTAACTGTGGCATATGCAAATATGTATAACTTAAGTTTTTCTTTAAGTTCACTTATTACATTGTGCCGTTTTTTGCCCAATTTAACATTTAACATTTCGTACCTCGACGTCTCTTCTTATTGTAATAGAAGCAATCCTTTTCATTCCCTCTAAACTCGTACGTAAAGCGCCATGCTGTACCATTTTGTAACACTTTCCTTTCACTAGTTTCACTACACACTAATATTTCGCACACTAAAAAAAGTGTGTTCTTTTGATTTTTAGCTTTTCAAAACTTGTCCTGTCTCAAGCTTGAGTGCAATTGAACTATACTGTTTACATTACATGTATATAACATAGTTTAGAAGGCTATAAATGAGTAATGTTAAGGAAAACCCCAAGTGTACGTCAGTTGTCACATTTATTATGCCCCTTTTCATGCAGGCGCTACGCACTGTTAACTTACTTGTACTATGTCGGCCTACGTTAGTAAGTAATTTAATGGTACAGCGAATACACTAATGGTTTACTAAGAGGACAAAAACGTTTCTTTGTTTTACAGCACGCAATGTACTCGGTATTTTTAATTATTGACATCGTCTTGGATAATGAAGTAATGTTTGATTGCGTTTAGTCACTAATTGTTACCTGTAAATTACTCCTCTCTCTTAGGAATCGTGTGCCTGCGACCTTATAGGAGACATCAGAATAGTGACGATGAATGATTTGTGATACTTTAAATTCTTGAAAAACAAATAGGTCACAATTGGCTAGGTCATGTGCAAACGTAGGAAACGTTGGAATCGGAACAATGTCATAGTCATAATCATAATCATTCACTATAAGTAGTAAAATGTAATTGATTTCCGTTTTAGGAATAGCTTTTTTGTAGGAAGCTGTCATATTGGGACAATTCAATGCGTTTTTATTACATGCAACCGTGATTAGCGTGACTGACTCCTATCTCGTTTGATGAGAAGCGCAAGTGAGGCCAAAGGTGTATCTCACTGGTTCCGTAACAGCCTCACATTAGCCTTGAAGAGCTCTAGGTTGTATCTATCTGGGAATATAGACGATGGGAGCGAATTCCATTCTGTAGCAGTTTGTTTTACTTCTTTTAATTTTAGTTTATTCATAAAACAATAAAAAAAGTTCATACTTAATCTCAACAACTAGGAAGCGAACAAAAACCGAGCACGGTTTATCTGACGCTGCGTCGCTCATTACAATATTATTACTTACATATGATTTTTATGCCGGTAAGAACAATTCTTTTAAGATTTTCACAAACGTTGCAACTTGCAGTATATGTCATCAGGCAATTCATTCAGAAGTTTTAGCAGTAAATATTCCCAGGTTCTTTTCCCATATACATTAACAAACGAGGGCAGTAAATTCCTATTTAAAACTGGAATATTTCAGCTGTTTGTTTAGGTTAGTTTGGCTGAACCATCCTGTAATGATTTTTCATTAGAATTTTTGATTCATTTAGTCACACATTTCAAACGGTTCACACTTTGAACATTAACCAATTTATGAAAACATTGTTGACTACAAGTAAAAAGTTCTGAAATTTAAAAAAAAACCTTGTATCATCATCATCATCATCATTTCAGCTGTTGAACGTCCACTGCTGGACATAGGCCTCCCTCATTGATGCCCAATCATTACGTTTGGAAGCGGCTTGCATCCACCGTGAACCCTGCGGCATTTACCAAATCATCTATCTCGTTGGTTGTGCTGTCTTTGCCAAAAACATTTAGAAAATAGTCAATATGCATCTTATACCTAAGTTTTGATAAAACAAATTAAAAAATAAATAGTTTAAAGAAAAATCTATTTGGTTGGAAATTTTATATAGCGCGTACCTAATTACCACAATTACATAATATTAAAGGGAAAAAGTGAACATACACCTATATATACCTACCTACTCATTTATCTTGAAGCAGACGTGCAGAAACTATAGGCGGTAGTACTAATGCGGCAGAAGAGACACTATGCGGACAGTAAAATAAACTTATCAGGGTAAAACAGTCAAATTGATGGCACTAGTTGGCAAGCAGCGTCTATGTGCACGTTCCCTATAGCACCTACTCGTTTTAATAAGAAAGTTAAATATGATGATTTAATTAAATATAACAATTTAACTGTTATAGGCTAATTCAAACATCTTCGGAAACCTTCTTTTTATGATTTCAGTACTGTAGTAAAGCATAGGATAGGATATTAGCAGTGATCGGAACTCAGGGTGCAAAACTTTAAGAAAACTTGCCAAGCGGGCATGAAACAGTGCTTACAGACATGAAAATATTAATATAAACTACTGAAAATCTGAGATTTCGATATAGAGTTAAATTGAACACTTAATCTGCCAATAATATTCTTATTTTTCTTGATTGTAAAATCTCCTGAATGTCAGCTTTACAAGTTTTCTTAAGGTTTTGCACCCAGAGTTCCGATCACTGGATATTAGGGTTGAATTAGATTTAGGTGCAACCTATCGGTACTTCTCTTTAAAAATATGCGCGGTATAAAAAATAAAATATACAGGGTCGAGAGGTCAAGTTATACCAGTTCTAGAAACAATAAAAATAAATGGTTTATCCACGATGTAAATTTCGAGAATTTTATTCCTGAAATTTCTATTTAAATGCCGGAATTAATGCTTGATGCGAGCGAAACACCCGGTACAGGCTGGTTTATAATATAAATAATGTTCTAGGATATAAATAGTGTACCATAAATCAGAGAAACACATAAATACTTTATAATCAATAATAGCAATTATTCCCTCGCGCCAGGCGCGACAAATGGCCGTCATATATTAACCTCACTTTACCGAGTTTTGTTAAATATTGTGTATAAGGTATATGAAAACGATTGAATTGAATGTTTGTTTGTATGAAAAATGTGAATTAGTATATTTTATCTTGGTCCGAAAATTGAGCTCCCGAATCGAATTGGCGAATTGGTCCGCCGAAATTGAGGAACTAGTTGCTGAACCCAACATAATTGGAGTGACCAGAGCTCACAGGCTTCGGTGGCTTGGCCACCTCAAGCGCATAGAGGACGTCGTGCACTAAAGAGGGCCAACCAGGGTAGGCCAACCGGGCGGTGTCCCGATGGTCACCCTAGATACCTTATTGAATCAGGCGTTACTTTGCGGAGGTCCATATTAATGAACTAAAACAATTACTTTGCTCACCCGCGACCTTACAATAGTTACGTTTATGCAAGAAATGTGCGTTCATGCAGTTCCTCCACCTCCACACTGTACGAACACACACAAATCACATAAACCCAACCATCACCACCACCAAGCTACACTGACGCGTTTCGAACTCAACCAGAGCTCATCTTCAGAGTTACCACAACCGTATGCTATGCTACCAAACGTTAAACTAACAAACCAAAACAAATGTTTTAACTTGTCACTGTAACTTCTCAAGTACCCACTTTATTTTTCTTATTCTCAAACTACCCCACAAAAATTAACTTTTATTGACATATTTAAAACTACCTTGAATTTTTTTTGTTTATTTATTTATAAGGCATATTTAATTAATACTAACTGTTCAAATTCGACCCAAGCCGCAGTAAAGGAGAAGATACTAAATTTACCTGTTCATTAATAATAGACCCCATAGTGTTGTACCTAATTATTTCCATGCATTCCAGAGCATCCAGACGCAACCCCTTGCCGCAATAATGTAACACTTCATAAGAATCTGAATCTAACAATGAATGATTTGATTCCAACAAATGTTTTGCAAAATTCGATCTATCTGGATGCTCATTCCTATATGCCGAAACATGCTCTTTAAATCTAGTATTAAAACTTCGGCCTGTCTGTCCTACGTATATCCCATTGCAGTCATTACAAGTAAGCTTGTATACCCCCGATCTAGTTCCCTTATCTACCTGTTCTTTGTGGTTACATAGCCTAGAGTACAAAGAGTTGTTAGTCTTAAAGGCAACATTAATATTGTTTGATTTTAAAATGCCATAAATCTTATCAGACAAACCCCCGACGTAAGAGATGCTAGATCTATATTTGTTAGTAGACTGAGAAGGTAACGCAGCGTGAAGCATGCTATTTACTAACCGTGCCTGCTTCTTTTGAACTAAACTATCTACCATTGATTTTGTATAACCATTTGAGATCGCTATCTGATAAATAGTACTCAACTCTAAATCATAATGTTCCTTAGAAAGAGGCACAGTCAACAATCTATTAACATAACAATGGAAAGCAGCCAGTTTATGCTGCCACGGATGATTAGAAGATGCTGGTATAACAGCATCTGTGTACGTGGGCTTACGGTATATTTTAAATTGATGTTTACCATTTAATTTTGAAATCGTTAAATCCAAAAAGTTCAACGAACAATTTTCCTCCAATTCTTTTTTGAACCTTATCTTTACGTGCTTGTTATTCAAACCATTAATAAACACGTCAAGCTGTCTCATACTCCCTCTCCAGCATAGGATCAAATCATCAACAAACCTAAAATAGTACACAATATTACTATTACCCACAATATACTGATTCTCAAAATGATCCATAAATATATCTGCCATTAAAGGACTCAGAGGTGAACCCATAGCTAAACCATCACTCTGTATACTTACCATTGAACCATTGAACCGGAAATAATTTTGTTTCATGCATAAAGTTACCAAATCTATTAATTCACAAACTTCACCCGGATGCAACCGCTTCCTTTCTAAGTGGTCTTTTAGAATTTCTAGTGTCTCACTATATGGTACGTTAGTAAATAAACTGTCTACATCCAAAGAAAGCAACGTTGCATTCGGCGGTATGCTGATGTCCTTAATTTTACTAACCAAATCTAAACCATTTTTTAAACTATAAGAAGGTTTAAAGGAAGCCTTCACACGAATAATACTATTTAATTTCTTCGTCAATTTATATGCTGGAGCACTCACGTATGAGACAACTGGACGAACAGGCACATCATCTTTATGAATTTTAGGTAATCCATATAGAATTGGCGCCTGCGGATTCATGGGAATTACAAAATTCTTTTGTTGTTCGGTTTCAAAGGCAAACAAAGAACCCTTTATTAGTCTCTTTAGATCTTTGTGAAATGTAATTGTAGGGTCCTTACGTAAAACTGTAAAACCGTCCCCTTGAACGATATCTAAAACTTTCCGATTATATTGATACCTATCCAATAAAACAATACAATTTCCTTTGTCTGCCTTTGTCACCACTAAATCATTATCATACACTTTCTCCTGAATAGATCTCAAAGAATTTAATTCGTTATGTTAATAGATTGTTGACTGTGCCTCTTTCTAAGGAACATTATGATTTAGAGTTGAGTACTATTTATCAGATAGCGATCTCAAATGGTTATACAAAATCAATGGTAGATAGTTTAGTTCAAAAGAAGCAGGCACGGTTAGTAAATAGCATGCTTTACGCTGCGTTACCTTCTCAGTCTACTAACAAATATAGATCTAGCATCTCTTACGTCGGGGGTTTGTCTGATAAGATTTATGGCATTTTAAAATCAAACAATATTAATGTTGCCTTTAAGACTAACAACTCTTTGTACTCTAGGCTATGTAACCACAAAGAACAGGTAGATAAGGGAACTAGATCGGGGGTATACAAGCTTACTTGTAATGACTGCAATGGGATATACGTAGGACAGACAGGCCGAAGTTTTAATACTAGATTTAAAGAGCATGTTTCGGCATATAGGAATGAGCATCCAGATAGATCGAATTTTGCAAAACATTTGTTGGAATCAAATCATTCATTGTTAGATTCAGATTCTTATGAAGTGTTACATTATTGCGGCAAGGGGTTGCGTCTGGATGCTCTGGAATGCATGGAAATAATTAGGTACAACACTATGGGGTCTATTATTAATGAACAGGTAAATTTAGTATCTTCTCCTTTACTGCGGCTTGGGTCGAATTTGAACAGTTAGTATTAATTAAATATGCCTTATAAATAAATAAACAAAAAAAAAATTCAAGGTAGTTTTAAATATGTCAATAAAAGTTAATTTTTGTGGGGTAGTTTGAGAATAAGAAAAATAAAGTGGGTACTTGAGAAGTTACAGTGACAAGTTAAAACATTTGTTTTGAAGGTTCGATTTGTGGCATTCGAACATGGCGGATGTAGACAGTATATAATTTTGGTATTTCTGTTTCTTTGGCTAGTTGTGGTATAATTCTGATAGTGTTTTATGCGGCGATTAACCTTAACTGTTACAGTGATCTCAAAATTCTATATTGCTCTCGTGTCTGACATTTTTTAATGCGCAAGTTGTCTCCACGTGGTTTTTGGAATTTTACTATCAAGTTGCAAAAACTACAATTACCGTACAACGTGAGTCGCTCTCAGAGCAATTAACTGATATTGGCACAAGCCTAGTGGCCGCCATTAAGGAAGAAAAGAAAAGAAAAGAAACATTTGTTTTGGTTTGTTAGTTTAACGTTTGGTAGCATAGCATACGGTTGTGGTAACTCTGAAGATGAGCTCTGGTTGAGTTCGAAACGCGTCAGTGTAGCTTGGTGGTGGTGATGGTTGGGTTTATGTGATTTGTGTGTGTTCGTACAGTGTGGAGGTGGAGGAACTGCATGAACGCACATTTCTTGCATAAACGTAACTATTGTAAGGTCGCGGGTGAGCAAAGTAATTGTTTTAGTTCACCCTAGATACCGTTGGGCAGATGTGGTGGAGGCGGATCTGCGCGAGTTTGAGGCTGGTGACTGGCAAGAGACGGCACAGGACCGGGATCTTTGGCGTGCACTCGTATTGGACGCCAAGACACACTTTGGGTCATTGCTCTAGAGGAATAAGTAAGTAATTATCTTGGTCCTCCTTTACCAAATGTGCCTCCTGCCCAAAAACCTCTGTGTAAAACATATATTTTAACATGCATAACTTATGTAACGCACAGACGTAGCTATGGATCACGTTTGGTAGTCGAAAAGCAAAGTTAAACTATTGTATTAGACAAACGAATAGCCCAGTGTCGTTAGTGAAACCGACTACGATACTTGGGGTGCCAGGATGCCATCAAAATTTTTTTTTGTAATTTAAAAATTAAAATAAAAAATCATTAATCCACTTGTATCAACATCCTGTAAATATTATATGCATACCCTTAAAACTTCTATAGTTACAAAAACCCTTTGAAAAGTACAGTCGAGGCTTAGATATTTCATTACATCAATTAATACATAAACAGGCAAAGTCAAAAGGCAAAACTCCATAAGTTATATATAAATAAACAAATACTCATAATTTTAACTGTCATAGATGATCGGAGGCGCTTGGGGTTATCAATAGGCGGTTGTTATGCAAAAGTAACCATGAATAGCCTAGTCTCTACCCGTTGCTTTTCTTGCGTGAACATCTGAGCATAATTGGGCATTTTAATTAAAAAGCCTTCCTACCATTAAGTAAGTACCTTTTTTTTAATGACGTTAATTTTGAGGTTTTCTTATTCAAAATCACGAAGACTATTCATTTGCATAAAGAAAAAAAGGGTTTTGAGTCAGTTTTGTGACTTTTTTACATATAGACACTCGGCATCGTGTCAAACCAAGTTCTAGCAAAAGGAGTCCCACTGGCTGGAGGGACGCGGACCCACGCAGAGTCAGTACGTTTCGGAAACTTCTTCGCAAGTTTTCGCGATGTTTTCTTTCGCATAACGTAAAGCTCATAGATTGCAACGACTTCAAAGGCTGGCTTGCATGGCGACTACGGGCTGCATGAGGACTACTCCGACTGCGGCCCTGGAAGCCCTACTGAACTTGCCGCCGCTGCATCTGTTTATCCAACAGGAAGCGGGAGCGGCTGCGGTAAGACTCAGGAAGCTGAACCTATGGAGGGACGTGAAAGTAACACACACAGGAATACTGGGTGAACTGGTAAATAGGGAGCCGCTCATCGAGGCGGTCACCGACAGAATACCTAAACAGTACGTATTCGACAAAAAATATAGGATACAATTACACGAAGACCCAGGGGAGGGCCTCAACCTCAAGGAGTTGAGGATCTTCACGGATGGGTCGAAAACGTCAACAGGTACAGGCTCTGGAGTACATTCAGAGGACCTGAATATCAACATCTCATCGCCATTGGGGATCCATAATACCGTCTTCCAGGCGGAATGCATGGGTATCATAATGGCAACAACAGCGATTAACTCCAGAGAGGTACAGGGTTTTCCAATCCGTATACTGTCTGATAGCAGATCGGTCTTGCAAGCCCTGCAGAGCAACACTACGACATCGGGGCTAATATACGAGTGTCATCGAGCTCTGACGAAGGTAAGTGAGACAAATACCATTACCCTTCAATGGATAAAGGGTCACAGTGGATCGCGAGGCAACGACGCGGCCGATCGACTGGCGAGGGAGGGATCGGAGTTGAGGGTCTTTGGACCTGAACCCATTCTGCCCCTGCCTTTCGGATGGTTGCGCGGCCAGTTGCGCCACAACACCAAGGTAATGCACCAAGAATATTGGACAAACCTAGTAACCTGCAGGCAGACCAGAGAAGCTCTTCCGAAGATCAACCCCGGATTATCCGCAAACTTCGCGGTTATGGAAGAACTCAGCTCCGACTACTGATCGGGGCTCTAACTGGACATGCCTTACTTAACAAACACTTACACAATTTAGGTGTTACAGACAGCCCCCTATGCAGAGCGTGCATGGAGGCGGAAGAAACGGCCTCACACGTCCTGCTGGAGTGTGTTAGTGTGGCGAGCTACAGGGCGCTACACCTCGGGACACCGAGGTCGCTCCAGGAAGTCGTCGGCAACGTGAAGGGTCTGCTAGGCTTCCTTAAGGAGTTGGGCTGGCATGAATAGTGCCTACAGCCAG
The DNA here is from genome assembly GCA_947859365.1 of Archips crataeganus. Classification (NCBI taxonomy): domain Eukaryota; kingdom Metazoa; phylum Arthropoda; class Insecta; order Lepidoptera; family Tortricidae; genus Archips; species Archips crataeganus. The sequence continues at coordinate 16,054,389 of OX402062.1, read as the reverse complement.
TTACGCAAAATAGGCGCGTAAAAGACGTCGAGTTGCGGAAACTAGCCCGTTATTACCTATTACCTAAAGCTCATAGATAAAAAATTTAAGTGTAATTTGGCATATAAATTTCAAAAAACTAGATGTGCGAGCCTGGACTTGAACCCACGGCCTTCTGCTGGTGAGGCCGTAGGTCAAACCACTAGGCTAGCGTGAGTCTTGATTACCAGGTTAAAATTACCCGCACGAACATTTATTTTCAGTGTCCAAAGCTTCACTGACTAGTCTAAATAGTCAAGTCATATCCGTGTGAAATTTCCCTGGCGTGTTTTGCTTCACTCCTGCGCAAGACAGTTTGAAGTGCAGGATGTAACTCAAGATCACAGATAAGGCAACGTGCACAATGAAATATTCATTGGCCTTTAAATCATTTAAGCAATTTTTTACCAAGGGACAATTCACACCAATTTTATTGACTTAGTCCCAAAGTAAGCAAAGCTTGTGATTTGGATACCTATTATGCAACGGATAAACATGTACAGTCAAGTGTAAAAATATGGGTGCACACAACTTGCTCATAAATATGTCCCATAGCTCTTATGTCGTCGAATTAAGGTATAGGTATATAACGATGGGAGGATTAAATAAAATAAATAAATAAATATTAGGGGACAATCTTACACAAATCGACCTAGTCCCAAACTAAGCAAAGCTTGTACTATGGCTACTAGACGACGATAAACATACTTATATAGATAAATAAATACTTAAATACATAGAAAACATCCATAACTCAGGAACAAATATTCGTGCTCATCACACAAATAAATGCCCTTACCGGGATTCGAACCCAGGACCTCTTGCTTCGTAGGCAGGGTCACTACCAACTAGGCTAAAGCGGTCGTTAAAACTTATTAAATCGATACTTATTTTTGCACTTGACCGTACTTAGCACACCTAATATTGAACATCCAAGTCTCAAGAACAATTATTCATATTTTTATACATACATACCTACAATCACGCCTCCTTCCCAGCAAGGGGATAGGCAGAGACTATTTGTTTCCACCCGCTACGATCCTGACATACATCTTTTGCTTCCACGACACTCATTAGTCTTTTTCATACATGCCCGCCGGTTTCGGGTACTCTTGACATGACCCTCCTTCAAGACTTATAAATTGACAAAGTACCTACTGATGTATCGCTTTCCATAATTTCGTTCTGAGAGGACGCCTGTGCCCTGCAGTGGGACGTATATAGGCTGGGATGATGATGATGATGATGATGATGATGATGATGATTAATAACAATAACAGATTCGTCGAAATAATCAGGATGTTATTTTATGTCCTACAATATACAAGAAAATATTTCTTACGTAAGCGCCATCTCTTAACAAATAGCAAAACTAACATTAGGTGCACTCTTTAGTAGCTAGATGGCACTGCTGTTTCATCGAGAATTGTTTTGAACGGCTAGGATTTTTTTAGCTAACCCATCTTCATCGATTAAACAGGATAGTCGCCTCTAATAGGCACTGGTTCCACCGCCGGCGACGAGCGATAAATGAGTAGAACTAGAAACTATGTAGTTAGAAATGAGTGGGCGAGCGGCGAAAAGCGAGTGTGTAGTTTCGATAGTTTTGTCGCTCGACTATAAGCGATTGTTCGAGTGCGACGGGCGGTACGGTAGAATGATCGCTCTGCAAGCTGACCAAGTTGCACCGCTGAGCAAGTTTTATCGTTGATAGATTTTATCGCTGCGATCAACTAGTGAAGAGAGATTCCTCGCCGGCAGTGTGAACAGCCAGCGATGAACTATAATATACCTATATCTCTTTTATTTACACGGGAGCGATTATCTTTTGTTCGTTGCTTGTGCGAGAAAATCGCCGACAGCTCGTTGCTTACTCGCCGGCGGTGGTCCAGTGGTGGTGGCAGGTTTGAGAATCGTAGTGTTGTACATAGTTTCACGATGGACTCTGTCTGACGAAGAAACACTGCTTTCTTCTCTTGCTCTTGCACATCACTAGTTGATCGATGAACTGATGCGCGGCCGCAACGCGGGTGTAGCCTTCGATCAATAATACAGGTGTAGCGCTGCAATCGCGCGTTTTTTATTTATATACTAGCTTTTGCCCGCGACTCCGTCCGCGTGGAATTAGTAATTTGGGCAGCTTATTTTTTTATCCAATTTGCTTTTTCATTAATTATGGCTCTCCTTAGATCCTTCCGGAAGAAGTGCAACTGCATAATAAACCAACCCGCTCCCAATCCGCCCCCAACCCGCTCCTAACCCGCCCCCAACCCGCCTCCAACTCGCTCTCAAGCCGCCCCCAACCCGCTCCCAACCCGCCCCAAACTTGCTCTCAATCCGCTCCCAACCCGCCCCCAACCCGCTCTCAATCCGCTCCCAACCCGCCCCCAACCCGCTCCCAACCCGCTCCCAACCCGCCCCCAACTCGCTCTCAATCCGCTCCCAACCCGCCCCCAACCCGCTCCCAACTCGCCCCCACCCGCTCTCAACCCGCCCCAACCCGCTCTCAAGCCGCCCCCAACCCGCTCTCAACCCGCCCCCCCACCCGCTCCCAACCCGCCCTATCTAACTGGGCTATCTAACACTGAAAGAATTTTTCAAATCAGAGCAGTAGTTCCCGAGATATACACCGTGAAATTTTAGTGGTTGTTTTCCCGAAACGAGGTGATTTAGTTTCGATTGTACAATCGATTTATAATTACTATTTTGACTAGAGTCAAAAATCCAATTGTGAAAAACGAAAGTCGAAAATGACCGCAAACCAATAGTAACGCTTCGTTGGTACAAGTAGCGTACGATCGTCCGATAGGTTAGGTACCAACGAAGCGTTACTATTGGTTTGCGGTCATTTTCGACTTTCGTTTTTCACAATTGGATTTTTGACTCTAGTCAAAATAGTAATTATAAATCGATTGTACAATCGATACTAAATCACCTCGTTTCGGGAAAACAACCACTAAAATTTCACGGTGTAGAAGTTTTACTTCAAAAACCCCCGATTTTGAAACATTCTTCCGCTCCGCTCCGCTCCTATTGGTGTTAGCGTGATGTATAGCCTATAACATTCCTCGATAAATGGGCTAACTAACACTGAAAGAATTTTTCAAATCGGAGCACTAGTTCCTGAGATTAGCGCGTTCAAACAAACAAACAAACAAACAAACAAACTCTTCAGCTTTATATATTAGTATAGATAATGCCTGGGCCACACTAACGAGAAATGCCATTAATTATCGCGATAATGGATGTTAACCGCAGGTGTAGCCACGACTTAACGCAATAATTTGGCAATAATTTGAACAAAATTTGACAACGCGATGATTATCGCGCTAATGGGCATTGACGTTAGCCGCTAGTGTGGCCCCAGCATAATGGATTTACAAAGCAGCGTGGCCGCAGCACTGCAGACGCGCTGCCTCCACTTTGCCGCAAATTTGATTGCGCCATTAGACTAATAAATACTAAGTTCGAATTTTGAACTTCGAAGTACTAGGGGCGTTCAATAAAAAGTGAGAATGAGTATGTTATAAACAACTTTTACTAAATGTCATTTTATTTTTCGACATAGTCACCTTTTAGCATAATACACTTAGTATATCTTTTTTCTAAACTTAAAATTCCATTTTTAAAAAAGGTCTCATCTTGAGTACTTAAAAAATCTTGTACTGCAGCGACTACCGCGTCGTCGTCTTCAAATTTCTGGCCTCTCAGGTATTGTTTCAAACTCGGAAATAGGTAGAAATCACTGGGAGCGAGATCTGGTGAATACGGAGGATGCTTAAGGATATCGAACCCAGCATCACGAATTGCAGCCATTGCAACGGCGGACTTGTGTGCCGGGGCATTGTCCTGGTGGAACAGCACAACTTTCGAGAGTTTACCTCGCCGTTTTTCGCGGATCTCATTGCGCAATGTTGCTATTTGTTTGGCGTATAAAGTGCCCGTAATAGTGGCTCCATGCTCGAGATACTCAATCATTAATACCCCTTTACCATCCCAAAAAACAGAGCCCATGACCTTACCGGCAGATGGGCTCACCTTGAATTTCTTCGGAGTTGGAGATGATGGCCTTTTCCATGTCATAGACTGCAGTTTCGTTTCAGGGTCGTAATGATGGAGCCATGTTTCGTCCATTGTTATAAATCGCGCCAAAAAAAGTTCCCGGTCTTGCTGCATCAGGTTCAAAGCTTCTTGACAAATCTCTAGTCTAGTTTGTTTTTGCGTGTCAGTAAGCATTCTTGGTACCCAACGCGCAGATACCTTTTTCATACCCAAGCGTTCATGTAAAATATTATGCACGCTCCGCGTTGAAATCTTTACATTTTCAGCAATAAAACGAACTGTGACGCGACGATCCGCCAAAACTGAGTTTTCGACTTTTTTCACAATTTCTTCAGTTACTGCTGTAGTAGGGCGTCCGGAGCGGGGGTCGTCCATTGTCGATGTTCTTCAACGTCTAAATTCGGCGCACCAACGTGCGACTGTCGAATACGGAGGAGCATTAGACCCTAAAGTGTCCCGCAAATCCAAATTGACTTGGTCCGTAGAAAAATTTTTCAAATACAAGTATTTGATAACGGCGCGCAGTTCAATTTTCTCCATTTTCGCTAACGTACTCAATAGCATTGCAAAGAAATTACCGTATATTTTTTTAAACAAAAGACTGTTAGTTTTTTTTTTCATAGCAATCAGCTAGATAGATTAGCTTTACCGGGCAGTATTTAATTTCGTAATATTAAAAGAGTTTGCATCTCATTCTCACTTTATATTGAACGCCCCTCGTATAAAGCTGCGTACGGACTGCGCGCACTCGGGTACGCGTACCCGGGCTTGCGTGTCCTGGAACGCCATGTCCGTACGCTATGTACGCGTACAGTGTACGTGTATCTGTACGTGTACATTGTACGCGTACATGGCGTACGGATATGGCGTTCCAGGACACGCAAGCCCGGGTACGCGTACCCGAGTGCGCGCAGTCCGTACGCAGCTTAAGAGCTATTCTGACTCGTAATGGCTCGGCCACAATATATCGCCACCGGCGGCAGCGGCGAGCGTTTTCCTCGTCCATTGCGCGGCCGAGACGCTCCCCGCACAGTGACTATCTGGCGGCACACGCAATGAACTGATAAAACGCTCGCCGCTGCCGCCGGTCGCGCGAACCCGTGGCCGGGCTGTAAAGGATTTGCCACACCGGATACGGTTTGCGCTCAGATCGCATATCTATACAAAATATATACACCGTGAAATTTTAGTGGTTGTTTTCCCGAAACGAGGTGATTTAGTTTCGATTGTACAATCGATTTATAATTACTATTTTGAATAGAGTCAAAAAAAAAAAAAAATGTTAGGGGACAATCTTACACAAATCGACCTAGTCCCAAACTAAGCAAAGCTTGTACTATGGGTACTAGACGACGATAAACATAATTATATAGATAAATAAATACTTAAATACATAGAAAACATCCATAACTCAGGAACAAATATTCGTGCTCATCACACAAATAAATGCCCTTACCGGGATTTGAACCCAGGACCTCTTGCTTCGTAGGCAGGGTCACTACCAACTAGGCTAAGGCGGTCGTTAAAAAAAATCCAATTGTGAAAAACGAAAGTCGAAAATGACCGCAAACCAATAGTAACGCTTCGTTGGTACCTAACCTATCGTACGATCGTACGCTACTTGTACCAACGAAGCGTTACTATTGGTTTGCGATCATTTTCGACTTTCGTTTTTCACAATTGGATTTTTGACTCTAGTCAAAATAGTAATTTGGTATAAATCGATTGTACAATCGAAACTAAATCACCTCGTTTCGGGAAAACAACCACTAAAATTTGACGGTGTAGAGACCGACAATGTTGTTCATACATAATGCTGGCTGCGTGCAATTTGACCTGACCGCAGACCGTAGAACGCACCAGTGTGGCAAATCCTTAATGACACAACACGTCAGATACCTACTTGCAAATGCGCCTTAAGCTCATAGTTGCAATCGCCTCGGTTTGAGCAAAGCAAGGACGCAGAATAGGTACACAAAACTAATCATTTGTAAATACTGTGTAATAATTAGCTTAGAAACCAGAGATATGGATCATTAATCGACTTTCTAAGCATTAAGTATTATGATAAATTACAATAATACTATAAATTACTTAGTTTGATTGTTCAACGTATTATTTTGGATTAAGATGTTTTATGAGACATGGTAAACATTGTCGATGCATGGAAAGTTTTAATTAGGTATTGTTAGTGCATTCTGGTCATGGTTAAGTTTTCTAATAACGGTAAGATGAAAACGAACCATGGAGTCGGCATTAGCATTAAATTTTTATTCTTACTTTGCTATTTTTTTACTTATTTCTGAAACAGGCTTCGTACAATTGCTCACATTAACCTATAGGACCAAAAACTAACTAAGATAGACAGAAACACGTATGCTAGCAGTGGTATTTAGTTACTATTTTACTATTGCATTCTACGAGAGGATTTTTTTTTTTAAATCGAGAAAAACACGGTTACGTTATGGAAAAGGAAGTGATTCGGAAAATTGAACTAAAAGTTTTGACTAGTTGATAAAAATGATTATGATTTATGGCTGTACTCACTTACTACCTACTCTACTGTTATTTCAAATTCACTAAGTTTTTCATCGTTTTCTGATGTAATTTCAAAAATCGGTCTTGTGATTAAAACTATTAATTTCCGAGCCACTTCCTCAACAAAATGCTAACATCCGGCAATTTCAGTTTTTAGCCAAGGTTTTATATTGTTTTGTATTGTGTGCGTTCATACAGTTCTGTTCTGATAATCACTTCTGCTGTGACTAATCCTGCTCATTTTGCTCATTCTGCTGTGTATAGGTAGAACATAAGCACATTCTATTCACTACTCGTAAGATCTTTGTTATTTACACAATGTTCTGGCAATAAATAACTTTGACTTTTGACTTTGACTTTGACACCTACATAAAATCTTCCTCATACGTATTATATTTTTATTATGATATACCTACCTACGTATTTATTATATTTGACGACTAGATGGCCCCGTGGTTAGAGAGCTTGACTACGAAGCTTGAGGTCCCGGGTTAGATTCCTGTGTTGGGGCAGATATTTGTATGAAAAGTAAGAATGTTTGTTCTCGGGTCTTGAGTGTTTAATATGTATTTAAGTATGTATTCTATCTATATAAGTATGTTTATCCGTTACTTAGTACCCATTTATAACACAAGCTTGCCTAGCTTACTTTGGGACTAAGTCAATTGGTGTGAATTGTCCAGTGATATTTATTTATTTATTCTTTCAGGTCTCCATAGTTTGTCCGATTTCATTATGTTTATTATTTATTTATTTATTTATTTATTTAATATACATGTACCTACATATCGACATAATTAAATCGACCAAACTATGGAAGTTTGTTTTCCATAATTTTCATTAGTCACAAAGTTTTTTTTTCCGAAACAGTATTTATTATTCGGTATTGACAACATTCCATTTTTTTGAGCTTCTCATTTTATTGGTCCATTTGGTTAGGAAAGACTACATACGCTGATATATTATGAGCCATTACCTTATTCATACGCAAAGTGAAAATATTCTGTATTAGATATTTCTCCCCATAATCTGGTAACTAAATCGCCAATGGATATTTTCGCCTATTCTTCTGACTACAAATGGATTTCTCATTCAAATAAGTTACTTTTCTAGAGCTGATAAACACATTGTTACTTAAATTTAATACGTATTTTGTATACTGAAACAGGATGCACAGAAAAAACCCATTGTTACTTTGTTATACTTACTTATAATAGTGAGATATCAGTGGTCATCATCAACCCAGCCTATTTACGTCATTGCAGGGCACAGGCCTCCTCTCAGAATGAGAGGGCTTGGACCTTAGTTCCCACGCGGGCCCAGTGCGGATTGGGAACTCCACACACACCATTGAATTTCTTCGTAGGTGTATGCAGGTTTCCTCACGATGCTTTCTTTCGCCGTTAAAGCTCATGGTAAGTTACAAATCTGTCAATATCAGAGATATCAGTCATCATCATCATCAGCCTGTGCTCGTCCACTGCTGGACATAGGCCTCACCCATGGCACGCCACTGAGCACGATCCTCGGCCACTCTCATCCAGCTCTTGCCAGCCGCTTTGCGAAGATTTCCGAGCATAGCCCTTTCCCTAGCACGTTGAGCAACTTTAAATTTCAGTTATCTTAGGTATTAATACCCTCTTCATCGAGTTACCTTAAATGCAAGGTGCCAATGAATTTCGACCTTAACTCGTTGACACAGAGTCGAAAATTGATGAACCTTTTCATTCCGCTAGTGTACATGGCATTCGGCCAAGAAAACTATATGTAAGCCTCCAAAGGTTACTGACCTCATTCAGACAGGCAGACAACCCTGAGAGTAGAAAGAAAGTGGCATATTATGATGAGTGGCAGCCTTGGATGGCCCTCGTACAGACCTTGGTTGGCATTTTATACAGCCTTTCACATGTTAAGATCAAAGATCAATGAATGATCTACATAAAAAACCGGTCAAGTGCGAGTAGGTTCCGTATCTCCGTACAATGTTTTAAAAACCGGCCAAGTGCGGCTCAGACTCGCGCACGAAGGGTTCCGTACCATTATCTATAAAAAATTGCGGTTTACGATTTATGACGTCTTAAAAAAAACTACTCACTATATTTCAAATGTTTAATACTCACCTACAGTGGAATTATATATATCGACGGTTAAAAGGCAATTTGGTTGTCAAAATGAGTTACAATACATATTTGAACAGCGAATTTTTCTCCGTCGTTTGAGCCGGGTTTCATGCAAAGTTCAAAAATTGTCGCTTCATGCGTTTTGCCTTTTAACCATCGACATAAAGATTATTATGAGTGAATCAACTTTTTGTGTTGTTAACTCAGTCCCTAGTTGTCCAAGTGACATTTTCATACTGTTTCATAGAAAAATGCTTAGGTTGTCCAAGGGACAAAAATTGTGTACCTAACCAAAGCAACAGGTAGCAAGAAAAAGTTGATACACCCTTATTATAACCTGGATTAAGATGAGGACGTAAACTACTTATATTATTCCGCAAAATTGCACAGTTCTCGTGGTATACTTAGTGGTAAAGGAATTCTTACGGAGTGGCGGGCAGTAGCTAGTTTAATTATACCTATTGTGGAAGCAAAGTTTAAGTTTGTAGTTTATAAAATTTCCTTATGCAGAAAGAATTTTATTAGATTCATAATTATAAGTAAAATGCCACAGGAGGGCAGGAGGGAGGGGAGGGAGGGGAGCGGAGGAGGGGTTCTTGATGGTGTTTTCTTTTTATAGTTAGGTATATTGGTGTAGTTTTTATTTATTTTGTTTCCTTTTGATTCCTTTTTTTTAGTCATGTATGAAAAATGTATTTCTCAAACTCAAATAGAATTGATATTAATTAAATGTCCTATCCAGTCAATTAAATAATACTTTTGATGTTTTAAATTCAAGCAAAGTTTTTGGTGCCAACAAATACAAGAGAGCATTTTTCATTTTTTGCATTGTTAAATAAACAGGATAAAGTAAAATTATATTGCACCAAATGAACAGTATCAAAACACTCTACCGCCGTAACTACCTTTGCCAAAATACTTGACGTCAACCTTTAGTTAGTAAAAGGGGACGTCAAAATTGTCCCCTGCATATAATTTTCATTTAGCCGTTATTCAGTAAAAAAAAATCTAGATAGTGAAATATCGACGTTAACTTTAAATTCAATACACGTACCAGTATCCACCATTTATGATGACGTACCAACCAATTTTTTTTATTTTGTAACGGCACTTCTCAAATTATTCAGCCAGGATACCGGTCGTTTAGGACATCCGGTAGACTTGATTATAATCAGCCAGCATTTCTTTTTTAATCAAGAAGACGTACTTTTTATGAGCTATCAAAATGCAATTATCCCATACATTTTGTATGGCATTATAGGTCTGCGACGTCATTGACATCACAAATTGACAATTCTAAAAATCGAATTTTTCAGTTAATATCGTGTTATGAAATTATTGTCGTGGCGTGAACTACTCTATTGGTAAATGAATTCGGGATTATCCATATTTACTCGTATAGAGATGAGTTTTATTTTAGGTTCCAAAAATGTTGAGAGCATTTTATTCTATGTCTATACTTTTTTTTACAGATTGGACTGATTGAAGCTGCCAGTTACTGGGTTACCAGTAGAGTAGCCTCATTGCTTTTGAATAACTATATACCGCGTTTAGATACCATTAAATGATACAAAAGCACATTTTAAGGTCATTTATTATATTGTTCGCAATCTATTCAAAAGATAAAATCTTTTTGCGAACAACTAAAAATAATCCGATTAAAGTATCTTTTACCTACTTTGTGTCTGATAAAGACACCTGGATATTTGATTATCTGGTGCGATGTCTGCACTTATCATATCTTAAAAATCACATTTGTCAGGTGGTCAGGAAGTTTATTATAATTTGCTAGATATGGATTATCACCAGTGATCGGAATAGGTAATGCAGTTTTGGAGCAAGTATGGATATAGCTTGTAACTCCGGGATTTCATTAGAAGATTTTATAAATTTAGTTTTTGATAAGTTTAATTTTCTTGTTTAATTTTGTAATTTTTTGATTGTACCTACACATTTCATACTCGTATTTCTATGTTTTATTACACTCTAACACTTGCAACTGTAAAACGAAACATGCAATAATAAAATCATGTCTAGGGTGAATGAGCATTTACTAGGCAAGCGTGCTCCATCCAACGTAGGCCTCATTTTCGTTTTCCATCAGGCGTGGTTGTGGTCAAACGCAAGCCTATATTAACGATGTATTTACAATGACAAATACTTTGATTTTTCGCGTTTTCCGTTATAAATTCAATTAATATTATGCCAAGAAACTATTCTGTAAAAATATAGGTCCCGGAATCCCGGGTCTTATCCATATTGAGTATAACGTTTAAGGGTGAATCAAATTTTTAGCGCCACCCGTTGCTATGGTTGCACAAATTTTGTCCCTTGGACAATCTAAGCATTTTTCTGTAAAACAGTATGAAGTGTCACTTGGACAACCGAGGCCAGAGTAAACAACACAAAAAAGTTTATTCACCGTTAAGGTCAATCACCCGAAATTGCACTGCCTTTTTCGATCTTTGATTATCTCCATCTCCGGCTTATATTCTCCTGAGTCCCGACCTTTTCTAACCGATGTAGAACTTAAGACCTAAATAGGAGTCATACGTTTTGTAATTTTTTAACTTATTTAAGCGCCTTTAAAGTTCTCTATTCATTGAATAATTTTGTACGTTATATACTTAGTACATTCGGCCGTTATTCTTACTGATGATTTGTTCTTTATACCTAAAGTACGCTGGGACTCACGAGGCTATACACGTCCTACAGCTGAGCACTGGCTTTCTTTCAGAACAAGAGGACTTGAGCAGTACTCGCGGGTCCAGTGCGGTTCTGGAACTTCACACACTCCATTAGATTTTTCATATTTTCAATTACTGGAAGGCTCCTAGTAAATTTTATGTGGGAAGCACATGAGTTTCGAAAAATTCAGAGATACGAGTTCGGGTTTGAACATCTGGTCTAGTGGCTTGAGAAGCCGTGAGTCAAAGCACTTGGCACCTTTGGCAATATCCTATTAAGTACAATTGACTAAACTAAAATTGGAGCAAAGCAAGAGGTATCTAGTAAATTCCTTGTAAAGGTAATTAGGTTTGGCCGCGCGCCGCGGTCCAAACGCTCGAATAACCCATCATCTTGTTTTTCAAACACCAGCATGCGTGTTGTAGCTATTCGAGAACACAATGCTCTCGCCCGAAGCCCTTGCTGCTCCATTGTGTATCAAGGTCAACATACGCATAGTACTGCTCGCTAGACGGTTGTAACAACATTATTATATAATTGATTGATTCTGGCGTTAAGCGGCAAATACACTACTTAGTTCACCTAACACAACGAACCTCGTCTTCACATACGTGTGTACGGTCAAGACGGTCAAGTGCAAAAATAAGTATCGATTTAATCCTCCCATCGTTACATACCTATACCTTAAATCGACGACATAAGAGCTATGGGACATATTTATGAGCAAGTTGTGTGCAACCATATTTTTACACTTGACTGTACGTCTACTGCGGCCGCCATAATGGAGACGGTTGAAGCTGTCACTCGCTAAATACGGCTGACTATCGTGTTCTTTGCACTGTGTTGGTCACCACATAAAGTAGATGACAGCATAAAACAATAATACCAAGACATAACAAAAAAAAGCACTTTATTATAGTCCTAAAACACATACGCACGCATCGCACAGACGGACGATCGCACGCATGCGCGGACATTAAACAAACTTTTGCATTTATAAGTACGTTGGCTTTAAAGAACCGTTAGTATTTAACAGAAACTTTCTCTTAAATTCTTTTGTAGTGGGTTTTCGTCCAGGACATTTGCGAGCTCCATTTTTGCTAAGTCCTCAAATAAAATTCGGCGAAACACTGCGGTATTAACCGAATAACACACCGGATGAATATGTTACGAAGGAGGATAGCAGGATAGTTGAAGTGGCAATGGGGGTGCCACATCGCTCGAAGAACAGATAACCCTTGGGTGAGAAAGGTCTTCAAGTGGCTACCGCAAACCGGAAAACGAGGCGTTAGCAAACCGACGACATCGCGGTGAAAATATTAGACAAACTTTTATTTACCAACTGCACTTTGAGTAGTCGGTTAAACTACGGTCGGTTCCCACCGGCGCACCCGGAAAAATTTTTTCGCTTTTAAATCTTAGTTTCGGTGAGCAGACGTAACTGCTAATAAAAATATATAATAGTCGGTTAAAGTTGGTAAAAAACGCGATTGTGAAAATAAGATTCAGTAAAAAACCATAGCGAGAAAAAACCATTTGAGAAGAAATGCGAATGGAATTTTTTCTACTAGGAAATAAAAATTTTAGTGAATTGATCTAACTCCTCTGAAACGCATCCATAGCAACGCAGCATAGCACATCTCTGTTAGAAAACTTACATTGCGGCACTCGGTTGACCACTTCAATCTCGTTCGCTTTTCGGCCGCGCAATGTAAAACAACTCGCACGAGTTTTCATGCAAATCTAAACGGCTCTACATGCGAACGTATAAACAAACGTTGCAAGTTAAGTAGAAGCTTGTAAAAACAACAAGAACTCACCGAACCAGTTATAGTATACGCGTCAATTGCAAAAACCTCCGTACTCTCCGTCGGCACCATTTTACTATTAGGCGAAGCGCAGTCCAGAACACCCATTTTCACCACCACCAAAGAAAAACAAAACACGGTCGCGTCGTGCGTGTATCGACACGTGTCTGCGTATGCGAGTGACTGTCAAGAGACTAAACAGCGCTGCGCGTGAGCAGTCACGGAGCAAACACACGCTGGATGTGGCATTGATTATCGAGCGATATGAAAATTTGAAGGGCACGACGGATTGAGATAAGAACGAGTTCTTGCTGATTGAGAACAGGATACACACACAGCATTAAGAGGGTACGATGGCTGAGAGACTTTTGAGAAATAGGTATTTTAATGAAATGTCGCTGTCTCGCCTGAACCCCTCCGTGTCAGTACAGCGAGAGCGGCACAACTGCAGCTCAGACCGTTAATAGGCGCGTAAAATTGATCAAAACAGCATTTCGTAATCCTCTGTTTTCTTCTCGAAAACTGGACCAAAAAAATTATTTTTTTCAAAAATAATTAGAGGACAGATTTATCTATGCCCCTATGTTTTTCTTTTTTTGTTTATATCAGGGATTCTTTCCTGATGAGTGTCTGAAAATGTCGTTGAAATTGGGCAATTTTTCAGTTTTTGAAAGCTCGTATTTAGCATAGCATAGCATAGCATAGCATAGCTGTGGTAGATACAGATTACACAGTAAAAAAATTGGCTCTAAAGCCATTATCCAGGGAGGAAACAGGGGATTACGTTTGTATGGAGAAATGGTGCGCATCGTACCCTCTTAATAATGCATTTGCGCTTAGTACGACCAGCAAATTTCGTGTTATTCGATCCATATTACGGTTATTTCTCAGGTTTCCTCACGATGTTTTCCTTCACCGTAAAGCTCATGGTGAATATGAAATATAATTTCGCACATAAATTCTGAAAAACTCAGAGATGCGAGCCCGGACTCGAACCCACGACCCTCTGGTTGAGAGACCATAGGTCAAACCACTAGGCCACCACGGCTTCTTAGACCTAAGGGCATAATAAAACGAAACCACGATCGCGTTCCTCGTGTAGGTTGCGAAAGCTACCTAGTCATACAAACTACATATACCTATACACCGTGAAATTTTAGTGGTTGTTTTCCCGAAACGAGGTGATTTAGTATCGATTGTACAATTGATTTATAATTACTATTTTGACTTGAGTCAAAAATCCAATTGTGAAAAACGAAAGTCGAAAATGACCGCAAACCAATAGTAACGCTTCGTTGGTACCTAACCTATCGTACGATCGTACGCTACTTGTACCAACGAAGCGTTACTATTGGTTTGCGGTCATTTTCGACTTTCGTTTTTCACAATTGGATTTTTGACTCTAGTCAAAATAGTAATTATAAATCGATTGTACAATCGAAACTAAATCACCTCGTTTCGGAAAAACAACCACTAAAATTTCACGGTGTATAGGTGGGAGTTTTCAGAAAAAAATGTATCTACCCGTTTGCCTTAATTATCCTTAATTTTTCCATACAAAATTTATTAGTCAGTTTTGTGACGCTCCATACAACATGTATGGTTAACTGCGTCACAAAACTGACAATTAAGAGAGGGACACTTTTTTATTGCTTAAATCGATAGTGCTTGTGATTCTGAGTAGAAATAACCTAAAATTGGTTAGGTTTTTAAAAAAAAGTACAGGGTACACGTTTTTCTGAAAATGCCCAGGTGTAACTAACTACCACATCTAGTGTAATTATGTCACACTCTACCGTAACGTCGCGGGTACTATCTTTATGATTCACGTGAGTCCAATACTAATTCAATATCAAGTTATGTCAGTCTGTGTGTCACGGAATTCGTGTTAGGATTCCGGTCCAGGGTTATGTATGAGTCACCAGTGGGTCATTTCGGTGGCGCTTAAATCTCTACTATTAGTTAATCGTTTGGCCTAGCGGTTGGACCTGTGGCCTCTGAAGCAGAGTATCGTGGGTTCAAATTCCGGCTCGCACTTCTGAGTTTTTGGAATTCATGTGCGAAATTACATTTTGTTTACCATGAGGTTTACGGTGAAGGAGAACATCGTGAGGAAGCCTGTATACGTGCGAAGAAATTCAATGGTGTGTGTGAAGTTCCCAATCCGCACTGGGCCCGCGTGGGAACTACGGCCCAAGCCCTCTCACTCTGAGAGGAGGCTGTGCCCTGCAGTGGGACACGTATAATAGGTTGGGATAATGAATCGTTTGCGTAATGGCAATGCTTCGACACTACATAAAATTTATAGAGTACCAATAGGTCGGGGTACATTGAGTCAATAGAGGGTAAGGAGCCATCCATAAATTACGTCACACCAATTTCGATCAATTTGGACCACTCCCCGCCCCCCCCCCCCTTGTCACACTTATTACTATGAAAATCGCCATTATTTTGTTCTAGTGGCACAGATCGCTTGACCCCCCCCTCCTCCTAAATGTGTGACGTAATTTATGGATGGCCCCTAACTTTGGTCCATCATCATCATCATTTCAACCGAAAGACTTCCATTGCTGAACATAGGGCTCGCTCCCCCAAGGTTCACCAAACAGAAATTCGAAAATCGAAGTTCGTATCGTACCGTCTCGCTCGCTCTCGTATTAAATACTATTAGCGTGAGCGGGGCAGCACGAAACGAAGTTCGAATTATGCACTTCGTAGTATAAGGCCAGATCGGTCCTGTGCCATACGTACGGACCGGAAGACGCAGTGTAGGTAGGACTCCAACAAGATGGAGCGACGATCTGATTAAGGTTGCGGGAAATTTATACAATGGTAGTTCCCAATCATCGCCACTAATATTATAAAGAGGAAAGATTTGTATTTTTATATTTTTGTATGTAACGAATAGGTAAACTTAAAAATTACTGGACCGATTTCAAAAATTATTTTGCCGTTAGATAGCTACATTATCACTGAGTGACATAGGCTACTTTTTACCGCGAAAAAATACCTTTTCCTACGGGAAATTTAATGAATCGCGGGCGAAGCTGCGGGCGGAAGGCTATTATCAAATATAAAATGATCTCATACTGCGTACATTTTGCTTGGAAACAGGGCTTAGCTAACACTGGATTTAAATACGCCTTTATACAGCGTATTTTTTGACATGCTATCAGATTTCTACAGCTGCGTACGGACTGCAGGATCCTTCGGTGCGCGAGTCCGACTCGCACTTGGCAGGTTTTTAATTTTAAATCAGTCCATTACTCACAAGGTACTTAACATTATTAATTTACAATGCATGATGAAGTTAAATATAGATCTGTGGTTTTCCTATTGTCTTTCGATCTTTGCTCTAGAACATTATTAATTGTTTTATTTTAGTAGTGGTAGAGCCATGTTGTAGCTAGCCGCTGCATCACGAATGGGCCGGCTCGTGCGGGGCAGTACCACCCTCTCACAGAACACCGCCGTGAATTTTGCCGTATCTAGTCAAATATTTTCTCCAAATTTTAGGCCTTTGAGACATTATGATATTTAAATCTGTGGCTCTAGTGAAAAAGGGGTTAAGTCTGCAGAAATTAAACAGCTGATTTCGACTTAGCCCCCTTTACACATAAAATGGAAAATAGCTGTTTAATTTCTGCAGACTTAACCCCTTTTCACTAGAGCCACAGAAATATTATGTATATTAAATACTATTTGTAATAGTTTATGTCTAAGGACTCACCCGATATACTTTACGATATTTGAAACTCTATGAACATTTAAATTTCAGCAAAAGCCATTTTTAACCGACTTCAAAAAATCAGGCGGTTATCAGTTCGGTTGTATTTTTTATTTCATCATTTGGTGAAGTGAAACTGACGAGGAAGACCACAGTTGGCCACCGGAACCAAGGGACTACACAGTTGCTAAGAAATTTATGCTTGTTTCAATTCATATGGTGAAGTGGAACTGAAGGTCAACAACAATCAACATTTCAACCGAAAAACGTCCACTGCTGAACATAGGCCTTCCCCAAGGCTCGCCAAACAGATTGGTCCCGTGCCATTCGCATGTGTAGAGAAAAAAGTTTCACAAAAATCGGCCAAGCCGTTTCGGAGGAGTTCGGTAACAAACACCGTGACACGAGATTTTTATATATTAGAAGAAGATATTTTGTATTTTCACACGGGGTATTAGGATGCAACGTAGCACTAGTCTCAATTAGTGGGTTTATTTTGGGCGACTCCAGCGAAGCGTGATACCTATTTTTTGTCGTTTCGTGACTAAGTAATAATTACATCTACCTATATACTTGGAAACAAAACCGGATTTGATATTTAAACTAACCCGAGACTCATTCAAAAGTTGTACTATCAAACCTCGACTACGTACTTAAACAAGTTAAGTATGAAGTATCTTTTTCTATTTTTTTTTTTTATTTTCTTCAACTTCATTTTTTTTTATTACTTTTACGGTCATCCCGTGAAACCATATATTTGTAAAAGTTGGCCTAGTAGCGCCATCTCTTGGTCCAGGTGAGCGGGTAGCTCCGAAGGAGTGTTGAAGTCTCTCGGTAGAGGGCATAACATAGATGCGCTTTATCACTGCCTAAATGTGATTATAACAGACTGAAGTGTACGATGTATGGGAAAGATTCGTCGCTAACTTCTAGACCAGTGATGGTGTAGGGGTAAGCACGCAGCACGGAACGCTGAAGACCTGGGTTCGATTCCCAGCATTGGTCTTTTTTCTGGGGTTTTTTCTGTGCATCTATGTTTCAGTTTGTATTTAGTTTGAAATATACGTACTTAAACTTGCGAATTACTACTAGCTTTAAAGGCCGGCGCAGACCCACGCCTGTGCGTGCGCGTCTCGCACCATTTGTAATAAAATGAATGACACTGTAAGAAAGATGGCACACCATGTGCACGCATCTAATGTGCCATCTTTCTTACAGTTTCATTCATTACAACTGGCGCATGTGCGTATCACACGTAACTTTTTAGACCAAACTCCAAGGTTGTAAACATTTCTCGTGAATGTCTGACTCGGACGAAACAGCGGGTTAACGCTTGTATGCCAATATCCAAGATTCATAAACAAGACAAACCAAACGCAAAACATATTAAAGTAAATTAACTTCCAACAAACCGGGCAAAAGGCAGTCAAGGTAAACGAACAAGTCAAATATTTTTACAACTTTTGTTTAAACACTGCTGAAAAGATACCACTATTGCAAACATACCTACTTCTGAGTCATAGTACTCGCTGTTTACTTTCATGGTGACTCACTCGTAACTGTGTTGAAACTTGAATTAGGTTTGAATGTACAGTCAACCAATTTGATTCCTAGGCCACAATAGAACCATATCAAAATAAATCAATTTGTTTACCTTCTTCAACAGTGATTATTGGGTGATGTATTGTAATGATGACAAACTCGATCTTTGCGAACGTGTGTCAACGATATTGAATAGGAAAGGAGTTTGCTTGTGCATTAATACTTAACTTGAACTGTCACTGGCCGTGTGTCAAAACTTCTTTTTCCTCTCATGTCATGGAGCGATAACGTTTATAAAATCTTTACGTTTATTGCAAATTGTGTTCGGAAAGTTGGTAATCCTTTGACTCGCACTGACGTTGTAATTGTCCAGTAGTTAATGCGACAAGGTTCTTTAGTGGCCTAGGAATCAAATTGGTTGACTGTACAGCTAGAGCTGGGGAGCTACTATGAAATTCGAAATTCGAAGTTCGTATCGTGCGTGTAGCCGGCGTTCATCGATTTATTAGACGTTGTCACGTCAAAAATCTCTGTCATTGGACTCTGGTCCCCAGGCATAACATCTGCCTGGAGAGAGATCTCTCTGCATATATCTAGTAAGCTCTCCCATACTAAAAGCGTGAACCGAACGGCAAGATACGAAGTACCAAAATCGAATTTCGTAGCATAAGTCCAGAATATCTTATGTTCAGACGATTCCCTATCCGTGCGAAGGGACGTGGGATCTCTTTGTGTGTTCTTATCTTAGGCTCTACTACGGCGAGTGCTCTAAAGAATTGGTTGATTTGCTTACCTCCCGTTAAAAGTAGTGTTGGGCTATTATTATCTACTTTTTGTTTGGGCATAATAAAGAGCGGTCGCTTTAGTTCGCCACTTCTCAGCGAACTAGTTCGCTGTTTTAGCTTGTCAGCTTCCGACGCCAACTACGATGCCATTATAAAATCTGTAACCAACCATATTCTAACAAATAAATTATTTCTCTTTCCTCAATTCCAACGGTTAGCAGCTTGCATCAGTAAAAATCATAATAATCATTTTAGTTTATAATATTAGCATAGACAATATTATATAAATTTAAAACCTGCGTCTCATCATACTTCAAAAACGGAATCGTCATGTCTGACAAAACAATTTTTATCTCAAAAAGATAACCATGTCATTTCATTTGACAGCTCACTCAACGATATCTTTACAACTTACAATTTAGGCTATTTATATCCGGATTCCGTGATGAATTTCCCTGAAATACACCCATTGGAAGACCAGGCCGTAGACACCGTGGTATCTGTTTTGAATAGGGCCAAAGAGAAACTTGGCTTGCGTCAAACGCTGCAAGAACTTGCAGGTAAATGGTTAGTTTAGTTTTTAGAAAATATGGCTTAGGGTGATCCTGTATCCCAAAGAGCTTTGGGCTTAAAACCACTAAATTTCATAATACCTGACTGATTAAGACCCCTAATTTTCAAATAACCATGGGCTCATGATACCTAAAATTTCAAATTTGAAACAAAGCAACAATTTGAAATAAAACAATTTGAAATTTTAGGTATTATGAACCCATGGTAATTTGAAAATTAGGGGTATTAGTGAATAAGGTATTATGAAATTTAGTGGTTTTAAGCCCAAAGCCCCAAAGAGGGTAGACAGAGCACACGAAACTGCATTTAAGTGCGTTTCGGGGCTAATTTTAGCAATTTAAGGTACGCATACAGCGCTGGTTTTCCGTCCAACCCTTCAAAGAAAGAAAGAAAGAAAATACATTTATTTACAACATCACAAGACACATCATCAATATTTTTACAAAACAAAAGACAACACTAAAGCTAAAGATAGAATGTGTCATTGCGGTTGCAAATCGGACACTGGCTCAGCATAATGCTGAGACGTTTAAAGCACCCCATCGCTGATTTTCAGCCAGTACCGTTGGTGACACCCAGGTCGCTGTTTAGATCTTAGATAATTTAAGACGTTTAGATAGATAAATAAACTGCACACTAATAGCTACATAATTTTACATGCGCAAATAAATAATTTGTAAATTTACACTTGTCTGTAAATCTTTTTTTTTTATAATCTATGGGTAGGTACGTGTTATTTTTTTTAATGTAAAGAATGACCTTAACAGACAGCAGAAGTGAAACCTACGGCCTTCACTCCAAGCTGAACTTGACCTGCTTGAAGACACCAGTGGCACTGACCGCGGAAGCATTCCTCACGGAGACAGTAGAGAAGAAATGGCATCTCACGAAAACCTTCTTGTACATGCTGCATTACAAGAACTGCACCAGGGATGAAACTTCCCAATACTATTATTTTGAGGTACGATTGGAAAATCAGAAAACACATTTGACGAGTGGATAGCCTATACTCAACGCCGTATCTAGATTCCAAAAAAGTTACCAAAGATGGCCGAACGTAACTGACACAAGTGTCATTGTCATTGTGACCTTCCAGATGTAACCAACCCATGCACATTAATAAAAAAATACTTAGTCATAATAATATTTTGTTGTTATTTAAGTGTAAAGATTATCCCAAGTTTTTGATGTTTCCTATAAGTATACCTAAGCATACCATATTGTGTACAATGTGTAAATTTACATAAATACCTAAGCATACCATATTGTGTACAATGTGTGTGGCACATGAATACCTTGGTTTTGAACTATCCATGTGCCAAAATTTATCACAATCAATTGACTTGAATTGACACTCATATGACTTCTAGGACGCTTCCTTGGTGGAGAAGGAGGAAGATTCTCGTCCCTGTGAGAGGGACCTGAGGCCGTACCGGGCCGGCCGAGGCGGTGTCTAACGCTTCTGACGCTTGCCTTCGCTTTCACCATCTCTTTCTGTCATCGTCTTATACCGTTTCACAGAAATAAATAGTGATTGCGAAGGCAAGCGTCAGAAGCGTTAGACAATAAGCCTGCAGGTACCGGTTCCATCTTATGTTACTTGCGTGAATGCAAAACCCACGAACAAAACATAATAACAAAACTTAACAGAAAACTTAACAGGAAACAAAAACTCAACAACGAAAATTATCACGAGTACAGAAAGCATTCGATCAATCCAAACGTCAGATGCCGAATGAAGTGACAATTGGAGATGTCATGGTGGCCCTGTGGTCGCCATGTTTACCATAAAGTTTGACATACGTGATTTGTTGTCAACATTTCTATCTGCATATCAAAAATATTTGTAAATAGTATATAGGTACGTAAATTATAACATTAATAGTATCCAAATGTTGTTTAAACCTGAAGTATTACCACTGTAATATGAACTTTTCTTCTACAAAACAGTTTCAACCAAATATCTGTAGGTGAAATTAATATTGATATTAAATTATTTATTTATGCGGTTGCATTTAATTTTAAATTTACAATTACATATAAATAAATTACTTATGTATTATATTTAGAAAAGTTACAACTTAACGATGCACAACTTTTTCATTTCATTGGCAACACAGTGGTAGTTTTTTTGGAATCTATATACGGCGTTGAGTATAGTAGTTAGAGGAGAGGACCTGACTACGAAGCTTAAGGTCCGGTTCGATTCCCGGTCGGGGCAGATATTTGTGTGAAAAATACGAATGTCTGTGCTCGAGTCTTGGATGTTTCATAAGTATATATTTAAGTAACTATTAGTTTGGTATATTGCTTTATTCAGCAAACATGAATGAAATCACAGTCAGGCATACACAAAATACAATCAAAACAAAAATAATCTGTCAAATAAACCGCCCGTGATCGCACCAGGCGAAAAGGTGTCCAGCACAATAGCTGCATTGCCCCACTGAACCGCGATAGAGAGAACCTTTGCACCAGAAACGACCCAGAGCGATGGTCAAGACCTCTCTCACGAAGATGGAGCCCCACTTCTTTAAAAAGAATTGTCGCCTCGGAACCCCAACAAACAGTCTTCTCTTTGGGGACAGTTACAATAGAGAGATCTCTCTCCAGGCAGATGTTATGCCTGGGGACCGAAGTCCAATGGATGAAAGTTGGAAGTTGTATTTATGCAGCCGAGCTGAGAAACTTCGATAGCGTGATGTAGGATTGTAGTGATTAGTTCCTTATGTGATGACTAGATGGCGCTAGTAGTCGCTACATCAGCCCCCCTTTTTGGACCGGTGGTCGATACAAATTGGCTAAGTAAAGTTTTTTGAAGAGGTGCTAAATATATTCTTTTTCGACAGTAGTCGTCTTCTAGACCGAGAAACTGCAGCTGTTTTATTTTAATCTCCTATTGTTTACTGGAAATATTTTTTTAAGTGTTCGAGATGACATTTGTGAGATTTAATGGCTGACAAGCGGTTCATGCTCAGTACTTAGTAGAAATAGAAAAAAAAACGAAGTCAATTGTCAATGTCAAATGAAATCTAACCGTTTGCGTTTCGTTTACTTTGCATTGTCCAAAAAGCAGTTCCAAAATAATGATCGAAAATATTCAATCGTGATTTAATTATCGTGCATAATTCGTGGAGAAATGCGGTAAAATTTTAAATCCGGATTTTGTGCGGAGGTCGTTAAAAATAGTCCAAAAATCACACCAAAACGCAAAGCAAACGAAACGCAAACGGTTTGACATGGACAAAAGTGACAGATGACTTCGTTTTTTTTCGTACTGAGCACGAACGGCTTGTCAGCCATTAAATCTCACAAATGTCAACTCGAACACTTAAAAAAATATTTCCAGTAAACAATAGGAGATAAAAATAAAACAGCTGCAGTTTCTCGATCTTCAGAACGCCGACTGTCGAAAAAACATATAATTAGCTCCTCTTAAAAAAAATTTACTTAGCCAATTGCAGTGGAGTGCAGTCTGTGCGTCACGTGGGCGCCGGAGCCTTGTTGGCGAGCGTTGGTTGATTGATTGGCAAGTGGAAGTAGTGGGAGGAGGATTTGCGAATTGTAGAACACCAGGCAGATAATAGATGCTAATGGTGCACAGTGCGGTGAGTATGGCTTGCTGTGAGACTGCGTCATCGTCTTGTGTGTCTGAAGGTTGCGATTTGTCCAATGTCGTGGGTCACCAATTTGGGGACAGTTACAATAGAGAGATCTCTCTCCAGGCAGATGTTATGCCTGGGGACCGAAGTCCAATGGATGAAAGTTGGAAGTTGTATTTATGCAGCCGAGTTGAGAAACTTCGATAGCGTGATGTAGGATTGTAGTGATTAGTTCCTTATGTGATGACTAGATGGCGCTAGTAGTCGCTACATCTCCACCGCAAGAAGAACAGTAGGTGTGTATTTACATATCTATGAAAGCATGTTTAGCCTTGCTTAGTTTGGGAGTAGATCAATTTGTGTCAATCGTTCCGTGATCATCATCATTATCATCATTTCAGTCCAAAGACGTCCACTGCTGAACATAGGCCTCCCCCAAGGCTCGCCAAACAGATCGGTCCTACACAGCGTCTTCCGGTTCGTGAACGCCATTACGCCACTCGAGAACCTGTCGGCCCCATCGGCCGTCAGTTCTACGAGCGATGTGCCCTGCCACTACTTGAGTCTGGCGAATAATTTTATTTACTTATACTTACACAGGTGACCCAAAATACACATCAAGTATACACATCTATTACACACTGTTAAGCAGAAGGTCGTGGGTTCCAATCCCGGCTCGCACCTCTGAGTTATTCGGAATTTATGTGCGAATTTCCATTTGTAATTTACCATAAGCTTTACGGTGAAGGAAAACATCGTGAGGAAAACTGTATACACCAGCGAAGAAATTCGATGGTGTGTCTGAAGTTCCCAATCCGCACTGGACCCGCGTGGGAACTACGGCCCAAGCCCTCTCATTCTGAGAGGAGGCCTGTGCCCAGTTGTGGGACGTTATGTAGGCTGGGATGATGACACGCTGATATTGAGATACCTACCAACCAGCACTGCAGATAGTAGACAGACGAACAGTGTAGCGAGATCTTGTATCAACAATGTTAGCTAAATTAACAGGGTTCCGTTTGTCACACTTTGGGTACGGAACTCTTTTTTTGCCTGTGTTTGTGTCCCACTGCTGGGCAAATGCCTCTACCCTGCCAGACGCTCGAGAACGTGTCTAGGTCATCCTTGCATCTTTTTACGACGGACCACGGAACTCTCAAAACGACTAGGTATTTTAATAGATTTGTCGATTAATTTTTAATCGATTAAGTATACCTACAATAATAACCGGTTATGACATAAGTACCTACCTACTAATTTTTTTGTAACGGATTGGCACATCCCATAAACAGGTTTCACAAAATTAGTTAATTCTAAAACTATCGCCCCTGCTAAAATTGAGCAGTAATGGCTACAAAATACGTGTCATTTTACTTTGACCCGGGTATCTTTCGTTCTTTGCCTATAGTAAGTATTGTTAAATGAAAATAGCCAAACCTTATGTCTATTAATTGTTTTTGCACTAACATTAGTGGGTACTTAAAAATATAGTTACTTAATTATAATTAGGTAGATAATACTTAATTATGTTTTATTTGGCGGCACGTGGCTACTAATGTTTATGATATCGATAATTGATAACATGTTACAATACAATCATTATGGTAGGCGTGCAAATTAATTATCTAATAAAATATGTGACGTCACTTTTTTACATCAGTTCTTGAGTTTAGGAATAGAAGCATAATTTCAACTCATCTTTCATCTCCCGTATGGTCTAGTGGCTAGGATACCTGGCTTTCACCCAGGAGGCTCGGGTTCGATTCCCGGTACGGGAATTTCTTTTTGCATTTTTATTTATTTTTAAGAATAGTTTGTTGACGTTGTGGTAAATGTTATTTTACCATAAAATAAGCATTTACATTTTAAACTGTGCAAATTACTTTTTTCAACCGACGCATAAAACGGAGGAGGTTCTCAAGTCGACGCGTATACAGGGTTATTTTTAATTCACTGACATCCACTTAACCCTGAATTCCTATCACTCAAACAAATGTTTTTTGTTTTACGACTTTTTAAAATGAAGCACTTTTTTTCCCGTACAAATACACAGAGTATCGTAAAAATAAGAGGTAATCTCAAATTTTCAAAACGTTCTTATTACACCAAAAATATTAAGTTATGACAAAAGCCGTAAAACAAAAAACATTTGTTTAAGTGGTAGGAGCTTAGGGTTAAAAGGATGCTAGTGAATTACAAATAACCCTGTATATATTTTTTTTTATGTATGACCACGCATAACTTTTTACAGAGTAGTCCGAATTTGATAATTCTTTTTTATTGAACAGGGTATAACTTTGAAATTGGCCCCATATAAATTTAGTAAACAAATTCCTACCCTAAGGCTGCGTATCCACAGGAGCTGTGCGAGGATGCGTTGCGTGGGATGTGTTTGTTATGAACCAATAGAAACACTTCATTTAAAAGGTCCTAAGTGAATGAAGTGTTTCTATTGGTTCATGACAAACACATCCCTCGCAACGCATCCTCGCACATCTCTGGTGGAAACGCAGCCTAAGGGTGGTGATTTATTATTCACTCACAGATTGCAATGCTAAGTTGTCTATTACAAAAACCTCACTATAAATGAGCTTTTAGACCTGTCAGTAGGAAATAAGAAAAAACTAAAAAGCATAAAATAAAAACTTTTTAACAAAAAATTAAACCGCCGAAAAAACTGAAAAGCAAAAAATAATAAACCTTTTTTATTTAACCTTAATAACCATTCGAATTTTTCACACAAATATCTGCCCCGACCAGGAATCGAACCCAGCTTTGTATGTATGACCCAAATAGTGGCTACTTTTTTCATACCGGAATTGAAGGGATAGTACTTATTAAATAATGTATGTATGTATGTATGTAAAACTCTTTATTGTACGTAAAACATGAAAATTAACAGTTAACAAGAGAAACAGATGTACAAAGGCGAACTTATCCCTTAAAGGGATCTCTTCCAGTTAATCTTTGAACGACTGACAGGACACCAGAGACAAGAGTAGGCATACAATGCAGAGTAAAAAGAGTCGAAATCAAAAGTAAACCCAAACCAATAAACTTAACATAATCAATACATAAACATACAAAGAATACACGCAAGTACACAGTAATATAATATATCATGAATACAGAAGACTAATACATATCATATCAACATAAATAGACTAACTACATAAAAATTACATAAATACATTAATTACACGGTTATTTGTAATTCACTAGCATCCTTTTAACCCTAAACTCCTACCACTTAAACAAATGTTTTTTGTTTTACGGCTTTTGTCATAACTTAATATTTTTGGTGTAATAACGTTTTGAAAATTAGAGATTACCTCTTATTTTTACGATATTCTGTGTATTTGTATGGGAAAAAAAGTGCTTCATTTTAAAAAGTCGTAAAACAAAAAACATTTGTTTGAGTGATAGGAATTCAGGGTTAAGAGGATGTCAGTGAATTAAAAATAATCCTGTATACGCATATACACTAAACAGAGAATACAATAGAGGTTGTCTCTATTTAAGAGGAACTGTCAAGCCAGTACGCCCCCAAGCGACTCCGGAAGATGGCTACCGACTGCGACTGCCTGATTTCACTCGGCAACCGATTCCACAGACTAACAGCGTGCACGGAGAAGGATTTGGAATAGGATTTGGATTTAGTTACAGGAAAAGCTAACGAAAGATTATTACTTGACCGCAACCGGTTCCCAGATCCAGCGGCCAAGTAATTAAATCTTTCGAAAAGGTAGGAAGGGTAATAATATCGTATTGTTTAGGCAGTCTTCAGCCAGCCCACGGTATCCTACCCCATACCTCAAGCCACAGCATCTGTGTACTTCAGAGTGCAGGACAAATACGTCGAACCACCAAATGAACGTCCTGTACCCTATGTAAGTACTTACCTATAGTTTGAAGTTTTTATCTTGCCACCAGTGGCGCTGCCGTGTCATGACAAAACACTGTATCTAAAAAACACCTATTGTGGACAAAGAAAAATAATATTTT
The DNA here is from genome assembly GCA_947859365.1 of Archips crataeganus. Lineage (NCBI taxonomy): Eukaryota > Metazoa > Arthropoda > Insecta > Lepidoptera > Tortricidae > Archips > Archips crataeganus. Next base: position 16,026,921 of record OX402062.1, on the reverse strand, counting down.
TTTTTTACTTTTTACATGAATTTTCAAGCAAAAACGTGTTATGTCGTAATGTGCTTTATCAATAATATATGAGAGTTGCTATAACAAAACACTGTAACGTGATACTTAATGACATTATACTCATATGAAAATGCTACTTCAAATTTAATTTAGTATAATTTAATCACAATTCATAAAACTAACATTCTCATCTTAATATATTTCTTAGTCTTTAGAAAGGATGATTACCTTGAGGAAGTCCCGACTTACAATAAACAAGGACTTGGACTAATTTCTCGTGTGATTGTTGCGACAAAACGCTGTAACTCTTGATACTATACTAAGAAAATGTGAGTTTGTTTTGGCAAAACACGGTATCTGGAGATAATACAGTGTTTAGTCTAATCAAGACCCTACGAGGGGCGTTCAATATAAAGTGAGAATGAGATGCAAACTCTTTTAATATTACGAAATTAAATACTGGCCGGTAAAGCTAATCTATCTAGCTGATTGCTATGAAAAAAAAACTAACTGTCTTTTGTTTAAAAAAATATACGGTAATTTCTTTGCAATGCTATTGAGTACGTTAGCGAAAATGGAGAAAATTGAACTGCGCGCCGTTATCAAATACTAGTGTTTGAAAATTTTTTCTACGGACCAAGTCAATTTGGATTTGCGGGACACTTAAGGGTCTAATGCTCCTCCGTATTCGACAGTCGCACGTTGGTGCGCCGAATTTAGACGTGGAAGAACATCGACAATGGACGACCCCCGCTCCGGACGCCCTACTACAGCAGTAACTGAAGAAATTGTGAAAAAAGTCGAAAACTCATTTTTGGCGGATCGTCGTGTCACGGTTCGTTTTATTGCTGAAAATGTAAAGATTTCAACGGGGAGCGTGCATAATTTTTTACATGAACGCTTGGGTATGAAAAAGGTATCTGCGCGTTGGGTACCAAGAATGCTTACTGACACGCAAAAACAAACTAGACTAGAGATTTGTCACGAAGCTTTGAACCTGATGCAGCAAGACCGGGAACTTTTTTTGGCGCGATTTATAACAATGGACGAAACATGGCTCTATCATTACGACCCAGAAACGAAACTGCAGTCTATGACATGGAAAAGGCCATCATCTCCAACTCCGAAGAAATTCAAGGTGAGCCCATCTGCCGGTAAGGTCATGGGCTCTGTTTTTTAGGATGGTAAAGGGGTATTAATGATTGAGTATCTCGAGCATGGAGCCACTATTACGGGCACATTATACGCCAAACAAATAGCAACATTGCGCAATGAGATCCGCGAAAAACGGCGAGGTAAACTCTCGAAAGTTGTGCTGTTCCACCAGGACAATGCCCCGGCACACAAGTCCGCCGTTGCAATGGCTGCAATTCGTGATGCTGGGTTCGATATCCTTAAGCATCCTCCGTATTCACCAGATCTCGCTCCCAGTGATTTCTACCTATTTCCGAGATTGAAACAATACCTGAGAGGCCAGAAATTTGAAGACGACGACGCGGTAGTCGCTGCAGTACAAGATTTTTTAAGTACTCAAGATGAGATCTTTTTTAAAAATGGAATTTTAAGTTTAGAAAAAAGATATAGTAAGTGTATTATGCTAAAAGGTGACTATGTCGAAAAATAAAATGACATTTAGTAAAAGTTGTTTATAACATACTCATTCTCACTTTTTATTGAACGCCCCTAGTACGTTTTAAGAGTTACAGTGTAAATTGCAATGACGTTTTTCAATGTTTTTGATAGAAAATCAGTTGCTCTAAGCATGCATATATAGATTAGGGTCCGAATAGTTAATTTAACGGTGTTAGCACAAAACACTAGTGAATTACAAATAACCCTGTACAAGTAGAACACGTACTGCAAGCCTTGTTCACGATTTGGATTACCGCTGTGGTTGATTATTTAATAGGTTATTATTGTATGTGTATCGTAACGAGCATACAGTCACGTTCACAAGGAATTTATTTACTTATTTAATCGGTTTTTACCTTATTATTACGGTGAAAGTAGGTACATTCATTAACAATTAGCTGTCCGTCTGCAAAGAATTCGATTATTACTCCCGCGGGAACTATGCAATTTTCTGGGATAAAAGCCGTCCTATATGTTAATCCAGGTTATTTATGGGCATTTAAAAAATGTACCTACCCTTTTCTTAACATGTTGGCTGCCCACCATACTTGACCATACTTCACCTAAAGTATTGATCCCACGCCCCATACAAATTTACGTGATCCCACCGGTGATACTCAAGGCATCGCCCAATTACTGAGGTGCTGGCTAGTTTAGCTAGGTATCTAAAAATTCGAAATATTTAAGATTTGTGAATAACATTAGAGTATCCTCTACAAAATAGCATTCTCAGTTTAATTCTGGGTCCCAAAATAATTCTCAAAACGATACCTTGAAAAGTGAGCTTTTGATCCCACCGGTGATGCTCATGGCCAGACAGAGAAGATTACGTGATCCACCGGTGACCCTCAGTCAGTTATATGACGAGCCATATAAAAAAACGTCACAAAACTGACACAAAAATTTGGGACATTTCTTTATCATCAAAATCTTCAATCATCTCTCTTTCGGTTTTAGGGTAAAAGAGTATCAAACACCCGTATAAATTTTCGTATAACAATCGATTTCTTATTTTCAAATTTCAAATCTCAGATGGTGTTTCGAGTGGAAGGGAATTACTCCGAGCATGACGTGCGTTACGTAACGCTGGCCCCTGATTGGCTGCTGGCTGTCATCAAGATGAAGATCAAGCTGTCAAAGAGGATCGAGAAGTTGCGGCTCTTCTGAAGCACTTAGTAGTACCTACCGTAGACGTAATAAGGTAAAATACCCGATAGCCAGCCGGGCGGAGTCGGCCGTATATGAGTGCGAAGAGTACGATAGATATCTCGTGCTCTTCCCACTCGTACGAAAGAATGGCAGGGGCCGACTACTGGGCGATGTTTTTAAAAGGCTAAGCACCGGGTGTTTTCCCTACTATTACGACGGAACTGAATGAAAAGCGTGGCCGATAGGGAGGAACAAATCAAATGCTAGTGTTTTAATATGGAATATAAATAAATGTTTGTTAAAACTTTTATACTGACTGTAATTTTGACTGTAGTTGTATTATTTAAAAGCGAAAAAGCGAAAGCGAAATTGGTAGAACACCCGTTGGGGCGCATACCCAGGAGACGTGGGTGCGAATCCCGCCGGCGCACCCGAAAAACTTTTTCGCTTTTAAATAATCTTAGATTCGGTCAGCAACCGTATTGCTAATAAAAATATATAATACTTGTAGTTGTATTGCCATCTAAAACTACATATCGGTATCAAGTTGCAAGTCGATGCCGTTAATTGTTGAAGAGTAGGTACCATTCTGCGGAGACGATCCTGATCGGACTGACAATTTCACTACCAGATTATTGTATTATCACCGAACTTTGGGGGTTGAAGTCACTCGCTTCCCTCAAGACCCTATACGCGACCCCTGGGTGGTGCTAAACGAGCGATACAACTCCGGTGGTAGGTTTCGGCCGTGGCTGGTCACCACTCTACATATAGGTTGAGCCAACCCGACAAGCGGCTTTCGTCTTTCTTCGTTCTTTTCGACTTTCGTGGTCGTGTTGCCTGAAAGAAACCATTCTGGAGGAAGGGTCTGTGCAGTTGTACAGCGCGCGTATCGGTTACAGTGTCGTATATTTGTTGTACGGTAGTACGGTTTGCACTGCTTGGGGGCGCGCGCAACACCGCGCTCAACTGCCTTCTTTCTGCTTATTCCCCTAAATTCAAGTCTAGGGTGAATGAGCATTTAGGTACTGGCAAGCGTGCTCCATCGTAGGCCTCATCTTCGCTTTACATCAGGCGAGATTATGGTCAAACGCAAGCCTACCTATATTGTGTTAAAAAAAACTTGCATAAGTAGGGTAAAATACCCAGTACGCAGCTGGGCACCGGTAGTCAGCTTTACGATGAGCGCGAAGAGTACGAAAGATATCTCTTGTGCTCTTCCCACTCGTGCGAAAGATAGGCAGAGGCACTACCGGGCGATATTATTAAAAGGGGTGAGCACTGGGTGTTTTACCCTAAGTGTTGCATATCAAGAAAAATCCAAATCCGTACAACCATGTTAGCGTGATTGAGTAACAAAAACACACACGCAGATACAATAAGATTTTAAGATTACTTATTAGAAATACCAAATTATCCCAAAGCGAATTTCCGAGATTAATAAGGATAAATCACCATGCATGCAATCCATTGCATGTAAAAAAGGACCTTCAAATTTCCCAGCAAGATTCATCAGAGTACTTATTTTATCAACAATCACATCGCGAGTGCGGTGGCGTCAGTGGCAATCGCTGAGTGGGTTGCGGATGGAAATTAAGGGTTTGCTGGTAAAACGCACTTTCCCGAAATGTGAACTTTCTCTAAAGGTGCACTTGTTTAAATGGATCACTTTCTTGGAAGGCGCACTGTCTCCAAAAGGGCACTTCCCAATTGGTACACTTTCTCAGATAGAGCACATTCTCAGAAGGTGCACTTTCCCAAAAAGTGCACTTTCTCAAATAGAGCACTAGATTTGGAAAAGTGCGTACTATATACCTATATATACATAGACTATTCGATAAATGGTAAAAATGCACGAGCCATCATAGCTTAGAATCTTCATCTAAGGAAAACTTTGTGGTGAAGATGACATTTTTGACTAGTGTACATTTTGAGAAAGTGTGCTTTTGAGAAAATGTACATTATGGGAAAGTGTGCGTTTTGAGAAAATGTACTTTTTGGGAAAATGCACCTACGAGGAAAGTGCCCTTAATGGGAAGTGTACATTTTGGGAGTGTACATTTTGCGGAAAGTGCACCTTTAGAGAAAGTGCACATTTCGGGAAAGTGTGTTTTACCAGCCTAACCCGAAATTAAAGACTCAGTACCTGGTTTCTTTGCAATAATTTTAAAATCAAATTAAAACGAAAAATAACTTAGGTAGGTACTTACATCAATACACGAAAGACGAAACAAATGAAAACTTATTTATTTATTAACTTGAAGTTAATTTTAATTTTATTACAGTTATTTTTAGCTAGGCCTTATTACCTGTAAGTAAGTACTTTATTGCGTTACTAGCTTTTGCCCGCGACTCCGTCCGCGTGGAATTAGTAATTTGCGCAGCTTATTTTTTTTATCCAATTTGCTTTTTCATCAATTATGGCTCTCCTTAGTTCCTCGATAATTAAAAAAGTACCCCCCCGCAACCCCCCCGCACCCTCCAACCCGCTCCCTCCCGCACTCCCCCCGCACAGCAACCCCGAACCCCCCTCGCACCCCTCCGCACCCCCTGCACGCCCTCCCACACAGCACCCCCGCACACCCGCGTTCGTCCCATCCCAAGTCAAGCGTGCCCTATAGAAGTTTTACTTCAAGTTTTACTTCAAACTTTTTTTTGTCAAATATCTTGAAAACGCCCTTTAATACCACCGCACCCTCTCCCCCGCACCCTCCCCCGCATTCCGCACCCCCCCCCGCACCCCCTCCCCCCCATCCCCTTGGTGTTTTTGTCAACTATCTCGAAAACGGTGCAAATCAATGAAATTTGAATCCCCCTCCGAAGCTCCCGCACCCCCTCCCCCGCACCCTCACCTCCCCCCCTAACCCCCCCCCCACCCCCACCCCCTTGGTGTTTTTGTCAAATATCTTGAAAACGGTGCATCCTACGGCAAAATCAATGAAATGTTAATCCCCCCTTAACCCCCCCCCCCCGCACCCTCACCCCCCTCACCCCCCCCTGGTTTTAACACTGAAAGAATTTCTCAAAACGGAGTAGTAGTTCCTGAGATTAGCGCCTATATAGAAGTTTTACTTCAAAACCCCCGATTTTGAAACATTCTTCCGCTCCGCTCCGCTCCTATTGGTGTTAGCGTGATGATATATAGCCTATAGCCTTCCTCGATAAATGGGCTATCCAACACTGAAAGAATTTTTCAAATCGGAGCAGTAGTTCCTGAGATTAGCGCCTATAAAAGTTTTACTTGAAAAACCCCCGATTTTGAAACATTCTTCCGCTCCGCTCCGCTCCTATTGGAGTTAGCGTGATGATATATAGCCTATAGCCTTCCTCGATAAATGGGCTATCTAACAATGAAAGAATTTTTCAAATCGGAGCAGTAGTTCCTGAGATTAGCGCGTTCAAACAAACAAACAAACAAACAAACAAACTCTTCAGCTTTATATATTAGTATAGATAGGCGTGACCACATCGTGGACCAGAAATGATAAACCGTAACAGGAGTAGTCAGTCGAAGTAACCTATCATTTGCTAAAATATTCCTTAGTCAAATCTAAAACTATTGAGTGATTTCGACCATACAATCTCGAAAACAGCTCATTTGAATGTGACATTATCGTGTTCGTGACCATGATCATACACAGGGCTGGATTTGGTGCAGAGCTTCCGGGGCTATAGCCTGGGTCTCCACAAAGGAGCCTCCATGATAGAGGTTCGGGCATTTTCAGAAAAAAGTGTACCTTGTACTTTTTTAAAAATCTAACAAATTTTGGGTTATTTCTACTCAGAATCGATTTAAGCAATAAAAAAGTGTCCCACTTTTAATTGTCAGTTTTGTGACGCAGTTAACCATACATGTTGTATGGACCGTCACAAAACTGACTAATAAATTATGTATGGAAAATTAAGAATGAAGGCAAAACGGGTACATTTTTTTCTGAAAAACCCCGTTTAAAAAACAAATTCGACGGATGAGCAGTTTCTTTTTCAATCTTTTTTTTCTTTTCTTTGTGTTTCTCGCTTTAGGGTCTCTTTTCTTGTCCCGAGGTTTCCAGACATCTAAATCCGGCCCTGATCGCTGTATTACATGGTTCAACCTGGATCAATCCGATTCTGGCTTCTAAGAAGAAGTCGACTCATCTCGAATTTGCATACAATCATTGAGGTTCCTGGATGCTTTACATACCTATTTAAATTCTTAAAATGAAATTCCTTTGCTATGTTGACTCAGCGTATAAAAATTATGATGAATAAAACTCATAGACTATGTCAGAGATGGTATTATTATGGTACGGCGAATAAAATCGTGATAACGCGATTATTCGGTTTGTTGCTATTATTATCGTAAGGTATATATTTTTTCTGAGCTTGAGGTTTGCGATGCGATATGGCAAAAAAAACGTGGTGAATTTCAAATTTGAATATTACATGAATTCGTTAAATTTCAGAGGTGCGAGACCAGCCTTAAAAACCCACATCCTTCTGCTTGGCAGGCCATAAGCCGAATCATTAGGCTACCACGACTTCGACTATCTACCAAATCTGTACGTATAAAGCTACAAAATTATGTATTACCTCACGTCGCTCGTGACTAAAATATCACGTTCCCAAAATATCACATCTAAAATATCACATTGTCAATTTACCACATTTGTAGCTTACCTGGTTCTCATTGCACCGCATTGCAAAATTTAAGATTATTCAAGAAAATGATTCTTTTGCTGGGATGTCTTATTTTGGAAATCTGAAAATGAGAATGTAATAGATGAGTATTTTGAAAAATGTGGCATTTTGGGATCGTGATAGGTACCTAGAGAGGTACGACCGCTTCACCTACTTATTGCATTTACTCAGGCGGGTTTAAAAAAAAACCTTCAGCTAAAACAAAACCGGCCAAGTGCGAGTCGGACTCGCGCACGAAGGGTTCCGTACAATTATCTGGTTACCTATCAAAATTTAGAATTATTTTTTTCCGAATATTTAAAATCCCGAACGCTTCATTTATCCGAATGCATTTTTTTCTGAAACTGTAAATATTTCAGGATTTCTATAAAACAACCCTAACCTAACCTAAAGGGTTCTACAAGATGGTCCTGAAATAAATCCTGAAATATTCACAGTTTCAGAAAAAAATGCTTTCGGACAAATGAAGTTTTCGGGATTCTAAACCTTCGGAAATGAAATTTTCTAAACATCGATAGAATCCCCAATTATCTATAAAAAATCACGTTTGTTGTTGCCCCCTTGAATATTTTTTTAATTAAATTTAATGATTTATTTTTAAAGTCAATATATAATTAAATATTCTGTGAATCTGTCTACCTGTTGCCGTTATCAATATGGAGCAAAAACGAGCAAAAAATCACGTTTGTTGTATGGGAGCCCCCTCAAATATTCATTTTATTCCATTTTTTAGTATTTGTTATTATAGCGGCAGCCGAAATACATCACCTGTGAAAATTTCAACTCTCTAGCTATCACGGGTCCCGAGATACAGTCCGGTGACAGACGGGCAGAGGGACGGACAGACGGACGGAAAGGCGGACGGACAGCGGAGCCTCAGTAATAGGGTCCCGTTTTTACCCTTTGGGTACGGAACCCTAAAAATTTGGAGGTCTACATTATAGGATGCTTAGTTGCAGTTAGCGCGAGACAATTCCTTAGCAAGGATAACTTTCACTATCGAAATGTCACATTTGAAATGCTAATCCAACTCGCCTTACATCGGAAAAATCGAACGTTTCGAACGAATGGTCTATCTTGTAGTTTTGCCATTGAAAGTGGTAAATAATCTCTATGTGAGGTAAACGTACCAATGCTCGACACCTCAACGCCCAATAGATGACACCCATCTGTACCGGCCAAATTAAATTCTCGACAACTTAGATATGCATTATATTACGGTGGATACATCCACTCTACAGACGGACAAAATACATATACCTCCCTACCTGAGTAGATTTTACCCGAGAGTTCATCGGCACAGAATTCAAATAAGCCAAGCACAAGCAATATCTAAAAAGGGTTCATTAGGGTTTGACCTATGGTCTCATGCAGAAAGTCGTGAGTTCGAGGCTGGGCTCGCACCTCTATTTCAGAATTTATGTGCGAAATTAATTTTTAAATTTATCATGACTTACAATACAATACAATACAAATATTCTTTATTGATCACCAAAAACAGTACAGTGGCATTACAAAAATAAAAATTCAGGTAGACAATAGGCAGTCTTATCGCTAAAAAGCGATCTCTTCCAGACAGCCAATTACTCAGAAATTAATAAATATCAACAGACTAATGTAGGTGGCAGAAATAACAGACAAGAGAAACGCAGTATTACTGAATAGACAACAAACAATAAAAACAATACAAATATAGGTAATATAAATTTTATAAATAAACAAATACATTCAATATAATACTTATACACTACATATACTTAATACAAAATATCTATGGAGAAAAGGATTTAAAAAGGAAAACACGACTTCACGACACGACACGAGGATGACTCTTACGGAGAAGAAAAACATCGTGAAGAAACCTGTACAAACCTGCGAATAATTTAAAGGTGTGTGCGGAGTTTCCAATCCGCTCTGAGCCCGCAGAAACTACAGCCCAAACCGTCTTGTTCTGAGAGGAGGTTGGGATGATGATGATGATGATGATGATGATGATGATGAAGTTCAAGTGGTTCAGGCTGTGTGTCTGTCAGTTAGTCATTCAGTAACGTTACACAAATATAAAAAAAAACCATGAACAAAATGCGACACTTAATTAAAATGAAATTAACATACGAATATATGTTCATATTTATTATAGTGTAGGTAATTTGGTTTGCGGTCGTGGAAACGACAGTTCTTTCTTTCTTTCTTTTCTTCCTTAATGGCGGCCACTAGGCTTGTGCCAATATCAGTTAATTGCTCTGAGAGCGACTCACGTTGTACGGTAATTGTAGTTTTTGCAACTTGATAGTAAAATTCCAAAAACCACGTGGAGACAACTTGCGCATTAAAAAATGTCAGACACGAGAGCAATATAGAATTTTGAGATCACTGTAACAGTTAAGGTTAATCGCCGCATAAAACACTATCAGAATTATACCACAACTAGCCAAAGAAACAGAAATACCAAAATTATATACTGTCTACATCCGCCATGTTCGAATGCCACAAATCGAATCGAAACGACAGTTGGTAAAGACCGATGACGATGTCACCGTGACAGGTGACATTGGTGACTTTTTGAAACATTTCAGAAAAATTAGGGGTTTTGGGTGTCATAGTCATTGACTTAATGCGAATAAGTATTGTACGGAGTATTACCCTTTTCCTAGCATTATGGCAAAACCTAAATTCTACATCGCAAAGTTTTTACTATAGTCACTTGTATTTGTGTATCTATCTATCTATTTATTTTGTAATATGGGAGTCGAAATCGGTCGCGTCCGTAGGTTTCCGTAGGTGGTGCTAAACGAGCGATACAACTCCGGTGGTAGGCTTCAACCACGGCTGGTCACCACGCTATAGGTTGAGCCAGGCCGCCAAGCGACTCGTGTTCCAGCCTGTTGCCTATAGTAGCCATTCTGGAGGAAGGGTCTGACTGAGCAGTAGTACGTACCGGTTACAATGCCCCGTATTTGTTACGCTCTGTTGCGATATGGTTTGCACAGCTTGAGGGCGCGCGCAGCACCTCGCTCAACTGCCTTCTTTCTGCTTATTCCCCTAAATTCAAGTCCAGGATGAATGAGCTTTTACTAGGCAAGCGTGCTCCATCGTAGGCCTCATCTTCGCTTTCCATCAGGCGTGATTGTAGTCAAACGCAAGCTTATCTACACTAATCTACACTTCTACACTCGTGTCACAGTGTTTGTTATCGAACTACTCCGAATTTTACTTGACCGATATTTATGAAATTTTTGTCTAACTATATTTGGTAGGTCTGAGGCAAGAGACAATTCTCTTTCTTACCAAGCGACTGCAAAAGGGATGCCTTCAATAGCATCCGCAATAAATTCCATCCCAGGGTGTATGGAATGGACACAACTCGATTTTACCTGCAAGTGAACAGGTATATAACCACCATTAAAGGTTTAAACGAAGATCGTCGAGCCAGATTGTGGATTGACTCACGGCAAGTTTCGCGCCATTATGTTATGACCTAAACCTGTCATTCGTTCGCGCTGACTTTGCTTCGACGCACGCGCGTCGCGTTTCCGAACCGTTCGAAAATCGAACCACACGCGTATTGTTTTTAAATCGTTCAACGTTTAGTTGACAGTGATTTCTTTTTTTGTGTTTTTTTTTTCGAAAGTGCCAGTGTCAATATGGTGCATAGAGTGCTGAGGTGCTTTGTGCCGCGGCGTGGTAAAGTGGTGCCAGATTGTGGGACACACTCAGTTTATAATGTAACCTTAGGTATGTCGTCGACGTCTACCCTGGATGTTGCTAATTTGGAAGTTGTAAGTTATATTTTCCTTATAGTAGCTTACAGTCAGCTGTTGCTTGTAATACGGGTTACGTGTACCGGTAACACTTGTGTGGCCTTACGTAGGCAATACTGAGCGCTTGAAATGAATAAAGCCGTAAGTAGTCGATCATTTCGCTGCGATAAATAGTCCTAACGTGTTGACACATTGGTTAATTTTTGAATGATGCCCTTAAAGGAATATGTAGCTGGCACAGAGCGTTTATAATTGAATTGTTATCATATTTATTGGATTATTAATTGTATTTTAATGTGTTCGTGTATCAACTCTGTATTAGAGGATAATATTGACCTTGCGTCTGTCAACTGATAAAAAGGGATGTATCATCCTGATAATGAATTAATAATTGTATTGTTATGAAAATTTATGTTCAGATTTCATATTATTCATCGTCAAAGTATCTTTACTTTCTTATTATCAACAAGAAAACTGGTTTATACTTAGGTAGGTACTTAGTTACGATTCACTTTCACTACTCTGCTACTTCAATCTTAATGAATTACGAATAAATACATCTTCAATGATTCTAATTAAGCGTGTATGTATACTGTAAAAAGAAATATCTGCCACTTTATCCGAAACTGACAGGTAGTTATTGATTTCGAATATTATGCATTTATGTATTTACTTAAGTTAATCAATTTCGAAGGTGAGTGATGTATTTGCCATTTATATTGATGTCTCGCCCTTCCCAGTCGAGTGTCTTGAAAGCATCCTCCAGTGCTGCGGGCAGCTGTGGCAGTGGGCAGGGCACATCGCTCGTAGAACTGATGGCCGATGGGGCAAAAAGGTTCTCGAGTGGCGTCTGCGGACCGGAAGACGCAGTGTGGATAGGCCTCCAACAAGATGGAGCTACGACCTGGCTAAGGTAGCGGGATCTCGTTGGATGCGGAGGGCACGGGACCGATCAGTTTAGCAAGCCTTGGGGGAGGCCTATGTTCATTATAATCGAAGATATAAAGGTGTTATTATTATTACACTCTATTACTTGACTCTCTTATAAGATATAAGAAAACTCTTAAATATCTAAGCAGAACCTAAATACAGGTCCACTACAACTTGTCTTAACGCTTATGTTTGTTGGGTACTCATTATGACCTCCGCAAAGTAACGCCTGATTTAATAAATTGATTCACAAAATCTTTTTTAAAAACAAGTGTGTTTATAATGTAACTGTAAAAAAGTGACCTGAATTAATACTGTAAACAAAGCCATAAAGCAAATAAAAATTGTATTTGGCACAAAAAAAATTGTCATCATCAAGTAAGCGTACAATATTTTTTGTACCGTAAACTAAATTCCCACGTTTCATGGTTTTTCTTTGTTAGTGGGAATTGAAGAAATGTTTCTTTGAAGAAAAATGACAAGCAGCTTGACAAGAATATTTTAAATAGAATCCAAAAAGGGTCTTGGGGCATAAAAAGAAAGTTACGACTGAATGCTTTAGACAAGCTTTTTATTTAACTTGCAAGGTTTTTTGTGTTTTTGTTTACACATGTGGTACGCACGCGTAACTTATTGTAGGTACATTACATTGGATAAAAATACAAATAAAATAAACAAAAAAAAAATACTTTACGTAGGTACGTATTTCATCTAACATTAAATTATTAAGTATACTGGGTAGTTTAAAAAGTTTCAATGAAAAGAAAATACGACGCACCGGTAGGTATTTATAATTATGTCTGCGCATCCGTGTGCGTTTTTAAAGGCTTTTTATGGGCATAATATTATTACGGTCAGCAAGCAACGCCAGTAAATGAAAGACGTGGCACTGGCGCATTGGAAAGGCTGGAATATCGTGTTTATTAAAATCACAAGTTTGCATTTCAAGTATTTGTAAACTTTCAATGCAATGTATGCAGAATGCAGGGGCTTAATTTTTGGAACGGTCCAACACGGTTTGCGTGCGGTAATTCAATCGTTTGCAAGAGAATATGGATGAACTGCTATTCAGGAACGCCAAAAACCACTGGTTTGCGAGAGGTTTAGGCTGAGATTAGGATGAGCCTTATTTATTTATTTATTCATTTATTTATTTATAAAGCGAATTAACAGGAAAATAAGACTCATCCCAAGCTCAACCCATTCCCTATCCTCTCCCAAACGATTGAATTACGTTGTACGCGTGTTGGGCCGTTCGTGAATGTAGCCCCTGGTTGACGCTTCGTGGTTATTCTGCGGAAAAGGTGCGCCTGCGCCTCCCTATATTGAGCCGATGGCGCGGCAGCCGGAATGCGGCTGCCAGCGCTATCCGACTGATGGGATTCGTCTTAGCTCCAGCGATGGACGAAGCTACACGCACACAGTTGATTTATTAATTTAGGAATGTATTAGTAGGCGCTAGCGCTAACACTATTAGTAAGTTCTTTCCTTTGTACACTAACTCCTATGGACACCGTCCCAAGTAAAATGCTTATTATTATTAATTGTAATGAAACGGATAAACTTTATTTGCTGCTGCGCAGAAGCGTGGTCAAGCTATGCAAAAAGCCATGTCAGTTCTGATTTTGACAAAGTTGCTACTTGCCTCAAGAATATTACTTGGGTAGGTCCTCAGATTACAGAACAATTCTGTAACAGTTCTGTAATCTGGGTGTGGGTCGCTCAAGAATTTCAAACGCCGGATCCCGTGCGTTACAAAAAGGATAATGTCCATGATCTAGACCCAATTGATATTCTGCGCACACACCACGCGTGGTAGTCTTTGCGATTTTTAGTTGACGGACATTAAGTATTAGTCGATTTTTATAACACACGGAATTCCGCGGTTAAAACGCTTCGGATCGGAACCACCCATTTGCTTTCAACAAAATCATATTCGTAATCGGACAATAGCGTCAACTTACCGGTAAAACATATAAAAAGGAAAATAAAAATACATAGATGAGAAGTACCACAAACATGCAATAATACTTTTTCCACAAAGTCATGCACACTCTTCATTTTATAGACTGGTGGCTGGCGACCTTGACATTTGATGCAGACTATTGACCATTGACGGCCATTGACGTAGAATTTATTAAAACTGATTAAATATTTGTCACATTTACAAGGACGAAAAATTCAGTAGCGACCGCTTTAGTTTAAAGCCAAAGTACGATGACATCTTATTAGTTATTACATTAACTTAACAGTTTTTTCTTACGACTTTTTGCGTCTCAACCCACAATTCGTGTCAACCGTCCGATATTTTTTATTAAATGACACCACAGTAAAACTCACTTTATACTCAACGCAAAAGGCTGAAAATTGAGTAAATTAAACTCCAACTTAATTGGCCGTCTTATACCTGTGCGTAATCTTTATACTTACTTAAGTTTGTAAACATTGATAATGGACTTTAAACAAAGCTATGTAAGATGTAATTCTGGTTGTTGCTATCAACAAAGGCCCTTTACACATTCCTTGAATTGTTACTTCATTCCTTTGGACGTGTTCCATGGTTTGAATCATTGGTTAAGGGAGGCTATATACTGGCACTATGCATTATTAGATTTATTAACAACTAGATTTTGCCCGCGACTCCGTCCGCGTGGAATTAGTAATTTGGGCAGCTTATTTTTTTTATCCAATTTTCTTTTTCATCAATTATGGCTCTCCTTAGTTCCTCGATATAAAAAAATTACCCGCCCCCGCACCCCCCCAGACCCCACCACATAAACCCCCCCGAACCCCCCCGCACACCCGGGTTCACATTCACCACCGTACTCCCAAGTCAAGTTTTACTTCAAAAACCCCCGATTTTGAAACATTCTTCCATTCTTCCGCTCCGCTTCGCTCCTATTGGTGTTAGCGTGATTATATATAGCCTATGTCCTTTCTCAGGCTCTAGACTAT
This sequence comes from Archips crataeganus, assembly GCA_947859365.1. Taxonomy (NCBI): domain Eukaryota; kingdom Metazoa; phylum Arthropoda; class Insecta; order Lepidoptera; family Tortricidae; genus Archips; species Archips crataeganus. The sequence continues at coordinate 16,011,814 of OX402062.1, read as the reverse complement.
CTGTGTACCAAATTTCATTTAAACCGGTTCAGTAGTTTTAGTGTGAAAGCGAGACACACAGACAGACAGAGCTACTTTCGCATTTATAATTAGTTAGGATAGGATTAGGATAGTTCATGTTTAAAATGGTCCCACCTATATTTTCCCGTGGTAAAAAGTAGCCTAACTATGTCATTTAACTGTCCATATAAAAAATCTGGCAATCCGGTGAAATCCATCGCTAAGTTTAGACGTGAAAGAAGACAAACAAACAAAGAAACACACTTTCACATTTATAATTTTAAGCACGGAAATATACATATACTTGTATAATGATTAAAATTAAAACTTGTTGATTAAACTAGATATATTCCATTTTATTACAAATATCCCTTAGCCTAATTGGGATGTCCCAATTTTTGACACCGTATAATAAATCGAAAACCGTTTGGAGAAATAGGCTTTGTGAAGCGTTTTCAGAAATCAGATTCCGAAAATATGATAAACTGAATTAAATAAAGTAATTTTAAGTAATGACCTTCATTTGACCCCTGCAGTGAATCGTCGCAAAGGCAGATATAAAGCAGGTCTACACTCTAAAGCAAATTGACAGTTTGGAATGTTGCTGTCCTGCTTATAATAGCAAAGAGTGACAAAGACAGAACTTTAATCACATGATGCGCACCTGGCTTTAGTTGTCATTTATCGTAAAGTCCGAAATGTATACGAGTATTTCCAATGTATTTTTACAAATTTAATTATTAAATTACTACGTTACAGGTAAATATAAAAGAATTTAAATATCAGATTTTAATAAAAAATATCTATTTACTATCACACCATTAAACAAATAGAAATAATCGAAGCTAAAAGTAGAGAAATAAATAAAACTATTTGCCATGGTTCATTTAGGACCCTAAGCCGTGCTTGTATTATTGACAGTGACAAGACAAATCAGTAGTGCCACAGATTATGTTATGTACGACTTGAAATTTTCTAGGCAATGGACCGTGGCTCTCTCACTGTGACGTCATCCAACGTATTTCTTAAAAAAAATATAAAAAAATAAATACTCAACCAAATTCAAAATCGATGAAAATGGTATCTTAAAATATCCTATTCTTTCCAAAAAAAATATAAAAACTATAGGTTATTTTTTTGGTGCATCCCAATTATTATTACTCGCAAGCACTTTACACAATATGTTTTTGTTAAAAATTCTATTTTTAGTAGAAGCTTTTTTAGCTGACTGTACTTTTTGCCCATGGTTCGCCAAAGTACTCATTAAGACGAATCAAACGAGCCCAAACTCGATACGGTCGTATCGTTTTATTACAGAGTTCCTATGGCCAGGTTCCAACTCCATAATCAGATCAGATCCATGTCATATTAATAATATTGCACTGTCATCCGATTCATACACGCTTGCAAAATTTCAGCTCAATCGGGAAGTGGGTCAAATCTAACTTGCAAGATTTGAGAGAGAGAGAGAGAGAGAGAGAGAGAGAGAGAGAGAGAGAGAGAGAGAGAGAGATGTTTATTTACACATATTCGATACAAAAACAGAAAAAAAAATACATTTGACAGGAAATTTACAAATAAAAAAAAATATATCGAATAGTATCAATTGGGCCCCACTCAGCATAATGCTGTGGCAAGCCACAACGCTGTTTTTCAGTGGGACCCATTTAAAAACTAAACACAAAAACATACACACTGTGACGACACGAACGCCAGCGAATAGGTCATTGATTTGACCCGTACGTGTATACATTATTAACATACTACATTACAAGTTAATAATAAACAGCTTGTAAAATCACCTTATTCCTTAACCGAGGTACCTACCTACATACATCGTCCACTAAGTCGTACTGTATTTTTAAAACATGACTCATTCATATATAAAGATACCACTGTCTTATTGTTGTGGTCAAGACCGGGAGCTAGGCCTTTTAAAGCTGTATTTAAGTTATATTTAGTTAATGCGATTCCCTTCGTTAGCCGCAGACTACATACGCAATGCGGCTGTGATTATTCCAAAGGGGAATAACTATGTTTCATAGAATGATTTGGTATTCGTGTATTCACACATACTAAACGGGGGGGCTATCACGCATAGGTACAATATTTACCTAGACGCTTCGACCACATTGCAGCAGCTATATTTCTATATTGCGAGTTGAGTCAAGTCGTGACCACGGCTGCTGCAATGTCGCCGAAACGTCGAGGTAAATATTGTTTGCGCGATAAGTCCCGTTTAGTATAACAAATTAGGTAAGTATGCGTGTATTCACACTTCATGTTGTTTGTTTACGTTCGTAAATGCATAAATACATAGTAATCCTTATCCTTCATCCATCACTATCATCATCATTTCAACCGAAAGACGTCCACTGCTGAACATAGGCCTCTCCCAATCCTTATCCTTACCCACAAATAATAAACCCGAATGTAATTAACTCTGTCTGTTTGTCTGTTACCTCTTCAGGCTTAAACCGCTGAACCAATTTAGGCAAAATGTGGTGTGGTGATAGTTTGAGGCCCTGGGAAGGACAGGGCCAGATTAACCATTAGTCAGAGTAAGCCTAGGGGCCCCGCATCGCCAAAGGGCCCCGCGCGCGCAACAATGAATTTAAATAGGTTTCGGAGTGAAAATTGAATTGGAAAATTTGTATCCTCGATGACAATAAGTATTGTTGCTGTTCATCGATGCATACTACCAGTTGATTTGACTTCTTGAAAAGTGCAGTTGATTTGGCTGAAAGTGGGCCCCGAAAAGTGCATTGGCTGTGGGCCCCACCATTGTTGATTCGATCGATCGATTCGATTCGACCCTGGGGAAGGATAACCAGTAGAGATAAGCTAGAAGGGGAGTCAGCAAAAACGGAATGCATAGACGGCCGGATAGCCTAGTTGTTAGAGAACCTGACTACGAAGCTTGAGGTCCTGGGTTCGATATTTGTGTGAAAAACACGAATGTTTTGTGCTTGAGTCTTGGAGGTTTAATATGTATTTAAGTATGTTTTTATCTATAAAATATAAGTATGTTTATCCGTTGTCTAGTACCCATAGTACAAGCTTTCCTGAGTTTGGGGCTAGGTCAATTGGTGTGAATTGTCCCGTGATATTTATTTATTTGTATAAAAAGATTTTTTACAAAAGTACTTCATTAACATTGAACGCGGTTGCTCTCCGGTTCCAACCGTAATGATGGGTATCAGTGAGGGTGGCCGATGTCCATGATGATGATGACTATGAAATCCCTACAATTTTTATGTTAGCTTCAAAATTTGTACGGACTAATGCGCAAGTCCGACTCGGCCGGTTTCTCTAATCAAAATCGGTGTTTTTTAAAAGTGTCCGGCTACTGCAGATATTGAGAAGCGGTTGGTGTTGCAACCAACAAAGGACGGTGGCGGGTCAACGCTACCGTTTCCTGCCATTTGTGCCACAATGCCCACAATGGACGACATGCGACCAGAGAATCGATGTTTGAAATCATTATCACTCAAAAATACCATTCGAAAATAACAAGAACGTGAGCTGGCTTCAGAATCTATACATTAGTTAGATTTATACAGGGTGGCCAACTTTGAGGTGTATTGACGGATAAATGTGATGCCGTCTCTATTTGTTTTGTTCGAATAGACGGAGACGGCATCACATTTATCCGTCAGTTAAAATTAATAAATGGGTGGTGAAACAGCCCCTTAGAGTAATAACTCCACGAAGGTCGCGGACATCGTGGAATATGTGCGTGTTAAGACCAAGCTCACTCTGAGGGTCGAGCGGTTGGAGTCCCGCCATGGCGTGAATTTTAATTCATTTGTGGTGAGGGTTCCGACTGATCAACTGTTGACCTTCACAAAAGAAGAGTTTTGGCCGAAAGGTGTCGCATACCGGCGGTTTCGTGGCCGGTTAACTGACACCGCGAAAGTGCCCACGTCACAGACTTTTCGTGTTAGTAATTAAGTTATAATATAAATATGTATGTTAGTCTTTAAGGTATTTTTTTTTATATGGGCCTATGCAGCCCGAAATAAAAATTATTCTATTCTATTCTATTCTATTCTAATAAAAAATAATATATATTATTCAAAGTTATTATTGCTAGTCTCCTAATACAAAACAAAAATCGCGTTCATGTTTTCCGCGAAACTGAATAAATATTCATACGTCGAAGAATAAATACATTAGGTATAATTCAAATGCAAATAAGAGCGACATTCTTGAGATGCTTTATGACGTTTGCTAAGTATTTTTATATTATTCGTGTGTAAGAACATAGCTCAGTTTAGGCATACAAGAAAAATCGTGTGCTGTGCTACGGGTATGTAAAATAATAATCAGATAACACATTGAAATTCAGAATACCGAAAGTACAAAATACCGGTAACCGATATACCGAAGCTCGAAATATCTAATTTCAAATGACCGAAGGTACGAAATCCCGAAAACAGATGACCGATTATGATATGACCTATAAACGGAGAGCCGAAAATTAAAAGGTGGAATGGGGATCCAAAATTTTGAATTATTTTTGAAAAATCACAGTAAGTAGTAGTTTTGTGCTGTTACAATAAAAAATACTTAATATCGAAGGCTAGCCTTCTGAACCTATCCGAGTCGCTTCTGCCCTGAAAGGTTTTGCTAGCTCGCTTTGCTCGCTTGCTGCCAACGGGGCAGCATGTTGGGTGTACGTACCAAAGGGGATTTTTATAATTTTTCGGTCTTTTGTGTACCTATATTAAACTTCGGGATTTCAGGCTTTCGGTCAAACGTGTTTTCAGGATTCTGATCTTTCGGTCATCTAAACATTCGACGTTTTATCGGCCTTCCGTTCATTAGGTTTTGTGAAATTCAGTCTTTCGTTCTTCGGTTTTATAATACATACCCTGTACTACATTGCGGCGTTCTATTGACCATTTCAAACTGGTCCTCTTTAGGGTTACACGTTTCCCCGCAATTCAATGCAACTAACACTTTTGCTGTACCTACTCAAAGATTCCCGTCAAGGCCGAAAGTTTATAATTGATATACTTACCTCGGAGTGTGGTCCTTAGGAATGGAATTCGCTCCCGTCTGTATTCCCAGATAAATACAACCTTGGGCTCTTCAAGGCAAAAGTGAATAGGCTGTTAAAGAACCAGTGAGATAGAACCTTATTTGGCCTCAGCTTCCACTTTCCATAAGGTGGGCTGCGAGCTCGTCTCCTTACTTCTTATTTTATCTTAGTAATATTATAAATAGGTACTCAGGGTCGGCGCACTCAGCCTATGGTGGGTGCCGCACGACGGTTACCGGCGACGAGGCAGGCCCAGGCGCAGGTAGCGAGACGACATGAGGCGCTACCACGAAATCCGAAAATCGAAGTTCGCATCGCATTATCCCTCTCACTCTCGTGTCAAATCATATTAGCGTGAGCGGGACGGCACGTAACGAAGTTCGAATTATGCACTTCGTGGTAGGGCCTCTGGACGCGGAATTAAACGATTGGCCAGGCTAAGGACAGGGAGCAATGGAGGACCAGAGGGGAGGCCTCTGCCCAACAGTGGGACACAATTATAGGCTAAGTAGTAAAGCATGTTTGTTGCACTTTCACGCTAAAACGAATTCAGATTCAATTTGGCACACCAGTTTATAACCTGGATAAATGTATAAGACGCTTTTTATCCCGGAAATTGTATAGTTCCAGCGGGATAGCGATAAAGCAGACGGAGTCGCGGGCAATTATAGCTAGCAATATAATAAAAAAAGGTCGATATTACTGGTAGTTGATGGTCATCGCAAAAACTGGTTCACTTCAATAAAAACTGGTTCCAACGGTCGTTCTAACATCTGCTTCCAAGCACTAGTAATATAAAGTTGAATTATAACGTGATTATTAATTAGAAATTAGCTGGATTTTCTTGAAAGTGGGGCGGCGATGAGGAAAATAACACTATCTACCGACGTATAAAGGTCTTTGCGCACTTGTCAATTCCACACTACTGCGGCACCAACTCAACTCAAACTTGACGTCGTCAAGTTCTCGAGTAGTCAAATAGCTGGTCCAATAAATAGTCACTAATGGACAAGAAGTGGGCAGTACGTAGTCAACTGAGTCAGCTCGTTTTCTAATATATTATAGTGCCTGCCGTCGCAAGCGCATAGTCGCCGCGAGGCCGACACAACAGTTTAGAGCTAAAGTTTATACAACACGGTAAGCAATGGACAGCCTTATCGCCATCCATTCTTGGCAACTTTTGAAAACCCGAGTACAGAGAAAAAAGTTTCATAAAAATCGGTCAAGCCGTTTCGGAGCAGTTCGATAACAAACACCGTGGCACGAGATTTTTATACATTAGAAGAGAAGACTAGCTGTTGCCGGCGACTCTGTCTGTGAAGAATAGAGGCAGAAAATATAGTCTACGACCTACCAAAATAGTCTCGGACCTACCAAATGTAGAGAAAATTGTTGCTTAAAAATAGGTCAAACGGTTTTTAGGGTTCCGTAGTCAACTAGGAACCCTTATAGTTTCGCCATGTCTGTCCGTCTGTCTGTCTGTCTGTCCGCGGCTAAGCTCAGAGACTGTTAGTACTAGAAAGCTGTAATTTGGCATCAATATATATATCAGTCACGCCGACAAAGTGATTGAATAAAAAAAAGTAAAAAAAAATTTTTTAGGGTACCTCCCATAGACGTAAAGTGGGGGTGATTTTTTTTTCTCGGCTAACCCTATAGTATGGGGTATCGTTGGATAGGTCTTTTAAAATCATTGCGGGGTTGCTGACATGATTTTTCTATTCAGTGATCTGTTTGCGAAATATTCAACTTTAAAGTGAAAATTTTCATTAAAATCGGCCGTCCCCCCCCCTCTAAAATCTAAACTGTTGGGCGGAAAAATTTGTAAAAATTCAGAAGGGTAGTAAATATATCAAATTTACTAGGAAAATTATAGCGGCTAAGATTGCTTGGAAATTATTTGTAGTTTAAGAGTAAATAGTAGCCTAAGGTATAAAACATACCTAAACTTGGATGATTCCGTACACATACGAAATCCTTAGAAAAATATTACTTGATTTTTTCGTAATGGCTACGGAACCCTACCTTGGGCGTGTCCGACACGCTCTTGGCGTTTTTTTATATATTAGAAGAAGAAGATAAACAGAATTTACAGATTAAACACATAAACATTCATTATACATTAGTAAATAAGATAGTCAAAGAACTTAGTTGCAAGACCGCAGCTAGTGGTTCATAAACATGGACCTTAGCAAGTACTTATATTAAAAATTGATCGTTTAATTGAATATTTTGTTCAGTGGTAATGCTAAAACTTACGATGATACCATGATAGAATTAGTAAGCAAAATGCGGATGTATAGTTGAACAAGTAATTCCTCCTCCCCCCTTTACCCCCCTAAAGTTCAATTTCAGATGTACAGCTTAAAATATCAAAGGCTATTTTCATTTACCTACAAGTAAATAGGACTACAGCTCGCGCGATAAGAGTTTGGCTTTGACCTTCGGGTGGAGGGGATTACTGCGCATGGGCTGCGCATACCCCGCACCCCCGTTGATACCCAATTTCTGATTTCTGCGCAATAACGGTCAAAGCCAAACTCTTATCGCGCGAGCTGTACCTATCAGCATTATTGTTTTTTTTGGAACCGTCATAAAAATGGTAGATTTCTATTTGGTCGATTACAGGTATGAAAGTGTGGCTAAGATTTAATGAAGTTGACTGGTTGAACAACTGCTCATACGACAGTTCAACAATCAAGATAGCCTAGATTTCACTTAATAATCAGACCATGTTAAATGATAACTACTTAGTTAGTGGGGAAAAAACATAATTAAACAAAAACCTTTCGAATACACTAGCATAGGGCGTTCAATAAAAAGTGAGAATGAGTATGTTATAAACAACTTTTACTAAATGTCATTTTATTTTTCGACATAGTCACCTTTTAGCATAATACACTTAGTATATCTTTTTTCTAAACTTAAAATTACATTTTTAAAAAAGGTCTCATCTTGAGTACTTAAAAAATCTTGTACTGCAGCGACTACCGCGTCGTCGTCTTCAAATTTCTGGCCTCTCAGGTCAATACTCGGTCAATCTTGGAAATAGGTAGAAATCACTGGGAGCGAGATCTGGTGAATACGGAGGATGCTTAAGGATATCGAACCCAGCATCACGAATTGCAGCCATTGCAACGGCGGACTTGTGTGCCGGGGCATTGTCCTGGTGGAACAGCACAACTTTCGAGAGTTTACCTCGCCGTTTTTCGCGGATCTCATTGCGCAATGTTGCTATTTGTTTGGCGTATTATGTGCCCGTAATAGTGGCTCCATGCTCGAGATACTCAATCATTAATACCCCTTTACCATCCCAAAAAACAGAGCCCATGACCTTACCGGCAGATGGGCTCATCTTGAATTTCTTCGGAGTTGGAGATGATGGCCTTTTCCATGTCATAGACTGCAGTTTCGTTTCAGGGTCGTAATGATGGAGCCATGTTTCGTCCATTGTTATAAATCGCGCCAAAAAAAGTTCCCGGTCTTGCTGCATCAGATTCAAGCTTCTTGACAAATCTCTAGTCTAGTTTGTTTTTGCGTGTCAGTAAGCATTCTTGGTACCCAACGCGCAGATACCTTTTTCATACCCAAGCGTTCATGTAAAATATTATGCACGCTCCCCGTTGAAATCTTTACATTTTCAGCAATAAAACGAACCCTGACACGACGATCCGCCAAAACTGAGTTTTCGACTTTTTTCACAATTTCTTCAGTTACTGCTGTAGTAGGGCGTCCGGAGCGGGGGTCATCCATTGTCGATGTTCTTCCACGTCTAAATTCGGCGCACCAACGTGCGACTGTCGAATACGGAGGAGCAATAGACCCTAAAGTGTCCCGCAAATCCAAATTGACTTGGTCCGTAGAAAAATTTTTCAAACACAAGTATTTGATAACGGCGCGCAGTTCAATTTTCTCCATTTTCGCTAACGTACTCAATAACATTGCAAAGAAATTACCGTATATTTTTTTAAACAAATGACAGTTAGTGTTTTTTTTCATAGCAATCAGCTAGATAGATTAGCTTTACCGGCCAGTATTTAATTTCGTAATATTAAAAGAGTTTGCATCTCATTCTCACTTTATATTGAACGCCCCTCGTAGATGCCAAACGAGACGAATTAAAAGCTCGAACACCAGCAGCCATCTCCTACGGATATGAGGGCGGTGTTAGTTCACCGCCACAATTGGCTACGTAAGCCATCTTAGGGCGCATCAGCGCCGTGATGAATAGGAGACGATGCGGTCGCCGTGAGCGAAATCGGTCGGACGGATTCATATATCGCACGTTTATGATATACGAAACGACACTGACACTATACGAAATTATTTTAATTTCAAAAATAAACCTGTTTTTTTAACACAAAGTTTTTATGTGATGTCTGCTCAGAATCCCGAGCTTTTTCGATCCTACTAGGCGAACAAAAAGTGTCCCAAGTTTTTTTCCGTCGAGTTACCATTTTTCATAGATTTTATAAACTGTAACTACCTACTTAAATGGAAGAATCGAAAATTATACAGGGTTCTTTTCAATTCACTGACATCCTCTTAACCCTGAATTCCTATCACTCAAAGAAACGTTTTTTGTTTCACGACTTTTTAAAATGAAACACTTTTTTCCCATACAAATAAACAGAGTATCGTAAAAATAAGAGGTAATCTCAAATTTTCAAAACGTTATTACACCAAAAATATTAAGTTATGACAAAAGCCGTAAAACAAAAAACATTTGTTTAAGTGGTAGGAGTTTAGGGTTAAAAGGATGCTAGTGAATTACAAATAACCCTGTATACTAGTTTTGGGACACTTTTTTTTCTCCAAGTGGGATCGAAAAAGGTCGAGATTCTGAGCAGAAATCACATACATATTCCAAATAAAAAAAAAAGTTAAAACATAGGTACAGTTAGCTGCAGAGAAAAGGTACCCCTCTGGAACAGCGGGAACCACACCAAGTGGGTACTTTTTCTGTGCAGCTGATCGTACAACAGAATAAAAATTGACGCATTATTGGAAGATAAAGATTTAAAAAGGCGATTTGATAAAACGTATACCGAGCATGTTGTTATATGTGGGATATTGAAAACGGTTGATACTCCCTTCATGGGATACTGAAATTGTTATTTACTTGACTTGGGGCTGGCGGGTTCGAAGACCGACCCCTGGTTGATTGTTGGTGATGATCTTGATCAAATGAAGCACTGTGGCCTTTGACTGTGGCAATAGGGATGTTGACATCATCAAAAAATAATTCGAAGACACGACTCTAGTAAAAAAACCCTTCATTTTAGCCCTGAAAACCAGATTAATTTTCGATTAACTGCATAATTAGATTTCTTGTTGCTTTAAAACAAATAAATAGTTTATTGAGTTGGCGAACAAGTGACGTCATAAAGTTGCTATTGCCCTTCAAACTCTATGGGAGAATTGTGTTTTGACAGCTCATAAAAAGTACGTCAAGTGATTGGTGGTGTCAGCAGCCCTATTCAAGGAGGAGAGAGGAGTCCAGTAATTTTAATAAAAACTAATTTTAAGTTACCGCAACAGCTTTAAAACAAAGTTACCGGACCAGTAACTTCGCTATAAAACAGTAGTTATCTCCCCCTTTTTGCACGTGAATTGTTGTAAAACAAACGGAAATGCCGGTCGTGAGTGACTGCTGGCAGGAAGTGTTATGTTCGTTAAGCATTCCTATCTGACATACAGCAAAATGTATCTTTTTTATCAGAGTCGTCATGGCGTATGTTACACTCTAGGTCATAAACACACTTATAACACCCCTCTTTTTGTGTCAGGGGTTAAAAAAAAGGAAACTGTCATGTGGGCATTGTTGCAGTTTTCCAATGTCAATGTTTTGAATGTTGTTACCACTACTTCTAACGACCGCCTCGCCTCTAAGTTATCTTTACAGCTCGCTTGCGTTATGTAGCCATCGTTGTAGCTAACTCACGATTAGTGAGATCATCATAATTTATTCATAGAAGCAATTTACCGGAAAAAAACTTAATGATTACTATGATTAGGTACGTTACGTTATATGCGATCAGACTAAAGAGGTACCTAGGTATGTGTATGTGTGTACGAAGGTTGTACATTCACGAGACACACATACATTTTTAAGTCAGAGATTCATCGTTTCAGCCGAAAGACGTCCTGAACGCTGAACATAGGCCTCCCCCAAGGCTCGCCAAACAGACCGGTCCTGCGCCATGCGCATCCAACGAGTTCCCGCAACCTTAACTAGGCCGTTGCTTCATCTTGTTGGAGCCCAACAAGGAGAAAGAAAGAAAGAAAGAAAACATTTATTCGTGATATACCTATGTCAAATATATCATCTTGTAGGCCTCCACTGCGTCTTCCGGACCGTGAAAATCACTTGACGACCTTTGGCCCCATCGGCCATCAGTTCTACGAGAGAATATGTACCCTGTCCACTGCCACATGAGTATGGCGATTCTTCGAGCTATGTGGATAGGATGACTGCTAGAGCATTCTACAAAAAGTACACAAAAAAAGCAAAAGTAAATCATGAAAATAATGAGCTGACATAGATATTTTATTATTATTAATATTATGTTTTAAGATGAATAAAATAAATATAATAATAGTGCAAATAAAATATTAGTTGTAAATAGTAGTATGAACTACTACCGCCATCTCGTGGTAAATAGCTAGCCACTTCAAGTTATGTTTGCCAGCGCCATCTAGCGCGGACTAGAAGACTTACCTTAATTCAACTTTGTATCGTATCTTACGTTTATTTACATTACGCATTTACACTAAAGATGACAGATAGTAAGTTATTTACATTATACTTATTATCTTTATTGATATTTTTATCACACACTGACGTTAATAGGTCAACATTTTGTGAATGGGTTACCGCAATCGCATTTTTGAATTTCGCAAATGTAAGAAATCGTTTTAAACTTTCGTGATTTTCACTTATTATAATTACTATACTAACTCGTGACCACGGCTGCTGCAATGTGGCCGAAACGTCGAGGTAAATATTATTTGCGTGATAAGTCCCGTTTAGTATAGTAATTGTAAGAAATCGTGACTTTTCTATTTATTAGTGTTTATTAAATACTTGTTGTTGCATAATCACAAACATTGTGGAAAGCCGGCCGGTGCTACTGGCTGTTACAGCAACAATTACCTTCAATCAGATTTGGGATCTCTCGTAGTCGTTCGCGGGAAGTCAGTCAACGACTGCACAGCGCGTCGCTCGAACGCGCGTCGAGTCGAAATTCGAAATCCGAATAATACGCTCGTAACTTTATCGAACTTCAAGTTTTTAATTTCGAACTGTTTTCTTCTCGAACTTTGTCTTGAGTGCCAGTGCGTTTTTGTTTTTTTTTTTATTGTGATTTTAATGGCAATTGAAATGCATTGTGGTGCCGACTAAGATTTAGTTGCGGGATATTATTTTGGTAAGTTTTTTTACTTTTAAAACTATGGATAGTTTTTTTTAATATTGTAAACAAAGAAAATCTCGATTTACCCTACAACATACTACACAAAAATGTCAAGATACGGGAAATGAAGGTAAGCGGTATTTATTAAACTCCGCACATTGTTCAAAATGTTATGAATGTCATACTATAAATAAAGATTTCCAATTAAAAACGCAAAAACCCGGTGCTGTAGTTAATTAACCGCTACTGATAAAATTAATAAAAAATTCCATACCTACACAAACATTCATTTGTATTTGTATTTAATAAAACAAACTAAAACTAATGAGATTGTTGAAAAAACCAACTTCGTATTTCTGGGAAAAAAAATTTTGAATTTCGAAGTGTAGATGCATAATTATTTTTAAATATTAAGAAAAAAACAATACTTGATTACGCTATACGGTATTGCTCTGACAATAACTAGTACAGGTACATATTGCTATCCCATCAATTTCCCTACTAAATAAATGTTGGTCGTAAAGGGCACTTTTATTTATCTTTTTTTGTACTATCAGCGCTTTCGGAAAGATCATTATTGCCAAAAATAATGGGCACAACAAACTTGGAAAAACTTTTTTTTCTACCGAAAGAAATCAAAATTAACCTAAAACAAACCGAACAAAATTATTTACGTATAATGAATTCAGAGTTTTAATGTTTACGTCCATTTAAAATTTTTAAACACAATAGATTTTTCGTAGAACTATTGCGTCAAATAGAAAATGCCCCCTTGGTCCATCTTTAAAGATAAACTTATTATATCCAAAGCGATCGCCACCCGGCCATTGACTTAGCCACCAACCAGGAACGTACTTTCTATTATCAGTGCACCCCGTGATAAACATTGATAAGCTATCGCATGCCTTGACCTCCGGTAACACTAACGGTTAGATTACTTTAACTGTTTTGCGAAAGATTAACAAAAACTAACTGTTAAATGTTGAAAGAATAATCATCATCAGCCGGAATACATCACTGTTGAACAAAGGCCTGCACCTTATATACGTCCCACTGCAGAACACAGGATCCCTATCAGAATGAGAGGACTTGGGCCGTAGTTCCCACGCGGGCACAGTGCAGATTGGAAACTTTACACAAACAATTGTATTTCTTCTCAAATTTATGTAGGTTTCCTCAGAATGTTTTCCTTCATCGTAAAGCTCATGGTTAATTCCAAATGTAATTTAAGAATAGAATAGAAAATATTTTTTGAATAACTACAGCTAAAAAAAAAAACACAACAGACCATAAACATGAATGTAGTTTTTACTACAATAAAAGGACACCCCTCAGGATGTGCCATGGCCTATGGCACGAGGTGCCACGACGCTGATTTTCAGTGGGTCCACATTAACTTAAAATTAAACTAAGTTAAACAAACATAGACAAAATACACTACAAAATTAAACCTAAAAAATAAAGAAAGAAATGTGACATTACACAGTGCAGTATACTATACAGATAGCCAAAACAAAACAATTTCGCACAAAAATTCCGAAAACTCAGAGGTGCCAGCCCTTTTCAAAAGGTCATAGGTCAAGTCACTAAGCTGCCACGACTTAGTGCTGTCATCATCATCATCATCAGCCTATGTTCGTCCACTGCTGGACAAAGGCCTCTCCCATGGCACGCCACTGAGCACGATCCTCGGCCACTCTCATCCAGCTCTTGCCAGCCGCCTTGCGAAGATCATCGCTCCACCGAGTCTGAGGACGTCCTACGCTACGTTTGCCGATCCGTGGTCTCCACTCAAGAACTCGTCTACCCCAACGGTTATCGGCTTAGTGCTGTAATGAATGATAACTCGCTACCTGCATCCGGTTGCCCACAACTTTTTGGGGGTTGAAATCGTTCGCGTCCGTAGGTTTGCCCGAGAACACATGACCTCTGGGTGTACTAAGCGAGCGATACAACTCCAGTTCGGCTTCGGCCGCGGCTGTTCACCACCCTATAGGTTGAGCCAGGCCGCCAAGCGACTCGTTGTGTTCCGGCCTGTTGCCTATAGTAGGCATTCTGGAGGAAGGGTCTGAGCAATTGTGCAGCGCGCGCGTACCGGTTACATTGCCCCGTATTTGTACGGTTTGTACTGCTTGGGGGCGCGCCCAACACCGAGCTCAACTGCTTTCGTTCTGCTTATTCCCCTAAATTCAAGTCTAGGGCGAATGAGCATTTACTAGGGAAGCGTGCTCCATCGTAGGCCTCATCTTCGCTATCCATCAGTCGTGATTGTAGTCAAACGCAAGCCTATATTGTATTAAAAAAAAGCTCTCGCGATGTCGTCAGTCCACCTGGTGGGAGGCCTGCCAACGCCTCGCCTTCCGGTTCGTGATCGCGACTCGATTACCTTTCTCCCAAGTTACGTGCTCTTCGAAGGATGAGGTCCGTCAATTACCATTTCAACTATTATTTTCCACAAACGGATGTGAATTATTTTTTCTGGCTTATAAAATCTATAGTACCGTAAAACGGGGTGACTTTGAACTGCAGAAGTGAAAGTAGCTTTAAAAAGTAGTATTAAGACCAACTCACGCATTTTTGTTAGCATTTGCTATTCTTTGTCGATGTGTTTGTTCATCGATCTTCTTTTTGTCTAAATACAATACAATACAATACAATACAATACAATACAATACAATACAATACAATGACTCTTTATTGTACACCAGAAATAGTAAGTAATAGTACATGTGAAATGGCGATTTTAAAACTATAAAAGCTGCCCCAATTTGATCAAAGCCCATTCAGAGTGTAATTCCTGCTAATTAATTAAACTAACTAACATGTACGCTATACTAATATAATAAAGAGGCAACTTTGTTTGTTATTAAGTATGTAATGAGTATTCAATGGTGTGTGCGAAGTTCCCGATCCGAACTGGGTAAACTTTAGACAGTAGTTTTCACGTGGACCCGGTGCTTTTAGGGTTTAGACTCTAAACCCTCTCATTCTGGAGACCTGCGCCCAACAGTGGGAAGTACCCGGAGAGACCAAGCCCAAGCTGCAACCACTGAAACATACAGCCATATCAACGGAAGCAGTAAAATTGTATTTATATGAGCGAGCTATAAAATGCGGTGCTTATTGCAATTCGACAGGAAACTGGCCGCGATATAGTTACAGACTAATCTTTTATTGTGAAACGTGAAACTAGGTGTATAGGCATAAACACGTGGGCGTTCGCGTCTTTCCTGTGGACATGACAAAATTTAAGGGTGTCAAGCCAATATTTTTGGTCAAGTCTCCATCGGCGTGTGGGACGCCAAATTTCGGCCCATTTAAATAAATAATTAGCTTTGCTGACTCGGAGTCGCTAATTTTATGTCCACAGGAGAGACAAATTTTGTTGCTTACGTTGTGTATGACCCACGTGCTGTTTTGAATGGGACAGTTCCGCTCTCTGATACTTTGTGTCAATGTCCCGAAAAAGAACTCGGAGACACGACAGAATTGATTCGTTTTCAGATTTTTTAAAATCATCAGCACATTCAGCCTATATACGTCCTACTGTATGGCAATGAGAGGGCTTTAGTTCCCCCGCGTACTATAGTGCGGATCAGGGACATCACACGCGCCATTAAATTTTCTTCGCAGGTGTGCAGGTTCCTCACGATGTTGTCCTTCACCGTAAAGCTCATAGTAAAATGTTATGTGTGTCAAATGTTATGTCAATCGAAAAACTTAGAGGTGCGAACCCGGGCTCGAACCTACGACCCTCTGCTTGAGAGGCCATAGGTCAAACTACTAGGCTACCACGGCTTACGAGTTTTAGAGGAAGTACAAACCCAGCAAGCTTATTGTCTAACGCTTCTGACGCTTGCCTTCGCAATCACTATTTCTTTCTGTCAAACGGTATAAAATGATGACAGAAAGAGATGGTGAAAGCGAAGACAAGCGTCAGAAGCGTTAGACAATACGGCCTCGGTTCTTGAAAGCCACGTCTGGGAATACTGCTGAAAGAAAAGAGAAGATAGGATCAGTAACAAAAAAACACATGCGCACACTAACTTTTCTTATTAACATAGGCTACACATATTTCAAACTAAATACAAACTGAAATATAGATGCACAGAAAAAACCCCAGAAAAAGACCAATGCTGGGAATCGAACCCAGGTCCTCAGCGTTCCGTGCTGCGTGCTTACCCCTACACCATCACTGGTCTAGAAGTTAGCGACGAATCTTTCCCATACATCGTACACTTCAGTCTGTTATAATCACATTAGGCAGTGATAAAGCG
Source organism: Archips crataeganus (assembly GCA_947859365.1). NCBI lineage: Eukaryota > Metazoa > Arthropoda > Insecta > Lepidoptera > Tortricidae > Archips > Archips crataeganus. The sequence continues at coordinate 15,995,075 of OX402062.1, read as the reverse complement.
CATCTATATTAATGCCCTCTACCGAGAGACCTCAACACTCCTTCGGAGCTACCCGCTCACCTGGACCAAGAGATGGCGCTACTAGGCCAACTTTTACAAGTTAAGTATGAAGTATCTTTTTCTATTTATTTTTTTATTAATAAAAAAATAAATAAAAAAAAAAAAAAATAGAAAAAGATACTTCATACTTAACTTGTATAGGCTACACTTTATCTTGGTAAACTTAAAAATCCATACACGGTATGGCAGGGAACAAGCAATACATAGTTAGGTAAACGTACCAATGCTTGACACCTCAACACCCAGTAGATGAGCATCTGTCGTCTCTCTTACTGAAAATGAAGAAATTAAAAATGTTTATTTCGTTTTTAACCTTACATATTAACATCATGGTTGGGACCTCCTTTTAAATATAAAGATATCTGTGCCAGGACGTCCCGCTCCTCTATAACTAGGTACAAATTATTATATAAAAAAACATAACCCTCCTTGGACAGTCGGGTGATAGACAAGAAATAAAAACAAAATAGACAGGTACATGAAAGATTTTGTTACTAATGTCTATTGAACCGTTAAACATAAACATAGTGAGTGTGTGTGTGTGTGTGTGTGTGTGTGTGTGTGTTACTATGGCATAAGATTGAAGATGTCAGTAGCGAGCACAGGGACGTTTACCTTAAGCCTAGATACCGAAGTAGTCATCATATTGAATGGTCAGTAAACTAGCAAAGAAACCACAACAAACAAAATACATAATTAATTGTGAATAAGTAATTGTGAACGCTAATATTTAAGCACTTTCTTGGGAGTTGAAGCGATGGCAACACTTTATACAAAGCACTCACGACAAGAGTTGCCTTTAGCGTATCTTTACGATTCAAGCGGTAATTCCACTACCATATGAGCAAGACAAGACAAGACAAGCTGCGATTGCGCATATTTGCTTCCATGTAGAACAACCACACCAAACAGACCAATTATGTCACACAGATTCAACTATCATAAAAATAACAGAAGATAGTTAATTAGTAAATAATACAAACAATGATAGTTGAACCTGTCCAACCAAGCTTGGTATTGGTATCTGCGGAACCTGTATTCCTGCATGAGTGCCGGTTTAGAACCTTTTCGTACCGGTACCAGACAGATAACTGGACTCGTAAATGCGAGAAAACTGATCATCCGCGCAAGAAAGATGGCATTGGATGTAACTGGTACCAAAAGTACCGGTACTGCAATTGTATAGGTGGATTTAAAAAGTGGGATCATAATAAATAGTGATATACAGAGCTCGGTGTAATTACCACAAAACAATTACAACTCGGAAAACGAAAGGGATATTATAGAGCCGTATAATTACCTACAATATTCTTAATTACATTTAGAACCGTAATTCATCGTAAGACAGTTCAGAATAGTTTATGATCCACTTCTTGACAGTTTTTAATTTCATTTAAAAATAATGACAAATACTTTTATTGGCTAGCTCGCAAAATTGGCCACTTATGTGTTTGCATTATGGCCTGCTAATGTGCAACTTGCATGGGTTTTCTTGAAGGTCTAAAGTGACCTTTACAGAGGTAAAAGCATCTTCATCTCCTTTCATAAGTGCTTTGTGAACGTACCCATTCTAAATTGAAAAACAAAAGGCTATTTAATTTGCGTACCGACGCATAAACCATTAACTACTAGCTGAACGGTCTCTTAAAGATCTGTAGAACATAACATCATCAGCAACGATAAAAATGATCGTAACTCTAGCAGAATATAAACTTAAAGCGATAAATCATTATCATTTGACGCATTAAAAGGCCAATTAGTTTTAATTTCTCTCTCTCAGCTGATAATGTAGCTATGCTATAGCTTAAGATAAACAGCGTTACATTGCGGGCCGTGGATCTATGGAATGAGTTGTATGATTTACGGAAAGACGTGTGTTGCAATGTAACTTGCTGAATGAGATTTTCCTCCATGTATCTTGATGATTGCATTGATGCATTTTAAAATGGTCGGATAGGCGGCGATCAGAAACTTCGCGATATATCTTGGTACCATTAGTACCATATCCCGCAGTCTCAAGATTATAGTCTTTGACCAGTATATGTTGCTTTGCTAGGGGCTACTGTACTTATGGCTTATGGTACTAGACCGGCCGCGAATCGGAAGACGTGGCGACGGAAAGCGCCTAAAGGTCTTATCAACTCCACACCACTTCGGCACCAACTCGACTCAAACTTTCAGTTGCGTAGTTGACTAGGTGATACACCCACTGGTCACTAGTGGGCAACGTAGTGGGGAATGCGTAGTCAACTGAATCATCTCGTCATCTAATATTATAATGCCGCCAGTCGTAAGCGCAAAGTCGCCGCGGGCCCGACGTATGGTATGGGCAACACGTATCAAACGGTTCGAGTAGACCTTTAGGTCGCTTTACGCACGACGCAGTAAACGCGTACACCACGCGTCGTACACTACCTTTACATAAATTTTGGAAAATGTACTGTAGTTACTGCGACACAAGGCTTAATTTTCAATATTTAACTTTGAGTCGAGTGGCTGTTGAGTTGTTATAGTATGCGAAGACCTTAACAAGATGGACCGACGATCTAGTAAAGGTAGGAGGAACTACTTGGATGTGGGCTGCGTAGGACCGATCGCTGTGGAACTCTTTGAGGAGGCTTTTGTCCGGTAGTGGACGCCTTTGGCTAATTTAATGATGATAACTCAAGTCTCTGAAATTAGTCGCTCACATTGGTGAGTCCCATTAGGGCCTTATAGGGAGACGTAAACCTTAATAAGGCCCCATTTATTGGAGCATACTACCACAGTGTCAAAAGTATACCTATCGAATACATACCAGGCAAAGGATATTTTTTGTGCGCTTGTCACTGCATAAGGTGATGATTTAGCAGATTGAAATGTATGATGTATAGGAAAGATTCGTGTCTAATCTCTAGACCAGTGGTGGTGTAGGGGTATGGCACGCGGCACGGAATGCTGAGGACCTGGGTTCGATTCCCAGCATTGGTCTTTTTTCTGGGGTTTTTTCTGTGCATCTATATTTCAGTTTGTATTTAGTACGAAATATAGATATTTTTAAAGCTAGTAGTTTTTTCATTCATTACCATGGATATTGTAACTTATTGTTTGAATTTCCAAGTCAATAAATGTGTCACTAAATCGCCTCTACCTTATTAAGGGTTAAAGTCACTTGAAGAGTATTATTGGAAAAGGGCTTTACTCGGTGTCTCACTGCGCAATTGAATCAGAAATGAGGACCAAAGTAAGCGTCATAGCCTGAAAGTTCTCAAACTTAAATGGCAGTGAGAGGGGCATGTTTCTCAAGAAATTGGTGGCCGGTGAGGGCAATGTATTGTATGGAAGACACTGCATGGCTAGGCTGTCTACAAGGTGGATTGATGACCTGGTGAAGATCGGAGATGTCCGATGGATGTGAGCGGCATAGAGGCGTTCAGTTTGTTGCGTTTTGCATGGGAGACCTATGCCCAGTAGGTAGTAGACAGTTTTCCAGCTGACGGTGATGATCAACTTGCGTTTATAAAAAGTACTATCTAACAGCTTATGAAGGCCATAGGCTCATGATAAATACGCCTTCAGGGTGGTATTGATTCTTCAAGCTATGCTATATCTACTTCATTGATTAGTTCCGCAGCAGGTTTGATTGGCCGTAAAACATCGTTAAGTGCTGCGATAATGGCAATGACAATATGAGAGTGATGTCAAAGGGCATTGATAATTGATTAGTGACTAGCTTAGTAATTACTGATCATGTCCGTTGCGTAGTGTAAGTGAACGCAATGAGCTACATGTTCGGCCTCACCTGGACTTACCATAGACAAGTCAAACGCTGGCTAGTTTTAAATAAAAAACACACGTGCAAGGCTACGCCTTGTGACATATATGCTTTCATGCAAAGACCAACCCTTCTCCACTTCCACATAATCACAGACTCCATCATGACACTAACGCGTTTCAAAGCAGCAACAAAACAAACCAACGTAAAAACACCGGACTATGTTTAATGGCTACGAGCAAAGTGTATGATTAAGTAACTGATATAGCTCGGAGAGTTGCCAGACTTACGTGGCAGTGGGCAGGGCACATTGCTCTTAGGACCGACGCCAGATGTGGCAGTAAGGTGCTAGAATGGCAACCGCGAACTGGTTTCATATTGTTGGCGGCCTTTTCCTCATCGGCTATCAGCTCTACGAGCGATGTGCCCTGCCCACTACCACCTGATTCTGGCGTTTCTTCCAGTTATTTCGGTGAGATGACATTAGTTCTTGCGCGGATTTCATCATTTCTAATGCGATCTCGCAGATAAACTCTGAGCATAGCCCCTCCATCGCCCTTTGAGTTACCTTGAGCTTTCTTATAAGGCCCATCGTAATAATAATGCTACAAATAGCATGCACGTTTTGGCTTGATAATTATGATGGTGAGCAACTGGACCACGTGTCGTTATGATCCTCAGACGATCACAGCGCTGAATGTAAGGTTTGTTTACAAAATAACAATAACCTATTCATTTTATGAGTAAGGACTCAAGCCCATAATGATGCCTTGCATATAAAACATGCCTAAGTAAATCCATTACTTGTGCAAAGCTGTTAAAAACTGGATCTAATTACATAAAAAACAGGCGAATCCGGAAGTTATTCGGTTTCTTAATGCACTGCGTAACCCTCCGAAGTCGGTTAAGTTACGGCTTGAGGAAGTCCATTGTCTTTAGATCTCTAAACGTTAAATGTGGGTTCTTTTATTATACAAAAGGTTCTTTTGATGCACGATGTCATTGATGTCCGTATTGGAGGATGTGTTTTTTTTACAGACTACGCTAACAGGAAGGGTATCGTAAAGTCGGGGTGTTTTGAGCCCATGGAGGGTAACTTTAGCCCATAAAGAAAACCATACGTGAGAGAGAGTATGATAAAAGACAAAGAGTTTCTTGTATGACGACCTCCTTTAATTTTAAACTTTATCTTATTTTTAGTATTTGTTGTTATAGCGGCCACAGTAATATAAATCGGGGAAAATTTCAATTGTCGGGCTATTATGATTCAAGAGATAGAGCCCTGTGAAAGACGGACAGACAGCGGAGTCCCGTTGGCACTCTTTTGGTACTGAAACCTGAAACCTAAAACAGAATTTGCCATTTGGCAATGTTAATCATTATTTAAGATTTTTTTTTACTAATGTAACTAATACTCAGAGTCAGATACAGTCGAGGTCAAAGATATCTTTACACTTTAGTGCCTTGTATGCCTTCAGACAATTTCACATAAAAGTTCAACCACGAAGTAACTGCGACAAGGTAGTAAAGTGTTTAGATATCTTTGACCTCGACTGTACACACAGAATACAATGAAAAAAGGCAGTCAAATAAACCGCCCCGGATCTTATCACGCGCAAAGGTACCCAACACACTAGCCGCATTGCCCCGCTGAACCGCGATGGACAACCTTTGCACCTGAAACGACCCAGAGCGATAGTCAAGACCTCTCTCACGAAGACGGCGCCCCACTTCTTTAAAAAAAAGTATTGCCTCGGAACCCCAACAACCAGTCGTCTCCATCGAAAGAGCAACAAACAAAGCAATTAGGCAATCTATTAAGATGCTTATAAACATTCAGAAATTGACTTTTATTTTTATAGAAAAGATACCATATTTGCCACGTGTTATGAAACAAGAACGCAATGTCGTCAAGAGAGCATAAATACTTCAAACAATAGTAAACGTTTAGGAATACATTAACCCTTGCAAGATTTATTTTGTTACTTTTGTGGCAAGTTAATGGCTTTATTGAACCATCTCCCATGCTCTCCCACTGTTTACTGCCATATAACTTTAGTATTGTATACAGGTTGATTTCTAAAACCTTACTTTTTCATACAAATTTTCAGTTACCAACTATATTTAACATTCTAATTTATTTAAATCTATGAAACAAGCTTGGACTAATTATTTTTGTGCACAAATATAAGCAAGAAATCTTGTCTTCTTATATACTAGCTTTTACACGCGATTTCGTCCGCGCAGAATTCAAATATGTGGTAAAGTTTATTATCTCTTCATTGAATAAATAAATCTGGCAATAACAAAATAGAATCAGGTCAACAGGTATCAGTTAGTGTATATAAATCCCGTTTTTTTCTTATCCCGTAGAATTTTCCAAAAGTCCTCAAATCAGTTATTAGGTAGGTGTTAAAATTTTATACTTCTAGGCCAACTTCAAAGAGTTTAATAATTATAGTATCTCGCTATCGAATCGAATATACACCGTGAAATTTTAGTGGTTGTTTTCCCGAAACGAGGTGATTTAGTATCGATTGTACAATCGATTTATAATTACTATTTTGACTAGAGTCAAAAATCCAATTGTGAAAAACGAAAGTCGAAAATGACCGCAAACCAATAGTAACGCTTCGTTGGTACCTAACCTATCGTACGATCGTACGCTACTTGTACCAACGAAGCGTTACTATTGGTTTGCGGTCATTTTCGACTTACGTTTTTCACAATTGGATTTTTGACTCTAGTCAAAATAGTAATTATAAATCGATTGTACAATCGAAACTAAATCACCTCGTTTCGGGAAACCAACCACTAAAATTTCACGGTGTATTAATCCATATGCCGTAGGAATTTCGACAAATCCTAATTCTTTGTCTTCGTCAAAAAAGCAGCTTCTATGTAAAATTTTAGGTTTCTAGGGTTTAGGCTGGGCGTTGATGAGGTAGTTAGCGAGTCAGTCAATAAGTCAGGATTTTTCTTTTATACCTAATATTAAAATTTTTAAAAACCTTTCTACACAATTTGTTCACATATTATTTTTATGACGGAGTTGTGAAAAAAAATGTAATTCGCCATTTTGTGGTGGCGGATACCCATATTGATACACACACACATACGGCAAACATATTATAACACCCCGTCGCCGCGTCGTTTATGCGTCGGGGCTTAGAAAAAAATCTAATATTTAATTCGTGTACCTATCGGTACAATCACCCAAGAATTTATAGTACAAGAAATAAACATACATACATAAGAAATAAACATCTTAATCATCACAAACCGTAATCGATGTGCCACTTGTAACTCTCATCAATACTTTACAAATTTAAATACCTTTCATACAAATTGTCTACAATGGAGCACCCTATACTCGAGTGCAGCTGTCAGTCCGTCAGTGCTCGTGACAAAACATAGCGGTGGCTAATGGGCCTTTGATTATATTGATTTACAAACCATGCGTTTCTTGCACCCACGTAGTGGCACAGTCAATGTCATAAATAAGTAATCATTTTTGTACCTTGTCGCTTTAAGTCGTTACATACTTTCGTATGGTTTTGCAAACATGACGTTAAAGTGACATGGTACAAAAGCGATCACTTATTTATGACGTTGACCCTACAATGGTGCATCAAAGTGCTGTACGAGATTAAAGTGAGCGGGAGTTTAGTTTGATGGATGATTAACTGTCATATTCATAGTAGTGAGACATCTTCATCATCTCGTCCTACATACATTCAACTGCAGGTCACAGGCCTCCTCTCAGAATGGAAGGGCTGTAGTTCCCACGCGGGCCTGGTACTAATTTGGAACTCCACACACACCTTTGAATTGCTTCGCACGTGTATCCTCAGTCCTCACGATATTTTCCTTCACGGTGAAGCTCCTTGGAAATATAAAATGTAATTTCGCATATGAATTCCGAAAAATTAGAGGTGCGAGCCAGGTTTTGAGCCTACGGTCACGATCCTAGCGTATGCAGGACAGCACGTTTCGAAGTTTGAACTTCTTTATACCCATAGGTATAGGTAACGCCATCAGAGTTGAGGTCACGCACACAACAACACGTCATGTAATGACAGCGGGATTTTGACATTTATTCGTACCGATAGCAAGTTCAACAGACTCGACATAGAATTGCTAGATTGACTAAAAATTTCTTCAACCTATTTCTTTAAGAACAATTTAGGAAAATACATCTAGTTCAAACAAAACAGAGCATAAAATATTTTGATCTATTTTATTTATATAAATCAGATAAGCATATTTTTCGCTTTTTATAAAATACCGATTTTTTCTTGCGAATATTTCTTATCAGTTTCAAATTGTTTTATTTCAAAAATAGGTTATATGAAAAAAGAAAAATTATAATATGCATTATTATGCATAGTATTGCGTAAGTACTTTATGTAGCTGTGTGTGTAATCATTAGCCTCAACTCTCGTGGCGTTACCTATACTACGAAGATTGATATCGCCCTTATTATAATACGAAATTCGATTTTCGAACTTCGTATCGTTCCCTTCCGCTCACGCTAGTAGTATTAAACAAAAGAGTGACAGAGATGGCACGATACGAAATTCGATTACGTAGTAGCTTCACAGTCGTGTTTTTCTGCAAAAAATCCGATTTCCGATATGATATTTCCAAAAATTACAAAAACCTTAAGGTTATATGACTATTGAATAAGTTTACAGATAACAAGATGATTACATCCAATATCTACATAGAACAGCTTCCTAGTGTTTAAGGCAACAGGAAAAAATAATATTGCCCAACGATGGGCGCTACGTGCAAGTGCACCAACCAAAAACATTCAATTACAATGCTATTTTCTTTGAAATGACGGTTTTAATTGGAATTTTTAAAACCGCAACTTCAAATTCTGCTGCTATACGGAAAAAACGCGACTGATTTTTTTTTCATATCGAGTTACATCCATAGGTATTTGGTTGAAATCAGTAAAAAAAGGTGCATCTGAATATACAGGGTGTCCCAAAATTCAACGATAACCTGGTATAGTCGGGGTAAGAAAAGGTTCGTCACTTTTCGACCTTAACTCTTTGACATAGAGTCGAAAAGTGAGGAACCTTTTCTTACCCCGACTGTACCTACCGGTTTAAAGGCCAAGTTAAAACAGTTTTAAGAAAAAATAAGAAAAAATACATGTCATTTAGTTGTGCAATACACAGACACTAGGTATATACAATTGATACAATTATACACGTGCGGTGAAATATAGTGGTGTGTGTGAAGTTCCCAATCCGTACTGGGCCAGTGTGGGAACTTCAGCCCAAGCCCCCTCGCTCTGAGAGAAGGCCTGTGCACTGCAGTAGGACGTGTATATGCTGATATAATATCCAAAAGAGAATACCGAGGTTATTACGAGGCCCAAATGGCGACTAGACTAAGAAAGATAGAGAGAGAGAGGAGCGCCCATTGCTGATTTTTTTTTATTTTTCCTGTTCACTTCAAACTCCACGCCAGGAAACTCTGTTTTAGATTCTAAGTATTTGACTAAACCATCTCGTTATCTGTAAGCTTAATCGGTAGTAATAACCATAAAAATATAAACACGTACGGCTTTTAGAATTTTCGGAAATATCAGCTGTGAAATTTGAATTTTTGCGGAAAAACATATAACTGTCACAATCTTCGTAGAACTGGCCTTATACTACGAACTTCAAAATTCGAACTTCGTATCGTGGCGTCTCGCTCATTCTAATAGTACAATACTAACTAATTAGTCCTGAGGCTGTATTGTCTAACGCTTCTGACGCTTGCCTTCGCTTTCACCATCTCTTTCTGTCATCATCTTATACCGTTTGACAGAAAGAAATAGTGAATACGAAAGCAAGGGTCATCGCGTTAGACAAATAAGCGTACTGCAGCTTTTTTGACACTCGGCATCTGGCTGTTTCTGATACCAATAATTGTCAGCCCATACAAGAACTGTCAAAATGGACGCGATGAGCCTGCTGGTGCTTTTGCACTTTCTACTTTATACTTACTAACACAATGATTGAATTTTTTTGAAGAAACCTTGTTGGCCTGGGCTCGCATCTATGGGTTATGATGACGATGATGTCTGAGTTCACTGTTTGAGTTCACTGACTGCCAGCTGCAATCGAATCACATGTCACTGTTCATTGTTTTTTTTTTTGGGAATAATGCGTGTTCTGGTTCTTCCTCGAACGGCTGCTTAACTTAAGGCCCTACCGAGCTTTTGGCGCATTTATTGCATCCATTTAATCTCGTGCTGTATCATTACTAGCAAAGCTTTAGTCCTGAAATTCATGTCTAAGGTATTTGAGGACTCACTCTAATGACCAGTGTTTATCGAAACACGATTACTTGTAGTTCGCTCGATAGAAAAAAATCCAAAGTGGTGTCATAAAAATAAAATAAATTCGTAGTACCTACGATGTAAATACTGCACGACAGGTGATGACTTTTTGAATGGTAATAAAGCAAGATGTTTTCTAGTGCGTAGTGTTGCTACATTTTTAAAAAATATATTTGTTTTAGTAATACGATGAAAATACATAAACACACGCGCAGTCTAACCAACCTATCTTGAGCCATCGTGCTTCCCCCTTGCCGATAATCACTTGCTTTAGTTCTCCTTCGGCCATCGGACGGGGAACTCGTATCGCTCGCGCTTACGCACGGCTTTGATTCTAGCCTCTCTCATGCACACATACACGAGTGCAAGATTAGCTAAAATCGATTAGCGCCAAAAGCTCGGTAGGGCCTTAACATTAGTGGAAATAGTCACATAATGTCGTAGCGTAGCTTTCACATTTTCGCAGTATAGCAGCATGGCACATCTCTGGTGGACACGCTTATCGTAAACGAAACACTAAAGCTAGCCATACCAACCTAACGGTAATGCCACCTCATCGGTACTTCAGTAACCGTCCTTTTCCATTAAGAACTATTTGATACCATTTCGAAAACAGTTAACTTTAAGTTGTATCAGTTTAGTGCTTGCCGTTAGAAATAGTGGGGTTGACTTTAATTTGACATTCGTTATGCCTGCTACACATGTAACGATATATCGTAGCGATTAATCTGTGCAAACCAATTTGCGCAGATTTATCGATCGTGTGTATGACAATAATCTGCAACGATTTGTCATACACACGATCGATAAATGTGCGCAAATTGGTTTGCACAGATTAATCGCTACGATATATCGTTACATGTGTAGCAGGCATTATTCGGCGTTTGTAAAATCGGCAGAGATATTCGGCCGAACTAGTAAAAGGTTATTCAATACCCACGGGTATGCGTTTTCTTCATGTTTATTTGTGGTTTTATTGTGCAATATGTTATTGAAAAAGTAGGTTATAATATAAAAATATCAATCTATAAATATCACCCTTCTCCGTGGACAGGTCTTCAGCCGTATATTAATTAAAACGCAGTCCTCCCTCAGATTTAATTTAATCTCTTGTCTTTCATATTAATTTTTGTTACTAATAAATCGTAAATGTTGTTATATTTTTGTTTCTTTTTATTGAATTCCTTCACCAAAATGGTCAATACTAAAACAATTTAATTACATAAGTAAGTACCTTGTAAAATTTTTTTGTAAAATAATTTTGTAGTATTATGTTTTTTTTTTGCCTGCATTATATCTTTCGCCGAATATTTGAATTCGGCTATATCAGTTTTTGAAGGTACGTACTAGTAATTTTGTTGAAACTTCCACTATAGTATCGAATACATAGTCGCGTTAATATTGAGTAGGTATTTAATAATATAGCCAGAAATTATCATTGTTCTGGAATGGACACTACTTTTAGCTAGGGATGGCGCTTTGTATCAAATTATTAAGCTTTTCTTTGTTAATTCGATACCTATGATTATTTTTTTTTCAAAATTGAGAAATAAAAAATTATAATAGCCGAAAGATCGTTAATCCGTTTTAAACGCTCAATACTAAAGAGTACTTAGTTCTGTTATTTATTCTATTAATAAACATTTCTGGAAACTTATATAATAACGATAAGATAAAAAAATACAAGAAAATGTGCCTCTAAGCGAGTCATGTAAAGCTGTTGTATGTTTGCCCGCTTTCATACAAACTCACACCAACATTACTTAAACTATTATACCCAACTATCGCAACATTGTATCTGTTATTAATAATTTAACTCACAACCGGATTTGACAACCCTGTAACCTACAACTTCTGTAGTTCTGTTTATTTATAGCCGTACAAACGACCACGCGTCGCGGTGCAGCAATCCTATAGTAAATAACAACGGTCTTTATATTCCGGTGTTTATGTTTGCGATATTTTAACTTGGGGTTCATAGTACTTCCCTAGAGCAAATCGAGCTTTTCCGTAATTTAGTTGTTATTAAACTCAGTGCTGGGATTTAATTGTAGGAAGTTATTTGTTAAAAGCAATAAACATTTTATGCTAACAGTTCATTTTCATGTTTTGTTAATGTTTTCGTCGTTACGAGAACTAGGGACGAACTATAAAATTCGCCGAATAGTTTTAAATTAAGGTTGTGTGCCGTTACAGTTCGTCATGGAATGACTTATACATTAACTAGCTGTTGCCCCGGACTTCATGCGAGGAATAGGGATATAAAAAATAGCCTACGACCCATTCTCAGACCTACCGAATACAGTGAAAAAAGTTTCATAAAAATCGGTCGGGCCGTTTCGGAGGAGTTCGATAACAAACACCGTGACACGAGATTTTTATATATTAGAGATTATAAATATCTTTCACCTTGCATATTTTACATGCAAATACAATGAAATAAATAAATACGTTATATTTAAATCTGTTTCATTCATTTATTCAGTGCATTATTATAAACATCATATTTCTATTTTCTGTGCTGATATTTACATACATCTCTACTGTCACATTGGTTTGATAAATTCTTATTGTAATGTAGTGAATAATCAATGCTATTTATATCTTTTTCTCACATAAGAGACTCTATAAGACATATAAATACATTATATTTTATATTCATGTCTTATTTGGGACCGTTGCTACATAATTAAAACAGAAAAAATATTTCTCGGGCAGCAATATTGTCAGATTGCAATGTAACTACCTTAAGAAAGACTCTTCTTGTATTATGTAGAAGACAGAATTAATATGGAATTCAAGTCGTTTTTTGGAGTTCGGTATAGGGTACGTGTAGCAACATTGATATGGTTTCGTGTGTCGGTCTATCTGTCCGTCACAGGACTGATGATTCAGCACCTCATAAGTAATGTACGACACGATTAAATAAAGTTATTGTATACATTTTAAGTCTCTTGAAAAGGCGTAAGGACATATATTTCGTGCTACTTAAGAATTTTCACTTTGAGATTTTTTGTTTAAGTTGTAAACTACAGGGTTATTTGTAATTCACTAGCATCCTTTTAACCCTAAACTCCTACCACTGAAACAAATGTTTTTTGTTTTACGGCTTTTGTCATAACTTAATATTTTTGGTGTAAAAACGTTTTAAAAATTAAAGATTTCCTCTTATTTTTACGATACTCTGTGTATTTGTATGGGAAAAAAAGTGCTTCATTTGAAAAAGTCGTAAAACAAAAAACATTTGTTTGAGTGATAGGAATTCAGGGTTAAGAGGATGTCAGTGAATTAAAAATAACCCTGTATAGGCCCTTTAGTATAGGGTAATAGTTTAAATATGTTATAGTATACCAGTATAGGTCAACTACTAATATGAGGATACAGCAATATCCACGACTTTCAGTTTTGCGAAGGTGCGAAATTTATATTTTATGCCAGGTATAAGCTATAAAACGGTAATATTCAATATAATGTTAACGTATGTGAAACATCTTGTTAACTAGTTGTCACATTAATAAAAAGGAATTGATATTTTAATGGCTTATTTTCTGGCTTATTTCTTGCCTTTCACACTGTTTGGCTTCCTTGTTTATATTACGGCAAACAAAGGCGAAACGGTTTAACTATCGTGTACGTATTTTACGTTTGTTGCACCATAATCCACCAGACGACCAAACGACCAGATGGCCTAGTGGTTAGAGAACCTGACTACGAAACTTGAGGTCCCGGGTTCGATTCCCGTGTCGGGGCAGATATTTGTTTGTTCTCGGGCCTTGGGTGTTTCATATGTATTTAATTTAAGTATGTATATATCTATATAATCCGTTGCCTAGTACCCATAACACAAGCTTTAGGTACTTAGCTTACTTTGAGACTAAGTCAATTGGTGTGAATTGTCCCGTGATATTTATTTTTATTTTTATTTTTTATAATATTCACGTCTTTTACATACTTACAAACCTTCTCCTGATATTTACGAACCCAAAAAAAAGAATTATCCAATTTGGTGGAGTCGATCGGAAGTTCTGCGCGTGCACACATTTCGGTGATTCCTTTTTAGGGTTCCGTAGTCAACTAGGAACCCTTATAGTTTCGCCATGTCTGTCCGTCTGTCTGTCTGTCTGTCTGTCTGTCCGCGGCTAAGCTCAGAGATCGTTAGTACTAGAAAGCTGTAATTTGGCATGAATATACATATCAGTCACGCCAACAAAATGGTACAATAAAAAAAAATAAAAAATTTTTTTTAGGGTACCTCCCAAAGACGTGAAGGGGGGTGATTTTTTTTTTCTCGACTAATCCTATTGTGTGGGGTATCGTTAGATAGGTCTTTTAAAACCATTGCGGGGTTGCTAACATGATTTTTCTATTCAGTGATCTGTTTGCGAAATATTCAACTTTAAAGTGAAAATTTTCATTAAAATCGAGCGTCCCCCCCCCTCTAAACTAAACTAAACTAAACTGTTGGGTGGAAAAATTTGAAAAAATTCAGAATGGTAGTAAATATATCAAATTTACTAGGAAAATTATAGCGGCTAAGATTGCTTGGAAATTATTTGTAGTTTAAGAGTAAATAGTAGCCTAAGGTATAAAACATACCTAAACTTGGATGATTCCGTACACATACGAAATCCTTAGAAAAATATTACTTGATTTTTTCGTAATGGCTACGGAACCCTACCTTGGGCGTGTCCGACACGCTCTTGGCCGGTTTTTATTTATTTACATAGATATTCTAGCGGATTGGGAGTCAAAAAACACGGTTAGTGAAATTTTTATTGATAGATTTCAGCTCGAAAGTAGGTAGCATCCGAAAATATTTTATTTCGCCAGTTATCCCGAAATCATAAGAAAATATACTACAATCAGCAATTACACACATTTTTTTTAAATGTAATACTATAAGTGATAATTATGCTTTGCGACTCTATTTACTATCGATTAATTAAAATAAGTGAAATAAGTAGATTTTTTCTTATTTTTTGCGTTACTGGTATAACTTGATCCTTTCGCCCATTGTCAAGTTATCTTTGAGTCTGGGGACACCCTGTCTGTATACATAGGTACATATTATTTTATAAGTAGGTAGCGAAGCGTTAATTATAAAACGAACTCTTTTTGTTGAGATACACCATTTACCTCCCTCATGAAAAATTACTTACTTACTTACTTTCGCTGGCTCAATGACCCGAAGTGGATCTTGGCCTCCGACATCAAAGTGCGCCATTCCTTCCTGCTCTGTGCCAAGTCTGACCAATCGGACACGTCCAGCTCTTTCAGATCCTTAGCCACTTCATCTTTCCAGCGGTATCTTGGAAAATTATGAATGATGAATTTTAAAAGGAACTCTTTTTGAGATACAACCTTTTACCGCCAAACTGCAGCGATAATGCGCAAAAACACTTACATCATTCTACTTCTCGGTATACCTACTACGGTTAGCAAGCAATTAGCAAATATTAGTCTAAATCGTATTTAGTCTGACGGCTTAAACTAATGTTTAACTTGGTGTATGCGCCGCTATGTTTAAAAATAAATAAATCTATGTAAACATGTGCTGGGCAGTTAACCGACTTTGGGTTGGATGTCAATCTGTTATGAGTTATGTCTTCATCGTGGTCTAACTGGCTTGTTTATTCATACTACTCGTAATACTATTGTGAAAGCCTGTCTATCTTGTTAACAGGCTTTTCACGAATCCGCTACGGCGATCTTGATAAAAATTTGCGCAGTGTATTGTTAGAATATTAAAAACAGACGTAACTCATACTACTATGAGAACATTACATTAAAATTATTTACATTAATATTATTACATTAACCCTTTAACGGCCAAGACTGTATAAAATCCTCAAATCAAGCCTCATCGCCAATCTTTAGTCCTTAAAATTTTGTACAAGAAAATGCAAAGGTGATGTTACGACCTTTTCTGAGTTCGTTTCTCTGTAAAGGGGAACGCAATAAACGTTAAAACTATGAATAATGTCGCATGTCTCAATTATAGGGACAGAAACAAAAAAAAACTTGCCCATCTTCACATACAATTATACATTTTAAAAAAATCCGAAAGAAACACTGTCTATCTGTTCTTACCTCTTCATGATTGAATCAATTTAGATGATATTTGGTACGGAGACACTTTGAGACCCTGAAAAGGACATAAGATAGATTTAATCCCAGAAAATTGCATAGTTCCCACGGGATAGCGATAAACGAATTCTTTCTAGTACATTCATACACATTACATTCTAAATGGTGGTGGTAGTGGATGAAGGAAGTTAAAGCAATAAGTTTTTTTAAATTAAGCAGAGACTTAATTGTTTGAGACCTCATCTATTAAGTACCGTTTTCGTTAGGAATTTATACTTTAAAACTCGCCTTACCCACCTTATTTAAAAATCACTGTTTATAATTAGGATATGATAGAATTTGATATCACTGCTATCTTCACTCGTGCCTAATATACAGCGTTCCCAAAATAACAGGTTTTTCAAAATACTACATTATCTATTAACCACATTGCTAGCTCATCTGATTCTCATTGCACCACATTACAAAATCGAAGATTACTTGGAAGTATTTTTTTGGTGGTCTTATTTTGGACATCTTGTGTAATGGGAATGTTATGTAATGGTAATCTAGTATTCTGAAAAATCTGGTATTTTAAGAACGTGGTATTTTAAGCACAAGCGGCTATCTTTACTTCTCATCATTCTTTACTCAAACATACACCCATGTCCAGACAGGCCAATGAATGTCCCCTATAATTTACAATGTACAAGGTCGATCCTGTTCCCCTATCTTTAACAACATGCCCCAGGTGGTATCCGGGACACTTAATTGATTTGACTTTTAAAATTAGTAGTATGCCTGGGAATTGTTTGTTGTACACGGTAGGCGGTTAGTTTTTAAAATGGTTATATGGCTTTGGTAATTGCTGTAGACGGTTAGTTTTAGACAATGTCGATCTCAAACTGAAACTCTTTTTTGATGACCAGGTACCTAGCCCAGTCTGTGGTTTTGTCCCCGAGGCCGGTTTGTTCTCGAGTCTTGGATATTTAATATAATATTTATTTATGTATCTCAAAAAACAAAAAGTTTATTCTGAAATTAGGCCGTAAAGTGCTCTTTTAAATGTTACTTTTTTATACCACCAGCACTATCGGAAAGGCTGATGCTATCATTGCCAAGAAGAATGCGCCGCAACAAACTTGGCGGAAAGTCATTTTTTTTTCATAGAAAATAAAATGAATAAGTACAAAGAAATTTTTTTTTCGTAGTATTTATTTAAAATAAAAAAGTTTGTGTCAGTGTACATATCAATGCACACCCAGATATTTCACGTAATATTCCTGGTGAAATTCTGTTTAAATTATTACAGCCGTAAATTTAATCGAGTGAACGTCGTGTGAACTAGAATCATCCAAACTAAGCAGACCCCTGTACTGTACCTGTGTTTTTCGTTCAGAGCTCCATCTAATTTGGTAACTACGTAATTTCACCAGATTATTTTACACATATAAATTTATTTACACAGCATTACAGCAATTACACTAATGCACTGTGAAACTACATAAAACATAAAAAAAAATCAAACAAAATAAAAAACACAAAAGTAAAATAGTAAAAAAAAGGAAAGGAATCAAGTAGGAACACTAGTTTGCCTGTCATCCATCATCTCACAAAACGCCAGGCATTGGCGACACACGGTAGCCCAACACCCTGCAAATATTAATAATTGGGGATGTCTATTTTTTTGCAATGTATAGAAAATCGAAAACCATTTCGAGATTAATGCTTTTTAAATCGTTTTCTGTAGTTATTTAATTTTAATATTATGTAATGAATTTATTATATAACAAATAAGCAATGACCTTCATTTGACATTGGTGTAAATTGCGTGACCGGTTCAAGTCGTACTTTATTCTGTGTGGTTAGAATTCTTAACAATTTACGCGTGGATTATACTACGGAGTTTGATTTGGATCCGCTGTCTGACATCTAGCACTTTGTCAGTGCCAGTAAAGTGACACAGTGTATAGTGTACCACTACGCAAAAAATAAATAAAGGGGTTGCCTTATCGTACGCATTTAGATAGATTTAGAAATTTGGCATTGTGGGAGCCCTCAATTATAATCTTACGTCATCAACTAAAATATTTTCAATAATTAATTTTGAAAAAAGTTGAGAACTAAATGACAAAATATTGAAATTGACTTTATTGACTTTTCTATACAATAAAAATATAAAAACCACTGGTAATTTTTTTTAGACATTCCCAATTATAATGACCCCTTGCTTTGATCTAGTTGTACGGAAGCTAAGTGTCAAGATATATTGGGTATTGGGATCGATGCTCGTAGAGAGCTATTAAAAATCATGATTTAAGACTTCATTCTTGGGAGTAGAACTATTAGATGAGTTTGTTCTTGCTTCGGACCAGAAATTGTTTAAGCATAAGTGTCTTAAAAAAATTAGTTCCAGTGCAGATTGCTCCCACCAACTTCACGCACACTATTGAATTTCTTTACAGGTGTGTGCAATTTATCCTTACGAAGTTCCGAAAAACTCACGAGGCTTAATGTATTTTTTTAGCCATATTAATTTAAAGTTAATAAAAATGCGCGAAGGATTTTATAAAAAAAAATAGAAAAGTTCACGTCTGAAACATTCAAGAAGAAACTACGTCGGTAACGTTCCCTAATATCTTAACAGTTTCTTAATCTCCAGTAAAATAGTCTCAATAAATAAATTACTTAAATAAAAAAGTAATGTACAGTCACGAGCTTTAATTTGGGACCCACTTAAGGTTGACAGTCCTGTCATATTGTAAAGGAATTCAAAGGATATTTTTTCGAAATTGCTCCCAAATTAAAGCACGCGACCGTACTTACCTATAAATCAGACAAACGAAATCAATTCAAACCCATTTAAAATTAAGTATAATGTATGTTTGTACAACCGCACGCAGCTGGCGTTTGCTTACGGTGTTTTTCATCGCACTTGTAAATTGGATGTAAAAGATTGAAAAAATACTTTACACAATCGACGAGTGCCTCCGCTCCGCATGAAACGTACTTGCAAAAAAAGTAATAAAACATATCCCACTAATAATTTTTAACATGAAACTTTGTATGGATGGATGGATGTTTAAACGGTGAAACGTTTAGACGGATTCTTATGAAATTTGGCACACAGATAGTTCACAACCTGGATTAAGATGTAGGATACTTTTTTTTTAAGTCAGAGGCCGTATTGTTGGTATTGTCTAACGCTTCTGACGCTTGCCTTCACTTTCACCATCTCTTTCTGTCATCATATTATACCCTTTGACAAAAAAAAATAGTGATTGCGAAGGCAAGCGTCAGAAATGATAGACAATAAGCCTGCAGCAATTGTATTAGTAGTGTTATGTCTCAACTTCGACATTGGCAAAATACGCCTTGCTAAAATAGCAAGGGTGAAAGCCAAGATAAAAAAAAAAATTGTATTAGTATACCAACCGTTTTGTCCGGAATAAACTTGAAAATGGCGGAACGAATAGACAGTCGATGGTAGATAGCACTTAATTAATAGTTTATAAATATGCGGGCGTCTAATAGGGTCGAAGAAAGCTTTGTCTTAATTTTTACGAATATGGCAGAACAACTTAATTAAATAACTATTGGTTAACTGCAATGGAGAGGGGTGCAAGCAGACGAAGAAAATACCGAATTAAGAACACTTTTCAGGTCGAAAAGTTAAGTCACTGATACCGTGATAAGAGGAGACAAGCAATAGTAGCGACAGGCAGGGGCATGGGTTGAGCTTGGGATGAGCCTTATTTTCCTGTTAATTCGCTTTGTAAATAAATAAATGAATAAACAAATAAATAAATAAATAAACAAATAAATAAGGCTCATCCCAAGCTCAGCCCAAACCTCTCGCAAATCAGTGATTTTTGACGTTCCTGAATAGCAGTTCAAACCAAACCCAATCCAAACGATTGAATTACCGCTACCAAACCCGTGAAGGCCCGTTCCTGAATTAAGCCCCTGGTCACATGATGCATTTATAAACTTTTCATCGTTCTGTCAAATAAAATAGCCCTCACTCATACGCCATGACATTGGAATGTCAAACGCGAAGTTACAGAAATGCATGTAAGTAAACATCGCTCTGAACGCCGTGACTGATTATATATCCGTCGTTGGCGTACGACCATAGAACCTGCGGTGCTGACATATGTGTCGTTGGCGTCGATAAGGTTAATATTACCAGCTGTGGCCCGTGACTCTGTCCCCGATGAATTTGCTTATTACTAACCTGGGGGAACTATGTAATTTTCCGGGATAAGAAGTATCCTATATGTTAATTCAGGTTATAAAGCTGATGCCCGCGACTCCGTCTGCAAATAATTTGTTTATCGCTATCCCGCGGGAATTACGCAATATTCCGGGATAACAACTATCCTATGTCCTTCCCAGGGTTTCAAAGTATGTATCTCCATACCAAATTTAATCTAAATCGGTCCAGCGGTTTAGGCGTGCAGAGGTTGGTAACATATAAACACACTTTCGCATTTATGTTTAACATATTAGTTCATACTGTGTGCCAAATTTCATCAGAGTTCGTTAAACAGTTTTTAACCGGCTTCATATATACTTTCACGTTTATAATATTAGTGGAATGGGACAGGAAACGTCACGATAATGTGGTACATATTTCTATTCTCTCCACTCCTCTACCTTTATGTACAGTCGACTACAAAAAAATCGATACGGCCAAAGTTACAAAAATATGTATACACGACCTTAATGTTAAGTCAATAAAGGTGTGTATACATATCTTTGTAACTTTGGCGGTATCGATCTTTTTGTAGTCGACTGTACTTACTTTACTTACTGCACTAGAATTCCAGAAATGTGATCAAAGAATACGGCATTCTTCACCATAACTCATGGTGGGTAAAATTTCAAATTACTAACATAGCAACAACCCACAATGCACCAATTTTACTACCACGTCATTATTGTGAATGCAATTAGTCAAAAGCCACTTTAAAAACCACGTTAGCCCTTCAAAAAAGACTTTAATAACATTGGCTTAAAGATTACATGCGACGCATTAGTTACTTTGTAAGACACGTGCTAAGTACACCAGTAGTTTTGCATGTAAAACAATCAATTTAAAGCTTAACTGTCATCGTCTTAAGACTTAAGTCGAAGGTAAACTACCGTGTATACACAACTATAACGCTTATGCAGTTTGATCGAACGATTAAAGATCTTATTTCTTGATGGGTAAAGGTAAGGGCTAGTGCATGGAACTTGGTGCTAAATAAAACCAAGTTTGTTGCACTATGAGAGGCGTGAAGTTCTGTTAATCTTTTGAATAGAGGTGTATTCATAGTTGGTTACGTATTTTGTTTTTGAGTGCACTTATTTATGGTTATTTTTATCGGCATAAAACCAATCATCTCCTACTAATAGGTATTATAATTGAGAAAGATCGTGAAGATGCTTAGATGTTTGTATGTTTATTAGTCAATATCTAATTTAGATAACAATTGGAATAGGTAGGTAAAGAGAAAAACGGGGACATTGAAGACCTAGTGTCCGAGCCCAAATTTTATTCGACCAGACTTCGATGGCTTGGACACGTGCTACGTGGAACGGTTGGGAGAGGATCGACCGAGTGGACGTAGAACGGCTGGTCGTCCCAGGCACCGCTGGAGGGATGAGGTACAGAAGGACCTTTCCGATCTCGGGGTCAAAAGCTGGCAAGAGCTGACTCAAGATCGCAAAGCATGGCGTAGTCTGGTGTCGGAGACCAAGACCCACTTTGGGTCGTTGCGCCCAGCTAGTGAGTAAATTTCAGCAAATATTTTTAAAGGAGATGATGCTCAGGTTTAGCTTTTTAAGAAAACTAAAAACAGTACCGATGTTGAATCTAGTTTGATCAGAGATCTTGCGACTTGTGTTTTCGTTGTACTCATAATCGTGGCATGGTAATGATATACCTGTGTATATCATTACCATCTCGGTTCTGTAACTGAGAGGTCAAAACGGTTGAATCTTCACCTGGGAACTTCAGCCCAAGCGCTCTAATCCTGAGAGGAGGGCTGTGCCCTATAGTGGAACGTATACAGGTTAAGATGATGATGTTAATGACCTACGAATACCGATGCGTAGGTACATTCCCATAATTTTACATCCGCACGATTATCAAAATTTAACATATCGTCAAAGTTGACAGTAACATGGCAAAGGTAGCGAGGTGACATAGTAGCTCGACGGGAAATCGCTAAATGCTTCATAGATTTGACATTTGTCATCAATTGTAACGGGAATAGAAGGAGCTTGGAATGCAACGGTTTGTAGTTATTAAAGTAATTCCTTTATCAACTCGTAACCTGTTATTACCTTCTGAAAAACGGGGAAAAGTCAATGCAATATTCTGTTTCGTTAGAAATAAAATATTGACAGGACTGACAATGCCTTGATGCAAGCAAATTTCAACTTTAAGGAGACGAACCTTTTCTTGTCCGGACTGTACTTGTAGGGGGCTGTGAAGTTCTTTATCTATCATAGTGACACAGGCCCCCCGAAAGGCCGAAACTTCACTTATTTTTCTACTAGATGTTGCCCGCGACTCCGTCTGCGAAGAATAGGGGTATAAAAAATAGCTTACGACCTATTCTAAGACCTACCGAATACAGAGAAATAAGTTTCATAAAAATCGATCCAGCCTTTTCGGAGGAGTTCGATAACAAACACCGTGACATGAGATTTGTATTATATTAGACTTTAGTCCGACTTTAGTCCGAGTTATGAGAGTATTTACAACAACATCTAGCGATCAAATCTTCTAGTGATAAAATAAGTATTTGTTAAAAAAAAAACATTAAAATAAAGATAAAATGAAATTGTTGCTTAATTTAAAAAGCTAATTAAACTTGAGAGGGAAAGGGCTAGAATTAACTGGCCGGGTACTTAAGTGAAAGTTAAAGGCACAAGCAAGTTAATACGTAAAGGTCGTCCACCGCCTACTAAGTTATGTGGTACCTATGTAAGTATTTAATACCTGATTAGTATTACCTCACGATGTACCTACTTTAAACACAGCGCCCATCTTATCGTCGATTTTTTTTGTTTATATTATAATTTAGTTTGATTGAATGATCGCTTTGTATAATTTTCTTCATATGACACTCAAAATATTTTGGAAAATCTTTTACATGAGCTACCCCGATTAGGTTAGGTTAAGTTTTGTTTCATATTTTTTTTGTGATTTCAATATAGTTTAAATTATACGAAACAATTATTCTACCAAATAATACGTAGAGATAATAAACCCGAATTCGATATAGACTCGATTTAACTGTGAAGTTTAACGTCGCTTCTATTGAGCCGCACCTGCGCAGGGCATGAAGAATTGAGTAATAGCAACCACCTTCACAAGAGAAGCGAGGCGAAATGCGAATTTCAGTTGTTTACTTATCATTATCAAAGAAGGTTATTAGATTATCTAAAACAATAAATAACTAAAACCTAAATTATTAGAATGTAATTAGAAACTCAAGGTAGGTAGTAGCTAGTTATACCTACTCAATTTTCTGACACTTTTGATCTCTTTGTTACACCTACAAACTCTTCATTTTATCGCTTTTTTAACTTCATTGGACATTCGACATTCGACAATACCCAAAAGTATGACAGGGGAACCAATAAATTATCATATTTTGTATTGTAACACTTGGCTTTTTAGGTTGGATCCAATTGTGATATTTTTACTTTCATAGAATTTTGACAGGAGTTTATTCGAACGAACCATTTTACCATTACTACACCTACGCAGTCCAATATTTTTTGATCTTTACAATTGGTTAAACTTTACAGCGAAAGAGGTCTAATATATTTGGTTCTTATCCCACTTTAGTCTGAGCTCTTTGTGTTAAGAGAACTATAGATTAACAGAGGTCTTATTAAGTTGGTTACTCTCGCCAATGCAGTCAGGTCTCTGTGAGGTACGCAATGGTAACTACCCTAAAGGTCCTTTAATAATGGTTGCCGTACAGTCTTCATTAAACAAGCAATAACTATTTTATACAGGAATGTTGAATATCGGAATTGACTTGCTTATAGAACTAAATGCCTAGCTTTTAGTGCAATTAGTTTATAAATGCATGCAAAATGCAAATATTATGGTTTTTGCCGTGTTTGACTTCAATTATCTTGGTAATTTTAAGTTTAGGTTAAGCAAGAAAGAGGTAACATATATTATATATATAATCTTCTACTTGGAATGAAGGTTGCATTATCCTAAACATTTGTTTAGAGAGCTTCCTTGGACTATCACCAAAAATCTCATAATTACTAGTAACTTAATAGTATGGCCTGTTTTCAAACTACCATGCACCGTCTGTTTAACCTAGTCGGGAAACTAACGTTGCACTCTGTAACCTTTTTAATGAAATGAATCCAGGATTGATAACAGTTAATTGACGTGTTTGAGTGCGGCAGTTATACCTAATCCTGATCTTCTACGGCTTTATAAACCAGGAGAGATTACAAGCCAAGTCTGAAAAAGATATGCACTCGATACGTTTAAGTAGCCGGCATTTCTTAGGTTTCAAGTACATGGATCCAATTGAAGAAAAAATGGTGAGGGACTTACTTTATAATGCTAGATAATAGGGGCTATAAGCCTATTATGAAGCATTAGGTTTATTGAACTTTAAACACGTGTTATCTGAAACCAGTAAGTAGGCTCCGTAAAGCGAAACTAGACAATGTTGCATCAGAATATTGGATGACTGGCGATTACGCGAGAATTAACAAAAATCTCTGCTTAGTGCAACTCCATGATCCTTAAGCAATCAGCCAAAAGATGTCCACTGCTGGACTAATTTCTCCCCCAATGTTTCACAGCGATGGGACCCGCGCTGCCCGCATTTTAAGTGGTTGCTACGACTTTTACCAGATCGTTCGTCCATTTTGTTGGGTGCTGCCTACGCCAAAAAGATAGGTATGTAGGTACCTTGAGGAATAGGCAGGCGTTGTTTGTTAGTCAGTCTCATTTTAATCCTATATAGGTATGTATAATCATTATGAAACGTGTCAACGATAGCAATATAAAGAAATACTGACAGAGGACTTGAAGCTAAGATTTCCACGGAACTTTACACTCGCTCGATACGATCTTGGCCAATTTTTCTATGAAGAATACATTCTGGAACATTCTATCCCCTTTCTGATTCGATTTTTTCTCATCTATTTCAAACTAAATACAAACTGAAACATAGATGCACAGAAAAAACCCCAGAAAAAAGACCAATGCTGGGAATCGAACCCAGGTCCTCAGCGTTCCGTGCTGCGTTGTTGCTGTTTGTTTGTTTGTTTTTTTTTTGTTTTTTTTTTTTTTTTCTGGGGTTTTTCTGTGCATCTATGTTTCAGTTTGTATTTAGTTTGAAATATATGGTTTCACGGGATGACCGTAAAAGTAATAAAAAAATGAAGTTGAAGAAAATAAAAAATAAATAGAAAAAGATACTTCATACTTAACTTTTTCTCATCTCTTTGATCTTTTTGTTTTCTTTTAGGGTTCCTAGCGTTACATCAACTCACGTAACGGCATCGTAAAGAGGGTCGCACCCCCGTTTTATGCGTTGCGTGAAGCAATATCTTATTAGGTCTTGAGATTGACGAAAAGGGTCTCGGTAAGATAACAAGAATTCTAATCAGGTACTCCGGTAAAGTGGGTTTAAGTAATCGCTGAAAGGTTCAGGCCCGGTTATTGGGGCGCAGATTATTCTAGAGGAATTTCTCCCGCGTGAAGATTTTAACAGAAATGTCGCAAAAAATGTTAAGTTAAATATTTTGGGAGAAAAGATCTGATAATGATAAAAAGAACAGTACCTTGTCTATTCATTCTTGAGATAGCTTTGTTTGTTCGAAACAGTCCAAAGCTGTTTAAGAGGATATCCAAGGTATCTGATAGGAATATCCATCGCACCAATGACGTCTGCTCAGTAATAGCTCACACCGCACTAATGCGGAAAAGCGTGATTTGCTTGGCAAGCAAAATCTACAACAAAATACCTATTGCCTTAAGATTGCTGCCACTAAGGGAATTTAAGACTGAGCTCTCTAAATATTTAATTTGTAAATGCTATTATTCTATTTCGGATTTTTTGACATATAAATTCAATTAAATGATTAGTTTTATGATTGCTGACATTCCTAGAATTATTATTTTGTTATTTTTTGTATTTTTAATTTTATCCTCGTTTTAATTTTAATTTTGATTTTATATAATTATTATGATTGTTGTACGCCTATCGGCAAAACATAGTGTTGCATGCCAAACTTTTCCACCACTGTAATCAGTTGTACCTATGTTTACAATTAAATCACTTTGACTTTGACTTTGAAAGAAACGGTAAGGCCGTTTATTTTGACTTCTGATTTTCTTATTTAGTTTTCGCTGTTTAGAAATTGCTAAAGGACTTTAGCTTAAACAGTGCATGCCTTTACTCGTCGGTTCGTCTCGCAAATCAAGTCAAATGACTTGGTTACAAGGCAGGTAGTAAATATCTGGTCATTGTGAGAAAGCCTGGGGTATAAAAGTAAATAGTTCGATTGTGTTTTGTCATCTCAAGTACTAAAAGACAAAGACAGGAAACCAGGACTATTAAGTATCGAATGTAATAAGACTAGAGAAGTCGGGGAAGTGTGAGATAATTTATTTAGAGGTCTAGTAATGAATGTTATGTTGATGATTATGTTCATTTTCCTTTGTTTTTCCTCTCTTCCCAGGAAGTTACTGTACATGTTTTATTTTATTTACGATTTTATTTGTATCTCTCGTTTAGTACTAGTTTCCCTTCCGCTGTCGTGCACGTTTCATAAAATGATTCTATTATTTTCTGCAGTAGACATTCCAATGACTCTACATTAACAGTGACTGCTATTTCATCCACATTCTTCATTTGGGACTAGATCAAAATTGTTATCAATATTGTGTTAAATTTATGTAACTTTATAACATAATAGATCTGTTTGAAAAAAACTATACCTTATTAAATTTCCTGCTGGAATCTTCTCAACAGGGTTCCGAAACGCTGGTTGAATTTTCGACATTTACAAGTCAATTGTTTTAGCCTTAATTGAATAAAGAAATTTTGACGTTTACTTTGAATGATCCTGTGATATTTATCTATACTAATATTATAAAGAGGAATTTATTATAAACTGCGTATGAGCGTTCACCATTTTATAAACCGCCTGCTCTGAGAAATTTATCTATCACTTCCTTTAGAGTTCCAAATGATCAATCGAAATAACGGTAATAAAATAGACGTGTACAAACTTGAATCCTAACTATATGCTGGTAAGGCTTACAAGCTTGAGTGACTATAGGATGATGGTGACACAAATAGTAAGAAGTCACGATTGACGGCTCTCGATGGTTAATAGAATGTATTGACAGATGTTGTGATAAAAAACGAAGAGCTTATAACTGTAATTCAAACAAAATGAAGCTGAAAAGATACTATGATGAAGCAAAGCAAATAATAAAAGAAGACGGACTTTATCCAACCTTTGAATTCAGATAAAATCCAAGTTTTCATTTAAATGTATAATAATGTTTGTGGATCGTGGAAGTATCGCTCGTAGAACTGATGGCCAATGAGGCCAAAAGGTTCTTAGATGGCGTCCGCGGCCCGGAAGGCGCATGTAGGTTGGTCTGCAACAAGACGGAGCGACGAGCAGAGGCCGTATTGTCTAACGCGCGGGCGCCGCTTTTTCTATCATTGTCCTGTATCGTTTGCAAGAAGGAACTGTTAAATCGATTGTGGTTCCAATGAGTTAGACAATAAGAGTAAATTCGGTTTTCGTACTTCGTATTGTGCCGTTGCAAAGATAAGCAACGAAAGTTGTGTTACTTTGGGCATGTGATGAGAAACGCCAAGTACAGAGTTCTCCAGCTTATTATCCAGGGGAAGATTGCTGGAAAAAGAAGCGTGGGCAGGAGAAGACATTCGTGGCTGAAGAATTAGCGTGACTGGTTCAACTGCAGAACCAGTTCCTTGTTTAGAGCAGCTGCCTCCAAGATCAGAATCGCCGTGATGTTGTCCAACCTCCGATAGGAGAGGAATGGGAAGAAGAAGAAGATCGTGCCGGGACAGATGAGTGACCCCTCACGATACGAAGCTCGACAATCGAATTACGTAGTAGCCCCCAAGGTCTCTGGTTAAGATTGCGGGAATGCGTTGGATGCGGATGGCTCAGGACCGTTAAGCCGAACGCCATTGTACGGTGTCGAACAGAGGAGCCCCATCCCGGGCCGGCCAGATGGCGTCGCGGTGTCTCTTCATGCTCCCGTGGCATTCACAATGGCAACGAGGGAATCGTGCGGTTTTTAGTGGGTACGCGCTTCCCCGAACAGAAACGAATGCATAAGGCACTTTTTCCGCACCATAAAAAAAGGACCGTTCTTAGTGAAAATGAAAGGATCACTCACGTCTTAAACCGAGTTTAACTCGACATGTTTCGGGCTAATCCGTAGCCCTTCTTCTTGGAGTTACCCGTCACGGCGGCTGCCAAACGCGCACTGCGTGCTACCGCCCTGGTTGCGCGGCTACTCGACGCAACTGACAGCCACACACAACTACCCCCGTTTTCATCATCACTTTTATTGTCATTGTCAAATGTAGGGTAGCACACCACACTAACAACACCACTTAGTAAAGGTTCGCTCACACTCACCGTTGACGCAGTACGAACATTCAACACTGTTTTCCAACTCGGGGGTACTGTGGTTTAAAACGTGAGTGATCCGTTTATTTTCACTATGAGTGAGTCTCACGGTAGTTAAATAAATAATAAATAAATAAATAAATATTAGGGGACAATCTTACACAAATCGACCTAATCTCAAACTAAGCAAAGCTTGTACTATGGGTACTAGACGACGATAAACATACTTATATAGATAAATAAATACTTAAATACCTACATAGAAAACATCCATAACTCGGGAACAAATATTCTTGCTCATCACACAAATAAATGCCCTTACCGGGATTCGAACCCAGGACCTCTTGCTTCGTAGGCAGGGTCACTACCAACTAGGCTAAACGGTCGTTAAATCATCATCATCGTCGTCGTGGTCGTTTCATGTTTAAAGGACCGTTCTGCTTGGCGAATCTTGGGGAGACCTATGTTCAGCACGCCACGTCTTTCGGTTGAAATGATGATGATTATAATCATAAAAACTGCAAGGTTTTTTTATGACTAACGAAATTATGACTTACAAAATTAGGAACAATTAGTTTCAAGGGTAACAAAGCGATCCGGTTTTGGATCAAGCCGTCCTAAAGTCGGTTAACAGAATACGCTTCTATTCGTAAGCGGCCATCTGTATAAGGCAGTCACAGTTATATCCAGCGGGTGTTCGCGGCAAAATGTTCAACAATGACCTGTTAGGAACACTCGATCTAATGGTTTATTCATTTTAACGGGTATCTCCATTTACAACCCACCAAATTTGAAATCAATAATAAAGGCTGATTAACTTCGTGGTGGCCTAGTAGTTTGTAGGGGGGCTCGCATCCCTGAGTTGCGAAATTACATTTGAAATTTACCATGAGCTTTATACGGTGAAGGAAACATCGTGAGGAAACCTGTACACGCCCGAGAAGTAACTGTGTGAAGCTCTTAATCCACACTGGGTCCGCGTGGGTACTAACGACCCAAACCCTTTCCTTTCATATATTTTGTATATAGTGTGGGTATGGCTTTAATTCTGAGAGGAGGCCTGTGCCCTGTAGTTGAACTTATATAAGCTGGAATGATGATGATGATGAAATCAAGAGAACTGTCAATGCTTATATGTACAATGTTGTGATTTTTCTCTATTTTTTACTCGTATAGCAAAATAAATTATGTCAATTGAGACTTGGCACGTTTTTTACAGCATGTTTTGTCAGTTTTCGCTCTTCGAATAGTCAAACTATAAACTCGTAATTAATTTAACAGCTTTGCGCATTTAAAAAACTTATCTACTTAAATTGGACCTCACATAGAGATTTGCCCGCACACACTCCAATTGGTCATGCTACACTCACTGTGGTCGTTGTGGCATGTAGATACACAAATGTTGCACTAAAACTTCAACGCAAATGGCCCTTCAAGCGCCTATGTACGATAACTGGCGCTATGTTTTCGAACCCATCCATAACATATTTTAATTAAAATTAGATTGATATCTAAACTAGGCACTTGAAAGCTATTAATGAGCCAGTAACTTCGTATATATTAGTTACTGCTTTGATTTCGTAGCGCCACCTAGTCATCGAAGAGAGCAACTGTTCGACGCACGAGTAGCTAACGACAGTGACGTCATTTATGTTCTGCATCGCGCTATTGAAGTTTCTTAACTTGGATGCATAAATGATTTCCAAATCTTTCGTTACAAACTTGCCTAGAGAGATAAAGCTTCTGTAGCTTAATGGTGACTGCAACATAATGATGAATTGAATGCATAGTAAAGTGTCAGATATACGTACGAGTAAATCAGAATCAAAACCGTAATCAAAACGTATATTTTCAAAATGTATAAGCGCTTTCGGATAGTCCATCATTCATTGCCAAGAAAAATGCGGCGCAAGAAACTTGACAGAAATATTTTTTTTCCAAACATTGAAAATATTTAAAAAACGAAATTTTAGCAGTAGTTCGTTTTTTCTGGTTCGTCGAGGTTTTTTGCTGGTACGTTGTTCGATCAAACTCACAAACTCAGTTGAAACACGAACAGATAACTCGCCGAGCCACAAGTACGCGAACTTGCTCGTAGTTCCATCTGGGCCATAAGAGTCGAATTTAGGTAAATTTTCTACCATGCGCAGGATCCAAACACGTTACAATGAATATCAGAAAAAATACAACCTTGATGTCTATTCCGATAGCATTACTAGTTGGAGGCGTAAAATACTACTACCGATCAAAGCGTCAGCTAACGAAATTTCATAGTCGTTTTGGGTGAGCGTACTAATGCTCGACACCTCAACGCCTACACACACCCATCTGTCACCTCTCTTACTATGACATAAGATTGAAAGTGCCATAATATTGGGTCGGTGTCGAGCACGGGGACGTTTACCTTATCTGTTTGTAAATTTTGATTTTTTAATTATAGTTGCGTACTTATTGTTAATGTGATGTGATGTTTATCTATTTTTTCTCATAGTGAATGCTGATGCATGCCTGTCATTGAGGTACGGTACGGGCTAGGTGTGTTACTTATATTATAAATTTTAATTGGTTATTGTAATTGCTCTGTACTTTGTTGGTGTATCTATTAAATAAATAAATAAATAAATAAGAGCGCCCTTACAAGTAATTACAGGATATTGATCAGCAGACCAATTAGAAAGGTGTCTTGGTACGCCGCTTCGTCCGGCTATAATTGCAAAATCTCTAAGAAAATGTATAGTCGACCAAGAAACTCCTTTGCCACCCTAAACTTCAATGTCAGTTGTATGACTTACGACATCAAAGGCTATTTTCACTAACAAGTCAATGTGACAATCAGCCTTATTGTTTTTATTCTGATGTAGGAACTATCACAAAAAATGGTAAAACACTTACTTGGTCGACTGTACTACATTCTGATGAAAATGTCTTGTACTATCTTGCAAGATTAGCTGCAGACCAAGTTTCGTTACAAGTTTGTAAAAGCTTTCTACTAAACTAACCTAGAGCAGTGATCCAAATTTACGCATCATACTCATGGCCATTTTCTATGCTACTTATTTTCAGAATTACTTACAATACAATACAATACAATGACTCTTTATTGTACACCAGGAATAGTAAGCAATACAGAAAACAGGTACACAGAGAGTAAGTTACAAGGTAAGCAATAGGCGGCCTTATCGCTTAAGAGCGATCTCTTCCCGGCAACCCTTTACCAGAAAGAAGGAAGGACTAGTTTACAGCAGGTGGTGCATCAACAGTGGATCAGAAAATTAAAACGCAACAAAAAATAGTACATCTACTCATACATATATCGTACATATAATAAGTACACGTCTAAAACAAATATAAGTATTGGGATAAACAGCCACATTATAAATAAATAAACTATAACAAAGCTAATTATTACAAGAAGACAGATAGTACACCTTAAGCATTGATTTAAAGATAAATAGATTTAAGACTTACTTAGTTTTATGAGGTTTTCTTACTCAGAAGCTATTGATTTTGATGATTAAAAAAATGTCCCTATTTTTCCGTTCATTTTTTTATTGCAGTCATAATAATATAATCTGTATGAAAAAAAGTCGCAAAACTGAATAAAAAAATAAGGTCCCTTTTTTCTTACTGAAAATAAATAGTAAGAGTAAGTTTGAATTTTATTTTATTTTATTTTATTTTATTTTACGTATCACCAATCCTTTGGTGCTTGCCTAGCAGGTGTTTGCATAAAAAATAAACAGGCCACCTCGGATTCTTATCTTTAGTTCCCGAGGTGTATTGTACAAATTTATTTACGAGTTGAATACGGAAACATCCAAGTGTTGATACTTTTTTTAACAGAACCGGTTCTTCGGTTGGTAAACATGCACTTCGCAGGCTGGAGATGTAAACAAATGCGTTCGGTGGAGTTAAATTTTGACAAGGTACCGTCAATATTTTGACTGCGTGGAAAATAAAATCCTCTGATTCGGAGAAGAGGCCTGTGCCGTGCAGTGAGACGTATATAAACGAGGATGATGATAATGATGAAGCATTCGTGATTTTGGACCGGCGCAGACCGGATGCGTGTGCGTGTCACGTACCATTTGCAATGAATGAAACTGTAAGAAAGATGGCACACATCTAGTGCGCCATCTTTTTTACAGTTTCATTTATTAGGTACAACTCGTGTCACGTCACGCACACCAATCTGGTCTGCGCCAGCCTTTAACCTTTTGAACGCCACACATCGTTTTTGTTACGAACTAAATTGATTTTTATTCGGATGCGGGTAGGTTAATTTTTGTTTTATCTTATTGTCGTCTATAGCGGACACTGGCTTTCAAAAGGTATCGCAGATGAAGTGTGACAGCAAAAAGCAAGCCAGTAAATATTGTAACAAAAACGATACGCGGCATGAACCAGGAATTCAGCATCAAATTAATGACTATCTTAATTAGTGTTTGCATGACTACTTATTAAAAAAAATTAATGCACGCGTCAATTGTTTCAGCCTTGATAGCGGATAACGGCAGATGGCGCCTAAATATTTACGTCTTTATAATGGACAAATGCAGATGTTAGTTCACTATCTACAAATCTTAAGTCCCTTTTTTAGGGTTCCGGAGCCAAAATGGCAAAACGGAACCCTTATAGTTTCGTCATGACTGTCTGTCTGTCCGTCCGTCTGTCTGTCTGTCCGCGGCTTAGCGCAGTGGCTGTTAGTGCTATAGAAAGCTGTAATTTTACATGGATATAATATAGCAATGACCCCGAGAAAGTGATAAAATAAAATGTAAAAAAAAATCGATTTTTTAGGATACTAAAATAGACGTAGGTAATAAGTGGGCGTGATATTTTTTTCTAGTCTAACTTTATAGTATGGGTATCGCTGGATAGGTCCTTTAAAATCATTAGGGGGTTGTGCTTTTGATACAGTGATTCGTTTGGGAAATATTCAACTTTAAAGTGATCTTACTTAGTCATAGAACCACAAATGAGCCAGGCGCCGCGTTGCTAGCTTGTCCAATTACCTATATCAGTATACAACTATTACTTATGCATTCAAGCAACTGGTAATTTTCTCATTAGCACCTTATAATTCTCGCATGCTCTATGTTTATTAAATACTCGTTCAAACAGAGAGATGTCTGGAAAAGGGGCTCATTAATCACGTGATTTTTGGAAGGGGGGCTCGAAAAAAAATCACAAAATATTATGGTGATGAAGGAAACGTGTTTATGACTAGATTTTGACGCTGATGGAATTGTAGACAGATTGCCATTAAATAGATAATCTAATATATAAAAATCTCGTGTCACTGTGTTTGTTACCGAACTCCTCCGAAACGGTTTGGCCGATTTTTATAAAACTTTTTTCTCTACACTCTGAGAATAGGTCGTAGGCTATTTTTTATCCCCCCCCCCCATTCTTCGCGGACGGAGTCGCGGGCAACACCTTGTAATATAATATATATATATATTATTGTAATATATGTATATTATGACAACCCCAATTAGCTCTGCGCGGAAGAATTCATTGTCAAAAAAAACTTTAAGCTCTATGGCATATAGTACTCATGTTTTAGCTACCAGTAAGTGAATAATAACCGGTTATTTTTAACGCGATAAAAAACACATTTACGATAACGTTAACTGGCACGCTTTTAACGAGCCGCTGAATTGTTGAAATAGATACGCGTGGAAATCGTTAGCCATTAGTGTGAAAGTAAAATAAGTGATAATGATAACGAAATAACAGAAATTACACAACAGTAAACACGATTTGACTACAACGTTACTGCGGAGGTCAATATTAACGCCTTGCCTCCCTTTGTTTGCTTTATTTTCATCGCAAAACCATTGTCTTGGACGTTATGGTAGGAGAGTAGCAAGATAAATGGTTCATGTTATATTTCTAACTAGCTGGTGCCCGCGACTACGTCCGCGTTAATCATTGATGCTCCGTTCCTATTAGTCGTAGCGTGATGTTAAATGTAGCCTATATAACCTTCCTCGATAAATGAACTATTCAACACAAAAATAATATTTCAATTCGAACCAGTAGTTCCTGAGATTAGCGCGTTCAACCAAACAAACTCTTTAGCTTTATAATTTTAGTATCAACTTAACCAAAGACTACCACAATTATTTGCGTAACTATTTGATGATATGGCCTATACGGTTTCGTGATATTCGCTATAATTTTGCATAGTATAATTTAGAATTTCATCGTTATTCTGCCAGAATTTATTTGGGAACATAAAGTTTTATGTTCTGTCATCGCTATCAGCCGGAAGACTTACACTATTGAACAATTGTACCTACATTGTTGTAGAGGCTAGAAAGTAAGCAATAGATGGACGAGTTTGTTCATCTGCTTTAAATGACTGTCATAAATGATACCGGTTTAATGATAGTTTTCTTAATTATGACTCATAATTAAGAAAACTATCATCAAACCGGTTTATTCCGGCGTCACAAACCAAACAATAAGTATACCGTTATTTTAGTTGCACTATTTCTAATTGCAAATTAATTACAACACAATGTTGTCAAGCAAAAGATGGCGATTAATTGGGCTCAGCAAGTTGGTATACTTTATTATTGATCTGTCTTGTGGTGTTGTAAATTACCGATTAAGCTTACAGATAACGAGATAGTTTAGTTAAATACTTATAAAATCAATAAGGGTTCCTAGTTGACTACGGAACCCTAAAAACAGAGTTTCCTGGCAAGGCGTTTGAAGTGAACAGGAAAAATAATATTTTACAGCGATGGGCACTGTCTCTCTCTCTCTTTCATCATTTCTCTCTCTCTCCCTAATCCCTATTATTCTGCCCCGTCCCCGTCCTTCTATGTTTTTGGATGTTTACTTAGGTGCAACAAGTTTGCGATTTTAGTGCTTACATTTCAGTGATTTTTTACTGAACTGTTTTTAAAACATTATACTGAGGTACGGTACCCTTCTTGTACGAGTCAGACACGCACTTGACCTTTTTATTATTAAGTTGGTATTTTGAAATAGCCAGACGAATTATTAAACTTTGTAAAACTAATTAGGGATTTAATTGCAGTTTTGTCATTAATATCGTTTACGTCTCATGCGGTTTTTAATTACGGATTCCTTAACGATGATACCTAATGGCTTAATGATTGTTACGTATCAATTGCATAACAATATTATAACAGTCATTGAATAGCAGTTGGAGTGATAACAGTTTGTGTGGAATTTGTGTATAATCTTAGAGTTCTTTTGTTTACGAGTGCATTTTGAGTGAATCGCATTAAAATGTTAAAATGGAGGCATTTTACTTGTCACTGTTTAAAGGTTACTCTGTCTTATGAATATTTATATTATTATTTGTTTTCGACTTTATTTTATCTCTCCTGGGTTTGGAGGTACATTATTGCACGGGCCTAAGCCTTAAAGCTCATGGTAGATTACAAGTGTAATTTCGCACATAAATTCCGAAAAACTCAGAGGTGCGTGCCGGGATTTGAACCCACGATCTTCTGCTTGAGGGGCCATAGGTCAAACGTCTTTCCCAAGGCTCACGGGACCCGTGCCCAGGGCCCCAACTTCACTCGAACCCCAAAGCTCAGGTATATCGTTTACACGAGAATAATTAGTTGTTGCCAATGAAATTCACTTTATCACGGTCCAACGGGGCTCCTTATTCATTGGGGCCCGAAGGCCCCGGCATGTCCTAAGGCGCAAGCCACACATAAGAGACGTGGGACGCGGGCGCGTCGCAGTCAGTCATCAGTTTTTATAGTAAATGCATAGAAGCGTCGCGATCCAAAGCACAGAGAGAAGAGACGGGGCGGAGACGCGGCCTGCGAACAAACGACGCGTATTCTTCTGTGTGACTTAGGCATAAGACGGTTACGGGGCTAAATTCAGGAACGGCCAACACGGTTTGCGAGCGGTAATTCAATCGTTTGCAAGAGAATAGGAATGAACTGCTATTCAGGAACGCCAAAAATCACTGGTTTGCGAGTGGCTTGGGCTGAGATTGGGATGTGCCTTATTTATTTAATTATTTATTTATTTATTTACAAAGCGAATTAACAGGAAAATAAATCTCATCAAATGCTCAGCCCATTCCTATCCTCTCCCAAACGATTGAATTACCGGCTCGCAAACCGTGTTGGGCCGTTCCTGAATGTAACGTAGCCCCTGGTAGCGTAGTGTTGGAGCGGATTAACAAGTTGGTAATTTTGTAGTTCATTTTGTGAAACTCCGCGAAGTAATTTTACTTGAGAACTTAACGGCAAGAATCTAGAGAAAAATAAAGCATAAAAATGTGGAGATAACTCTGGAATGCAAAACATGGTACGTTAATTGCTTACCAAGTTTTAAGTAAATTAGTTCAGATATTAGTTAAAAGGCTAACAGAAATAGTTTTCACACTTTTATTGCATGCATTATTAACAAATCAAAGTTTGATAGACATTTGTTTGAAGTTTACGGGATTTAAAGTAATTTTTACTTTTTAAGGCAGAAAGTCAGATAATTTGTGACACTTTTACCAAAGCTTGTCAAAATCCAAAATTATTAGGTATTAGGTAGGTAGGTACCATAGCTGGGCACCGTTAATCAAATAGTTAACTTCGTTAGTCACTAATCCGTAATTTAAAAAAGTTAACTTTGGTAAACGTTAAAGCGTTGCAATCCGGACGATTTAACGCAAGTTAACGTGGGTGTTTTTTTTTTACTTGAAAGTAAATCCGTTACTCAAAATGTTAACTTCGTAAATTAATGATTAACGTACCTACATGTTTTCGACAGATTTACAAGATTAAAAAGTAAATAAGGGTATATTGAAAAAAAATTTTTGAAAATTGTGACGAAGTTATTCAATTATATGTTTGATATATGTTTAACGACCGCTTTAGCCTAGTTGGTAGTGACCCTGCCTACGAAGCAAGAGGTCCTGGGTTCAAATCCCGGTAAGGGCATTTATTTGTGTGATGAGCACGAATATTTGTTCCTGAGTTATGGATGTTTTCTATGTATTTAAGTATTTATTTATCTATATAAGTATGTTTATCCGTTGCTTAGTACCCATAACACAAGCTTTGCTAAGCTTACTTTGGGACTAGGTCAATTGGTGTGAATTGTCCCATGATATTTATTATTATTTATTATTATTATTATTTATAATACTTCGACCAATAGACTTTAGACACGCGATAATACGTCTATGAATACACCAATTAAGATAAACTTTCTTCAATGTCATTTTTTTAACACAATCGCTAATCATTTCAACGACGAGTGAGTAATCACATTAAAGTGATTACTATTTATTGTTATTATATTGGTGCGTGTCATTTTTATTTCTTTCACTCTGTTTCGTATCTTTAAAACATACGACGACGGTAATTAAAGCAATAAACGATAATAATAATAAAATTAAAGGATAAAACAAACGCGCATCACTAATGTCGTAAATCGATCACAGTTTGGCTTTATTTGTTCTAAATTCAAACAATGAAATACCGTATTATTTTCAGCCAGCATCGAAAAGGATCAATTAATCGTTTATGGCATATGGGACAGATCATAGTCTCTTTCTTCTATTTGATTAAACCGAAAACCATAGTGAATAGGTACTCGTGAAGCAGCGCGGCTGAATGCCTTTCGATCGCAGCCACATTTTACTTTTTAAACTTCTATATTTTTAAACGCCTCAAAAGGTATTCGATAGTGTACATTTTAGACGTTGCTGCACATAACGTGAGCTTAATAACGGTCATTAGTTTGAAGAAACTTCAAAGTGTTATCGGGATCGAGCATAAATAACTTCGGGTCGCTTCGGGTCAGGTCGGCAGACTTCGGTCACTGGTGCTTTGTTTTGTAGTTAATCTTTTCTGACAATCTTATTCATAAAAACATACACAAGATAAGCTTTTTGTTTTAAGCGTCTCAAAAAAGTAGGATACATCATTATGACTTTGTACGTGTTTCTGTTCAGCAACATTTAATTTAATACAAGTCTTTACCTGTGGCTCCTCTCACGTTTTCACGTTCAAATAAATTGTCAAACTATGACAGGGTTAAATTCTGTAAAACGCATAAGTGCTCTGTCAGCACTAATTGCATTAGGTACTTCAAATGCTTTAAAACTCGTTGAACATTGTGTTCAAGTTTTATTTGCGCTAAGGCCGACAAAGTTTATTTCTTTATTTAATAAGTACTTACAGATAAATTTAAGTCTCGGCGTATTTTTAAAAGGACAAATCAATTGTAAAAATAACTGCGAAATGTACTATGTAAAGTACAAATTATTTCAAAATTACAAAACTTACGACTATCTTCTAAGTTTTAGCGCTACATCAGCTAGGACAAGTCGGGACCCGGAGATAAGAGGGGTTAATAAAAAAAACCGGCCAAGAGCGTGTCGGACACGCACAAGGTAGGGTTCCGTAGCCATTACAAAAAAATCAAGTAATATTTTTCTAAGGATTTCGTATGTGTACGGAATCATCCAAGTTTAGGTAGGTATGTTTTATACCTTAGGCTACTATTTACTCTTAAACAACAAATAATTTCCAAGCAATCTTAGCCGCTATAATTTTCCTAGTAAATTTGATATATTTACTACCATTCTGAATTTTTTCAAATTTTTCCACCTGACAGTTTAGATTTTAGAGGGGGGGGACGCTCGATTTTAGTGAAAATTTTCACTTTAAAGTTGAATATTTCGCAAACAGATCACTGAATAGAAAAATCATGTTAGCAACCCCACAATGATTTTAGAAGACCTAACCAACGATACCCCACACTAAAGGATTAGTCGAGAAAAAAAAATCACTCCCCCTTTACGTTTATGGGAGGTACCCTAAAAAATTTTTTTTTACATTTTTTTATTCAATCACTTTGTCGGCGTGACTGATATATATATTCATGCCAAATTACAGCTTTCTAGTACTAACAGTCTCTGAGCTTAGCCGCGGACAGACAGACAGACAGACAGACAGACGGACAGACATGGCGAAACTAAGGGTTCCTAGTTGACTACGGAACCCTAAAAATGTATAGATAAACGTCAATTTCGATGATGCAATCCCAGTCCGCTAATCATAACAAAATGGTGAAAGAAAACTTCGCCTCGCCACAAAAGGATTACGTATTAGAATTAAATATTTATTATAAGTCCATGTCACATCTAGAATAATAATGTGCAGGTGGTTTCGCACTGCGAACCGGCTGTCAGTCCTTATTAGGGGGTGACAAACTGTCAATGACATGCCACTTACGCTTCCCGGGTTGGCTAAGTGATGAGTGATTGTTCTATTTGAGGATGACTTATGAGGGTTCACCTTGAACTTAGCTGTGACCAAAATTCCTTTCCCTTCCAGTTAGCATAAGGAGGGATGAAGCGAACCGCTTTGCATGGGCCAATGGTATGCTAGCAACATACGATTGAAATATAAATATCATAATGCAAAATTTACTTTTAACAACGATGAAAGTTTTTTTTTGCGGTTTTTAATTTATTTTCTTAAGTAACCTTCATTTTGTGTCCTTCAATTGCACGTTTCCCACTCTATGTTACCTGTAAAAAAAAACGGAAGTCCCAAAACTCATTTAAAGCAAAAGATGTTCGTGCATTGATGACTCACAAGTCACAATCATAATTCGATTAGTAAATCGATTGTTCACGAATTGCGGTTACCAGCGAAACGTGATGGTAATGACCCATTATCGATTCACCGACCATCCCCATAGTGCAGCCAAGCGGATCCTCTCTCTGATAAATATTTATGTCCAGTGACATATGATATGGCTTTACGAATAATTGCAGAACTTTGGCGTGTGATATTCGGTTAATCCGGGAATGTAGACTTGTTACTTGCACTCTAATTTTGTAGGCGATGCATTTGTCATTTAGGCCCTGGAGAACAATGGCACATAAGAAAATATCATTCAAAAGTAGTTCCGATTTGTTGAGAAAGTAGAGCTCGTATTTTGAATTCAGCATTATTTTTCATCATTACCATCTGTAGAATTACTAAGTATTTGAAATTCGAATAGAGCAGGAGAAAATTATCAAGAAGCTGCGGTAGTTTTGTAGCAATACACAAAATTATACCATTTTTGAATGGTATTTTATTCAATAGGCTAATTTTAAGAATCGATCCCCTACTACACGGACGAGAGTGAAATAAATGACAGTACTTTTTGTTGAATGTGCTTCTGTTATAATTCTACCACTGGAAGTGGGTCATTTGCTAGATTTGATTAAAGATACTGGGTCAAATGAAAATAAACTATAAAGGAAATGGTGTAAAAAGCGCATCTTTCTACCACTGATAAATCGCCTTTTTAGCTATAAGCCATTGCGTCAAATCATCAATTCTAGGAGCATATTATTGTAATACTTGCGAAGAACTATTGCATTTATTGTAAATTGCGCTAGACAATAACGGTGTTAGGCGCCTGCGCATGCCTATGTTAATAGCGACGCGAAACTCAACGAAAGTAACGGATGGGACACGATTGCGCTAATCTATTTTTAGCACGGTATAATCTGTCAAGAAAGCATAATAATGGCATATGGAAAGGACCACCTTCGTATATAAAATCGTGACATGTTTCGGATTTGTGTGTTTCTCAAGCAGAACGACTCGTCGAGCCAGGTACATTTACTATCGTCTTTTTCATAATCATTACCATCTCCAACCGCGAAATAGTGCGGTCATGGCATGCAAAATAGCGCTTGCTTTGAATATTTGTAAATATGCAACAGGGTAGGGCCATAAAACAATAGTTTATAGATGCGACTTTGTTATAAAAATACTTTATTTTAGTACTGGAAAGCAGATTAATTTTCAAGTACCTCTAAATTAACTGTAATCAGTACTAAACTAAAAGATATTATATTAGTGTTGGAAACGATTGCGTCGAAACCGCATTTTAAAGTTTACGGTCCCTAACGATATTTAGTTACACACAGTCTATATTTCTGGTACTGTTGACCACAATGTGTGGCTATTAAAGAATTTAATATCTATTTCTCAACATGGATAGATTACAGTTTAAATCGATTGCCCGTGTGGAGAACATTGTCTAATATATAAAAATCTCGTGTCACGGTGCTTGTTATCGAACTCCTCCGAAACGGCTTGACCGATTTTTATGAAACTTTTTTCTGCATATTCGGTTGGTCTGAAAATAAGTCGTAGTCTATTTTTTATCTTCACAGACGGCGTCGCGGGCAACATCTAGTAATAATTATAATAAATAAATCAATAAAGAAATAAATACCATGGGACAATTCACACCAATTGACCTTGCAACGCATAAAAATACTTATATAGATACATACATACTTAAATACATATTAAGCACCCAAGACCCGAGAACTAATAAATAGTTATAAATAGGTTAAATTTATGTTTGAGGCCGCGAATTGGACGCTAACGGGCCACGGTGTAAATTTAAAACTTTTTGCATTTTCAACTTAGCCTAGCCAGGAAAGTAAATATGTGGCTTATTAGCCACATGGCTAGCGCTCTGAGCTCGATGACATTTCTAATACTTTTATTATCAGCTCTGTGAGTGGAAGCCGTCTTAAAGTGCAGATAAATCCGTCCTTTAGTTACAGTCAGCTAAACTAGACTATAGTTAACCAAATTACTGCGAGCATTTCCTGCTGAGCAATTTTACGACCTTTTAGGCGGTCATTTGGCGTCTCTTCCAGGCAACTGTTAGTTGTTTCGGAGCCGTGACAAAATGGTCAGTAAACGATTTCTGGCAACTTAAACATTCAAATATACGTTAGGTTAATTTATGTGTAGTTTGAGTAAAACATAATCCAGGTAAGTGCTATTGAACCATTTGATTCCTGTACCATTAGAACGTTTTTACGGTTATGTTTGATGATAGTTTCCTTATCAAGCAATGCGAACTCACTATGATTTATTTTTTGTGAAATTTTCAAAAGTGGGCAACGATAGAGTTTGTTTGATAGTCATTACCAGTGCTCCGTCATTCAGGTATAGGTAGACATTCGTCATATAGGTAGAGCACTTTCCCACTGCTACGAGTATCTTTTACACGTGTAGAAAATTGTCTAGCCTGACAATAATAATATAATCACAATTTTTTTTTTTTTTTGTTAGCCTGTTATAGTGTCCCACTGCTGGGCAAAGGCCTCCCCTCTTGACCTCCACAACTCCCGGTCCGGCGCAATGTCAGGCCAGTCCTTTGCGTACACGTCCAAATCGTCCCGCCATCTCCTTTTTGGTCTGCCTCGTCGTCGCTGGCCGTTCTCCGGCACCCACCAAGTGACCGTGTGAGCCCATCTTTGTGGGTGCATGCGACAGACATGTCCAGCCCAGTCCCATTTTAGTTTAGCAGTCTTTTTCCCAACGTCGGTTATGCGTGTTTTTGAGCGCAGCGTGGTGTTCCGGATTTTATCTAGCCTTTTCACACCTAATATGCTGCGCTCTATTGCTCTTTGGCAAACCTTAAGCTTGGACATTTGGCTTTCGGTCAGAGACCATGTTTGGGCACCGTAGGTTAGGACGGGCAGGATACACATGTCGACGAGTTTTCGCTTAAGTGTTAACGGAAGGTTTCCCTTCATAAGCTCTTTCATGGAACAGTAGCTCTTCCAGGTGTTTTCGATGCGTCTTTCGACTTTCTTGTCTTGCCTATTACTGAAAGAGACTATCTGGCCCAAATAGATATACTCGTCAACATATTGTATTACCTGCCCATCTACCATCACCCTAGGTTTCGTGCTATTGGTCATAAGTTGGGTTTTTGACCTATTCATCGCTAGTCCAATCTTAAGGCTTGCCGTGCTAAGATCTTGCAGCATTAATTCGAGGTCTTGGGCTGTTTGGGAAAAAATAACAATGTCGTCAGCGAACCGGAGATTAGTTAATCTCCTGTCACCAACCACTATGCCTCTGTTCTCCCATAAGACTGCTAAGCCTTTTTAAAAAGATCTTCGAGGGCACTGGTGAATAATTTGGGAGACAGCGGGTCGCCCTGTTTAACGCCTTTTTCTATAGGAAAGGACTGACCTGAGGTTTGAAGCTTAATATCTGCTGTGCTATTGTTATAGATGGATTGAAGGAGATTGATGTATATAGGCTCTATACCTTGGTTAGCATTCGACAGCTTAACCCACTCTGCAATTGTCACATCCCTACGTAATCACAATTTATTCACAGAAAATATATATTCACTGTAAAGTAATAATAGTAATGTTTATAAAACTATCCTAAAAGTAGATAAATTAGGAAAAAAAATACTAAGACATACTACATAAAGGCAAGGCAAGGGTCCGAAGATACTGGCAGTGTTCTCTCTTTGATTAGCTAATTCTTCTTTCGAGGAAGCTGCCAGCTCTTTTGTCTCCTGCAATATCAACTAACCTATTTCCTCATTTCCTTTTAGAACCTCATAGCGCTAGGACCCATCAAAATTAAATCTGCCACATTTAAACTCAATACAGACATTACGATGGTTTATTTGAAAATAACGAGTTAGTTACACTGATATTTTTGTCCACTTGATTGGACATGGGGCAAAAGAACGAAATGCCACAGTTATTCAAAAGTTATGTTTGTTGATACACCACTAACAATAGACCTTTCCATAGTTAACAATGAGGTTTATATAAGTAGGAGTTTTTTGTCAGCTGTGCTAGCATAAGCTATGAACAGGTCGTCATTCCAAGTCATTACCATCAACTTCATTCTCATAGACTTGTCAATTACTAGTTGAGTTTCTTTTGGGACTCTTCTTAACAGAGTTCTTTGACTTTGACTATAAAACTTACTCACAGTAGTCAAATTGACTTACGTACGATTTTGGTATACATAAGTAGCTTTGATGACAAGTATAGTCAGCAAGAAAAGAGTGTACTAATTTTTTTTGAATTAAACTTTTTTATATTGAA
Source organism: Archips crataeganus (assembly GCA_947859365.1). Classification (NCBI taxonomy): domain Eukaryota; kingdom Metazoa; phylum Arthropoda; class Insecta; order Lepidoptera; family Tortricidae; genus Archips; species Archips crataeganus. The sequence goes on along the minus strand of OX402062.1, from coordinate 15,950,264 downwards.
CTTAAATATCTATTGCAGGTTTTTAAAGATGTCTTCATTGTTACAGACGTTACCGGAGCCGCCGCCCGCGCCCAAGGCCATGCAGGCCCGACACAGCTTCTGGTGGCACCTGCTCATAGACTTGCCCATATTGCTGCTGGGTAAGTCCATTTTCATACTTACACTGGTGAAAAATAGGTACGAAACGAAGCTACCTTGATTAGCAACTACCACCAGCCTTCTCTGAGAGGCCCTAAAACCAACTTTACCCTCCCCCCACTTGTATTATGACAATGTCCGGTAGATTTGAACTATTGTTAACTATTGGTCAATACCGCACGTCACTACTCGACTTTTTATGGAAGCTTCCTAGTACTTGTAGGCTTGGTTACGTGCACTTATTCTTGACTTGCATAAGCAAGTGCATTTTGAATTACGTCGCTGCACGTCGTTAAGCATACCCAATCTGAATTGTTGTTTTACTGATTAGGGTATAAGATTGGTAATACTAAGGCCTAATGAATAGGCTCAGAGTCGCTCAACGAGCTATGGAGAGGGCTATGCTCGGGGTTTCTCAAAGGGATCGCATCAGGAATGGGGAGATCCGTAGAAGAACAAGGGTCACCCACATAGCCAAACGGATTAGCTCGTTGAAATGGCAATGGGCATAGGGTTACCATATGTAAATAGAGGGATGCCTGTCTATGGTACCTAAAATGCCTGATTTTTCAGAAAAATGCCTGTCTAAAGCAAAACGCTGTGAGTAATAAGTAAAAGCCAACAGATAATAATGAAGAAGGATGTGATTTTTAAAAATGCCTGTCTCAGACCAATGCCGGCCGCACGCCTGTCTAAACCTTAAAATGCCTGTCAAATGCGGCAAACGCCTGTCATATGGTAACCCTAAATGGGCATGGGCAGGCCAAATAGCACGCAGAACAGATGTCCGTTGGGGCCGAAAAGTTCTAGAATGGAGACCACGGACTGGCCAGCGCAGCGTGGGACGTCTACCAACGAGATGGATGGACGATTTAGTAACGACCGCAGGTTCAACGTGGATGCAAGCCGCTTCCAACCGTAATGAATGGGTATCAATGATGGGAGGCATATGTCTAGCAGTGGATATCCTATAGCTAAAATGATGATGATGATGATGATTGGTTAATGCTGGCCGAGATTGAGATTAAAGATTCCTGTCCCCCTTTTCCATGAAATATATAGGGTGTCAAACGAGCAAGTGCTGGGTGACGCTGAGTGTAAGTAGGCATTGATTCAATTGAATTTTGAAAATATAGCTCCATCGATGCTATAGATTAGTCTGTTGATCGGTAACTAACTACATGTTGACGAGTCAGCCAGTCACGAACTAAATGACAGTTGAGCGACACTGAATGTCTTTCAGTACGCTTAGTATAAGTTTTACTGCAACAAAATACTTCTCGATCGCGTTTACGTAAAAAATCAATTACTAGGGAAACATGGACATTGGACAGCGCCTCCGCGGCCGCGCGTCCATGTTTCCATAGAATTGAAATTTTTACGTAAACGCGATCGAGAAGTATTTTGGTGCAGTAAAACTTATAATAAGCGTACTGATGCCATCTATAAATTAGAGCACACATTCAAACGGGTCAGGCGTCAGGCGCTTTGTGACAAATTAAATAATTACAATAATTTAGTTGCTATTTTTATTCAAAAAAGAGGAAGCGCACGCGGAAACATAATTTAAATTAATTTCTGTGGTGTACTTCTTAGTAAATCTAGACACTTTATTTTTCGCTATTTTTAATTATTTTGGTGTTTGTTTTTTTGGACTCGATTTTTTAAACTTCATCTGAATCGAATATAAAAAATCTCGTGTCACGATGTTTGTGGTTGCCCTCCTCCAAAATGGCTGGACCGATTTTTATATTTTTTTATTTTGTATATTTGGTAGTACGAGAATAGATTGTAAAGTATTATTCACCCTCCTACGCCCAACTTCATTTTTAATCGCAATTTTTGTATGTCAGAACGTTTGCCGGGTTAACTAGTATTTTATAGTAATAAGTGTTACAAAGAGCCGTGGTGGCTTAGTGGAAGCTGTGGTGGCTTAGTGGTTTGACCTGTGGCCATTTTAGCAGAGGGTCGTGGGTTCCGACCCGGGCTCACACCTCTGAGTTTTTCGTAATTTATGTGCCAAATTAATTTTAAATTTACTACGAACTATACGATGAAGGAAAACATCGCAAGGGAACCTTCATACACCTGCGAAGAAATTCAATGGTGTGTGTGAAGTTCCTAATTCGCACTGGCCCCACGTGGGAACTATGGTCCTACCCCTCTCATTCTGAGAGGAGGCCTGTGCCCTGCAATGGGACGTATACAGGCTGGGATGATGAAGTGTGACAGTGAGAATGAGGATGTAAAATTGATCAAAATTGGTGTGACGTAATTTACAAATGGTCCTTACTAGCACGACAAAACAGGACTGACAAAATGATACAATGTTTGTACACATTCGTACAAATGCAATGTTATTGAAATATGGCGTGCTGACTGAACTATTAGAAAACAATGACGGCACAAAAACTAGCCGACATACATAGTAAACCGACCGCTGCCCTGTGGATGTTATCAAACACGCGTCATCGCATTCATTAGATTAATCATAATCATAATCGAATAACTCGAACCGACTGTATGTGGTTATTCGATGCCGGAGTCTATGTCGTCGAAAGGTAAATCGACAGATTAGCCTTTAGACCCTATCTTCTATACATATACATCATCTTCTATACATCATCATCATCATCATCATCATCATTTCAGCCGTAGGACGTCCACTGCTGACCCTGATGCGGTTCACTGATACCAATCATTACGGTTGCAAGCGGCTTACATCCACCGTGAACCTGCAGCTTTTACCAAACCATCCGTCCATCTTGTTGGTAAACGTCCCTCGCTGCGTTTGCACGTCCGTGGTCCCCATTCGAGAACTTTTGGCCCCCAACGGTCATCTGTTGCGTGCTATAAATATGACCTGATCATTGCCATTTTAACGAGCTAACCCGTTTGGCTATGTCGGTGACCCTTGTTCTTCTACGGATCCCGTCGTTTTTTTAGCCCCAACGGCCGTCTGTTCTGCGTGCGTTCTTCTATACATATAAAAAAAATGTTGGCTGACTGACTGACTGACTCAACAACGTTCCGCTCAAATCCTTGGCTCTAGAAAGGCTCTAGAAGACTAAAAGTATGCATAGAGGTTTCCTTTATCATCTAAGTAAGGCACAAGGATGGGTTTGGAAATAACACACAATAGGGAATAAAGTAGTAACTTTTGATTGATCTCTTAGGACTGATTTTTAATCCCCAGATAAAAGTATCTGTCAGATAAATGTAAGCTCTGTCCTTTTTTTCCTATGACTTTAGAAAAGGAAAGCAAAGTTTTATCTGGGGATTGAAAGATCGGCTCTTGATGAATTGGATAGAAGAAAAAATATGGTCAAATGGTCATGGTTCAAAAATAAACATAAAATACCAAATAACAACTAAACTAAATAGTAAGCCCCCGTTCCCACTATGTCGTGTGTCGTTCCGTTTTTTAATCGTGCGTTCCAGTTTGTATCGAAATCGTGTCCGACAAGTGTGAACAGCTTCATACAAAATGTTCTGCCATTCGAACGCACGATTAAAAAACGGAACGACACACGAAATAGTGGGAACGAGCTCTTACAGTTTATTTGATCTCATTTTAATTAAAAGTCGACATTGTGTACGGGATCGACCCACTTTATTTTCATCTTTTACGTTGTTGATAAACCACATAGATAAAGACCTTGTCATCCCTTGTGCATCTGCACAGTTGTGCACCAAAGTGCTTACATTCAATAAAATATGCAGATAAAATATTACGTACTAGTTCAAAATAATCTTCATCTCAGCACATGTAATGCTTAAAAGAGAATAGAGGGCTCTGTCCAAAAACGTTGAAGTACAATACGTTTACTTTTAGTTTACCACTGACAGATTGCTTGCCTTCCTTTCATTTCCAACTTTAACACCATACAAATAAAGTAGCTATTACAAAATCTGCAAACGTGGGTAACAGTATTCTAAAATTAGCTTTATTTGTAGGTCGTTAAAGTTGAATATGAAATGAAGACAAACCATCTGTCAGTGGTAAACTTTATGTAGGTAATTTTACTGTAGATACCTTGGCTTTCAAGATAGCGTGTTAAATTCGTCTGCAATCAATAGATGGCGTTGTCCGAGTGAAAATTATGCGTTAAAAATGCTACCGTAACATTTTTCAGACCAAACTCTAACATTATAAATGGTAGGTTAAGGCTAGTATTGTTATTTCACTTATTCAATAAACTGACGCTTCAAACAAAAGACATCGCTTACCTAAAATGTCTTCACTTAATTTTTTTTTGTTTGTCGCAACCGGAATGTCAGTCAATGTTAATGTCAGTGTCAATGTCGATGTCAATCTCTATGAATCAGTGTTTCAAGTCTAATGACGCGGACTAATTTGTAACTGCAACACAAAACAAGCCATTTGTAAAACGTTAAATTAGATTGACGTCAAGTAAAGCTTGGTCCACACTTGAATGTTAGCGTATTGAGATAATATAATGAATCGTATGGAGCATGCCGTATACTATACTTCGTTTGTTTTAGGACTAGAAAGATGGTAAGCGATCTTGACGAGTCATTTTATTGAAAAACACTTTTAAAAACTCGCAGCAAATATGTAATTTCTGCGGATGGCACAGGATCGATCTGTTTGGCGAGCCTTTTGGGAGGCCTATGTCACAGTGGACGTCTTTCGGCTGAAATGATGATAATTATGATGAATATGTAATTGGCAAGGACAGAATGCCTATGGTCATTTACATTGTTACTATTTTTTGAAAGCGTTTTTCGATAAAAAGACTCTTCAAGATTTTATCCTTTTCTAATGCTGAAATTAACGAAAAATATGAATTATTTTAACCACTTGTGCGCTTGACGGTCCGCGTGCGCACAGTCAGGGCTCTGTCACGACAGGTGTCAAGTGTCGGACCACCCAGGGTGACATCTGACAGTGTCGCCGCGGTGAGGTGTGAGTGGCATATTGTTTTAGTATGTTTGACGGCAGCCAATGATTCATCATCATCATCATATCAGCCAAAAGACGTCTACTGCTGGACAAAAGCCTCCCCCAAAGAGTTCCACGGCGATTGGTGGTGAGGTGCCCGCATACAGGAGGTCCCAGCAACATTTACTAGATCGTCGGTCCATTTGTTGGGAGCGTGCCTTCGCCACGTCTTCTGGTTCGCGATTGCCACTCTAGCACTTTACTGCCACATCGGCCGTCGGTTCTACAAGCAATGTGCCCTGCCCACTGCCACGGATATGCAGTTTGGATAACAAGGCAAGCACAGCTAACAAAAAGTACAGTCAGCAAAAAAGCTTGCACATATTTTTTTACAAAGACTTTAATTCATTTTGTTTGGATTAATGTTTCTACGTGGTTCTAATTAAAGTCTACATTAATGTACAAATTGACGCTGAGGTAGTGGAAATTATTTTATAAAAACTGGCCAAGAGCGTGTCGGACACGCCCAAGGTAGGGTTCCGTAGCCATTACGAAAAAATCAAGTAATATTTTTCTAAGGATTTCATATGTGTACGGAATCATCCAAGTTTAGGTATGTTTTATACCTTAGGCTACTATTTACTCTTAAACTACAAATAATTTCCAAGCAATCTTACTTAGCCGCTATAATTTTCCTAGTAAATTTTATATATTTACTACCCTTCTGAATTTTTTCAAATTTTTCCACCCAACAGTTTAGATTTTAGAGGGGGGGGGGACGGCCAATTTTAATGAAAATTTTCACTTTAAAGTTGAATATTTCGCAAACAGATCACTGAATAGAAAAATCATGTTAGCAACCCCACAATTATTTTAAAAGACCTATCCAACGATACCCCACACTATAGGGTTAGCCGAGAAAAAAAAAATCACCCCCCACTTTACGTCTATGGGAGGTAACCTAAAAAAATTTTTTTTACTTTTTTTTATTCAATCACTTTGTCGGCGTGACTGATATATATATTGATGCCAAATTACAGCTTTCTAGTACTAACAGTCTCTGAGCTTAGCCGCGGACAGACAGACAGACAGACGGACAGACATGGCGAAACTATAAGGGTTCCTAGTTGACTACGGAACCCTAAAAAGGGGCAAAAGTTTTACCTGTACGTTTGTTCTCATATCACATATCGCTTCAACAGAACCTAAATAAACATCCTCTGAAAAAAGACTAACAAAAACACGGAAAGGAAGGTGAAAGCAAGGTGAGACAAAAAATGACGAGATTTTTTCCTAGAAAAAGTACCTACGTGTTTTTTTTTAATTACCTAACATTGTTTTTGATTAAAAAAAATGTCACATATTAGTACAGTAGCTACCCAACGGTCGACGCAGCCGCAGGAAAAAGGTAGTAAACTACCCCTTTCGAACTCAACTGAGTACGAATAGTTTTATACCTGTACGCTTAGTATAAGTTTTCTTTCACTCCAATACTTCTCGATCGCGTTTACGTAAAAATTTCAATTCTATGGAAACATAGACGCGCGCGCGCGGAGGCGCTGTCCATGTTTTCCTAGTAATTGATTTTTTTACGTAAACGCGATCGAGAAGTATTGAAGTGAAGGAAAACTTATACTAAGCGTACTGTACGCTTAGTATAAGTTCTCTTCAATACTTCTCGATCGCGTTTACGTAAAAATTTCAATTCTATGGAAACGTGGAAGCGCGCGCGCGGAGACGCTGTCCATGTTTGGCTAGTAATTGATTTTTTTACGTAAACGCGATCGAGAAGTAAAAACTTATACTAAGCGTACTGTACCACTACCATGAGTTTACAGTGACGGTACTCGATAGCGACTGCGTAAATGATTTGTATGGAGTCTCCATACAAATCATTTACGCAGTCGCTATCGAGTACGGTCATTGTAAACTCATGGTAGTGGTACTGGTTTACACTCGCGTACGAGCGGTGAGACGAACTGCGAGACGAGCAACGAGACGAGAGTGTGAACAGGCTCGCCTCGCGCCTCGTCTCGTGATTTGCAGGCTCGCGTCCGGAGCGAGACGACGAGACGAGACACGAGGCGATTTAACGAGGCGAGAGTGTAAATCAGGTATAAAAATAATGGACCTTGTGAATAAACTTACAATTATTTTTAAATTTAGCATCCTCAAAATGATAATAAAGTTCAAATTTGATTGTCATTAAACGTCACGATCGTATCAACCCGGGTGGAAAGGGCTATAGGTGAAAAATTTAAGTATATTACCTGTTGTATGTAGTAGTAACGTGTCTGTATAAACAAATTGACGTTCCAAATTTGAAAAATGACAGCTCCGTATCAATTCTGTGCACTACTACTATAGTATAAATCTTCTCAGGTGAATTTTTCGCTTCGATCCATTACATTAAATTTGAACCTTAATACTATGACGATACCGTTTGTTTTGAAAGATCCTTATCTTTCAAAACAAACGGTATCGTCATAGTATTAAGGTTCAAATTTTATGTAATGGCTCGAAGCGAAAAATTCACCTGGGAAGATTTATACATACCACCATATCTTTATTTAAGTTTTTCACCTATTCAAGTTCCTATCACGTAACGCTCGCTGTAGGTACTGTAAATAAAAACATGTCATTCAGCGCAATCATAAAAAAATCATAAACAATGCACTTATTCCGAATAACAATTAGCCATTTGAATTAACGTGTAGGTACGTACGTACTTATCATCGAATTCCGCAAGTTCGCAGAACTCCTGGTGTACACAAGGGCATCGGGTTGCTTAAACAGTATTGCGAATTCGAAGCCAGACCAAACAATCAATGAAATCTGATTTGTTGTTTTATAAGGTAGCATAGGTTTAAGAGGTACCTACTTAGTTATACTTAAAGCCGTGGTAGCCTAGTGATTTGACCTATGGTCTCTCAAGTAGGCTGTGAATTCAAGCCCGGCTCGCACCTGACTTTTTCGGAATTCATATGCGACATTTGAAATTTACCATGAGCTTTCCGGTGGAGAACAGTCCCCGAAGAAATTCAATGGTGTGTGTGAAGTTCCAATTCGCACTGGGCCCGCATGGGAACTACGACCCAAGCCCTTTTAGGTTAGGATTAAGGCACGTCAGTCGGGCAGAAAGGACCGATTTTGTGTTCATAGCACGTGCTGCGAGGTTACCACTTTGCGACGAGCGTGTCGGCCACGCAATGAACAGTACAAAATGCTCGCCAAAAGCCGTGCACAAACCGTTACGCAAATCAGCAGCGTCCCTACCGACACGTATCGGCAACAAATAAAATTGTCCTCATAATATTTGACAGTAACTTTACAACATATAAAAACCGGTCAAGTGCGAGTCGGACTCGCGCACGAAGGGTTCCGTGCCATTATCTATAAAAACGGCAAAAAATCACGTTTGTTGTATGGGAGCCCCCTTAAATATTTATTTTATTCTGTTTTTTAGTTTTTGTTGTTATAGCGGCAACCGAAATACATCATCTGTGAAAATCTCAACTGTCTAGCTATCACGGTTCATGAGATACCGCCTGGTGACAGACGGACAGACAGAAAGACAGACGGACGGACAGCGAAGCCTCAGTAATAGGGTCCCGTTTTTACCATTTGGGTACGGAACCCTAAAAACGTAGACTGTTTATGAAAGTCCTGATACACAAACAAAAACTAGGTGGCTTTATTTTTACGTCGGTTTAGAAACCAATTTTAGGGTCGATTTCAGAGCATTTTGTCAGCGTTTTTTAAATTTCATTAGTGTCACTCGATTATTGCTGTAAAATAATGATAAATCGCGACAACTTTGGATAAAATCAGACTAAGCCTCGGTACCGCCACACATTTATATAAAAAGTTAACTCTGATCATCATCCCCCTCTGCAATATTTACGTCGACGCTTAGATTATTTATGCACTAGATAGAGCTTTGGTGGCATGGAAACGTCCCGTAAAAATATAAGCCAATTGTTGGCTTATATGTCATTTGCGTCATTTGCAGGGTTGCCAATAGTAATATGCTAAAATCCCCAAACGCATTGTCGAAATTCCCCACGTGTGGGGAATGAAAAATTATGTGGGCCGAGTGACTTAGTTTAGAGCTGTTGCGAATAATGAATTGTAGGAAATTAATCAAGACTAGCAGAAATTTGATGTCAAATGTCGCGTATTTGTGTTCATACTTAAAATCCCTTCATTTTCCCCGAATTGAAGCTCTTCCCACACATTCCCCAATCAGCTTCACTTTCCCCACATTTTGGGGAATGTGAAATTAACTGGTATCATTAAGCACGCACACAGTGACAACCGGAATGACGTAACGCGATAGTAATATGAAGCTGTCAAATGGATTTGTGGACGTTTTGTATCGCAATGTTTGCTACTGACGCTCCATCTAGTGCATAAATAATCTAAGCGTCGACGGTAATGAAAAAAAACGCGGCGGTCAAATCGCTCTGAAATCGACCCTTTAGTGGTCGCGGCGACTTCGTTCGCAGTCCCATGAGTTAGTCGTCCTGAACCGAAGAGCGATAGTATTGCGGTTTATTCTATCTGTACACCCATTATAAGTAGCTAGAGCAGAGAAATGGCGAGTTTTCTGAATGGTTGTGGTTTTCATAGCAATGTAACTAATGAGCAGTAAACAACATTGTACGCGTGCGTACTTAATGACGTACACGCAAATTTCTAACTATTACCATTTACCTGTATTAGAACTAGAGTCACGTCACGTCGTTTAACATAGAACTGAAATGCGTTCACCTCAAGAGGGCTATTTTGTTTAGTTTTTTGTAGATTTTCAATATTTTCTCTAATTTAATGTGACTGATGATGATGATGATGATTCTGGTCAATAGGGGCAGGGTACGCGGAATAGTTTTAAATTAAGTTGTATTTTTTATTTGTATTTTTATATGTTAATTTTTTTTATATACTTAATTTTTGTTTGGAAAAAATGACTTTCAGTTAAGTTTATTGAAGCGCATTCTTCTTGGTATGATGGTCTTTTCGAAAATAGACATGTAAAAGAGCACTATTGCGGCCTATTTACAGAATAAAAGTTTTAATTTTAAAAAAAAGTTACCAACTGTTCTTAATTGACAACAAGTTTCAAATTATGACGACCAGATGGCCTAGTGGTTAGAGAACCTGACTATGAAGCTTGAGGTCCCGGGTTCAATTCCCGTGTCGGGGCAGATATTTGTATGAAAAATACGAATGTTTGTTCTCGGGTTTTGGGTATTTAAGTATGTATCTATCTATATAAGTATGTTTATCCGTTGCCTAGTACCCATAACACAAGCTTTGCCTAGCTATCTTTGGGACTAGGTCAATTGGTGTGTATTGTCCCGTGATATTTATTTTATTTATTTATTTATGATAAAGAAATAATGTGGCTCTATGAGGTTTAACTGACCAGAAATATATGACTATTCGCCATGTTGCGGAATTTCATTGCAACTAATTTCTTACACTGGCAATAATTTTAATGATTGTCAGTGTCACTGTGGCGGTTTCTTTGAACAATACCAAAAAATGCCCAAAATGATTCTTAGTCAACAACGGATCATTGTTAATAATGTTTATAATAAACTACTGGAAAAAAAACGCTTGGGGAATGAAACTATTTCGCTACAAAACCTTTCCAAATTAACATCAGAGCTAAGGTAAACGTTGTAGACAAGTCAAGATGTCATTGTAGTCTGGTACTGAACTATTGCCATATAAATAAGAACAATAGCGCCCTCTTGACAATAGTCATATATTTTTGGTTTACGTTTAAAAACCTAATTCCACTTCACTTGTTTCTCATAAAACAAACAGACTCTTCAATGACTTGGAAGCATAACAATCGTGTTATGAAAACTGACGCTGTTCACATAATCAGCTCTCATCCTGTTAACGATACAGTGTGAAATCAGTGATATAATCATTGATACTGTCATTGGTATCTTCTTTATTATGATTGTCATCATCATCACGATCTCCACCACCACCACCATCATTATCATCATCATAATCATCATCTTCATCGGCCTATAGACAGTTCTGTATTGTGTGTTCGAATTTCATGCGCAGTAATTGATCTAGGCCCAAAACGAGGCCGTCATAATATGAGATTGGCCATTCTTATGCACAAAGAACAAGTATTTAAATAATGATCATCATCAACGACCGCTTTAGCCTAGTTGTTAGTGACCCTGCCTACAAAGCTAGAGGTCCTGGGTTCAAATCCCGGTAAGGGCATTTATTTGTGTGATGAGCACGAATATTTGTTCCTGAGTTATGGATGTTTTCTATGTATTTAAATATTTATTTATCTATATAAGTATGTTTATCGTCGTCTAGTACCCATAGTATAAGCTTTGCTTAGTTTGGGACTAGTTCGATTTGTGTAAGATTGTCCCCTAATATTTATTTATTTATTTATCAACATTATATCCGCTAGGTATATATTTGTCTCACAAATGGGTACAAGCTTCCTCTCAGAATGAGATGGCTTGTGCTGTTAGTTCCCATGTGGACCAAGTGCGGATTGGAAACTTCACAAACACCAACGAATTGTTTCGCAAGCGCATGCAGGTTTACTAGGCTACCACAACTATCGATCAAGTGCACTAGTTTTTCACATCTCGCCCCGGCTCCGCTTGTAACGTGACTGGTATACAGGGTTATTTATAATTCACTAGCATCCTTTTAACCCTAAACTCCTACCACTTAAACAATTGTTTTTTGTTTTACGGCTTTTGTCATAACTTAATATTTTTGGTGTAATTACGTTTTGACAATTTGAGATTACCTCTTATTTTTACGATACTCTGTGTATTTGTATGGGAAAAAAAGTGCTTCATTTTAAAAAGTCGTAGAACAAAAAACATTTGTTTGAGTGATAGGAATTCAGGGTTAAGAGGATGTCAGTGAATTAAAAATAACCCTGTATTCTGGACATCTAACTCTTCCTCTGCCCCAATGGAAGGACATCTTAACGTCTCGGCCACGACCAGTTCGTTTACCTACTTAGTAGGTAATTGCCCATCCTCATTCCATTTTAAAACCGCAATCTTGTACTATTTAGGGAAAACAGAGACAATAAGTAGTTTCAATATGATTGTTTGTTATACTACTTCTAATACTAACAGAGAGCCACCTTCAACAGACGTTATTTTAATTTTCTTTGCGCCATGTACGCGTTACAGGCAATAAATCAGCGGGGAACTAGCTTTCGGCCGCGATTTCGTTCGCGCAGAATTCAAATTTGTGATAAAAGATTCTTAACTCTTTCATGGAAAAATATCCAGCAAAGCAACATCGAAAATCCGTCATCATTATCGGTATCAGTTAGTCTCATTTTTACCTTACCCCGTGGGAATTTCAAAAAATCGTGACATTCAATTTTAGCTCTTAAGTATTTACTCTCTCTGCTGTTTCGTTGAATTGGATATATAAATCCCATTTTTAGGGTTCCTATAATAAAACGACAGTTTGGCAGTTAACCACGGACTAATTTTATTTTTAATAAATACATACCTACAGATTATATATAAATACAGTTGTAAACAGAATGATAATAGATGGCGTTACTGGTATCTTAGTGAAGATTATTTGCATATAATTCAACAGTTCCGTAGTCAACTAGGAACCCTTATAGTTTCGCCATGGCTGTCCGTCTGTCTGCCTGCCCGCGGTTAAGCACAGAGATCGTTAGTACTAGAAAGCTGTAATTTGACATGAATATACACATCAGTCACGCCAACAAAGTGGTAAAATAAAAAATAAAAAATTTTTTTTTAGGGTACCTCCCATATACGTAAAGGGGGGGTGATTTTTTTTTTCTCGACTAATCCTATAGTGTGGGGTATCGTTTGATAGGTCTTTTAAAACCATTGCGGGGTTGCTAACATGATTTTTCTATTCAGTGATCTGTTTGCGAAATATTCAACTTTAAAGTGAAAATTTTCATTAAAATCGAGCGTCCCCCCCCCCTCTAAAATCTAAACTGTAAAGTGGAAAAATTTGAAAAAATTCAGAATGGTAGTAAATATATCAAATTTACTAGGAAAATTATAGCGGCTAAGATTGCTTGGAAATTATTTGTAGTTTAAGAGTAAATAGTAGCCGAAAGTATAAAACATACCTAAACTTGGATGATTCCGTACACATACGAAATCCTTAGAAAAATATTACTTGATTTTTTTGTAATGGCTACGGAACCCTACCTTGTGCGTGTCCGACACGCTCTTGGCCGGTTTTTATTTCCTTATCCCTTGAGAATTTCAACAAATCCGTCCGTATTCAAACTACAGTCCTGCATCACAAAAGCAATCTCTATGCAAAATTTCAGCCTTCTAAGACTTAAATATCTTCCTGTTTGTGTTCTTGACGCATTAATTATGAACCGTCACACATTTTCCAACACACTATCCCACATAAATACCTACATGTTTACTTCTAACACGTAGTATTGTTCTCAAAATATAACTCATTTTCAAGACGATCACTCATCCAAAAAAGCCAAAGTACAGGAAAATGACATAAAATATTTAAGGTAAGTACGTTAATACATTATTTCCTCCAAGCGTAAAACGTATAGTCACCGACATAGCTCGAAGATTCGCCAGACTCAAGTGGCAGTAGGCAGGGCACTCGTAGAACTGAAGGCTAATGTGGCCAAAAGGTTCTCGAATGGCGTCAACGGACCGGAAGACGCAGAGAGTAGGCTTTCATCAAGATGGTGCGCCGACCTGTACCACTACCATGAGTTTACACTAGTTCACAGTGACCGTACTCGCTAGCGAGGGCGTAAATGATTTGTATGGAGAATTGTACTTCCGTAAGTGACCGCTAGAGGCGCTGTACAATTCTCCATACAAATAATTTACGCCGTCGCTAGCGAGTACGGTCACGTAAACTAGTGTAAACTCATGGTAGAGGTACTGGGTAAGGTTGCGGGAACGCGTTGGATGCGGATGGCGCAGGACCGGTATGTTTTGCAAACTTTATAAATAAATAAATAAATATCACGGGACAATTCACACCAATTGACCTAGTCCCAAACTAAGCAAAGCTTGTACTATTCAAATTCAAATAATTTATTTCGGACTTTGAGTCCATAGTATTAGTAGTGTTAGTTAGTAGTTACAAATTACAATCTTATTACTATGGTTAGTATTTTATAATTAGGTACTAGACTATGGGTACTAGACAACGGATAAACATAGTTATATCAATAGATACATACTTAAATACATATTAAACACCCAAGACTCGAGCACAAACATTCGTATTATTCACACAAATGTCTGCCCCGGCCGGGAATCGAACCCGGGACCTCAAGCTTCGCAGTCAGGTTCTCTAACAACTAGCTAGGCTATCCAGTCGTCTTTACTTTGGGGGAGGCCTATGTTCAGCAGTGGACGTCTTTCGGCTGAAATGATGATGATGATGATGAACCGGTCAGTATGGTAAGATAAAGCTAAAGTCGGTGTTGACAGCGATTGCCCACAAGCTATTTTAGTAATCCTACATCTCGTCTCGAACTAGGAAATGATGCATAGCTCTAGGCAGCTCATGAAATAGCGTAACATTACGATTTATCAAGAAAACCGTAAACTAACTCTGGTATATAATTATTTAAGACTAGCTTTATCTCGCGAGTTCGCCCGTATTAGGAATCCATGAACAAAGGTTACGGTAATATCTTTAAAAGCAGAACGGTTGCTCAGACAACCCCATCTATTAATTGCGGACGAAATTAGCATGTCATCTTGAACGCCGAGGTACTTCAACGTTTTCGGACAGCGCCCTCTATTTTTGTTTAAGTTAAAATATTATCCCGCGAGAACTTCAGTACCGACCGACCGGGAAGTTGGTATTCGCAGTTTTATCCTGTTTAATAAATAAAAATAAAATAAATAAATATTAGGGGACAATCTTACACAAATCGACCTAGTCCCAAACCAAGCAAAGCTTGTACTATGGGTACTAGACGACGATAAACATACTTATATACATAAATAAATACTTAAATACATAGAAAACATCCATAACTCAGGAACAAATATTCGTGCTCATCACACAAATAAATGCCCTTACCGGGATTTGAACCCAGGACCTCTTGCTTCGTAGGCAGGGTCACTACCAATTAGGCTAAAGCGGTCGTTAAAAGCGGTTGTTTAGCAGCCTTTTGCATTTTTCTTCACTTCCTGTCATACATCTTAAAATTAGTCGAACGCCACCTTCATTTTTAAAGAATCCTGCAACGTTTCGAAAGCTAAAGAACACAAATTCACTTGATGTCCACTACGTATCTTCACGTTACAAACATTTTTTAATTTTCTTATTTTGGTATTTAGGTTAGGACTCTCTTTGAATTGTCGCTTCACGACAAAGTGTCGTATGTCTTAGATTCAAATCTCTGTCTATCTTTACGGCAGTTTGTGAAGATGTGTGTGAGTGTTTGGATGTTTGTATATTTAACACCCAGCCGTAGTTCCCGTCCAGTGCGGATTGGGAACTTCACACACGCCATTGAATTTCTTCGCAAATGTATACAGGTTCCCTCACGCACGATGTTTTCCTTCACCGTAATGCTCATGGTAAATTTCAAATGAAATTTCGCAAATAAATTCCGAAAAAATCAGAGGTGCGAGCTCGGATGTGAACCCTCGACCCTCTGCTTGAGAGGCCATAGGTCAAACCGCTAGGCCACCACGGCTTATTGGTTAACTTCGTCTGCAAGCAGTAGATGTCTTCAAGCTAAACTATAAGATTGTAGATGATTGTCGTGGTTGGTCGTGGAAGGTTTATAAACACAGGCAAAGCAGCGGGCTGGAGCTAGTTCGATATATGTATAATAATAAAGAGACACAATAAGCTATACAGGGTTATTTGTAATTCATTAGCATCCTTTTAACCCTAACCTCCTACCACTTAAACAAATGTTTTTTGTTTTACGGCTTTTGTCATAACTTAATATTTTTGGTGTAATAACGTTTTGAAAATTTGAGATTACCTCTTATTTTTACGATACTCTGTGTATTTGTATGGGAAAATAAGTGCTTCATTTTAAAAAGTCGTAAAACAAAAAACATTTGTTTGAGTGATAGGAATTCAGGGTTAAGAGGATGTCAGTGAATTACAAATAACCATGTATACATACACCAACATTTTGCATTCTCTATGCACATATTTCAAACATACCTGTAACCGATACGTGTCTAGTTTTATTTAATTAGTATACTAGTGCATCTGACCTCATTTTACAATAATTTTACCGTTCAAAAAGGGCACGCTGCACCGTATGCAATTAGCATAAGGTCTCGGATGGTATGTAATTAATTTTACGATACGCAAAATGATGTTGGTACACATTTGGGTTTGCGTTCCTAATTAGAAGAGGTCGCTGCGTATAGACACTTGCTAGAGTTGTATGAGCCAAATATGGAGATGAATGGAATTTGAATGGACTAAAATCATCTTTGCTACTTAGCCACCATGCGTCTGAGACAGCTACGTCAGTACTCAAAATATAAAAATTTAACACAAAGTTTAGTAAAAGAAGAAAAAAAACTTCACTATCATCATACCAGCCTATATTCGTCTCACTGCAGGACACAGGCTTTCTATCAGAATGAGAGGGCTTGGGCCGCACTTGCCCCGCGGGCCCAGTGCGGATTGGAAACTTCACACACTACTGTATTTCTTCATAGGTGTGAACAGGTTCTCTCATGACATTTTCCTTCACCGTAAGGCTCATAGTAAATTTCAAAATGTAATTTCGCACAAAAATTCCGAAAAAGTCAGAGATGTGACGCCGGGCTCGAACCCATGACCTCGAGAGGACATAGGTCATACCACTAGGCCGCCACAACTATATCACCACGTGTCACGTGATGAGTAATTTATAAAACACTTTTTTTCTCAAATCTTTCAAAATAAATTGACGAAAGGCGACTTTGACAGTGTTTTTTTTGTTTTTAAGGGGACTTTGACGGTAATGTACCTGTCACGTTTAAATTAGAGCTTGTCAACTCTGTCAAAATGTGAATGAACTCAGAAAGAGCGCTGAACCTCAATTTGACCGCTGAAATGATGTGATTGTTTCGGTCAATTTGTGTATGGGAATAAATGACCGGGGGCTATTTCACAAAGCTACATACATTAAAGCAATGCGGCCATTTGCGTGTAAAGAAGTCCTTTTGAAATGTAAAGAAAGTAATAAGACATTTATTCACTTTCGCAAGAAGACACACAAATACAAGAAAATAAACACAATTTCACACAAATAAATTAAAATCACAAAAACGATATTAAAATTTCCTCAGTTTTTCATACAAAAATAAGTGTTGGTTTTGTTACCTCCAAACACCAATGTATGAAAAGTAACAAAACTGAGCTCGGGACACTTTTACACTATGTAGAATCGATAGTGCTACTGATTCTGAGTAGATCCTCGCAAAAAAATTTGAAATCTGAGAAAAAAATGTAACTCTATTCTGAAATTCCCTAATTATTTCTCGTGAATATATTTTGAATGCGGGTGTCGCAGCGGGATAAAGTTAGTTTGTAACGTAATAAATATGAATCTTCAAGTCGTATAATAACGCTTTTATTGCCATGTTGTGCAATGCTCCAAGTTAACGACGGGAAACGATGGGTTAATACAGTTTGTAAATAGAGTACACATACTTGATTTATTTCGACATCTAATGCGGAATCATTATGACCCGTATACGTTATGCGAATTACAAAATTGGCAATTCATTTGAAAAAAAAAAGAAATTAGAAACTAAAACTCTGTACCTATGCTACCTATCTGGATAGGAACAACCTAGGATAGTGTGAATAGACTGATACTGAATTGCCATCCACTTTCCATCAGGTGAGATAGTGGTCAACCACGGCACGGGTCAATTTTATGTAAAAAAAAACTCATTTAAAGCTAAAATCTAAACTGACGAATATGCCCCTGATTGCTGTTTAATAACAGCAGTCCAATGGTAGGGTACCCACGAGGCTGGCTGTGTTTTCTTTCATTCATTTGAACCTCAAATTAATGAAAGAAAACACAGCCAGCCAAACACAATAAATGGATGGATGGAAATGGAAATGCCAATCGTCAGTGATATTGCAATACCGCGAAACTAGCTTTTTCCATAAGGCTTAACTTGAAATGAAATAGAAAGGAAAATTAGATAAAATAGACCTTATGAGTAAAACTAGTTACGCGGTATTGAAGTATCACCAACGCAATACGTTGTCTGAGGAAAGAGGCTGCCCTATAGTCTATAGTCTCATTGTAGATTCAAACAGTTTTATTTTAATGAAACAGGTTTTGGGCTTCAGGTCCGGCTCAAGAGTAGGTAAGTCTTTCCGTAAAATATAATCTCACGATTAAGTAAGAAGTTTATGAAGGCGTCACGTCACACGGAACTTTACTAGGCTATATCTTGATTTTCTTAATTGACAAAAAAAGAAATATGTGTCCAATATTTTTTAATAATCTGACGGAATTTTTATAATTTCTGAGGAATCTAGTCCATAGTCTTGGCATCAAAGGCACGCACTGCGTCAAAGGCCGCTACTGTCCTTACAATTTCTAAGTGTCTGTCTCCTTCTTTTCATATACGGGGCGTTGCGTTCGAGCGTGAACGATGCGGTTTAATGGTGTCACGAAATCGCGCGACCGGCGGCAGCGGCGAGCGTTTTCTCCGTTCATTGCGCGGCCGAGACGCTCGCCGCACAGTGATTATCGGGTGGCACACGCGATGAACGGCGAAAACGCTCGCCGCTGCCGCCGGTCACGAGATGTAGTGGCCGGTCCATAAGACGACTTTATCTGCTGAGGATTTGTTTATCGCTATCCCGTAGCACAAGGTTCTGTTGGGCTTCCATCGAAAATGCTTCGGTGTATGTGAAACCTCTCTTTTTATATGGGTGTGAAGCATAGGGTTCAAAGAAGACCGCAGTAAGAAGCTGGAGGTATTTAGGATGTGATCGTGTCGTGCTACGCAGCTGATAGATTGACCACATCACCAACATTGAGGTTCTTTAGTGAATTGGAAAAGAAGGTTGAACCATTACACCAAAAATATCGCCTTCTGCAAATTATCATAATGAGCAAAATAATCAGAAATCGTAACGTAAGTCAAGGCGGTTGCAGATCTATTTAAGCTGGCTATAGTGAGGACTAGGTTTAAAGAGCTGACTGCCTTCCTTCAATAATGAAAGGCACCATAAAAAGAGTAGAAGATGATTAAAAATCAACGGGATTCCCTATTCAGTGGACTTTTCCTTATCATTGTCTTTCACTCGATCTTAATAATGGAAATTCGTGGTGGTTGGCAAACCTTCGCATCAGACTCGTATATTGCTGAGTCGTATCTTTTCCGACCGCGCCCGTACATAACTCGGCGTCGTATGTTTCCACCCCACTGACATCCCACTGCAATTGCAGTTGCAATTGTGTTGCCCTACTTTTGTCTAAGGATTAGCATGGAACGTGTATGGAATGGGCATGTTTTATGGATTAATTGACGGAAACGGAGCGGAACTGATGATTGATTGGTTTGCGGATGTATCTGTCCATTAAGAGATACGTGGAAGAAATGCAAGTCGCTTTCGATCGCGAGGTTGGGAAATTAAAAATTAATAAGTGACCGATCCTAAGCCGTGGTAGCCTAGTGCTTTGACCTATGGTCTCTGAAGCAGAGGGTCATGGGTTCAAATCCGGGCTCGCACCTTTGAGTATTTTGGAATTTACGTGCGAAATTTGAAATTTACCACGAGGACACACGCCTGCCATGAAATTTAATGGTGTGTGTGAAGTTCCCGATCCGCACTGGGCCCGCGTGGGAACTACGGCCCAAGTCCTCTCACTTTGGTTTTGTATTATAGTTTGTGTATTGGATTAAGTACGCATCACTAAATAATTACTTAAATTATTCCACATTCATTTGTAAAGTGCTGAATCTACGAGTTAATACTTTTCAATAACAATTTCCCAACGCCACGTGATACCAGAAAATGCATTCTTAACGCGTAAAACTCTAAAACGACCAATTTCTAGTCCCTGTCTCAACTTCCATACCATAAATTATTTAATTAAAACTACAAAACCTCGCTTAATTGAAATATGTAAATTTGAACGGATATCTGGTACGCTAGACCGATCATACATAAAGTGAAAGATTTACTCTAATGCGGTCTGAGAAAATTAAGACAAATTGGTCGGGTTCATTTGCCTATCGCTTATGGGTTTTGAGTCCATTATTTTGTGATTTATGCTCATTTATTTTATTTAGTTCTACTTCGGTGGATTTGGAAATGTATTGAGAATCTGATC